>CM030021.1:1200000-2400000 GCA_017639485.1 Pluvialis apricaria | reverse complement strand
GGACTAAGGTATGGAAAAGAGGATTTCAGGCAAGGTCAATTTGAGAGTTAGCAGAGCTTTCTGACACAGAACAAAGATGTGCATGTTCATATATCCAGCACTTCAGATAACCTGCACCTTCACAGAAGTACTCACACTAAGTCATCGGATAAACCATGCCCAGATAATCCCCTGCACAAATCAAGGAAAAAGAAAAGTAAGATTGGAAGAACAGGAGCTTTTGGGGCAGAGGGAGCTCTGATAGTGGAATGGGCTTGTGTGAGGCTATGGGGAGAGAGGGGGCTGCTGGGTCCCTCTGAATAGTCTGCCCATGCGAGAAGGATGCACTGCTCCTCATCCCAGAATGCTGGCAGGCTGGCTGCAGAAAATGTTCAGTGTTGCTGGACCAAGATGCCGCAGCAGTGATCCGATCAGTGAAATTAAGGCACTGGACACTGTAAAACTAAAATGGGCCTTCTAGGGGTTATTTTCTAACCTTTGCAAGTCATTTAGTATTAGTAGGTGTGGATTGAGATCAACAGCAGGGGTTGTGCAGGCATGGAAAGGAAGGGACGCAACGGGAGGAAGATGCCAAAGGTATTCAGATGTATAAATCTCTGGCAGTAAGCACAGAGAAACCTTTAAAACCATCACCCTGGAAAATCTGGCTGACAGCCGCATATTCCCTCTCATTTCCCATAGAGGCACAAGTACAGGGACATTTGTTCCCGAAGAGGATCTGGCAGTCCTAACTCTGCTCTTCCTCCCCAGACGGTCTCCCTGTGGTACGCTAGGCATTATTTTCGATGCAGAGCTATTAACATGCTACTGAAGAATTTGCTGGACCTACTCTTTTCTTCATGCCTCTGTCACTCTTTGAGTTTGAATCAAAAAGGGAATGCGCAGTCCTTTGTTTCTTCCTCCCCTGAGACCAAGGGATGGTAATTATCCTTCAAACACCGCAGAAACTTTCTGAAAAATCTGGGAGAAAAGTGGCTAATGAATCCATGTTCAGCAGCATCACAGAACTCAAACACAACTCTTCTTCAGGTTAGATCAGGTCAGCTCTGAATGCATGCAAGCTGGCCATTTCGCTGAATCCCTTTTGGGACAGAGAAATTAAATGAGTGAAAACAGATGCTCCAAAGCTATTCTGAAACTGGAAGGTGTCAAGTGCCTTCTTATTCTCTGAACAAAGCCACGTGAATTTAACACTCTGAACAAGAAATCCTTCCCAGTAATGAGTGCCCTTCTTTTCTAGGGAAATCTAATGTAATAAAACCCAACGTGTGATCTGATGGAAATATTTGGTTACAAAATCTCTCAGCCAGTTGATTTTATGCACTCACACACTCACACTCACATGCTCACAAGCACCAAGACATATATATCCAAGTGATGGGACCAGGATGACATGTGGGACACAGAGGACAAGGAGCTCTGGTTGTCAATATGTCTCTGGAATTCCTCTTGACTGGTGACAAAAAACTGGTATGCAGTTTCTGTCACCCTGACAGGTTAAAGCTCTCTAAAATCTCCTACACTGCAAATTTCAGTATTATGTAGATGAGAATTCCAGAAACATTTTCTGGCTGACCCCTCTGTGCCCCAGGCACCAAAGCCAGGTTCAGATTTGGAAGGTCAACCGATGCATCAGTATGGAAGTAGAGAACTGGTCAGCAGGTCCTGAGGGCAGCATTCATACGGGGATTTTGGCATCGGGAGGACGAGTGGCCGAATTCCTGACCATTTTGGCAGCCTGCTCAGCCCATGTGCTGGGCACACCATACTGCTTGCAGTCCCAAAAACTTGCAGTCCATGGACACATCAGGCACTGAAGGACTTGGGGCAAATATTTCCACAGAGCGGCTAAATGAAGCTGGAGTGAACAGTTATAGATGGTCCAGGTGAAAAGAGAGAAATGCTGACTCTCAGCTGCTGCTCCTGACTGACCAAAACATGTCCGCCATCTCTCTCTGCCCACCACCCTTATCCATAAGCTGCAAACAGTCACCACGTGCCCTCATGGCCAGCCGTTCTCCCCTTTCCTGCTGAAGTTCAATATAGCTTGTGGACTCCGTGTCAAGCAGGAGTCATCATACATCTGTAGACATCATGTACCGACTACTCAGTGAGGTACAGCCAATTAGGAGAAAGTCAGATTTCTCCAGGAAAGACACCACCCCACCTCCTGGAGACCAACAGAAGCATCTGCAAGACTGTGTGAGGAGCAAGAGCTTCCTGGGCACTGATGGTGCTGGTACCGAACAGCCCATCGCTGGTCTGTATCCAGCTCTCCAGATGGCTCTGGCAGGTGTCACAGGATGCCAGTGCTTGGCATGTGCTGACCACCAAGCCATCCTGGCAGGAATAGGGGACCCATCTGCTACAGCTGAAATTTAGGTTGATCTGAAAGCGCGGCTCCTGGGAAATCAGCATGAGAGCTGTGTTCACACAGGTGCTGAGCAACACGGGCTGGTTTTCAACAGGTTCCCGAAGCAGCTCAGCCGCAGCACCAGCTGGGTCTGCATGAATGAACAAAGCTGTTGGTATCAAAACCACCCAGAACTGTCAGCTCCCCGTGCCGCACAGCGGCTCCTCTGCAGCCACCGCACAGCTGATGCCCCGACTCCTGTTCACAGGGCGCAGGCTGACGAGCTGGGCACTGCCAGCGCAGGAGGTGGTTTTGATGTTAAGGACACTTGGCCACAAGGGAACTGGACTGAAACCACCTCCTTATTTCACACAGGCCATTGAACAGCCATCAGCCGTTAATGACTTCCCATCTCTACTGACCTGGACAAGATTGGAGCCTGGAAATGAAATGCTCCATAGCCCATGGCCAATCCTCTTTCCCATCCCCTCTCTTTATTGCATGAGGTTCACCATAAAGTCCCAAATAGCTCCCATCCGCAACTCTGTAAGCTGGGATGCGCTTTGCATTCAAACTGAAGGAACTGGGTGAGACACGTTGCTGTCTCTTCAAAGCCAAAATATTTTCATGTTCTGGAATACATCGGTAATTTCTGTGAGCCATTTAAATATTTACAGCATTTAGCATCCTCTACGATGATCTGTGTTGCATCTCTGTGACCTTTCCCAGACCTTGCAGAGAAAATTAATTAGTTTTCTGCATTTCACGTCAATCCAATTACACTCAACTTGTTCCTCACTCATTATGATAATTTTGCTTTGAGAAACTTGACTTATTAAAATGACTACCTCGTAGTATTTAAAATTTGGTTGCTGGCTGCCTTAAAATGTAGATGTTCACTTGTGTTTCTATCACTGAAACCGCAAGTGAAGAACAGACTGAAACCAGCAATATAAACGGGGCTTGTCATTCATGTTGTATTAAGGCCTAATTGAAGACTATGAGGACCCTTCTCCATTAGGCACTACATGATGGCCTGTTGAGAGCTAGGCAGTGCCCTGAAGCACTTACCATCTACAATGGATAAATGCTGCCTTATTAATACCATTTTGCAGAGGCATAAAGGAGACAAGAGATTAATTGTGCTTTTGCCAATCCTGAGCATCCTAAAATCATGAATCGGTTCATTCTCTCCTTCAAATTATGAGTGATTTAAAAATTACAATATGCATTTGGTTCTTCTTAGCATACATTTGCAGTTATTTTTTTTATTTGCCTACTATCCTCCTAACCTCCATTTACAGTTACATTTCAAGCATTTTGTGCAATGACAGAGACTAAAATATTACAAAAATGAAAGCTGGGACATTCACTTGACTCCAGATGATGGGACTTCAAACAGAGCGATAAATATGAAAAGACTCAGCGGCGTAATAAATAACTTGCCTATGATTATGAAAAGAGCTAGGAGTTAAACCGGTATCTCCAGTTACAATGCTAGTACAGTGGCTCTTTATTCAATGCCCAAATCTTTCATAGGGAAGAAAATGCAGAAAAATCTCTTCTTTTCCCTCTCATTCTTTTTATCCCCTGGCTTAAGCAGAGCTATAATTCATATCATCCCAGTCTAACACAAGACAGCAAAATCTCTCCCAGTGTTCGGAGCTGACTCTCTCTCTCTCCAAAGGAGACTGTTCCTCAGATGAACATACTGACACTGTTTTGTGATTCCCCACTGTGAGCAGCCAGGCACCGTGCTGGGTCAAACACAACAGCTGAAATTGGCTCTTCTTAGTCTTGGGACTAAGATGCCTCTTCACTTCAAATTCAGAACAAAGCAGGAAATTATAATTTCCTTCTATTTTTGATTAAGGATCCTTAACGTCACGTGGCATATGGCTACATCAAAGAGGATTTTCTGCCACTTTTTGGGTAAACAAACAACAGATACAAACACTCTTCTAGAAGTTGGTCTTTGGAGCAGGCGCAAAAAAAAGCTTCCTACTTACACAGCTTCCTTTGCAGAATGACCATGATCTCCCTGTTGCTGTTAATGACTCTAAATGATGCATAGTGCTGCAGCTCGTTAGTATGGAACAGCAGCGCTGTCCATTGGGAGGTTGCAGTTACGCAGCCTCCTTCATTACAGGCTTCTTGATTACCGTTTAGCGCAGAAGATCAACATCAACAAAGGCGCCAACACACACGGTGATATTAGTACAGCACAGCCTGGCC
This sequence comes from Pluvialis apricaria, assembly GCA_017639485.1. Taxonomy (NCBI): domain Eukaryota; kingdom Metazoa; phylum Chordata; class Aves; order Charadriiformes; family Charadriidae; genus Pluvialis; species Pluvialis apricaria. The sequence continues at coordinate 2,395,412 of CM030021.1, read as the reverse complement.
ACTCCCCCTTAGTGTGAACTGTGATGACCAGTCTTGATTTAAGAGTGGACCATGGCACTGAGAAGAACCCAGTGAGCCTTTAGGAACCGGAGCCCTCATCCAAAGGCAAGTCTCTGCTCATTAAAATGGCTGCATCTTCCTCTTTCTCTTACATCTAGCAAATCAGAGCAAAGTTTCTCCCTGCCTGTTAACGTTTTCCAGTTCTTTAAAGATCTGACATGTTTGAAGATAAAAGTCCTATTGAAATGAAAGACCCATTACATGACAAGTGGTATCTGCAGAAGACAAAAGCAAGAAGTGAGGTTTTGGGGGTTCTTGCTAACAGAGGGAGTTCGCACTCAATGCAAAACTCCAATCTTTCTTGTTTTTTATTACTTGTACTGGTTCCTCACCTGAGAAGTCCCCACCACAGGTCAGGACTTCCCTGCGCTGGCTGCTGGGCAAACAAAGAAATGTGGACCCAGGCAGAATGCCTGGATGGTCAGTTTGGGAGGGAGAAGGGATGGATGGACCCTCAGACTGAGGGGTCAGCCTGGAAAGAGCCTGTCAATAACAGCCCACATCGCACTGGTTCCAGCACACCCATGGGCCCTAGGGGTTGCCTCTGGGCAAACGTAAGGAGAAGGGCCACACTGGAGATTCAGTTTCAGTCTGACAAATGCTGTACCCTGTGCTGTGACAACAACTCTATCATACACACCAAAGCCAAGCAATAACCTGGTTTCACATTTTTATTACGCATCCCCTTCTCTGCCACTAACATGACTACTGTTATAAGTAATTTGCATTAAAAAAGCTTTTTGCTAAATATTCAAAGTCTGAACTGTTCAAGCCCACAAATAAAATTATTTTGGCTCTGAAGTGTTCCTGTGATGTCTCTTGGGAGATTCTGTTTTCCCTTCCCAGCCACTCCTTGGACTGGCAACAGTTACCATGGGATGTCCAGAGGAAAGACTCACTTTGAGCTTGAGCCATTGACCGCTCTCAGGTCCCCGAGTGCACCAGCCAGGTCTGCAGCCTCTTCCCGCTCCTGGCGCTTTGGCTGCCCGTGCCCGAGGCCAGCTCTGATACGGGGCAGCTGTGACCTGGGCTCAGCCTGCTGGGGAGCAGGTAAGTGGGTACCACTGTCTCGTCATAAGATTTACAAGAAGAGAATCAAGTCTCTGTATGTGGGAAGCTTGGTACCTCCTCCATTTCTGGCTGTAAGACCTGAACCATTTTCTCCTCTAATCAATGTAAGACTGTTTGCCATTTAAGATATCTGGTATCTCTTTCTGAACAAATTGCCTCAAGCTACGATCAAGTCCAAATGAAATTATGTTGGCAAAATCACACTACATTCCTAAATCAGCTCTGGCATGATCACTACTCCTTTGCTCTGTCCCTTTTCTAGGCTGTTCGTGCTCATCTTGGTGGCCATGTCTATCATTGTCCAGGCCACGTAGGCCCAGGTATAGTAGCCATCGCCTGACCCAAACCAGAACTATTGATATTGGTGTGGTAATACTTGCTGGTGTTCAAAATGCAGCGGGTAGCACCAGAGCCATCAGGATATGAGCCCCACTGGAGAACAGCTCAGCACAAACCAGACTATCCCACCTCCCTGCACAGAGCCCTCACCTTGACACCGTGTATGTGCGCCAACAGCGACAGATGCTCAACCACATCGTGCCCAAATGATGGACAGAGAGGTGTCAAGGGTCCGTGAACGCATTCCTCACCGCTTGTGTTTCACTAGCTGAAATGCGAAGGCACAGGACAGCTGATTGCCTCAGCCTATCCGGGATCATCAAAAGCACTGAACTGGAAGCTCACCAAAGATGGGGCCCCAGGAGGCCAGCTAGTCACTTGTGCCAGCTTTCACAGGTTGGGTCTACCCACACCAATGACCTCCAGTGACACTGTTTCCACCCCACTTTTGCTTCCAACCCTCAGGATGGGCTCCTGGCAGCACCACTGCTTGTAGCATCCTTCCCCCAGCCTCCGCACCCCCTTTTGCCCGTCCTGCTCCTGGCGGCGTCTCCTCTCCAGGGAGTCCCACTGCTCCCGCGGTTGCATGCAGAAATACAGTTAGCATTTCTCCTTATGCTATTTTCTGTCGTACACAGGAACTGACACCAGATGATGTTAAACCATCCTGTCTGGCCTGCTAGTACAGAAGTCAGGCTGGAACCAACCCTCCTCCCTGGGAGAATGACACCAAAAATCTTCCTTCCTTCCTTTGACCACCTCTGTAGAGCACCCCTTGACAGTAGGCGTTATGGATGCAGTGCAAATGTAAAGCAGTTTGCATTGCATGACAGTCAGTGGAAGTAAACATGGATTTCCCGTGCTCACAGGCTCATCCTCGCTTACTGAACCACCAGTGCCACCACTCACACATCAGCAGCACAAAACGGTCTGATGGAGCCAGAGACAAATGCATTTCCTGAACTCACCACGCTGGGAGGAACATGCGTGAAATCGTGTGCTTACAAGGAAAGAAATAAGAGATCAAGATAAAGGGAAGACCCCCAGGGAGAGTCTCCAAATTGATCGGCCTCTCAACGGGAGGACAATTAAGTGTCAGGGCCCCAGAGGCCTCTCTATTGCATCGTCTCACTCCTGCCATTACTGGGAGAAACAAGCTTCTAAAGAAGCTGTTATTTCTTTGAAAGGTTCAGCTTTTGCTTGCAAAGTACTTAAAATTTAAGGGCTGCACACTTAAAGGTCAATGAGCGTACAGATAACTTCAAATTCCTCTTTTTGCTTCTGACAGTCAAATTAGCTGGAGTAAAAATTGACTAAAAAGCAGAGCCCCTCGCCCCGTCTGCACTGCCGCCGGCCAAGGGCTTGTCCAGAGGCAAGGCGGCAGCACACAGGGGAGGCTGACAGAGGCCGTTGCAGATAGCTTCTTAGGTTTAGATACATCCCAAGTTCTAAACGTTTAGTCTTTTCTAAATATTTGTTCACTCAACTGGTGCACAAACAGGCACGGAGAACTTTCCGAGCCCTCTGCAGAAGAGGAACATTTTAACCTGTAAACAGTTGCTTTTCCATCATTTACTCAGACACTTGAATGCTGTGAAATTGAGCAGAAAAGGAACATTTCTCAGTGCCCTGCAAAGGGGAGGTCATCCCAAATCCTTCGCTCCAGGCACCCTCTGCTAACAGGGAGCCCCGGGGTGACAGTGCCCCAAGCTGCAGTCGCAGAGGTTGGTGCTGCCTTTCCCTGCCTCTCTCATCCTCGTCTGTGCCACAGAAATGATTGCACAAGGAAGAAAATATGTCCTGAGGGTGTTCATGTGCCGCTAAGTCTAAGCACAACCTCAATATGACTGTAATTTGCTGAGTGAGGGCTCAGAATGGCCCATATACGTGATGAAGGCAATGGGCACAGGAGCTTCGTGTTTTCCGATCGGGGTGCTCATCACCAAAGTCTCTAGTGACCATAATATGAAGGCTGGTAAAATCAAAGTATATACTGTGCAAAATTATTTTTAGCCTGTTACAGCCGCCCCTGAGCAGCTGTGTCACTTTCTTTTTCACATCGATTAAATATACCGTTAATTAAAAAATGCAATTACCCTGGAAATACCAACTTCGAGCCACGCTCTCCTCCACTGTGAAGCCTACACTTGTAGAGAAGGGCTCTGGGCTAAGAGAGTCTCTAGAAATGTTTAGCTCAAGAATCTGTTTTTTCAGCCATTTAAGATTCCATGAATTGTTAATAAGCATTTAAGTGCAATAATAAAGGATGTATATAGACCATTACAGAAAAAAAAAATATCTTAGGCACTGCAAAACTGGTTGCCAGGAAATAGTTCAGGGCCTGGTTATTTTGTGGGCAAATAAATGACTTCAGATACGAGCTGAAAAGAGCAATTTCAAAGCAAATAAGAGAAATATACAGCAGATCGTGTACAGTAACTGTGGCATCAAAATTAGAGCCATAAATAAGAGACAAAAAGGAATAGCTTGGTCAGGCAGATGGATGAAACTAGGAAGAAATCTCTGCAAATGGTATTTTCTAGTGCATATGGAAAGTATTAAAGTTTCTGATGAGCTCTCCACCTCTACAGATTGGCACGGTTTTCCTGTGATGCCGTTAAAGTGTCTAAATAGGTTTCCAATATATACGCTATCAATTAGAAAATATCGTGTTTGTCTTTCGTGATGACTGAAGTGTTGTGGTGTTAAATTCCTGGCAGAGTGGGCGGGAGAATTATACCACGCTGCAAGATTTTATAAATAAAGTGCAGGGTTGCTCTTGCTCTGGGGGGGTGACTTTTTTGTTTACGCGGGGTCTTTGCTTCCCGAGAAAGCTGGTGTCAGGCAGCTCCAAGGGTCCGAAGGTTAACGTTGTAATAAAGTGGGTTTTAATAAGTATAAAGCAAACACCACAATTGCTTGATGTAAACTGGTATTTTTATCTGCTCTGAAATGAGAAGGTTGCATGGTAAATGGGTTAGCTGGGAGGGAGAAATGCCATCTGCTCACAGAGGGCAGAGGGGGACCCAGCAATTACAGCTGGTGGTGGGAAGGGAAGAGAGCCGCGCTCGGCAGGGCATGGGCAGATGCACATGGGCATCGTTTAAGCCTCTGGAAACACAGCGGCTCTTAAGAGATATCACATCACAGGCTATCGCCCCCGTCCTGGGGGTCACACTGAGCGATGCTGATATCTTCAGCTTGTGGCGCCTGACATTAAAGCACTGTCTCTATGGTCCCAAGCTGTAGTTTGGAGTTGTACGTGTCCACAGGAGATGCCTATGGACCCCTCCTGGACAGCTGGCCCTCCCACTCAGGATTTTGGCAGAGGCAGGCATCCTCGCCAGCTCCCAGATGGTCTAAGACCACCAGGCAGTGGTGGTTATACTCACTCGACCCCAGCCCTGCAGCTGAGCCAGCCTTGGCAATGAAGATCAGAGAAGGGTTTTGTTCAGCATACATTCCATAGGCCGCTCCAGAAATATGCTCCCAGCAAAATGCAATGCAAGAGAGGGACCCAGGGCAGCTCAGATGCCAGAATAGTCCATCTGGGGCAACTGGGACACCCACTGGTGAGGGTACAGCTGCTCCCAGCAGCCACTCTAGCTTGTTCGGACACATCTTCATGGCCTTGTATTGGGACCAATACCGAGGTGGTGGTAACACCTGCCTGTTTTGAGTGCAAGAGACAAAAATAGTGCTTTCTGAAGCCAGAAGCCATCTTCTGGCGCTGTCATGGGCTTTGTGGCAGCACCATCACGGGTCAGGGCTAGCACTGAGCACAACAGTGGGGTCCCATCGGTCATGCGGCCATACAGACCTTTCCCTGCAACACCACAAACATGTGTGCTTGGAAATGTCGGGAGCTATTGTTTATTACAGGAGCATGAGCTGCCAGGAGATCAGCAGAGAGGGCTCAGAAAAAGCATCCTTTGGACGCATTTAACAGTCATGTGGTGGATTTGCATGGCTAATGAGAACAGGAACGGGCTAAAATAACTTCTGAGCCTTTGTCCATCTCCACAAATGCTCACAAAATAAGCCTCAGACAGGTCCTGAAATATAAGGGCTCATTTTTGTTGGTTCTTTCTCATGTTCAGCATTTCATGGAAATCGCTGGTATCTCAGTATTTTCCTGTTTCTGTTTATGGACTGTGGAAACCAGTAAATATGGATATGTATCAAACAGCTAAAAAGGGAAAATGATTCAAAAAGAAGCTTTTAGGGGACCTTGAGTTTAGGGTGTTTCCACACAGATTTTATTGATAGATGTAAAAAAAATTAAATAATGTCTTTTTTTCCTCTTCCCCGCTATCTTGCTAAAGTGCATAGCAGCCTCTGTCAATGCATCATGATTTTCTCTTCCAGGAGGCTCCTGACAGCCAAACTGTCTGCTGCGTTTTGTTCCATCTTAGCTTGCCAGTGCACCACAGGTACCCAAGGCTCAGATTTTCAGAGAACCGCTTCAGGAGCCCCTCTGAGTCTCTGACATCCACCAGCATATCAGATCATGGAACTGCCAAACTTCAGGAAATACTGTCCTCATTTACCTGACCGCAGAAACTTCAGGCATTTATTTTTAGCACCAGCTCGTTCAGTCTCCTCTCCTATAGGAGGCTGTAATAATGCTTCAGCTTCTCAAATGATGGCAGGGGGACTTCAGCCAGATGACACACACTGACTTTGATGGGAGCTGGATGGTTAAATTCACCTCCCACCTGTGACATTTCAAACTGGGAACAGTCATTTCTCTTTAGAGAAAACAAGCACTTTGATAACCCATCCGCAGTAAATACCTCTCACCCTTTGAGTAACAGCATTTCTGCCTAGCCCAGGTATTTTTCCACACCCCTAAGCTGTGCTACCTCTGAACCAGGTACTCAGCATCGCATCTGGGGAGGACCAGGCACGCAAAAGCAATATATATTTTCTAAACTGCCTGGCTCCCCACTTTCTGTGTAAACTGTTTATGATCTCCCGAACACCCTTGATCTGGGCTGAAATGCTTGAGCACCGGCACCCAGCTCGAGAGGGCTATTTTTAAGAACAGTTTCAACAAAACAAGGACATTGTGAGAAGAAATACAGCAGTGACATTTTGCAAGCCTTTGAAAATTATCCGCTCCCACATGCTCAGTGGAGCCTTTAGTTCTCTGAAGCTTTGCTGTGCATTGACCACAGCCCCCTGACACCGAGAGGAACAAGAACCGAAACCAGTTACACTGGCCAAGGTTATAAGCAATGAAACCAAGGGTTTTATTAGGGACCAAGAAGGAAGACCATATTTAAATCATATCATGACGTGTTATACACATTGATTATTATGAAGACATCAAATTTCAGCTTGGGAGGTGCGGAACTGACATTAGGGAAAATATTTTCACCAGGAGGATGGCACAGTTTCAGAACGGGTCAGCACAGAAGAAATCTCCGTCCTTGGAGGGTTGCAAGATTTAGCTAAATAAAGTCGTAATGGATATAGGGTTGGCCAGGTCTTCTCAGGAGATGTCACGAGAGCTCATGCTTATAATCTGGCAGAAACATTTTCTTTTGCATGCGTTAGAAGTGCAGAAGTTCTCGCACTCCTTTCAGGTGGCTGGATTATCCTGCCAAGACACGACCCAGAGAGCAGACCCTGGAGAAGACTCACTCAAGCTTTATTCCTCCTGTTTGTCAGCCACACCTCACTTTTGTTCTTTAAACTTGAGGGCTGGAAACTGTACAACATTATCAGTGATCTTTAGCCTATCATGAGCAAACAAGGACTCTGAAATCCTCAGGAAGTGTCTTTTGAAAGCCGTGATTATGCACTGACCTCCACATTTACTGCATGTGCCCTAATTCATTGCAGTTTTCACAAGACTGTCGGAAAATCGATCATCATTTGCATTGAGAAACTCTTTCTCGCAGCAAAAGTACACAGTAGGTGTTGCCTGAGCTATATTTATGCCTGACCCTTAATTTATTTGTTGCACAGATCTTACAATGCTGCACCATCCTGGCACGTTTAGTAGGCATCTCCCTTGATGTGGCAATTTCTAGTGCATGCTTTAGGGTCAAGTCAGCCTCTCTAAATAGCCATTTTCAGACTGCTTAATTCTACAGAGTACATACCTACAGAGTGCAGCCCCCTTGTGCCTCTAATTTGTCTTCAAATTGGCAATGCTCCACTAATTCAGCCACATATGGGGAAATAGTGTTTCCTTTTTTATTCTGTTGATTAATCAGAAACTCTGCAGCCACTCAGGCTTTGGGCTTTGGTCATTCTGCAGCATATTCAGATTCCCTGCAAACATTTTGTCCTGTTGGTTTAATAGTGCTATTAAATTGCACAATGGGTTATATGCTCTATTCTTCATTATAATAAAGAAAAATGCAGTATTTTTGCCCTGTCAAGTCCACCACTTGAATGCATTGTTCTGTTTCTCTGTGCTAGTGGGCCAGATTATTAGCATGTTATTAAACAGACCATATTTCCCCCAGTTTTCCCCAATTTTGCGAAAGCAAAAAAAGAAAGAAAAACAAAAAAGGCACCACATAGGATTGCACTGTACGTCCGCCTCTGTCAATTCCTGTCCCTTCCAAGGTCTTTTGAACTCATTTGGCTGTTTACAACCATTCTTAGGAAAACAGCCCATTTTCAAGTGCGTGTCTCCAAGCGAAAGCTACCCCAGCCCCAGCAGCTTCCTCAGAAGTTCCTACTTGTTTGGGCTCTATTAGAAGAGGAATCATGACCTGCTAGCAAGGGTCTTTTCTCTTCCTCATTGTCTGACAGCCACCACACACATCTGGTTATAGGCAATCAGATAAAACCTACAGCTACCCAGCGTTTCTTTATCTGGTTATCCTGTGAGTACTTCAAAAGAGCTCTTAGACTACCCAAACGCTCCCATCCATCCTGCTCCTGCCTGGATCGCTATGTTATCTTCTGTGACAGATCTCATACACATGTCCAAAAAAAGCAAAAAAAAATCCTGTTATGGCACTCTACTGCAAAAAAAAAAAAAAAAAAAAAAGCATGTTTTTCTGGGACTCTTTCATTGTTCCTGTTTTGTCTGGGAGGAGAGGCAATGACAGCATATACAACTTGGATTAAAGTTGTTATTTATATGCCTAGCCTTTGAGTTTTTTAAGCAGGAGTCTGTCTATCAACACTACTCTGCATCATGCAGGCTCTGTGGGCTGTCAGAGTGAACCCCCTGCATATTGAGTTTAAGACTGGAGGGTGGTTTGGTTGGTTTGGGGTTTTTTTTTGGTTTTTTTTTGGTTTTTTTTTGAAGCAAATCATTGCTCATGCTCCATTGCTGCCTCCAGTTCTGCACTCCCCAGCCTTTTCTGGCCTATAAAGAGGTTGCAAAGGTACCCTGAGGGAGTTAAAGTTCACGGTCTCAAACCGTCAGTTTGAAATACCAAAGTACCGTCTGCTCTCTGATATCATCAAAATTCTTCTCACCTAAATTTGTGATCAGGTTCATGAATTTGCTATCACACATCTACTGGAGTAGTGGAACCTATCCTCTCTTTTTGAATTCACCACTTCACTTTCCTGTGTCTGCTGGATTAATGAAACGGACAGTATTTTATCAGATGAATTATCAGATCTAACAATCTGGGAGGAAAGAGGGAGTGAAAAATAAAAGATTAGTCAGTGAGTGATATTGGGGAAGGCAAATACTGAGCTGAACAATTTTCTGTTTATTACAAATACAGGGTAACAAGTTAATAAGAGAGAAAGCAGAATGTGGGTAATAGCCACCACACTGCTGAGATGAATTGTCTTATATGCGTTGCATATATTTGTTAAAGCTATAATGAGCTGTACCGGAAAACTCTGAAAAATGCCTTGTGGCATTTAAATATTAGCAGTCAGTGGTACTTTTGTCTCGCCTCTGTCGCTACCAGAACTTGTCTGTTCATTGACCTGCACAGTACTTGTTCCTTCTCCTCCCTAAAGGGTAAACTTCCAAGAGTCACAAGCCCAAAATGCAAATGGGATTTCTGGAAGACCTTAGTGACTTTGTAGGGACAACACTCTGGTGCTCAGCACCTGGGCATCCATCCTGCCGTCCGGGGCCAGAATCTGAGAGTTCAGTCCCCAGCTGTGAGCAATGTATGAGGATTTCTGCAAAAGGCATTTGGCCTTTTGCAGGGAGGAGGGTAAAAAGGCACTCTTTTAGTGCATAGTACTGGAGAATACAGGCTGATGCATTTTCATCACAATCCTTTCTTTGAATTTAAGGCAGAGAGGAAGAGAGATTTGGTAGCATTTGAACTCTCCTCTGTTTCTAAGCACTCCAGGCACCGAAGGGACTTAATTATCTTCTAAACAATTTTAGTCAAAAAATTAAAACAACTAAACGTAATAAAAATATTAATAACAAGTTTTTACTTATAGGCTGGACCTGACCTTTCATTGACATCAGTTAATGTCTCATTGATATCGAAATAACAGGTAGGTCTTGTACCTTTGAAGTGAAGTGTTGATGGAGCTGCCCTGTGGGCGTGATGCCAGCCAGAACAGAGCAGTGAGCAGAGACACTTGCTAACCCTTAATTATAAGACCTGCCATTGGCAAAAGGCTGTCTGAAATGTTCCCGACACATTATGAAACACATTCTAGTTTCATGAGACATGCCGAAACTTTGATCTATTTGCAGGTGGTCATTTGCATCACAAATGTCCGTGATGAATTTTGCGCCTTTCTCTTCTCTTCTCTCCCATGCGTCCCTCTCTTGCCTGGCTAACAGCGGCACTGACAACTCCAAGCACTTGAAAATCATGGCTCAGGTCTAAAAAGCATGAGGAGAGTGGTTTGAAATCATGGTACTTCTAAAAATAGTACAAATGGGAAATTCTTGAATTTGCTGTCTGAGGCCCAGTAGGATTAAGGTGACTAATGTGCACTTATTTGCATTAAGAGGCACAGACCTCTTTTTTTAAACACTATAACCTTGTTGGCCGGCAGCTTGCTTTTCTGAGAAATTCATGTATCCTGACAGGGGTTGTGCAAGACCTCGAAACTTCTGATCACAGAATCAGCACTTGTGTAAGACACAGCTCAACTTCTCACTTGCATATGGCTCACGAGCAATGTGGGTTCTACTGCTGTATTGTTGCCTGACCATCAATAGGTTTGCACCGGTGCTACAGTTGCTGGAAAATCCAGAGTGAAGAGTGGCTTATATGGTCAAAATGGGTTTCCAGAGAGACACGCTCTGCTCCCTGCTCTGGTCAATCCGGTTCCACTGGTCCCTGTGGGATGCTGTCACTTGTGGGTGGGCATCCCCTTCCCTTTGGCCTTCTGAGAGAGGTGACATGCATCTTGTGGCTCTCACCCATATGAAGCTGTTGGTATGCAGCTCATAGGGTCATGAAGATGAACCAGTCTTGTAGGACTGTTGCTCCTAGCATCCTGCATATAGATCCAAGCCACAGGAATTTGTGAGGGACTTCATTCTTCATTCAGAAGAATGAGAACACGGACACTCAACACTGACCTGACATCCTGCTGCCTGGTGGATTCAGCAGTTCTGATAAGCATTTAGTTGCCCCCAACAATGCCTTGGGGTTGTACACCAGAGTCCTAAGTCACTCCAATTCACTTTGTGCAAGCCATAGAAGGACTGAAGGTAATGCTTTTGATCACTACCAAGCCAGGTCAGATAAAGATCAGTGATATGCATGCCCAATTTGTATGTTGATCTTCGGCTACTACTCTATATACTTTGCTGGACCTCTTAAGAAGGTCCAACGGTGCCAGCTATTATTTAAGTGGTCTTGCCAGGCTATCCAAAATCAATACAGGCTACCAGTTTTTGTACAGCTGGTAATTCCTGTGTCTCTCCAGAAGGGCAGCAGGTCACAGGAATAGTCCCTTCATTCATCCCGGACTCACTGAACGGTAGAAGAGCTGCTGTCACATCCTTGATTTCCACACTTTCAGGGCAACACAGTACATGAGGCAGGCATCAAGGTAACAGCTGGGGTATCTAGCCTATGTTTCAAACCCAGGTCTGCCTAAATGCAAGCCCAGCATGTGACAGGGAAATCTCATGGTCCCAGGGACAGTCTTTCAAATGGGAACAGAGCAACACTGTGCCAACAGCTCGAACCTGCAGAAAACCTGATTCAGCTCAGAGGCTTCCTCTCCTTCATCTGAGGCACCACCTCCAATGTCAGCAGCATTGACTATTCGCTTGCTGATGATTTCAACCACGCAGAATGACTGTAGTGAAGCCCTTGGAAAGGGTACAAGGCACACATTGGTTTGGGGAAGGATGTCAGTTGGCAAAGAGAAAGGAAAACAACAGAAAAGCAATGCAGCAACGATGGAAAAGCAGCAAAGGACAGAAACCATACTGGCCTGCAGTATTCTCTCTGAGCAGAGAGGATCAAAGAGGATTTTTTTTTCTCCTTGCACAAGATTTTGACTTTCCACTGAAAGCAGAAAAATCTTTAAAAGGGAACTTGTTTTTCAACAAGTGGGAACAGAAACCACTCGAAAAAAGTAGTCTAGGAGAGGAAGAAAACAGTTGAATGGTAGTTTCTATAGGAAAGAGAAACACCACCAAGAAAAACACATTTCTTAAAAACTACTCGGGGTTTCTTCTGGGGCCTGTCCTCTCTTGGTGGGCATACAAGAGTGAGGCTCTTCCAGGCCCCAGGCTGAGCAGCTTCCAAATATCAGCTTATCATACAGTTCACTGCTGCCTACCCAAACCCCAGCTCCTCCCAGCGCGCATGGGCAGGAGCACCACTGAACACAGCCAAGGTTTTACGTGGGATTGTATGAATGAACTCATTAAGCTGCAGCAAAGCTTTAGGCAGGAAAAAAGAGAAGAGCAATTTTGGAGCAGGGATAACCTTTCAGCCATGGAGCCACCCCAGGATGGAAAAGCTGAGCCAAGAGGACTCTGAGTTCAGGAGACAAACTGTGAAGGGCAGAAGTAGATCCTGAACTACCCTAAAGAACCTGGTGCCAAGACCAGAAACACTCCATAGCACTTAACAAAAGAAATTGCAAAAACCCCAAAACAAACAAAGAAAACCATGCTACACTTAATATTTCACATGAACCAGGTGCTTTGTAAACTGCTAACTGAAAGGGCAACTCCAACTCTGATGGTGTATGCTCTTGTGTTTGCTGGCAGGCATCCCAGGAGAGCGGGGCAGTAGGTACATAGATGATGTTTAAGAAAGGGTAAGCTTTGAGTAGATGGAGTACATTGGTGCCAGAATGGTGCGAGTCCCATCTCCCAGCAGGGAGGAGTCTATCAAAAGCAGGACCGGGGGACTCACGGCTGGGCAGTGCCAGGCTCTGTCTGGATCTCAAGGGCTGGAAGTGCTGCGGCACTTCCAACGCAGGAACCGAATCCGTGAGAGAGCTAGGGGAAACGCAATAAGCAATTCTTGCCATGGCAGTGGATACAGTCTACCAAGTTCATAGCACAGAAGAAGAACGTTGCACAAAATTGTCCACAAATATCCTCTGTGCTGCAAAATCTAAAGTAGTGTCTGAGAACAAATCTTGGATGCACTCAGGGGCAAGACATTAAATACAGAGGTCACAGGTGGATGCCAGCAGTACTGGTGTGACTTTGCTATCATCTGTAAGTGCACGGAGGCCAACACAGACAAAAGCAAGCTCTCTGAAAGATCTCAAACAGCTGCAGAGATGAAGGAACACAGCAGACTGACAGACTTGCTACAACAGTTTTGCAAGCTCAACCAACTTTTGGCTGAACAGAACACTTGGAAGGCTATTTTTTAAGCTTTTTCCAGGACAGGTAGAAAAGGATGAAAGGCAGTGCAAAAGGTGCTGGTACAACCTCAGCACTTTGCAGTTCCCAAGCAAGCCAGGCATAGCTTCTTTTTCCCTAGGGATGTTCTACATGCCTAACAGCCAGGCTATGCTAATACAGGTGTTCTTCAGTAACTTCAGTGTCTGCTACAGTAGAAGTAGCTGAGGTAATGTTTTTGGGGTGCCTTGAAGCCTAGCTCTGCTCCCATCCCACCTCACAGAAGAGCAGCTGTACTTCTGGAGTCCAACCCTACCCATGACCATTCCCAGAGCATCTCCTGCACCTCTTTGATAAATGGGATGGATCCTCTGACAATCCAAAGCCTTAATGATGTCACTTTCAGAAACCTGGAGACAGGTCAGCACTAATCTAAACAGTGTCTAGGTAATAAGACCTGAAATAGCAAGAAAACAAGAAAATCAAACAAACACAAGTGAATTAACCCAAATATTGGCTGTGCTGCTTCAAAAGAGCACTGTCTGGGGGAAGCTGTGCAACGCTATAATTAGATTTTATCATAATGCATCTAAAGAAGGAAGATGAAATGTGGTCGCAAAGAAGCATTTAAGTCTGGCACAAAATCTCACCTTTGAGTCTGGTTTTCCATCTTCAGTAAAATTGGCCTCACATGGGTTCCTTGTATGTGTTTTCATTTTTCTTAAGCTTTTAAGAACTGTAAAACAGACACTTCATCTTGTGCCATCATCTTTGATCTTCTCAGGGCTCATTAATGGAGCAGGGCAGGTTGGACTCATTATGTGGATGTCTGCCATGGGAGCTCTGAAGAAGACAATATCGAATAGCAACACCAGGTTTTTAAGATTTCTCTGTGGGGCAGCTCTGGAGATGAACAAGTCGTAAAGGACAGCCATCTGATTCAGTCTCTCTGACCTACCCTGCTTCTCTGTCATGCCGTGGATCTGGCTTTTGTGGCTTACAGAAAAACTTAGGCTAAAATGAACCTTTGGAGACCTCCGGCCCAAAGCTGAGCTGAAAGGGAACTAGGTAGACCAGGTTTTTGAAAGTCTTATTTTTCAAGTCTCTCCAAGGATGGATATGCAATATTGTGCCCCTGCTCTAATATTTGATTGACCTCACAAGAAAATGCATCCAATGTTTAAAAACTTATGCATGTGGTTTAAACCTTTTTGAAGAGCAACAAGTTATAAATGATGCATGAAATCAGATACGGGTTCTGCCTGCTGTGTTGCACTAGTGTACAGCTTTAATGGTCACTATTAATCTCCCACCCTGCTCGCTGAAGTCACTGGATGTGTGTGCAGAAGGAGCCACTAGCAAGCAGCAGGGAGGCAGGTTGCTCCTGCCCGATGAACAAATAGCCACAAGGAGGCCAACTCCTCAAAGTTCAAGTTGGCCCAGCTTTGTGCAAACAGAGGATGGACTCCAGGATCAGGAGTTACTACACCGCCAGAGACACCAAGGGCAGCTGCTTAGCAGCAAGTACTGACAGCCATACCTGCGCTGCACAGAATCACAGAATGGTTTGGGTTGGAAGGGACCTTGAAGACCATCCAGTCCCAACCCCCTGCCCTGGGCAGGGACACCTCCCACCAGCCCAGGTTGCTCCAAGCCCCGTCCAACCCGGCCTTGAACACCTCCAGGGATGGGGCAGCCACAGCTTCTCTGGGCACCCTGGGCCAGGGGCTCACCGCCCCCAGAGTGGAAATATTTCTTCCTGATATCTCACCTAAATCTGCCCTCTTCCAGTTTGAAGCCATTCCCCCTCATCCTATCACTAATGCCCTTGTAAAAAGTCCCTCCCCAGCTCTCCTGTAGGCCCCCTTCAGGTACTGGAAGGGGCTCTAAGGTCTCCCCAGAGCCTTCTCTTCTCCAGGCTGAACACCCCCAACTCTCTCAGCCTGTCCTCATAGCAGAGGGGCTCCAGCCCTCAGATCATCTTTGTGGCCCTCCTCTGGACCCGCTCCATCAGGTCCATGTCCTTCTGCTGTTGGGGGCTCCAGAGCCAGAGTCATTACTCCAGGTGGGGTCTCACCAGAGCAGAGCAGAGGGGCAGAAGCCCCCCCCTCGCCCTGCTGCCCACACTGCTGTGCATGCAGCCCAGGATGCGGTTGGCCTTCTGGGCTGTGATCGTGAATTGCCGGCTCACATTGAGCTTCTCATCAATCAGCACCCCCAGGTGCTTCCCCTCAGGGCTGCTCTCCAGCCTTTAGGCGTCTATCCTGTGCAAGCACAGTGACAGAGAGACAAAAGCCTCACCCTAGCCTGGCTCATCTGCTTGTCCCTTTTTGCTTCTCACTCCGCTTCAGCTGGCTCCTGTCCCTCTGCTCTGCCCGCAGACATCTGCCCCAGCCTGGGGTGGGTTGGGGAGGCTGCGGGGTAAATCCCCGGCGGTGGGGGGTGGCGGTGCCATCTCCCCCTGCTCACTCTGCTTGGGGAAGCCCCAAAGCCTGGCATGCTGGCAATGCCACCACCCCTGCAACCGCAGCTTGTTCTCTCCCCCACCAGCAAACAAACCCAGCCGAGTACTTCTTCCCAGCGTGTTTTGCAGGGTGTTTGCTGCAGCCAGCTAGCAACCCTTTCTGAGTCAGTCTAGTGGAATAACAAAGCACGGTAACAATTCCCGAGCTGTTTTTTATTGATCGGCTCCTCATAGGGCTGAAGGGCGAGATTGCCAACTCCCTGGCAGGAGGGCTGTGAGCTCAAGGTAAGGACTGTTTATGCAGTGTAGCAGAGGGACCAAACACTCCGCGCTGGGTCAGAAATGTCCCTCTGTATGTTATCCAGACCTGATCTGGAACTGCAGATCTTAAAGAAGTATAAGATAGTGGTAAATGTCTCATCTAATAAAACATCTGCCATGTACCGTCCTACAACTTTCACTTAAAGTTATCTGTAATACAAGGTTATGTTCCCTGAGATCCTGGGAGCAGAACGTCCATCCTTCATTATTACTCTGCACAGATTGTCTTGATGGTTTGGTAAGTGAATTATGTAGGAGACATTACACTGTGAAGAGCTGACCTTGTCCTTAACCTCAGCACATTCTTCAATTAATGCCCCGCAAGATAAATTAATCTATTAATCCATAGAGGCCTCTGAGCAGTTGAATGGAATTTCTACGTTTCTCACTAGACCCACTTCTTCCTTCCCCTTCCTCATGAACCTTTGCTTACAATCAATAGCTAAAAGTTTGGTGCTATTTAAAAGCAAAAATAATCAAACCTACTTGTACTTACAGCCTGGTAGCCCCCTGAAACCCTGCTGTGAAGAAACAAGGATACCAAGAAGCCAATACATATTTTTCTGGCCCTAACAGGCTCTGCAGATTTTCCTTACATGATTGGTACTGCAGAAGCCAAACGGAGCCTTTACACGAGCAAGAGTCACCAGTCTGCAAGATCAGCCCTGGCTCTGCTTTAAACAACGTGCTTTAAGCAACATGCTCTGCTGTTAAACGTGAGAGCAAACGAAAAGGGTGGTTCTGTAACCATTTTGGTGGGGAAAAAGGCAAAGGTCCCTGGTTTGGGGATTTCCCAGTGAGTTTCTGCCAGGATACATTCTCTGCATTGCAGTTCCCAGTCAATGCAGGAGACCCTCTAAGAACAGCTGTGTCTGTGTGGCTCCTCAGGAGCATGTGGAGATAGTGACCTGTTTGAGATCGTGTCCAAAAGATCTAGCATCGGGGCAGAGGTTTGTCCTGGAGGGTGCTGGAGAGTCTGAGGGGGTCAAGCTGGAGCTGGAAAAGTCTCGGGTTCAGTGTACTGGGGAAAGACCTCAGGTGGTGGAAAAGGGACTACAGAAACTTTTTATTATGCCAACAACAAGCAGCCTCGTGAATGCCTCCCTACACCCACCACCTCCTGACTCTCTAATGCTTCTGAAGACCATCCTGGTGCCTCGCTAGAGCACGCCTGCAGGTGCAGGCGGTCCTGGGAGCACTGCTTGCCTCTGCCTGGCTGCCGGTACACGAGCAGGGTCAGGCGGTGCGGCCAGCGAGGGAGCAGAAACCAACAGCTTTGGGTGTTGGATCAGACTGAGCCTGAGTCTTGCAAAACACCCAGAGGGAACCTAAACTTCACCTGGGGTCTTCACCCACTGGTTTGTACGGAAAGTCCCTGCACTGTGGTCTGGCTCCTAAATCATCCTTCAGGCAGGTACCCTCTCCACCGGCGGGGCACAGACCTTGGAGAGAAGGAGCTGCCTGAACGTGGGGCAGGTGTCCAGCTGACACCTCTGGGGCTGCGCTTTCCAAGCGCGTGTGTAGCGTTCAAGGTACTGGCTTAAGTGTAAGGACCTTGTGAAGACTTTAACGTTGCTTGATTGGCACTACCAGTAAGAGGCTGAGTGCTCGTCCACAGAGTAACCTCAGTGGTTTGGTTTATTTTACTATATTTTATGGGTTAGACATGGCAGCTGTGTGTACTGGCAGTATCTAGGATATGTCAGTGGTAATGAAGAAGACCATTTTTTATGGCATAATAAGGATGATTAAAGGTGGGATTTTTCAAAAGCAATCAGGGAAGTCAATGAGAGTCAATAAGAAGTGGGCGCCTCATTTCCTTAAGGTGCTTTTGAAAATCCTAGCCTAAAACATTGATATTTCAAGCGGACACATTTAAGTCTGTGGGAGAAGTCTCAAATCCTTTTTGAAAAGTAATATGCATATTGTAATTGGAACAGATTAAATATGAATATCTGCAGCAGCTTAACCTTTTATTCTCCTTATTTAAAAAAACACTGGGTATTTTAATCATAAGCAACTGTATCTTGCAGTTAATAACGGGCCGGATCCAGACATGTCAGCTGGCATGGCTGCCCTGACTTGAGCAGAACAATTCTGATCTACCCCAGCCGGGGATCAGAGGCTAAGTATGAAAAGTAACCAGAGCAATATTATCAAGTTGCAAATATATTCAGAGAAGTGTGTGTTATCCAGTGCTCAGCATACATAATGTCTCGGTAGGCAGCCAACGTTCAGACTAGAAATAGGGCACGCATTTCTCACAGCGAGGGTAATTAACCATTGGAGCAACTTAACCTGGGAAGGCAAGAGATTCTCCGTGGTATGAAATTCCCAGGCAGGGCTGGAAAACCATTGAAAAGAGACGCTCTAGAGCAAACAAGCAGGGTACTAAGTGTAGTGATCGTGAGGGGAAACCCGGTTCTGAGTAAAAGAGTTTAGACCTGATTACCGTAGCGTGCTGGCCTCTGTGCTGGGTGCACATGCTGTCTCGCTGCTACCAAACAGGCACCCCAGCGGCCCGGCTCCTCAGCGCGCGTGCGAATTTCTCCTTTCCTCTGCAATCACTTGTGCTCACTGATCACACGTGTCTCATTTCATTTCATGTCCGATGAGACTCAGAAGTCTCAATAGGAAGCCTCATGGAGAAAAGCTGCATCTCATCTGGTGTCACACCACAGCTATTACAACCAGCCAGTTTCGTCTGCTTTCTGTTTAAGCTCATCAAAGGGCTTGGGAGTGTTCACGACTGACTCTCCCCATCCACTTCGTTAGAGTGCCCAGCTTGCAACAAAACCTCAGCCCAAATGACTTTCCTATAAACCTATGTGTGGTTTTTGACTCATTTGCACCACTCTGACGGCAAAGATGTGGCAAGTTAGTTGTTACACATGATACATCAGTAATGAGGAGGAGGGAAGACACAAAGGAAAAGGAGATATTTGGGCTGGTTAATGAATGCTGGGTGAAAATGAGTTTACACCTGGATGCTGACACTTACAGCTGCTGACAGCTGTAACCTATGCATTTCAGAGGGCATTGTTTCATCAAATGCTCCTCAGGTATGCTGGAGTGGATTTATGCAGCAGGCAGTAACACAGCACGGAATATAAGGTAAACAGGGTGGAAAGTAAATCGCTAACTTTCCCTGAGTAAATAGCAACTCCTTATATTATGGCTGGCACATGCAAATGGAGAGGACAGAGGTGTGCGTGGTGGTAACTCACCCCTGGAGCGGAGGGGCTGTGTCTGGGGCAGAGCTGGGTGACCCCATGGAGCAGGAGGGAGGGACGGCATCAGGAGTCCCTGCAGAGACCTCTGGCACTGCTGCACATCCCAAAGCACAGCTCCCTGAGGGGCACCAGCCCCTCTCCAGCATGGTGGCCAGTGGTGAGAGGTGCTGTCCTCTGAGGGAGTGGCTGGGCTGGGTCATGCTGGAGGTGCACTGAGCCCACTGTCCCATCTCTGCTGGTGGCCCCTCCTCGGGGAAGCCCGCCAGAACAGGGCAAGCATATAGCAATGCTGCGCTCATAGCAGCAACGCATCTTAGCAGGATGAGGTCCTCCTCGGGAGTTGCTTATACATGTGCTTCAGGAAAAGCAAACTGCTCCTGTTACCCGTGTGTTCAGCTGAGCATCCCTCGAAGAACTGAAAACCTGCTCCACCTTGGAGCTTAACCCACTGGTGATCCTGGTCTGGACCAGCTCTCCCCCTCTCTTTGCTGCATTGGCCTGAGCTGCCCTGCACAGCCAAGCTCCCTGAAACTCTGCTGTGCCCAAAAACCCTCTGGATCAAACCCACCTACTGCAGCTCCACTCTCACGCCAAACCTTCCTCCTCCCCATGTCCCACCAAATTCCCCACACCTCCTCTGAGCCAACCGCCTGGATCCCTCAGAGGGTCCCTTCCACCTACTCTCCCTCCTCCAGGTGTGGTCTTTCAGGCACCCCAAACACTGTAAGTTGGGCTGCAGCCTCTTGACCAGGCTCCTGCTGTCATCAGCCCCAGGTTAAAGCCACCAGGACTCTGGGGACAGGTCCGTACTGACTCCTCTGGGACACCATCCTTGCATTCTCCCTGCTTTGCCATTCCTCTGCATCACAGCAGAGACAGCAACTACGAGGAGCGTGCAACTGCAGGAGAAAAAAAAAAAAAGCCTTAACAGCAGCTACTGAGAAGAAACTCATTAAAAAGCAACTCCTGGACTGTAAAGAGTGCTGCTGAGCCCACCCTATGCAAGAACCATGAAAGGCAGCAGGCAGTCAGGTAGGACCTGATTTAAGCAGCAGTGATCTTGCAGGAGAAGCGAGAGATATCCTTTCTCCACTTTTACGTCAGGCTGAGCTCTGGGGACTGGGTCATGATTTATTCCAGCATGCGTGAGAACAGAGCCGGGCCAGGAGCTTTATTTCTGCCTCCCTGTCTCTTCCTGGTTTTGTCATTATTTGAAATATTTTGGTGGCTGTGAAAACGTTTCCCATTATGTGTGTATCACTAGCTTTTTCTCTTTGTATTCATGATTTAATAATTTCTGAATCTGTCACAATCAGTGTTGAAAAGAGCGTAGCTGAGTATAATGGAATAATTTGAAAAGAAATGTTAAAGCGCAGGAACAGTCTGCGTTCTTTTCAGCAGATGCAAAGTGAATAATATTTAGGGACGTGTTTATAAATCAGTACACCCTTTAATTAAGCAAAACATTTTGCTAAGAAAGAATTAATTAGCAATTCATGGCACAAGGCCTGGCCTATTATCAAAGAGCTTGTACACGATAAAGCACAATTGCTTGTGTGTCTTTAGAGCTAATTATCAGTAACTTGTTTTATTTTTATTTCAAAGCTCCTTGTAAAGAGACAAGATAAGGATCTGCACGAGGAGCGGTGGGCTGGTGGTTTGGCTTTCCCTCGACTCTCTTTCAAGTTTGTACTAATTGCCATGAGCAGAAAGGAGCCTGGGGCTGGCGTGCAGCCCCAGGACCGAGGGATAAGGGACGGAGGGTCACTCTAGTCCAGCAAGAGGCAAAGCTGGGATCAGCCCTTGACTGGTACGGGCTCACCTCGTAACTCCACACAAACCCTTTTAATGTCCTCACTTTCCCACTGAGAAAGTGAGACAACAGCACTGCCGGCCTGGCAGAGGTTTGCTGAGGATGAACGTGTGAGGCTGTGAGATGTTTGATACCGGAGATGAGGCAGAGAAGGACCATGAGCGGATGGGAGAGAACAAGGAGTGATGGAGAGTCTGGGGGTTTCCAGTGCAGCTCCCCAGCACGCGGAGCCCAAGGCACAGCAGAGGGCTCACCCTGGGCTGCAAGAAGAGGGAAAGGTACCTGCTCCATCAGAAATCCAAGAGAAATGGTAAAAGTGCCCTCAGATCCTATGACTGGGGGAGGGGGGCATTGCTGTAATGATACAAATTTTTGTGTCTCTTGGGCATGTGCCAACACAAGAGCTTAAACACACCACACTGGCACAAGTGACAGGATTATGAGCAGTTTCAATCTGATGCAGATGGTCTTCCCATTTGCTTCCTTGTTTAAACAGCAATTTGGCAAGTTTGTCATTCATAAAGCTTTTATAGTGCTCCATACGCTTCTCCCCTGTGGCCCGCTAGGAGCTGCCTGGATGTTTGTCGATGCCTGGAAACACGCGTTAGTCTTTAATGAGGCTGTATTCGTATTGTTTCCTTTGGTCAGAGGAGCCTTGGGAATTCCACACTATCAAACGTGTTTCCATTTAAAAACTGCAGCTACTCACCGAAGTATCTCTCTGATGCTCAACTAACAGCATTGCCAACCTAGGTGTCACAACCAGCGTCCAGCGGTTACAGGGAAGAAAGCAGTGCTTTGAGGTGTACCTTGTGCTGAGAAAGAGCCCCACGGAGCCGCAGGTGTTGCTCAAAGCGGAGGAGTCTGAGATGGCCGGAGAAAGCGGCCTTTGCTTTGCCACGGATGGCTCTCAGCTTGCAAGGATGGAGCGGGTAGAAGGTATCACCCTTAGTGATTTGAGGAGAGGCTGAGAAACCACATCAGGGGATGACGCGGTTCAGCTTCACATACCTTGGATAAAGCTGTCCTTTCATTAACTAGGCAGATGGACTGTAGGAACACTAAAGGGATTTTTTTTTTGCGCATAACTGGTATTTAAGCAAAGCACAATGGAAGTCTGATCAATTAATAGCTTTCATGTGGTTTTGCTGAGTAAAATAACAAGGCATCATGGCTTGCATTGGCACAAGCTGCTTAGATCTTAAGGCAAGTAAATATTTAGCCAATAATTCTGATTTTTTTGGCAACAAAATGCATCTTTGTTCTTTACCTGCTCATTTGTGTTTTTAATTGCAGGGATAAGACACTCTAGGATATCAGATTTTAACTCAGCCTCTTCTGCAGTGGGACATCGGGTGTCCTTGCAGGAACTCTGAAGAAAGCATTTGGCCTCCGGATTTCTGTACTGTAGATTAGAGGTGATACAGACAAAGTGGAGCTGTCTGTCCTCACACATATCAGTAGTCCTTATTGCTGTGAGTAGGACCTCCTGCCACAAGTAACATCTATGGACAAGGACTCCTCATTCATTTTTCATTCACCCCAGAGGGATCCTACCCTGTTCCACTATAGAGCAGTGTTATCTATATGCTTCACTCTATGATAAACATGATAAATTTTAACCCTTTCCTTATCTGGATGTACTTAAAAAGAGTGTTTTATGGTACGTGCAAGACAGATGTGACAACAAAGAAACCAGGGGCAGAGGCAGCTGGAGGTAGGTAGGTACCAATAGACTAAACTTGCTGTGGGACCTCAGATAATTCATTTAACTCTTCTGATCCTGTTTCCTCAGCATGTTGTGAGAGGATAAAACAGTCCAGCCAGGAGCAGAGTGGGAACCTTAAGGAGCAATTAGCTAATGAGTATAGCATGAGACCCAGATGATGGAGGATAGAGTTTCACTGAGTGACATTGGTGTCGGCAGTTAGTTCAGGTCCAGGTCCATGGCAGGGTGAGTCAGAGCGATGCTTTGCCTCTGGAATCCAAATCAGCCCATTTTGGAAGACAGCAACAGCCAAGCACTGGGTAGGCTTTGCAAGGAGAAAACGTTTGTACTGGCAAGTGCGGCCAGAGGTTCATCTGGTCCAACCACGGCCATGACCAGGGGAAGAACGTGAGAATAAGGGTGACACATATTGTGCTTCCAACCAGTTTCATTTCAGGGTCTGCCCAAGCTGGAGCTGGGGAAACCCATTGGTCAGCTGTGCACGAGGGAGAGAGAATCCACTTTCAAGCAACCTGAGAGCTGGGACAAGGTGTTTGTGTCCGAGGCACCGGGGTACAACTCTGTGGTATAGCCCTGAGTGAGGGGGATATTTTGGCACAATTACTGATTGTCCCTCAAGGGTGGCAGTTCTGTGCTGGGTGGTTTCTACTGTGTCTGCTCAGGTCTCAGTTCTGTGCACTGAGAGGGGCCGGGAGAGTAAAGAGAATTGGGGAAAGCAAATTTTTCACGTTGACATACAAAGCTACTCGCAAATTCATGTCATGACTCTGGGGTGTCTACTGCCATACAAACGCCTCTCTTTCTCTGCTCTGTCTTTGTATGGCTCACAGGGAATGTATTATCAGAAGGATGTATTGTGACATTTTTGCAATACTATCCTCTGTACCATATTCCAGAGCATCTCCCTGACAATGGATTTCCTTCACGTGCAGCTCCTGTTATTAGCGCTGTGCGCCCTGCCCAGAGACGCATTCTTAGGAGTGATGGGTTTGAAAAGCGGTGACAACATGCAAGTTATAAAGGGGGACAAGAGATTATGCAGTAGTCTTAATGGATTTCAGTGGAGACGGGGTTGAAAGCACCACAAGTCTCCATTACTGGGAAAACATAGGCCTAGAATTCAGACTTAATCTGTGCACTTTCTTTTTTTACATGCTATTTTTTCTCATCACTGTCATTTACCCTGAAAGCAAATTTGGTTACAAGGTAGTATTGGAGAGCATCTGTTTGTCTGTACTTCATGTTTGTTTTTCTTCCAAATAAGATGAAATAATGCGGATATTAGATTTCATTTTTGAAAGTATCATAGAAAAGTCCTGCACACAAACTCTGAAAGGAAAGCTATACAAAACTCTTTGATTGTATATAGACATATCAAGTTGATAGGGAACCCTAGAATAGAAAATACCTTCACTTTTGTGCATCTCTGGTCAATTTTCCCATAAGAACTTCTCTTGGCGTGGGACATTGCCTTGTGTTTGTGAACAACTGTGGGCAGCAGTATGTGTTTTTACAAGTGCTTTAAGGCACAAAGAAGAAAAAAAACATCTTGAACATCAGTGAGAAATAGTGGATCATTAAGTCCAGCATAGCTGAGAACATGCAGTCCCCTTTGGTTCGAGTTCATCCATAAGAGGAAGACAGAAGTTAACTTGTTTCTTTGTTTTGGTCCCAGCATCTTGGACCCTGTTTTGAAGAGTTAAAGGATTGAACAGTGCATGTATTGGACACCATCCACCTGTGAAAGGGTACATATAAATGCTGAGCTGAAGCTTTGCAAGTGATTGTCAGTACCTGCAAAAACATTAGAACTTGGTGGTTGTAGAGTTGCCAAAACCAAACACTAAAAAAAACCCAAACATCTAGCTCCAAACTTTTTTAGGGCTGCTGAAAAACTATGGTATTTATCTTATTCTGAAAGTGTTTTTCTATTTGAATCTTTTTATTACAAATTTTAAAGTGAGACCTGCAAAGAACCTGAAAAACTGTTCATTAGCCTTCAATTCAGCCAGACAAAGCATGCTGTTTGGCCACCAAGCAGCACACACTGCCTCTTGGCCAACCCACAGATAAACCGGGAGCCCAGTGGGAATTAGGAGATTCTGGAAAAGCAATGATTATTGACTGGGGCAAGTGAAGAGATATGAAAGAGTTCCTTGGAATAACGTAAAGGAAAGAGGGCACACATTGCTTTATGGGAGCAGAGGGAACATGAGACAAGGGATGGACGCTCTCTTTCAGCACGTACCCTCGCTGCATTTTCTCTACAACCACCACAGCCACAAGCACATTATTGGTAAGTAAAATCTAAGATGCAAGGGGGGAGGGGAAAAAAAAAAAAAAAAGACAAAAAAGAAAGCATGTCCAAGAGTTGAGGATTCTAAAAGTCACCAACTAACACAAAACAAAGCACATCCATCATAGGATGTGAGAGGGAATAATCTCCAGTACTCTTCCGGAGAGGCAGGTACCCAACGTGTCTCACCCCTATGTAGCTGCACAACTAATTGTTTTCAGTGTTGTACGTTTGTACAATGTCAATGATAACGACTGGGTAAAGAGATGAGGTATTTTGTCATATTGGAATTCAGTTTCCTTTGCATTGCCATGGCAATGCAAGAAAAATTGTGATCACTAGCTGAGACACTTCAGTATATATTAATATAGCTTTTGCCAAGGAGAGCGCTGAATGACAGCTGTGTTTGTAAGCCTGATTTGAACCTTCTGCTTTTTATGCTGTATCAAAAGCCATGCACCCAGAGAAAGTTTAAGGGGAAAAAAATAGATCTTACTTACAGCAACTTAAGAGAAATGCCCGAAGTTGATAGAATACGTTTAATTCTTACAAATTTGGCATCAACATCTTTAGCTGACTGCAAGGCAAGAAAGTCCAAACTCCCTTGAGGCAGCAAGTTCTAAAATAACCTTCTACTGCAGCACTTTGCTGTCAGAAGTTTTAACTCGTGTTTCTACTCATCTGTCTCTCGAACCTCTTCCTGCTCACTGGGGCAGGAACTGCTATTTTATCCCTTATTTGTATAAGGTGTGACATAATAAGAACACCAGACCCATGTCTGAGGCCCCTCAGGTCAAGAGAAGTACTAACAGCCCCAACTTGTAGTTCTAATGGATTTAATTTTCCCTATTCCTACTGTTTTATAGCTACAGGGATGTTCATTATGTCCCTAATGAATGTTTTGGGTCTGAGCAGAGAATGCAGGTGCCCATGCCAGCAGCCAGTTGTGGAAAGAAGTGGAGGGTGGCAGGAAGCCAGGTGAAGTGGGTCCTCCTCTAAGCACCACGCTCTCAAAACCAAAGGGTCACAAACCTGGTCCCTGCATGCCCAAACTCGGTCTACATTTGCCCCCTTGTTACTAAGGAAAGGGGACACTCCAAGAGTGGTCTCCTATTCCCAGTTCCCACCCACTTCTGAGAAGATGGCCAGGTGACATGTGTTGTCCAAGAGTCTATAGGTATGTTTGTCTGTGATGACCAGGAGTCAGTGGAGATGAGAAGAGGCAGCATCCAGTAGGGCTGATAAACACCACAAACAGCCAAGGAGCTCAAAAGGTCTCAGCAACCCGAGCTTGAGCAGAACAGTGCCGAGGAGAGTTCCCACCACAACACAGAATTTTGCTGCCCCGATTATTCTAGAATAATTGAGGTTGTCTCAACCACTGGAGGCAGAACTCTTCTGACAGTAAGATAATGGCTCTCCAAAGCTTTGGAAAGGTCCAGAGTATGGTAAAGCCAACGATGCAGGTTGACAACAGTGTGGGATGCAATGTTCATACCCACCGAGCTTTCCCTCTGGTCATAAGAGTCAGGGCTAACATGGCAGCTGTGACAGAGCTTTTGCCAACAAAAGCCTCTAAATGTTTTGAATTGGAGCCATTCGAATAAGTGCCTACCACGAAGATGTGTTCCTTGTTCTCTGTCAGATTAGATAGCTCGCCACCCCATTTCTTGCTGACATCTTTGGGTTCTCCAGGCAGAGCCCCTAATGGTTAACACGCCAGGATCTGCAACCCAGTTCGCTCATCTGGAACAAAGCCACAGTCTGTCCAGCCCATAACTCAGCAGCTGTGACAGAGCTTGAAAGCCAGGACTGACCTATCTCTAACTCAGATACCACAGTCGTGTCAGCTCTTGTAAAGTTTGCACACGGGCGATCTTTCTCTACGCAGATGATTCCTATGGGCACATAAGCTTTTGCCTGCAGACTCCTGCCAGGCCAAAAAAAAGGTATATTTTGCTCTCCAGTTATGATTTCTTTCTTTTTTTTTCCCCTACTTAGCACTTTATTGCAACAGGAAATGTTGCATAAAGCCCCCAGCCTAATTAAAAAGATAGTATCTAGATTCTGTTCTGAAATATATGGATTTAGAGTTAACTGTACAGGCAAACCAGAAATATATGCATATATATCTCTACAACCATTTTCCTACTTTTAGCTGAGTGAGCATATTTTCTGGGATCAAGTTAGAGTCTGGTCTCTGACTAATTAATGTGCAGAACTAATATTTTTCATGGAAGTTTAGCTGTGAAATATGCATGTTTAACCACACGTTCAATTTGCAAGTATATGAGTATACTCTCTGCACTGCCATGTACTGATCAGGAATTGTGTGGGAAAAAAAAAAGTCTTTGTCCATTTGCATTAGTGGTTTTTTTGATTTACCAGCAGAACCATTCACGCAAGCTAGACACTTGGCTGAATTTAGATTTAGTGCATGCACGTGTATAGCTAAGTCCCTTGAAAAATCTAGGTCAAACACTGTAGACAACATTTGGGCTGACTTCTGTATCCACACACTCTTTGTTCTGTAAGAAATCGATTCTAAGCACATTAGAGAAGGGAACTGGCAAAGAGGAAGTTCTGATCAAATAAAATGGATTTGAATCACGCCAGTCTCCCCAAAACTATAGCTATCGAGACTTTCTTAGAGATGCACTTCCATTTTGTTCAGCTCTATTAAAATGGAATCAAGCGGGTGCCACCACTGTAGCACAGTAACACAGCCCTGCAATTTGATACGCATCCTGCTGTTTCTCTTAGAGGTTCAGACTTGAGGGTGAGCCTGCTTGGGGATTGATCTAGTTTTCCAGCCTTGCTTTTCTAAAGAAGTGCATGGGTACTTATGCCCTTAATTCAGACTTGCTCCTATCCTTTATTCTCTAGAATGTTCCTCAGATTTACTCGGTGGGAAAACAAATAGACACTGGCAGACATACCTGATGGCAGCTGAAGCCATCACCCCATGCTCCAGCATGAACCGAGTCTCTACGCCAAAGCTCAGCTTGAACAGGTTTGGTGGGGAAAAAAATTGTTTCTCTCTTTTTTCCCCACACGCCCAAAGTTTGAGGTCTTTGATAAAATGACACCTCAAACCATCTCATTTTCCTCAGCCCAGCAAACACGTCAGCATCATCACAGCAATTTGTAAAGCTAATTGATTGATGAATATAAAGGAAGCAATTGTTTGAAACATGTAGATGGTCACATGTATCTTTTGGCTCGGTCCAAGTTGGTAAGGTCCTCCAACCACAGACAATGTTCTCTAGCCTCATGTTTGTTTAACAGTGATCACTGCCAATCATAGTTAAAAATGACTTAATCTTTTCCATGCACTACCCTGCTTGTCACTGCGTTTAGCTCTGAATAACGTAAATAAAAGTGGAGAGCTACACATATGAAGACTAAGCCAATGAATACAGAGATTAACCAGTTTGGAAAGAGCACCAGGGTCATCTGGTTACAGCAATCCCAAGCAATCATGGCATTGACCACTACTCCCCACCAGATCCAGAGGTCTTCCCCTCCGTACATTCCCACCCACCTATATAAGACATCTTGCAGGCATAACTCGGGAGTCCCACTAAAAAAGGACCAGTGACACAGAATTGCCTGAAACAGAGAGTGCCGAGTATGTCTTAATCTGTCTGAAAGATTGCAGGGAGAGAGCTTCTCGCTGTCTCTGCTTCTTGTATCAAGATGTCACACAGTCGTTGCAAAAACACCAGGAGTAAGTAGGTAAACTGTAGTGCTCATGGGTGCATTTGTCTATTCGTTATTTCTGGTAGCACACAAGACATTAGGTAGCTGAAAGGAGGAAGTTCTTGCTGGCGAGAAAGGGGACTGTTGAATACGTAACAGATGTAACGAACACTGACCTTGTGTTTTTTAGATTGTATTTTCCCATGAAAAGCATCAGGGGTTGTGAGGAGAAACTTGGCTGGCAAAGGGAAAACCAATAGAAATGGTAGATTTCAACAGTAAGCAGTACCTGTTTGAGAAACCTGAAAAAGCATCCCTATGTCATTTATTGCTAGTGCAAAGCTGGTGTATGAAAAAGTCACTGAGCACAACAGGAGAACAAAGATGCAGAGGATAAGGAAGGACCAAGGGGAAGAGCTGGTTCTGTGGCAGAGGAGAAGGGCTCTCCTCACAGAAGTGCCAGCTGTGAAACGGCCTGAATGGACATGCTGAGTGACAGCTGAGAAGTTAGATATTAATAGTAAGTTTGGTTTATTAGACCTCACATTTTGCAAAAGGAACCTCACTTCTTCCTTCCTAGTCTAAACCAGTCAGGAGGAATTTGAAGTCCACATGCAGCCACAGAACTGTGATCTCACTGAGATCAGAGAGACGCGGTGGGATAGCTCACGTCACTGACGTGCTACCAGGGGTGGACACAGGCTCTTCACGAAGGACAGGCTGGGAAGACAAGAAGATCGAGGGAGAACATAAGCAGCACTGTGGGACAGGCTGCTGGCGGCAGAGGGACAGCCTGACCTCCAAACCCAAGTCACAAAGGTTTAGTGTGCTGAGGAAGAAAAGAGAAACCCCTGCAATCCCATCGACATTCTCAGGTGAAATTACTCTACAAACTCAAACATGCAGTTTGTGAACAAAGTCCTGGACAAAATAATATACATAATGTGTGTGCATGCATGTGAGCAAGTATGTGAAGAGTCCATCAGTCACATCATACTTCCTTCACACAGTGTCCATTGTCTACCACACAAAAAGTACCACCACTGAAGCGATTCGTAGTCACTGTGTCCAACAGGTGTCTCAAAGAGGCAAAGACAAAATGAGCACGGAGGGTGCAAACCCAATATTTCCATGAAGACTGGTCCTTCCCTACTCCCATCCCCAGGTCCTGCTGGGATGTATGGCAGCTGGC
This sequence comes from Pluvialis apricaria, assembly GCA_017639485.1. Classification (NCBI taxonomy): domain Eukaryota; kingdom Metazoa; phylum Chordata; class Aves; order Charadriiformes; family Charadriidae; genus Pluvialis; species Pluvialis apricaria. The sequence continues at coordinate 2,365,455 of CM030021.1, read as the reverse complement.
AGGACAGGCGCCTGCAGGGATAAATAGCAGACCTTTGGCTGCAGGTCTTTCATTCCAGCAATAAAACCCACATTGGCAATAAATCAGGCGGCAAGCAAATGTGTCAATACATCCTGCCAAGTCATTTTAAACTGCAGTTGTTGGGTCTTTTCTGTAATATTTTGATGTATATATTTGGCCCATTAGAAAAATAATCTCATTTTCAACCACAGTTTCTGTAATGGAACAATTCCCTACTTCACTGCAGATCTCCCTGGATAGCCAGACCAAAAAGCACACGATGCCTGGCTCAGGTTAGAGGTGTAAACAAGCTGGCATGGCACAGAACTCCATTTCTCAGAAGCCTGGCAAGACAATTCAGCCTCCTCTGAAGGGTGGCAGCAGTTACAAGAGCCAGTAAGTGGAGACAGCAAAGGCAGCACCATCATCCAGACCTGACCTACTGGAGTGTGGACCCAGGTTTCTGTGAAACAGAGCCAGGCCAAGCGCTCGGGGATGGAGGCAGTGGGATGCAGCACAGAGCGCACCCACACGTGAGTGCGGATACAGCCAGTGGGTGCTCACTCTGCTCCTAAAGCCCAGCCAGGCCCCAGCCTTAGCGCTCACTGAGATGACTGCTCAGAAGCTGCAGAAGGGCTTTATGACTGCATTTAGCATTTACGACACCCTAGTGTGGACGCAGCTCCATTGACAAACCAACACTCAACTCATGCTCTCTGGTAGCATGGATGCAGCCTGCCTTGGGGTTGTGCTAGCAAACACCCACCCTTCTGGAAGCAGAGATTCATGGATGAGCAGTGCCCACCCTCATTTCTCTTCAGTCACAGCACCTACAAGGGTTGCCCTCTTCCCAGCTCTGTGGGCCAAACCCAGACCTTGAGCTGTGCGATGCCCATTTGCGTAGGGGCTGCAGCCTCCTGCCCGACTCACAGTCACCCCGGCATAACCTGGTATAGGTGAAGCCAACGCGGGCTGCCCGCCTGGAGAGATGCCGGCACCACTGAGTCCAGGATCCTTCCAGCATAACTACCCGCCTCATAAGAACACCACAGAGATAAAAGGAGGAGTAGCACCAAAAAAATCCAAAGGCAAATCTGAACTTAGAGACAAGGACCGAGAGCATGAAATACCCAGAAAGTCATCCCAGGCACAGCCACTCTGGCTGGGAGCCCCTTCAGCGAAATGCAATTGCTCCCCTTCCCTCCCAGCCTCTCTGGCATGGCCTTGGGAGATGCAGCTTAGCATTTTTCAAGCTTCGGACAAGGCAAAGAATCATTTGGTTGAAAAATGGCCTTTAGTAGAACTTGAAAGATGTTCTGAAAAACTATTGGCTTTTTAGAAGTGTTTCCCCTTTTTGGATTTTTTTTATTTTTTCTTTTTGGTGTTACATCCTCTATCAGTCCTTTTTACTGCAGCACGCAACGTAAACCAGCCTCTGGTTTCTCTTCTGGTATTACTCTTACTTTAAGATACTTTTTTCAATCAAAAACACTATCAAAATAGTTCATCTACAGAAAAACTACTTTTGGGAAGCTGAAGCGTGCGTTTTGTGGAGGCAGGCACACAGAGCACAGTCATTCAATTCTGATTAATTCAGTATGTGACAGAGGTACAAGACAGACGGCTCTCCAGCCTCCCCCATCCAGGCTCTGCTCAGGCCTACCCAGACCCTTATTTTCCTGCTACTGAGTGCCAGGTCACCCCATTGCAAGCTGATCTTCTCATTTCACCAGCCAAATTCCTTGTTCTTCCTCTGCTTATGAATTTCTAACGCAGCCGGCGCTGAAGCAGCAGCCTACTCTCTTATGGATTTCCAAGCCACGCACACTGCTCTCCAATTGCTCCCCCTGTCCCAGATCTCCGGGCAAAATAAAGTCCTGTGCAGGATCTCCAGCCAACCTGGAGATGCAAAAGGGGCCAGCTTGTTATACCACGAAAGACCTCTTTGTGCTAATTTCATTGAGTGTTGTGCAGCTGATATTTTAGGAGCAATATCTGAGAAGAGATTTGAAGAACTGCTTATGTGATGGTTTTGTTAACAGCGCTGAGAACATGCACGGGGAAGCTTATTGATTCCCTTTATTGGGCAAAATTTGCTTCCTAGAATTCAGAGTTAGAGACGGGGTGCGACTGCAATACCAAATTGCCATGAGCTGCCTGCACGGAGGAACCGTCCAGAGGGTATGGCTGACCCGAACAAGCTCTTACGCACAACAGGCTATGGCTCTGGTCCTCTCAAAGAAAGAGTCAGGAGAGGGAGGAAAGGGAAACAAAATGAGAGCAATAGAAGATGGAAGGTTTCTGGAAGGTGTCTGTGGCATTCTCTGTATGGAGAAAGACCCACCCTGCCCACTGAGCCTGGGAAAACTGCTGCCCTTTGACGTCTTTCAGTGTTGGATCACGGAGATGCGGGATAGCTGGAGCACGCAGGCCCTAGCAAGACACTTTCAGGGGGTGGAGGAGTATCATCAAATGAATACTCATTCCTTTCCCACTCTAAACGTTCCTTATAAACTTAGATCAGATGGAAAATCCCTGAGGTCTGGCTTCTAGTCCAGCAGGTGTGAAATATTAAATGTCCCAGTTACAGTGGTGCCCCAGCAGACACGCACTGCCCTTTGGTAGCGCAAATTACCTTCTACAACACAGTGGAGCAGCACTCAGCCTGCTCAGAGGTCCTTGTGCCTGATTGCAAACCTGGGGGTTGCGGTGACTTGTGTAATTACGGAGACAAGGAGGGAAACAACGGGTGCAAATGGAAAGGGAGAAGAACCAGCAATACTCTTGGAGCAGGGTAGGCAGTAAGTGCTAGAGGGAAGGGGAGGAGGACAACCACAGTCAGCCCTCAGAGTTGTTCACAGAAACCACATACCACTTCATCCTCATGGATTTGTGATAAAAAAAACCAAACCCCAAAACAACAGTTTCTAGTGTTTCACATTCCTATGGTCCCACTCATCCCAGTGGCATAGCACACAAGTTACATGGTTGGTATCATCCTACAGAACCTGGCCAAGCAACACTCATCTGCATGCACATAGACAATCCCCCCTGTTGTGTGCTTTGAGGCTGATTTTTTCCCTACTCTGCAGCGCCCACCCTCTCCCAGAAGAGGGTTGCAAGTGCCCCTGTGTGCAGAAAGAGCAGGACCAGCCCCCGAGGTCCCCCTTTCTGCTGGCTCCACACCACATTCACACACGGTTCAGCCCCAGGCTACACCACACTCTGCTCCATGATACACCTCAACAGATGTAGTCCACATCTCACCTCCCCTTCCCAGCAGCTCATACCTGCTCTCTTCTCCACGCGTCCCATCCAATCCCTTGTAGAAAGTATCCTCTGCTCCACAGCCAAGGCCAAGCTCATTTTGCAGAAAGGGTAGAGGTATCCTCACCCAAGTTATCACTTGCCTCCTGGAGGCACAGCTGCAATTTCTGACAATTTACAAGTCTGTTAACTCCTTAATAAGCATCCTGTGCTAACGTGGTTGGGGACCTGAAAAAACTTGATAGCTTGATTACAGCCTCTCCGTGGGGCTGACTCTTCAGCTATCCTGCACGTGAAACCTCACCAGGACCTTATAACTTAATCAGTTCAGTTTTTTCCTTTGTTTCTAGCATTAGTAATGTTTTTTAGCATTACTCTGTCCCAGGAAGGATCTGCATTCAGCAAAAGCTGATAAGTAATGAGCTGTATCTCCTGTCAGGAGCCATGGTGTTAATGGGGAGCAGCTGAGCTGGGGAGGGGGAACTGATCTTGTCAAGGGCTGACCCCAACCCCTCTCAGCACCTGGGGCAGTGGCAACCATTTGGAAAGAGGATATTTGATTGCCGTATTTTCTCTGTAAAGATGAACATTCAGCACATTTCAAAAAACTACCCAGTGGACTAAAGCTATTCGACAGGAAAAACTCAATAGGGAAATGTGTGTTTGTGTGTTTACGTACAATAGCTGCTTTGTTTGCTCTAGCTCCTCTCTATTCCTCCACGGAAGAGTAAACCAGCTAGAGAATACTCTAGAAGCTAAATTAAAAAAAAAAAAGAAAAGATAAATTTAATAAAAAAAGAAGTTAATTTAAGAACATAACATGTCCCATCATATTATTATAGGCACTGGCTTTACATTTCTTGCACAGTACTTATATTTTAATCCTTTCAAAGTTAGTTACAACTGGGTTAATTTTGAACTGAATCATTTCAAGGTAAAAATGATTTCTGAGCTGTTGTAAGCATCCCCCTGGCTAGCAGTGGAAAGCCAAGAAACAGAAGACCAGGAATGAAAATCAAATGCGTGGGTTTCTTCTTCACTGCATCCGCAGTAGTCGGATCTCTGTCCACCTACCACCCGAGAGTAAATCAGTAACATGTGAAAACAGAGACAAAAGTAGCTATGGCTTCTTTAAAACTCTTTTAGTTCAATCTGTAGCAATATGCATCACCATGACCTAATCAAAATTGTGAGCCCGGATACAGGGAACTCATTAAGGACTACAGTCCTTTATAATCTGGATGTGATATATTTTTCTATTTTCCTTACATTTAAACTTAACTCTTGAGTTTCTAATGCTTATTTGTGCAATAATTGCAGCACTCCATGGTGTGCTTTAACTTTAGTTACAGATATATGCTATCATCCTTAACTTTTCCATGGTGTTTATGCCGAAATAAACATTGTTTTTGGCCCAGCACTGTCCTCAGTCTGCCAGTTCTGTTTCCACAGATGCTCTCCGCTTCTGCTCTGCAGTATCACTCTGCTATTTCATGCAGTATGTGCACCGCAGTCACAGCCAAATGCTTTCCAGCTGCGGGGAACATCTTTCAAGGAGATAATATCTTGGGGGAAAAAAAACAACTTGCCACCGTTCCTGCTCCAGGTGGAGTCACACCGACTTTCCTGCGTGGCTGCGTGTCCTCTCGCACGGGCCAGGAGCCCACCCCTCTCACTCCTCCTGACGCAGAGGCAATTGCAGCCTCAGAGTGTTAAAAATAATCATTTGCCATTAACCATTTCCCAGCTGTCACTAGGGTGCTGTCACAGGGGGAGGCCCAGCAGCTTAATGATATCTCAGCTGGGATGGAATACGACTCCACCGCAGTTTCAGCAGCTTTGGTTTATTATGTTGAAGATCTGGGTGAAGACATTTAAAGAACGTGTATGGTGGCCCCAAATACAGAGCTGCATCACCTAAATATTGAAAAAAATACTGCTATCACCATACACATCCCCTACTTTAGTCTGATTTCACAGACTACATGCTTAATGTAATTGTGGATAATCTGGGGTGTCCCCAGACCTATCTGCAACAGCAGTTAAAAGCATGGTTGATACTAATACAATTTCATTAATATTCCATAGAGTTTGTGTTGTGTCTGGACCATGCCAGGCACTGAGCCACAGTAGATGGCCATTTCTACTGTGCAGGCAAACGCTCTGAAAGGAAAAGCCAGCCGCTGCCAGGCACTGCCACATTACATCTCACCAGAATTCTTCTGCTATATTGCGAACCTGAACCTTTCCATCAGATCCACCTCCAGAGCTTACAGTTCATCCTTCATGGTCATCCTCTGCCACCTACAACCCCAATGCATCAATTGCCATCAAAGACGTGGGTATGAAATATATGCTTCTCTGGCTAAAAGGACAACCGAAGCTCTGTGAAGAAGGTTCAAGTCTATAAAGGGAAGAGTGCAGAGCTGCCAGCCGACTGGTTGGGTGTGAACCAAAACAAGAAATTATCTCTGAGTTACTTCTCCTCCAGATGTGCTCCTAAGCGTATTTGCATTTTTATGATTTTTGATCATAATCATAAGATTCCTCCAGTGAAGCCAAAAGTAGATACCACGATAATGCAATGTGTCCCCTAGGAATAATGCCGAGTCGGTGGAAAAGGACAGAAGGGGCTGCATTAGTCCCACTGGTGCACAGGAGTATCTCCCTGGAGCTGCCCGTTCCTCCAGCCCTGCTCGGCCCCCGGCTGCCCCCACCCCCCCGCAGGCAGCCTGGAGTCCGCGGGCATCGCACTGCTGGATGCACCTGGGTCCCAGGTGCTCACAGAGCCACACCAGCCTTTGAAGGCTTTAGATGAGGGGTACGCAGAAGAAAGCACCAAGCAACACCCACTCCAACGCAGACAGCTTGCAGGAGCAGTTCAAAATAGTTCTGTTCTTTCAAGGATGAGCCCTCAGCTCTTGGGGTGTTTGCCTTTGTCGAGCAGTGTCAGCAAAAGCTTGCTGAGCTTAAGTACTCTTCAAGAAACAAAACCCAGTAAATAAGAACTACATATTAATCTCTCCCATCCTCCCGTCACGTGGATTCAATCCTGTCAATTCCCAGGTGGCGTTTAACCTTCAATATCTCCATTTAACTACCCATTCTGCTCGGTGTGAGGTGACATGCAGATTCCCAAATGGCATTTGGCGCCATACTCTTCGCACACCTGCAGCAGACCCATTTTGGGCTGTGGGACATGCCATGCTGCACCTGGGATGGGTACAGGTGGAGAGCTCACAGAATCCCAGACTGGTGGGGGTTGGAAGGGCCCTCTGGAGCTCCCCCAGTCCAACCCCTGCCACAGAAGGATCACCTCCAGCAGTGGCACAGGACGGCGTCCAGGCGGGTTTGGGGTGGCTCCAGAGCGGGAGACTCCCCCACCTCTCTGGGCAGCTGTGCCACTGCTCTGCCACCCGCACAGGAGAGAAGTTCCTCCTCATGTTGAGATGGAACTTCCTATGGTCAAATTTGTGCCCGTTACCCCTAGTCCTATCACTGGGCACCACTGAAAAAAGACTCTTCTCATCTACCTGGCACCCTCCCTTTGAGTATTTATAAGCATTGATAAGATCTCCCCTCAGTCGTCTTTTCTCCAGACTAAAAAGCCTCAAGTCCCCCAGCCTTTGCGAGAGCATCACAGCTAAAAACACAGCCAGGAGCACAAGGGGCGGGGGGGTGTGGGAATAGGTACAGAATTGCTGGTGTAAACATCTGGGGCACAGCTGCCTGGGAGGCATGGGGACAGAGATGAGCTGCAGGAGCAGAATCAGCAGATGAAGCCCACCACAGGGTAAACATTACGGGCTGCAAAGCGGCAAAGCGTGGTGCGGGCCTGGCAAACCTGGATTCCCGCACAGCTGCTGGCACATCGCAGCTACTGCAAGGTCACAAGCTTCTTGGAGCAGCCAAAGCAAACTTGTGTTTGCTTTGAAACACTCCTTGTGTTCATTTTCCTCTCCTCTGGGCATGTTGTTCCTTATTGTTGAAGGCCAGGCTCAGGTTACTTCATTTTCATGGAATAGTTTGAATTTTCTCTTTAAAATTGAACCTTTTTGTGATATTTCCCCCCCCCCACAAAACTGGAAAATTGAAAACCTGCCTTCTCCTTCCACTCCCAGGTTTTGAAATCTTCGTTTTGTGGGTAAAAAAGAGTTCCACCTTATAGCATTTCAAAACCAATACTTGAATATTTTGCTAAAAAAAAAAGATAAAAAAATCCCTATTCGTGTTTTTCCGAAGGAGAAAACAAAACATTTTCAGCCACATGGAAAATGTTCTCATTTGGGTCAGACTGATATTTTGTGTACAGGACTGATAACCATCTGCAATTATCATCTGCAGACAATTGGATGAATGTTCCCTTGCAGCCCGAAAGGGCAGGTCACTCACAGCATATCTTACTCATTAAAAGTAAAGAATAACATGAGGATATGTCACTGGTACCTTCAGCCGGATTGGCATGCTGAGCCCTCCCTCCACGCTGGGGCTGCGTAGGTGGTGACTTCTGTTGAAGAAGAGCCCTAGAGGAGGTATAATTAACAGTCACATCTTCATCCCGTAAATAATGGCATTCCAGGATGATGAATGAAAAAACCTGAAGCTGCAATACGTCTTCACATTAAGCATTACAGTGTTCTATCTCTGCTGCTCCTTACTGACTGCATCAGAGCACCAGTGAGCTCTCTGAACTCAGGCTAATATTTCTGAAGATTTAGGTAGGCACGGCTTTGCTCTGGATGCAAAGAGCGGAGCACCTCCTCTTCTGGTGGAGGAGGTGGGTGGGAGGACACCTCGGAGCAGTTCCTGACTCTCTTACTGACTTTTGGGTTGCCTCAGTGAAGACATTTGATTTGCCTGAGTTTACCTGCCTGTTCAATATTTGCAGTCATCCGGACGCACATGAAAAAGACTGTGTGTTCCCCAAACTGCCCTGTTGTCCGGGTAATTATACGAGCCATATGCTGAGGTCCTTCCTCAGGCGAACGCCCCTGCTGCGGTCAAAGGGACACCGCCAGCGTGACAGATGGGCAGTGGCGAGCGGGGCCTGGCCGGGATGTGCGCCTTGGGAGCGCACAGAAGTGCCTTTGTGCTCATAAATACAGAATTGATGGTGCTCGGTCCGTGTCTTGCAAAGTCTGCAAGTGGCTTAAGAGAGGCCCCTTGGAAATGAGTCCCAGATGGATAAACTCAGGGAGATGGAAACTTCTCTCTCCTTTCCACATCGTAGAGGGACGCTGCGGTGAACTTCTCCAGCTACGTCATTCCCATTCCTTCCCTGAGATTCTGAGTTGCATGCACCCACATAGATACATATACAAATATATGCTTACACACACCTACGTGCACACGCACACCTTGTATATATTTTTTTTTTATTTATCCTGCCATTTAGAAATTATTGTCAGCCTCTTCATAATACATTATTATTCCATTAGGATCACTTCAGCCAGCAAACATTCAAGGTACAACTGCCCTGAGGTCTCCTGGTATGATGTACATTAAAGTTTAATGCTGTATTGATGTGTGCATTGTGTTCCATATGAGCCAAGCTGTTCCATTAACTATGCGCAAAGGGCTATGAAGTTATAACATTTATCTCTACGGACGCTCCAGATTACTTTTTCCTGTTGCATGCCTCCAAGGCTAAACATCTAGTCCTCAATTTACGTAGAGCTGTTAAAATTTTTAAACCTTTGTAACTGATGAACAGTTTATCAACGTAACTGCATTTTTGTCAGCCTTGGCTGGGGAGGATAAAGAAATATTGGCAATTTTCCAATGGTCATTTATTTTGGGGTTTTTTTCCCCGTCTAAAGCACGAGTTGGGTAGACACGGTTTCCATTTTTAATGGATAAATGTTTTATTAAAGATATAAAGACCACAAAGATTTGTAACTTTAATAATCTAGTTTCTTATTTTAAATTCTGTAACATTATTATTTATTGAACGACCGGGGATATTTCTTACAGGATCACTGTTAGGCAGAACCACAGCAAAATGGATAACTCTGTGCTACTGGGGGAAAATATTAAGAGCTTCCTGACAGGATTTTTTTTTTAATAATTTTTAAAATAAATTTGTCACTGGCTGTTTACAATAAGGCCTATAAAGTTTCAAAGGGAAGTCTCTTTTTCTTGACTTTACTTCTGCTGCTGCATATGCTGGAGTGTCCTTACAACCCTGCTCACATATTCGGCAAATTATTCTGGTTTCTATGTTAAGCCAATTTTTTTTTTTTTAGCCTTTGCTGTGCTACAGCAGAGTGATAACTGCATTTTCTCTTCCCTGCAGGGTGATCTGTTGCTCTCAGGTGACTGAGTGAATTGAACGGGGAAAGGAAATGTAATTTTTGAACTTTATTTTGCTCTCCCTCCTTGGATTTCACTTCATGGACTTTTTTTTTCACATGTTCTTCTTGTGCTTATTAGACATGGCAAGGGCTGTGTGAATAACTGATTTCCTATGAGTTAGCTCTGGCAGTTCAGAAAATTCAAAATATGAAACAAAGTCATTTGGACTAATCTGAATTTTTTTATTTATTTTCAGAATAAAAAATTAATGCTTATGTTTGAGCACTCTAAAACAGTGGAAGGGTTTTGCAAATAAATGAGTTGAAAGAAGAAAAATAGTTAGTAATAACAGTCATGCTTAGCTGTAGCTGACAATAATTTTTTTTACAAAAAATCTTGAAACTTGCACTTTCCATCTCCAGTAGAAATTGTAGGGCTTTTCCAAAAAGCAAAGTTTCTGTTTTATAAAAAGAAACTTTCTGGATTTATCTAACTCCTTTTAAGCCTGGACAAAATCAAAACAAAGTGTCATCCTGCAATAGTCAGTGTTCAGCTGGTGACCAAACCTCATTAAACACCCAAAACTTAAAAGATGTAAACTCTTTTACCTGATTCAGCACAGAAACCTGAATGTGAAATTCCCCACATTAAAGATTTTAAGACAAAACGCTTGGCAATTTCAGGCTACTCCTCCCTGCATGTTTAAGTCTGACACAGCAAAACATTTTTTTGTTTGTTTGCTTGTTTAATTTTGGGTGTGAAATATTCTTGACCAGATGAGCCAACTTCTGATGTAATATTCTGTTATCTGAGATCTGTACACATATACACACTTAACACTTCTGAATCTGTATATGGGCTATATTCAAAACTCAAATAACGGATAATTTATTGTAAAAAAAAACCCAAACTAATAAAATTTTGTTTGCCACTTTCTAGTAGAGATCTGATTGGATCCATCTGAGAGCTTTCCATTAAATCTTTTCCACTGAGTAAATACCAGTTACTGAAACCAAAACCGTTCAAGGGAGAGGGGCATTTTCAATAAGCTTTTTCAATCACGTTTACCACAATATAGTATGAAATCACAAAAAAATTGTATTTCAATATTTTCTAAGCAAAAATATCTGCTTTTGCTTTTTGAACATGAAGAATTTTAAAAGGCTGCAATTGCAAAGAACTATTTAAACCCACCTGTTTAACCATTTATTAACCGTTAACCATTTACTTAACTATCCATTTAACCATCCATTTAACCAACAATTTTAAAACATTTCAACAGACCTGAGTGAAGAGGTGTTTCTCTCTGAGGGAACTGGGTCTCTGTAGTCTGGAGAAGAGAAGACTGAGGGGGGATCTTATCAATGCTGATAAATACTCAAAGGGAGGGTGCCAGGGGGATGGGAACAGTCTGTTTTCAGCGGTGCCCAGGGACAGGACAAGAGGGAACGGGCACAAACTTGAGCATAGGAAGTTCCATCTCAACCTGAGGAGGGACTTCTTCCCTGTGAGGGTGGCAGAGCAGTGACACAGCTGCCCAGAGAGGTGGGGGAGTCTCCCGCTCTGGAGCCATCCCAAACCCGCCTGGACGCCGTCCTGTGCCACTGCTGGAGGTGTCCCTGCTGTGGCAGGGGTTGGACTGGGGGAGCTCCAGAGGGCCCTTCCAACCCCTACCAGTCTGGGATTCTCAAACCTCAACTCGCAGGAAAGCTGATGATTTTGGGTGTTATTCGTTATTCAGAGGGGTCATTTGGTGGCTTTGAAACTTCAGAAAGTCCCATGGCATAATACGTGCCAGACAGCTCTGGCAGTTACTAGTAGAGAATTCTAGATCTGATCAAAATCATTAGAGATTTCATGTTCCCCCTTTCACCCTAACAAGTAAAACCCCCCTCTGTACGGACGGGACTGGTAGCCGTGGTTTGCGTAACCACAACCATTCCCCGACTCTGCATGGCCACTACTCACGTGGTACTTAACCCACTGGGAAGTTATCTGAGATAGCGCATCAGACTTGTTTTACACATCACATTTAGCCAAATTCTACCCCAAAAAAAATGGTCTTTGGACACAGATGGCTGTTGTGAACAGGTGCGCTGGTGTGTGGGCAGAGTTGTTTGTGCACAGCTGGCATGCAGCTGCACGAACAGCCCCGCTCAGCAGGGACATGGGCCACGCTTTTGTCACACCCCATACATTAAAGGGTGAGCACTGTCTGTGGCTGGTGGCATCTGCCGCTTGTTTCTAATCTGCATTAAATGTGAACCTGGGCATCTTGGACAAGTCTCAAAGCTCCCTCTGGACACAAAATTGTAGGTCATCCTCAACCTATTTTGCTGACCCATAAGACAAATTGTGTTTCTATTAAATCAAGCCTTCAAGGAACATCTTCCCTGACTTGACAATGACTAGTTAGTCTGGCTTGCAGCAAACAATTGTGGAGCAACAGGCATCTGACAGTGATTTCTCAATGCCTGGGCGGCAGTTTTGTCTTCTTTTCCTTGGCAGGTTGCGGAGGAGCAGCAGGCTATCGGTGTGTGCTTCAGGGAGGGAATTTCTGATTTCACTCCTAGCCTTTCCTCGGAAAACATTTCTTGATAGCAGAGCTATAAGGTGGGGAAAGAAGTAGACCTTGGCTATAAGAAGGAGAAAGCTGCCTGCTCTGCACGGCATGGAAACAAGATTTGATTAGCCAATAATATTAGGAAACTTTAAATGTTTACAAAGTATGGGTGAAGAAATGCTTGAGAAATTAATACATTCAGTAGGTGAACATAAAACCTCGGTGGAAGGCGGGGATTCTCCAAGCTTTCTCTGGTGGCCCTGTGACTCCAGACCACATTAAAAGCAAATGAACCAACAAGGAAACAGGCTGATGCTTTGATGGAAAAGTGCTGCATTGAGGCCAGTAATAAAAGTTTGGTTAGTTCTGCCTCTTGACTCCAGCTCAGGAACATCTGCAATTTTCCACAATAATTTCTACTGAAGCAAAAGTAATGTCAATTAAGCTGTCCCTACAGTTGGACTGACCCAATGTTGATGGTTCTCTGTCTACTACCATTGCTAACAGTAAATTTTGCAACATGCTGCTGGCAAGTTTGGTCATGCTAATAAATGTTGGTTCAGGTGGGAACACCTGGGGCCTGGGAGATGAAGGGTCCCATATCACAGTCAGTGATTTCACTCCGAGGTTCCCAACTTAAAGCATTGGGAAAGCTGGTCAGGGGAACCCTGGTCCATGAAGGTAAAAAGCACTGAGGTGATCTGCTGGAAGATGCTGCAGGTGTGTGCAGTGTAACCTGGTACCTGACCACAGTGGATTACTTCATAATCTAAATAGGTCTTTGCAGGTAGAAGGATTTAACTTAATTTACTCTTTCAAAACCTCAAGAGGTGCTCAAAATCTGTTGAACTGGGATATCTCAAACAGCTACTTCACACACTAAGCCAGCGGGCAAAGGAACGTAAAAGCCAGTAGGAAAGAAAGGTGAGGTCAGGGAAGACCTGGAGCTTGTTTCTGGAGAGGAAGAGCTGGGATTGCTGCAGAAGAGCAGCAAGGCCGCAGGGGGTGAAATAATCCCCCACCCTCCCAGTCCAGCCTGTTGCTGGGGTCCTGTCACAGGCAGGATGGGTGGGTTGGGAATCACTGGGCCTCTGTTATTGCTGAAGGTTTCCTGCCCTTGAGAAAACACCAGGGAGATCCCTAAGCATGTCAGCAGCTGAATATCTCAACAGGTTACACAGGAGTTGTCCTGTCTCCTATAGTACCATGTCTCCCATGCTATCTGGCCTTGAGAGCATGAACAGCTGGTGGGTCTGATGACCCAGAAAGGGGAGGAAGATGTGAAAGAGTTCTTGAAGATCAGCCGTTAATACCTTCACCTCTCTTCATTTCAGGCACACGGTGCATGGCACTCAGAGGTATGTTGCAGTGGCTTGGAGTCAATAATAATGGGATAAGCAAGAAGAAGATAATGAAAAAGAAGCGTCTGAGGGACAGCAAAGCTGAGTGACATCCAGGTGAAGAGGTTTTGAATACCCGGGATTGCCAATACTGTGAACACAAGGGATAAAGGTTACCTAAGAGGGATGCCACAGGAGCAGGCAAGGTCAGGCAGACCTAGTTGCCAGGAGTCCAATTTCTCAGTGCACTCCCATGCCACCCACAGCGTGGGGATTCCTCTTGCCCCCTGTTTACAGCCCAGCTGGCATCATTGCTGTTGAATTCCTGAGGTAAGGTTGACATCTTAATGTGTGGAGGTTTTGTGGTGTTTTTTTAGGTAGACCTGGCTTCTTCAGACCCCCAGGTCAGGACTCTGGGGACAGCAGTGTTTGCAGAGGCTCTGCTCTTTGTCCCTGTGCCCCCAGCAAGGGCTTTGCATTGGAGCTGATGAGGAGGGACAGCTTTCCCTGAGGAGATGTGGTGGGTGGCAGCAGTGCCTGTGCTTTCGCACATGGGAACTGGGGCATCCCCCGCTCTCACACCAGCAGCGAGGTGGAGGGAGGGAGGAATTGTGTAGCTGAGCACCAGCCTGTTACCCCTGCCTCTTTCATCACTTCTCCTGTTTCATAACACCTAAGTAAGCTTTACCAGCCCCATCCTTCTTTTGTTTGTTTGTTCCTCCATCTCTTCCCTGCAGACAATGTGAAAAATGGGGATTTCTCTTGCACTGGGGGCCAACCTTGCCTGCTCCTGTGGCATCCCTCTTAGGTAACCTTTATCCCTTGTGTTCACAGTATTGGCAATCCCGGGTATTCAAAACCTCTTCACCTGGATGTCACTCAGCTTTGCTGTCCCTCAGACGCTTCTTTTTTCATTATCTTCTTCTTGCTTATCCCATTATTATTGACTCCAAGCCACTGCAACATACCTCTGAGTGCCATGCACCACGTGCCTGAAATGAAGAGAGGTGAAGGTGTTAACGGCTGATCTTCAAGAACTCTTTCACATCTTCCTCCCCTTTCTGGGTCATCAGACCCACCAGCTGTTCATGCTCTCAAGGCCAGATAGCATGGGAGACATGGTACTATAGGAGACAGGACAACTCCTGTGTAACCTGTTGAGATATTCAGCTGCTGACATGCTTAGGGATCTCCCTGGCATTTCCTCAAGTTTATGACACTGGTAGCACTAGTCAGAAATTTTCTCTTGCTGGGCTGAGTATTGACAGATGATTTGCATCCTGGGGGTACAAGAAGAGTTAACATTCCCTCATCCTGGCATGAACTGCAGCTCTAATTTCCTTTTCTGCTAAGATCAGTAGGGTGTAATTCCAGCTAGTAACATCCATGGAGGACAGAGCAGGAACTTAGTATTTCAAGCTGAAACCTTAGAAAACATATGGTCCCTCCTTAAGGCACCCACTTGATTGTTATCAGATTCATTTCCATTTCAGTTCAAACTGCTTAGAACCAAATCTTCACGACATCTGGATCTATGGACCGACAGGGACAGGGAAAGAGTAGTGCTTATGCTGGAACTGTGTAACACACCAGAGACGTGCCTTGTGGCCACAGCCCAGGACAGAGACATTAACATCCAACAACCTCAACAGTCTGATTGGGTTGACTAGTACAGCCCCCACGGGGAAGAGGCAATAAAGCTACCGCTGAAGGAGGATGAAGAGAATTTGTCATGCTGAGCAAGTGCTATAAAGGTTTTTATTGCCACTTGTTGGGGAAGTGCCTTGCTCTTGACAGTGATGGAGTCCTTCTGAGCTGAAGATATTTATCCGCAGGGATAAATCAGGACTTATTTTACTGAAGAGCTGGGGCCTGATCTCAGAGCACAAAGCAACCAAGTGCTCCCAGGGTTCTTCTCATGTCAGCTCGAAACCACCTCAGCCCCCACCAAAGGGGCTCAGCAGGAAAAATGGCAGCGCAGTGGGGGGGTCCTCATGCTTGCAAGGCTCCAGGGGCAGGACCAGAATGGGGCAAAGACTGGAGCACTTCAGTGCACATCACACCAGCTGCTTGCACTTCACTTGCTCTTTTTTTACTCCTGATACAAAGCACCCAGGAGCCTCCATCCTGGCCAAGAGGAACAGCTGCTCCTTTGCATCCAGAGCTCAGAATGAGGAGACAGGCTGGTCCCATCAAGCCCAGTTGGTCCCATCGAGCCAGGCTGGTCCCATCAAGCCTGGTTGGTCCCACTGAGTCTGGTCCCACACAAACACACTTTTGTTTCTGCTCTTTAGACAAGTCTGGTCTAGGAGCAAGATGAGAAATCAGGGGCCAGAGCTGCTGTGGAGTCTGGGGCTGCTTTTGCTTGAGAGTACTGATGCCGAGTTACTCTTAATCTTAAAAATCTAGGTGAGATCAGGATCAGGCCCAGAGGAGCTTCATCCTTCTTCTCCCTCCCTTCCCTTGCCCCATTTTGGGGCTGGTACCAAACTTGCTGAAAGGCAGCAAGTGGCAAAGGCAGAAGTGCTGAATTGCAGCTTGAAAAACGACAGAGAGCGATTATTGCTGTCCAGGAGAGAAGGATTAATACATCAGCCCAATGTGAGACTCATATTTCGGGCAAAGTATTTTCATACAGGCGAGAATCTACATCAATTTTCTCAGCTGCTTGATTCATAGAAAAACAGTGCTGAAGAAACAAGTGAAAAAAAAAAAAGGAAAATAAAGGCTCAGAGGATACTTTATCAGTTGTTGTATTAATGTGCGGCAAGGTACCAGTAGCAGGAAAAAGCTGATTCTCGGGGCATGTTAATAAAAACCATCAAGCTGATGCAGAAGATCTGTTGCTTATTTTCCCCTTTCTAAACTGCCTCTGCTCCGACCCTCAGGAAAGGTGAGGGATCCCGTCCAGCACTTTGCCTAATAGGAGGAGGGGAGCAAAGGTGTGTTAAAGCTTGGATGGTGTGGTGCTGCTCAGCCGGAGTGAGCGTGATGGATGGGGTGGTTGCTCAGCGTCAGGCAGGGTGCAAAAGGGCCTCAGTAACATCTATTAAAGCGATCAATTTTCCCAGGCTCATCTGGCACTCACTCTTTGTCACCACACTTGTTACCTTTTCCTGACGGTAAATGCTGGGGAACTTCAAGGTATTTGAACAGTCAGAGACGACAAATCCCTACTAAGAAGAAAGTGTAAAACAGCAGGAGAAACACGTTGGCTTCATCCTGAGTGAACATTAAATACACTTCACATTTGTCTAAGGAGACAGTTAATGGGAAAACGGGCTCTTTAATTGAACAGGCTGAGAGTTTCACGCAGTTGCATATAACAAATGCTCAGGAGAAAGCCATTTTTCTACGCAGGGATCCTAGCCTGGGTGAGGCAGGAGGGAACATTTCTTCCAGAGAATTAACAGCAAATGCAAGTGGCTGGTGAGGACAATCCAACGCGATGCTTTTCCCAACGCGGCTCTATTTAAAGGAACAGAAAGGGGCCTTGTATCAGGCATTCAGCCCAAAACTGGCCTGAGGCAACATAAAAGCAGCGGGTGATTTTTGTTGTGTTGTACAGTTGTCTTGAAGCCCGGGGCATGCCAGCTGGTATATTCAACTTGTCCAGGTCATGGGAGCCCTCTGCAGAGCGGGGTTTGTTCTTGCGGAGTGACTCACTGGCAGCGTTACTCACCGGGAAGCTGATGTATCTCTGCAACGTGCACTGGTGTCGGTGTCGCAACTTCTGCCAACCCCAACGCGCCTGGCAAGAAGCAGTTCGTTAGATTTCATGATCCCTTTAACGGAGACCTTAGTATTACAGGGTGCCACACTATCCCCCTCCACATCTGCAGCCGACCCCTCAGCTGGACCCGTCCTTCCGGGTTGGGATTTCTCATCAGCCTCTGAAGTACGAGGTATCGACAGCTATTGCGGTAAGCTGCCAGCCACAGTAGCCCAGGAAATACTCAGACATTGTGTATGAGCTTTATAAAATGTGTTTTCCCTGACACATGATGCGTGCTGCACATGTCCATTTGCAGCTACATCAATCTTCCCATCTCCCCTTGAATCTTCCCACCCTCCGCACAATCCTTCAAACTCACTCTCCCGCAGCACAACCACTCCACAGTCTAAAGAGCATCTAAGATCCTGGGATTAACCTGAATATTATTTTCCTTTACCTACTAGAAATGTTGTTCAGACAGGGAAGTCAGACATGGAATTGTAGTACCTGTCCAGGGTGTACAGCTGAGGGTGGTGGGGCTGCCGACACAGCCAGAGCAGCGCACCTGCATTCATTGTTATCATGCTAATTAATAACATGATAATTAAATGAAGAAAGCCCATTATTGGAGTATCAAGGGAAGAGGCAGAGGCAGGAATGCAGAAAGAGAGAGAGATTGAAAGAGTCTCCTCTGTTGTCAAGCCCTCTTCCCCCTGATTCCCATCACAGCGGCTTATTAAACTCTGTCTTAAAAGCAGTGGCTTTTCCCTTGCTCCCCAGGGGAGGCTGTTAAAGAGCTTCCCTTATCATACATCAAGGAATCTCCTCATTTGCAACTAAAATTTATACTTAACCAGTTTGTTCTTGTTCTGTAGCTTATATCACCTCTCCTCCATGAGGCTTTATGTCCCCCATGAACAGCAGCCTCCTCTCTTCTCCATGAGCATTTATGGCTAAACATGCTGCCCAAGCATCCCCTCCCTCAGCAGCCTCTTTTTCCCCTGTATCCTCACTGCTCTTCTCCATGCCTGTAAACCGAAAACCCCTGAGCCTGTGCGGAGATCCAGCAGTGACGGGTGGTTCTCCAGGCTGCCAGGACAGCAGCAGCCGCCGGGACAGACAGGTGGCTGGTGGGGCTCAAGCCTTGAGCTTGGATGCCTGGAAGGAGCTGGCATCAGCAAGGTCATTTTTATAAAGGTAGGATTTTCTTGAGCGTACGTGGAGACCGACCAAACGGTACTAGCTCATTGTAGCTGCCTCTGGACAGGGAGCAGCAGACAGCATCATACCTGGGTACCAAAATGACAATTGTGGTCATGCTAAA
The DNA here is from genome assembly GCA_017639485.1 of Pluvialis apricaria. Classification (NCBI taxonomy): domain Eukaryota; kingdom Metazoa; phylum Chordata; class Aves; order Charadriiformes; family Charadriidae; genus Pluvialis; species Pluvialis apricaria. Next base: position 2,346,952 of record CM030021.1, on the reverse strand, counting down.
GGGCTTTAGGAGCCTTCTCCTCAGCAAGCACTTCCTCGGGTCCTCCGTGCCATGCCAGGGCAGGTTTCCAGGGGTAGTATCTCCTAATAGTGGTAACATAGATCTTTTGTCCATCTCTTCTTTCTTCCCGCCCCCCCCCCCCCCCCCTTTTCCACCCCTCTTTTATTTAGCTGGAAGGTGGGGACATCCTCAGCTGCCCCTGTCCGGGAGCAGAAAGGCAGCTGACAGGTTTTCTATCACGCCTGGATTTTCTTTCAGGTCTGGATTGCTAATTCCCAGAGCAACATCGCAAACAGAAACCCTCATCAATGCCAGGAAATTCTCTCATTCTTTGCGTGCTCGTTAACTGCATTTATTTCGCAAAAGGGCAGACAAGTACAGCAGGTCTGAGGTTTGAAAGGCCACAGGGAGCTCTCTTTCTGGCTTGCCTCACCCTGTTAACTGTGTTATCCCATAACTGCTGGACATACACAGATACCATAACTCTCCCAGTCTGAATTAGCACTGCCCTACTGCCAGGCTGTTGGCAGGACCAGGAGATCTCACATGAAGGCTCTGTCTTGGTAGGTTGGGTACACAGATGCACTCAAAGGATCTCTGCTTCTTCACAGCCCAGATAGTGTTAGACCACATGAAACATATTTCAGGGTCCTTTGTATTCCTTTCTTATCCCAGTACTGAACTGGAAGGTCAGTTCCAGTCATAGACAATGAATGGCCAAGGACCAGTCCTCCTGGTCTTCCACACAGGGCGTCCCCGGAGAAGCGGGAAGCCACCTGCCCAGGATGAGGAGAAGCCTTTGTTACAGAAGTAAAAAGGGAGGTCATTGCCACGGGAAAAGAGAAGCTGGTACTTTAATCCCTGCCATGATCACGCTCTGCCTGACTGACTTGGTGCTGTGCAGATTTTCTTAGTGGGGAGTGAGGAGGTTTCTGTACGTCCATGAAACTCCAGCCAGAGCCATCCTGGGAAAGGGCCGTATCTGTCAGGGACAAGTGCCACAGCTCAACTGGCCACATCTCTGCTGCGAGACAGGTGAGGTGGTATCTCATGTAGATGTGCTCTATTCACGTCCTGACTCAAGGACTGCATATCTCTTAATTTCCATCAAAGAAAAAAACTGTAGGACTCTAGGCGTAAGAGTTAAATATGCATGTTCTGCTTCATCTTTAACATAAGACTGGGCATATTGTTCCCACTAATAGAGGAAGAACAATTAAGGAGTATTAACATGTTGAATCTGCAATGTAATACGGATTTGTATGTCAAATCTCCTTATAAGACTCCAGCGAAGTGAGACTGGGTTTTCCAAGGTATTTGCAATGCTAATACTTGGCAATGCCACGTATCGAGTGATACTGCGTGACAGGGAGGGCTATGGGTACAATGTTAACCGAAGGAAAAAGAGTTATTAAATAGGATATAAGGCACATGGCAAATGAGTAATTTACAAATACATATGTGATGTAAATGGTTGAGGAATTTTAAAAGGGGTTTTCTAAAGGGTGAGCTGTTCTCCTGGGAAGACATCTCTGATCTCTTTTATTCAACTTGTTTCTACTAAGTCAAAGGGGTTGTGACTTTGATAATAAGCTGTCAGAATTTGCCTGTTAGAAGGTGTGATATTAATAAGAAAGAGTATTAAATGTGTGTCTTGTCACTTTTGCTGTTGAGGGAAAAAAATATTTCCTTAATAACCATTCTTTGTCTGTTTGCAAGGGTGGACCTTGTTTAGGAAGAGGTGTTTGAATATCTTGTCTTTACTCCACGGTTTATACTCTGCCACTGCTAAATCCATGGAGCCAGTAAGGTTGAAAATTCTCTGTTTTCTGATGTTTGTTGGTCTATGTGCAACATGACAGAAAGCGCCAGTCCAGGACCTATCAGACAAGCGTCCATATGGTTCAGTCCACAAAAAACTCCAGTGGCCATGGCGAAGCCGCATGCCAGGGAAGGAGTTCATTGAGAAAGCTCCATACTGCTGCTCCTGGTGCACAGAATTTGCAAACTTTAGAGCTAGCACTGAAACACATTTCAGGAACATGCAGACATTGATGAAATTCTAACGGAAAACTGCTGTATTTTCTGTTGCAGTAAGCTGGAGGGGAGCACAGACTCCCCCGTAACAAACCAGCTCAGCAGCTGTATTTTCCAGGGCTTACAGGTTTATATCTCCTTGGCAAACCATGCTGATCACTGGAAGCCTGTGCACCCTGGGTGACCTGGCTCCAAACATCAGTTTCTGGGTCCAGACTCCCAGTCTGTCCAGCATTGGATGATCTCTCCAGGAGACTGCCCTGGAGCTGGATCTACCAGAGCTTCTAGGCTAAGCAAGACACCAGAAACCCTGACTTCACCTCCCAAATCACCTCCTCCACTCACCTCACAAAAGCCTGGGCCCCAGGAAGGTTGTGGACCCTCAAGATAAAGTTTTAAAAAGTAAAAAATTAAATGCCTGCTTTAATATTTGTAAAACAATCTAATAAAAAGGTTTCTCCCTCCTTAGAAGACAGCAGTTTTCTTTCCACTTTATAATATACATACCTTTAAAGTTATTTCAGAAAAGAAATTCCCATCTCCAGTCAGCAACAGTGGTTGTGAAGATGTCAGTCTCGATGGGCTTTCCCTCACACTAGTTTCCAGAAATCAATTCAAACCCCACTGAAATCAGTCGACATTCAGTTTAACAAAATTTTCATCTTCCCTTAAAGAGAAAATTAAACTTTACAATTACTAGGAAAAGCCAGCCCCTTCCATCCCACTATTTACTTCCCTCTTGTCCTTCCACGCACAGAACTGGAGTCATCCAGGAGGTGTTAATTGTTTGGTTTATGTATTCCCTTATCCCTTTCCTCCGTCAGTGGGAAATTGTATTTAAATGGCATTTTCTTCAGCACTGTTATCACAAATGTGCTGTAAAGCAATTTGGCATGCCCTGTTTCCAGAGGCGTTCTGAGAAACAATTTATGACTCCACACTAGTGACTGGTATCGTGGCTCTGTTCATGCTTTACTAAACTAATGTCTGCAGCTCAAAAAGAAAAGAACCCGTGCCCACAGACATCCCCAGCTGGTCGCATTCACAGATCTGGAGATTCATGAACCAGTGAATGCTCCCAATTTGCCAAACAGATGAATTTGAATGAGCATGCAGAAGTTCACCCCATAAACCGGGTAATGGGAGCCAGTTATTGTGGTTCATGCAGTAAATGCCCCCAATTTGCTGCCACATGAAAATAGCTCAAACCTTTCATTGCATCTGTGCTGAAGAATAGAGTTGTGTGAACTCCAGTCATTGGTGACGCAAAAGTTTTTGTCCATATGCGGCTGCTTTGCAGCTTCATACCAGTGACTCTAATAGCCAGTTTTGCTGGTCTTTTCAAATCACTACAATTTGTGTGTGCTATTTAATGAGAGCGTCAGCAAGCCCTCCTCCAGTGCCGACCTCCACTTTCCATCTGTCCATGTTCCCCAGTCATGGCCAATGGCGAGACACAAAGATGCTGAGGCAAACACTGATAATGGCGCTCAAAATGTCAGGTCCCATTTCTTTTCAGAAGGGTCATCTTTTCCTCATGTGGGATGTAAAATCAGACAATTATGCTCCCCAAGTATCCTTCTCCAAGGCATAAAAGAAAAGCCTAGGCGGTTTCTGAATGGAGCTGATAACCTTCTGATCCTTCCTCTCAATTTAGCAGCATAAAATATTTGTATTTCCTGTCCCAAACCACTGTGTAGGAAGACAAAATAGAGTTAAGAGCTGTAATTTTCAAGAAGATGGGCTCTTTAGAGCTGTTCGGTACAGGGGTGCATCCCTAGAAAGGAAGAAGGCATCAAAAAAGGGTGACATTTTTCCTTTACATTTTCTTCCTGCTTGCGGCAGTGTAGGACACAGCTGAGAATGATGGGTTGCACTGGCCTAGCCTCACATCTGGGGCTTGGTGATGTGTCTTAGACAATCCACCTGCAGACATGTGGCTAGCCGCTACGTTTAATCAGAATTAAAAAAACGGTCCTCAAGATTGCTCCTGAAAATGGTCTTCAGTGATGCAGAATTTCAGCTCCCTCTGATTCATGGAGCAACCCTGGCTCACTGATGTCTGCCTATTAAAAATTGGCCGGGTTCAGGCAGTTGTGGTACAGAAGAAAGAGAAAGCAAGACACAGAAGAGAGAAATAAATCCAGACAGATCCACCTTAGTCCCGCTTTTAGCTTTATTTGCTCCTATCTGTAATACGTTTTGCCAGGCAGGCTTGATAATAGACCACTGAGCCAGAGTCATGTTTCACAGAGCATCCCTGCTACTAAAAGATGGAAGGAAAGGGATAAATATTGGTGAATGGAAAGCAAAGGCAGCGACAGGGAAGAAGGGAGGGCAAGATAGCTTGGTTTGGTGTGCGAAACAAAAATGGATGAGAAAAAGTTTTCTCTCACCAAATAAAAGCACTAGAGTTTTGGACCAGTGATTTTCTCCTTCTCACTGTCTACACTACACATTTTAGAAAAGCTTAATTTACTGACTGCTCTCATGGTTTCTCACACCAGCACACTGGAGGTTGGATCAAGGGTGCCCAAGTGCACCCAGAAAGAAAACCAGGAGTGAACGTGGTGTTTGAGGGAGCGCTTGGAGTGTGGACAGGCTTAAGTACACCACGTTTGCGCCCACCACCTCAGCATGCTCCTCCTGCCTTGGCCGCCAGTCAAAGGTGGGCGAGATCTCCCAAGGTCCTTCCTAAAACCACTGGGTGTCACAAGGGAAGATGGGTTTTCCAGACAACCTGTGATCAACTATTTGTCAGGACAGGGTGGACGTGTAGAACCATTCATGGACGCCCAGCGAACATCAGCCCTCCACCCTGTCCTGAAGGCAGATCTCAATGACCCGAATTGTCAAAACCAGCTTTTTCAGATGGAGGCCAGGCCACATCCCCCTACTGTGGTGTGGGCTCTGTGCAGAGGACATGCCATGCTGCCCGTGCAGGCAGAGGGCTCTCTGCTCAAGCTGCCTTTTCGCATCACTGGCAAGTCTGAGGAACCAAAATCCAGACTGGTCTAGGGAGAATTCTTTTTTTTTTTTTTTTTTTTAAGAGCCAACTAGCTTTATTTTGAATGACGTTTCATTTAATCTGGAGTGAAACATTTCATTTTGATCTTTGAGGATGTGGAGTACCGATACTGATGAAATGGGAGAAACTTTTAAAATGAAAATTATTTTCAAAGGGAAAAATCTCAGATCTTTGAATCTGAAAACACAGGAATGACATCTTCATCTTGGGAGATTCTCTCCCCACCCCCCCACCCCCCCCGCCTTCTTTTTCCTGCCAATCCACACTTACAAAGTGAGAAATGAAATCACAGAATATTTCAATATTGTCAAATTTGCATTCCTTGTCAGAAAACCATTTCTAATCAAGAGGGAGGAGCTGTTCAGGTGAGACACATCCTGGTCTCCTGCAATGTTTCCTGGCAAAACAGCTCCCTTGCTCGCGCTGCTGAATGCACTTGCTCTGCCATCAGTGACTGAAACATATGCTGGAAAACTCCCCCTCGCCGACTCCTCAGATGTCATCACCTATAGACAGTGCTGCAGCTCTGCCTGTAGGTGATGTTTGAGGTGAAATCCTGGTTCTCTGCACCCAGGGACAGAAAAGCTGATTAATGCAACTCAGCTTTCACTCTTTCTCCCACCACAAAGGTACACAAGAATCACGGCTTTCCTTTTAAAAATAAATAAATAAATAAATAAATGAAAGAAATAAATAGGTTTCTAGGCCAGATGATAGGCTATAAAGAACGTCTTTCAGCATGACAAGCATGATGTCATCCAACACCAAGGCTGCATGTTTTTTACCACGGCCTCTCGGAATTTTTCCAAGCTCTGCTCAGCATCCTCTCATGTCAGGAGAATTAGAGCAGCTCACCACAACTTGTCCCAAAGAAATGAGGCGAGTGATGAGAAACGTGGGACATATGTGAGAAGCCTGGGAAAAACATAGTGTCAGGCTGGTGGTTTCGAAACTGGTCTTTTCCTTTTGGGAAGCCCTTCTTATGATGGCTGCGCTGTGGCCCACACATTAACAGTCCATTAGTCCTTTAGAAATGACTCAATCTTTTGCCATTAGACTTTGGGCTGAGTTTTCCAAAGAGTACATTAGCCACACATGAAACAGCTTTCAGCTGTGGATATCGACCATTGTCATTTAGATTCTAGATCTTGATATTTTAAACCTATATTACCGAAAAAGAAACAACCCTGAACGCACCTACATTTATCTCCCTGCTACGCTCGAGCCCTATTACACCATTCTGACAGCGCTAATTAGTCAGAAACTCAGTTTAAGTGGTGTGTTTTAAGGTTACATGTAAAAATTCCTGTCTTAGGCTGAATACTTAGTAAATGTGTTTTGTGGTACTCAAAGTCTTGCCCTTTGTCTAGTATCCATGGTCATTATAAATGGTACAACTTTCTTACATATTTACAGCCTACAGTAAGAAAACTCTCAAAGGAGAACGTGTTCCCTTTCCAAGCAGAATGCCTCTTTTGTTACAGCAGGTACATTTTCACGATTATCCCTAATTTGCAGCAAACTTACCATTTTCATAAAAACTCAGCAAGAATATAAATGTGCACAGGGCACAAATACAGATGCATCCTTATTCAAAATGTTCCTACCTGCAGTTCTCGCATGCCTGCCTGGTTCTAAATCCAAACTTGCTACTAGTTTTCTTCCCTGTTTGCTTCTTTGGGATATTTCAACATACCGCATCCGCTTGAAACCAGAACCTCAAAACCAGTCAAAATATGATCAATAATTTTGGAGAAGAAAGTGAAAAAAAAACCCTAAACCCACAGGGAAAGTTCAGAGTTTGAATCTCTGGTGACAATGCAGGTTTTTTCTTATTTTATGAAAATCATTTGTAACATCACTAAATTGAATGAATTTGATATTCAGGGAGCACAGGCTCATTTCAGAGGCTTTTTAGCGGATGCTGGGTCTTTGTTGAAAATCTGGGAAAGTAAAAGCACAAGCGCTACTGCAGAGATAAGGGTGGCGAGTACAGGCTGCTCTATTCCTCCTGCATCCTTCTCCCATGTTCTCCCTGCCTGGAGTTCCCACCAACACTTCTCCTTTTTCCAGCTGCTACTGGCACAACTGACCCCTCACAATTTCTGTTGAAGGAGAAAGGCAACCATGGTTAGAAGCAGCAGTTTGTGCCAGAAATGCTTGCTGCCTCATTCCCTCCCCATGGGCGCAGGAAGCCTTTTCTCCACACTTTTGTCCCCTATTACAAGCAGCAAAGTCAGTTATTTCCACCTGCACCGTTCCTAGCAACTTCAGAGGGTGACGGGAAGAAGACGACAGTCATAGTTCAAAAGCATCCTGAATTCATGTATGTGCCTACAGCAGGGAGGAGTTTGATCACGTCTTAAGCTAATGCTGTGCAGTACCCAATGTACTATTAGCACTTTCACAGAAACAGCTCATAGTGTTGGTTTTAAAAACAATTTTGCAAGAAATTAACTCCATGTAACTCCTACACATCATTTCTGCACCCTCTCCAGCAGTGTGCACCTTCTGGAGAGCACTAGTAAACCCCACCAAAAGCCCAGCAAGCAGCTCTTAGCAGGTCACCTCCTGCCCATTAGAACTGGAGGTGGCAGGGGGAGACTTAATACATCCAGTTTGGGAAAAATCTTATTGCTTACTGTATTTGAGGTGGCCCTGTGTAGACTGAACACAGTGGGAAGTCTCTGCTTTCCTCCCTGTTGTGATTATTCCTCTCTTCCCCATTCCTCTGTCTCATTTCAAAACAGAAGTAGAATGAAATTAATGCCATTATTACACTTTGCACTATTGGTTATTAACTTCAGAAGCAGTCTGGGCTGTTCAAAGCAAATCACAAAATGGCAGAGAGAGAGTCGTTACTGCTTACACTGAAGGGTCAGATCCAAGAGTAAGCAAGGACCCCGGCATCCCAGCAGGTCCCCAAGGTTTCGGCCACCCTCGTCTGCTCCATCTCTGACCATCAGCACTTGCCCAGAGCTTTCCAGGCCAACTGCCTGATGAAGGCCAGCACAGGGAATTACTCCAAACACTCAGTCTCGCCCCATCCTGTTGCTCTGGCCACTTGTCACAAAATCCCACTGGCAAAGGAGAGATGCGTTTGCTCGTGGATAGCGTTTCCTAGGGCTCTCATCACCATGGTAACGAAGCGATTCACCAATATTACCAGAATTAGCCTTACCACAGAGAGAGGGCAGTGCCGTCACCTTCCAACATGGGGCAACCAGCAGCTGTGTAAGAGGTGGGACAAGCTCCTGCGTTGGTGCAGCCCCAGGGAAGTGCCTGAAGCCCAGGGCCACCCTAGGGCTCTCGCAGCATCGTCGCAGAGCAGCAAAGGCTGCCTCTCACCTGCCGCCATCCCTACTCCCACTCGCCCTTCCTTTGCCCCTATCCTCCATCACAGTCATCCATCCTCTGAGCCAGCTGTACCCTGACATGACCACCCATTTCGGAACGGGAAGCAGCTGCCACCCTCATTCTCTAAAAGACATTCAGCTTTCTCCAGGGTTTCTGCTCGCCACACTGCCTTAGAAACGGCAGCAGATCTAGGCTTTGCCAGGGGAAAACATCCCAGGCAGACCCATACAAACAGGTCCAGGCCTCTAGAAAGAGATGAGTTTGCCAGTCTGCATTGAGATGGTTGGAGGGCGTCACCTGGTTTCTGCAAGGGAATGCCGACCCTGACCACGGCTACTGAAATCCAATTTTAAGGTTTTCCTTTAAAAAGAAAAAAAAAAAAAAGAAAGAAAGAAAGAAATGTGTAAAATAAACGCTTTCAGCTGCAGAGAGAAAAAGAAATGGTGAATATAAAAAATAAGAGAGCAGTTTTCAAACATGCAAAATGCATTATGGCCTGAAGTTGCCAAGTGGCTGTAGGAGCTTTCATGCTTTCTAAACATCCAGACTCATCGTTTCTGGACACAGAAGCTGGCAGGACAGCAGCTGGCAGAACAGGTTAGGGGATCAGTGAGGCCTAAGCACCCAATTTCCCTGCTCGGATGAGGAAATGGCACGGCCACAGCACCCTCACCCACGCCATTGTGCCTGCTCGCTGGTGACACCACTCAACCCACGCACCGATCTAGACCAGGTGAATATCTAAGATACTACGAGCTAGTGTTTGGTGTCCTGAATACATAGGATGTGTCCTCCAGTTCTGCAACGCCACAGCCCCTGTCCCACACACACGCTGGGTGATGCACTGGGTGGCTGAACCACCTACTACTTATCACATACACCATTCCCACTGCACGTCTTCTGGAGAGGATCTACAAGTACAGTCCTGGCATCCACAGTTACGTGTTCTCCTCAGGCCCGATTCTGCTCCAGGCTGTGCAGAGCTGTGGTGGCAGCACCATCGCACTTGGTGGTGATCCATGCTGCAGACACTTTGCACATCAAGTGTCCCCTGCAGTTCATATACTAATAGCTTTGCGGAATTAGCAGTGAAATCTTATAATATAAGGGGTGTGTCTACAGCAGCTTGACTGTCAATTCCACGGGAAGATTTAAGCAGCAATTACTTTACAGCGATATTACATACAGGGCTGGAAAGGCCCTGATCACTGGCTTGTAGCAAGAGGAATGAACCAGGAAGCAAATTGCCATCCAACCTACTGCCCAATCTTATATCAATGGTATTTCTGGCTACGTATGAGGACTGCAGGCTGAGAAATTTAAACCTTTTGCTGCAGATATCTCCTTGCGATGCTTCAGGCAGCCCCAGCCACAGAGCTCGCTAGCTGGTAGAGCACTCCCTAGAAGGCTTCGGGGTTCCTGAAGATGCTTATTCAAAATTGCTCAATTTTGGTAACTTCCTAGACATTCTGTATTGTGGAGCAATGGGGAAATGCTTCTCACAAAGGCAAGAACCTCTGCAGGAGCAGCTGTTTGGGAGTAGACGTGCACCCAGCTCTGCCACAGCCTCTGACTATGGGGCTGGGGGTTCGACCTGAGAGCCAGGGGCCAGTTAAAGAGTTCAAACACCTCATAAACAATCATTTAGGTATGCTCTGTGCAGCAATACTTGTTTTAAGTGGCTTGAATTGTAATTCATAATCCAAGGCGCCCACAAGTCAAGAAGTCTCAGTGAGTGGCACGAAGACAGTACTGAACTGAACAGCTGTGCTGAATTACCCTCTGTGGCAAGACATTACAGGGAAAAAACCTCACGAGAGCTTTAGCTTTAGCAAGGTGACATTAGTATAATAGGAAGCTCTTTTGTTACATTAACAAATTACAGTAATGGTGCCTGGCATTCCTTTAAATAAAACTCATATAGCAACTTTATATATCAATAAATAATAATAAGCATCTTCAAGCATTAGTGGACACATCCCGCTTTATTGAAAAGTGATATGATCTGCCTAATGCAATCTAATAATATCTCAATTTACAGCAGAGAAAGCAGCCAGTCATACTTGGCCCGTGGTGATGATTTTTCTCCTTGTTTTAGAATAAGGGTTCCTTCCAAGTTTTCCACCTTCCTCAGGTTTTTATCTCTCTTTTCTCCATTGGACGTTTGCAGAAGCTAGCTTCAGTCCAGGAAGAGAGTCCCACTAGGACCTTTTACAGTCAGTGAAGAGAAACTGGTAATTTGGTGCAGCAATCATAACTGGGTCCTCTAACCCATCCTCCAAAGCAGTTTGTGCCTCTCGAGCCCCCAGGGTGTGCATTAGCTGCCAGGACTGCATCTCCCAGGTGTTGTGCTGAGGAACTGAGTGGTGGTGGCTGTGAAGAAATCCTCTTCGCTTGCCAAAGAGAGACAGCCTGGGCTGCTTGCTGGTCCAGAGAGATGCGAGCTGTGGTCCAGCAATGAGGGACACCAGGAGGAAGCTCTGAAGACCTGAATTCATACCCCTGAAGGTGTCATGCTGACTGTCAGTGACTGTTGGCAACCCATTCTCATGTTCATCTGTTTCAGAAGATGCACGTGAAAGCAGGAGCCACAGTTCTTCCTGTAGTCCTCAAGGCCAAACATGTCTTAGCCTGTTGGGTACAGGAGCAACAAGGTGAAGTGCTGGCTTTAAGGCAGCTACACTTCTACCCATCACATTTAAGGATCACTGGGATGCCCAGTCTCTGTGGCTCATTCATTTGTTGGCTCTTCTGCCAACAGTGCCAGGTGTGACACTGCTTTTGATGTCCCCAGCTCATTTCACCAGGGCCCTCTGCGCAGCTGGCAGACAATACGGAGGGAACTTCAGACACCGCTGGCCTGGGAGAAGAGTTTCATACTCCATTACCAATGTCCTCTGCTCTGTGATTACAAGGGCCACGGTAGGAATAAGTTACCAACTTGAGGACGGTGATCCAAAAACTACCTCTAGAAGCTGTCCGTAGGACGAGATGAGAAAACACAGGGCTTTATAACAAACAAGGAGACATCTCAGCAATGGGTTTTGCTCTACCTTAGCAGAGCAAACAAAATAAAGCATTTCTGCTAAATAAATTTTCTGGTCTCTTTATCAGTACCTTAAAATAGGCAACAATGTTTTTCAGGTTTGGGTTGTGGAGTTTTTTTTGAAAGGCTGTAATCAGCCTTATTTAAATTGGTTTGGTCTTTTGCCTCATGGCATCGCCTCAGAACTTGTTCTGTAACGTGGAGGATGATTTTATGAGAGATGTATGGGCAGACACCTTGGAGTCTTTCAGTTTTCATTAATTTGATTCCTTCCAGGCAAGAAAAGGCTGTAATAACGTGATAAAATGAGGGAAGTGGTGACATTTAATATCATAAAAGAGCATAGAGGGGGGGCTTGGTGTTTTTAAAGTGTCACCAGCACATTTTTTCGGAGACAGCCCAGCCCTGGGAATCAGCACTGAAATAATTTAATCCTTGCATGATAAAAGGAATCACCAGAAATAATTCACTCCTTGTCTTATTGCATATAGACTAATTTGGGAGCTCATTATTTATTTGGCAAGTATTTAGCATAACAAATCAATTTCTAGTGACACCTCAGATGAGGTAATTTATACTGAAAGTCAAAAGAAGATGAAAAAAGGAAGATTAAACTTCGTTACTGTATAAGCAGACTGTTTGGGTCCCGGTGTGCTACCCAGTGCCTGCAGCAGGAAGGACAGAGGGAAGATGTGACACTGCCGGGGGTGGCAACGTGCCTCCCCGGCTCTACCTGCTCTTCTGCCCTTTGCCAAAGCAGGGGCAACAAGCCTGTCTGTGCTCCAGGGCACTGGGGAGCTGGCTCCGATGCCCAATACAGCAATGGGGAATAACGTGAGCTATACATCCCCACAGGAAGACTCGACTCTCTTATCAGGACATGCTCTCTTTTCACCTGCCGCCACAAACACCAGAGACTAAACCATCTGACCAAACCTGTCAAGGAAGAAGCAAAGATAAATCTCATGGGAAGGTGGAGGTGTCCTCAACTTGTATCATTTTTTATGTCTTTTCCCATTTCTGGTTGTAGGAATCAGATGAACAAAAATGCTCTTCTACAAGCATAACGTTAGTTTAAAAAATTTTAATGGAAACTAAAAGGATCTGCATTAGGCAATGTTCAGATGTCTTCCAAATTTGTCTCAGTAATGCAGGGGAGGAGTGATTTCTCAAGTGCAGATCCCCACTAGATTTTTGTATAAGCTTGCCATAAGAAAGGGAGGCAAGAGGATGGGCCGATGACTTCCCAGAAGGTAGCGGCAAATACGTTTGAGTTTCATTGGCTTCTGCTGCTGCTGCCTGCCCCAAAGGGAGTGCAAACCCATGGTGCAGTAGCTGGAAAGAGCCTGAGAAAACTGGAAGAGAAAGAGGAGAGGAGGAGGGAGTCTGGGGAAAGCGGAGCACACTTGGAAAGGTGCTGAAGCAGTGGACACCCTGCAAGCTGGGAGGGGTTGGGATGTGTCCTGGGTTCTGTGTTTTTCATTCCAAACAGTCCTGGTGGCTGCAAGCAGGCAATACTGGATGGAGCACATGGAAACACGTATTTCCCCCTCTGTCCTTGCCACACAGGCCTGGCTGAGCACGCAGAGGAGGGCTCAGATCCTCCAAATCTGAAGGCCAAAGCGTCATACCCGAGGGGACCAGTTCAGAAACCCATCCTGCTGTGATGCGTGACACCTCTAGTGGGAGGTGTCCCTGCCCAGGGCAGGGGGTTGGAACTGGATGATCTTCAAGGTCCCTTCCAACCTAAACCATTCTGTGATTCTATGATGTTACAGGCAGGAGTGAGCAATGGGGTGTTCTGCCCTGTCACAATCAACTCCATGAGAGTCAGGTTTTCAAAAGGATCGGTGCCACTCGCATTTGCATTGCATTGGCAAAATGAGAGGAAATGTTTGAAATTAAAACTTTCCAGGCCAACATTTTCTCGCAGAAACCCTTCCTTTTTGTTTTGGGTTGATATTTTCAGATTAAAAAGAGAAACACTCCAAAGTAAGACAAAATTTCTTGTTAAGGAGGGACAGGACACTTGAGGGTGACAAAAAACGCTTTTCAGAAGCCAGTGGCAGCTGTTTAGGTTTTAATCACTGAAAGAAACAAGACCAGATCTTTGACCTGAATCTTTTTTTCTTTAAGGTTTCAGTTTGGAAGAAGAAAAAAAACCCAAAACAACAGTGTTTTTCTAGCCTTAGGCACATCTGGGAATTCACAGCCAACTGCAAGGTGCCCTTTGCCCAAAGACGCTTGCAGAATAATATTCTTAGGGAGCAAAGAGCTCGTAACGTGCCCCCATATGGCCCTGCTCCCTGCTCACACAACATGCTCTGCACCACCGGGTTACAAGTTAACAACAACCGGGAAATGTTCCACCCTGAAAAAGCTCTGCATTGATTTCCCTGTCCTGTTTGTAACCTCATGGCACCAATGGGGAGATACATCCACCACCACCTATTTCAGTATCCTGCTACATTATTAAAAAAATGCAGCTTTCTGCAACCTCCTGGCAGACTATCCAAAGCAGCCAGAAGTGATCGAAACAAGCAGAAGAGGAACAATTCTTTTGGAAACACATTATTTTAATTCTGGTGGGTCCAACTAACATGAGTAAGTGGAAGACCACACTGGTCATTGATCTAATTAGGTGGTGAGCCCTAAAATTAATTGCTATAGTCAGATTCTGTTTTGCGTTAGCTTTCCTATAAAGGTTAACTTTAAAAGCGACAGGAGCGCCAAGCGGTGTTGGTGACATCTGGCACCCACCCCTTCAAGGAGGGCTGGTGGGTTCACCTGACTTGAAGAGCATCCATTGCTCCCTCTGTAAAACCCAGCAGCACTTTCTGCTTTGATGAAACATCCCAAGATACCACAGATATATTTTATTTCCGCAGGTATATTTTTTGAGTAATCTTGGGCAAAGATTTGCAGGTCGGTTTTCACCAGGTGTCTTGGGGACCATGTACCCCAAAAGCAAGACCCTCCATTGCCAGCAGCCCATGGGAATAAACTCCTTCGGGCAGGCACTGTGATCACCGTTCGCCAGCAAGGACGTTGTTGGGTCTTGTAGGTCAGCACGGGGACACGGGGAGAGGAACGCGCGGTGTGTGTGCACCCAAAATGTGTGCGTTTTTGCCTTCTACATATTTGCATCCAGTTGCTAATTAATGGCCGTGAAAGCTCTGCAAACATTTAAACAGACTTCAAATAGCCACGAAAACACAATTGCGATGTAAAGCATGCCCACCTAATTAATGTAATTAACGTATCAACTTCAGAGCTCACACAGAGGCACACCGCAGCCCCCCCGCCCCCAGCTCCGGAGCCCCCCCTGTGTAAGCACACTTCAGCCGTCCCCCTGCCGCTGCATTTGAGGATGGCTCGGTGGTGGCAACGAGCCCGGGCTGCTGGCTGGGGGACGGCCATGGTGGTGGCTCTCTGCTCAGCTGCGCTTTGCCGGAGAAACCAGCAGGCTCAAAATCAGGGACGGGTCTCCTTGGCCCGTTCCCGCCGGCTGCCACCCTCCCAGCCCGCCACTTTCCCACGTTGCCTCCTCTTTAATCAGGAGTTGGGGACTGCGCATTCCTGTCCTCCTTGGTAAGGGTTCAGAGCTGCTCCCCAGGCTTTCAAAAACCAGAAATCCAAGGAGAATCACCAAGCTGGCTTAGACCTCAAGTGATCTCTTTTTAAATGGGGATGGCTTACAGCTGCCTCCGATTTCTGGATCGGTAGCATATGTAGGGGGAAGACTCAACATTTTTTCCAAGAAATGATGGGCAAGGAAATATTCTGCATTTCTTTTAAAAAGGCGGAGATTCTCTGAGTCAGAGAAATGCAGAGTTGGGACTGGAGAAGCATACCCAACCCTGTGCACGGGGAGAAAACCCGGAGTCAGACAGTCTGCTCATGCAATGATTACACATGGTTAACCTCCGAATAGGTTGCATTGCTCAGACCCTCCGTTTTGAAGACAAAAATCAAGGAGTAAAAACAAATGCAAAGAAGTGCTGATCTGACTGTGCCCTCGAGACACATTTTTCCTGCGCAGCCACGGAGCCAGTATAGCACTAACAGCAGCAGTAAAAGCCTTTCCAGCAGCGCATACCCCTGTATGGGAACAGCTGACCCCCACGCTCCCTGTTATATCAGCTGTCTTTTTTAATTCAGACCGCCTGCTTGTCTGACTTGCCAAGACCACTTCATGTAAGGTCGCTAAACATCCCCTAACAGGAAAAACTTGTGCTCCTCACTAGCTTGGATTAAGTTCAGACAGAAGACCCGGGGGACAAAAGCATCAGATTTAACTACCTCAAGTGAAATAAATTCGACCCTAAATCTCATTGTTAGTCATCTGGATCATCCAATTCCCCCCAGCCCTGCAGATGAATCAATCCCGCAAAAGCCCACGTAACCTCCCGCGGGCCGGGGTAAGGAGGTCTGGAGAGCTGCTCCTGTGCCATTATCCCTTTGAATCTCTTTGGGATTAAATGAACCTCTCCAATAATACTTCTGAGAGCCCTGTCTCTGTGCTAAGCCCTGTGCTATTTTCTCACACATGTGTTTATTTGTTTAGTCCTCTAAATTCAGAACACAAACTTCTGCCTTCGCCCACCCTCTCTGTCCCCATCCCTGGGACACGGCCCCGATGACAATGTCCTGTAGAGGAGCAGAGCCAGAAGCTCTCCTGGGGCTCCATCCTCCACCTACGACAGAGTGCTATAGCAAAAGGAAGCGTCTAACAATGTCCTGCAGATCACCTCCTGCACCCAGGGGGACAGATACGCTGAAAAAGCTGAGAAACGGCTCTGAGTGGTCTGTTCCAACACCACAGAGTCACATATTTTTTTCCCCGCACACTGCACTTGGCATCCCCTAAACCTGCCCTCCTCAATGGACCTCGCCAGCACCTTCTGGTAGCTCAGACCGCCCAGGGCGGCTGGGTGGGATCAGCCTGCGCCCAGCAGGCAGAAGAGACCAAGGCCAGAGCGGAGGCTCAGCTGTATGCTCATTAGCCTGTGTGTACATGGCAATTAATCACACCAGGTACAAATAATTAAGACTAACTAACCACATGTCTCCTGGCAGATAAGTATGCATACTCTCTGGGTGTGATTATGCCTCCCTGACATTATAGTAGGTACACTGCCATTAGCGGTGTTACTCCAGACGTGATCCGAGCTTTCCCCATGCAAGAGACAAGAAGGTTTTCCATGGGCTTCCATCCGCCTTTGGATCAATCTCCTACATCTCCTACCACAACCGAGTTAGCAGCACAAGCGTGACTCACCCCCATTTCTGCCCTCGCGGCTCAGAGCACTGGATAATGGTTGGCCATGGTAGCGGTGTGCCACTGCAAACCCCCGTGCTGGGACCATGGGGACAATCCCACACCAATCGAGGTTAATTAGGTGGAAGAGCAGCATGCAGAGGGTAACTTCATTCCATCCTTAGTTGTTTGTGTGATTAACAATGTAAAATGACACCTCATTAGCTTTCCAGGAGGGAGAGGATTGGTGCAGTAGTCTCACTATTAATGGCAGATAACAAGGAGAAACAACAGTGCAAAAGGCAACAGCATTTATCACAATCTATTTGAAGTTGAACTATCTGAAATGCGCAATGTTGTTTTATAGAACTCCAAATGAGTATTCTTGCAATTCTAAAACACATCAGGATCTTTGCACTGCCTTTAATCTGTCAGTTCACCTTCAAGAATTTAATGAACTCATCTAGGTTACAAAATGTTTTATTCAAGACAAAGTCTGATACTATCATTTAAGATGTAAATCCTAAACTAATAGAAGCCAAAGTTGATAATAAAATAGCAATTAATCCACGTTGAGAGTAACGTAAAATTAACAAACTGCTGTTCAAATATTTAAGCAAGAAAGATCTGTTACTCGTTCATTGATGTAGTTTTGAAGACTGACTTTGAAAGTACAAAACCTGGCTTTGTCTCGAGCAGAAGGTTCTCCCGTAAGGAGCTGCCTGGCATTTGCTGCAACGGAAACAGCCCCAGCGGCAGCAGCGCCCACTTCCAGGGGAGGCCGTGGGAGCATTCATTTCTGATCTTCCCAATTTTCCTCTTGCTGTTTGCGGTACAGAACATTCAACCTCTTCTCCATTACAGACGGACAGCTGGGCCGGGGGGGCAGGGGAAGGACCCACTGAAGAGCTGTAACTCTGCAGCTGGTGGGTACCACGTACACTTCGCTGCACTTGCCCAGTCTGAGTTAAAAATTTGATATGCGATATATGCAGAGCAGCTTCCTAACCCTGGTGATAGACTTTTCTCTCTTGCGTTTTGCAGTCTTAGTGGAAAGAAAAGCCATCAAATGTAAACTAAGGGAAGGATGTGTGTTTCTATACAGCAAGGAGCTGATCCACAGAACCCACGGTCACATCATGGTGTTAAAAGAAAGGCGTCAGTCACAGATGCAGGTACCAAAGATGTGGAAGTATATTAAGAAGACCACAAACAGTGAGAGGGGTAGAAAGGATCCTGTTTCTCTCTGCAAGGCAGGTACTGGCAGGGACCAAGAAGAACCTTCCCGGACAAAGCAGTTATTCTGTTTCTGATCCATGTGCGGTTTGCCATAACACTTTTCTTCCGGAAACACTTGGGACACAAAGCACCAGCGTGGAAATAGCTGCTTTGGTGCCAGAGGTGGGGGCTGTGGAGCCTCACAGCTGCTTTTCAATCACACCACATTAGCAAGACGTACTGCACCATTAAAGGGAAGGAGAGAGGGAGAAGGGAGAGGAGGACATCGTTTCTACAACCCTACCCAATAAATCCGCCCCAACTAGATGGACCACCAGTGTCAGCTGCTGCATTTACTCCTTTGTGCCTCCATCTGGATTATAAACTGTCCAATTCAAATCCCCAAGGCATTAAAAAAACCCAACTGTGCACTCCCAGCCCCTTCCACAAACCCTCTGCTGGAGTCAGGCACCCCAAAAAAGGAAGAGAGGAAAAAGGAGGTGTGTGTAAACATTTGCAGGTGCCTGCTCACTAATGCATGCAGTCATTTTCATCCCAACCAGTTCTCCCGAGCCAAAGTAAAAATTAAAGTTGGCATTTCACTCTGCAGGCAGATGTGTTTCATAATGCATGGGCAGGATATATTTTATTAATTCTGTTTTTTTGTAGATCTCTGTTTGCATAAGTTTCATCCTTCCATGAAGCTGCATGGCTCTGTGGGTTGTGTGTTGTTTTTTTAATTTTTTTTTTTTCCTGTGGGATGCTGTTACAGGCTGATACGGGGATCTGAGCAGATCCACAGTGCTCTGCAGGTGGGACAGCAGCAGAAGGGTCCTTGGGACAGAGGCAAGAGCATCCCAGCCTCATGAATTGGACAGTGAAGGTTATTCTTACAGTTGTATAAGGCGTTTAGGTATAGAGTCACCTCTACTAGACAGACAGTTTACAACGCTCCCTTGATACTAAGCTAAAACCTGTTTCAGGGCATTTAATATTTTCCTTCAATAAGCCTTTTGGAAGTATCATTTGCTTATAGGATCTAACTGCTGAAGGGGAAAAAAAAAAAGCATGGAGATTTCAGTGCTGAACGCTTCCTCTTCGTGTTGACAGATGTGTGATAAACCCCATTTCCTAAGAGGCTGCACCACTCTCCCCATCCCTCCCGCAAAGCACATTTGTTATATTTAGGTAGCTGGCACAGTATCAAACACTGAGACACCCAACTGCCAGGAGCAGAAAAGCAGCCAGAAGAAGGTAGTAAAACTGATGGGGTCAAGGGAGGGAATTTGGGTGGTGCTTCAGCCCCGCATGTCCCACGGCAGTGGCTCCTCGCACCGTTGCATTGCAGTGCAGGCTCTCACGCCATGCACTGGTGGTGCCAACAGTACCTCAGAGGTGCTCCGGTGCGAGGAGCCAAACAGAGAGTCTCATCCTGTTTGCAGTGAAGCACCGTGCTGTTTTTCTGGTTATTCTCACACATTTTTTTTCTGAGCTCTTTCAAGCAGTTTCACAGAATCACAGAATGGTTAGAGTTGGAAGGGACCTTAAAATCATCAAGTCCCACCCCCCTGCCCTGGGCAGGGACACCTCCCACCAGCCCAGGGTGCTCCAAGCCCCGTCCAACCTGGCCTTGAACACCTCCAGGGATGGGGCAGCCACAGCTTCTCAGGGCAACCTGAGCCAGGGGCTCACCACCCTCACAGTCAAGAATTTCTTCCTAAACTCTCTTCTAAATCTCCCCTCTTCCAGTTTGAACCCATTCCCCCTCATCCCATCACTCCCCTCCCTGATCAAGAGTCCCTCCCCAGCTCTCCTGGATCCCCTTTAGGTACTGGAAGGGGCTCTGAGGTCTCCCCAGAGCCTTCTCTTCTCCAGGCTGAACACCCCCCCTCTCCCAGCCTGTCCTCCCCGCAGAGGGACTCAGCCCTCACAGCATCTCTGTGGCCTCCTCTGGCCCCGCTCCAACAGGTCCAAGTCCTTCTGCTGTTGGGGGAATCAGTAAATCAGAGTGGAGGAAACTATCAGCCTTCTCCCAGAGACAGAGGCCTGAACTGGCCCCGTGATGGAGGGTGCTCACCGTGGCAGGATTCCCCACCTGTGTTTGGAAAACATCTTTCACAGAGGTCCTTTCAGTGTAAGCACTGCAGGAGAAACTCCTGCCCCAGCCAAGAGCACCAGTGCAAACACACCTTCCCCAGACGCCAAAACTGCCAGTGAAGCAAACTGACATTTTTCTCCTCCCACCCATGCCCGCAGGGAGGCTGGCTCGTGGGTACAGTGCCTGTGATGACTGCCTGCCTACCTGACCTGGGCAGACAGCTTTTCCCTTCTGAACCCATCGCTTTGATTCCCATTTAGATTTTTTTTCTACAGGTAAAAACCACAAGGTTTGGGGGGCAGGAAAAAGCAAGAGTTAATAATGTACCAGCTGTTTAGAAACCAGTTGAGAATGAGACCATCCACTCATGGCACCATCTGGGGACCAGCACTTATTTTACATAAAGCGTCTCGGGGCCAGGCTTTTGTGAGCTGAGCCTGTGCGGGGACATAACACAACCTGTTATTTTTGGAGCAGCATTTCCAGGCTGGGGTTGACTGGTGGGGTATTGTTTGGTTGGCTGGGTTTTTTCCCCCGTCTTTTCTCCTCCAAAACCTTTTCAACCATCTTTCAATAGTTTCAGTGCTCAAAAGCACGGGCTGAACAGCAGCTATTCTTTTGCTCATGAAACTGCACCATTTCACAAGGTCAGCCTGGAGAGTGCGTACAGAAATCTTCATGCTCTCCCTTTAGGGACATTTTACACCAAATAAAAGTACTGTCATTCTCCTTCTCATAAGAAATACATTCTCAGGAAGAAATGCATGGCATCTGGGAAAGTGAGCAGCCTCAGAAAACGACAAATCTGTGCTTGGGGCAGGCCAGGATTTAGGGAGATGCAAGCATCCTTTCAGACCCACGAGATGTTTGCAAGGTTGGCTTTTTAAAGTATTTCTAAAAGAAACTGAAGGATATTTCAAGGGGGGGAGGGGGGAAGTGTCAAACTTTAAATCATTGGCATCTTATTTTGAAATGTCAAATCAAGTCTTTTTTTTTTTCTTTTTGTCCTCCATTTTTGCCTTTGACTAACTCAAATTTGCAAAACGTCCTAAGTAATGGAAGCTGATTCTTTTTGCCAGGGAAGGCTTTGCCCCCAAAATTAGAACCTATCTTGAATTCTGTTTTTTCCCCAAACCCTGGTGGGAAAGATGGAAAAGTACCACAACACCTATGATTCACCACAAATCTCCTTTATGGTGTTGAATGATTCAGATCCAAAATATACGGGCAAAATGGAAATGAAAAAGGCATGATAAATAAACAAAGCAACATAAGTACCTACAGAAAGTTCATACGAAAATATATGTATTTCCTTCTACCTAATACATAGGAGACTCGGAAATAGAGTTCCTGAAACTAACTCTTTATAAAACTCAGTATTTACAGCTAAAACTAACTTTTCAGAAAACATGCCGGATGACACACAGTGCTGAGGAGCACAGTGGCTGCAATACTGCAGACTTAACAGATACAATATTCCCACGCTGATCTCTCTTAAACACAAGTGCAGGGAGCCGGGAGCATGAACAATGTAAAGCCAGTGACAGGAATAAATAAAGCAGATTGATAGTAACATTAATTAAACCTTCAGACAACTTCATACAGTGAAATCAATGTCTACCGTGCAGATAAACTTCATCTGAGCAATAAGTAGTGGACTGAAGTGACAACAGGTTACAAAAATCCATAATCCTCCATGCCATCCTGTCCTTTCCCTTGAAGATGCTTTTGGCGGATGGGAAATAAAAGTATCCCTGTACGTGCACTCACCCCCTTTATGAGTTAGGATAGGGAAAAGTCCCTTTCTGTTAAAATACCATTAAATTCCAGCTCTGAGCAGACAGCAAAAGCTGTTTTAATGTTTGTTTCACTAGTATTGGGGGTTCAGACTACGTTTTAAATGCTGCTGTAATATCCAGCCAGCAGAATCAACAGAAGGCAAAGCAAAACATCATCTTTCATTGTGATGAGCAGCACACATACTACAATGTGCACATTTTCAAGGTTGAAAAGATGTTTTTCATGATTTTTTTCAATGCAGAAAGGTATTGACTATGCTATTATTTCATATTTAATATTGAAGAGTGAGACTCACTCAGGCCAATATCTTTTCTGATTCCCAGTGCTAGCTGGCTATCTGCATTCCGTTAGTTAATAAATTTCTGATGAAAAACATGCTGGTAACCAAGTGGGAAAGTCAACAAGCCATTATTTTTAAAGGACAGAAAAACAAACAAATAAACAAATAAAAAAATCCAAGATAAAATTCTGATTTAAAAGGAGAAATTAATATTCAGGATTCCGGACTTCCAGATAACCTTAACTTGACCCCAGGAAACAACACAGAAAGTGAGAAAAACTAAACTGCTTTTGCACAGCTCCCCACCACAAAACTGTCAAGAAAACAGTTCTATCCATTCAGAATTCAGCCATTTTTTTGCTACCACATTGTTACAAAAAATACTGGGAGTTTTGAAAATTCTTGTTCTGACAAATCCTGTGCAACAAGCAGATTATTCACAAAGGCTCCTATTCACCCCAACCAGTCACTTCAATTTCATTTGCACATTTAAATAAGAACTTACCCGGGCTGTGTACTGCCCCAGTATTCTTTACATGGAATATTTTCATTACGAGTTGAATCCGTACCTTGGCATTTAACCTGCATTTTATTGTTACCTGGTAACAAAGGCAACCTTACTTCACAAGAAACAGGTGTAGGTGGAAACATCCACTTTTCACAGACAGATTTAGCTGGTCTGGCACCCACGTGCACACACTATTAACATACATATTTAATTTACTGCAAAAGCTATTTGGCAGGTGGAACAGGAATTAGTCAGCTCAACAGGACAATTTATGTGATGGTAAATGGGAAATATTGATCAGTGTGGAGTTCCCTTAACATCTTCCTGACTGTTTTTCCTAATCTGGTTAAACTTCTTTCAGCTGTGACAACTCAGGTGAGCTCCTCTGCAGATGGAGCCCAATGGGAGCAGAGATGCTGATGGCACTTCAGGGTGTCTTACACCAGCTGAGGAGCTGATGTTCAGGTAATTTCAAAAGGAACATCATAGAATGGTTTAGGTTGGAAGGGACCTTAAAGATCATCTAGCCCAACCCCCCTGCTCTGGGCAGGGACACCTCCCACCAGCTCAGGGTGCTCCAAGCCCCGTCCAACCTGGCCTTGAACACCTCCAGGGATGGGGCAGCCACAGCTTCTCGGGGCAACCTGGGCCAGGGGCTCACTGCCCTCACAGGGAAAAATTTCTTCCTAATATCTCATCTAAATCTCCCCTCTTCCAGTTTGAAGCCATTCCCCCTCATTCTATCACTCCATGCCCTTGTAAAAAATCTCTCTCCAGCTGCCTTGTAGGCCCCCTCCAGATACTGGAAAGCTGCTATAAGGTCTCCCCGGAGCCTTCTCTTCTCCAGGCTGAACACCCCCAACTCTCTCAGCCTGTCCTCACAGCAGAGGGGCTCCAGCCCTCGGAGCATCTCTATGGCCCTCCTCTGGACCTGCTCCAACAGTTCTTCTTATGCTGGGGGCTCCAGAGCTGGATACAGAGTACTGCAGGTGGGATCTCACCAGAGCAGAGTAGAGGGACCGAATCCCCTCCCTCGCCCTGCTGGCCACACTGCTTTTGAATCCTCTTTCTCGCTATCCTCTGCTCTCTTCATATGACGGTGTTTCCTGCCAAACACAGGCTGGACCCTGATTCACTTTTCCATTTACTAGACACACTACCATTACTATCGGTGGTGTTAGGAGATAAGGAAATGGTGTGAAGGAATAACGAGGAACTGCTTATGCCCATTTGTGATAGGCGCTCCATTTACTGGCTAACACGTTCTGCTTGACTTACAGAAGTTAAACAATGTGCAATCAGACATTGAAGGGTATTGACTGAAGGTGAATGTTAGTACCACACAAGCAATAGTGTCTTCATGTCCTCACTCTACCTTTGTGCAGTTTTCCTCGCTGGACAATTGCTGGGCGGGAGGATAGCCTTCTCCAGCCCACTCACTCTTCTTTTCTGATGATAGCAATTGCATCCAGTCAGCTTCATGCTCAATTTGGCATTATTTAAATGACTACAAGAGAAATAAAATGCTTGGAAATACAAATTTTCATGCACTCATTTGCTAATACACCATACAGATCTGACTGCTGCAAACAAAAGGCAGATCTAAGAGGCAAGTATTTATTATAGAAGTTCAAGCTTCAGGATCTTCTTTGCTTCTTTCCAGTCCCTTTGATTTAATTACGTTATTTCAGTTTATCCATTGGTGAAGCTGCAGAAAAGCAATTCCTAAAAAGGTAGTTTTATCCTTAATCTATAACTCCTGTTTCCTTAATTGTATCTATAAATATATGCCCCTTCCTATAATCACTAGGGTCTCTGTTACCTGGTGAAGTGAAGGAGGAATTTATGTAAACACACCCAATAACTGCAAACACAAATAACAAGTTACACACCCAAGTGAGGATTTGTGCAGAGCAGTTAGTGCATTTTCCTGCACAATTACAGAAATTACACGCACTGAAATAAAGAGCAGCTACACATATCACCATCTCGGGATGAGGCTTCTTTGCCTCTCTCCTTCAGTTTTTACCTATAGCAATTTCCCAGAAAAATCTTGACTACTATTTGTTGCAGTTTTGGGGAGAATTAAAGCCTCCTGAAGAGAAATTACAACATTCAATTAAGAAAAATTGACTTCCTTCCTGAAATTTCCTTTTCCTCTACAAGTGCTGCTTGCAGTTTTTTATAGCAGGTGCTGGTGAGCTGACCGAGTGTAACCAAATTTTGTTAAAATCATGAGAATGCCCTGCACCATCATGGTCCTTCTCAGAGTCATGGCTATTAGAGCCACAGAAATGTGAATCCGTCCTCTCACACTGAGACATTCTGCCAGAAGTCCCTCAACGAAAAACACAAGAACTTGTCCTGTTAGGGCCCTTATTGCTGAAAAAATGGAAACTTGCTGGTAACTACAGATAGTGGTTCCTAATTCAACGCTTACCAACTCATTCTAAAGAGGGTTTATACACATAAAAGAGAAAAGAGATGGCATCAAAATTAAATCAAACCCCACACCTCCCCACCAGAAGTTTCTGGGGTGTAGAGGGTCCAAATGAGCTCTCTTCTTGAGTAGCACAACAGGTTCCAATATCAGGATGCAAAGGTCAGAGCCTAAAAAGCAGGGGAAGACAAAGGACTTGGAATAAGAGTCTTGTGCATGCAGAAAAAAGTGCTGAAAAGCATTGTGTGAGCTGAGAGTATGTTTAATTCTCAATGTCACACATGTTCTTCCAACAGCTAAAATAAGAAACTATTAGCAAGGCTGCCAGAATTGGTGAAGGGAGCGAAGCGGGGAGTGAGGGGCGGCTTGCAGGAACTGCTGGTGGGTGGAAGCACAGCTCGTGAGTGAGGAGCCGCTAAGAAACGCATCACTCTGGTGCTCAGCCCAACAGGACCTTGCTGTCCTGCAGGATGCCACTCTTTTAAGCTGGAAGCAGAGGTCACTGCAGGAAGGCAAAAGAACAGTCTAGCTCAGCACCCAGCCCTCTGGGAGAGAAGACTGTAGACAGTTTTGTTCTAATTTAGGTGCTGGGGATTGTTATCCTTTTTATCTGCCTTCTAGACTTTTCTCCCTTTGATAGAAATATGTTTGTTAAGTCACTTGGTTCTTTTTTGGCAAAAGGGGAAAACACATTCAGAGACTGAAGGAAAATTAGGTACCCTTCTGCGAATTTTCAGGGTGGGTAGATGGGAACTTAGTCCTCGTTAACAGCAATCATGTCCTAAAGATAAATGTCACCAGGATCACCCACAGCCCAGACCTGTCATTGTCTTCCCTACCCTTGTCTGTCCGTGATTCACCTCATTGTTTCCCCCCATCTGAAATACTGCGTAAGAAGAAATACACAAATTTCTTTCTTCCCTAAAGTCTCCTTAGAGTCTTCCTTAGAATCTCCTTAGAGTCTTCCCTAGAATTGCTCCCACAGCCCCAGAAAAGGAAACTGAGAGTACACACGATATCCAGTGGTAAGGACAGACTTTGGAATTGTACTTTTTTTTTTTTTTTTACCCATTCACCTGCAAATGGAAGAACTGTCCAAAAAGGTAAAATGGGACCTTATTTGGCATTTTCAGAGAGGCATCCCTTGGATGCTCGTGGAATCCTGTGGTCAAAAGCATGCTCCACAGCTGCAGTCCAAAGTGGATGAAGGACAATTTCATCCTTGCTTAAGTATTTTGAGGTTGCTGACACCTGGCATGTGAAAAGCTGTTTGCATCAGGCTGAAAGACAGCCCTATCCCCTCGCACGTGCCAAGTAATCAAAGCTTTGGATAATCTTTCACTCCCACATTGGGGAATCTTGGTACCCAGGCGGTGGTTTAACTCCAGACAAGGCTAGTTGTACATCCTGAAAGCCCTGTGATAACAGAAGGCAGTGCCAGACCACCTATTGCTCTCATTCCAGCTTCTGCTTGCAGGGAAACGATGGTGACACAGCCCCTGAGGAAAAAAAAAGCTGGGAGCAGCCAGCTCACGTGGTAGGATCCCATAGCAATGGGACATCCTTCTTGTGTGCCACAAGACCTCTTCCTGTCAACTATACAGTCTCAAGGACAACAGA
Source organism: Pluvialis apricaria (assembly GCA_017639485.1). Taxonomy (NCBI): domain Eukaryota; kingdom Metazoa; phylum Chordata; class Aves; order Charadriiformes; family Charadriidae; genus Pluvialis; species Pluvialis apricaria. Next base: position 2,320,260 of record CM030021.1, on the reverse strand, counting down.
GAGGTACGCTGAGTATGAGTCTATCACTTCTGCCAGCCCAGCCTCCTGAGGTCCCTCACTGCTGTGATGCTACAGCCCATGGAGGGCACCAAAGACTTCCTGAATGGGGGTTCACACCCTCAAGCTCATCTTCCTCAAGGCCTTCACCAACTGAGGAGGAAGACCGCTGTTGCGGGGAACCAGGAGGTGTCATTGGTTCCTAGCACCAGCCACTGGGCTGCCTCCAAAAAAACCCACTGACAGTTTTGTCTAGTTCCTCTTTGAGAAGGAGCACCTGAAGCCTGCTGCAGAAGGGCTGTGAAAGGTAGCTCCAGAGACTAGGCGTAGCCTGCTCCCAGCATGAATAGTTTTATTGTCTCTCCTCTCTGGCAGCAGCTTTTCTTGCATCTCACAGGTGGATGATCCCGACAGGGCTCCCTCTAGTCCTTGCCCCACGGGTGAAGACCACCTGGCCCATGTCTGGCATCTCTCCTGGGTGAAGGAACGCTACCGAGAGGTGGCAGCAAGGGTAAACTCCAGGCCTAGAAAACGGCAATAATCCTCTGAATCAAAGGTGGCCCCAGAGTGTGGCTGGGAATTCCGTGCACTAATCAACAGAACCAGGGGGTTAAAATGTGGGAAAAGTGTTTGGGGTTTCCCTGCAGAAAGGCAGTGAGCAGAAAAGCCAGGCAGAGGTCCTTACCCCTGAGGAAGCTGAAGACACTAAGGTTATGCCAGAAGCAGAAGTGGGACCTGCCCCAGCTTTCATCAGCTCCACGGAACTGCTTTGGCCACAAGCTGCTAGCAAGGCAGAGCACTTTTTGCCACAGGATTTTTAAAAAAAATAAATAAATTAAATAAGGCAAATTTCCATGACAACACGATGGGGTGAGAGAGGAAATCCTCATTTTAGTGGAGAATGGCGCAAAAAAAAATAATCAGGATAGTATGATAAGAAAGCCCCTATTCAAACAGAAATGCCTCTTTCAGAAGGAGCAGAGAGTGGCAAAGTCAGCAATTGCTTCTGCACCGCCACACAGTCATTCACATCACGAGCCCAAGCACCTCCTTTGCAGAAACATGATTAGACCATATATCCACAAGTGTAAAGCACTGGAATGAATGAGGGTCCTATGGCAAGCGCACGGAACGATTCATTCCTCCCACAAAAGTGACAAATAAGGATAATTCCACCTCATTTCCAAGATGACTTTTTGGCCTGGCTGCAATAAAACTGTAACAATTGCAATAGCATGGGCACACAAATTATCTTTTGCGGAATTACAAACCTCTGAGGAATTAGGCGTTTCACTGCATACATCTGCTTGGGTTTTATTTCAGGTCTCTGTGTGCAACGCAGGATTGCCCACCGTTTGCCAGAGAGCACACACACCCCCCGAGTGAGAGCAACCATGTTTTCCGGAGCAATTGACTCGGTGGGAAAAGGGGCCCAGGCCACAATTCAGCCTTTATTGATGGCAACGCCAATCTTTCCGCCCCGGGAAAGATTTGTGATAAGGTTAAAGATACCTCAGACTGTTCTTACCTTCCCCTCACATAAATTTACAACCCCAAGGACACCTGTTAGGACGAGTGGAGATAAGAAAGGACAGTCATATTTCCTTATCTGGAGCTTTCTGCTTTATAGCACTTCAGCTTTATGGTACAGAAGCAGTTATATTCCCAGAGAGAAAGTCCCCATGAACTTCACAAACAGCTTTCTAAACACTCAATAGCCTCCTGAGAAGATAGTAACTGTGATACACACCTCTAAAAAAAGGACTCCCACCCGGCAGAAACACAACAGCAGAAAAGCCACGAGAGTTCATCCAGTCCAGCTCCCCCTCAGGACATGGAGGTTTCCTGTCAGGTATGAATACTCCAGGCTTGTTTTCATCTCAGATACCACCAAAACCCAGAAATCCCATCCAGAGACTGGATGGGATCAGTTCGATACTCTTTTATTTGGGAATTTCACCACCTCTTCCATTAAAATTGCCCCAAGCGCAAACCATGACGGGCTCTGTCTTTCTTCCACATCTCTTGATGCTTAGGACCCACAGGAGAGTGGGAATGATGTGTGGGATGCAGAGCATCAAGAGTTTAGCTGTGAGATTTAGCAAAGTGAGTACAACAGCAAGCCAAAAAGTCCTGCAGAGCCTGTCGCTGAGTAAAATAATTAAGGTAATAGGAGCAACATCCATGCAGCACATAAAGCCACATGAGTTTCAGCAGGGAGCTACACAGGCTGCCACCTCTTTGTGTGGATTTTGAAATAGCACCTATTCATGTGGCTGTTTGACACTGTGCTTACTATATTGTTAATATATTATTTTAACTGTACATTATGTATAAATTCTTCCATAAAAACTCAAAATTATTCAGTCTATCCTGAAGCTTCTCTGACTGTTGCTCAATCTGGGATCAGGATGCAATCTAGAATTAGGACTTAAGCAAGGCTTGACAAATGCTGACAAAGACTTTAAAATTAGATGGCAAAAAAGCTGTGTTTGTGAAGGTAATATCAAACGTAAAACATCGGCAAGACTGAGATTGTATTCAAACCTTCTTAAAGATTATTATTCTATGCAAGTAATTTCTTTTTCCTTGCAACAGTAGATACATAGTTAGAATTGCCTCCTACGCTGAAAACCACAAGGTTCATCGCCCAGGCAGCATGCCCTGCTCTCACAGCAGGTACGTTAAATACATCGGGGGGGTGTGTCAGGGATTTTTCTTGATCCATGAGGAAAAGTAGTGCCTTCAGGAGCCAGTGCAGATTTTGGGTGGACTCTCTGCTACCCACTGGAGAAGCTTTCCTGTCCAGGAAGATGGCAGATGCTGAAGACAGCTATACAGATGTGTCGGGTCAGATGAATTACTAAAAGGAGCTGAGCAGTCTCATTTAGATGTGTAGATGATTAAGGCTTGGTGAGACCAATCCTGCTCTTAAGGTGACTGCATGGACATCTCTTGGACTCCTGACACTGTGCATGCTGTGACTCTGCAGCTCTTGGTCATGTTGGACAGGATTCCATCTTGTGCACCATTTCCTTGAACTCAGCCAACAACTCTTGTGTGGGTCCTAAGCATCAAGAGATGTGGAAGAAAGACAGAGCCCATCATGGTCTGCACTTGAAGCAGTTTTAATGGAAGAGGTGGGGAAATTCCCAAATAAAAGAGTATCAAACTGACGCCATCAAATGATAAGAGCAAAGACCTGCAAAAAAAGCCACTCTGCAGATTCCCAAGAAGGCTGAAAAGAGCCTTGAGCTTGTGGCAACTGGACAGCAGGGCTTTCACTTGCCCCCACTGGACACTACTGCAGAGATGCTGTTCCTCCACCTGACACCTGCAGTATCTGGGGCTTTCTCCCACACCTCGGGGAGAAAAAGGGCTCTAACTTGAGAGTAAAATGCCCCTGGAGAGAAACTCTGTGCTGCTGTGGGCAACCAAATAATTCTGTAAACACCCATCACGTGCAAAGGGCACGGACATGAACCCACATTTGGCAGTTCCTAAAACACGATGCTCTGCCAGCTGAAATCCCCTGGCAGATGCAAACTGGGACTCTCATATCCTCCAAGGACAGATCCACCAGAGAACATCACCTGGGGTATTTCTGTTAATGCACCCAGTACTTTGTGTGCATCTGACTGCTAATTCTACAGCAGACATTGTCTCGTCAGCAGATCCTGAGCTGTTTAACCCCAAACTTGGCACAGAGTAGGTCAGCTTCTGCAGAATGCCCATGGTGAACAGCTGCTGAAATCCAGGATGAAATTTCTTATTGAAACTAGAGTAAGATTGACACTAGCCAATCATATAAGACATAGATTCAATTCCCATTCTGTCCAAAATTATTCTTCCTTAATCCAACTGATGTTTCTTTGTTTCTTCCAGTGCCACATGAGTTACTGCTACAAAACACTGGGTTAAGGCTGCCCTACATCTTTGGACATCCTGCAAGAATACCTAAAGTAGCAAAATATCTACTTGTAAGAGAAACTGAAAGTACGTGTCAGAAGAAAGGGAACTTATGGTAAAGGCAGTGCCCTTAACTCAGGTCTCCCCGTGTTTTAGCCACTGGACTGATAACCATTGCAAAATTTCTCATTTGTGTCGGTCTCAACGATTGGAAAAAAACATTTCCTATCAGTTCTGCTTCAGATCACACCCTCAACTCACTGATTTACTCATAGATATTGCCAAGTCATGGTAAGCCTGAAAATGAAGTTCTTCGTAAGGCATTGCATTGCTTTTACAGATCCCGAACAAATTCACTCTAAAACTCAGGTGCTTTACACTGCCCCTGGGAACCCTTCCCAGGACAAAGCGCTCTGACCAGCAAGTGAAGGTGAATCCCAGATCTGCAAAGTTCTGCTTCCAGGACATCTACTTTTCGTAACAGTCGGTTTGCAGGCAAATGTTCTTACAAGATCTTGCACGATTGCCGTAAAGGCGTTCAGGCACGTGCCCTCCACGCGCACAGCCTTTGCCATCCGGCTGCGCCGACTGATGCTCCAGCACTGCTGAGGCTCTAAGCCAGCCTTGCCGCACACAGCTAAACCGCTTTCAACTTGCCTGTGTCTCGGGCGAAGAGGGTTGGCTCAGGTTTGGAATATCGGAACAGGAGGACGAAAAAGGAAGGCAAAAGATAAAGGGGAAATCTCAGCTATTTGATCTGCTGAAATGAAAATGTCCAAGAGCTCTTCCTTGAAGTGCACAAGGATGAAAGGAACAGGAGCACAATTTGGCGTGCTTGTTTGCTTGCTTTTTAGAATAAAACTGCAAAGAATGGTGGAAAAAGAAAACTTCTTTTGCTTCATGCTATCTGATGGCAGAATGCAGACAGTAGGGTTCGTATTTACCCCTCATTTAGATTCAATAAATGTGTCCTGTGAATACACTTTTAGAACCTATTTTTCTTAAAGGATACATTTTTTGTTAGCTATTATTGCTCAGTTTGTTCTGGTTTTTAAAGAACTAATGTGGCTTGTAGGGACAGACGAAGAGAAGCGATTCGTGACTCTCTGCTGAGATCTCTGTGTTTACAAAGCCTCATCAGTCGGTCATTTCACAGGTTTTTCAGCCCAGGTGAACAGGAGGCTGCTGTGGCCTGTCTGGAAATGCCCTGCGAGGAGACACGGGGGTACATGACCAAGTTTTGCACAAGTGTGGGAGAGACAGGCTGGAGGCTGAGAGAGAGAGTCACGCTGGCACAACACCACGGCGGACACCCACAGCCTGTGCAAACCCTTTAGTTGTCTTCGATCCCCAAACCAATGGACCTTTCCTTCCCCCCTATTCTCTCTCCTTTCCCATCACTGTAGCTCATCGGTTTACAGGACAAACTTAATCAAGTTTGGTATTTTACTAGCTCATTCACAGGGTCATTTGAGGGGCAACACTGTTTTTTCAACAGAATGTGTTTTATCATTAATATCTAAACGGCAAGGCCAAGCTGGGAACACCAGAGGAAAGAAGCTCAGAAAGTGTGTTCAGCTCCCCAGTGCACTCCCAGTCAGGACATTTCAGGCTGTACCGGATCCTTGAATTTCTCCTTCAGTGATAATAACAAAGTCACACTGATGCATAAAGTAGATGCTCTGCAATGCATATTCCCCATACAAATACATTTTCTCTGTAGGGATATATGTGAAAAATATTCTTGTGGGAAATACGTATCTCTCCATCTAAAGATAACATTCTGGATCGCAGAGCCATTTTCTTGGTCATGCTAAATGACTTACGACTGAAATAAATCTTTAAATAAAAAAATTCCATTTCCTTTTCCCATTATCCCCTGGAGGAAAAAACAAACAAACAAACAAAAAAACCCCAAACAAGTGAATAGAACAACTAAAAGGAAACAGAAAAGAAAGTAGCTCCTGCTCTACTGAATCCTATCTAACCACATCTGGAAGCTGGACTTTTCCAAGGATTCTTGCAGACACCTCCCGGTGTACAGGGAGGTCACAGGAATGGCTTCAGTGGAGCCGTCGTGGGCTCCAGCAGCCCCAGGGCATCCGGGCCCCTGAGTGCAGTGTGAGCTTTCATCAAGGGTGAACGACAATCGGTGAAAAGAGAGAGGACACACCACAGCTCGTGGCCCCACTCCCCTTCCCACACGGCAACAGGGCAGAGCGCAGCAGGGATGCGGGAGCAGGAGAAGGCAAAGGATTGCTGCTGTTTCTCCCAGCCCCTGAACTGCAAGACTGACAAACACATCTTTTCTTTCCTTTTTTTTTTTCCTCAAAAATAATCACCCAAACCTAGAGGATACTTAGCAGTAATTCATGTACTAGATTGCTTCCCTTTCCTGTTCACCTTACTTGTAAAGTGTTAAACTAATCGCATTGGAGGAAGGTTCTTTTGTTATCCTTTGAATTAATTTGAACAGGGGTGTAAGTGTCATCTCATCTTTTTCTGGAGGAAAGCGTAAATGAAAGGAGCATTTAGAAAAATATAAATTTGTAGAACACAATGTGCCCTACATGAGGAAAGCTGCAAAATGTTAAATAAATAAATAAATCAGAAGAACAAGGTGGACACAACTTGTCGGAGAATTTAGTCATCAAGAAGTGCATCTGCTCAGTAGAAGACGAATTATTTTCTTTTTTTTCAAAAGACTTTTATGGTATTGTAATTAAGGAGCTTTTAGAGGTAGGTGCAGATTTTAATTGTTAGATAAATAAATGAAAGGCAAGCATACTGCACGGTGATGATTGAAAGGCTGATGGGATTGAGCGGGGGGCTGCAATTATATTATTTCAGAGAAGATGTAATCTCAAAAATGGGGGCTGAATCTGACAACGTCTGATTTTTCTGTGCAGCCACTCAGTCCTGTAAGGAAGGAGGCTCAGCAGGAGCAGTGATGGGGAGGAAGGCAGAGGGATGGGCCAATGTACAAAGCCCATTACACCAATAATACCACTGCAATTTAACTTCCTGGTTAGGGAAGCTGGTGAAGCAGCTACACTCATCAGTTCTTTTCACAATCAACAGAAGTTGTGGGTGTCTGGCCAAGCAGGGGCTGTACTTTATCAGCTCAGTGGTGCTTCAGTCAATTCCCGTGAGCAGACGTGGAAGCTTATTCCTCTAGTCACTGCAAACACACTGAAAATTTTTCAGGAGTGACAAGAGCACTCTTCAGTAGCAATGTCATCAGCAAAACAACCTTAGTAACTGATAAATATTGTGACAACGTCACTTCATAAGACGGAAGGGACCTCAATCTCCCTCCTGCCTGGGCTCACAGGATCCTGGAAGGGGACTGCACACTTCTATAAATTATAACGGCTTCACTTAAGCCAAGGGAGGAAGGATACTCTCCAGCAGTTAAAGACCTGCCCTCTAATGTTTAGCACTTGCTAAGAGTAAGTAAAAATATTTAACTTATAGTTCAAGTTTGCTGCAGCTCCATTTCCTGAAATATGTAGACAGCAACAAAATAGAACGAGAGAGAATTTCACTCTAAACTCTGCATCCGCGATTAGGTGCGTGAGCAAAGCTCCCAGAAGTGGGAATAAGAGCAGGTATCTTCTAAATTGCTCTACACCATCCAATGGCAGGAAATTGTCTGAGAGCCCTGTCACTTGGAAACAAAGGGTACTGAAGGTTTCAGGCAAAAAGTACATTTCTTCTGTTTTTCTCAAATATACCGTTTTTGATGCCAACCTTGGCAGCTCCACCTCATTATAGCTGTTGGCCAACGACAACAACAAAATTTCAAAATTAAATGCAGTGCATCCTGGTCCTATGGAAACAGCTTTTCCTTCACCTCGAGCTCCTCAAACAAAGATGACTGAAAGAATAAACTATGTTCTGTAAAGCAAGAAGGATCTCCCATATGGTCTCCCATATCCTATGTCACTCACTTTTCTCCAAAATATATGAAAGGTCAGCGGCAAGTCACAGCAAATCAAGATGATCAGCCCATCAAGGATGAGAATGGATGTGGAGCCGTACTGGCTTCCCAAATGTTACACTCCAGCTCATCTCAAGCCCAGAAAGGTGAGGGTCTACAGCTTCTGTTAGACATGAAATCACTCCAGTAATGATTCCTTTCATAGCCCACAGTGTAGGCTATAAAATAATCCTGAAAGGTAGCATGGCTGATTGTTCCTTTTACAATTGAGCTCTAGCGACTAAAACCAAGCAGGAAACTCACAAGATTTGCTCATCGCTGAGTTGAGATTGTGATTTTCTCCATGGATGCTTTTCTCCGCAGATGCACAGCTCTGCTTATCCCTAGGCTCTGTCAAAGGCCAAGTCTGCCCACACCTTGCATTTGTGTTCTCTTTGTGTCTTATCCTCTTAGTATCTTCTTTTTGTGACTCTTTGGGTCCTAGCAGCCCTTTATTTGAGCTGGAGAGACCTATTCAGTGACATTCTCATGCAACTGCCCTGAACAAATGGTTCACAGTTCACTTTTCTTTATGCATTGTTTTCTTTGCAGTGATGCTCACGTACTTGTATTGTGGATGCTTTAATGAGCACATGCCATCAGTGATGCTCTCCAGTAGCTATCCAGGACAAGGCTGCTACCTGTAGGGCCTCAAAGTGGCTCTCCAGAACCACTTACTCACTAAGAAAGATTGTAACTCTGATGCCCACTGAACACCAAGTTTTATACCAATGCACCAGTGACCCGTGACGAAACCTTCCAGCCAAGGGTCCCTGCCCAGAGGACTTGGTATACCTGGTAAATCCCATGAGAAATTTTGATACAGGGTTATGAAATGCTTGTACCAGCTCTGACCTTTCTACCTAAACAACTAATGCATCACCGGTGCCAGATGGCTACGGCCCCAGATACCTGGAGGGAAGGCAGAGGGAGCAAGGGCAGGATAGCTAGCGCTCTCAGACAGACAAACACGCGCTGTTGATGCTGGCAGAAACTCCAGAAGGGCTTCAGCTGGGTGAAACATGAGAACTCCTCATCTCCAGCGTCCTCTGAGTATTTCAAACATGAGGATGGTCAGCTCCTCACCAAGAAACACAGGGACAGGGATGGTGGGTGCAGGGAACCTGGCACAAACCCAAATGACAGCCCATGAATGGTAGTCTTGGCTAGTCTCACACGGCAGATCAGCACTGAGCAGCAAGATGATGGTCCCAGAAGCTCCTAACTAATTTTTTGATGTTTCTCCCCTCTTTTACCCTGCAGGTTACATCTTCAGATAGGATGAAAGATGCTTTTTGCTCCAAGACAAGGCAAACCAAGAAAAGAAGTCAAGGCATGCTCTCCTGTTCCCAATAAGTGGCAGAGCTAGACTGTCTTGAAGCACAGAAGTTACATGAGCTTTTTTTCTTGCCAGAGTAGAGTTTAATTTTCCGTAAGGAAGTTGCTGAGAAATGTTTCTGGGAAGATGTAAGAGATGAAGGATTTATAAAGTCACTTCTCTTCTGCTTTAGTTGCTGGATGCCTTCCCACCAAGCTCTTCTTTGCTCGCCTCCGTGCCCAGCTCTCCAGCGTTATTAGGAACTCCAGTGCCAAGTTAACATCTCCTATACGCAGCAGCAGAGATAAGCACGAATTTAACAAGACAGAGTATGAAAACAGGTGCCTTTACTACTATTAGTGGCATTGCTGGCCTAAAGAGAGATGGAGAGAAGTGCTGTGCAGAGTAAGAACCTTTAAAAATATTCTCTTCCATGTTGCTATGTGTTTCAGGAGTCCCTGTTGTACAGCACAGCAACAAAACAGCACAGCGAGTGAGTGACGGTATTCAGCAAGCCAAGGCGCCTTACGTGGAGTTAGATAATTTCTGCCCGTTTATCCCTGTACGACTGCTATATTTAACAAGGATAATTCACAAACATGTCCCTGTCCTTCAGGAAACCAGAGTGCCAGGCTCTCTGGCAGCTTCTTTGTCTGTTGTATTGAATCTTCTTCAATAGCTACAGATATTGCAGAAACGAATGGTAAAAAGCTCCACCTGGCAGGAGCCTGTGCTGATGTAGGTCCATTGGCGTTAGTAGGACTTCTTATAGAAAGCATCCATATGGGCATTAGGTTCTACGCACCTTTGGGGCTGAATCAAAGAAACAGCAGCAGAAGCTTAAACCCAGAAGTAGTTTAAAAAAAAATAAATTAATATAAATTAAAAAAAAAAAATTTAAAAATCTGAAAAGACACTGCATTTTCAGAAAAAGAGGTACAAAACTGACGTTTTAAGTTATTTCCAGATAGCGGGCTTTAGTTTGAATCTTCCTCTCTCAAGCCTTCTCCCTGGCCCCCATTTCTCTAAAAGAACATCCAGGCTCTTCCTACAACATTTTTCTGTATTCCTTCCATTGTCATCTGGCTCATAGTTAAGGACCTTGATCATTTAAGCTTTTCCATGCTCTGCTTTTGGTCATTAACCAGAATTAACAGTGTTCCAGCATGTCCTCTTCCAACTTCCCCACTCCCACCAATCCCACAGAGCTGATACAAGACGAGACTTCATCTGCCAGGTTCCTTCATTCAGGCAGCATGGCAGCAAGTACGGCTGCAAAGAACTCTTCGTGTAGAGAGGTTAGACTACCTGGAAACAGGGAGTACAGAAATTGCATTCCTCTCTTCCCTTGGGCAGCATTTCACATATCAGTTTTGTTAAGATATGGATTCTCCAGTTTGAGGGGGTTTATTTTTCTTTTACGCATCACCCATTTTTTTTTTTTTTAATTGGTTAATTACTCCATTTTCCTGCTAGGCATAAGGGGAAACACCATTCATTTCATATACTAATCGTTTAATTAATCATATCACCATCACACACTAACCGTATCATTCCAAATACCATACTCAGACATTTCCAGGTCCACCTTCACTGTGCAATTGCCTCTACCTGACACATCAGACCATAAACCTCCTCTTTCCAAGAGTTTGCACTGCCTGTGCCTTGCTACCCCATCCAACGCAGTTTCCAGCAGCCTCCAGCAGTTATTTACACATCTCGGCTCCTTTTCTAGAGGACACACGCACATCCCAAGGAGAGAGATCACCATCAGGTCAAGGAGAGATAAATAGACACCATGACCTGCACAGCTGCACCACTTGATCATTTCAGTAGGTTTCAGTCTTGCCTAAAAGCACTTTATGGCCTACATCTTGCACCCCCTGGGAAAGGGGAGCTGATGCCAACACAGCCAGCTCCAGAGAGCCAGGGTAGACAAGCCACTCCAGTTTTCCCTTCGATGCAGGTAAACCCCAGTGGTAGATACAATGGTGACAGAAATGAACCGTGCCCTAAACACGATTTGACTGATGATTAAGTTTGCTCTTCCCTGACTCACTTTTCCTGTGCTTAAATGCCTTCCTCTCTCATCTCCCACACAAAGAGCCTTTCCAGGAGAACTGAGCTCCTGGGGTGTCTCCTTCTAGTCAGCTTCCAAGGCAGCTTGAAATTTCAACACGTACCTCTGAGGACTGAAAGGAAGTGTCACCAGGACCAGATTTTCCTTGATTTTTTAACAAATAATTTCTGGGTTTTTAGTTTGCAAAGCCCTTATCATAGTAGTCAGGGACTGAAAAAAAGGAAGGCAGAGAAGACATCAAAGTCTTCATCAGATTAGTCCCAAAATCTCAGAATTGTATTATAAGTAAAAAGAAACCATTTCTCCTTTCTTGAGTGTGCAGATTTAAGAGACTGAATAAACATTTCAGCTTTTAATAAAACATCTCTTTTCTAGTCTTATGGTAGCACAGAGAATTTGGAATCACAGAAAAATTCAAAGCAGTCAACTTCAAGGTTAGATCAGGTCATTCATCACCTTGTCCAACTGTGTTTTGAAAATCTCCAAGAACATATACCCCACAACCCCCATGATCAACCTATTCTGGTGCTTCACAGCTCCAGGGGCCGAACAGCTTCACCCAAGACTATACAAAAAGTTCTGAAATATGCAGGTAACTAAACAGAAACAGCAGAATAAATTGCTTTACAAAAACCTTATGATTAAGGGAGCCTTCATAAAAATTTGGATGTAAAGAGAGATGGCAAACCAGTTCAAACTGTTTCAGTTTTCCTCTGTTTATAGACTGCCATGAATGGCTCCAAAAAGATAAATATCTGGTTTCCTCTCTAATTAATGTGCTTTAATGATTGGCTCTTCTACAGTGTTTCATTTTCTTCTCATCCCATCTCATCATCACAGGTTTAAGTGGACACCTTGCCATGAACGTCTTTTGAATACGCTCAAATGTATCACTTTTGAAGAAGTGCAGAGAATGTTACAAGGGTCCAATTTGATTCTGAGAGCTCCTTATCTGTCCGCCCATCATCGCAGGGCTTCTGCAGAGGGGCCAATCCAAAGATGAAGGGTATCTGTGGAAAGGCTCTAGTGGCCCCAGATATCTCTGGAAAAGCCGCAGTAGATATCATCCTGTTGGCAGCCATTCCACGCTGCAGTGCCACACTCCGCAGTCTTTTTTGATGCTCTTATTAATGGCTTTGTTCTTTTACTTCTCAAGCTGACAGTTCATTTTCCCTCCTACAGGTTCCTGCCATCGCACAAGAGAATATTTACAGCCATCTATACCCTGTGCCCATGCATTCTTCCAGACAACTAGTTGTTATGGTTTGAGAAACCCACAACAATTTATTGTCGTTTAGACAATTATTCTTTCACCCCATGACCCCTCCCCACCTGAGAAGGGGAATCGGGGAAAAAAACAAGGAAACCCAAGGGCTGAAATATAAACACATTTAAGAGAATAAGACTAAATAATTAATATTAATGATACTAAAGAACCAATAACAATCCCGATACCAATATATAATATATGAGGACTATACCCAGCCCATGCTATCAGTAGCAGCTGTGCACTCCCAGCAGGGGACAGCAAATGTTGGATGCTGTGAGCGCTACAGCTTCAGGAGGAAGGGAAGGACTCAGCGCTCTGGCACCAGGGCAAGAAGTTCTCAGGATCACAGCCATTAAGGAAAAAAACTTTGCAGCAAACTTTCTAATTTGTAGTGAATGTGCCATTCATGGTATGAAATAACCCTGTGGGCCAGCTTGGGTAAAGTGCCCGGATCTCACTCCTCCTCATCCCCGCACCCGGTGAGCTTGGAAACACCGACACCTTGAAACGCACACACCATAGCTAGCTCTAAAGTAAATATTTTCACAAATTCAGACACTAGAGTCTTCTAAAAGTGCATTTTTCCCAAGCATTAGAAGAGAAATTAGTCCTGCATTGCTCAAACCAGGACACTGGTTCATGGGATATGCCCTCTCACTGAGAGGAGAGGTAGAGAAACGTGATTTCCGCTATCTGGGTGGAGAGTCTCCCTGTGCTACCTTCAATTTGCTTCCAACCTCTCCAGCATATTGAAAATAAAGATCCCACCGTACAAGAGTTCAAAAGCCACACCTAAAAAAGCAGCCCACAAGGTGTCTGGCTGCTTGTACTCGACAGCCGGCTCTGACACGGCGCAGTTGTAACCAGGCCTCAGGCGATTGGGAAAAAGCTGTGAGGACCCTCATTGGAGCCACCCACTTTGCTCAAGCCCTTTTCGTCGGTCCCCGCCTGGGCTAACTACAGGTGAGCCTGTGCTCGGCTTCGTGTCTTGCCGATCCTGACTTGGCTTCCTGGCTGGACCAGGGATCTGTCACAAAGAACCTCTCTGGAAATGACTGGTTGACCCTAGTGACTCCTGCTGGACCCACTCTTCATGGTCAGGTCCTGAGAGACTGCAGCAGGACATTGTCCCCTGCCTGCCTTCTTGTCACGCTCCACTCCTGGCTTGTATTCCCTTGCAGAGCAGCCCGCTCCTGCTCTCCCTGGCAATTTATAACTGACTATATTTGTTGGAAAGCACAATGCAGAAAAGGGGGGGAAAAACGTGGGAGAGGATCTCCCTTCCTCTTGTTATGAAACAGAGGAGAGCTGTTTCTGGTTTTGCAGAGCTTGTTGCTAATATTTTACTTCCTGTGCTTTTCCCTGAGGCTCCTCTGTTCAAACCAAAAATTTCAACCACTTGATTGGAAAGGAGCCAACTGCTGGGTGAACCGTGCCTGTGGATTTAACACTTAAGTGTGTCTGTCACTCTGTTGTTGTCCTTCTAACTTGGTAATTGGGATGTGCTATTTCTAATGCAAGGCAATCTTGGGAAATGCCTGTTCTGCTTGCAGCAGCGACAGGTGCTGGCGTGCAACATACTTCTCAGTTGTCAAGACACCTCAGCCCGTATCCCAACCTCTCTGTTTCTGCAGATAGGGAGACTGAACTGATGCTTTGTGCAAATAGAACATTAATTTTGCTGACAGGGGAATAATAGGGCTACTAAATCAGTACTAGGATTTTTACGTTACATACACTATTTAAATTACATGTCGTCTTTACAAACTGTAAACTAGATAAATGACTAGCCAAATGTTTACACATGTGACTTGCAATTGAGACTTTCTAGCCATGGAGGTGGCATTAGGGAGAAAAATGTGCTGGACAGTGACAGTCCTCAAAATACAACAGTGGGGCAATAGGATAATTCACTCATAGAATCATAGAATGGTTTAGGTTGGAAGGGACCTTGAAGATCATCGAGTTCCAACCCCCCCTGCCACAGGCAGGGATACCTCTCACTAGACCAGGTTGCCCAAGGCCACGTCCAGCCTGGCCTTGAACACCTCCAGGGACGGGGCTTCAACAACCTCTCTGGGCAACCTGTTCCAGTGCCTCACCACCCTTAAAGTGAAAAACTTCTTCCTAATGTTTAATCTAAACCTGCCCTCTTCCATCTTAAAGCCGTTCCCCCTCGTCCTATCACTACATGTCCTTGGAAAAAGTCCTTCCCCAACTCTCCTGTAGGCCCCCTTTAGGTACTGGAAGGCCGCAATAAGATCTCCCCGGAGCCTTCTCTTCTCCAGGCTGAACAGCCCCAACTCTCTCAGCCTCTCCTCATAGGAGAGGTGCTCCAGCCCTCGGATCATCCTCGTGGCTCTCCTCTGGACGCGCTCCAGCAGGTCCATGTCCTTCTTATGTTGGGGACTCCACAGCTGGATGCAGGTGGGGTCTCACGAGAGCAGAGGGGCAGAATCACCTCCCTTGACCTGCTGGCCACATTCCTTTTGATGCAGCCCAGGATACGGTTGGCCTTCTGGGCTGCGATCGCACACTGCTTGCTCATGTCGAGCTTCTCATCAGTCATCACCCCCAGGTCCTTCTCCACAGGGCTGCTCTCCAGCCATTCTCCTCCGAGCCTGTATTTGTGCTTGGGATTGCCCCGACCCAGATGTAGGACCTTGCACTTGGCCTTGTTGAACTGCATGAGGTTGGCTTGGGCCCACCTCTCCAGCCTGTCCAGGTCCCTCTGGATGGCATCCCTCCCCTCCAGCGTGTCTGCCTCACCAAACAGTTTGGTATCATCAGCAAACTTGCTGAGGGTGCACTCTACCCCACTGTCCATGTCGCTAACAAAGATGTTGAACAGTACGGGTCCCAGTACCGACCCCTGAGGAACACCACTCGTCACTGCTCTCCACTATTCATGCTGAATAGGAACTGTCTCTTCTGAAGTGCATTAATGGTAAGATCAAAATATGATCTCCCGAGCCACAGTTTAGCCTGCATCGAAAGATGAGAATTAGGAAATGTGCTTAGGGATCCTACTTTTCACACATGGAAGCAGGTGCTTACAAAGCTCGGAGCATCCAGCCACAAGATGTTGGCTCCGTCTCTTCTCACCACCAAGTCTTTATAACAACCAGTATCATTGCTCGAAGCAACATTCAGCCTCTGTTCACTTGCTTGAGAGAGGACGGCTTGGACTGACTTGCCAAAAGCAGAAGTTGCACAGTATGTTCCAGAGAGAGGAATTATGGTATTAAGAGTTGATGTCCAAGATCCTGAAACTGTTCTGATCTTTGGCAGGTTTCTGCTTTGCATCAGAGCATATCTTATGAGGAGATCCTACCCCACAGAAGTTTCAGCAGGGATCACAGACAGAGGTCCCACCACACAGTGCTGCATTCTCTGGGCAGATGATATTTCAGTATGCAAGGCAAGGATTCACGACTGTTGAGGAACCACAGTGAAAACCACAGTATCCAGCAAGAACACCTCAGGGCAGACTAACAGAATGCATACTTAAGGACTTATCCCGTATCTTTTGGCAAGGTCAGACCTCATTCTTTCATTTTGTCTTCCTGTGGCCAAGTCTAAATTGTGAGCAGGGCTCCCTTCCACCAGGGGATGCCTAGACATGATTTGGACACATCAAACCACCTAGTTTTTGGGGCTGTTCCTGTCCCATTCAAGAGAGCAGCAAGCTCACCTTGTTGCCCCCTCCATCTTGCCAGATCTCCATGAGAGGAACAGTTTGCTTTCCAAAGGAACAGGTCCTTGTGGAAGACAGAAAAGAAAAAAATTCCATTCTTCCCTGCCTGCTGGACCAGCAGCTCAACTAAGTGACAGGGAGTTGTGGATAGGCTGATATTTACACCTCAATCTCTGCGATGCTCTCATAAGATATTTTGCCTTGATATTTCTTCTGGTGCACTTGGAGGGCATTAGATGAAAGCTTTACAGGGGCAACACAAAGTCCTTTTCAATAGAGTGAGTTTTCTGCCTATTTAGAGGCTGAGCCAAGTATTCCAGGAGGAGGCTCACTTGAAAGAAAGAGATGTTTCTTTCAAGCCTCCCATCTTAAGACACATGAAAGCAGAAAACACAGTGAAAAGAGTGACCTGCCCCAGTGAGCGTGCATTTGGTAACAAGGTCCTGAGTTCAAACCGTTTTGGCAAAGCATGACCATGACCTGCAGCTGGCAGGTCCCTCTCACATCCTGCACGATAACTGTGATTTCAAGGTTTTTGTGTGGATAACACTTACTGCTCAGTTTAAAACACTGAGAGCTGTCACACAGACTGGAGGGAATCACTTCTGGGACTAGAAATTACTTGCAAATGGTTTATTGGCTCTGCTGAAAGGAGAAAGATTTAGAGCACATGGCTGGACACGTTCCGTGAAGCAGGTCTCCACTGGAAATGCCTAAGACACTAGAAGACTTTGCTCCAAGTGCAGTGATAAGGTGTCAGGATTGAGACTAAGGGGGACAGAACTGTTCGCCCAAGTACAGATGAAGCAGAAGAAGGGGACCTCCCATTTTTTGCCCTTCCCCTCCCCGTCCTTGCAACTGGAAGCAGCCTGCTGGCTCATCGCTCTTGGGACAGACCCATGATGTGAAGTCCCCTCTAGTTTTCTGCCTTGCTCTGCTGCTCTGCTTGTGGCAAAAGACACTGTCCTTTCCCGTACCTTCAGTTCCCCTTTCCCATCGTACAGGGCATACAGACTCTTCAACCACTGGGCAAGGACTGTTTCAAACATACAGCACCACAGGGACTCAGTCTTATGAGGTATAGCCCTTGGCTGCACACGGGCAAATCACTCCTATGGGAATCACTTGATGGCCTCTCTTTGCTGGATTAAGAGATCCTTACACAGCTGCCTCTTTTGAGGGAGAGGAAGCCATGAAAATGAGTGATACTGAGAATTCAGACGGACTCTGCATCTAAGACCTTGCTGGTTTGCTACCCATTTAAACTTTGTCTCTATATTAAGTTGCACGTCTTTGATTCACCAGCCTTCCTGGGAAGTTTCCAAGGCTTCTTGCTTCTAGGCTCGTGCTATGGCACCGTTCCTGTTCCCAGCCAGGAAGATTTTGGAGTACAGAACAAGGTGAAGTTACACAACCTGTTATTAAAATAACACCACAGCAACAAGTCCTACTGTTTCAGTCTCAAAGACAACTGCTCTGTTCACTTCCAGGAGAAAGGAGAAAGTCTTGCTTAAGTTTCCTGGCTGCATAGGTCTGAGCCCCTGGTGTTCACCACCAGTCCTCTCCAACCATGGATTTCAGCTCCTTGCTACGTCTGGCAGTTCATAGGACGAGGGGGAATGGCTTTAAACTGGAAGAGGGTAGGTTTAGATTAAATATTAGGAAGAAATTTTTCACTTTAAGGGTGGTGAGGCACTGGGCCAGGTTGCCCAGAGAAGCTGTGGCTGCCCCATCCCTGGAGGTGTCCAAGGCCAGGTTGGACGGGGCTTGGAGCAACCTGGGCTGGTGGGAGGTGTCCCTGCCCAGGGCAGGGAGGTTGGGACTCGATGATCTTCGAGATCCCATCCAACTCAAACCATTCTATGATTCACACAGTAAAGCAGCAGGGATTTTTCGTGACCGCTCAACCGCTGTGTTCAAGTTCCCTGAAGAAGTATGTTGTTGCCCTGACTGGGACATGAGCCGCCTTCTCTATGTGAATGTGTCCCCTTAGAAATGGTCTGCAGCGTGGTGGCCATGAACGTCACGCAGAGCTGAGACGAGCGTCGCGCTGGCTCAGCCGTGCGGCACATCAGGGACAGGCTCTGTCCAAGGGGAACAATTTCCTCCCAGTAAACCACAAGGAAGCTGAAGGACTTCAGTAACAAAACAACACACTAAAAAAGAAGCAAGATTTATCTTGCTGCTGTTCCACTAAAACAACCACGAGTATCCACTGGGTTGGAGAAAAGATCTCCTCACTTTCTTTTCTTTTTTTCTTTGTTCTTTTTTTTTTCTTCTTCTTCTTTTGCATGCAGCTGTTTCACTTTAACAAACTGCACAGTTTGTGCCTTTCAAAGCACCCAGCTCAGCCCAGCTTGTGAGGCATTTTCTCAGCCCTCCCTCCACTGCCAGCTGCTCCCTGTACACAGACCAACACATTCCCCAGAACCGTAGAGTGAATTGGGCTGTTACTTACGTGAGCATCATGTTACAAGCATTTGCAATGGGACTACTGGCACCTCAGCTGTTGCTGGCTTAAAATAAGCAGAGTTGCTAGGTCCGATGGTTCTGCATCTTGCTTGTGACCATGGCGTATTAAAGAAAAGGTCCCAACAAGGTTTTGATTCTGCTTTCAGCAAAATGCTGCAGAAGAGCTAAACTTAGACATCATTTAATCACGGCTTTATAGACCTCTTAAAGCACCATGAAAGAAATACTTTCCGTAGTCAAGGTAGTGCATTTTATTATGCTCATCCAACAGCATAACCTCATCTTAACTCTAGGTTAATGGAACTTATGGTAGCACTGAAAGAATAAAAATTGCCAATGAGCAAAAAGAATCCTAAATCTACATTTTTCAGAAGCCAGTGAAAGTTGTACAACCTTAGATTTGACCTCAGGAACAGAGTTGCAAAAGCAAAAGCCATCTGAACCATAAACTTCTCTGGAGAGTCCAAAATTATGCTGAAGGCAGTGGGTGTTCTTGGGCATAGATTTGTCTTTCACTGTGTAATAGAAAGTTCACAATGAAAAGTGCATTTCCTCTCTTTTATATCACAGCGGTGGGCAACAATTCCCCACCAAGCGTGGAGCAGATTTTTAGTGCACAACTTAAAATAAATACATTCACTCCCTCTCCATTAAAATATGCCAGAAAGACTTTTCTTGAGAAATGCTTTCATGGACACTTTTAAAATGAGCACAGTTCATGGGAGCCATAAATTGATGCAGCAAAACACTAGGAGTTTGGAGAAACCTGCTTGTTCTTGGCTAGACTGCATGTTGACCTGAAGACTTTTGTAGTTAAAGGTATGAAACCGCATGGCTTCGTATCCTTTCTGTGTCTCTCACCATTGCAAAGCATGTACCTGCTCGGGCACCACACCTGGAGCCCTGTGCCAGAATGCCCAGAGCGACTGAACTTCCAGAAGAAAAAAACAGAGGCACACAGCACAGGGAAAGCAGTCCTTACCTTCATGCTGAGCCCTGGTTTGATATTGAGACAGAGAAGTGTCCCCATGGTGTCCTTCCTAACCATTCCTGCCCACAGCCTTTAATTCCTCATGCCTTTCCATCCCAGTGCCTCCCTAATCCTCCATCTCAGAGTTGAATCTCAGCTCCTCCCTCCTCCAGTCCCACATAATCCCCTCTTTGTCCACTAAAGAACCCGAAACCTATCATCCAAACTATCCAAACCACCTTAGATGCATCCCAGAGCTACTCCTGTCCTGGATAACACCACTGTTTCCAACATCTGGACCCAAATCCATATGCGACCAAACAAATGAAACCCCAGCCAGGCAGCCTGGGACACTAGCACCAGCTCAGCTTCCCAGCTGCAGCCTCCTCGTAGGAGCAGAATGGTCACGGTCTCCTTCATGGCCAGTTTGTATAAGAAGGGGACTTGAATTCTAACGTACTTGGCATGCAACTAATGTCCCCAGCCCTGTGACTTGCTGGGGAATGAGTACCACTTGGCTCTCCCCTACCGTGACATTTACTGAGCACTGCAGGAATGCACAGCAGACCTCTGGGTTCAGCTCCACTCACCAGGCTGTGCAGGAGGTGGGAGAAGACTTTTTTAATTGTGGATTCCTGCAGAAGATGGAAAGCAAGGGAGGAAAGCAGGGAGAAACAAGAGTTTCTGCCCAGTTCCCAGGCAGGGGTGCAAACACAGTCACAGCTTTGTCTTCACCTGATGGCGAGCACCGTGGAGAGGAAAAGGAATCCAGCTCTGACATGAAGGATGCTGCACTAAGCTCTGTCACACTGCCTACGTAAGCAAAAGCCCTTTACAGACCAGTGGATGCCTGTAGGAACCCTACTTTCTGTTGAAGTCGTCTTTGTTCTTCCCCACTAGCGCAACCCCCTACAAACAGACTAATTATGACCCTCTTTGGGTGGTGGGTTTCGGGTGGGGTTTGGGGTTTTTTTGTAGAGGGTAAATACGAGCCAGCCGAGCCCTTCTATTCAGGACGCGTAATCTGCTGGGTAATTAGTAAGCCCTGCTTGGCAGGGCAGAGGACGGGGCTGTTGCAGCCACCTGGCCTCCTGGCAGGGAGGGATTTTACACCTCCGGGCTGCGCTCCTGGGGTCCCAACGAGCAGCCGGGCCAGACGCCGCACCGCTGAAATCCATGGAAACCCAGCTCTCCCGACAAGCAGTGCGGATCAAGGCCTGCGGAAGGCGACAAGAGCCCCGCTAGCATTTCTGTTGCCACAAAATATACAGAAAACAGGGAAAGGGAAACGTTTGCATAAACATGATTGTTCCTGTGGGTTGGTATCATCCGTGAGTGGAAGCCAAACCGTAGCCATAAAGAACAGAAGTGCCTGACCCCTCTCTCCTGTTGTTTTTAATTTTGTCTGAATTGTTTTTCCAGACAGTGGGAATCAGCTTTACTTTTCCCCATACGTGAGCAGCCTGAGATTTGGAAGGATGATGCTTGCCACCCAGCTGAGTTCCTGTATCTGTGGGGTGGTCGCGGGTTATGTTCACCTTCAAATTACAGAATGCCGACCAGAAGCAGGGCTCCGTTGTGCTAACAGTGAGAAACAGACTCTGTCACGCAGGGTTTACAACCAATATCTGAAAGTACATTTACCGTTTTATAGACTAGAAATGGAGACCTAAAGAGCCTATTTAAAGCACGTTTAAGCTCCAGGAAAGACTCTCCTTGACTTCCCCAGGTTTTGGATCATGCTCAGGGAAATTAAGCAAGTTGCCAAAATTCACACAGTGGGTTCGTAGAAAAGCCAGAAACCAAAAGCTAGATTTGCCGAGCTCCATCATTCGTCTTCGAGCCAGCCCGCTGCTGGAGGTGCTGGAATGGCAACAACAATCTGCTCGAGTGTGAAATTCTAGCTGCCAACATGGCAATGCTTTTGTTTCTCTGACCTAGTCCATTGCTCAGATCCAGGATTTTCCTTCAGCAGAAGAGAATTACAGAGAAGAGTCGGCTTCATCACTGGACAGGCACTAACATGTCCATGGTAACTCATTAGCCACAGAGAAAAGGGAAAGAATCTCATTTTCAGGAATAGAGATGAACATTTGGGTCACCAGGGTGCTCAGTGGTGAACCAAGGATGCAGCTTTACGCAGCTCAGGTACCCAGCGTTCCAGGCCGTGAACTCTGTGATGGTTTTGGCTCCCTGAAGGCTGCATCCCAAGGATGTTTGCTCTTTGGCTTGGCAATCATGAAGACACCGCGTCTTAAGTGGTCAGCAGCCCCTCTGCCTGCTCCGGTGACCCACACCCTCACCCACAGCGTGACAGAATAAGGTGATGGGCGTTGCCCAGAAAATATGTTAATTTCATCACACCAATTAAGCCCTGAGATTTTCTGCCTCTTTCATCCACAAGAGAGTTTGGCAGTGTTTTGTTTGTTAAGCTTCACATTCTAGCTAAGGGGGTTTCCCTAAAGAAAAATAGTTACTACTGTGGACAGTGGGTTATTTGGAATCACTTCATATAGCAACAAAGTGCAGTCTTCTCTGCAGCAATTTAACAGCAGGGGCCAGGAATGAAGGCAACCGCACCCAGTGAAAACGGCAAAGAAAACCGTATGTACATATGCACATACAGACGTTTGATTTTGGCTAAGGTATTACAGTCAGTTGTTACAAAAGCATCACTAAAGGTTTTCTGACTAAATGTCCTTTAGTTTTAGATCTGATAAAAGCATCTTCTGGAGAGAAGGCGAGATGGGGAATCTATTTGAAGCAGCAAATTTGAAAATAGAGTATGCTGAGGGGTTTTATTTAAAGATCTTCTCACCACTGTTCTAGGCTCGGAAGATCTATTTTTATGCCTTTGTTTTCATTTGAAAGAGAACACATTATTCCAACTGCCCTATGACTAGCAAAGATGATTATGAAAAAGAAAAGGAATCTGCATTTCCTTCTCCTCTTAGCCAAGGAATTTGCATGTTATAATAATGGGTGTAAATTTAACAGATTTTAACAAAGCAGAAAGCCCAGACATCTGCTGAATGTGGTGCTATCTCCCCCACACTATCTTGCCATCTATGGAGGATGCAAGAGATCAAGAGGAGCACTTGAGAAAGGGCACAGTTTCGCAGACAGTATGTTGAGGTTTGAAACAAGCAAGTGCTTCAGAATCCCAACCCTGCTTCATTATAGGTTTTTAATCCTGATTTTATAGAGATCTGGGCCACATCATAATTTCAACCACTGCTCAGAGCCCTGCCACGCTAAGCTCGAGGGACGACAATGTTTTTATTTGGATGTGGATGCCCACTGGAGAGTCATATTTAAGACACAGCTTTGAAATCAGTCATTTATATGGTATATACCATATATGTCTTATTACTATGGAGTCCAATGCTATATTACAAGTTTTATTTTAACATTTCGTATTTTTGGCTCTGTGGCCAACAGGAATTTAGTGTATGTAGTGAATGGCAAATATTACTAAGCCGTACAATACTCCTACGCAAAACAGCATCTTTAACCTCATCGGGACCTGCCTGCTGTCCACCAAGCCCTGCGGAACAGCTAGCACAGGCTTGGCAGAGATTCACGGAGCAGTAATGGGAATGATTTTTTTTTTTCTCCTACAGAGAGAGAACAAAAACATGAATTTACCTTAGAAATGGAATAAACAGCAGGTTGATCAGAGTCCTGAGAGAGCTAAGGAATGGAGAGCAAATACTTGTCTTTGCTGTTTCCCAACACAGGAACAAGTTAAAAAAATAAAAATCGGTGAAATACTAAGTGTCAAACTCAGGAGGAGACTGTTCTCTCCCAAATGACAGCAGCTCTATGGGAGTCTTAAATTCAGGATGTTCAAGGCTTGGAACTTAGGAAACGAGAAGAGACTTGGTATTCCCACAAAGTATGAATATTCAATACTAAAGAGATTTATTTTTTTTTAATAATATTAAATCTTGTTTACAAGATGTAAACAGGCCTTAACTATTAAAATGGAAGGTTGAGGACTGCATGCAGTTGGTTTAGACTCTCACACATACAGAGAGGGAGCCTTAGACTTTCCTCTTTTGCATAAGGAACAGATGAAACTGAAGAAGCCTCAAGAGTTACCAGACTGGGGCAAACCCATTTCTGGCAAAACCAGGCAAGAGCTACATGAGGTGATAAGAGGCAAAACTGGTGAGCAGAATCAAGACAGAACCAGGGTGTAGCACCATGATAATGTGACTGTTTGGTGTCAGCACAGACACCAGCATCTGACCTCTTTAAAGGTTATCAGATTTTTTTCATAGGGAGTAAATGAGTCTCATAAAGTATCTCAGTGAAGAAAATAGGAGTAATATATGAATCAGTGTGAGCTTGTCACCAATAGATGCAAGAAAAGAAAAAAAAGTTAAACATTTGGGAAGAAATAATTTTCCCATCAAACATGCCCTTTTAGAGCTATCAAACCTACATGGACTTCCACTACAGCAGCAGCTAGTCCTGTAAGGAAAAGAAAAGGGGGATGGATGCACTGATGTTATGTTTCAGGTTTTTCTAGATTAAACATTTTGATTTTTCTAAAGTGGTTCAAACAACGTTCTTACATTTGACAGACAGTGTCTGGAAAAAAAAAATACTGTATCTGCTCCAATTTGAAATGTATGCTGTCAGTAAGGCAAGAGAATAGCTTCTGTTCGTCTCCATCTAAAATACTCAGGTTTTGGGCCACAGAGTTAAAACGCCAGCACCTCAACAGAACTACAGTTAAAAGAGTGGTCAGGGAGGATTTTCAGAAGAGTTTAACACTTGCCTTACCCTTTCCAAATACTCCCTTGGAAAGCTGACCGTCTGTGAGAGCACAGCTGGGTGAAGAAGTGTTTCTAGCCACCCAGACTATCTACAAAGTGACCTGTCAAAACCGGCTTCCATGCACACACGTTTTTATTCCATGATGTTAATATGCCTCAGTTGTCCTAGCACTCTAAACACCTTCAGAAACAGGTTGTTCCTTTCACATGGCTGTGTAGTTTTTAGAATCACAGAATCGTTGAGGTTGGAAAAGACCTTTAAGATCATCGAGCCCAACCGTAAACCTAACACTGCCAAGTCCACCGCTAAACTATGTCCCCAAGTGCTACACCTACGTGCTTTTTAAATACCTCCGGGCATTTAAACTCAACCGCTTCCCTGGGTGGCCTGTTCCAGTGCTTAACAACCCTTTCTGTGAAGAAATTTTTCCTAATACCCATCCTAAATCTGCCCTGGCACAGCTTGAGGCCATTTCCTCTTGTTCTATCGCCTGTTCCTTGTGAGAAGAGATCAACCCCCACCTCTCTACACCCTCCTTCCAGGGAGCTGTAGCGAGCAAGAAGGTCTCCCCTCAGCCTCCTTTTCTCCAGGCTGAACAACCCCAGTTCCCTCAGCTGCTCCTCATAAGACTTGTGGTCCTAAGACCATTTACCAAAATAAAAAACTCAAAATAAAAACTCGGATTTTATTCCAAAACTGAGCAACAGAAGCACTGTAAAAAAGAAAAAGGGATTCCCAAGTCTACCTCACATTTGTCTATGGCCTTGCTTAAGTCTCAAACAGGATGTCTGCAACTAGAGAATATCATATTCCTCCAAATGCATCCCCAGCCAACTTCCCATACGACTCCCACTACTCCACATGACCGAGTATGGCAGATTAACGGTGCTTAATCCTTCTGGCTTTCCCATTTTCTCCTTGTACAACTGACAGAAATTAATTGGGCAGAGGAAAACCAAACCGCTGTGAGTACAGGTCTTGCTATAGGTCAGAGAAACACACATTAGAAGGCAGAGGCAAACGTTGGTTTGCACATGCACAGGTGGGAAAGCTTGGTCCTGCGGAGGGTATAACACATCCCTTCCACGCTGACCCATCCTTGTACCCTCTGAAACCCACCTTTGCAGCTGAGTCCTGACGCTTTCCAGAGCGCAGAGATTGATGGCAAACATCATGACTCACCGACTCCTTCTGCAAAAGGCTGGAACTCTTTCTCTTGACTTTCAAACAGGCTACCTTCAAAGTAGAAAACTTTAAAAAAGCTGATGAAGCACAACTTAAATGATTCATATCTTCCAGTTCTGCAAGTTGGATCTGGGCTTGAAACTGAACTGACTACTGGTTGGTCCTCTTCCACTCCTCTCCTGCTATTTCACAGCTGGATAATCAACAGAAACTAGAGCTCAATGCAGAAATGGGACTGTGATGGTGAAAGAAAGCAATCTACGTGAAATCCATGAAGGAAAGTGTATTCCCAGAAATGAGAAAAGCAAGGAGCCTTCTCAGGGAAAAGAGAAAACAGGGACTGATTGAATAAGGTGCATAAATTGGAAGTGCAGCAGTAAGAAGCCAGAGCAGAATCTCACAGCAAGAGGAGTAGCAAAGGTAGCTCTGGGGACTCAGAGACCTCCTCCACTCCTGGAGCAGGACAGCAGTATCAGACACTCTCAGGGCATGCACTGCGAGCCCCACTGCGCTCTTGCCACACTCCTTCAGCCACCAGGATCCACGTGCCGTGCACAGCCCAGGAGGACAAGCTCTCCAGCGTGACTATCTACATGCTGAGAGGGGTTTGAGCGTGAAATACAGAATTAAACAAACGCTTTTCCCCATCCACACAGCACTGAGCTCTGGCTTTTTTCTAGGCTTGGGCAGAAATCACTTTGTTCCTCTCATCCTTTTTCTGAGATTGTTCCAGGCTGAGGGCATGTGTTTTCTCTTGTGCTGATACACCTGGCACATGGAGGGGTGGGGAGTTCCTCAGTCGACAGCGCTAGTTCGCTTGTTCCCTCTGAGTGCTCTCGTGTAGCTCAGCCTCACCACCAGAGAACAGTATTGCAGATTTCCTAATTCGGCTTCCGAAGGGGGGGAAACCAAAGACTCTTCAGTGTGTAGAATAAAGACAGACTATATAGGAGAACATGAAATAATGAGAACACCCCAGAGCAGAGGAAGGAGGTTGAGATTTTCAGCATTCAGAGAAGAATAGACAAGACAGCAAAATCATTTGACTCTCTCAAGGAAGCTACCATCTGTTTGGACACACAGATGTCTAATTTAATACTACAGCTGTAGTGGTCATCCTGGCTCAAAACAGGGACAACAGAGATGGCAAGAATTCACAGAACAATAAAAGACCGAGAAAATGCTCATAAGCATAAACTAAAAAGAACAGGAACATTGCGCAAAGAGAGACAAATAATTTCCTTGTAAATATTTTTATTTAAAGCAAGGAATGGGTGTGTGCCAGTATGTTAGGAAAATTGAAGAGTTCGGCTGATTGATATCCACAAAAGAAAACAGCCCAGGTGGGAATGCTCAAGGATGCAAAAGGAACCCAGAGACTCTGTCTCCGTATCTTGTCACAAGTGAGTTTGAGCACAATCAGTGCTCACCAAGACAGGTGAAACCTTGAGATTTGAAAGCAGTCGACATTTACATTAACAGAGAATACTCAAAGGTATCAGTTACAACAACAGTATTGTGGAAGGGGTATTCAACCTTGTTCATCAGACACAAGGCTAATTGTTAATCATTAAAGACAGGGAAGATAGAAACGTGTGGGCGAGTTCTTCCATACCTGCTTCCATTAAGTTCTCGTACTTTGCTCTGAAACAGCTACTTTTGGTTTTAAATCACAATATAAATCTAACCAAGAAGGGTCTGATCCAGCCTGACAGTTCTTATATTCCTCCAGTGGTTATGTTAATTTGTGAGTCACCTTTTAAAGTTGCATCCTTATCCCAGGACAGATCCTTTAGCTATAACCGTTAAGCAAATCTGTGACCAGCACTCTGTGGGGAAGACAGCCCTTCAGATTTGCTCAGTTACATTGTCCTCAGTCCACTTCCATTAATAAACATTTGATTTCAGTATCGCCATCTAGTTTGTTTCTAAGCAAAGGGAAGTCTAAAATGGGATGTACAGAGGTCCTCCTGCTCTGTTTGCTTTTTTATTTTTATTTTTTTTTAAGCGGTTATCATTCTGTGGTGGCCTGTAAGTCGTTTAGAAGAGGACTGGCTTGAAAACCCAGGAGAGATGTCAGGCACGGCCGAGGAGAGAGGTGACTGATCTGCTCTGCAGAGCCTCCACAAGCACTGTTTATTTGCTGCGCGCACCCGAGCTAGTTCTGTACTCCATCACCATAGTAGCTTATTGACATCCAGGCATCTTCACAGACACCCTCACAGCAGCTTCCCTTGACTGCAAATGAGGGGAACAGAGATGCCAGGAGACACCCTGAGTAGGGGACAGTGCATAAGTGGAAATACATCCAAGGGGGTAGTCAGAATTATCTCAGCACCTACAGCAGACCTCAAATACAACTGCTGAAAAAAGACAATTCCTGGACACGCTACACATTCCCTAAAATGCAAAGAAATCACAGTAGTAGTCGTCTTTGCATACATCACACTCGGATCAGGCATAATTTCTCCAGAGGAGATCAGTGCAAAAGCTAGTCATGAAGTGACATCTGTCCCATCACACACATGGGCACATCACCCATGGAGAGCAAAAGGGAGAGGGAGGTGGTGGCCGGGGAAGGATTCAAGCGCAGCATTTCCTGACTTTCCTCTGCACGTCTGCATCAAGACGTGAAGGAGAAAGTGCTGAGCAGAACCATGAAAAAGGAATCAAGAAAGTTTTGTCTGCAGGTTTGCTTCTTTTGAACAGCCAGAGACAGCCACAGAAGTTTCCATTCCTAAAAGTACAAGAACTACGATCTAGAGAAACATTTTTTTCTGGTGACACAACAGAAGCCATTTCACTTGCAGAACTTGATAGGAAAAAGCCAAACAAATCCAGTTGCCCAAGTTTTCAAGCCAAGACTCCCCATTTTTCACCAGACCCCAGCTTTATCTTGTCAGTTGCCAGCAAACCCCAGAATTATGAACACTAAAGCAACGGGAACATGTCAAAACCCCCTAGTCTGATGCATCTCCTGTGCTGCTGGACACAGCACAGACAATCCGGAGCTCCTTCAGGAGCTCCCATCAGATCACCGAGAGCCCCGCTGAGTCGTGTGAGAGGGTAGCATAGTTGCAAAGAGGGTTAACCATATATGCAAATAAAAGCTGAAGAGCAGCAGGCCCTAAGTTTGGAAGCCAACACCATCCCTGGGTCTCACTGCCCTCCAACAGAGGTAACGCACCCAAATACTTTGGCCTCCAAGATCAGCGAGCCGCAGTTACTAAAACAGTTGGGCAGGTTTCGCAACAGTATTGTTCACCTGCTCTTAACCATAGCTATTTTTAGCAGGTCATTTATTTGAGAGCAGGCTCTGGGAATATCCGTTTCCTAGTCAACTGGGCAAATTGGGCTGTGTTTGCTGTTCGCTGAATTTCTAAACAAAAAGCTCTTAGGGGAACGGAGAAACATGAGCGAGGCAAAGGGAATCAGCCTTCCAGGTCTCACCGATATCACAGAGCTCGCTGTGGCTGTGCCATTTTGACCCACTACCATCCAGCCACCTTCCCACGAGTTTTACACGGCCACTGACAACACGTTGCATCTACACTGGTATTGCACCTACTGAGGAAAGGTTAAGAAAGCAGTAGGGACTGTCTGCATGTTAGCAGAAAGACAGTACATCAGTTACAGCATCTCACCCAAAATCCACTGCTGATTTAGCCCAGACTTATTGTTTCCCAGCACGACCCTTCAATTGGAAGAAAACAGCAGACTTGTAAATATTCTGCACTGGAGGAGGATCCAACCTAGCTCTGTGCGTAAATCATCCCTGTTTTGACCGATTTTTACGCTGTGTACAAAACAAGGGGCAGAAAGGGCTGTGCCCACTGCCTGGAGTCCTCCTGGCTCTGTTGCTGAGCTATGTACCACATACACCATCTGCGGCTCTGCACACACTGTAAGTCATACCAGCTGGTCGGAACCCGCTTCTTGCTCGAAAAAGTCCAAACCTCAGCATCTGCTGTGCTGGTCCATGGAGGAGACCAACCACAGGACCCTTCAAATGCTTGCAGGGTATGGCACAGACAAACCCTCTGTGCTGCAGCTGTACCACAGTCAGCTCTGAGCAGAGTCAAGCTGGGCACAGCTTGAGCACTGCTATGGCCAGCACACACTTGTCTGTTATTCGTACTATTTAAACAGCTGCAGAGTAGACCTCCACAGGCAGCACCCTTTGATGATGTATAACAGATTTGCCTCAGTTTCCCATCTGAATGCCACCAGTAATTATTCTGCTTGTTCTTTTATTTATACCTTACTGGCACTCCAGCTGTCTCTCCCCTTTGAGGATCGCACTGTGATGGTCCCTTTTGGTTGAATAGCCCCATATGCCACCACCCACCCTGGGTTCCAGTCCACAGAAACACAATCTTCCCAGCGACCCACCCCTTACTATTTTCTCCCTCAAACACATCATCTCTTCTTCTCCAAGTCCATCCTATCCCCTCCGAAATTCTCATGAAGGACAGTCAAAGAGTTATTCCCATCTCAGCAAGCTCCCCCTGCACCCTGGGGCTCCCGCCTCCTCCTATGGTGCTGTACCAGGTCCCTCACTGTCCCCTGAGCAGCAGGAATCCCCGGGGGCGTACACAGGCAGTCCCTTGTGTTTCAAGGCAGTTGCTTCTTTCCCTCCCCTGAATTCAGTTTTACAGCTTATTCCTGTAGTTAATGCAGTACATTCGGTGCTGTCTTTCTGAATCTTTGCGGGAGTGAAGAAAGAGAGAAGAAGGTGGTTCTCAACCATGGTTTTCTGACTTGGATTCAACACTGAAACCAAAGCAGCGGCATGTTTGTAAAACTCCAGCCACAGCAAGGATCAGGTCTCCATCTTACTCTGCTATTTCTTCCTCTCCAAAATGGCTCAGCTCTGAAGTCTGACACTCTGAGTTCCTTTTGGCTGGCAAACACAAGCACTGAATCCCATTGATTCCTCCTGCCTCAGTATTGTTTCTATATTAGTTGACATGACAATTAGGGGAACACAAACATTTTCAGGCTCAGCTGATGGCAGAGGATGTGAAGAAAGAAGTCCCCCCCAAACCTTTCCAAAGCAGAGTCTGCTCTTTGGACACCACAAGTCTTTACAAGTTCCTTTGTCTTCATTCTTAAAATTTCCAGGGTCGGTGACATGTGAAAATAAGGTCAGCTGCCATGTATGCCATGATCCTGCTACTCACCTCCAGACATTTCCCACCCTTACCCCAACAGAAAAGATTTAAGGCAAGCTTTCAAACAGCCTGCCTGAATAAAACTCAGTGATTTTCCCTGTTTCCATCACTGACCAATTTTTCTTTGCTCTGTGGCAGCGACAGCAGACAGAAGGGTGAGCTGAGCACCTTGATGCTCACAGACCAAGAGGCATCACCTGAGCGCAGCAGACTACGTTGCCACATGGGCTAAATGGGGATAAATGCGTGCCCAGCCAAGGGAAAGGATCCCATGTAGCATCTGCATATCTTCAGTGTCTGCAAATGACAACAAAGTTTTGGGAAGAAAGAGAGTGATGCAGAATTTGCAAGTCCAAATGTAAACCAAAATGCAACCAAGTTGACTAGAAAGTCACCTGGAGGGAAGAGGAAATGAAGATAAAAAGTTTGAATTCATACTTAATCACATTTCCAAGGGATGGGACGTTAAAAGAGAAGAACAAGTTTTGTAAAGAGATGAACAGAGACAATGACTCCTACAAAGGTTGTATTTCACATATAACCTTTGGAATATGTCACGTAGACCCAGGTACATGTTGGTCTCCAGTACTCCTGCAGCACGGCTGTCGTAAACTGCATTGCCGGGCAATGTTTGCCAGCTATAGCATCAATTAATAACTTTCGCTTTTACTGAAGTCACTCCAGAAATGTAACTCAACTATCCTTGCTCCAGCACACAAGGGAAGACCGGGTGCTAATCTATTTGTTTCAGGAGCTGGGGAAGCAATGGAGAGCGAGCATTGCCACGCAAGTCCATAGCAGCCCCTGCACTGCGAGCACATTACAGGCAGCGCTCATGCAACAAACACCGACACTCGCCCACTCAGCCAGTCAGCGACGAAAATATACCAGGAACAGAAAGAACAGGATCAGCAAAAACAGGCCCCTGCAAGAGGAGCAGCACTGGGAAGAGGAGGCGGCCGCAGGGCAGCAAAGATCCCGAGATGTGGAGCCACGAGTGCAGAGGGGCCACCTCGGCAGCTGTGCGTGGGCAGCGTTTGCCCGCTAACTGCGTCTCTAGCTGTAGCCAAGCAGCATCGTGCCCAGAAAATCCCTGCCTTCTCTGTCCTACCCATTCCCTTCCACATATGGAGGGCAGTACAGAAACTTAAAAAACCCCTCGTGGCTATATGGTTGATGCTGTGGGCACTCGGGTCATGGCAGCAGTGCCCCCGTGACCACTACATGGGGACCGTGCTTTCCACTTTTGGCACACGATTTTGAGTCTGTCCATCAGGCAGCAGCACAGGCAGAGAGCCCTGAACCCACAATTGCTCCACAGCCCTTATAGCTCATAGGAGCACTGCATCCATATATATGCGGTGACTACCCCGTGCCACTGCACTCGCACACATCAGCCAGCCACGGCACCCATCAGCACATTTTCCCTCATTGCCCCGAGAAGCTGTGGCTGCCCCATCCCTGGAGGTGTTCAAGGCCGGGTTGGACGGGGCTGGGAGCACCCTGGGCTGGTGGGAGGTGTCCCTGCCCAGGGCAGGGGGGTGGGACTGGATGGTCTTCAAGGTCCCTTCCAACCTAAACCACTCTATTTTCCACGAGTGACCCCCGTGCTCATCCGTTGTGCCTGAATCCCTGCGCCTGCAGAAGGAACCTGCAAACCCTTCCCATGTATTTTGCTCCTTGCA
Organism: Pluvialis apricaria; assembly: GCA_017639485.1. Classification (NCBI taxonomy): domain Eukaryota; kingdom Metazoa; phylum Chordata; class Aves; order Charadriiformes; family Charadriidae; genus Pluvialis; species Pluvialis apricaria. Next base: position 2,287,733 of record CM030021.1, on the reverse strand, counting down.
GACTCCTGCGTCCCAGCAGGAGATCAGTGCTGAACGAGCAGCTTCCCTTATGTTGAAATCTTTTGATGAGTAAGACGCTCGCCCGCAAGCCGCCAGTCAGTACATCAGGCTCCTCATTATGTTTTAAAATACGAAATAAAGGAATTGACTGGAATGTCAGGCAGCAGCCTCTTGTCCTGCCTTTTACAAAAGAGTAAGTTTAAAATAATAATAAGTAATAATAAAGCCCTGTCATCTCTGCAGTTCTCTCCGTTATGTACGGCTGAACGCGATAATAATTTACAAAAAGAAGAATCCAGCCGGAGACAACAGGGCCTTACCCATGGCTTTTGGCAAACCCTTTATCACAAGGCGCCCTACCGATGCCCTTTGGCAATCCCTTATCGCAGGGGCAGCTCGCGGAGAAACACCGCTGCGTCCCCAGGGCCGGCGCAGATGGAGATCTCGCTTGAGTCCCGCAAGTCGCTCTTCCTCCGCTCGGCCCGAGCTCCCGCAGCAGGTGGCGGGCACCTTCCCGGCGAGAGGAGCCGCTAACATCTGGGCAAGACTAAACTGGTGGAACTCCCAGCAGTGGAGAGATTAGGCAGCACAACTTTTACAAATAGCCGTGCTAATGGCCAACTACTGGGACAGTAAGTCAAGTTCATCAGCTCCGTATTTCAAAATTTGTACCAATGTAGGTTTGGCAGAAATCCCTTTTCTCTGCTTTTATTTCAGTTTCATGAGATGAACAGTCCAGCTAGAAGGTCCGAGGGCCTGATCCCACACTGTTGCTCAAGAAGAGCCTGGGGGGGTTTTGCAGAGTTAGGGAATCAGTCTGTGAATATTTATCCATTCTGACAGAAGGTGTCCTTGATTAGCCTTCAAAGAGGAATTAAGGTATTGGAGGTGCTGGGAGCAGATCTGAGATACCATGAGCACTTCAAGGGCTGCAAATCTAGCACATTAGTCTAGCATTCAAAGCCCTAGATATCCTCAAATCGTTCAAATTACCAGAATGTTTAGATCAAAAAATCAAAACAGACAGTGGAGAAAATTTAACTTCTTTTACACTTCATTTCAAAGTGCGGGGTTTTTCAAACTGATAAAGTCTGACCATTTGAAATTTCAGCTTTGTGCAGTACAGCAGAAAGCCATGCCAATTAAAAGATGAAAAAGGTTTTTGTCTTTTTTTTTTTCCTGAAGATAGCAGAATAGTAACTTTCTAAGGAGAAGATGATCCGAAACAAAAAATATTATCAAAACAGTGATGTGGCAAAGCATTACGATTTCAGCAGAGCTGCCTTTGGCTACAGAAAGCATCAGAGCTCCTCCTGACCAGCCCTGCTTTGGGGAGTTTGCCTTTTTAAAGCAGCTCAGCTCCAGACCTAAGCTCTGCGAGGGCAAGGAGCTGACTAACAGATCAGCTTCCCTTTTGAACTGAACATCAAATTTTTTTTGACTTAAGGTAGATGTTGACAAGCACGAGCCTCAAATTCACCATTCGGCTGAAGAATAAAAGACTAAAAAACAAGGCTTGGAGGAAAATGCTATTAATCAATGTTTTGTGTAACAGGCATCTTTCACAGGAGTTCCCTGGATCTTCTGCATTCGGTGAGAAGATTCAGACTTGCTTTGGTTTAACTATTTTATCAAGAAGACAACCAAGAAAAGCAGCCGAATAGGACAGTATTGCCAGCAGTGACAGGCGCCTGCACAAAGCCAAGAGAAGTCTGACAACTGGTAAGATTTGGCCAGACATGACAATGCTGCAGGTACAAAGGAAAGCAATGGCTGAAAACAGAGGGGGAAAATACCTGCTTAAAAATTACCAAGATTTGCAGCACTGTGCATGAAGCTGGGGGGAAAAAAAAAAAAAAAAAAAAAAAAAAAAAGGCAAGCACTGCTTGCCACTAGAGCTATTTGAAAGCAGGAAAGCTGTCAGTGCAAGAAAACGTCTCTTTCACAGGAGTTATCTAGCACTGGTGTGGCATTAGTGAAGGGGGAAACATTTCCTTCCCCAATTGTATACATGTCCCATGATTTATACTCTTTACAGCATTTCTATGAGCTGCTTTAGCACATCATCCAGTGTAATAACAGCATGGTAATTGTGCTGGCTGCATGTCCTGGCACTTAATTATAATCCTGTCATTGTCATTTCCCAGCTTGTCTAACAGAATAACCTTGCCATGTGGCTGACATCCAATTAAGAACAAGGGGGCAGAAGGAAGGGAAAAAATATATAAATATGATATCAATATAAAAGTGACTTGCTTGATGGCTTTGTGATAAAGTCCCTAAGTTATAACTCTGCACAACAGCATCCACTTTCCTCTGCAGGCTTCTCACACAGGTTTTGTGTATACAAGAAGGACCTCCTGCAATGCAAAGACTTCATTGTCTATAAAACACCTCTTCTTCCTCTCCTTCTGGACCAGCGCAAGTCAAGCTCCAACCTAGCTCTGGCAAACGTTTGCCGTTCTCATGGGAATGGAGTTTTTCCCCTTCACCAAGTGCAGGCACACCTCCAGCCACCACCTTAAAACAGCCACTGTCTGCGAGAACGGCTGGCAGAACATTCAGAAGGGAAAGTATGGGTGCAGAATGAAGCAACATCTCAGAGAAGCTTAAAACTCACTCAGAAGGCAGTAATTAATTCATCCTTAATCCTCTGCCTCTTCTATCTGAGGTTTCTTTTCTGTCTATCCCTTCCTGCTTCTGCTGGCTAACACAGCCGATGAGGCTGGCACCTTCCTCCAGTGCATCCTCACTCACCAGCTCCCACCCAAAATCCAATTGAGAAAATCCGGCAAATCCTGTAACACCTCATCCACCACCTCCAGGGTACTCAGCATGCTCCAAAACCCAAATCAATCCCCAAGGCAGTGTCTCTTAATCGAAGACCCAACATTTCCTTTGGCTGTCCTTCCCAGCACGGCTGTTTCCAGGGACCTTGCTCTGGGGTCGCTTGCACAAGCAGGTGACGAGTGATGGCACACAGGCTGCGCTACTGCAGCCATCCACGCCAACTCCTAGCTCTCACGCGAACTCTTACAACAGCTCTGTTGTCTCATGGTGGCTCATTTATTTGTGCTTCATGTGTTAGCTACACAAACCCAGGATGTCCTTTTTAGCACAGACGGATATGATTTTTCATACCATCATAGCCAAGTATGAGAGGCTTATGTGCATTATTAAATGATCATTATCCACAGATGAGTATCACAAAACTAAGGAGACATTCCAGCTTCACAGGAATTCCAGCCCTAGAGACCTTGGTGAATGCAAGATTGCTGTGTGCCTCATGTCCTTTTCCACAGGGATTATTTACGTAACTAGGATTAACAGAGACACAAAAAAAGCTCTTGACAAATAGTCCACCTGTAAAATAATAAACTGCGGTGCTGTAAGACACTAGGATCCCTCACTGCTGAGCAGTTACTTAGGCAGAAGTTTGCCCTAAGAAGTTTCCATAGCTTTTCAGGAGAAAATTTCCTTTCCTATGTGAGCAAGAGGTGTGCGCAACGATGCCCTTCACGTGCTCCTCTTGCTCTGGTCTTCTGCCTGGCCCTGCCTTCAGGAGCGCTGTGCCCTGGGGTCTGTCAGGCTCTTGGACACAGGCAGAGGAGTAAGCAGCGAGAGCAGTGTGGCATTGCAAATCAAGGTTTAAAGGTTTAATAGTTTGGGTTTTTTTTTTTTTTTTGTGGCTGTATTTATTCTTCCCAGACTGCTTTGGCTGATTAAGAATAAAAACTAAGAACAAAATCCTGAAAACCAAAGAAAAACGAAAACTGGAGTAAGAGCAGCTGAGGGACCTGGGGGTGTTCAGCCCGGAGAAAAGGAGCCTGAGGGGAGACCTTCTCGCTCTCTACAGCTCCCTGAAAGGAGGGTGTAGCGAGGGAGGGTCAGTCCCTTCTCCCAAGGAACAGGAAATGGGACGAGAGGAAACGGCCTCAAGTTGTGCCAGTGGAGCTTTAGATTGGATATTAGAAAAAATTTCTTCACCAAAAGGGTTGTCAAGCACTGGAACAGGCTGCCCAGGGAAGGGGTGGAGTCTCCATCCCTGGAGGTATCTAAAAGACGGGCAGACGTGGTGCTGAGGGACACAGTTTAGTGGTAACTTGGCAGTGTTAGGTTAACGGCTGGACTCAATGACCTTAAAGGTCTCTTCCAGCCATAAGGATTTTATGATTCTAGGAGTGAGAACCAAGGGGTTTGGGGTAGGCTCTTTCACCCAGTGTACCCATCGTATTGGTTGGCCATGTGGCGTCTCTGCAGGTGGGAGCGGGACCAAACAAGGGTTGTTTTTTCCTTCTTTCCAGGACTGGTCGCAGCTTTGTTCTGCATTTTGAAGTATTTGCTTCTCTCCCCAAGGAGCCATAAGAAGCCACGCAGTCGGCAGAGTAGATGGGCTGAGGGGACCGAGAGGGAAACTCCGTGCAGAGAGGTTTAAGTTAATGGAGCGTGGCGGAGAGAAGAAGGGCTTGTTTTCCCCCTCTCCATCCAGACAATCTCAGAAGGATAAAAATCACTGAATCAGAAGCTGAACTTACAAGAGACTTGAGGTGAAAGCACTAAGATTCGGGGAAGAAAGGTAATCTGCAGCTGGCTCTGCCCAAGGCAAAGCTGACACGGTGGCGACACCTGAGAATAAGGGATTAACACCTTATTGTAGCTGGTGGTGTGTTAAAACAAGGTGGGACGCAGTGGGAGGCTTTGGGGCACTGACCAACGGGAGCCCCACAGCCCGTTCCTCTGCTGGGGCAGGCAGAGGGGCTGCCCCCTCCCCGGCCCCTGCAAACGGCACCGCTCACTCCTTGTCCCACGCTCGGCCGGAGCTGGAGCAACATGCCGCATCCCAGGGAGCCTGTAAAGGGTCAGGGAGAATTGTTTCCTCTTGCTTCTTGTTTTTTTCTTTAAAAGGAAGTCTGGCGAAGTGCTTTTTGGTGTGTTTTTTTTTTTGGGGGGGGGGGGGGGGGGCATGAATTGTGCCGCTTTAACGCAAATTTCACTAAGATGGTACAACTTGCATTTAAATTGATTTATGAGTATGCACATTGAGGTCTGCACCAGCTTCACCAAGGCAATTAAAAACCTGATGTTAGCTTAATTGGTTCAAGGTTTACTACACGCAAAGCTTAAATGCTGAGATGCTCCTCCAGAAGAACGGCACACCGAGCTATTTTTCTGGTGTTTCAAAGCCACAAGGCACATGTCCGTGCTAACATCCTTTGTCCCCACTGAGCAGATCACTACAGCGATCAACCTAGACAAGACACCCCTGTGATAACTGAGGACTCCTCCCAGCATGGCTATGGTCTGTAACACTGAATTCAAGTTGATAAGTAAGATCCATATGCCCCAATCAGAATCACTCCAGCTATAATGTGAGCCCAAGTGCCTTCCCTTCCCAGCTGTTATATTAAAACCTTGTATAGCTACAAAACCACTGTCAAAATCACATATGACTTGTCTTCTGCAAATACAAAGCCAGGAGATGGTTAAGATCTGAGTTCATTAATATCCCCAATCCTAATGTACAGAGGCTTCAACAAAAGCTTTTGATTTAGCCCATCTTACTTGGTAACTTGATTTTCTTGTTCTCAATCAATTCTTTCTGTCCTACAAACAACTTCCCTTTCCCCTAGTATAATGTAAGTACCTTAATTAAACAGACGTGAACCGAACCACATACCTGCTAGCAGGGGTGAGCACACCAAGCTGGGAGAAATAACATCTCTTGCTCCGCTGATCTCATGCTCATTTGCAGATCTGAATAGGAGCCAAGTCTTTCACAAACATGCCTTTACTGCTATTTCACAGAAATTGCTATATAGTAGCATACTAAGTGAAATCACTAAGCAGGCATTTTCCAACCTCAACAGAATATTCTTAGCCTTAAAACATTTTTACCTGTGTAACTAAGTCTACACAAGAGACCATCTCCCACCATGAAACACCCTTCTTTGCTAATTAGAAAGATTTTCCAGGAAAAAGCAATTATTTGATGCTAAGGTGGGTAGAAAGAACCTCTTCGTCTCGGTCAAATAAAACCAAGGCTAAAGCAAGCTTTATTAAAGCCAAATTCCACCTAATCTCTTTAAAATTTCCTCCATGACCATTACCCAATGGCTATTTCTCTTGTATACATTTCCATTTCATACAAGAATCTCATCTGATTTAATTCTGCTTGGAAAGACGAGAGACTAGCGAGAACAGGGCTTTGCATACATCCAGGCATGCTGAAAAAACAAAATAGCTCTTAAGCAGCCACTTCCTGAAATACTTCTAGAAGTCCTTAAAAATCTCCAGCGCTTGCAACATTGCCCATCCAAATTGTACAATCTCAAGTACAGTAGCTCAGAAAAAGAACATGCTTTTTCCATATCCTATTTCATGACCTGATCTGTACAGTCCATCTATTTAGAGATCCCCTGTGCAAACGCATACCCATTCTCTAAGTACTCCTTAAACCGAGATGTATGTTTGGCATGAGCCAACGCATTTGCCTCAGTTCCACATATCTGCTAGCAACCAGGAGCATTAATTAAAACACCAGTGACACCAACAAACACACTTTGCTGGACCAATTTGTGGGCACTGATACAAAAAAGAGGAAAAAGAACTAAAGCCACCAGGGAGGAGGAGGACCTGATCACAACAAGTAAACAAGCACCCCATCTGTCCTCAGGCAGGTGAAGATAGAACCGATGACCACCATACAGACCATACCAGGGCAGGACACGCTACCCATCCATAACAAGGGATTTTTGCCATTACTTTGCATTGTCTCATAGTAAAAACAGAAATACAGCTTAGACTCAACCAATTATCAACAGAAATTGGTTTTGCTATTATCATTTCAGGTTTTGCACCACAGTTTGGTCTCACACAGTGCACCAGTCTTCCCCCCACCTCAAGGTTCAGAAAGCTCTCCTTACCTTAAGCTTTCACTGAGGATTTGTTGTGTTCCTACCCCTTTGATACTGAAAGTACCGCTAGCCTCCACCACCCATGTGCTTTTCTTCATCCTCGTTATTTAAGGGAACCTTTTCCACCTGATCCAGGCAAAAGCCTTTCATTTAGCAGCTGGAGAGCAAAGCTAATTTGCTCATATCAAAGAGCTTCACAGAAGCACAATTAAAAATGCATCCTCCCAATTATAGTCACATTCCCAGAACTGCAAACAGGTGAGACAGAAACCGTGAGAGTGTCCCCTGCACCGGGTTCCTGTCCGACACCGATCTGAGGTGGGGATCCCGCCTGCTGCCAAGGCTGGCACACAGAGAGCAGCAGGGGAGGCTTCAGTGGAAAAATAAAGTGATGGAGACCATCTCTGCATAAGAGACTGCACGAACCTTCCATCACCTTTCATTGTATTCTCAGGCGCGCTGCCTCAGACCCGCTTTTCCAAAGATAAAACCTTTTTATTTTGGAAAGCCTCAAGTTCTTTCAGCATCCCCAGAGCTGAGAGAAACCCAGGAGGTTTGCATGGCTGTGGGCGCAGCCGAGGTGTGCTCTCAACAACAACCCTCTGTGAGTGCTGCCTTGTGGGGTGTGCTGTAATCACAGAAACCTGACATGAGATTCTTAATGAGTGCCATTGAAAAGGACCATATCCAGTGTGATCATGTGGAATGGTATTCTGCTTAGTAGAATTACTTGCAAAGCTAACCATGTGCGTTGTTTGGTTGTTTGGTTTTTTTAAAAAATTTTTTAAAATTAAATTTTGTCTTCTATTTTAATTTTAATCTTGTTTTGCCTGCTGTTACGCCATCTGAGAGCAACTTTACAAGGAAACTTCTGCACTGGAGAGTAAAGAAAAACTAACCAGAACTTGCTTACCTTTTATGTCACAGTATCATGAAGATCTCCATAATGCGCTTCCCTTTGGTAACGATCCATATAGCCAGGAGGCAATTTCCAGGCTTGAGTCCAAGCACAGAAAGCTTAACACTTCTGTATTAACCTTTAGCACAGCTCTGACTATGCTGCACTTCTCAGCTCGCACAGTTTTCCACTGAGAGTCACAATTCTCCTCCATCAAGAAGTAAAAAGAAAGCCAAACTTGAGTCCTGCTGCCTTTCAGGCAAAGCCCGGGACTCTTCCCACTTAGTTCAAAGGTGGTTTTAGCACCATCTTGAGATTTACAACCAGGATTTCACATATTTCTTCATCCTTCATGGTTGGGAATGATCTCATGGTAGTTTTTCATTTTTTCTCTGGGGTAACCAATGAAATACTTTCCACTTTATCCTTAAAAAGGGACATAGAATTCTTTAATTTTTAAAGCTACTTTCCGATTTCGTTCTGAATGCTTCATCTAGTAGCCAAGCGAAGGGGAGATTTTACTTAAAGGTTTTACTCTCAGCACAGATTTTACTTAAAACCTGCCTACTCCTAAAAAATGTTTTATGTGTCCAACTTGACATCTAATGTTTAAAGAGCTGCCTTGGCAGCATGTGAATCAGAGGAGGAACTATAGACTGGGAGATGGGAACAGAAAGTAAACATGCCAGTGTCAATAGTACGTCCCTAAATCTGTGGCATTCCTCCAAGAGAGACTTTGTCAACTCGGCTTTTGCCAAAGTACACAGTGAAATCCCCTTCAGATGGTTTTAAGAAAGGATAGTTAATCACCATCCATCAGGGCAAGCCTTGCACTCCTGAACTGTTAGAGCCTTCTCTGAGACATTTTTAGCCTACTTTCCTAAGGAAACTGGATATCTGTAGCTATGCTGCCCGTGTTGGTCCTCCCAGCCCAGTTTTCCAAAGACTTTTTGAAACGGTTGGCTACATTTCAACTGAGTTTGAGAAAGGAGTAGATGTTTTGTAGGTATATAATTATCTCTTCAGTCTCCTGAAAATCACAGGCAGGACTGAGGAAAGAGACTTTAACACCCATCAGAGAAGAAGCTTGAACACCTTGTTATCCTTTTTCTTTCAGCAGTTGACCAGCTGAGCCTCGGTCAGAAGCAGCGTGCAGCCTCTTGGCATGCTCCAGGATGAAGGACAGCAATGGAGGCGTCAGGAGGATGAGACCATAAGGGACACTGAGTCGGGGCAGAATAGTGTGGAGGCTCACATAAAAAAACAGGCGTGATAAGCTGCAGTGTTTCTACTATCCTGTGGGACGGCCCCTCTCTAATAAACCAGAGGTTTTATAGAGTCACATTATCTCCAGGACCTGTGAAACATCAGCTATCACAGGGCTCACCACGACAAATGGCAAGCGCTGTCTAGGCCTCATGTCCCCGCTCCTCTGCACTTGTTTTCCTCCTTCTGGGCCTTAAAAAAAAAAAAAAAAAAAAAATTAAAAATGCAGTGGTCTCCTTTGCATCAGCTTCAGAAGAAGAGCTGTCAGTTTAACAGCACTGAAATGAAACTTTATAAGCATTCTCTTTGTTAAAAGGCATGAGGCATACAAGGGCGGGGAAATAAAGTATCAGGTAGACTTCAACTTGCAGGACTGACAGTCTGCGCATCAAATTGCCCTCCAAAAGTCAGAATACAGATCTGTATTAGGTACCAAGTTGTTTTAGCGCTTGGTCCTTAAGGACTGTCCATTAGGGTGCTGTAACAGCTAATAGGTTGCAAGCATGCTCCAGCTAAACACTGTGTCCAGGAGAAATGGAGCGCTGATTAAGGGGATGTTCAGCCTGTGGGAGTTATGTTTAGGTCACTGAATATCCCTCAGCAATTCACGCCACTTTTGCGTGCCTCAGTTTCCCTGTCGGTAACTAGAAGTTATTAACAAGATCTCCTGAGCTTAGCGCTATACCTTGAGGAATGTTGGAGGAAATCTGCACCAGTTCCTTGTGAAAATTAGGTCCTGACTGAAGTTAAGCAGCATACAGACAGGCATAAAAGACTATAAACTAGTCAGGGATAGGCTTGCCACTGTCACCAAACCAGCACATTGCAGGTATGTCATTCCAGGAGACAGGTCTTTCCATTCCCCCACATACCACCAGCAAGCATTTCTGGGCTCCCCAGCTCCTGATGGAAGTCCCTTCAATGGTGGGGGGGGGGGGGGAAGCAAAGCCAAACTAGGGACCTCTTCCCTTTTCCTCCAGACCGAGAGTGCTCGGAGTGGCATTTCTGCTTGTTCCTGGGCACTTGCACTGTGGGGCCCACCTACACTTTCATGGACGGTCTGTTTTCCAGAGTTAAAAACCAGAAGCTCTTTCCTGAAAACAAATTTTTCCCTTCTCAAGTGCCCCCGTGGTCCCTGGTGGGAGGGAGGTACCACCCGTGCGCTTCACTGCACTGCTCCGCTACGGAGGACAGCCGTTCCCACGGCGCGGTGCAGGCTGTTTGCCACGCTAACACCCCGGCGCATCGGGGGAGTCCCTGCCCTGGGTCAGCCGCTGGTGCACACCAGCTAGTTGAGAACATTGACCTGGAGGAGGACACGGGGGATCTGAACTACAGCTCCCAAGAGCCACGCTGCTGATGGAGAGGTTTGGACCTGGGATGGCTCTAAGTCATACCCTCGTCCTTCCTCATGCTTCGGTTTTCAACTAAACCCCAGCAGCCTGTTGTCTTAGTGCACACAGTTCTCCCTCATAAAAAAAAAAAAAAAAAAAAAGCTTTATGAACAATTTGCATAATCAATACAATTTTCTGTTTCTTTCAAAAAGACTTGACCAGCATCACAATGAGGAATTGAGGTCAGGTCACTATCTATAACAGAAAGGCATCATCTTCAATAAATATTAGTGTACAGCGACTGCTCTGGCAACTTCTGTTGAACTATCATGGAATTTACAGCATATATTTAATTTGCAGGTTTGTCAATTTTCCCGTAAGGCTTTTTAAATAGATATCTAATATTTATATCTGCATATATACAGTTCCTTGCTGGAAGTGATTAAGCATACATAATGAGACAACAATAAAATGCATTTACTTTATTTCATTTTGAATGATTTAGTGTATATTGTAATTTCTGTTTATAAACACTGTTTTCTGCTCAGGAGTTTCCACAAAAGGTTTGTTCATGTTGTCAGCAGGTATAAACAGGGAATTCTGAAAATGCTCCCTGCATGCGGCAAGGAGAAGGAGCAAGGCCAAGACGCTGTTGCAGGGCTCCTTCTGGAAAAAAATTATGTTGGTTTATTAAAGTCGTAATCCGCGCTGTGATCTTATATCAGCACAGCTCTTCAGATACACCACCTCTCGAGTAAGAATAAAATGCCCCTTGCCATGAATTCCATACTGTGTGCACAAACATTTGCACGCATCAGCATTAGAGTAGTTCTGGCCGCTTTGGGGGCAGAGGTGGAAAATCTCACCCCGCAAATATTTTACGTCGATAATGCGTTCGCTAAGCGAGAGAGCAGCATGAGGCCATGTGACTCACCAGGCCACTGCATGAAACTATCACACAAATTGTGCCTATTGCCTGTGATCAATCCATTGAGCAAACATCTGAAAAGAGACTGAAATAGAAGTAGGAAAATGAGTGAACCAGATGCAGGATGCAAATCGTTCAGATGCACCGGCTTTAGTCACCGGGCTTCTCATCTCACGGCAGAGAAAGAGGTAAGAATGTAACAGATAACAACGTAATAATGTTCTACACAAATTATGCTAAAACCCTGCAGGGTTTAACAGAATACAGCAATGTAATTTTGGGGGTGACTGGGAAAGACTATAGGTTGGTGTCGTGGTAGACGAGAGGGTGTCTCCGTACGGGTTTCCTGAGCAGTGACATGAGCATGTAGCAACTGCCCCTTTGCAGGAGACCATTGCTAAAGCCACCCCTGTTCTGGGCACAGGTTTCCACAGACTCACAAATAATGCCTTGCTCCCGGTGCCACGGCAGAGAGCCTGGGTGATCAGGGCACGGGCTTTACAGGGGCAGAGAACACAACAGCTGATGCTTGTAAATAGATTTCCCACCTTTTTTTTTTTTTTTTGTATCCATACGACATCGCATTGCAATTTAGTCATTGTTTCTTTAAGAAAGCTCAGGTCAAGATCCCAAAATACAGATTCTCATGGTCACAGGACACTTGCAAGCCAAAGCCCTAGACTTTTGCTGTCTGCTCTTATCTCCTGCCCTTTCCTTTCACTTCTCCTCTGGATTCTGGCTTGCCACCCAGGAACTTTGCAATACTCTCCCTCTTCCACTACCCGCTGCCCCTCTCCTCTTCCTGCTCTGGGACAAACCGCCAAACAGCTTGGCACGGCCAGCCCCTAGGGAACGCTCCGAGCTTCTCTGAGGGGCAAGAGGTTGCAGCCCACTGGAGTTACAAAAGCACAATGAAGAACACGGCCTCCTGGCTTGAAGGAGAAGGGCTTTAGGACAGTGGGTTTCATGGATCTGGAGGCAGGAAAGAGCCAAGAAGGAAGACGTGACCCAGGAGGACAAGACAAGAAGGAAACATCTTCTGGTGGGGACAGACATAGAAATGGGAGAAGAGCATCAGAGAGGAAGAACATTGGCAACAAAGACAGCAAAAGGAAGGGGTATATTGCTCGTGCAAAAGGCAACTTACAGGGCTGGAAGCAAACGTTATTGGAGAAGCTAGTCCGAGAACCAGGTTTATTTATGCCCTGTAGAGTTTCCCTGCTATTTTCTATGACCTGACAGCATCAGCGGGGAGTTACAAGCCAAGCTACGCTTGCACGCTTCACCCCGGTCACAGCCCACCAGCAAACACAGCACGTGCAGCCCAACTGCCGCTCAGCCTAAAACCTACCCGGGGACAATATTGCCCTTTCCGATCTCTGACTCATTGTTTGTATGGTAACTGCATTATGCAAGCACATGTGAAAACACAGTAGCAGCCACTGCAGTAAGTGCTGACGTGAGATAACGGCTTTGTTCATTTTTTATGAGGCTATCTGCCCAGGAGTGCTTATTCTAAATAAAGGACCCTTAGGAGCAAGGCTTCAGAAGCATATGGTCAATGTAAAGCGTTAGATGGGTTTTGTTCTAAAACACGTGTATAATGATCACCTTCCTGTGTCCCAGAAGCCAGCTTAGCCCAGTTACTCCTGCCCTGAAAGAAATATTCATTTTAAAATGTATGGCAAGGGAGAAGATTTTTACAGGCAACCTGCAGTTAGGTAGCAGAATCCCACAACACGTCGGTAGGAGATGGGCTTATGATGCTTCTGTGTGGTCTCTGAATTTGCCTTTATTTGATTTAAAAAACATATACTTTTTCCCAACTACCGCTTGGCTTTGTTACTTTTTAAAAGAAGCCAACCTCACCAAGTGTATGGGAAAGGGAATAGACCCGATATTTTCTGTAATCTCATAGATTTCAGATGCATATTAAGACATTTTGTAGATGAACAGTTTTTCAAAGTTACCAGGGGAAAAAAATGCCAACAACTTATCTTTTGAGTAAAAAATCCCAAATATGACAAATAGCAACAGCAACTGTGTCTTCTATCAAAATCCCCAAAGGAAACAAGAAGCGGACAGAAAAAGGAAGGGGGGAAATGATAGCACGGACATGTCAGGCACAGAATATGCCTGATATGTTTCAGGCACAGCAGAGACAAAAGTGTTTAAAGAAGATTGGCCACAGAAAATACAAAGACAGAAATAAGAAAAACTAAGAAGTTATCATGTTTCCTTTTTCATGAACCCTTGCAGAAAAGCTGTAGGATGTTCAGAAAACAGAACATCCTCTATTTGGTCACTCGGAGGGAGGTATTACAGGATTCAGCTCCTGGAGTCATGTGATTACAAATGCTATTGCTGCCAACACTAATTTTCCAGTGCTTGCAACTGCAAAGAAACCTTCAAAAAGCATTTCATTTTTTTCCGGAATACTACGTCTGCCTCGTTGCAAGTCCACAAAGAATTAGAAAAAAAAAATGTTCTGTGCCAACAGCTATGTATAAAAGATGTATGAGTATTTATATATGTGTGGTCAGATTTGTCTGGAGCCAGCAAGCAGCCTCCCTGCCCACAGAGCTTTGAGATCCTTCCAGATGATAAGTACTAATAAAGCAAGGTATAGGAGCATTATCATTATTTTCCGCTTTATTTCTTTAATTTAATTTCATGCTTCACTTTTGTTTTGTTGGTGTTTTGTGTGCTGGAACATTTGTAATCATTCATTATTCTGGTTGATAGAGAATGCATAATGTTTTAGGAGTGATATGACATTTACATTCACTTATGAGTTATTAGATGTCTTTTTATAAGCGATGAAGAATGTCAGATCTTGACATCTTGTATTTTGCATATCAAGTAAGTTTCCTTTGTAGCTCCCTCTCAGTTATTCACTATCAATACTCTTACCCTGGGATAGAAGCAATCACACCGACTTCATAACATGTAGAGAAATAATAATTACAGCATCCAGCCAACTTAGGTGCTGCATGTACAATACAAATGTAAGATGCAATTCTGCATCTTTGTTCACGCGACCGTCGTCTTCGAAGTCAGGGAACCTACTCCTGGGAGAAAGTACTACTCAAAGTTGTAAAAACAGGTCTTGAATGTATTGTAAAGTAAAATTATAGTACTATTTAACCACCAGTTATAAGCTGGAGCCTACAGAGTAAAGAAATGGGTAGTTTCTCACTTAATAAAATATTACTGTCATTACCAACCCTGAAAATGGTTATTAAAAACCTTCGGCAGCCACTAGTTATGTGCAGCCTGCTGCTCACAGCAGCTCCCCATGCAGGGAGAGCCCGTAACCCCGTGCGCCCTGACAGCTGGCAGTGAGTCTGCAGGGCAGGATTAACCCCGCAAGTCAGTGGCGGGGGCTGCAGCGGTGCTCTGCGGGGACATCACCGGTTCCTGATTAAGGTACTGCCTCCGTTCCTATGTGATCGGTAACGAGGGATTAGAGATGCCTACAGATATTTGCATGCCAACCTCCCATCCCAACGTCTGGGAAGTGTCATTAGAGTGTCTTTTTTCAGTGGTGCCCGGTGACAGGACAAGAGGGAACGGGCACAAACTTGAGCATAGGAAGTTCCATCTTAACATGAGGAGGGACTTCTTCCCTGTGCGGGTGGCAGAGCAGTGGCACAGCTGCCCAGAGAGGTGGGGGAGTCTCCCACTCTGGAGCCATCCCAAACCCGCCTGGACGCCGTCCTGTGCCACTGCTGGAGGTGCCCCTGCTGTGGCAGGGGGTTGGGCTGGGGGAGCTCCAGAGGGCCCTTCCAACCCCCACCAGTCTGGGATTCTGTGTGATTCTGTCTCTAGATGGCATCTCTTACCCCCTCCAAGAAGCCTACTTGTGAAAGAACACGAGATTTCGGGTTTGGTTCCATGTCTTTGCAATAGCGCAAAAAGCCGCACTATAAAAAATTTTCCTATAACCTGTGTATATAGCATCTGCCTCTCCTCTGGGTTAATTTGCGTAAAATTTTCGTCAGAAGCATTTAAACACATAGTGGCAGGAAGTGAAACTGCACATAAACGCGACACACTGATCCCTTTATCTCTCTCCGTCCCTGAACGGCGCGTGGAGGAAGAAGCAGCGTTTCCAGTCTAACCGTGTATTGCCACTGACTCTTAGCAAGACTGATAAACCGGCTCGACCCACACCCTCGCTCTAGAGTGCCAGGAGACAAGCAACGCTTAGACACAAGTCATTTTTCCACGTCAAGCAATTTTCTACAACCTGCTCGGCTGCTATGTGTCTTTGATTTAAGCCGCTGCTCCTCCTAAAAGAAGCATCAGAGCATCCTTTCTCAAGGCTGTGGGATGCTGTAAGCGGTTCCGTGTGGCATTCATCACAGATACAAACATGACAAACAATGGTATGAAAAGCGTTCGTGAAAACAACGGGCAAATAGCAAACTGACAGAAGGAAGGATCGCACAAAGGAGGACGAAAGGAAAGCAGCTACATGGGATAACATTCTTGTCAAGCAGGTTACGGCCAGGTAATCCCTTTTCGCTGCTGTTTAGGTGTTGAAAAGGCTTTTCTCTCCAAGTCAGTGTCAGCAACAGCTCTCCCTAAATTTTATACCAAAAGGTGGCAGCACTCTAACCACCTTTTAATTTGATTGTCCCTGTTCCTGCTTCTGTTTCCCAAGGCACTGTAGAGAAAAGGACCTATGAACCACAGCTTTCAGAGTCAAGCAAACATTTCCAAATGTTCCCATGAACTTACACCTCATTAAATTAACTTTTGCCCTTTCATAGGTTGGTTGGAGGTTTTTTCTGAGAAGCATTTTACAAGCAACCTTATTCAACCAGAGGTTACAGCACATCTACAGACAGCAAATTTGGAGCCTGTAGGTTCAGAGAATACATGAAGGGTGGACTGTTCAATAAAGGTGCAGAAACAGTAATGCGGGTAAGCTATTAGCGCTCTGTCAAAATGAAACGAAATGAAACAGTTTCAAACACTGCTATTCAACATGAAGAAGAGGTCAAGGGCAAACATTTTTAAAAAAAAAAAAAAAAACCAAAACAAAACAAGAAACCAAAAAAACCCTTAGGAAATTATTTTGAAAAATGCACTCCAATAGGAACATGCACTGATCCAAAATTAGAGAGCAGCCCAAGCTGGTTAAGCAGAGATCTCACTAAAAAAAAAAATCATCTCTAATTCTGATTTAGCTAGAAGCTCATGTGCAATACTGAAACTTAGGGTAAAAGGATTAATAGCACAGGGATTAATAGCACGTGCCCTAACAACATCGCAGCCAGCATCAGGGTGATCACCCCACTGACTGTGCGGGAGATGGAGGGGGATGGAACAGAAACCATAACCTCTTGGTGCAAAACCATCTTGGATATGTATTCATGCAAAACAGGAAAACAATTCTGAATTCTAAACAGTTGAATTTTGTACTTGTAATAATATATATCTATCTCCATTCAGAGAGCCATTGCTTTGCCCCATTCGTTGTTGGTTCATTTTCTACTTGAAAGCAGCAGAAGCAGCGGTCCCAGGCCCGAGTATAAAATTCTGCACCATTGTTCAGTCACAGGATTAACTAATAAATTCAGCTCTATTTTGTCTGCAAATTCAGTTCACAAGTTGTGCTTGAAGAGCCTAAGGTGAAAACCTGACCTTGTAAAATATACGTATATATATTTCTGAACTAAGTGTTGCAGGCAAAAGAGGTCTAAGCCAAGAATTTCCCTAGAGTTCATTTAGTTTGAATATTAGCTACTTGATCAGTCACCTCATACTACATTTGCACCCACATTTTTTACTAGAGATGTTGCAAAGCTGTGCAAAATCTACCAACGTCACAGGATGGGCACCCAAGTGCTTCTCATACAGATTTTGCCCATAGAGTTGCATGTCATTTCTTGTAATTCCCATTAATATTCATACGCTCCCTTTCTCGCACAAGTTCTCACAAACAATATCTACTTCTATGAATGCTGATGAGGAATGGACAGAAAGGATCAGAAATAACTTGCCAGAAAATTTGTTACTTTGATTGGAATAAGTGTTCACACACATCTCTCCGCTTTCTTCATTCAGGCATACACTTGCAGAAGTCATCCTTTTTATTATTAATTGGTTTTAGTTTCCTGTATTTACAGAAACTACCTTTTTGCCTAGCAATACAAGAAGCAAGCCAACATGACACCATTAGGAATAATTACATCTCAGTTTTTGCACAGAAATAACATGTTACCCTGGCAGCTGAAGCAAAATATGTCAGTCACAGCTAGTTTTACTTCCAAGACACTGCAACTTCCCTTATCAAAAGTATAACAGGCAGGATCTGATTGCCGCTTGCGGCCTATGGCTGGCAAGGGACTCATGTTAGCACTTTAGCAGCAATGGATGATACGCTTCAAAAATATCTTACCCTCTTCTACGTCCCTCTGAGATCACCACCCGGTCACTTCGAAACACGTCGCTCCTCTCAGGTTGCCAACGCACCATCAAAGGCTTCCGAGGGATCACTCGGGAATAAAAGATCCCGTGCAGCAAGATCATTATGTTGCAAGAAACTAGAAGGAAGAAATTAGAGGCTGATTAGGAAGGATCATCAGCACTTCTGGGCAGGGACTTAACCCGTGTGCTGAGCAGGCTTACGTTATGTGTGCTGTTGTGACAGATGCTTTTCAATCACCTCCTGAATAACTAATGTATATCAACAATTTTACTCACCCTGGAGAATGTTCAGTTACTTACACCCTTTGGGGCTCCAATTCTGACCTATCCTGGGACGTGTTTCCCAAACGCATTTTAGCACATGTGGAAATAGTTGCCTGTCAAGGAACGGTATCCCGAATCACGGTTAATCAGCCGTGTCGCCTCCTGTTGCCCAGCCACGAAGCATACCCACGATAACCAAACACCTGCAGGGGCTGTGCTGCCAGGAGCGCGGGGAGGCAGCAAAAGCAGGTGCAGGTCGGCTCTTGCATGCACGTGAACATGTCATTAAAATTAATTGCATTGTGCACAATCAGAGAGGTGAATTTAGGACGTACAGACAGTGCCTGACTTTTAGAGATCTTGACTTTGCCAGCTTACTAATGCCCTGAGCTCAGGGATTCTTAAAAAAACAAATAGTTAAAAGCTGAGAAGCAAAAGTACCCAACAGTCCAGCAGTACAGATTTCTTACACATTTAATCGGCAGGATTTGGATGTTCAGATCCGCAGTTAACCTGTAATGAGGAGCAGTAGAAAGCTGTCAAAGCTCTCGTGGACCTCCAGTGCAGAAGGATGGAGAGGGTGACTGTCAGTTGTTTACAAGGCAGCAGATATAAATGCCTGATTAACAGCTCCAGCTCCATATGAATCAGATGCTTCTTGCCATCCCCAGCCTCTCACTAAAGCCCTCCTCAGCTCCTGCCCATCTCCTCCTCTGTCATCCTCAGCAGCTCCTCCCAAACCAGCCCCTATACCTGCTATTTCACCCACAGCTCTTCCCAGTTCTCCCTTTTTCTCTCCTCTTCTTCAATAAAACCCCCAAAGGCTGATGTTTTTTGGCAGCTTCCTCCACTATCTGGCACAAAAGGTGTTTCCAGCCACCCAGAAGCTCTAAGTCCAAACTGGCTCTCCTAAATATACATTTAATCTATTCCTTGTGCTTTGTGTAATGCAAATATAGCTCCTTTTGAGAACGTATCGGTGCTCGTGCACCTGTCCCATTTAAGTTGCTTTACCCACGTGCTAAGCACGAGCTTCCACTCACTTCACGCCGTATTTTAATGCTATATTTGGCCATTTCCCAGTCTGCACATTCCCCTCCTGTATGGCCCCTGGGGTCTCATACCTGCTTCCACCAGGCCTTTGATGGAGAGCAGCCAGACTGCTCGTTAGCCCGTTAGGGAGCTGCTCATCACTGCCCATCCCAAGCTCCCCATCCCTCCGGTGCTGTAGCTGCAGTAATTGGGCTGCATGTTTTTCGGGTCCGGATTAGCATTGCTTCAGCCAAAGGCTAATGGCTCATCCTGTGGTGTACCCCACCATGTCTCCTCGATGCCAATACAGTTGCGGTTTTGTCACCGTTTTCAGGTTTGTCCTGATTATTTGTCAGGCAAATGGAAGAGTTTTAACAATGTGCTCAGTCATCTTTGTTCTCGGCACTGCTTCTTGCCTTGCGTGCGCTGGACGGAGGGCGAGAACACGGATAACATGTCCTGCTCCAGAAATGATGCCCGGTAACTGCTTCAGCTCTAGACAACTATCTTAGAGGATTAAGAGCGAGATTCAAACCTGGCCAGCACATATTTAAAAGCAGCAAACACCTGTTATAAAACCAGTTTCATGTTAACGGTGACAGCATGGGGGGGATCCTGCCATTTCAAGAAGCAGCTGCTTCTCTCCGCTTGTGTTTTGGGATGGTCCCGGATGGACAGCCTCTTGCTCCTGATCTGCCTGAGCTCGGCACACGCTGAGACAAAGCCCTGCCTTGCTTTGCCACCCTGCCACAGCCACGGACCGGAGCTGGTGCAGCAGACCCCGTGCCGGGGCTGACATGAACACCTATAGCCACCTACTCCTCCTCCTCCTCCTCCCTGGAGCCACCCCGCCAGAGAGCTCTGGCAGCACCAGCGCCACGTTTCATTCAAAAGCAGCTGAGATCCATGAAGCAGGCAAGACTCCGCAAGGGACGGAAAGGAAATAAAGGATCCGTAAATAAACCCGGTCGTACGGAGCGTGGCGGCGGCAGGGCCTGTGCCCGGCTGCTCCCTTGCCTCCAGCCCGTTTTGTGCTCATGCCGAGAGCCCGCCGTGCCCTGCAAAACATCTCTGGTCACTTTTACTGTTTGCAGACTGCCTGTAAACAAGAACGTGGAAATAACTTGCTCCCTGCGGGTTTTGGTAAGAAAAACAGACGGGGTGCAGTGGGATCCAGCACTGTGAGCCCGCTACCGCAGGGATGCGGTTGGACTCTGAGTATTCAGGACACTTTTGCTTTGGCCAACGTTTGTTGCAAAGAAAAAAACAACCCATCTTCCACAAATGATTGGAAAATCAGTGGAAAAGCTCTGAAGCCCAGCCCTAGGAATGTGCAGAGTTGGTTCAAAAGAATATTCATGAGTACTTTATTTTTTTTATCCAGCTCTACAACTTACAAGTGAAATTCAGCCAAGTCTCTTTCTGCTGTGGTGAGGAGAAGCAGCAAATGCTTTTGTACTCCATGAGCTCAGGTGCACTGGAGGGTCACAAATTCTGAACTACTGAAAATTAAATTCTAAAACCCATCAAGCTAAAATACAATTCCTTGCAGGGGTGCTGGAGAGCTTGTTACGAGCACAGATCAGAGCAGTGGAGTTTGCCATTTCCCCTACAACTGCACTAACGATAGGTCAGAAAAGGAAGAAATAGCTTCCAGCTCCTATTCCACAATATTTTTGTTTGTCCCTCTGAACACCCCCTGGGTTTTCAGCCTTGGGCTCAGCTTGTGAACAGCTCAGGGCTGCTCGGGCTTGTCTGCCGCACCAGCGGGCGCCGAGGCAGAGAGCTCAGACCTGCCTGCGGAGGAGACTCCCCACAGCGCCCGAGAGCGTGGGGAGAAAGAGGACAAAGCAGCCGCTGAGTGGGACAGAGCTGCACCCGCCATGAGCCCAGGAAACAGACTGGAAAGATTAAAGTTCTTAGGTCTAATCCCCTCTGAGCAAGTTGTACTTTTCTTACTAGGAAATACACTGATTGCACTGAAGTTTCTAAAAATATGGAGAGAAACTGGGTTTGCTGAGCTGGGACTCTGCTGACGGCAGGTATGTAAGACCAGAACAAAGGTATCAGAGATACTTTCTGTACATATTTGATCAAAAAATCCCTATGCTTCTCAGCCCATTCCTTACTGCCGTGCAAGCGATGCTAGCGTATGGCGGGCTCAGAGGGTCAGATGCAGGGGGAAGAAGGTGCCTATGGAGTAAAACCGTGCCAAGGAAGCAGCATGGCCAGAGCTGGTACAACGCCAAGTCACCATGGATCTGAAAGGACTTGGTAGGTTGGATGTCACAGAATCCCAGACTGGTGGGGGTTGGCAGGGCCCTCTGGAGCTCCCCCAGTCCAACCCCTGCCACAGCAGGGTCACCTCCGGCAGTGGCACAGGACGGCGTCCAGGTGGACTTTGAATGTCTCCAGTGAGGGAGACTCCACAGCCTCTCTGGGCAGCCCGTTCCAGCGCTCTGCCACCCTCCAAATAAAGAAGTTTTTCCTCACGTTGTGATGGATTTTTCCGTGTTCCAGTTTGTGCCCATTGCCCCTTGTCCTGTCGCTGGGCACCACTGAGAATATTCTGGCCCCCTTCTCTTGCCACCTGCCCTTTAGTTATTGATAAGCAATGATGAGATCCCCCCTCAGCCTTCTCTTCTCCAGGCCATACCTTCACAACAGTATTGATCAGGGCCACACCAAGGACCAGGACCATACATTTTAAGGCTGCATCTAGTCCAACAAGCCCCTACGGGCTGCAGCCCGTTCTGTGTAGTGGGTGGTGGAAGCCCACCATTCTTTCCTTGCTTGGTTTTCCTTGGCCCAGCATTGAACCGGTCCTGACTCTGTGAGCACCTATCTGTTCTGCAACTCAGAAAAGAGCCATTCCCTGCCCAGGGCTGTCCGCTTTCCAGCGGACCTCACATGCCACACCAGTACACCGAAGCACAGAAAGCACATTTCCCCACAGGTCTGCCTAAGCCCCCCAAACCCACTTCACCACACCGTATGTGCCATAAAGAGCCGAACAGAGACAAGGGTGGTGCACAGCAGATGGAGGTCCACCCCCCAGGAGATTGTTTTGTATCAAGAAGCATCACGCAGATTAAAGCTATGGTGACAGAGCAGAGCCACGTTTTCACAGTTCGCCTTCAGAGGGGCGTGCGTGCAGAGGGAAAGTAGTGACAAATTTCTGCAGAACACGTTCCTCTGGCAGACTGCTCTTAAAAAATGGAGGCAACTCGAAGCAGATGAAAGGAGACGAATTGACGGTCCAAGTCCAGAGGAGACTGTCAAAGGAGCTTGATAAATATAACCCATCAGAGCATCAGGGGCATATGAATGAAGGACATAAAAGCATGGTGTCTAGGACTCAGCTATCTTGAATGCAGCCGCAGCACTTCACGCAACTCCTGCACGCTGTTTTCCCCCAGCTCTGTTTCCCAGTTTGTCCAGTGGAGAAGGCAAAGCAGCTTTCTCATCAGATATTTCACTTATCCCCATAAGCCCCTTTTCAAGCATCATCTGCTTTCCTGCTCTAACGAGCAAGATGGGAATTTATTTTTTTTTTGCTCTCGGTGTTTCTATTGTCCCACCAACAGACTCCCTGGGAGAAGTCCCCTGTACCCAACATAGTCCTCAGTAATTGCCCACACTGTCTCTGGGTAAATACTGTCATTAATCCCAGCTGACCCCCATAATCAACAATGTCCTGTACGGGAATGCTCTCCAGCTGTCACCCCTACATAAGCTGAGAAGGTCCCAGTAAGAGGAGGGCCTGTGTGTATCTGCAGGGAACAGATGATAAAGCTGTTCATTCACAGTCCCTGGACAAAGACACCCTGCCAAGGTGGTGGTGTAGCCAGGCAGGAAGGGAAGGGCTGTTTGATTGCATTGTCCTCGCTACCGGTGCCTAGAGTGGAGATCGTTCTTTCTCTGATATAATGTTGGCTTGGAGGCAGTGCTAAGAACCAGAGGGCAGGTGAAGAAGATGAAGAGCCATCAGCATGGCTGGGAGATGCTGGGGGAGGTCCCTGGCCTGCAGCAGGGAACAACTTGCAGCCCAGAAGCAGAGGTGACAGGCAGAGAAAGACCCACAAGGAACTCGTTTCAACCCAGAAAGTCAGGTCTAATCTGCAAAGAAGGTTTTGTTTTGTGTACTGTGGTTAATCTTGCTAGTCTTGTTCTAGTCTGTTATTTTTGTGTTCTAATAAAATGCAGCCTCAGCCATTAGGAGCCTTCGGTATTTTTTGCTGCATTCATTTCAAAAAACTGAACAGGAACACAAACGTTCCAGCCCAGGGCTCTGGGATTGCTGCTGCCTGCTGTGTCGAGTGCCCACGTTCAGCCTGCTTCTTAGGAACAGCAGTGAATGTGGGGTCGGAGTCACGCTAGTGATTAATGTATCCCAGTGCTCCAACCTGCGATTGCTTTATGTTAGCACGTCCTGTGCAAACTTTAAGGTACGTGTGTTCCCTCAGAAGAAAACTGCCTGAAGACTGCAGCACCTAGCATGTCTAGATGTGGTCCTCAGTAAGGAAAAAAGGTGACTCTTTGCCCCAGGGGTGCATTAACCGTAGTACTCCTGACCATATAGTCCCTAGATCTTGCAGACTTATCTGGTCAATGCGCTTCCTGTGCAGGAGATCTTGGTTTTTGCAGAAAAAAGGTATTGGCACTTCAGCATGAGGTGTGCTTTTGTGTTTAGCACTGATGTAACGCTCCTGCTCAGTGTGAGGACCAGCAGAGCTCTTTGCCCTGGGGGCAAAGAAAGCTTCCTTCTCCCCCGACATGCAGGGCACCAGGGCCGCTTTCATGGAGCACAAGCAGGAGGCACTTAGCCAAAATGGTCCAAAGGAGCCCAGCTCAGTGCTGCAGAGGAAGGCCAAAAAAACCCCTGGGGATGCTTGTCAGTCCACCCGGGGTGGGGGGGTGGGGGGAAGCCCTCCTCCCACCAGCTGCAGGGCATGAGAAGCCATCTTCATAGGTCATGAGCAGCAGGCAGTAACCTAGCCAAAATGGACCAGAGGAGCCCTGACAAGTGGTCATGCTCAATGTTGTAGAGGAAGGCAAAAAAAACCCAGGGACCACTGCCAAGCTGCCCCGGCCAAAAATTCCTTCCTGACCCCTGTGCATGTGAGCAAGAGCTGTCTCCTTGTCCCACAGGCTGGTCATGCCTCCCAGAAGGTGCCCAGCCCCTATTCTCCCTCAACCTAGAGCCATCTCAGGGGCTTCCAAAATAGGTAAATGCTCCCGGCCTGACTGACCTTGGGGCAAGAATCCTTCCCATTCCTGGCAGGACACCAGTGGGTGCTCCAAAGCATGGGGACCCCTTGCATCATCTGTGCAAACCACTTCTTACGGTTGCTGCCCCTGGCTCCACAGGGGATGAGGACAGCGAGCTCTGCAGTGCTCCTCAAGAAGGCATTCCCTTGTCTTGCCAATGCGATCCAGCTGATAGACTCGGACACCTCCAGGGGCTGGTGGTTCTTCTCATCTCCTGAGGAGCTGGCATCTGTTCCCCGAAGGCTGAGGCAGGACCTCAATCCATTAGATGAGCTTTAAATGTGACCCCACCAGGAGTTGGCCTTGCAGTGGAGAACCTCCAGCAGCCTCATCCAGCCTCCAGTCTTCCTCCCCAGGCTGCCCCCAGGCCAGCTCTGGCCCGACAGCAAAGCCAGGCAGGCCGGCAGCGGGACAGGGGAGGATGTCCCCTTTGTCCTGCCCCGGGGCACTGTGACTGCTGCATTGCTAGGTGGTGGCACAGGGGCACAACGGTGATGGGCTGCCCACCACCCCTCCACCCAGCATCCTTGCAAGGAAGGTCTTTGGGTGCTGGCCACAAGGCAGTCCCTGTGCCCAGGAGACTGTCCCTGCCCTTGGTGGCCATGCACTGGACACAGCTGCTGGGCATCCCTGACGCGTCCTCTGCCACTCGGCTCCCAAGGACAAACCCAGTGCTGTTACTTTTCTCTCAGGCTGTGGCAAAAACCAACCCTGCAGCCCAGAGACCACCCCTATCAGCTGTCCCCTTTCTGCACAGGAGCTAACGTCCACCAGGACACACAGTGAGGAGGACCAGGGACTTGATCTGGCTGGAGAGAAACCCTTTTCTGGGAGGGTAAGGGGAGTGATTTCAGCAGCCACAGCCTGGAGGAGACCCAAATTGTACCCAGAGCCATAGGGTGGGGTGGACAGTGCCGATAGACCGCCATGGAAATTACACAGGCTTTGAAAAAAAAAAAAACAAGTGAGCAGAGGTTACACTGCTGTGGTGGACAGGTTGGACCTAGAACATTCAGATTCGTGCCCAAGGCACGGCAAGGCAAATGATAACTCTTCACATCTCCTCTTCCCACTGAAACCAAGCTGCGTGGTCAGCCGTGTTTATACAGGACACAAAGCACGCCTCAGCCATGGGGTAAAACTTTCAGAGCTCATTCGTGACTTTAACCTTCCTGAGAGTTATTCGCCTACCTTGATTTGTGGTAAGATGTTCAGATCTTATCTAAAACCCTGGCAAATCTCTTTTTCCTTTAGGATTTAGTATTTTGAGTACTGACAGAGTAAGGAAGATACTACTGTTGTAATCTTGTACGTTGGTGGCGAAATTGGTGTGTACATTCAGACTATGTAAATAGGGGCATTTATGCCATATACATTCATTTGGTTGTGGTGATGCCAGAAGTGAAAGAAAGGGTTTAGTTCCCTCTTCATGAACTTAGCGGAGACATAGAGAGCATGCATGATTTCCTTACCATTCCTTCCCAATGCACCAAGAGCCATTTGCTACCACACTCTTTATGGTGAGGTCTTCTACTTGGAAAGAAGTCCTGAATTGTTTTATGTTCTTTGTCATATTTTTCTCCTCGCACTTCAATTGCTCTTTTCCTTCATTGGCCTTCATCCATTGTTCAAAACGCTACCAGGAGGATGCTGGCCACATCCTGCATACACGTTTATCACTGAACAGATTCCCTCGTTCATGTCCTGCTAGACAGGACCTCTGGGTGCTCCTACAGAAAAGAGCTCCTTAATGAACAAAGTGAAACATCCCTTTTGGCCTGGAGCTCGGTGGTGCCACATGCGTGTGCTGCATAACACGATCTCCTACAACTCCAGTTACATTTTCAGACCTCTCTGTACACACCTGCTGCAGATGGGGTATCTCAAGTCTGCTCTGTGCATTGGACAGGTGAACTTGCTCAAAATCATTGATCTAATTGGAGATCAATATGCTGAAAATGGAACTATCAGTTTCTGCAAAGTGTGAAATACAGTGGCATTTAAGGCAGAGCTAAGTAGAATTGCTTCTATTGCATTGCGCAGAATACTAACAGGAATTGATTTCACCCTGCGAAGGCCTGTGTCTGTTTATTCAATGGCAGAGGCCGTTTTTTGGTGGTTGTTCCTGATTTTGAATGCTTTCCCTAATCCCATGTTTGAAGCAGATGAGAGGGCGAATCGAGAAACCCTGTGTAAAATCAGGCCAAGGTTGCACCAGCAAGGAGGATTCAGCTCCAAAGACAGCGTTAGAAGCTGGAGTCCAAAACAACTTCTGCGTTTTATCTCTCCCTCCACCAGCCCAATGCTGTCTCTGAAGTGAGAGCTGCTCCAGTCAGACATACAAAGCAGGAGGACAGCCTTGTTTTATGTGTGCATCACAGAACAACATACTGGAAGAAGAGATGCTCTACACAAGCTGCTCATAAAGCCACCTACCTGGCACAGCACATCTTGAGGACTCTGCTGGTCTCTCAAGGCTCCTCATGTGAGGTAGCACTTTCATCCTCACCTCTCAGAGAATTTTCCTTCCAGGATGCTGCAGGCAGGGTGTGACAAAAAAAGCCCATATAAAACCTGTCTGAGACAGATCCTTTGACTACCAATCAAGGAAGAGGATAAACAGCTGCAAATGAGGGATGCTACCACCATAATAACACAAACCACATGTTCAGAAAATGAAGAAAACACCAGCTGTACCTGGGCTTGGAGAACTAGGGCTGAGATAGGAACTTCTCATCTTTCCCACCTCTTCTCAGTCCTAGCCTGGGTCAGCAAGGCTTTGAGCCTGCACAGCGCCTCCCGAGCACCGCTCGGTGCCCACAGGTCATGCTGAAGAATATCGCAGGATGCTTCTGTCTGAGTTAAGACCCTAAAAATCTAATCTGATGCTCACTGGAGTTGGTGGAAAAGTTCCCCGTGACTCCCCAGAGTGTTTGTTGACCACAGGCCCAGGTCAGCAACTGTGCACTGAAGTCACCACCATGTAGCGGTGCTCTCAGCTTTCCATACATTACAAATAAGCTATCATGATCTGCCTGACGTCCTGGGTGTTCAGGCTGAAGAACTAGTTGAGCCCAAGATGCCAGACTCCCATTTTGCTGAGGAGATGGTGCATTTAGGTAGCAGCTCAGGCGCACAGAGACAGTCGGAGCTCATACTGCTGCTGCTGTTATCCTATTAACCAAAAAGTGTAACTCCAGCATCACAGGCAGGGGAAGATGATGACCGTGTCTTGAGATATTTTTTCTGCCTCATCTAAGAATGATTTGCTCATCCTTTTCTTTCTTCAGAGAATATTCATTGACTAGGGAACAGAAGCAGTGGCAGCACTTTGGTTTGACACACACTGCAATCCAGAGGGGACCTGTGTCTTTGCTCAGCAAGGTTTGTCTTTCGCACGTCATATCTGTTGCACTGTGTCCCTTCATCCTCTAAGGCTGTAGGGGCTCTCGGGCCCATCACTAATGGGGTTCAACAGCTAAGGGTGGGTTTAGTCACAGCTTTGTCTCATCAGTCTGGGGAATGCTCAGATCTCCCATTGAATGGATGCCCTTATTTGTGATTATGCACACATCTTTCTCCTGTATTTCGAGACTAGGGGAAAACAAGGCTTATTTTTTACATCCCCCGAGGCTGGAGTCTCACTCACAGAAGCCCAGAGTCACTCCATTAGTTAAAGTAATTCCAGCCTGCCCAAAATCAGAGGGGAGCCAGGCACCAAGCGGGCTGGGAGCGAACCTCTGCTGTCAACAGCTGGAAAGAAAGAAAATAATCCACTCCATCGATGACGTCCTAACATGATGCAAGGCGATATTTTGCAATAATCTTGCTCAGAGTGTTTTCCGCAGCCGCTTGCTCTGGTGCGAGCTGCTGTGCCGATTCCACTGCCGGCAACAATTCCCATAGCTCAACTCAGCAAAAGAAGACAGCCATTAGTGTCGGTGTTGAAAAATTCATATTCAAGATTCACTGCTTTAGCTTGCCAGGGATTTTAAGACCAGAACGGCCCATTACGATTACCCAGCCCGATCTTCCTGATAACCCAGGCAAGCCCAGTTCACCCCAGGATTTCTACATCAAAGCCAGTGATGGGCAGCAGAACTGGGTTTGAAAAGGACACTGGACCTCAGTTCAAAAGACTCCGTATCCGTCTCCCAGGAACCTGGCTCAGTGATTTAAGTACTGCTGCTGCCCAAATGTGAACTTTATTTCTATTTGAATATAAACCTGCTTTTACCCACAGCCAAATTCCTGTTATTTACAGATTTTACAGGGTAACTTTTATTAAGTTAGATAATTTCCTGCAATAACAAATGAACCTACGATTTTATCGGCTGTGGATCATAGCTGCTTGTCAAAAAAGGAAATTAGAAGGCATTTTAGCTGACAAAAGATGAGTTAGAGATTGCAGGTCGCCCATGCCAAGTGCACGGACATTGATACTGAAAGCAGTGGGAAGTGGAGGAAGAGTGTTTTTGTGGTTGTTGTGAAGATCGTGATTGATACAGGTGTAATCCAATGAAGGAAAAATGATTGATATGTTTATTATTTGAAGCTCAGTTTCAACCATTTTGACTCAGCCTTAAACGCATTAGGCTTTGTTTCCACTTAAGGGAGACACGGCTCAGCTAATTGCATTTGGAGGCTGTAGGCTCTGACTCGGAATTTAGAGGAGGTCCAGCTCCGAGAAGTGTGGAGTACTTCCCAGTAAGAAATTACTCAGACTCTGCAGCATCACAGTCTGTTTCTGGAATGAATAATGTTCAGGAACATGCCATAGCAGTTTCCTTCTAGATGGGATATATTTTGAAGAAAAAAATTGAAATAGCAAAATGAAATCGCTTTTGCTACATTTGTAAGGCTTTTTATCCGACAACCTGACACAATCACTATCAAATGTCTTGTCAGACCGAATCTGGTTTCTCACAGCAGAAAAAAACAAAGGCTTGGGATAAAAAAAAAATAAAAATCACCTAGCAAGGGTTAAATACCCTTTTAATTTATCACTGTTGCGCTCTCAGGGACACTAATCAACACAGAGTTACCAGCTGACCTTCCCAGATTTTTAAGACAGTCCTTTAGGAATCCATGATTAATGCGTAATCTTCTTCATGAAGCAGTTCCTGCTGCAACACCAACATACTCACAAAGGTTAGTCACCTAATGAGACTTCATCACAAAACCTGTGAATGAAAGGGAGGAGGGAGATGATTTATTTAAGTGGGTAAATAGCTGCAAACAAAAGAAGGCATCTTCAGCAATTCCTTAATTTACTTACTTCTCAAGAAAAAAAATGTTCAGTCTCCTTTAAGGATGACATATCTATGACAGCATTTCTTTTTAAATGCTATTTTGTTTAATAAATCATGTAAATTCCAGCATGTAAACTAGAGCATTACAGACAGGCTTGTAAATAATTAACGGCTCGTTTGCATGAAGGGGGAGAAAACACCCAATTCAGCAGATCAGGCAGGAAGCTGATTGTTTACCCTCAGGAGGAATAAAAGGTTGGCTCCGAAAATTCTTGTGGGTTTGCTGGTGTGAGGAGAGAGGTGGGTTTTTTTTTTTCTTCCCAGGATATCGGTTTGAGCTGGCTAATAAGTACTTCTCTATGTTTAAGCTTTGCAAGGGGGTGATGCTAAAGCTTTTCCTGCGCTTCAGGTTTTTTGTTTGGGTTGTCTGTTGGGGTTTCTTTTTCCTGGTACCCTTTAACTCCACTTTCTGCTTTGGGAGTGATGGGGTAGGAGACAGGAGCAGCAAGGTGATGCTTCTGGTAAGCAGCAATAGCGGTGGTAAGAACAATGCTGAATATGTAGGAATTATTAACAAATACATGAACTTATGCAGTTATCCTAAAGCTGAAGCACTGGATGTTTCTTTTTGAGGCATCCTTTACTGGCTTTAGTAGGGGAAATAGTTACAGCTCTTACAACGACAGTGCCTTCAGCAATAAAAGCATTCAGGACTTCAGAGAAATCTGTGTAAGAAAAGCATCTCAACGTATTTGCTAGGATCTCAGAAAGCACTGAGACCTTTATTAGGCTTGAATTTCAGGAGCAATGTGTTTTGGTGTTGCTGGGTGAAGTGTTAAGTCAGTTAATGCCAAAGCTAAAGACACTAAAGTTTTCAGTGATGCTGGATCTTGTTCTCTGCCCCTTGAAGCTCCTAGTCTTTGAACCTGTTCTAACAGTAGCCTCTTATTTGGACAATGAAAACAACTAAATAGGGATTTACACAGACTGGTGGGGAAGAAAAAAAAAATCTGCTTTGCCTTTGCAGGGCTTTCTGCATAAATGCCTCTAGACACATTAAAGTGAAATATGCCAGCCAAAGGTGCTACCTTCGCAGTTAAATTGCCGTGATGTGATTTATTTGTCAGAATCACAAGGTGCTACCAAGCCACTTACTGTAATGTCTCAGTGAAAATAATAAAATTATCAAGAAGCAAAACACATTAGAAAGAAAAATTTGCTGTTGCCTAAAAAAAGTCCTTGGCTGCCCCAGCCCTTTCTGACCAAATATTGTTACTGCCTCTTAGGCAGCAGTTGATGGCTCTGTAATGCATGTGCATATTATTTGTACTGATTGGAAACTGGTGGTGGGAATGAATCGTAGAATGGTGCCAGGCTGCCTGTAAAATGGGCTGCGCTGAGGAAAAACAGCATCTGCAGTGTATCTTTGGTGTAACACAGTTGTATCTATCGGCACGACAAAGCTTTGCATTTCTGCAGTGCCATGTAACTAAGGATTTAAAGGTAGTATCTAAACATTGATTAGTCTGTGGCTAATTATGGAAGAGTCCGGTAGGTCAGTGTTACTAGCTGCTGCCTTTGGAGGACAGAAATAGGCTCGTGAGGTGATCTGGGGATAGAGCAAATATCTGGCAGGGTAAGAGCTTCCCCCTGCTGATGCAGGGTATGTGACCCGTCCCCAGCTCTGCGCACCTCTGGCTGGAGGGCTGCAGCACCCGAAGGCGCTCCCCTGCTTCCGAGGTCGCCGTAACACGTCCCTTCAGATAGGCAGGGTGGCACGGCAAAGGAGAGCAGTGTGCATGGGCAAATCAGGGTGGGGAGGTGTCCCTGCCCTCCCTGGCAGGGGGGTCAGAACTAGGTGATCTTTCAGGTCTCTTCCAACCCAAACCCATCTGTGATGCCATGAGATTTGTGCAGAGTCCGTCTCTCCTTAACCCCAGCCCGACGCAGTCACAGCATCCTCAGCACAGGTTTCCTGGAGAATTCCCTTTCTTTGGGAGGTTTGACGTGCGGGAGCCTGGTGCTCCGGTTACATAAATACCCATATCTACTTCTCTGTAGCGTTTTGTGCGGCGTTGTGCTTTCTCTATTCCCTCCTTCCACCTGCTCTTCCGAGGGGACCACAGTCCTGCTAGCGAGATCAGTCTGTTGCTATGGAAATCTTTGTCACAAATGAAGACTTCACAGCAAGGCGGTGGCATTAAAACCAGACATTTACATATGCCTCTGGCGCCGGGGGGATTTGGGTCTCGTCACCGAGTGCGGGGAAAGATGCAGCTGCTTTCCCATCCCACCCAAGGTGATGCTGGCCGGGGAGACCCGGGGTGGTGGAGGAACGCCGTAGAGGTGGCCAAGGGAAAGGTCCCCAGCTGCGCTGCCTGGAATGTGGGTCAGCAACCCGTCCTGCAGCACTCACGCCGCCTCCTCAAAACACACTCGAGCTTTTCCTCTGAAGTGCTGCGCTGCAGAGCAGCGGTGTCAGCAGCCGGCAGAGCCGTGGCAGGGAGGAGTACTGGAAATGGATATGTGGGGAGGGCAGCGGTTGAGCCCAAATGTGCCGCGGCGGCACGCAGCCTTCCTGAACGTCAGTGTGGGGGATTAAAACTTCCCCCCCGGGACGGGGGTTAGGGGTAATGGGAGGAATCCAAATATGCCATCTTCACGTTACTTCCCCCCGAAGCGCTGCTAAGTTTAGCTGTATCGCTTCCAAGAAGAACTGCTCATTTAAATCCCGGGGCCTGGCTTTGAAAATTTCAGCACGTCCCCTGTACTGCAAAATCAAAGCTTCTTCCCTGCTGAATACACCTTTGATCAGAACTGTGAGAAATATTTGCAACCATGTGAAACTTGAATGATTTGGGGTTTCATTACACCCTTGAAACTCAGACCATTTTCATCAAAGGCGTTGCTAAAGTTCAGCAACCCTCTAACAGAACCTTTGATGGTTTATGGCTTGCGTTTTGTGTGAAACTCGCAGGTTTGCTAGACTTTTTTTAAATGAAACTAGCTGAAAGTGGCTTTGACTGCATCGTGAGAACTTGGAGTCAGAGAAAAGAAAGCCAGCCAAGTTTTTGTTGCATTTACAGCTGCTGCATGCTGTAATCTCGCCATAAAGAGTAATTCTGCTGGAAACCAGTACTGAGGGTTTGTGGCCATACCTGGGTGGGAAGGTGGCAGAGAATAGTGGTATGGCTGTCCTCTGCTTTTGTGCCCTCTGGCTTGGAGGTCCCATGGCAGCAGCAGGGCTGGGCATTTCCAGCTGCCAAGAGGTCTCCGTTTCTGGGAACATGGGACCCCCTGGAGTCCAGCCTGTCCTTGTCCTGGGTCTCACTCCTCAGCAGAGTCTTTATCATCGCTGGTGGCTCAGACCCCCCAAAACACCCACTCCCTGCTCCCTTGCCTCATTACTCATTTTGGGGCTTTCTCTCCCAGTCTGCCACAGCCACCCTCCTCCCATGGCCTCTGAGCTGGGACCTGTTGCTGTGTGTGCCGGACCGTGCTCACGCTCTGGCACTGAGGTTCCTTCCCAGACTGACTCTGCTCATCCCAGAAACAGCCTGGTCCAGGCAGAGTGGTTTTTCCCGGTTCCTCTTTATCGCTGGAGGAGAAGGGGGATCTCTCACTGAATGCAAAATGCTCCAGCTACAGCGTTGCCCTGATCAGCTGCTGAAGCTCTGCTCTTCGGCTCCCCTCACTAACTAGTGGTGAGAAGCATGAGGGAAAAGCTTATAATAAAGGGACGGAGTGGTTGGATAAATGTTAAATTTGCCGTTTGCGCAGATGTTCACTGCATGTGTATTGTGTTTGCAAGTGTGTGTTCTCTTCTGGAAATCACTGAAATGTTCAGAGCAGTGTTTTCCACCCGGCACCACTTCGGAAGGCAGAGCAGCCAGAGCCTCTGCCACGTGCTTCAATTTCACCTTTTTAATTTATGGATCTAGCTTCCCTTTGGAAGAGCTGAAGCTTGGTTTTGGTTAACCCTTGGTCCAAAGGTACAAACCTGAGGAAACTGAGATGTCATTCCCCTCTTCTGGGTTGGAAGAGAGCGGGGAGAGTTACGTTTACATTACGTATGTCTACCTGAGGAGCCTTTGCATGTTTGGGTGCAAGCTTTTGATTCAACTGAAATATAAGCCTTGGAAAATCATGTATGTAACTGCAATACAGCAAATGCTGGTACCTTACTGCTTGGGGCAAGTGCTGCTGGGAGTGCCCCAAGGGATGCCAGAGGTATCCAGCACACTGTACTTTCTGTAATGTGTAACTTCTATGCCATGAAACTTGACCCTTGTCAAGAGTTCCTTATCTTCCACAAGCAAAGTCCCAGGACTTTGTTTTAATTGAGGCTGTGCTTAGCTTGAATCAAAGCACCATGCCTTGAAAGGCAGCATTTGGTTTCAAATGTGGACTAAAGTGGCACCTCTCTGGTATGGATAGTGCTGTGAGGACAGTTTGCTTCGTTCTCTGCCTTTCTGTTCAACTGTTGGACCACCCCATCCCACATGAGGCAGTTGCTTCTTGTCTCAGTGAAAGCTGCAGTGCATTACAGTACGGTTCAGAGCCCTTCTCTGTGGTGAAAGCAGAGCTGTAAGTAAAGCCCTGGGGGAAGCGTGGCAGCAGACTGGATCATGAAGCAGAGTGTCCTCTGGCTTTGACGAGCTCCCCACCATGCCCTTCTCCTAGGGAGAAAAGGCAACTGTGGCATGGCCACCACGCAGAGCACCTCTGAGGCACAGCGGAGGTGGTACCCCAGCACAGGGGCTGCTGCAGCAAAGGCATCTATTGAGTTTCAGGGCGAGCTGAAGGACCTGCACCTGCTCGTGGTCCTCATATCCACCCCAGTTTTGGTGTGCTCAGGACCTGTCGCTAAGCCCTTCTTCCTTAGACGTGTCCCAGTGCAGCGGAGCAGGCACCCAGATTGCCCAGGGCTACCAGCGCTGCCTCTAATGAGGGCATCGGGGACGTGACCTCCCTGTTGCTGATGTTAACATACAAAGCAGACAGGAGCCAACCCGATTTGCATCGGCTGAAGTGACGTGAGAGCGAAGCGAAGTCACGTGTCCTCATTAGGAAGCTCAACAGATAGGGATGAAAGTCATAAGGGACAGTAAACTGCAGGGCTTGTTTGGTTAACATGGTTACAGCCTCTCCATCTCTGTGCACGTCCTTCTCTCCCATTACAAGAACGCTTTCCTGCTTTATGCCTTTTCCTTGTTTAATACATCAGAAGGAAACTACACTGATTTACTACAGCTAATCTGTGTAGACTGCCTCCTCTCAGCACTGTACTTGTGCTGTGAGTGACCGCTGCTTTGCATAATGGCCAAACATAACAAATCACAAACAAGTGGCAAGAGAGGCTGGGTCCTACACCAAAGCAAATTCAAGGGTGAGCTTGTTGAGTCTGCACTGGAGCAGGAAGCCAGGAAATCATAGAATCATAGAATGGTTTAGGTTGGAGGGCACCTTGAAGATCATCGAGTTCCACCCACCTGCCCTGGGCAGGGACACCTCCCCCCAGCCCAGGGTGCTCCCAGCCCCGTCCAACCTGGCCTTGAACACCTCCAGGGATGGGGCAGTCACAGCTTCTCGGGGCAACCTGGGCCAGGGGCTCACCGCCCTCGCAGTGAAAAATTTCTTCCTAATATCTCATCTAAATCTCCCCTCTTCCAGTTTGAAGCCATTCCCCCTCATCCTATCATGACATGCCCTTGTCAAAAGTCCCTCCCCAGCTTTCCTGTAGGCCCCCTTTAGGTACCTCTTTGTCCACCCAGAGCATCGCGTGCCCGGGGGATCCTGAGCTCTCTTTACCTCCCCAGCAGTCACAGGAGGCAGCTGGTGCTTGTGGAAGCCAGGTCAGCGCTATGCAATATGGACATGGCCAAAAACTTTTTCTCTGGCATCCTAATGAGATAAAAACTGGGGGGAGAAATTTAGAAATCTCTTTAACCGCATCTGAATAAACTCCCCATTGCTCACTTCCAATTAACGTCTGAGGACCCTAAGGTGAGGTTTTCAGATGCTGGCTGTCCCCAGCAGCTCTGCAAAGTCGCACACACCCAAAGCTGGGAAACTGTGGAGGTGCAGCACCTTGGGAGGGTGCTTGTTTGTGTGCACAGTGCCCCAAGAGCAGTGAAGCCTCCGTGTGTGATGCGAGTTGAGCGTGGGCTTAGGGAGGCACAGCCTTTGCAGCCACGGGCTGTCTGCATGAGCGCAGCCACGCTCCTCTGCCGTGGAGACGTCCCTTCAAGCATGAGGATTTGGAGCAGGTGACTGCACGCACACACACACAGAGTGCACAAATGTGATTGTGGGAGTGGGGGTTTTTATGGGTGGAAGTAGGAGTCAGACCAGGATAAATTGTTCCGCAATTCTAAGAGCATGGGGCAGTGCAGGCAGCAAATGTAAAAGCAGGATGGGGGTCAGTTATTGGTAGTTAAGCTGATCTGGAGTGGTGAGATGGAGAGGGAGAGCCACTGTGTTACCTGCGGGATGCTCTGCATGCATGGGGCTGTGTGAAGGAGGGCATCTTGACAAGGCATCCTAGAGAGGCAAGGGTATTATGGGCTGCTTAACCTGGCAAGAAACGCCAGGAAAAAAGGCACAGGACGTGGTCTAGCAACCCAAATTAACAGTTCAGTATGGATTCTGAGTTTTTAGAATACACGGAAGCCCTTGCTCTCGCCTAGTTACCGTGGATGTTAGCTGAGCTGGTGAGATCAAAGCCAACAACGGACTGGCTTTCTGCTAGGGAACTGTGTTGCTGCTAGATGGCTACCTAAAGATGTGATTTGGCCAAGCAAGGGCTGAGTGAGTAAGAAAGGAGACCGCAGGTGAGGAGCTGTAGAGGGAGGGAGAAGGCCACGGGTGCAGGAGGGAACCAGTGACATCAGTGGCGACCCCAGGAGAGGTGGGGTGCCAGGAAGGGTGCTAAGGCTGATTGGAATCAGGATCTGAGAATTAGGGTTAGGAGAGAATTTGTGAGGAAAGTTAATAAACCAGAAAGTGTTAACTAACAGCCACCGTCAAGGCTGCGTCCCAGAATAACAACGGGTGTCTCTGTCAACAGCGGCAAAAGGCAGTGGAAGGGCATTGCATGCACGCAGGCTGGAAAATGGAAGAGGGCAGTGAAGCACCTTTTCCCCGCTGCTCAGATAGGGCCGTGTAACCCCATATGTGACAGTTCGGGGTGAGGCCACTCCAACTGAAGCGTATAGCTTATTGCTGCACCAGCTTTTGTGTGGGTGTGCACACATAACGTGCGTCCAGATTAGCCGCGACGTGTGTGTGTGCAGTTGCGAACTCGTGTGTGCAAACCATATGGCATGTGAGAGCAAGTCAGCACACGCGTTGTCAAGAGGATGGTCGGAGAAAGCAATCCTCCCCTCCCACCATGAGGAATTTGTGCCCTACCTTATGCCAGAGGAAAGAAATTCAGAAGGAGCTACGAGAACAGCAGCCGGTCCATTGGGAGACAAATGCCTGTCAGACTTGGAGATTAAATGGAAGCACGACAAATCTGGATTGTTCCTGCCAAAACTAACTTTGATTACTTTATAATTCAACATGTGTTACCAGCTCCTATTATTAGAAAGCCAAACTTCCTCCACTGTGGGAAGAGGCTGAGATGGAGCTTTCTAGCCCTGTGTAAGTTAATTACAGTACACATGTTAAAAGCAGCATCTGTCTTAGTCAATCTAGTTGATTATTGCAGCACTTTATTTTTAGTTATCATCAAGGTGAAGGATGACACTAATAAAAGTGGAGAGCTTCCCGCAGACCTTGCTCAACTGCGTATTCTCCAAAACCAGCTATGCCAGATCTGGTGGGACCTTCTCTCCTGGAGCTGCGCCAGGTGAAGCCCTTGATGGACTCGTAGGAGTCTGTGTGCAATGTGCTTTGACTACAGAGTTACAACAAAGATACCAAGACCTGGCTATTAAAACCAGCCGTGAAAACACTAGGGTGGTTAGATCTTTCTGGTATTCCAGTGGCCAAAATTTTTGATGCTCGCCTTCTATTCTGAGCTCCCTCTGATGCAAATGTTTCTGGCCTCATGACTGAATGCTTTATCATGTAATAGCACCCTGTTCTTTCCCTTATGTCTAATTCTGCTGCCTTGTGTTATTTCAATCTCTGGACGATCTACCATGTGTGAGCATTGGGGTGACTCTGACAAAGCCAACAAAAGCATGCCCCGTGGATTTTCTTAGCAAATGTGGGAAGCTTCTCTTGAACAACTGAGAGGTCTTGAGATTTGGCCTGAGCTAAAAACTCCAAGTATGGCAACAATTCCTCCCTCCTGCTTTAGGGCCAGTGGGCTGTTGTGGGGCTCGTGTCACCCGGGTAGTATGGAGTTCACGTTCATGGCATGTTTGAGCGCTCTTGGCCGCCACAATGCTGATGGAGCTGGGAGACAGGCGCTGACATCGTTCCTCATGAGATCCAGGCCTGGGGAAACCTTGGTTTGCTTTCTATTCACAGTACAAATGAACAGAGTCCGTCTCCTTCCCAAACTAAAATGAACAGGTAAACAAGAAATGAAAAATTTTGAGCAGAAAAAACCCTTTCCCTTTGGGTTTTGAAGCAGCAGCAGCCAGGCAGAGCAGCAGCACTCGGAAAGCCCAGTTAATGAGCAGCTTGGAGAAGCAGCAGTCTGATGGCAAAGACTGTCTCCAGGGATGTTCCTCACGGACCTGATTTGTGATCTTATGGTCAGGAAACCTTGTTAGGTGGTGATGGAGAATGGGAGAACAGAAA
The DNA here is from genome assembly GCA_017639485.1 of Pluvialis apricaria. Classification (NCBI taxonomy): domain Eukaryota; kingdom Metazoa; phylum Chordata; class Aves; order Charadriiformes; family Charadriidae; genus Pluvialis; species Pluvialis apricaria. The sequence continues at coordinate 2,249,372 of CM030021.1, read as the reverse complement.
GAGCATTAACAGTTCCTCACCAAATCTAAAGTAGTGATCCTCCGTAGGATACTCCATGTTTATTCTCGTAAGAACACTTCTCAGAGGTCTTGGCTTTCTGAGCTTCTATTTATAAGAGCCTAACTGCTAGCAACAGCTCCATGTGTGGTTTCAGCAGAGGTATGGCAGGTGCCAGCTGTGGGTTTTGTGTGACAGATGTGTACACAGACTCCTTGTGCAGCAGATCTGGTATCTGTTTACCAGATCAAAAGGAAATCTAAACGGGCTGACTAGCTCCGTGTCCTGTAGCAGCATGGGAGGCTGATGCTGTCTGATAAGAGATCAAGCTTCCCTGGGTTTGGTACAAAGACCAGCTCCAGTGCGGGGTTGCCATTCTCGTGATTCCTGTCTTTTGCTTTGCTGCTTATATTTACAGAAAGTGATACCTGACTCTTTACTGTAAAGTTGGATTTTAAATGTACAAGGGTCATCAAAGGGTGGCCGTGATTCCTGATGCTTCCTCCCCACCATCACCACTTCTCCAGATCAGGAGAACACAGGCCTGGGTGCAACCACCAAGTGCCTCTCGCTTCTCTGGGTCCCCATGCAGGGGCTGAGAGGAAAGCAGTGTCACGCTCCGTTGTTAGGGTACTTGCTGTGATGCACTGACTCTCTGGTCACCTCCTTCCAGCTGTGAACCCAATATGGCCTTCTGGTTCATGTGTGATGGGGCATGCAGTTTGCTTATAGTAAGAAGGGACATACCTGATGGCACCGTAACTGAGCATAGTCGCCAGGTTACTCTGCAGAGGGGAGAGGTGAGAACGTACAGCTCGGGTATTAAGAGAAGCTCCTTGGGTATTTCTGACTCAGATAGAGCAGTGGTTCTTGAAATACTTTGAGGAGTCAAACACTCTGAAATACTTTGAGAAGTAACCATGAAATACTTTGAGGAGCCACCAGCTGGCTTTCCAGTCAAAATGCAGGCAAAGTAGGCTGGTAGTGGGGGGAGGGGGGGAATTAATGTCCCTTGGGACACCAGTGACATGAGATATAGTAGCCCTGTCCCCTTTAGTCTATTTAAAGTGGGCCTGGGCCCCACACAAAGGGTGTCTCCAGGATTGGTCCCACAGGAACAGCTGGAGCAAAGCAATCTTCATGAGCAGTGGAGCCGTTGTGTCCAACTCCCACTGACTACTGAAGGAATGTGTTTATTACAAAACAATTAATGGTTGTGTGATTAGAGAGAACTATTACTCAGTGCAAGATAGCTTCAAAAGGTCACAGTTGCTGTGTGTTTACTCCCAGGAGGTCTGTGAAGCCACTCTGGTATGAGGGATGGAGAACACCCTGTCCTTGCTGACGGCGGGGATCAGCTCCCACAGCCTGTGGGAGGCTCATCTTGCGGCATCTCCTCACCCAGCTCTACCCGTCTCTCCGGCCTTGCGCTGGGGTGAGCTGAGCACGAGGGGAAACTCTGGTCTTCCCACGGCTGGGCTGTTCTGCGGTGAGCGGCCATGGTGGTTGGTGCTCCCGTTGGTGCTGCAGCCGCCCAGGCAGGCAGCTGCTGCTAGCGTGGTGTGTGTGTACCCGCGCACAGCGGGGGGATGAGAATCGACTTTACTGTTCCTGTAAGCCAGGAGGAGTGACTGACATGGTGAAAATGCCTCCGCTCAGCGGGAGCCTTTGTAGTGCTGCAGCCCAGGGACAAAGCGTTCAAACGCACACCCGGAGGGAGCCTTCTCCCATCGGAGATGCGCCGGAGTCGCCAGCGGAGATTCCTCACCTGCGACCACGGGACGCCTGCCCTCCTCCTCCGCTCCCCACCGCAGAGAAGCGGCACCGGGTGAAAGCAGATGAAAGATTGCTTCTGGTTGGGTAACAAATAACTTCCAAGCCCATCCAAGAGACTTTCAACTTAACTGCTCTCTTTGCTCCTTTCATGTCTTCTCTTTGTTTGGTGAGCGCGCTAATGCAAGCTCCAAATAAGCATCTGTACTCATAAGGCATGAACAAATAAGGAAAGGATAATAATATCCAAAGGTTTTACAGGAGAGGTTAAAAAGGGAGCCAGACTACAGAGACTGCTGAATAGTGGTTTGCTTGACTGATGTTACAAAGGCAAAAGACAGAAAAATCCTTGGAAAATGCCTCTGAGCGGTGATTGCTTTCTCAGAAAGCCTTGCAATTAGGCATGAAAGGAGTCCTTCCAAGCTTCTAAGATGCATTAAAGATGTTATTACGAAATGATTAAGCTACACGGAATAACTTGAGATCCGCTGTCCCCTACCTGCCCGTCTGTAGAGGCAGTGTAATGGGTCTTAGCATCCCTCAGACTGTTCGGATGGTCCTGGCTCCCTGCTGCCCTGTACCAACCGGCTGCAGTGCACACTGCCCTGCCTAAACTGGACAGGAAAGGTGAAATGAGCTTTGTGTGTTCATAGCATCATCCTAAGGTACAGGACTGCACTGCCAGAGCCCTGATAGCTCTGACTCCTGACCTCGGGATCTATCTAGGACCTGAGGAGGCAGCAGAGCTGCTTTCCCTTGCACCGGTTGCTCACGCTGCGCACAGCGTAGGGGAGCACCCAGATACATGTGGTGGCCAGCATCTCTGGGCTTCTCCAGGGGTCTTTTGTGTCAGCTGAGCATTGCCGAACACGGAACTGACAAGACTGGATTAATTCATTCTTAAATCCTTTCAGTACCTGATTGGTATCTTCTTCTATTCATCTTTTCCATATTTACTCTGCTGCTGAGAACTGGAAGCCAGTGTTTCTTCAAGCAAATATTTTATGTGATTGTGTGTTTCTGGGAGGCTAAAAAGAAAGGTTCAGTAGCTTGAAAACCCACAACAGTGTCAGTGCTGAAACTGAGGTATTTATTAGAGTAAGTCTTTTCTTGTTCTTCCCCCTTACTTCCCGCTCCGTGGAGCCCCACCGTCCGTGCCTGCCCGGAGGGGCACAGGCTGGTCCAGAGCAGCTCCGTCAGTGCCGTGTGCCGGTGAGGCACCGGTGGCTGCAGGCAGCGATGCAGGAGCTGCATCCCCGTATGGGAGGGCTGCCCTGAGAGCTGCCCTTGTTAGCATGGACATAGCTGCATGCCCAGCCATAAATGGGATTTTTTTGCTCCCACTGGCCATCTGATGCGTTCCCTGCAATGAAACCCTGGCTCCCGCTGAGGGGATGTGGCAGGCTCAGACTCACGCCCCATAGCCAGCCCGTGCTCCCAGCCAGCGCTGGCGCGTGTGGCACAGGGGTGGCTTCCAGCCCTGGGACCGTGGGTGCCCTTTCACGGGCCGCCTGATGGCCAGGCGCTTCATTTCCCTCTGGATCCCGTCGGGACTGAGCCCAGGGCTGTGTTTCTCCGTGGCTCAGATGGGAGAGTTAGGAGATGAAACTGTGCCGGGGAACTCATTTGCTGATGGCGTAGAAGGAACCACACTGTCACTGGCGTAGGGGTCTGTGTAATCCTTCCCACTGTCCCCACAGCTGCTCAGCATTTAAACCCCACGCGGTCAAGCCAGAACTCTGTAAACGGCCTCGTTTGTTGCCAAAAGGAACGAGCAATGCAATTGCACTACACAGCTATAAACTGAATTATTGAACCTACAGAAGCCCCACAAAACTAGCGAACAAGCAATTAACATCATTTGACTCCCAGTTCCACTCTGGAAAAGAATTAGGCAGGGCACAATCCCACTTGGTACGGAAAGCAAGGGGCAGCGCTGTTCAGCCCATGGAGTCCAAGCTCCGGGATTACGCTTGTGACTGCTGCCGTTTCTTAAATCTCCAACCTGTTACAACCTCTCTTCCTTCTTTTTTCCTCCAAGCTGAGTGTCAATATGCTCCTGCAATGTTGCTATCCTTGGCATTGTTTGTCGTGGATCACGAGAGCTCACACCTCTCCGCCTATTGCTAGAGATGCCTGTACAGTAGAAGGCTTTACTGATGGTGACCTTCAGTATTTAAAGTGAGCATTGGCTGAACCATCACAGCTTTTGTGGTCCTGTTATTAAAGAAGTCTTGTGGCTGTAGCACGTGCTGTAACAAGCAGAGGCCTTTAGTTTCATTTCACACCATAGCTTCCAACCCTCTCCCTTTACATTGCTATGGGTCCGCTTTTTCTTGTAGACTGGGGTAGTTAATGGAGCCACTTCCATAAAATCCATCTTCTCTTTGGAAAGCCATCATCTCCAGTGAATAGATAGTTTCTCCATCCTATCTGTTTCCCCAGCTGGGCTGGAGTTCCTCCCAAGGACAAGAGACTCAGCCCTGCATAGAATTCTGTGCTATTGCCACAAAGGCCATGAGATGCTGGTGTGAACACCCAAGCCAAGAGCTGGACCTCAATGGATGAGCCATCAGTGCCACATCTCCACTGTCCACCAGCTGGATCCTCCTTATGCTCATTCCAGCCAGGTACCTAAATACATCTGCTGCGTGTTTGAGGAAGAAGTCCTGCACTGCTTCCTCTGCACTCAAATATTCTGCATCTCCATCAAGAACCGCACCAGAGTGATGGTCCTTCCCGAGTGCGTTCCTGTTAAAGTCAGTGGTGCAGAACCTGGAGTCCTTCCACAGGGATTGCACGCTCACAAGTTCAGTGGGCTGAGGGAAAAAATGGGGTCTGACGCAGAGGATTTTACTTGAGAGGGGGAAAAAAAAAGGTGTCTTTCTGGGATTTGCTGCTAAGGAGATATGTTACGGACCAAAGGAGATGTGTAGGCTTCCTGTTCTGATATTTTCTTTCGTATCTTGAACTCAGTTGAACTGTGTGTATTGTCAAGCATTTCTTTTGTAAATGCATGGATTAATTAGCTGCAGGACTTAATACATATCCTGAGAAAAACACTTTTTGCTTTCTGATGCTGCCTTTAATGTAAAGTCTATTTGACAGGAGGTTTTCAGGAACGTTTGCCTGATGACTCATCTAAAGCACAGAGGGGAGTCTGCATTCCCATTTACCTTGATGGAAAATGATACCCTCCTGTTAGTGTTTGATCAGTTTCTTTGAAAGGAAATTTCATCCTTCTAGAAGATATTCAGTCTTTAGGGCAGGACTTAGTAATCTAAACCAGGTCCAGCCGCCTTCGAAGTCAGAGGCGATGCTCCCAAGCCCTGCTGATGGGTGCTGGGCACGGCACCTTAGGCATTTGGAAAATGCCAGTCCCTGTAGCCTTGTGCTCGGCACACCACACCCTCCACTGAGCTGCTCAGCGCTGCTGGACCACTGGCAGGACTCCCTGGGCATGGGTGAGACAGCTGCCTGATGTAAACCACCCCCTGGGACAGTTCTGCACAGTCCCAGGGCACCTCCTTCTGCATCCTCTAAGAGCAAAAGTCTGTCCTGTATGTCCTAGGATGTCTGCAGGCGGAGAGGAACCACGTCCTGGAGGAGCCCTGTGGGAGAAAAGACAGTTTATCTCATCTTTAACCCTGCAGAGGTCCAAGCAGAAGGCAGCACTGATGCAGAGAAGCAGATCAATGTCCTTCCCACATTGGAGTGTGATGGAAGTGAGGACTGGGCGCTCCTCGGCAGAACCTGCTGAGAGCTCGGGGTGCAGTTGGGCCATCCATAACAGAGACAGCAATGGAGGGGCTCTTCATCCCCATCTTGTTCATTCCAGATCATAAAGACCTGAAAGACAATAGCACAGAGCTCCTTGGTTATTCTGCTTTGTGCTGGGAAATGTCATGAGGCACCTGGAGTGCCAGCCCGCTGTCCCTGGTGTGATCCATGACTGATGGCCAGTCTTGGCAACTTGTTATTCCAAGGTCCCAGAGTCACCAAGGAGAGAAAGCCCATTTCAGCACAAGTAGCTCAGGAAGGCTTGGTATCAGTTTAGATGGAGGAAATTAGTTTCACCCTCAGAAGGGCAAGAAACCTTTTTTTTTTTTTTAAATGGAAGCTACAAGTCTGAAGCAAAGAATAAAATCCATGGGGATACTCCAAACCCTCAGAATCTGAATTTTTTCCACGCTTGAACATTGTGTGTGACTCTCCCTGTGCAAAATGAATTCAAGGTTTCAATCCAGCTCCTGATGGAAAAAGTGTTCACGTCCCAACTGGCACTAATTGGCTCCCTTGTTAGCAGCCTCGGAGAGAAGGCAAGGAGCGAGCTGCCACGTAGCCCGAATCTCTCGCAAGCACCAGCGAGACCTGGGCTCCCGCCCCGGCAGCTCGTGTGACGGGCTGGGAAGGAGGGGAAGGAGATCCCGATGTTCTACCTCTTCCGAGGAACCCAACCTTAGACTCCGCTTTCTCACCAACTTCGCATTAAATGCGCTTAAATTTTGTTTGTGATGGAAATGTCACCCTGACAGATTAATTGAGCTATAACATATGTAAGGTAGTGTGAAAAAAAGAATGCAGTTGCATTACCCGGTGTTAATGCCGCAAATAGGCACTGCTGCCTGCAGTGATGACTGTCTTGAATGCTAAAGGATCGCAACCCTGGGTGCAGCAAATGAGGCATTTTAATGGGGGGAAAAAAACATCCTTTTAGGCTCACCTACAGCTGAAGAAAGGGGAAACACACCTGGGAAGTGGTTCGGTGGTGAGTACAGTGGTTCATCTATCAATATTAATAATAACACATAAAACTGTGGCTTGCATATTATCTCCCAATGAACAGAAGACAGAGACTGAGTTCCATGTAATTTAATTTCAATTAGTGCATTGGAGCTTTTTAAAGAATGGACTATATATTCTTCTACAGTTACTCGCAGACTATTAAACACAATGCAGAAAAATTATTATGTAAATGAGAATTATCCTATTGGCTTGAGTATCTTTCTCCCTCTTCCTTCCCCAGGTAATTGGGTGGGTAGGCAGGTGCTGGGAAAAAACAGATGATGGGAAACGTGAATAATGAAATCTCTGCAGCACTCTCTCGCCTCCGATGCAGAAGCCCCAAGTATATGTGTGTGTCAGTTTAATTTAATTTGCTGTTAATTAGCTTAAATAGTAGTCTTACCTTCCTGTGCTTTCACTGCATTTCTGTCCAGGCTCTCATTAGGCAGTGTGATAAAGCAGGTGCTCGTTAAAAATACCAGAAGAGCCTATTTCCATGACAAAGCTATTCCTAGCACGTGTGGTAAAGGAAACTGAAGTCTTGTCCCTGGATGCAGCTGACGGGAGAGGGGAAGCAGCACCTTGTTTCCACGTGTTTAAACCCCAGAACACTAATTCCCAATACTAATAAGATCAGCATTTAAACCACAAGGTGCGGAAGCACCCAATAAATAAGTAGGTGTGTAGCTTTCTCCAAAGTGACACAGACAGAGGTCTGCCTGGAGGATTTAAGTGTTCAGTTCCCACCAATTTCTAATGCACATAAAGGACTATACCTATACAGGGATATGAAGATCTGCTTTGAATGACCATCATTCAGAAAGGAAGTTCCCAATTATTTAATCCAGCCAACAAAGGAAAAGTAAAATCTAGGGTTGATTTTTATCAGCACAGATAAACCTGGGAGACTGTAAGCTGTGAACAGACAGGGAAGAGAAGGAAGGGCTGGGAAAGAGGCAGCAGGGATGGAAAAGGGCATGGAGAAAGAGTTCAGCATAGGGTGGTGTGCTTTCAAATATTGGTATGGGAAAGGTATAAATAGAAACAAACACAAGCTTGTGGACCTAATAAAGGTCTTGTTTACAAGTGAGCAGAGTGATTCATTAAGAATGGGAACGAGCACCTGCTCTGAAAAAAAAAAAATAAAGGAAATACTGAATGAAAGCACTGAGAGAGGAGAAAAAGCGGTTTGAGTACAAGCGTGCTCAGGAAAGAGAGAAGTTCGGCACCTCTCCCCGTTCACCCGCAGCACTTGGCTGCAGCGTACCCGCTCTGTGGGCAGGGGCTCGTAGGAAAGCAGGCTGCGGTGCCGAGCGGCGGGGATGGTACGAGCAGGTCAGGAAGAGGGTGTCTGCTGCTCAGTACTTTGTTCCAAGCACTATTAAATCCAAGCAGAAAAAAACCCAAACCCTCAGCTCCTTTCTCATTTTCAATTCAGTAGCTTCTCCGGTTTTCTCTTCATTTTACTTATCTCCAACTAGAGGAAAAAATACAGGCAGGGAGCAGAGTCTAAAATCCCTGGCAAATATCCCGGTTCCGCTTGCGGAGCAGATGTCTCCAGCCGCCCCTCAGCTCTGCAGGTGTTGGGCATGAGGCTGCGGTTTGGACTAAATCCTTCCTTGTCTTCACCTTCGTGGGGACCCAGCTCTTTGGACGTGCCCATGACCCCTCTTTAAGGAGGCAGATATATTTGATGAGGCTGTGAGACCTCGATGCTGGCTAAGAAGGAAGGAAGATGGTCAAACAACCTCAAAGGGAAGAGTGGAGGCGAGTATGGAGGGTAGTAAGAAAGAATGGCCGTCTCTCTCCTCTGACCGCCCTCCAGAAGACATCACTGGAGCCTGCCCACCGTCCTGTCATGGTGGGTGTCTCTCTGAGGCTGTGATGGACCCCAGCTCGCTTGGCCTGCACCCTGCTGAGCAGCATCACCGCGCTCATGGCTGCACAAACGCAAAGAAGGCGTTTTCCCGGCCCAGGTCTGCCTTACCAGAGGGAGGAGGAATTGCATGGGGTGTTATTCAGTGTGGTGGAGCTGTTTTCACCACCTCCAAGGTGTGCTTTGCCAGAGCTAATGCCAGTCATCTATCTCCTTCCCAGACAGAGCTGCTCTGACAGATTCATTTTTTTCCACTTTTGCTTAGTAAGAGTTGGGAAAAACATGCAGAAATCGTCCTGGTAGCACCATGCCATCCTTGCTGCAGGAGCCAGCATCTGCCCAGGTGCTCTCTGCCACTGCAGCGCTGCTCCCAGCACCCCTGTACCTCTCACGGGGGAAAGAGGGACTTCTCTTGAGTTTGGTACCAATGAAGGACAAGAATGTTTCCTTTTTCCTCCCTGCCAGCGAGCTCTGCCTGGTACAGACAAAGCAAATCATTCTGCTGTGAGTCCTGGGAGAGCTGTGGCCGCTCCTGGGAAGGGGACTGAAACTGCCAGTTGGCAAACAGGGCTGGCCACCAGCTCACCTGCAACCTGATGAGGATAATCCGGCCCCATCCCTGGCTAGCAGCCTCGAGGCAAGCACTCGCTTTCCCTGGGGAATAACTCAGTGATGGTTGGTGGCCGGCGGTGCCCTGGGAGACAGTGTCTGAGTGAAAGGGCTGTCGTCTGATCCCTCGTTTTTTCATGCACTGGGGGACAAAGAAGTCCCCTGTGCTTAGCTGGCCTCTGCCTGCTTTCTGGCCGGGTTCAGCTGTACCAGCCCACGCTGCTTCCAAACAGCCTTCCAGAGGGCTGCAGCAGATGCATCTATACCGCCAGTTTAGCACAGGTTTGATCCCGCTCCTGGGACCTGAGCATCAAGCCCTGAAGCTCATGCTAAACTCCTGCCTCAGCTGGAGCTCTGCAGGGGAGGGAGAAGCCCAAGCTTTGATCGCGGAAGCTGCATCGACAAGCTGTCGGCAGGGCTTAAAGCGCTCCAGACCCATCTCTCGTGGGCTTGTGTTTCCCCTCCCGGTGCAAACGCTCCCAGCCAGGCAAGCACACAGCCATGGTGGGCCTGTCGGCTTCCCCAGCCATCTTCTCCCCGGTTTGCTGGGACCATGGCAGGGGTGTCTTCAGAGAGAGGAGCAGCCCAGCCCTGCCACAGCGCCTGGCGCTGGGTATTTACGCTCGGGGTGGAGAGGGTCTCCTGCAATAGCTGTGTCTGACATTTAGCACTAAGCAACCCTGATATCCAGGACATGCAGTCGCCCGTGTCTGCTCAGCAAAGGGAGCGTGTTGTCACAAGCCATTAGGAGGTGACGATGGGCTTGGCCTTGCTATACACTACCATCAGGGATGGGTCTGCAGGGCAGAAGGGGACTGATCTGCCCTGGTCCCCCCTAACAGCCCAGTTGTGAGGACAGGGCGTAAAGAGTCCATTCGTTCCGTCTGCCGGTGTGATCTGGTTTCATGCTCTTCGTTTAGCAGAGAAGCTCTTTCCCCTTGAGCAGTGTTATGCACTTTGCAGTTACTTCTTTAAAAAGACTTAGTTATACATTTGCTACATGTTATTTTGAATTCTCTTGAAGATCAAGGACACTACAAAGCCAGCAAGATAAAATTAGCATCTGAGCTGTAGCCTTTGCTTGGTATAAGAAATGCAGATCAGCTTCACTTGCAGTGAATGCTGGAAGGTGCATTTCATTTATGTCTTCCTTTCAGCAGACCTAGTTCTGCCATCCTTGTTTGTTATGAGTGCCACCGCAGCCCGTGAGCTGTCCCGGCAGTTTCTGTAAGGTTGCTTCCAGAGAAAAGTATCAGACAACAGCACGAGTGTTGAATCAGACCTCAAACTGATAAGAAATCAGTTTGTTCAAAATCAGTTCTTATCTACTGGCCATGCGATCGCTGGGTGTTTCAGCAGGGAGTCAAGGGGGAACAGTCAGGCTGGTTTATGATTCTGTACAGCTCTCAGAAAACCAGTGCTACGTACAGCAGCCAGCCCGGGGTTTTCAAGGGCTGTTAGAGGTGAGACCGTGTGTGGAGAAGAGCCACTGAAATGACTTAAAGATGGGGAAAGTGCCATGAGGTGGGGGCTGTAATGGCTTGTCAGTTTGGGTCATGTCAAGGCCCATGAGGCATCACGTTGTGTTGGGTAAGTGCTCTCAGAGGGAGAAAGCGGCTGGTACTGAAGGGCACTTCAGTGTAGCAGAGGTAAGCCGAACAACTGCTGGAGGGAACAAGACACATGTTTTAAAAGTGAGATTAACCATCAGGAGGGTTGACCAAAATGGTGGCCTAAAGACCTTCTCTCGATACCTTCTCCTCAAGACAAATTTCTTAGTTGGATGCTTTGCAGGGAGGTAAGTTTCACAGAATCATAGAATAACAGAATATTTTAAGTTGGAAGGGCCCCATAAGGATCATCAAGTCCAACTCCCTCCTCCTCGCAGGACTGCCTAGAACGAAACCATGTAACTATGAGGATTGTCCAGACTCTCCTTGAACTCTGACAGACTTGGTGCTGCTCCCTGGGAAGCCTGTTCCAGGGACTGACCACCCTCTCAGTGAAGAACCTCTTCCTAATGTCCAATCTGAACTTCCCCTAGGCAGCTTCATTCCATTTCTTCATGTCCTATGGCTGGTCACCAGAGAGAGGAGATCAGCACCTTCCCCTCCACTGCTCCCCTTGAATTTTAACCAAGTTTAACCCCGTACAAGTTTGGCAATATGGCAACAACCGAGCAAATTCCTATTTCATGTACCAGACATCAAATGAGATAATCTACAGCCTCTTTGACTTTCAAAATGTCCAAACCCCTGGCTTTCAGACTCAGCAAGTCAGGTCACTCTGTGAGGGCAGGTTCTCCACCGAGTTGAGGGTAGGAACAAACCAAAGGCCCCTGCTCTCTTCTCTCATCTACTCTGCAGCACTGCTGACATCGTGTGCACAGCCCTTGCTGCGTCACCAGCGCAGGCTCGGGCCCATACTCAAGTCCAACCTTGCTTCATGCCACATGGCTGCAAACTAGCACTGGACAAACTTCAGGAGGGAAGGCCAGGCCTGTGTCCCCCAGCACAGCACCGCGCTGGCACAAACCAACCCCTTCCTTGCCTTCAGGTGTAGGGCTGGAGCAGACTGGGCCAAGAAATGCTGGGCAGAAATTCAAAGGTTAGATCCTTAATTTTTATCTTTGCTCACCATTTGAGCCTGCACCCAATCTATCCTCCTATGGATTTGCTGGTGACGTTCCCTGTTATCTGTTTGAAAATGGGCCTAAAATTGACAGCTTTCACAGGATTGCCTTAGCCCCATTAGGTCTCACAGATGAAGCATTATGTTCTCAACCTGGACCAGGAGGTGAGTGGAGGTGCACCTAGGCAATGGAGACCTGAGCTGAACCCTTCAGGCTCCGCAACCTTCCTGCCCGACAGATCAGGAGTTAGCGCATTGACCCCAGAAGCAAAGGCTGTGTTTAAATCTGGTATTTCCTTATCTTTTATTCATGGTGGGTCATCCATGGTGACAAAGAGTCAAAGGAGGAGGAATGATTAGAAGAACAGCAGCAGAGCTGCCTGAAGGTGCAGATGGGATCTCAGAGGGGACAGTCAGGATTGAGAGACCCATTTTCAAAACTGGCAAATGACTGAAGGTGCTTTATGTTTACAGATTCTGCATCCAAAAGCTGAGGAGCCCCGTATTTCCAGTGAATTAATTCCCACAGATATAAGGGATGCACTTTCTGTCTCTTTCTTTGCAGATGTTTCAGAACAGTTCTGAGTTTTTCTGCAGTACTTGAGATGATTTACTGAGTAAGATCTAAGTTGGGTTGTCAGTGAGCGTAAATGGGTGTCAGTCCCTTGATCTTCACTGATTTATAGCCATTTATGCCAACGCAGGATTATTCTTTCAAGAAAGTGGCTATGAGTACCCAAGCTTTAAAGCCTAAGTTGTTTTCATTGGACTCGTAGGTAAAGTGTTTCATGTTTCCAAAGTAGGATGAACTCAAAGACACTTTCACAAAGTTACTGATACACGCTTAAAAGTAGGTGTTTCTGGGAATATTGCTGTCATTTAGCGAGTGTATTTACAGCAAGCCAGCAAGAAGCAACGCAATGCAAACACAGTCCATCTGGAACCACTGGCACTAGCGCCCGTTCACTAACAGCAACCAGCCAGATCTGGATACTTAAATAAGATAATGCCATATGCAACTGCTTTCTTTGTTAATAAAGGTAACGTTGTGCATTGAACTAAAGATAGATAGGTGCCACAAATGTCCTGATCTGTACTTCAGAATCTGGGGGTTTGTATCCAGATTTTCTTGTTTGTCCCATTAGAGGAACAAGACTGCCAGTGAATTTTAGCTCCGGAGCCAACTTCTGCAAAATCTGAAGGAGGTGGGAAGTTGGATTCAGGCTGATGTCTGTCTGCTTTGCTGACTACACCAGAACACTGTGCCCTGGTTCAGAAATCCCCAGACTATAGCTCAGGGAAGATGTTCTGCTTGTGAAACAGTCCTGCATTGCCTCTGGTCACAGGACAGTAAAGCATTAAAACGAGGGCCCAGAGGAGCAGAGCAGGACGCTGTGCCCCCCCAGCAAAGGCTGGTCATGCCTGCTGCGTTTGTAGAAGAGAGGACAGGTGGCCAACAGGATGACCATGAGGCAGCAATGTGCCCTGGTGGCCAAGAAGGCCAATGGCATCCTGGGGTGCACCCAGCAGAGTGTGGCCAGCAGGGCGAGGGAGGGCATCCTCCCCCTCTGCTCTGCCCTGGGGAGGCCGCAGCCGGAGCACTGTGTGCAGTTCTGGGCTCCCCGGGTCAGGAAGGACAGGGAACTGCTGGAGAGGGCCCAGCAAAGGGCTACAGAGATGGTGAGGGGATTGGAGCAGTGACAGAACAAGAGGGAACGGGCACAAACTTGAGCATAGGAAGTTCCATCTCAACCTGAGGAGGAACTTCTTTCCTTTGCGGGTGGCAGAGCAGTGGCACAGCTGCCCAGAGAGGTGGGGGAGTCTCCCACTCGGGAGCCATCCCAAACCCGCCTGGACGCCGTCCTGTGCCACTGCTGGAGGTGACCCTGCTGTGGCAGGGGGTTGGACTGGGGGAGCTCCAGAGGACCCTTCCAACCCCCACCATTCTGTGATAAGCTGTCATAGTAAGAGGTCGCTGTCCCGAAGGTCGCTGCACAGAAGGGACTGGGAGAACTGATGGACTGCTGATATTTTTAGGATTTTTGTTGGTACAGTCAAGTCTTTTTTTCCTAGGGAAAAGGATAAAGTCCTTAAGGACCATGGCTGACTGGGATTCCTGATAAGTAGTAGTAGTACCCAGCAAGTTTTCTGCCTTATTGTTTTATGCTGAGGTTACTATTCCCAAATAAAAGACAACCAAGGGAGAAGCAAGCCACATCACCTTCCACTGCATAGGACTTTCATTCATGAAACGCAGAGAAAATTAAGGAGCCCACAGCTTCCACAAGTAGTCTGCTTGCTTGCCTTCTCTTCCTCCTTTAAAATCTGTTGAAATGACAAAAACTGGTTTAGTCCTTTTGCTTATTCTTGGTAGTGTGGTTCCATCAAAAGCCATCCAGTGTTGTGCTAAGCACTGAAACGCACATGAAGTAAACAGGCCCTGTGCCCAGGAGATCAGCAAATACAGGAGATTGCAAAAAACCCAAACTCCTATTGAGGTAGCACATGGGAACAGGGAAATGGCGATGGTTAAAAGGAAAGACCATGAGGAGAGGGATTATATTTCATCTCTCCAGCATCTGTCCAAAACACCTCTGAAATGGTTTCCTTGGTCCCCAAGTCACTCTCATTTGAGGCTTCACACTTTTCTTTCTGCTGTTATTTTACATTTCATTGTCTCAGTGTTTCCAGATGAAAATAGTCCTACTCCAACAAACTACTGGGAGGGTGTTTTCCCTCTGTTGCGAACAGCTTGTTTCCCTGCTCTTCCTCAGCATTCAGCACACCGCGGCAGCAATGTGCCTTTCATTAGGTGGACCAGGAGTGCTCTGCATCCTTCCTAATGGTTTTCTCCCCAGATGCCGGGATTGATGTGATGGCAATTTCCATGAGTTCTGTTACCTGTCCTAACCCAAAAAGCATACATGTGGGTACAGCCACACACTGCTTTTCCCTGCCTGCTTCCAAGCTGATGTGGAAGCTCTGGGGAAAAGACGAATGTTACTTGCCAGTTAGGTCTACTAATTACAGGATGTGTTTTTTGGAGGAGGAAAAAAAAAATTTAAAAAAATTGTTTTCACTTGCAGTCTTTCCAATCTGTTTCGAATTAGGAGACACTCAGGATTAGAAAGTGTTTTCTCATTAGAACAAATGTCACAGATTTAAAAACCTCTTCATTTAAATTCCGCCTAATGTTCTTTGGCTTGAACAAGTGAGCTCTTAATGTCCATTTTAATTAAAGCATTTCAGCGGGATTTCAGCTGGGCACCTAATGACAGCAGGTCTCTCTGAGAAGTGGACGCGGTCCAACCCAGAAGGGGAACGCCAGGGTGGGAACTTCAAGCAGAAGCTGTCCTTTTTTTTGGCTTTTTAGGGAAAAGTGCTAAAGGCAACACAAGTTAAGGTCTGTGTAGAAAAATGATCCCACGCTTGCAGCGGGCAGAAATACCGCATGGTTTGGGAGACGCTGGCTGGGGCTTTTGCAGAGGGGTTGATCTACGTTTCTCTAAGCCGCTATGAATTTTTCTTTTTTCGCTGCTGTACCGGTTTGCGAGTCACCAGCGAGAGGCTCCGGCAGCTAAGCAGGATTGCCAGCCACAGGCTTCATCACCCCGCCTGTGCTCCCAGACTCCTCCTCTCCCCCGTCCGCTGCCCCCAGACTTCTCGTTTCCATTCAGGTAAAAGTTTGGTGCTTGCCCCCGTCTCCCCAGCCAGCCCCCATCGTGCTGCATCCATTTCCCAGCGCACGCCCACGGGAACCGCAAGTGAGAAGGACCTTTTTAGCTTTCTGGGGAAAGAAATCCCGTTGAGACACCGGGTGATTCGGCCAAGGGCTGCCAGGCAAGTGTCTGCCAGGAGGGCGTTACGGTAAAGTGCTGGAAAACAAAGCATCCTTCAAGCACATTCCTTTCCTCGCGCATGGAAAGGTTCCTGCCATCCCCAGTGGCTCCAAGGGTGGGAGAAGGACCTGAAGGCTGAGCGCCGGCAGGTGGTGAGAGCAGCCCGTGGCCAGTGTTTCTCCGTAGTCAGTGGATGTGTAGAAAGAGGAGAAAACTGTAGGGTCAGATCTCACCGATGGAAATCAGCCAGCTCTGGTAAAGTCACAAACTTCGCCCGGGTTCACACCAGTCCTGTCTGGCTCACTCTCTCCCTCCTCGAGCGATGAATAAATCTGGAGACAGTTAATAATGAAAGACTATTAAGATAAGATTTAGTCTTTATTGTTCTCATGCTTCCATCATTTGTCAGGCACTCGAACCAACCAGAGGGAACGTCAGTCTGGGAAATGCTGCTGATATACCCGTACGGTAGCAGATTTATCGGTGCTTGTGCCCAGGCACCATCTGAGGCAGGAGAAGTGCTACCTGGGCAGGCGTCGCCGTGTGTCACCAGCGTTTCTGCTCCCTTCCCTCAGAACAATCTTTTAAAGCAGTCACCTTCCCTTGATAGCTCATAAACAGTATCACTGTTGGAGCCGGGCAGTGTTTCTGGGCCAAAAAAGCACCTCGACAGACAACGTGTCAGTTTTCAGGAAGAAAATGTTGTCAGCTTGATCAGTTAGCCTCCAAAATTCAGGCAGAGGTTCATTTTGAATCATCCTTGGAAGTAAGATTCTTTATTTGCTTCCCCCTCCCCACCATGTTGATTGTTTTTCTTCCTTTTTAGAGAGAATCCTGTTTGTGCTCTCTCACATTCGCAGCTTGAGGGAGTGCTTAAGAGCACATCTTCGATTTCCTCACTGACAGCGGTAAGAAAACGTATGAAAATAAGCAAAGGTTTTGTTTTCAGACCATCTTCAGCTGCATGTAGTGTGCAGTTCCTGGAAGAAAGGGCACTTGGATGTAAACGGTGTATACACAGGAACAAAAAAACAATGCCAGTATTAATTTGCCATCACGCGGGTGTTGTGGCGCTCACGGCAGCAGCAGCGTGCAGGGCGCTGACACGAAATGCGCAGCCCTTCCCCAAGACAACAGTTGTACGGGTGCAGCACAGCCGCGTTGGATGCATCTGCTTTTGCAGATTGCGCTCACTGAGTTTTTCTCTCTCCACATGCAGTCGGACGAGCCCTGGCTCCCCTGCTCCAACACCCTTTTATCGCTCGTAGACTGACTTTGAGATGGGGCGGAAAAAGTAATCTGACAGAGGGAAGTTCCAAGGTCAGCGCTGCTCACCCGTCCCCGTCAGCCCACTGAGCTCATAAATTGGTGTTAACACCTCCTGGAAAAAAACCTGACAAATATAAAAAAGAATTGCTCCTGCTTGGAAGCCTCCCCATTACTGGCGCAAGGCGTTGTGGCGCAGACCAGCAGGACTGCAAGCGCAGACAAAACCCAAAGCCCGTTCCACGCTCCCCAGTCCAGCTGTGGTCCCTATGCACCCCAGCCCAGCTGTAGTTCACACACACCCCAGTCCAGCTGTGGTCCCCAGCCCCTGGCAGCATCCTGCCCGTCTCCCAGAGCGACCAGGAAAGACCTGCCTTTTTAGGCAACTTATTTTGTTTAAACATCATAAAGCGCCTATATATTTTTTTGTTCCTCTGCTATTAGAAATTGGCTTTTGCAGGATGATTTTTCTTTTTTTTTTTTTCTCTTTTTCTTTTTTTCTCCGCTCGTTCTTTAAATAGCTGCTTATAACGGGGCCTCGTGGTGTGGAAAGCACAAATAACAGGAGCCTTTGAGATGGACCCCTCCCGCCCCCTCCACTAACAATCCTCTTTAGTGGGACTCATAAAACCCATTATTGCTGCTGCAGATTGGCCACACTGTGACTTTGGAGAAAAATTCCGTGTTGACACTGTTGCTTCATTGTTATTCTTTCTGTACCGCTGGAACAAAATGAAAAATTCATTAAAAACAGAGAAAAAAGGGCAAAGAAAGAAAACCAGCGGCATTTCTCTATCTCCCAGCATAAAAATCAAACGGAGAAGGTTGAAATCAGGGCGACGGGGAGAGAGGGGTGAGAGGGTTAAATGTCCGAAGGGTTCATAGCTCCACGTGCAGTGTCCTGGACAAACAGGCTGATAAAAGGGACCTGTCACCTCCTTTACAGCGCACCGCTATCAAATTAGGAGTCAGGGTTGGGTCTCACGGGAGGACTTGCTTTCTTCAGGACATTCCAGCAGGCAGCAACCCCTCGGAGGAGCTCCAGGAGCTGTGCTGCGGCCCCAGGGAGGTCCCCAAGTGGTGTGCTCTGCTTTCGGCCCCTCGCTCCCAGCCCGGCAGGTCCCCACGCGCTCCCCCTTTCCAGCCAGGCTGGCACCCCTGGTCCCCACATGTTCCCAAGTCCCCAAGGACATCACCTCTAGTCTGGCCTGCCCCATTGGTCCGAGCGGGGTGGCAGGGAGAGGAGGGGACGTGGAGGTGTGGGAAACTGGGGCACAAAGAGGCTGTGCCGGCAGCGAGACGCCAGGACCGAGCTCCCACCACGCAGACGCTGCTCGTGGGCTCCCAGCACCTCCTCCTCCGGCAACGGTGGTGGCACTCGGGGGACCCCGCAGGCAGTTGTGCGCAGCCCAGCGTTGGCTTCTTCTAGGGCCTGCCTGAATTTCACAGTCTGCGCTCTCAAGGACACCCTTTAAGGAGCGGAGGGACAGATCCTACCCCAAGGCTCAGCCAGAGGAGCTGTGCCATGCCCTGCAGCCCTTCCTCACCACCGGGACCACTGCAAAACTGCTCTGTGTTAGTCCTTCAGCCTTAGGACCAGCACGTGAGCTCTGCCCAGGGCAGACAGACCAACGGGCTTGGAATAGCAGATCCTCAGCTCTGCACATCAGAGTTCCCCCATCCACCCTTTCCTGGGATGAGGTGGACAAGGAACGTTGTCTGAGTGACAGAGGTGGACAAGAAGCATTGTCTGCGGTTCCTTACCGGGGATGCCACACCATCCCCTTTGCCTTGGTGCCGGCAAGGATTTCAGCATGGTCTCCCACAGCATCCTGGCATCCCAGTTAGGCCTCCACTGTCCGGATGGGTGGCTTTGTAAAGCAGTGAAAGACCGGCTGGATAGCTGGGCTCCGTGGAGGTTAGGGGTTGGTCGTGCTCTACCTGGAGGTCAGTTACGAGGGGCAATACCTCCCCTTACAAGGGGAAAGACCCCTCAGTGGTCTTTCCTGGGCCCTGTCCTCAGCAATGACCCGAGGAGGGGACAAAATGCACCCTCAGGTTTGCAGCAGACACCAAGCGCGCAGTCAACGTGCTTGCAGGCAGGGCTGCCACGCAGCACAGCCCGCGTGGGCTGGAGCGACAGGCCAACAGGGACCTCCGGAAACCCAGCGAGGACAAGTGCCAAAGCCCTGAACGCAGGACCGACTGTCCCCTCGCCCCATACGGGTTGGGGACCCACCAGCTAGAGAGCAGCCGGGGTGCCACCGGGCAGCAAGCGAAGCTTGAGGAGCAGTGCTGGCCGGCAGCGAGGACAGGGACAGCGGGCCGGGTTGTACGGGCAGTGGACAGAGGGCGATGGCTGCTCCCTCTCCTTGGCACATGCCAACCCCGGTTGGAACAAGCACGTGTAGTTGAGCCACCCCTGGGACAAGAAACATGGTGCTAAACTGGGGTAAGCCCAGCAGACTCCGGGGAGGTGGGATGAGAGCTCCACGGCCCCCTCCAGCCTGAGCTCGCCCTCAACCTTCTTCCCAAACCTGCTGCAGGTTTTCTCCGTAGCCGCAGCTTTTTATTCTCATGACAGGTCTCCATCTCCACAATTACCACTACGGTACTTTTCCATCCCATGAAGGGGATGCCCCCAAACCCAAGCACTTCAATCTTTAAAAAAAAAATAATATATATATATATAAATGAAAAAACAAAACATTTCCCAGGATCTCTGCTCAGGAATGTCACAGGGGAAGAAAAGTCTTTTTGTGATCAAGAGACTTAACTTCAAAAGCATCCAAACTGCAGCTCTCCGTGGGGCACCTTTCTGCAGGGTTATTAATAAGAAATAATTGTTTTAAGTGCAGAAAAGTATGTGTACTTTCTATTCCCTTCCAAAACCCCTGCATCATTTGTCCTTAATGAATAATGAAAGATGCTTTTGTATTGCTTCCCACCCATAGACTTGAAAGTGATTGTTAAGCAATAATAAATAGGACTTTAAAGAAAATCGGGTTTTGATGAAAACTTAATTCTGGACTAATATGAGGAGCACCTGCTTTTGCACAAGTTTACAGATGTTACTGGGGCCTTTGTGGGTGGAGAATTTTGGTCACATTTGGCCCCAACAATGGAAAAATATCGCTAGATTATTCTGAAATGCTGTTGTGCCCATTGATCCGCCTTCCGGAAGGAACTGGGGAGATTCCCGTGCCTGGGATATGCCCTTTGAGCGCAGGACTGCTGTCATGCGCTGTCTCCCCGTGCTCCGAGGGGGTGATTTATCATGGGAGGCAAAACCCGAGGAGGAGGTTGTTTCCCAAGGAGAGAGGGAGTGCAATGTCCCATGACAGACTGGGGTATTCGGATTTCAGTGGAAAAGCCAATAAATTAAACTGGGAAGCTGATGAGGTTTTGCTTTACAACCCTTCCTTGGGAAACCCACTCTGCAGGTGAAAAACTGAAGATTGGAAGAGAGATGTGAGTTGTACAAGAAAAATTAAGCTGAAAAACCAGTCAATTCTTCACGTTTGGGTTGGTCGGTACCCAGAGATCTTGCCTCCAGCCCACAGTCCATCAGGTCTTGATGTTGGCAAGAGAGTTCACCTTGTTAAGGGGTCTCCTTCTACTGAACAACCCAACCTTCAGAGGTACCTTCTGAGCACCTCGCCACTCCCACCAGCCTCAGCAGGAGCACGCATTACGCCAGGTAGTTTTGTGTAATTGAGCACTTAAACTCCACCATAGTTGTGTTGGAGAATACTTCAGGGGGGAATGGTCTCTGTCTTGATCGCCAATTAATCATCTGGGCTCTGGCGCTATCCCTGTGAACAGGAACGTGCTGAAGGGTTGCAACGAGCATAGCTGTGATGGGTCGCTCCTGCCGGTGGGCTCCTGCTCTACAGTAATGCGCTGCAGAGTGCTATTGCATAAAATTATTGGCAGTAAATGTTCCAGTGACCTGAACGAGCTTCCCACGAGCCAGGACCACACTGTGCATGAGTGTGTGGAACCTGTGTGCACATCATCAGCTGTGTACAGCGCTGTCTGCCTTATTTCACAGAGCCATGGAATGGTTTGGGTTGGAAGGGACCTTAAAGACCATCCAGTCCCACCCCCCTGCCCTGGGCAGGGATAACCTCCCCCCAGCCCAGGCTGCTCCCAGCCCAGTCCAACCTGGCCTTGGACACCTCCAGGGATGGGGCAGCCACAGCTTCTCGGGGCAGCCTGCGCCAGGGGCTCACCGCCTGCACAGGGAAAAGTTTCTTCCTAATATCTCATCTAAATCTCTCCTCTTCCAGTTTGAAGCCATTCCCCCTCGTCCTATCACTCCATGCCCTTGTAAAAAGTCCCTCCCCAGCCTTCTTGTAGATGCCCGTTAGGCACTGGAAGGGGCTCTGAGGTCTCCCCGGAGCCTTCTCCTCTCCAGGCTGAACCCCCCCTCTCCCAGCCTGTCCTCCCCACAGAGGGGCTCAGCCCTCGCAGCATCTCCGGGCCCTCCTCCGGCCCCGCTCCAACAGCTCCGTGTCCTTCTGCTGTTGGGCCCCCCCGAGCTGGAGGCAGCGCTGCAGGGGGGGGGTGTGGGGGGGGTGTGTGTGTGTCATCTCTGCATGGGTCCCTCCCTCTGCTGCCACCGCTTCTACCGCGGACTCCCCACGGACGGACGGAGCGGTGCAGTGCCGGACATCAGTTTCGGGAGGAAAACACCGGATTCCTAAGGGAATTGTTTTCCTCCCGCCCCGCTGTGACACAAGAGCATCTCTCGCCCGGTTCACCGCCCGGTCCAGCCCAAACCACGGCCCCTCCTCGGGGATAAAGCCAAACCGAGACTCAGCCGACCCGTTACACAGACACCGGCGGGGGCGCGGCAATGTGTCCGTCCCGTCCTCCCCCCCCACGCCGGGACCGCCCTCCCGGTCTCCGGCCCCGCGCTCCCCGGGCCGCCCCGCTGCCCGCCGCCGGGCTGCCGCGACTCCGGTTGACACAACGGCGCGTCGGGGACCTCGGTGGGACCGCCCCCCCGCCGCCCACCGACACCGACACCGACACCGCCACCGCCGCCGCCGCCGGAGCGGCCCCGCGCTCCCACCGCCCCACCCCCCCCGCCCCGGCCCCGCGTTGGGCTCTTCCACTGCGGGGCGAGAGGGGAGCCCGAAGTGGGGGGGGGGGGGGGGGGGGGTGGTGCGGAAGGAGAAGCGGCGCTGCCCTGCGCCGAAGCCTGGCACGGCGCAGCCCCTCGGGGCGGATCCTCTCGGGCGCCGCCGCGGCGGTACCGGGGGCGGGCAGCGGCCGCCGGTGTGAGGGAACCCCGCGGTGAAAATCCCCCCTTCTCCCCCCCCCCCCTCCCGGCGCGGCGCGGTGGTACGGTCGGCGGGAAGGAGCCGGGGCGGCGGGGCGGCGCGCGGCACTCTGCCGGCGGCTCGCGCGGGGCGAGGCGGGACGGGGGCGGCAGCTCCGCGCCGCGACCCTCTCCCTCCCTCTCCCTCCCCGTCCGCGCCTCGGTGAGTCCTCCTCCGCCTCTCCCCCCCTCCCTTCCCGGTGTCTGTCTGTCTGTCTGTCCGTCCGTCCGTCCCGGCTGCGCTCGGCGGGGCTGCCTCTTGCCTTTCCTTTTCCGCGCTAGCAGCGGGGGGCTGGCTGCAAACGAGTTGTTGCTTTCTTTATTACTTATTTTTTTTCCTTCGATGTTCTCCTTTCCCCGCACTTCCCTGTTTTTCCTCTGCTGTTTTTCTTAATTATTTTTTTGCGCGCGTGCTTATTTATTCCCCCCCACCCCTCTGTCGATTTACCTCTTTCCCCCTATTAACGGGAAGCGCGGAGGTGCCGACACCCGCGGGACGGGAAACTTCGCCGTTGAGGGTGTTGGGTGCAGCCCAGCCCGGGGCCGGGCTGTGCCTCCTGCGCTGAGCCCCCTCCGGATCCGCTCCTCCGGGAGAGGCGCCCCTCGGCCCGGCTGGAAGTGACTGAACGGTGCTTCGTCCCCGTGAAATGGGTTGAACGATGGGAGCGGTGGGCTGCAGCGGGGCTTGTGCTCTGGTAGCCAAGGGGCTGCGCAATATGCCCATCGGCATGTTGGTGTTGTGAGCCCTACGATCTCTTAAAAGGCAATTTATTTATATATTTATTTACTTTCTGCGTTTGGGAGTGTCACCTGTCACGGATGTGTTTGGGGTTGGTGGTTTCTGTGAGGGTTGGAGGTGATGGGTGAAGCTCCAGTTCTCGCTCCCGGCGGCTGTCGGGATGGCCGCGGCTGTCCGTCTGCCAGCCGGCAAGTTTTGGCTGTGGCTTTTGCGTTTATCGCGGCTGATCTCTTTTATGATTAGAGAGCCCGGAATGCCAAGAGGTGACTCGCCTGTATGTGTGGATGTGCACCTTTGTTTTCCTGCCTCTGCTTCCGAGTGGAAGTCTCCGGTTCGGTTGGTGCCACGGGGAAGCCCTGGGCTGGAAGGCTGAGCCGGGGACCAGGCTGGGGGCTTCCCACTGTCCGTTTTCGGGTCGCTCTTCTGCTCAGGCTTTCGTGGAGGCTGAAGTCGGGAGTGTCACGATTAGTTGCTTTCGAGGCCAGAAAAAAAAAAAACAAACAAAAGACCCTGTCATTTCATATTAATGAAGTCATTGCTGTCGTTTCCCTGCAAATAAATCCGGTGAGGTGATCCGTGGCCGGTGCTGGGGTTTGCCGGGTTGGGGAGATGTGGGCGGCCCTCGGCTGGCACTGCGGCTGGTGTTTCCCGGGGACCTGGTGGTCCAGGCTGAGCCCGTTCGCTTTGGCTCCGAGCGGGGCTGGCCGGTGCCCGGGGTCCGCCGTCACGGGGTGCGTGGCGTGGGCTCCCGCGGGACCCCCGGCGCGTCCCTGCTGCGAGGAGGAACCCCGCACGCTCCTGCAGGGGCTCCTGCCCGGGTGAGAATTGGGGAGGTGGTACTCTCGTTTGCATTTTGTCCTCTCCTTTATTCCACAGTTTGTTCTCATTTAGGTTATTTGTGTTATTTCCTTCTAAGGTAAAGGACAGGGAAGGAGCCTGTTCTCTAAGCAGAGCTCCTGGGTGAGGAGGGAAGGAGTAAGACGGCCTTTTCCTCATCCTCACGAAGGACTAGAGCTGCCTCTGCCGGCCCTCGTGGGTGACCGGGCAGGTAAGGAGCCTGTGGCATGAGGGAAACCTCAGGGTGAGCCACGGCGACGCGGTTCTGTCGCACCCGTCGTGGGCTGCCCGCTCTCGGTGACAACTTGTTGCAAGGTTTAGCGCTCACATTCCTGGAGGTCATGTTATGACTCTCGTTTGGGGTGCGGGGCGTTGGGCTTGGCTGCGTGTGGTACCCTCCTTCGGGAGGTGGCGTGTTAAAACAGACGCTCGTTTAGTTCACCGTGCTGTGCCCGGGAAGGATGGACGGTGTTTTACTGCTGTCAAGCTCGTGTTGTTAGACGGATTTTGAGGGGAACGGCAGAGCAGGAGGAGGTGGGACTCTTAAGAACCGCTTTCTTTAGAAAAGGCAGATAATAGGCAGCGAGTTTTGGAAGGATGTTTTATTTAGGGATTGTAAAGAGAGGATTAAAGCTCTTTACAGAGAGCAGTTTATGTGGAATAAGCGATGGGACTTGATCAGTCGGGAAAATAAGGCTCCCAACACCTTCTGGGCACCTAGAGAGCTTTCAGCTCGCCTTATCCCAAATTATTCGATAAAGGCAACAGAACTTCTTTTGATTTGAGTGCTTTACTGATGGCTGCGTAAAGGAGTTTGCAGGCATAGAAGTAAAACTTGCATCTGCTCGAAGAAAAGGGCCTGTGGATATAAAAATCTTTGATGTGCTAAAGGTGCCGTAGAGTTATCGGAGATGTTAATTATGGGTATTAGAAATTGCTGTGCCTGTCTTGGAGAGAACTGCAGCTTTCCCGTTCCGTTACTGTCTGGCCTGGCGCAGGGTTGCGTTCCCACTGCGTTTGAAGGAGCAGAAAGGGCATCGCCTGCGGAGTTACGGAAAGGAGAGTGGGTTTGCGGAGGGGAGAAGAAATGAGGAATCAAATTTGGCCCTCGAGTTTCGACTCCGAAACGAGTTGCTCGTTCTTTTCACAGCTTGAGCTTTGTGATGGAAAGGTTGGAAACACCCAGCGAGAAACAACACACTAGGGGGGGAAAAAAAATCAGAAATAAGCTAGACAGAGTGAAATTCAGAATAAACTGTCATCGGAGTGGCTATAAACCTACTGACGCAAAGGGAGGGAGGAACCGTTTGGATCAATAACAAGTGCTTTTTTATTACTGTAGAGCTTTAATTATACCTTTAAAAAAGAAATAATAATCCTAAATGTGTGCTTTTTACCCCTGTGTCCGTAGCCGAGGCAAAATCTGGAGAGTTCGTGCTGATCTGGGCAACCTGAATGAAGCTGAAGAGCAAAAAGGCTCTTAGGAGAATCTGAAACCCAGGAGGCATTTTTCAGACCTGAGTTATGTCACTTTCTTTTTTTTTTTTTTTAGAGGTGCCTCAGGCAATTGCATTTTAAGAAGACAAAGCTTTTGTTTTCAAGCTGCCCTAGAAAAATGCCAAGGATGAATCCAAAGGAAAGGCTTTCAGAAGTTGTCATTTGTGATTAAGTTGATTTTGCTGTTGTGCACCAGAACGCCGCTGCCTTCCTCGGCGCGGTGTGAGCCGCGGCTATTTTTATTTGTGCCACCGGTGCTGGTGTACCTGTTTAATGCGAGTGAGTAACATTACATGGCGCTTCTCACCCGAAGGTGTATATTTAGTTAGAAGCTCAGATGTCTGCTAGCTCCAATATAAAATTAATGGTGTGTGCTTTGCAAAAGGCAGAATTGAGGTGACACCAGGGCAGAGATTGACTCAAACCCCGGTATTCTGCAGAATTAACATGGGCTTGTAAGTGTCTAGTTTTGCGTTTAAGGTGCTGGAGCTATCAAAGCCCTGGCTTGTAACAGTGAGCTGCTTTCTTTCGCGTGTCTTAGGAAATGCTCAGCTTGCGTGGAGACAAGAAGTGCGCGTGCAAATAGTGAATCTAAAGCTTTTCTTGCGCCTTCTCGTGCCTCTCGCAGCTTGAAACAGTCAGGAATAGTACCCTGTTGTTGCCAGGCTGTGGGCAAAGGAGAGAAGCTGCTTCTGCGGAGCCCGCGGTGGGGGATAACGCGCGGCGGCGTCTGCCAGCCCGCGCTGGAGCACGGACGTGGAAAAGTGCATCGCCTGCGATCTGTAGCTTTGTAAGCTCCCGGTGAGGCCCTTCTTGATTGAGAAAGGTGAGATACTGGGAGTGTTGTAATGACTTCCTCCTCTTAAATAAAATGAGAACAGTTTTCCACTTAATCTAACCGTCTTAAAGCGGCGTTTGCCTTGTTAGCAGCATCGGGAGGTGTCCCTGGAGCAAACCTCCCCCCCCAGACAGCCGCTTTCTGTCGCTGTGCTGATCTCTGCCCTGGGTATCCAGGGGAAGGCTATAAGGGTGGCGTGAGTCATCTTTTTGGCTCTTGTATAACACTGTTTAACACGGACAATCCCGTTTGTTCCGCTTACTGAGGTCTCTTGTCTTTTCCAACGTGAAGGGGGCCGGGAGTGGATGTACCCCCTCGCCAGGGGGGGGACCTGGTGAGCTGCCGCGGCTGGTGCGTGGGCGGGTGGATCCTGCATCTGTCACTCTGGCACCTAATCATAATTTTATTATTTTTTTTTTTAAGGCAAGCCTCAAGAACATGTTGAAACGAATAGAGCTAGATGTCCCAGTGAGAAGCTCCCGAGGCAAGACTCTGCCTTGCCTTTGCAGGGAAGGTGTGTGTCCATCCCCCCCCACCCCGCATTGATTTAAGGGCTTCTGAGCTTTTTGTGTCTACCCAGATGCCGGAGCTGAACATCAGGATGCTGGACTGGGTTTCGGCAGCATCCCTGCACCTGCAGCAGAGTATTTCCTTTACTTAACAGCCTTTTGTAGACTTTGCTAGTGACGTTGCACAACTGTCCTTTTTTTCGTCGTTGTTGTTGTTCCCAAAAGTCTGGTTTTAAAAAAAGAAAACATAATGCCAGTTGGTTTTTCTAAGAAAAACACGAATGAGGTAAATAGCGTGGGCACCTCTGGGCTACGGCCGGGTGAATTCAGCGATTCCCAGGTGAAGTCTGCAGCATCGTCTGCGTGGGGTGTGTGATGGTACCGAACAACAGGCGCTGAAAAGTGCCGTAGCTTTATCCGATGCTTTCACAAGCAGCTTATATTTCACCAAACACAGCCACGGTGGGAATGAATGTGAACTCATCTGCTGATTGCGACCGCGGGCAGAATGAGAACGGACAGGCTAAATGCACGAGCAGGAGCAATAACTGAGGCAGTGCCGCTCCGTCTCCTGCGGTGTGGGGATTAAGTGGCTCCTGCTGTGTCCTGCCTCCCTTGGAGGGAGAGCATCCTTCCACGTGGGGGTCTGCCTGCCGGCAGGGGGGTGCTTAAACGTGGGAATGAGGGTGCCAGTTTCTGCCGGAGAAGATGTTGTGGAGATGATGGCGACGGACGCTTGTTCGGGCAGCTGGGAATAGATCAACACTGTTATTCGTTTTAATATATGAATTCCTGAGCTCAGGACTGGGCTGGCAAAGGACATCAGGTGGGTGGAGGAGGTGGTTGCAGATGGTCCCCACCTGGTCTCTTGATGTCTTCATTAGTCTAAATCTCATGCCTTGCTTCTGCCTTTAGCCAACTTTTTTTTTTTTGAAAACTATCTTGGGAGCATTTGTGAGAAAAATGCCTCCTTTAGGAGGACGCGGGGTGCACCAGAGCTGTCACCTGTCCTGCGCAGGGAGAAAATACCTCTGCTTGGAGGTTGGGGATCTGTTTGAACTGAAGCTGTGGTGAAGCCTGCTGGGCTGGAGAAATTAGCGTAATCTGGTGCGCCAACGAAGAGGTTTGGACCTCGACCACGTGGGGTGGCAGTGGCTTCCGTGGATATCGTATGATGGTGGGCTGGCAGGCAGTGCTGTCGGTGTTTGTGTCACCCCTGTCACCTGGCCTTCGCTCTCTCTTCTCGGTTGCATCCTAGAGTAGCCAGGACTAAAAGGCGACTCTCCTGCTCTGAGATGTGGCCCCTGTGTAGAAGATTGCAAGTGACTGATACTGGGCATGTAGGTTCATCTAGGAGCAAGGCTCCCTTGAGCTTCCAATATATACTTTTTTTTTCTAGATAAATTTGAGAAACTCTGTGGTTGCTCTTGGACATAACGTTGCAGAGCTGATGGTGCTCCGTGGCCTGGTTGAGCGTGTCCCTGCTCGAAGGGCAGCTTTGTGGGGGTTTGGTGGTTCAGCAGCTCCTGGTTTCCGTCGCTGGAGCTGTATCCACTTGTAAAAGGTGTTTGCATGTGACTGTGGGTTCTGCAGCAACGTGCAGTGCTTAGAGCTCTTGTCAACTCCTGAAACTCTTCTGGGAGCTGGTAAGAGCTATGAGCACTGCAAAAATCCTCTTGAGCTCCTCTAGGAACTTGGGCTTATTTTTTTAATTTGTATTTTTTAACTTTTGCTCCAAAGTTTAGTCTTGGGTGCATCTCTCACTCATGCTCATGCATTTCATCAGGTCAGTACAATTTTGCCTTACATGCATGCCGCCCGCGGCGGTGGTGATTGGAGAGGTCCCATAGGTTCTCCCCAAGCCCAGGGACAGACCCCCCACCATCACTGCAGGCGCTGCATCTCTGCAGACACAGGCGTGGGTCGCTGGAGGATGGGGGACCTCGACTGGGGAACTGGCTCTGAAATTTCTGCCTTTATAAAACTACTGACAAAAATCCTCGGTACAGCTAATCTCATGCAGCCAGTGTCCTTTCTTTACCTCCGGTAGCATCTTGGCACCCACAGGGCACAGGTGATGGTGGAGAGAAACATCTGATGCTAAATTCCACTGGAAGGATGCCCTGTGAAGCTAATGCTGTCGAACAGCTTCACCAGCACTGGGGGAATGACTGCTGCCACGGATGCACATCAAAGGTGGGCTTTGTGCTTTTTTCCTCTTAATTAGGAGTGGAGTGCTTTCCTGCAGATGGGCTCCCCAGCTATTTGACTGCGCTCTTAACAGCCTTTTCAGGGAGGGCACGTTAATAAGCTGGAGTTTCTGGTACCTCCTGTGAGCAGAACCACACCTTGTGGCAGGAGAGAGGCAGGAAGGGCTTAGATGATTTTAATTAAAGTTGTTGTGAGGAAGAAATTAAACTTGGTCTCTTGCCCTGCTCATATTAGGAGGGGAGAGAGCTCAGCCTCTCTGAACTGAGCTATTAGCCGCCTTCTGTTTGCCTAGGAAGAAAAAAGGCAATTTCTTTGTGGCTTTTACCCAGGCTCCCGGGCCCTGATTGCTTGTTTACCTTCAGCAGCTCCCCAAATCGCTTTGGAGATGGGCTTAAGCATTGATCATCTCTTGTGGTCCTTCATCTTTGTCCTGCCAGCAGCCATTACAAAAGGTATCTTAAATTACCTCTGTTCCCCAAATGAAGGGGCTGTGTGTATGGTCTGGTAGAATAAAGCTCTTTCAGCCGAAGTATGAATCGGCCGATGTCTCTGCCCCGTGCTTTGCTCCCAGTTCTCCTGGATTAGCCGTCCAGCCCAGGCTGGAGAGCAGCACGGGTTCCAGGAAAGGAGAAGAAAAACCAAAACCCAAAGTACTACTTAATTTCAAGGCAAAAGCTGCCAGTGCTCCACCTGGTGAGTGGGGTCCTGTTTGAAAACAACTTGTTCTGCCCTTATTGCAGTGGTGGGACCTCTCCTCTGGCTGCAGGCAAGACGGGAGGGCTCTGCTGGGGGATGCTGCCCAGCCCTGGGGATGCAGCACTGCAACGATGCTCAGAGCCGGTTGCTGCTGCCGGGATAGCTCAGTGTCACAATATTAGAGAGGCAACTTTGAATCTCTTCCTTCCCCTTCCCTCCTGAGCACTGAGACCTGCCAGGGCTAGGATAAAAAATGCCTCACAACAGTAAAACATTTACTTTGTATAAAACTGGCAGGAGACAAGTGGAGGTGGCGAATTCAGTGTAGGAAAGCCCAGAAGCTGTGGTTGAACGAGAAGCAATATTTAATGAATCATTATGTGGCATACTTCTGATGGCTACTTTGTGTGCGCAGATACAGTTGTTTTTTTTTGTTAGCACTTCATAGAATCATAGAATGGTTTGGGTTGGAAGGGATCTTGAAGATCATCTCGTTCCAACCCCCCTGCCCTGGGCAGGGACACCTCCCACCAGCCCAGGGTGCCCCAAGCCCCGTCCAACCTGGCCTTGGACACCTCCAGGGATGGGGCAGCCACAGCTTCTCGGGGCAGCCTGGGCCAGGGGCTCACCGCCCTCACCGTACAGAATGTCTTCCAAATATCCAATCTAAATCACCCCTTTTTCTGTTTAAAACCATTCTGCCTTGTCCTATGGCTCCCCTCCCTGACCCAGAGTCCCTCCCCAGCTCTCCCATAGCCCCTTTAGGCACTGGAAGGGGCTCTGAGGTCTCCCCGGAGCCTTCTCTTCTCCAGGCTGAACCCCCCCTCTCCCAGCCTGTCCTCCCCGCAGAGGGGCTCAGCCCTCACAGCATCTCCGGGCCCTCCTCCGGCCCCGCTCCAACAGCTCCGTGTCCTTCTGCTGTTGGGCCCCCCCGAGCTGGAGGCAGCGCTGCAGGGGGGGCTCCCCAGAGCGCAGCAGAGGGGCACAGTCCCCCCTCGCCCGCTGGCCACGCTGCTGGGGACGCAGCCCGGGATGCCGGTGGCTTTCTGGGCTGCCAGCGCACATTGCTGGCTCACATCCAGCTTTTCATCCACCAACACCCCCAGGTCCTTCTCCTCAGGGCTCTCTCAATCCATTTTCCACCCAGCCTGGATTTGTGCTTGGGATTGCCCTGACCCACGTGCAGGACCTTGCGCTTGGCCTTGTTGAACCTTATGAGGTTCACACAGGCCACCTCTCCAGCCGGTCCAGGTCCCTCTGGATGTCATCCCTTCCCTCCAGCATGTCAACCGCTCCATGCTTAAATGGTAACAGCTCATACTGACCTCTTCCCTGAGCTAACCTGGAAGGGAGCGCGTTGCTGACTTGTTCTGTAGATGGGTGATCACCCCTGTTCCTGTAGCATGTTCCAAAATCCTGGTGAGAGGGGCTCCCAGAGGGCTGGGAGGGTGGAGGGGTGCCCAGCTGAAGGGTGTGAAGCGGCGGCGGGAGAGGCTGCGGGTGTACCTGTGATGGAGGCTGTCCTCAGCTCGCTGCTCTGGTTGGCATTGCCTTCTGCTGCTCAGTTTGCAGGTGTCCTATCGCCATCCAATTTTGCACTCACCGATGGTGTGTGCCTGTTCAAATTCTGATTTGCAAGTGGGGGAGGAACACAGTTCTCACGACCTCAGAATTAATAGGTTTTAGCCATGTATGTGGCGTAAACATCTATAGATTGGAGTTTGCTGTGAGGTGTCGGTGTGCCGGACTCCGGCTCAGCAAGTCGTAGGCTTTTACCTGTGAAGTCATGCGTGTGATTTGTAACTCGTCCGGAGTCTCCACAGCTGGGCTGCTGATCTGCAGCGCGTACGGAGAGTGAATAGTGTGGGTTTACACAAAGCCTTTCCTCCAGAAGCCCCGAAAAAGGGGACAAACTCCAGGTTTCAACAGGCTGCTCGGGCTGGAAAGTTGCCGTGTCTTGGGGCAAAACGCAGTTGGGCAGCGCAGCCCGGCCAATATCTTATAAATACAGGCCCTTTTTTAATTCTTTCCTTAGTTGTGACAGAAGGGGACCGTTACCAAGCATCTCTGCAAGCTGCAATGCTGTGACGGCAGTGTGAGTGACCCAGCTTTGTGCAGTGGTGGTAAACAGCCTTTAGATCCACTGAGTTACTGTTTGAGAAAAGAAAAGGCTTTTGGAGGTTCCTGCCCTCTGCCCGTGCTGGGCTGCTCTCCTTGGCCGGGAGAAACAGGCTGGTGCTGACGAGATGCTTCTGCTCGATGGCACAAGAGCGGGGACTTCTGCTTCTAGTGGCTGGTTTTTAAATTTCAAGCTAAGAGCAGGCAGTAAGTTTTTAGATTTTTTTTTCCTTACCCTGAAGTTTGTTGTACTCAGGCCATGAATATGCTGCGAGGGCTGGAGCCCCTCTCCTATGAGGACAGGCCGAGAGAGTTGGGGGTGTTGAGTCTGGAGAAGAGAAGGCTCCAGGGAGACCTTATTGTGGCCTTCCAGTCCCTAAAGGGGCTCCAGGAGAGCTGGGGAGGGACTTTTTACAAGGGCATGTAGGGATAGGACAAGGGGGAATGGCTTCAAACTGGAAGAGGGGAGATTTAGAAGAGAGTTTAGAAAGAAATTTTCCACTCTAAGGGTGGTGAGCCCCCGGCCCAGGTTGCCCCAAGAAGCTGTGGCTGCCCCATCCCTGGAGGTGTTCAAGGCCAGGTTGGCCGGGGCTTGGAGCACCCTGGGCTGGTGGGGGGTGTCCCTGCCCAGGGCAGGGGAGGTGGGAACGAGATGATCTTCAAGGTCCCTTCCAACCTAAACCATTCTATGACTTTTATTTCTCCTCCAGAGCCTCGCAGTCTATGAGCAAAGGGAGTATCTAACAAGTAGACTAAAGAGTAGCTGATAAGAGATGCAAACCGATTAATTTGCTTTATTCTTGTTTACTCCTTGAATTTTGTTTGAAGTTTTCTAGTGAGAATAAAGGTGAGCAGGAAGTATTGATGAGGCTTCCCACCCTCTACAGTCACCACCATCCTGGTTCTTGTCCCCTCCCTGGAAAAGTGAGAGAGAGATTATTTTTTTTTTCGTAACAAATATGAAAAATCTGGTGGACTTGCTAGCCAGTCTTTGATATCACTGCGTACAGTATGATCATAGCTGAAGCTCTGTGCACGTAGCTGGTGAGAAGTAGCTCGTGTCTCCGGAGTTTATGCTCTAAATATATGAAGGGCAGGAGGGCGGATGACTCGGCCTGACCTTGGGTGGTAGCAGGGCTGGGATTAAAGCCAGCTCTCCGTGCTCCCCCTTTGCCCTCTTTGCCATTGGTTATGCTGCTCTGGTGTCTCTCCTCCCTCAACCCTACCTGTGAAACCTGACTTGCAGTCAGCTGTGCCTTCTGGCCCTGCTGTTTCTCCCCATCATTCCCGTTCTGAGGGGCTTCGCCCTCTCACAGCTGATTTTTTTTTTTTTAATCCCCACGGAGAGGACCGGACTCTGGGAAACGTGTGGCATGTGATATTTAGCTCGGTGTGGGAGCATAGCAGCCATTTCTGTGAGGCTTAGTGCTGGCTTGCGAGGAGGTAACCCTCTGCCAGGCACCTTCCTTGCGAGGAGCTGGGCGGATCTGCCTGGGGTGCCTTCATTTTTGTTTTATATTGCTACATCAACTTATTTTCCTACCTTTTTTTTGGTCTCAAGATTAAACTCGGGGATTTTCTTATGGCACCAGATGTGTAATGCAGCATTTCAATAGGTCATCCGGATGCTGCAGTAGCACGCAGCTGATTTAAAATAAAAAGGTGGTTTGCAGTGAGGCTGTAGTTGTGGCCCGATTCAGCAGCTCCGGGGTTGTTCCTGCGCTTCTGCTGTTAACCGTTGTGCAGAATTGCAAAGGCCAGGCAGATGTTGAGTCTTCAGGCTCCTGCCCAGAGTTACCAGTGCTTTCAGTCTTGGTAACAAAAGCTGCGTCTTAATCTTGAAAATCATCCGTTGAAAAGTGTATTTGGAAGAAATGATGGAGGTGGCGATGCCGAGTTCCAGTCTGAAGCCTGGTGGAGCACTCCAGTCTACAGCTGGCTCTTGTTCCTGCCCGGTTCCAGGCAAAGCAGGTGGTGGTTAAATTTTTTTGCATTAAAAAAAAAATAAATTATAATCTCTGGAGTGCTATGTGAGGCTACTCACATCGGTGCGCTCTATGTAGGTCAGATGTGTGTTCACTTTTTTATGAAGACTAAACTTGACAGCGTTTCCTTTCTGCAACCAGGCAGGGAGAATCACAAAATTCACGTGCTGGCTCCATAAGGAATGTCC
This sequence comes from Pluvialis apricaria, assembly GCA_017639485.1. NCBI lineage: Eukaryota > Metazoa > Chordata > Aves > Charadriiformes > Charadriidae > Pluvialis > Pluvialis apricaria. Next base: position 2,215,649 of record CM030021.1, on the reverse strand, counting down.
TTAAGGGAAGACCCCGAAGGGGATGCGCGTGCAGGTGAAGGATGTTAGCCTCACCGTGTGCTTTGGGTTTGGGACGATGAGCTTTATCGATGAAAGATTTACCTAAGCTGCGTATCCAGGGTTGATGGAGTGTCGTATCAGATTAGCCTTTGCAGTTCAGAATGCTAAATGCTGCTATGCCATGCTTCCAGCAGATGCCTCTCGCTTTGCTCTGAATAAAAAGCCTGTTTCCTAATCTCTGAAGCCTGTGTTTCTCCTGCTGTATGTATTAAAATGCAAACTGCCCTTCCTCCTCCTCCCCCAGCCGCTCGTGTTCTGATATTTCTTGACCCGTTCTCACTCAGGCTGGGCTGGAAGATAAAGTCAGTTGAAAACAGCCAACCTGTCTTGCCCAGAAGGACATTAGGTAGGAACCTGACCTAACACCCTTGAAAATGGTTGACAGTCTCCCTTTTGTGTTGGCGGACATGGCCTCGGGTCCAGATGTGTTTGGTCTTGTGGAAGATGCTCCCCTAGGGTAAAATTAGTGGGCAACAAAGCTACAGCTCCTACTAATCTCCTTACTTGAGCATCGTCCTCTCATCTCCTTAGTTTGACTCCAGTCCATGGAGTAGGTGACCTAAACCTATCTGGCTGGTTTGTACACGTTGGAGAGTTTCTTTGTCTTCAGTCCTGAAGTTATGTGGTGATGTAAGAACTTTGTTTCCCACAGAAGGAAGTTCCTAGCTTTGTGGAGGAAAAACTCATGGGACCCTAAACATCCATTAAAAACAGATAAATAGAGGCTCTGGGGTTTATTTTAAACCTGAAGAGAGAACTGGCTCTGCTACCCCAGTTACTTTTCCTCAGCTAAGATGACCTTGCAAGCAACCATGATTGAAACAGTGGCAGAGGAGCATCAGAGTAGATGAAGATGTGAATGTCCTTGTGCAATCCAATGCAGTGTGGAAGATATTTCTCATATTAAAGGTGATCTGCCTGCTCCACAAGACTATCAAGAAACATTTGAAATGAAAGAAGGGCTGCACCTGTCACCTCCTCCTTCAGCAAATGACTCTCATCTGCAAACAAATGAACATCATCTGCAGCTCTTCCATCAGCAAATGAATGATCGCCTACAAACACTACCAGCCTCCTGAGAGACTTAAAGTTGCACGTGAAGTTCTGTGCTCTGAAGTGGCTGGGTGAGTAACTGGCACTTCAGAACCTCTCAGCAATGAGCAGATCCCAGTGACTTGAACAGTAGATTGTAGTAGGTGGTCAACCTGCTGACTTGCCTGTGATTGACCTCTGGATTTAGGAGCATTTGTCTTGGGAACAGGATGGGGGTTGTAACACGCCCCCAGTGTGGGGAAGTGGACTCTGGACTTCATGGAGTTGCTCAAAGGAAATTCCATCTCAACATGAGGAGGAACTCCTTCCCTGTGCGGGTGGCAGAGCAGTGGCACAGCTGCCCAGAGAGGTGGGGGAGTCTCCCACTCTGGAGCCATCCCAAACCCGCCTGGACGCTGTCCTGTGCCACTGCTGGAGGTGACCCTGCTGTGGCAGGGGTGGGACTGGGGGAGCTCCAGAGGGTCCTTCTGACCCTGACCAGTCTGGGATTCTGTGAAAGTTGCTTGGGAAAGAGGAGTGCTGGAGCACTTAAAGGGAAACTGGAGTAAAACTTCTGCCTCTCCTATTCTGCAAGAATTCTAGCTGGAATCGTCATTTGCAGTGTGAAATATGTGAAGTGAGTGTGTGAGGACATCTCAGGACAGATCTCTCCGCTGGAGAGACCACCTTGCTAATTGCTTTCTTGCCATGCTCAGCAGGAAATCAAGGGACGATATGTTCCCTATGACCGCTCTTTCCCTTCTTCCTAAATAAGATGAACGGTGTATTGCTAGGGAAGCTCCTGACTGCAACCAATCTTCAAGTCCCTGCTGACCAGCTGAAACTAACAGGAAACGAATGAAATCCCTATTGTCACAACATATTTTTTTTGACCTTTAGAAGGAAAATGTGCTGGTGAGTCAGGAGACCTGCTGGGAAATCTGTTTGGCTTGTTTTGGGCAGAAAGTGAGCTGAGATGCAGTGGTGACAGCGGAGGTTTGAAACGAAGGGTGAGATCAGAGGGGTGTACAAATGTGCCGTGCTGTTGTCTCTGGTTTATGCATGAGCACAGAAGTGGAGTCCCCAGAGCTGCCGGGTGTCTCTCAGCTATTCTGCTTAGGAAGCAAACAGAGGAGCTGAAGTGTTTTGCAGTTTTCTCCTGACTTGATTTTTAAAACCGGGGTGTAAACTCCTTATTTTTGGAGAATAAAAAAAAAAGGGAGGGAGGAAGAATGCTGTTCCCTGCTCTGCATTTACGTAAGAAGATAAATGACTGTTTTTGTCAAACCAAGTAGTCTTGAACACTTTCATGGCAATAAGTCCTTTTGAGAAAGGTTTGGGTGAAGTTTGTGCTTCAAGGGGAGTGGGCCTGGCTGAGCCTTCCAGCAGCTCGACAAAGCCTTCATTGCTTTTATGTAAAGTCAGAGTTAGATGGGAGAGTGCGGGATAAGGCTGAGTTCAGGTGCTGCTAATCGCCTCAAAGTTTGGAGGGAAAAAGGATTTTGGTAAGCTTGTGCGTTCATTAAGAGCTCTAGCCATGGATAAGTGACCATTGCTTTACCTGGTTTGTGAAGAATTGCCTGGCTTTTCAAACGTTGGGGCTGCTTTTCACCTAGCAAGGACCTTTGGCTTGAAGGTCTCAGTTGCTGAATGTACTGAATCTCAGGTGTTGGAAAACTCAGGCTTTGATGTAGACACTTTCAAGACATCTGTACCTTGCTGTGGTCGTGGCTGCCTCTTTGGCGCTGCTCTGGATGCAGACGAGCGAGTGCAGCCCGGCTCCATGCTGGTATCAGCCTTGTGGTGGCACACACAAGCTGTAGTTGCCCTTGGGGTGGTGGGCACCATCTTGCTCAGAGGAACCCAGTAACCAGAGAGCCTCTCCCAGCCCAGAGACTGGGCCTGGTTGGTCAAGACAGCCTGTCCTGTGGTGCCAGGAAAGCAGTGGTTGCGTGATACTCTTGGAGGCAGGTAGCTCTGCATCAAATGTACTTGTAATTACTGGTGGGTTGGCCTCCAGGGCCTGGATGCTTCTCAAGCAGCCCATTCGTTTTCTCCCTTCTTATAATTAGAAGGGAATCACAGTCCTGTACTTGAGCTGTTGGAATAATTTCCCTGACAACCAAACATGACATCTCGGGTAGAGCAGCAAGGGTTGTAGAGGTCCTAGGACTGTTAAAAGGTCTACCAAACTCTGCCTCTGCTCTTTGGGGTAACTCTGATCCCTCCAGCCCTTCTCTGAGAGGAATTTATTAACCTGTCTAGCTGTTCCTGGTCCAAAGCAGTGCAAGGCTATGTAGGAATTGGGATGAAACTGCCCCTGTCCTTGAGGCTGTCCTTGGGACTGGGCTCTGTAGAGCCTTTGCATACGTAGCCTCTCCCTTGGACTTGAACACATCCCTGCTGCTGATTCCGGAGCGAACCATGATGGTCAGAGTTCAGGAGGCATTTTTGCAGCTCCAGCACTTCACTGAGGTTGTCCTCATTAGTTGGTAGTGTTAAACTGTAGTATTGCTGGTGCACCAAGGTGTGACCAAGGGGATGCTTTGATTTGCCTCCATGCGCATATGGGTTATTTTGATTTTTGAATCCTACAGGAATGCCACAAGAACTGGGAATCCTATCTTCCCTGCTTGCTCCAGTTTAGTCAAATGACACATTCATTAACAATAACTCTCAAAGCAGTGTGCTCCAGAAGCTGCCGTGCTGTATCATGTATAAAACATGACCCTGTGAAAACCAGCCTGTTCTCTGTGGGCAACTTGTATTTCTAGACATCCTTGAAATCATGTTCAAAACAAGGTGTCTCCTGTCCATTTAGCAGAGCCTGAGACTCCTTTAGATAAGAAAATGACACTGGATGTTGTCAATGAGATCTTATTTGTCCCTTGGAATGGGAATTGTTTCCTTACAGGTGTCGGCAGTGCCTCCTAGGCTGGGGGATTTAGCTGCAGATTAGCATGAGTTACTTGGTTTAAAGGAAGGAAAAAAAAAATATGCCAGACCAAACAATTTGACAAAAATTTATTTTTATCTGTATCCCAGTGACAACAAAGAGCTCCCCCATATCTGTACTGTCCTCTCGCAATCGCACATTGCCCTTGGGTGAAATTTCGTACACTGGGAGGTAATAATCTGGCACAACCGGCTAAAAAGTTGAATCAAAAAACATTCTTCCTATTTGTGGTATTCTGAGTAAAATGTCTTTCATTAACCTTTTGTTCTGCATAGATGTATCTCACACTCCTGATGTTTTTGCTACCCTTTCCTGTTCCAAGATAAATTCCCCCCAAACAACAAGGCGTCTCATGATTTTAAATTCTGTATTGTTTTCTTGTGTTGCATTTTTCTTTCCCCTCTACCTTGTGCTGCCTGAACTTCTCCAGAGATTATTTTTTTTTTCAAGACTTGTTCTGCAAGATTTATTCTTGCAGCCATTTTAGCAAGGTGGCTAGCAGCAGACTTAAGGGGAGGAAAAAACCCCAAACCCTCAGAATTCTACATCATTTGACCTCAGGAGCCCCAGGTGCCAAAAACCCAGTAATAAACACCGTCAAATCTCAGAAGGTGGTGGGAGCTGGTGACCCTGTACCTTGTATTTGGAGAGACTTGTACTGCCCTTCCAGGTTCCTGCTGCAGAGGTACCTACTGGTCTCTTGGAGATGATGTGTTGTACCTTTGCATGTGATCAAGGCAAGGTTTAGATTTCATTAGAAAAAAAACCAAACAAACAATATTCTGTTTTAGGCTCCAAAAGCCAATGAAATCCTTGAGGTTCCTTAGGGCTCCTCTGTCTGGAGTGCATTTTAATTTCTGTGTACTCATTTGCTGTTACACCAGCTCTAAGCAGGTAACAGCAATCATCTTGGAAAGGCAGCATGGGAAAATGATTACAGTGGATATTAAAATGTTTTGTAACTGTAGTTTGGGGAGCTTTGGGGTGTGAGGAGAAGATGCATCCTCAGCTTCGCTCTCTGTAGGACCAATGCGTGTCTGTGCTTTGGAATGAAGTGTCTTTGTAGACTTTATGTGCGCTCCTTACATAGAATCATAGAATGGTTTAGGTTGGAAGGGACCTTGAAGATCATCTGTCGTATCCCTGCTTCCCGTTCCATTTGGCTACGTGCTGCCCATGAGAGAATGGGTGACTTACGCTGGTGCTCCGGTACGTCGTGCAGAATGAGTTGGGGTCTAACGGCTGAGCTGGTGAAGGAGCCCCTCTGGCGCTGGGGGTGCAAGGTGGCCATTCTCACTCCAGCAGGGTGTTCTGACTCATGATGTCACTGGGGTGGGTATAATAAATGACTATAAGAGTGACTGTAGGCCTGATGGCAAGCTTTTTCTGGTGTCTTCACATGGCAGATGAGATTGCAAACAACAGAGGTGACTCTACTTGATGATTTTGTGGGTGTGACAATATCGCCTTTTGGTAAACATGTCCATGAACACAATCCGATATTCATCTTGGTCCACGCCTTAGCTGAAGGAGGCGGATGACAGTATTTGTATAGATGCAACTCTTTGGATGTAGTGGTACCAGGGCTGTCGTCCTGACCCACACCATGATCTGCAGGATTGGGGTCCTGTCTGGTGGGTGCTGGCACAGAAACGGCAGAGGAAGGTACTTCTATTTGTTGAAGGCATCTGTTACCTTTATCTCTCTGACAGTCCAATTTTGTCTTCGAAACTTGCCAAATTCTTGCATGTTCATGGTGGCAGTCTCGTTTTCTCTGGAAGAGAGGTCTGCAGGCCAAATTTGTCGTTTCTCTCTCCCGCTTGCGTGCTGGAGCAGATAGCTGGCTGGGCAAACCCTGTAAGTATTCCAGGGGGAATCTTAGCTGTCTCCATCACTTGCTGCCTGCATTATGGGCAGGCGGTGATAATCTGCACCGCTATTTTGTTTGCCCAAGGTATGTGTTGGATGTCAGAAAGACTGGGAGGGCCAGGGCTCATCCCCAAAGGGCTGTGACCTCCCGCTGCAGGCAGGGTGTCCAGGCGGGCCAAAATCCAGCTGATTTCAGGCTACCTGTGAAGGCAATGTTGACATGGTGAGCCAGATATGTTATACATAAAGAGGTATTTCCTTTTATCGAGGAAATTTTATTCACTTTTTCGTGCCAAAACGCTTTTACAGCTGATGAGCTAAACTTAGCTGGCTGATATTCTGGTATGAATTGGGAGTAATTCTGATTTTGCTACAGCTGCTTTGATATATGATAATGCAATAGAAGAATGGAGCTCTATGATGAACAGGGCCTTAGTGGGGCAAGAAGACCGTAGACCAGGACCACATCACTCCAAAGAAACCTTCTGACCTCATGAGGTAGCCTTAGTACTTTGTTATTTTTGCAAAAAACAAGGTGTCTCCTATTCTTTCGCCTCTGGAGTCTTGTCCAAAGGTTTCCCTGCTCTTTGTTGTACACAAGTTAGACCTTGTATTTCGGGGGTGAGATAGCTTCTGGGGTGTGATCTATGTGCCCCAAGTTTGTGCAGAAATCAGCTTTGTGGCCCCGCTGGATCGTGAGAGGCTGATTCCAGCTCAGCAGTAGCATAAACGAGCTCGAAGAGATGATCTGCCAAGGTGGACATCCAAGCTCTGATGGTAGGCTCTTCCGTGGGATTTGTGCAGCACAGCCCGAGCAGGAGTTGCGCGCATGTGCCGTTGGAAGAGCTTTGTTTATTGCCATAATGCTGCTTGGTTCCCGCTGAGATGGACTCATCCTGCATGATGTTGTACCAGCAAAGGCAATGGCACTTCCAAGCTTTTATTTTCGCAGTATTACTTAATTTCTTGTTTTGAATGCACTGGAAGCGTGCGAGTCTCTCTGATCCAAAACTAGTGAAGCCTTTGGAAAGTCTCTCGCTGGTTTCCTACTTCTTGGATGCGATTCTAGCTGTATATAGAAAATTTGAGGGGAGTCTGCCAGGCCGGTGCAGATTGGCCCAAGGTCCACAAGCAGGCGTTCTCAGTTCCCTCTTGAAAGCCTCTTCCCCCAACATCCAACCAAACCGGTGGGGGTTGAAATGTGCTGTGTTTTCCAGGTTCTTCCTCTTCCCTTTGGCATCTTGGATGTTTTCCATAGTAAAGAGGGTCTACCCTTAGTGCCAGCAGCTTTCTGATGAGCAGAATCTCTGGAATGTGAAATTCAAGAATTAAATCCCTCCACATTCGCAGAAGCTCCTGCAGTCCCATCCAGGCCAGCTCTGAGTCACAGCCGTGTCGCTTCTGCTCTTCCTAATGTGTAATGCTGAAAATCCCAAGCTATTTTTGTAAATACAATTAATCAAGGAGGAATATTTGATTATTTTGTTTTAACATAATATTCACCTGCATATTTAGGGAGGAGAGGGTTTAGTGAGACTTCATTTCCCTGGGTGTCTTTGTCCTGTGGTTGATAATTATTTTTAAACTGCCCGTGCTGTTGTGAGTCAGGTTGTTGTACGGGTTTTTGCAGTTGTCAAAATGTCAATTCTAATGAAAGTCTCAGCAGACATGCTATACCTAAGTGATTTAAGCCTTTAGGCAAAGCAGGCTGCTGATAGCATCTTTAGATGAGTCACAAAGGTTTGTGTGTGTCCTTTTTTTTTTTAATAAATTTTTGTTTGCTTGGAATGTCTTCATCAAAACTCATTGTTAAATGTTTTTTTTTTCCCTTTTTAAAGGCTAAGCTGCTGCCTGTCAGCTCGCCACAGGGCTGTTTGGAATTCAGCGTCTTACACAGCAGTCACATTGGGGGGAAAAAGGAAGTGCCTGTGTAATAACAATAATTGAAAATTAATAGTAGATTAAATTAATACGTAATTAGAAAACAGTAATGCTCCCTGTGAACAAAGGCTGATTCCTATAGGAGCTTTATGAATCGAAGAGGAAAAGTATATGACGCTTTCCCTGGGCCCTGTCTATTCCAGCCTGCAGATCATTAAAGCAATTATAATTTCACAGAGGTTTGATCTGGAATTGATTTCTTTGTGATAATTCAATTTAGAGGCTTGCTTCCTCCAGGGTAGAAAATGACAGAAGATGAAGTGGATAAATCCTTAGCGCTGGCCGCAGGCATGCGGGAAGGCTGGCGCCCAGCCAGCAAGGGTTCACACCGAAGAATAGGCTTCCTTTGACCGTGTGGTTGGAGTGTTGGACCTCATAGTGCTTAATTAAGAAATGATCAATATCAGCTTCGTGCCAGGTAGTGTTGTAATAGGGGCTGGGTGGGAGGTGTATAGGGTGTGTATACTGGGTTTGGGTCCCTTCATCCTGGCTAGGGAGCGCATCAGAAAGATCTTTGGCTGTCTGTTCTACAGCCCATGATGAAATCTTGGAAGGTAATTCATGAGGGTGTTTTACCACGCAAGCCAGACTTGGTGTTTCCCAGCCTGTCAGCTGCTTTGGGCTCATCCTGATCGGTGAAAGCCGAAGTAACCTTGTCTACAGCTGGTGGCAGCAGGACAGCTGGCCCCAATGATGCTGGCTTAGCTTTGCCCACCTGCAAGGTGGATCTTCAGCTGCTCCAGAACTTGAACCACTGATCCAGCCTGGCTTCCCATTGCTCATCAAAGTGTTTCTTCACTGGGTCTAGGAGGAGTTGTCTTCTCTTGGTTACCTTTAGCTGGTGGCTGGGGTGGGACAGGCATGCTGTGCTGCGCTTCCTGGGTGTCACAGTGGCTCCACCGCACACCCTGTCTCCTCGCTGGAGGCTCAGTGGCCAAAGCGATTTTAGTTGTGCTCTTTGACGGCTCTGCAGAGAGACTATTGCTCTCCTGCTTCCACGTGACTCCTTACAAGACTTCCAAGGTGGAGATGTCTAGTATTTTCAGCTGCAGGAGGAGGGAGTCTGTCCATGACCGAGCTGCCCCAGGCCTGGCAGATTGTCCCAAGCAGCTCAATGCCAGATGGAGACGCGCATGACGGAACAAGAGATGCTGTGCAGGGGATGATTAAACTGTGTTACGCAGACCATGCTGGAGTGCCGCTTCCACGTGTGTGTGTGTGCTGATGGCTGTGGCAGCTGCAGCACGTGTCTGCCATAGTGTCTGCCCGGCGTATGGAATGGCAGGGGTTGGAGGGGACCTCTGGAGGTCATCTACTGGAGACTTTACAGCAGCTTTCCAGTTCCTGAAGGGGGCCTACAAGAAGGCTGCAGAGGGGCTTTTGACAAGGGCGTGTAGTGATAGGACGAGGGGGAATGGCTTCAAACTGGAAGAGGGGAGATTTAGAAGAGAGTTTAGGAAGAAATTTTCCACTCTGAGGGTGGTGAGCCCCTGGCGCAGGTTGCCCCGAGAAGCTGTGGCTGCCCCATCCCTGGAGGTGTTCAAGGCCAGGTTGGACGGGGCTTGGGGCACCTTGGGCTGGTGGGGGGTGTCCCTGCCCAGGGCAGGGGGGATTGGGAGGAGATGATCTTTAAGGTTCCTTCCAACCTAAACCGTTCTGTGATTCTATGATGTTCAGACAGAATTTCCCATGTTCCAGTTTGTGCCCGTTGCCCTCTGTCCTGTTGCTGGGCACCACTGGAAAGAGTCTGGCCCCATCCTCTAGACATCCGCCCTTTAGATATTGATGAGCATTGATGAGATCCCCTCTCAGCCTTCTCTTCTCCAGGCTGAACAGCCCCAGGGCCCTCAGCCTTCCTTTCCCCATCAGAGAGACGCTCCAGTCCCCTCAGCATCTTCATAGTGTCTGCTGGACTCTCTCCAGTAGTTCCTTGTCTTTCTTGAACTGGAGAGCCCAGAACTGTACACTTACGGCTTAATCTTTTGCTGGACTTTTACCTCTACCATCTTTAGATCATCTGCTCTTGCTGTAAAACAAAGACAGATGTCTGATGCTTCTTCCCACACATGCGAAGCCAATGGCTCTGGTGTGGAGGGGGCTGCGGCAGAGGAGAGGGGCTGCTTCAGTTTGCCGTCCCCGTGGAGTCACGGCACTGGGACACGACAACGTGCCAGCTCCTTCGCTCAGGGCAGAGTGACCAACTCACCTCTGCCCAGTCGCGATGGGCTTGTGAAGGCATTTTTTGGTAGCCAGACCTGGGTATTGCAATAAAACGAGCAGAGAGAGAGAGATGAGGAAGAAGGGAGGAAAGAAAAATAAAGCAGAGGACAGGAAAACACACCAAGGCACAGTGGATCCAGTGCCGCAGGGAAAATTGGGACCTCATGGAAAATAATGATAAAGTTTGCTAAGCAACTGCTGTGCTACATGCCTCCCCTCCCAATTAGACTGCATTAGTGGCTTGTGGGAAGTAACGCAGCCAGCTGAAACTGGTTCAGGCAGAAAGAATTATCCCCTTGTTAATTTGCTTTCTTCTTGGCCCAGCACAACATTTAATTTTTGTTTTGTGGCTTTGTGTGCAAACACCCTCCATTTCCCTGAGCTCCGAGGCTGCGTGTTTGGGAATCCCGGTGGAACAGCTATTTGGGTTGGGGTTTTGGTCCTGTGTAACAAATTGTATTTGTTAAAGTTGGGAGTTCAGTCAGTGTTCCATTTCAGGGCTTTTAAAAAAAAAAAATAAAAATAATGGAACCTGTTCAGAGAAAGGGAAGAAATTAAGAGACTCTTAGCTTTAATTACTTTTGTTAGGCTTGGCAGTGATAATAAGGGAATGTCAGAGAAAGATGAATAAAAAAAAATCCATGGTTTTAATCAAAGGTAGGCAGAAAGGGTTCATGGTTGGGTTGCGCAATGCTTCTTCACAGCGGTGAACGCTTATTCAATGTGTGCATTTATGTTGCTCCATCTTACCTCTTTACGCAGTGAGGGGGGAAAAGCCACCTCAGCCCTGCAGGAGTTGTACCTTCCAGCTCAAACGCACCCTTCCAGCGTTCTCCCGTGGCCGCTGTGGGAGCATGGAGAGGTGACATCCCAGTTAGGTGCCACGTGGTGGGTGCTGTTGATGTAGGGAGCTGGGGGACCACCTCGCTCTGCACGAGGTTATCCCACTGTGGTCCCTGGGGGGGCATGAGGTCCTCGCAGCCATGCGGTGGTGAGGGAGGGCCTGAGAGGGGACCTCAAGCACCCGAGCCCCGTGATTAGAATCATAGAATGGTTTAGGTTGGAAGGGACCTTAAAGACCATCCAGTGCCGCCACCCCCCTGCCCCGGGCAGGGACACCTCCCACCAGCCCAGGGTGCTCCAAGCCCCCTCCAACCCGGCCTTGAACACCTCCAGGGATGGGGCAGCCACAGCTCCTCTGGGCAGCCTGCGCCAGGGGCTCACCGCCCGCACAGTGAAAAGTTTCTTCCTAAACTCTCTTCTAAATCTCCCCTCTTCCAGTTTGAAGCCATTCCCCCTCATCCTATCACTCCATGCCCTTGTCAAAAGTCCCTCTCCAGCTTTCTTGAAGGTGCCCTTCAGATACTGGAAAGCTGCTGTAAGGGTATAACTCTTCCCAGGCAGTGATGAACATGTAGAGGTGAAGTGGCACCCCGTGGGGCCCCACCATAGGACACCTCCTCGTTATGATCCGGCACAGGGCTGTTTTTTTTGTGAGTCAAAGAAGTGCAGCATATCCCAGTCATTGAGAAACCAAATTGGCTGGAGCTGCAGCGAGGAATTTGGAGGCTGAATGTCCTCTAAGGTAGAGGTGGACATCTTTTCTTATCTCTTCTGGATCACTTTGAAGGAGTCTGCCTCTCCTTCCTCCCACGGGCTGTAGCTGGAGAGCAGTGGGGTGCCCTGAGCTGCTGCTGGGGAAGGGTCTGAGGAGCAGCACCCCACCGCTGGCTGCTGAAGGTCTCTGGAAATGGGGATTTGTCTGTGCGGTTCTAATGCTTCACTATCTGACGTTTTGACAAGAACATCTGACATACTGAAAGTAGCAGTCGCAGAATAAAAAACAAATTTGGAGAATTTGATGTTTTCCACTTCAGTGTTGGGGTTTGCAGTACCCTTCTGGAATGCATTGCTGGGAATGTCAATAAAACAACACATCAAAATGCGGGTTATTTTGGTGTTTTGAAATACGGGTTCCAAAAAATCAAACCATTTTTGCTTTCACATTTCTCATTGGGAAAAAAAACCACCCCAACACCATAATTGCACATTTTCTGTCAGGAAAATTGAAACAGTTTTGTTGAGCGTTCTTTCACTTTTGTAAAAACCCCAGTTGTCAGGGGTCTGTGCATGCCTGGGTGATGCGACTTGGTCTTTCTCTGGTCTGTGTCGTTGTGACTTTTTGTTTGACGGAACCAGCATCGTCCCTCACTTTGCTTGCTGCTGTTTTGCAGGAAACGGCTTTACTGTTCCTGCAGTTTTCTCCTCACCGACTAATCTTTTTTCACTTCTGGGATGTGCTTAATCTTTTAAGAGCTTCCTCCTTCTAAAGAGAAGATACAGCTAACATCTGTACCTTCAATGGCTAAACATTTTGATTGTTCCTGGTGACTCATATTAGAGCTGTTGGGATCTGAACAGGTGGGGTGAGGTCTACTGCTCTTGCTGTAGGTGCTCTTGCTTTTTCTGAGTTGTTGTCCCTCAATAATGGAAAAAAAATATCATAGAATGGTCTGGGTTGGAAGGGACCTTCAAGATTATCTCGTTCCAACCCCCCTGCCCTGGGCAGGGACACCCCCCACCAGCCCAGGGTGCTCCAAGCCCCGTCCAACCCGGCCTTGAACACCTCCAGGGATGGGGCAGCCACAGCTTCTCGGGGCAACCTGCGCCAGGGGCTCACCACCCCCAGAGTGGAAAATTTCTTCTTAATATCTCATCTAAATCTCCCCTCTTCCAGTCTGAAGCCATTCTCCCTCATCCTGTCACTCCATGCCCTTGTAAAAAGTCCCTCCCCAGCTCTCCTGGAGCCCCTTTAGGCACTGGAAGGGGCTCTAAGGTCTCCCCGGAGCCTTCTCCTCTCCAGGCTGAACACCCCCATCTCTCTCAGCCTCTCCTCATAGGAGAGGGGCTTCACCCCTCACAGCATCTTCGTGGCCCTCAGCTTTATTGGTGTGTTTGTACACTTTTTGCAGTAGCTTTCCCTGTTTCTCCTTCCTTCCACTCTTCCGGTGCAAATGGACAGAGAGGGACCATTTCTTTCTGCAGGTGGAAAGGGATTTTGGTCAAATCTAGGTACGTGGCTGGTTTTCTCATGCTGAGGTGTCTGAGCAGTGGGAGCTCTGTGGCTGTCCATGCTTGGGGTCCTGCTGTGCAAAGGGCATTATTTGACTCAGGCTGTGTCCTGGACAAGTCACACTTGGCGTAGGTGGGATGGAATGAGGTGTTGAGCATCCAGATGTTTTTTTCATCAAGTGGTGGAGACCCAGAGGCTGTTCCTGGCCGGAGCCTCTCCCGAGTCCTGGGCTGGAAACACAAGGCTGGTCTTTCCTCCTCAGCTGTTTGTGACTCTGCACGTTGTCACCCACATAAAGGATGGAAATGCGTCCTAAAGGGTCACAAGCGCACACCTGGAAAAGCTGCTCTGAGACAGATCATTTTTTACCAGGTGCCAAGATGAATTTGTGTGATAACAAGCTCCAACATATTAGAAAAATGTTGCTTCAAGCATCTGGGTCAAATTGAGCTAATTGGATCTAACCTCACTAATTCAATACCCCAATTAATTCACCGTGCTCTGTGGAACCTGCGGGAGGGCTGGGGCTGCGCTTCGCCGTTCTGCGGTGCAGGGCGCAGCGCAGCATTTGGTTGTGGAAAAGGACTTTGGGACCAAAATGAGTGATGGCGTCGTACATATAGCTGCCTGGGGCTGTAGAGTAACTACATCAAACCTGCTGTTTCATGAAAGGCAAAATGTTGGTGGCTATCTTTCATAGAAGAATTTGGGGAGGCTGATTGCTCGGAGGCTCTGATCTCGGCGCTCTCATCAGATGTTAACTCGGACTGGACCCTCCCCAATTTGGGAACGGGATAAGCCCCAACTACTGTCTTGAGCTATTCCAGATTTTTCAGCCTAGAAAGTTGCTGCATAAAGAAATCCCCGTTGTGCAGAGGAACGATTCTGCCTCTGCAAAGGGATTCACGTTTGCGAGGAGCAATGCCCGTAAGCAGGAATCCCCAGGCTGTTCATGGAAATTCGGGTGCTCGGGTGCCGTCCCGTGCTTTGAGGCACCACGGTGTGTCTTGAATACTGCGGCTGGGTCTCAGCCGAGCCACGTGCACCCAGTATTGGTCACCAAGACATCTCCGTCTTGCCAATGCCGCCCTCAAGGCCTTTGCCTCCAAACTCCTCCCTGCGGCAGCTGCTGGCATCCACGCTGCGGCGCGGACCGGGGCGGTGGTGGTGGGAATCTGCCCCTTTTGGGTGCATTTCTGTCTGTGTTGGGTGGAAACGAGATATTGTGCTGCTGGAGCTGAGGTTTGAATTTTTGATACCTTCCCCGTTTGGTAAAACTCGAGGGCAGCGTGCTGCAGGAGGGCTCCCCGGGCGAACACCCCGCAGCCAGCGTCCCGGGGGACCAGGGGTGGTCTTCCTAGCGCTGCTGACGTGCTCGCCTTGCTCCCACCCTGTGATAAGGCGCCATATGGTTACGCTTAAGTGATGTGGAGTGCCAAGCTGCTTTTGAAGGCTGCCTAAAGACAATGAGAATTGAAAGACTGTGGGTTTAGGGGCTGAATCTTCTCTGCTGCTGGGCACGAGGCAGCTGAGCTTATGGGGTTTGGGGTGGATTAAGGGCAGCAGCTCCAGGACCTCACAGGGATGGTCAGGTCTGCTTGCTCGCACCCAGCCCCAGGCAGGATTCATCCCCTAAACCTAAATCCCAGCCCCTAAACAAGCAGGGAGCTGGGGTCTCAGCTGCTGCCTGTGCCCCAATACTGGGAAGGCAAAGTCTCGATCGCTGCCTTTCTCCATGCAGATCCGTCCTCTTGGACTGGTCTGCATCACTCAGACAAAACCTCTCATCGCGGTGACCTTGTGAAGTGGTTGCTTTAGAGGGTTGGTGATAAGAGGAGCAGCCCCCTGGGATGCTGCGGGGTGAGGAGAAAGTGAACGCCGGCATTTGCTCTGCCTCCTGCTGCCCTTGCTGCACGCTCTTCTCCATTACCTCTCCCTGCCACCCTTTTCTGCCCCCCCCCCCCCCCAACTTGTTTTTTGAGTGCTCTCTTCTTGCTTTATTATGGGAGTTTCTAATTTTGTAGCTGGGGCGGTGGCTTTGCGACTCACAGGGATATCTGGCTTAAAATGTGGGTATGGATTCATCCGTGGTGCAGCAAGCCATTGCCCTGTTATCCGGCAACGATGAGTCTGCGCCCCATAGGAGCCTTCTTCTGGTGTCGCAGAGGACTTGCAGGCTCCTGCCGTACGGGAATTGCTTATCTGCACTACTTGATTTCTGGCGTGGTGGAAAAACCTACGTTGGAGACTGCTGTGCTAATAGACTGGAGTGACAGTGATACAGATACGTCTGGCATCTCCGCAGCGGTTCTGCATCACTGATGAGACAGGCAGAAGATC
Organism: Pluvialis apricaria; assembly: GCA_017639485.1. NCBI lineage: Eukaryota > Metazoa > Chordata > Aves > Charadriiformes > Charadriidae > Pluvialis > Pluvialis apricaria. The sequence goes on along the minus strand of CM030021.1, from coordinate 2,200,158 downwards.
ACAGGAAGGTTTGAAATAGGCTGGCACGAAAAGCCCCAGGAACTGCTGTGCTCCACTGCAGTTTTGAAGGTAGCGTTCCAGCCAGAGTTTGGGTGAAAAGAAAGCTTAATATTGGGTGATCTTTAGGATCCAGGGCAAATTTAGCAACATCTTCCCTATTGCAAAGAAGTAAGGTGAAAAGCGTCTTTCCTATGAATGGGAAGAAATAAGGAAGATAATTTCCAGGTGTCAGGAAGATGGTACGGTGGCTGTGGACCTCTCTGGGTAGCAGAGGAGATATGGTGCAGCAGCCAGAGAAAACAAAGACCTGGGAGTCCTGGTGGCCAACAGGATGCCCATGAGGCAGCAATGTGCACCGGTGGCCAAGAAGGCCAATGGCACCCTGGGGTGCACCCAGCAGAGTGTGGCCAGCAGGGCGAGGGAGGGCATCCTCCCCCTCTGCTCTGCCCTGGGGAGGCCACAGCCGGAGCACTGTGTGCAGTTCTGGGCTGCCCGGGTCAGGAAGGACAGGGAACTGCTGGAGAGGGCCCAGCAAAGGGCTACAAAGATGATGAGGGGACTGGAGCATCTTTCTTATGAGGAAAGGCTGAGGGACATGGGGCTTTTTAGTCTGGAGAAGAGAAGACTGAGGGGGGATCTTATCAATGCTTATAAATACTCAAAGGGAGGGTGCCAGGGGGATGGGAACAGTCTGTTTTCAGTGGTGCCCAGGGACAGGACAAGAGGGAACGGGCACAAACTTGACCATAGGAAGTTCCATCTTAACATGAGGAGGGACTTCTTCCCTGTGCGGGTGGCAGAGCAGTGGCACAGCTGCCCAGAGAGGTGGGGGAGTCTCCCACTCGGGAGCCATCCCAAACCCACCTGGACGCTGTCCTGTGCCACTGCTGGAGGTGACCCTGCTGTGGCAGGGGGTGGACTGGGGGAGCTCCAGAGGGCCCTGCCAACCCCCACCACTCTGGGGTTCTGTAACATGTCCAAGCCATTGTCTGATCTTTGCTGCGTCTCTGAGCACTGGACTCCATGACTGCCCCCCCCCACGCCGGGTGCTTGTCCATGCACACCAGTGCCAATCAATTCATCGTCTTTGCTGTCTGACGCTTTCTGATCTATGTAGCAGCCCAGCACAGAGGAGCGTCTAATGCATTTTGATTTTTCTTCAATTTTGAATTGGCACCGTCATTTATAATGATGAAAAATTATTTTGTGGTATGAGAGAGAGAGGTATGAGAAATCTTGTATGAGAAATTTTGCAGGTCCACATGAGAGGATGGATACTGATGCTGAAGAACTACCATGTTTTATATTATATGACTTGAATGTTGCCAGTAACGTGGCATTTAAACCAGAAAAGAGGGAAGCAGCTCTCGTGATCTTAAATATTGCCATTGTCCCAGTGCTTGATCTTTAAACTAAGTGAAACTTATACCCACGTGCACTAGAAACACCGTAGGTTTCGGATTTAATTTGTTTGGGTTTTGTTAGAGTAGGAAATAGCTTTCTGTCCCCAACGGTTGTTCCTCCTGCCTGTACGCCCCAGGAGGGAGGCCAGCCTTGACCTGCGATGGTGGCTCTGCGCAGAAGAGACTTTGTGCCCAGTGAACAGATGGGTGGAGAAACTGGGCTGAGTGTAACATCTCATGGAAACTTTTTCTTATTGAAAGATTATGTTTTCTTTTTTTTTTTTCCCCAAGAGGCGGCGGAGCAGAGACAGTGGGACACCGGGTGGGTGACGGGGATGCTGCTGTGGTGGGACCTCTTCTGTAGCTCTGGGGAAGGTCAGGGCTGAGCTGTTGTGGGGGATGTTGAGTAACAGTCACTTTCTCAGTCCAGATATTCCTCCACAAGTGAAGGTGCGTCATGCTTGTGAGGTGATTTGGGCTCCCTTGAAATGAGAGGCATAACATGAAGGTAAGATTGTGTTTAATATACCATGTTTAATGGCAGAACTTTCAGTGGAGCCCAAGTATCTTACTGACTTGCATCTTAATGAATTCCAAGGGTATTTGATCGCCTGCCTTGCCTAGGTGTTTTTGAAAAGCCAAGCCTAAGAGCAGGAGGGAATGCAGAAGGATAAGCCATGTGTAATGCTAGCAATAAAGCTAGGTGCTGAGCCCTATATATAGATATTTATCATATAAAGATAGGTGGCTCTCTCTCTCCTCTAATGTATTATGCAGCATGTTTCATACGATCTAGCTTTAGTACCAATAAAGCCTCCTTTAAATTGGATTCTGGGAAAACAGGCGGAAAGGCAAACACAGGAGGAACCTGCCCTTTGCTGAAGAGTGATGTCCTGTCCTGGCCGGGAGCAGACACGTTAGCTCATGGTTCAAACGAGCCTGCGGTCCTCTTGAAAGCATAAGGAGAGAGAAAAGGCTGAGAATTGTCCTCCCCCATATGCCAAAGTAGGAATCCCAAGTGTACATTCCTGCCTCAACAAGACCTTGACGTTTTCTAACCAGCGTGGATCTGCTCAGCTGCATGAGTGGGAAATACTCCTCCAATCTGTGTCCCTCTTTTCTTAAGCTAATGGGAATGGGAAATCAATTTAGGGCAAATTGGGCTAAATCAAACCGTGGATGATGCTCTTTGCAATCAGGGAAAAGCTTATTTAAATCAGGTGGCTGACGATTCTGGTAAAATTGCCGGGACTGGCGTGTGCTGGGGGTCGGGTCTGGGTGAGGGGTGGTTTGGGGATGCAGTACCTGGCTGGGGTCAGCGGTGTGTTTCGAGGTACAGCCGCACTCCCGGCCAGACACAAGCTAGTACAGTCTGCGGGGCACTGAGCTCTGCTAATGAGCCCTCGGCACAGAGGGCGTGCGGCCAGCACGTCCCTCGCGTCCCCTGTCTCTGCCCTGCTGTTGCTCTGGGCGAGTGGAAGTCCGTCGCGTGTCTCGCCAGGCGGCTGCCGCCCCGCTGAGGTTTGGGGGAGCGGGGAGACCGTGATGATGGGGGAACTGGGTTCTCCTGCCAGGGACTTCCCCATGCTGTGGCCCAACGGGCTGGAGCTTCTGGTTCCCGCAGCTCCAGAGCAAACAAAAGCAGCATTGCTGCAAACTGGGAAGACAAGAATTTGTCTTTGGGTGTGAACCACTGCCCCCGTTACTGCTCTTTTGCCCCAGTTTGTCTGCTGGGTTTGCAGTATAGGAGTCTTGAGGACCGCTTCCAAGTATCGCGGCATGGTTTGGTGCAGGAAACTGCCACTGGCACCAGCGGTTTGGGGTGGGGAAGCTCAGCCAGATGCATTGGTCTTCCTCATCCCCTAAATGCCGGGTTTCCGCATCGGGGTGCGTATGTTGCGCTGCAGCATTTATGGGGCGGGTGAGCTCCATCTGCCAAAGGGAGCACCCACCAAGTCCTGGCCGGAGAGACCTTGAGGTCTTAATCACAGAATCCCAGACTGGTGGGGGTTGGAAGGGCCCTCTGGAGCTCCCCCAGTCCACCCCCTGCCACAGCAGGGTCACCTCCAGCAGTGGCACAGGACGGCGTCCAGGCGGGGTTGGGATGGCTCCAGAGTGGGAGACTCCCCCACCTCTCTGGGCAGCTGTGCCACTGCTCTGCCACCCGCACAGGGAAGAAGTCCCTCCTCAGGTTGAGATGGAACTTCCTGTGGTCAAGTTTGTGCTCGTTCCCTCTTGTCCTGTCCCTGGGCACCACTGAAAACAGACTGTTCCCATCCCCCTGGCACCCTCCCTCTGAGTATTTATCAGCATTGATAAGATCCCCCCTCAGTCTTCTCTTCTCCAGACTAAAAAGCCCCACGGCCCTCAGCTTTTCCAAATCAGAGAGATGCTCCAGTCCCCTCATCATCTTTGTAGCCCTTTGCTGGACCCTCTCCAGCAGTTCCCTGTCCTTCCTGACCCGGGGAGCCCAGAACTGCACACAGTTCAGAGTAACTGTGTTCAGCAGGGGACCCATGGCCTGACTGTGCGCCCCCGTGCTGCGCAGAGCAGTTTGACTCTGACACGTGTCTGCGTGCCGTGTTAGGCCGTGCTGCGTTTGGGCACGCTGGCCCATCCCTCGCCTACGGTTCTCGCCGTGGGCTGCCACCAGTATGGCTGTTACAAAGCGACGGTGGCTCGTGAGGTGCTGGGCCCTTGTGCCTCCTCCCCTGGCCACCTTGGCACAAGGCGGTGGGCTGGGGACTCGTGGAGTGGGTCAGCATGTGCCGAGTCCTGTTTGGAGGGTGCCATAACTCCCGGTGGAGTCTGGGGGAGGTGAAGGCACTCACGGCTTCTGTTTGGAGAGCAGCACCGGCCTCGGACGCCAATATCGGCACCTTGTCCCTCTTGGGACAGGACTGCCCAGGAAAATGGATGTGACTGTAGCCCATGAAGGACACAGCTTTGCCATAGCTGGCGGGGGTGATCCCAGAGCGGGTTTTGGCTGGCGGTAACCATTACCATAGCCAGCCATGGGTGCAACCGGTACTTTCTCCTGTAAGCTGATTACCGCAATGTTACATCATCCCATCTCGCTGTGACTCTTCCTCTTGGCCATGTAGACCCATGCTTAGCATCCTTTTCATTTCCTAAAGACAAACCAGTGATGGGTGGTCAGTGCTGAGGAGGGGATGGAGGAGCAGGAGGGAACTGTGTTGGAACCCCCATGGAGCAGGTCTTCCAGCTCTGCTGGCTGCAGAAGCAGAACCCGGCAGGTGGTGGCATGTTCCCATTAATCCTCAGCGCCTCCCCATATTCCCATTAATCCTTAGCACCTCCACTGTCTTGCAAGGATGCCGCAAGACTGTCATTGCAGAGATGACAGCGGGGGTGCCTCTCCCTTCCCACTCCGAGATAGTATTTCCAGGATCCAAGCTCTTCTGCATGCCTGGGGTTGCGTAGCCCTGTGTGAAGTGCCGCAGTGAACGGTGATAGCTTGTGCTCTCGCGATGTGCTGAGGAGGTGTCCGCAAAGCAGGGCTGCCCAAAATTGGGGGGGTTGGGGAAAGCAGTGGGGCTGTTCTGTTAGCTGGGTTGGCGTCAGGAGCTGCTTTGGCAAAGGAAAGATTTGCTCAGGACCCGAATTAGATCTTTCAAAGTGGTGGTGGATACCTTGTATGGGAGAAGCTCACGTTGGGGTACTGCCTAAGCAGGACCCTCTCCAAAACGTTTGGGTACGTGTTTGAGGATGTCCCCCTCTGTGCCCACAGCTGCCTCCATTTGTCTCGGCGAGGAGGAACGGTGTGTGTCGTGTGTGTCGGTAACGCGAGCCGGGAGAGCCCAGCCGAGAGCTGCTGAGTCAGCAGGGGACAGCTTTAGTCGCCTCAGGGGCTTTGCTGACCCCAGCTGAACCGCCCGGTCCCCCGGCACACCAATGCCTCACAGGGGAGAGCGGTTCACCTGCGGGACCGCCCCAGTGCTGAGCTGGATTTGGAGCCACGAAGGAGGTCGCTTGTGCTGCCGCTACGCGATGGAAGACTGGCGCCAGGTCCCTGAATGTTAACCATCTGCGCTATCTGTCACGTAGGGAACGGGCTTTGTCAGCAACTCGTGGTTTGGATTTTGTGAAAGTTTTGGGTTGCTTCATGGGCAGGGCACCATGGAGAACCCAGGGTGAGGAGGGTGCAGCCATTCCTGCGGCAGGGCTGGTATGACAGGTAACGCACGCGGTATGCTGAAAGAGGGGCTGATGTCTCCTTCAGAGGTCTGTCATTCCCCATTTGCTTTCATCAGAAGGATACGCGGGTGGCAGGGGACGTTTTATAGCCCTTCAGAAAAGCCATTCACATTTTTTTTCAACAACCAGGTAAAAATTCCCTTCTTGTTTGCCTGCTGTTCTGCAGCGTAAGGAGGACTGCACATCCAGGCACCCCGTGGCCAAGAGGAAGGTCCTGCCGTCCTGGTACAGTTCTCCTGACCCTGAATGACAGAGCGCTTTAGGTAGAAAGGGACCTTTCAAGGTCCCTAGTCCAGTCCCTGGGGTGTTGCAGAAGCTGGAGGAGATGTGTCTGGACACGGGGGAGATCTGGGAATGATGTAGGTCGGTCTTCCTAGCTTGGACAGACTGGTGTTTCGCATCATACTGGCTGCCTCGTGCTTGATCCGTGTGTTCTCTCCTTGTCAGGCTTCTCTATCTCTGTCCCAATGGTCCTTTTCCAAGGATCTCCCAAAACCTCCTCCTGAAGTCTTTCTTCCTTCCCTTTTCACCCTTGAGGGTGTAGTAACCCTTCCTAAACCTCCCATTGGTTGGCAATGTATGTCCAAGAGCTGTTGAGACTCTTCCCCCGCCACGCTCTCACTGTTTCTGTGCGTAACTTGGGAAAGCAGTGCTTAATGTGCTCCTCCTGGTTGGATGATGTTCAGCAGCTCCATCGTTCCGGAGCTGTCTCTGGGATGAAACAGCGGGATGTGCCACGGGATGGAGGGAGGCCGGCACGGGCTGCCTTGTGACCAAGCGCGGGGATGAGGCTTTCACGCACGCTAGATCCTGTGATTGGAAAAAGACAACAGCCAAATTTGGGAGGGATGAAGCTGTTTTGCATCACCTTAGAGTAGCGAGCATTCCACCAGTGGCCACAGGAATCGCCAGTGACAGTGTGTTTCCAGCACAGTTAGCAACAAAAAGAAAAAGAAATCAAACCCCAAAGAAAATGAGAAATCCACAAGTGCACTGAAAGAGCAAGTGAAAGATTATCCTCCCGGGCAAGGATTTTTGGCAGGGGTACAGCCAGGGAGAGACCTGTTCTGGTGGCCCTGGGGCCCTGTCATTATACGCCACGTGGGATGTGCTGTTGGGAGTGTGCATTTCTCCCGGAGTGTATAAAAAGCTGTCCTCTTCTAATCGCCACCCACTTATCACCTTTGGGTAAATCAATACTTACTCATCATTGTAAGATCGTTTCACGCAATCGGTCAAGAAGAGATCCTGAATGCGCCGATCTCTTTGATAAAATAACTTTTTTCATCAAATTTGAAATGTTTAGAAAAATATAAATGTGCTAGGAAAAATGTTGAACAGAAAAAATGTTCCACTCAAAGCTGTTTTGAAAATTCAACTTCTTTGCTTCAAATTTCAGCTTGTGATAGAGTCTTAAGTCTGCTTCTATTATATTGACATCATGGCAAATCCAAGCAATTTGTGAAAGTGACTCTGTCAGTCCCGGACAGATAAAAACCATACTTTGTACTAGAGGAAAAGCAGGAGATAAGCTGAACACCAGAGAGATGTAGAGTTTTGAAAGTTTGAGTGTTTGAATACTCAATATTCATTCCTAGGTGTAACAGGTAGGTAAGTTCAAGGTCTGTCTTGGGTGTGCAGATCAGATTTCTGCTGGGACCCATTACTCAGCAGTGATCTATTATTTTTTTTCCCCCAAATTAATGTCCATTTTCCTCCTTTCAGAACCAGTCACCTCACGTTTTGTAGAGACTGTTTTGATGAGTAGTTCTGGACTACAACTGAAATATTTCTGCTTTTAGGCCAAGTGAAAATGAACTTCTGTCACAAGTAAGAGTTTACTCTACACCTGTACTGTGTTTACCGTAGATTATTTCTGCATTGGGTGCCCTGACATCTGGGGCTCAGCGCAATGACACAGGTGCTGTCGCCATCGGAGGACACACAGTCCCGCTCACATCTTCAACTCGAGCTGCTGCTGCTCCTCCTCGTAGCGCTGAAGGTCGGTGGTCCCCATCTGCCCACCTGAGAGGATGGGGTCCCCTCCCAGCAGCCGGTACCCCGGGGGAGCTGGCTGGGCACCCCACAGGGATGCAGAAAGCTGAGTTTCTCATTGTATGGTGGGAGATTTGCATGGTGAAACATCCTGGAGAACATGTAGGTGGTATTGGTTGGAAGAAGACGGACTTGGAACAGTTCATCTCATTGATGACTGCCCAAGAACTTTGGTACTGCCTGTCCTGGTTTGAGGTAAACCAGGACCAATTTTGTTCAGTGGCTTTGCTGGGCCTCTTCTACCTACTGAAATGAACAGCACATTGTGCAGACACTGTTCGCTCTCAGAGTGATCAGACCGATGTTTATAGCTGATGCCCGGGCATGGGATGCAGAGAGGCTCCTGCTTACACTCATTGCTATGACCCCCACCGCCAACCAACTTTGGTACGTGCCCCGTTGGAGGGTCGGAAGCGGAAAAGCGCAGTGGGGTCCCACCTGCGGGGAGGAGCGGACAGGACAGGTGACCCAAAACTGACCAACGGGGTATTCCATCCCATCTGCCTCATGCTCAGGATAAAAGCTGAGGGATCAAAGGGTCAGCCTCTTCCTTCAACGGCCGACGTCTGAGGAGGACTCTGTCTGTCCGTCTGCCTTTGGTCTCGATCCTGAATCCAGACCCAGAATCCAGTTCTCGTCCGTCACCGAGTCCAGCCTGGGACTGCCCCAGTGCCAGCCGGTGTCGTGACTGTCATCCTGGGCGCTTGATACAGTTTTGTATATATTTCATTATTTCCTTTTATTTTATTATTAGTATTTCATTAAAGTAGTTTAGTTCCTTCTAAACTCATAAGTCTCTTTTCCCTCCTCTGCCTCTGTCTTTGCAGAGGGGTAGAGGGGAGCATCTGTCGGTCCCCTATGTCCCCAGTGGTCGATTTGGCCTAAACTACAACACTGCCCCAAAGCTGAACAAACAGTAGTTTTCTGTGCTCCCACCATCCTTTTCAGGAGGAAGACATGATATCACTGTCATGTCATATATGATAGCCACTATTTGAGAAGTCGTGGCAGTCTGGCGAGGTTCCTGCCAACTGGAAAAGGGGAAACATAGCTCCTATTTTCAAAAAGGGAAAAAAGAAAGACCCAGGGAACTACAGGCCAGTCAGTCTCACCTCTGTGCCTGGCAAGATCATGGAACAGATCCTCCTGGAAACTCTGCTGAGTCACATGGAAAATAAGGAGGTGATTGGTAGCAGCCAACATTGATTCACTAAGGGCAAGTCATGCCTGACAAATTTGGTGGCCTTCTACAAGGGGCTTACAGTGGTAGTGGACAAGGGGAGAGCGACTGATGTAATCTACCTGGACTTGTGCAAAGCCTTTGACAGTGTCTCGCATGACATCCTGCTCTCTAAATTGGAGAGACATGGGTTCGATAGATGGACCACTCGGTGGATGAAGAACTGGCTGAACAGTCGCACTCAAAGAGGTGTGGTCAACGGCACGATGTCCAAGTGGAGACCAGTTATGAGTGGTGTTCCTCAAGGGTCGGTACTGGGACGGGTGCTGTTCAACATCTTTGTTGGTGGCATGGACAGTGGGATGGAGCGCACCCTCAGCAAGTTTGCTGATGATACCAAGCTGTTTGGCGAGGTAGACACGCTGGAGGGGAGGGACCTGGACAGGCTGGAGAGGTGGGCCTGTGCGAGCCTCTTGAAGTTCAACAAGGCCAAGTGCCACGGCTGGGTCGGGGCAATCCCAAGCACAAATACAGGCTCGGCGGAGAATGGATCGAGAGCAGCCCTGAGGAGAAGAACCTGGGTGTGCCGATTGATGAGAAGCTCAACATGAGCTGGCAATGTGTGGTCACAGCCCAGAAGGCCCGTATCCTGGGCTGCATCAGAAGAAGTGTGGCCAGCAGGTCAAGGGAGGTGATTCTGCCCCTCTACTCTGCTCTCATGAGACCCCACCTGGAGTACTGCCTCCAGCCCTGGGTCCCCCAACATAGGAAATACATGGACCTGTTGGAGCGGGGCCAGAGGAGGGCCCGGAGATGCTGCGAGGGCTGGAGCCCTTCTCCTTTGAGGAGAGGCTGAGAGAGTTGGGGCTGTTCAGCCTGGAGAAGAGAAAGCTCCGGGGAGACCTTAGAGCCCCTTCCAGTGCCTAAAGGGGCTCCAGGAGAGCTGGGGAGGGACTTTTGACAGGAGAATGTAGTGATAGGACGAGGGGGAATGGCTTCAAACTGGAAAAGGGGAGATTTAGATTAAATGTTAGGAAGAAATTTTTCCCTGTGAGGGCGGTGAGCCCCTGGCCCAGGTTGCCCCAAGAAGTTGTGGCTGCCCCATCCCTGGAGGTGTTCAAGGCCAGGTTGGACGGGGCTTGGAGCACCCTGGGCTGGTGGGGGGTGTCCCTGCCCAGGGCAGGGGGGTTGGAACGAGATGGTCTTCAAGATCCCTTCCAACCCAAACCATTCTATGATTCTATATCCTGGGAGCAGCTCGGAAGCTGTAGCTCCTGGGGGATGCACGTTCCTCTGCTGCGCCAGCCACCGTGCCAGATGGGAGGTTTCTCCCAAGCTTGTTCATCAAGTGGTTTTGATGAAGTGCTCTCAGAGTTGTTCAGCTTCAAAAGCAATGTTTGAAATTCAAGCTGTGCTGCTTATTTGTGATTGGCCTGAGAAGTCAGAGGGTTTCTGAGAGTCACTCGGGGCTGTGATTGCAATGAGCAAATGAGCACTTCTAGCCTGAAAGTTTGCAGGTGGGGAGGAAAACTTTTATTCCCACAAACAGGACTGGGGGAAGTCTGAGTAGCAGGGACTGCGTACCTAGGGGAAGGCTGGCGAAGAGGAAGAAAACAAGAGTTTTGCTTTGTAATTTGACTCTCACCTGGTTGTGCAAATAAACACTTTGTTTAAATTAGCTCCAGACATGACTGCAAACATATATTAGGGGTCCTTCAAATGTTTGTTAAGGGTTTTCTTTAAAGTGGTCCTTAATCAAATGCTCTTATTGATGTATCAGGAGTTGTTTGTATAATTGGTTCCCCCTTCTCCCACCCCCCAATGCTGCTGCCTGAGAGACAATTTAATGGAAAAACTCTATGGGGAAGGCTGTGATTTTTAGGAGCTTTATGATCTTTAGAGGTTAGAGCTGCCTTTTGCTATCTCTTCCAGCTTTTTTCAAACCCTGCTGTAACTCGGCACAGCAGGAGCTGAGCCAGAGTGTAGGTGTTATCTTCTCAGAAGCTCTGGGCCATTTGGCCATCAGTGGCCCGACCGAGAGAAGGTGTGGGCTGTCTGCTCCGGCTGCCCACCTCATCACTAAGCGAAGCCTGTGCTGCCTTGGCTGTGCTGCAGTGTCCCTGCTTACGTGGGAGAAGTTACTTAAGGTGCAAATACTGCTCGGAGTAGTAAGGCAGCCGTGTGTAAATCTGATAGTAAAGCTGGCTGTTCTCTTGCCGGTAGCCGACTCCATGGCTGGGGGCCATTTCTTGTCTCTGCTTCATTTCCCCAGCTGTAAAAATAGTCTGATGGGAAAACCTCAGGCTCGAGTCTCACAGGAGAGCATTTTCCCGTTGCTTTCCTGAGTGCTTCATGCTCGTGGTGCTTTCCTCTAGGGGCGCCCGGTGCGGTGACGTGCCAACAGCTATCGCAGAAGAAAGAGCTCAGGGAGCTTTTCTAAGCTGTGATGCTGTGGGGTGAGTCCCGATTCTGCTCCTGGCTGTGCCACAACATGCTCTTCTGCCTTGGGGCAGAAGAATTAAAATGACTCTGGGTTTCGGTGTCCCCACCTGGCAGGAGTGCTAAAAGCATCCTTGTTACAGAGCATGTGGGACTGTCTAGGAGGGCCATGCGGTGGCTCTGAGATGTGGACTCGTGATGTGGCACTGGACTCCCAGTGTGAACGGGAGAGGTGGTACCCAATGCCTGACAGAGGCGCCAGGTTTGCGTGGGCAGGGCTGCCACCAGTGGTGTACTGCAGTTGCTGCCTCTCATCATGGAAAACGTGCGTACTTGGAATCGGGGTAGACCCTCACCTGCCTGGGAGGCAGCAGTCGACACTCGGGTGGGCAGAAGACCTGTGGCTGTTTTGGTAGGAGGGGGGTGAGCACCAGGCTTGGAGATGTCACTTGTTTCAGGGGATGGGGAGTTGTGAGACTTAAGGCACTCGGAGTCTCGGCGAACGCTTTGGATCACCAGTAAAAATGGGGTCAGGTCCTCTCCAAACGTGTATGGAGGTGTGTGAGGTTGGTGTCGCTCACTACGGCGCTGTTACATGAAACGTATTAAAATATGGGGGGAAACTGTTGAATTTGTGCTTTCCTGTGTCGTCCAGCTGATGCTTTCCCTGCTACTCCATCCTGTGCTCCCTCAGCTTGTGCAGTGCACCAGTGGTGACCCAGTTAAGCCCATTTGAGAGTCAGTGGGGCATTTTTAGTGGGTGGATGAGGGTGCGGAGGATATGTCTGCCAAAGAGTAATGAGTGTTCGCTCATCAAGCAGATTGCCAGGGGACAAGCAAAGCAGCAGGCGATACCACCTTGGACTTCCCTCCATGGCTTTGGCCAAGCACAGGGGATGTCTACAGTGAAACACCGTTTCTTTGGTGGCAGGAGATTGAGGTGGGCATTCTGAGGGGGACTTGTAGTTTCACCCGGCTTTTCTCCTGCAGGGACACTCTGTCCACATCTGGGTATGAGAAGACGTGGAGGCAAAATATATTTGAGTTATGCAGTGTTGTTGGTACAAGGCGAGGTGAATATAAAAATATTGTGGATTTAGGAAAAAGTGGATTTAGGATAAAGCTCTATGTTCAGGTATGTCCAAAGAAAAATAATCGGATAAACTTTTTATATTATAATGGTTTTATGTTCACAGTTTCTTTCGGGGGTGGGGGAAGCATCTTGGAATTAGTAAACTCATCTTCAACAAAGCCTGTGGTACCTGGGGATCCACGAAAGGCAGAGAGGAGGATATTGCTCTGAAGAAGTGGTTGTTTCCGAAAGAGCAGTGCTGAGATGAAGTGTAATAAGATGTTTCTGACAGGACGCCATGAGGGAACTGTCTCTCGTGTGCACACGTACACATAGGCTCCAAGATATATTTATATACATAAATATAGCTGTTCACTCTGTAAGCGGACCCTAAGCAAATACCACATTTATTGGCAAAGATGTCCTCTTTCTTCTATCTTGGTGATAGGATTTGATGGAAGGATGCTTACATGCAAATGACCTTGGAGAGGGTTTTTTCTTTTCTGATTCTTAATGCCATAAGACAGTAAAAACCAACCAAACCTCCCTCCTCTTCCTCCCAGACACCGTGTTTTTTCCATCTATTTGAAACCCCTGGCTGGCAGGGCTAACTTATTATATCTCAGTAGCAACGCCGGTGATTGCTCGTTTTATGCTTGATCCATTGCAGGACACCTGAACTTCGCTCTCCTTAGGTCAAACCTAAAGAAATAAGTGAAGACATTTCTCGTTACATCCCATGGTCGCGATAAGTGTGCTGACACTTAAACTCCAAAAAGTTTTTTCTTCCAGCTGGATGTTCGTCATGCCAGCCAGGAGGATCTAGACTAAAGCAACGGACCGACGCCAGCGTGGCTGGACCAGTCGCTTCCACTGGTGCAAGCTGGACTCTGGCTTGAAGGGCTGCAAGGGAGTGCCCAACTTGGGGAATCTGGGTTTTCCATCTCATAACTGCTTACAAATAACCCCAAACATAAACAACCAGGTGTTTTTTTTTTTTCTTACAAGCAGCTTTGCCTTGGGAGAAGAAGTGGGGAACCAGCACAGCCCCTCTGTGCCGGTAGCTGAGGGCTTTCTTGCTGGAGTCTCTTCCCAGCCAGCCTGTGGCTGTTTCGCCGTGGGGCACTCTCTCCTTTAGCTCAAATGATTTTCCCTCTGGCCTGACGCTTGCCCCTGCGGAAAGCAGCTGTATGGCCTCTCAGCTTTCGTTTGCTGGGATAAACAAGCCAAAAACGGGCAACCGGCATGCTTGATGCTTCCCATTGATGCTTCCCAGCCGGTGCAGCAACGGAGCTGGATCTGAGTCGCGTGGGTCTGCACCCCCAGCTGCCTCGTCTGGTATTTGGCCAAAGCCTTCTGACACGTTAGGCTTTCTCCAAATGACTTTCTCTGCATTTGGTGGATGAAAGTCCCATTCCTGTGTCCAAGCCGCAGTGGTGACTTGGGGACATGCCCTCCGTGGCGGTGAGCCCGGCTGGGTGGTCGGGGCTGGTGCCTCCGGTGCAGCACCAGCATCAGCCTCCCAGTTACACCGGTTGGGCAGGTGACTGTGTTCGCAGGAGAAGAAAATACCAGTAGGGACCAGTCATGATATTTTGCACTTGCTCTTGCCCGATTTCTGCCTCTTAGCCATGCAAAAGCTGCCAGAAGTCAGGCATTTCGCACACCTTGCGAAGGTCTCAAAATCGAAGATGGCATTTGTTTCGGATTATCAGTCAGCTCTGGGAGCTACAGAGAAATCCGCTGCCGGCTTGTGTAACCCCATCCAAGCAATATTTTTTCCGCGGTGTGAAATAACTCAGTGAATTTCTAATTACACAAATCTAATTAAAGGCTGAATGTAACGACTATGCCTAATCATAATGATACACCCATTTCATTAAAAAAAGAAATTGCGTGTGTACAACAAACCACCCAATTTAGTACAGAATTAATATCCGCCTCTCCGGCTGGAGCTGTGCGAGCACCGGCTCGTGTGGGTGTCCCCGAGAGGTACACGGGGCCAAGCTGAGCCTCCTGCGGCCACCTTCGAAGCGCCAGCTCTTTCCTAAGCAGGTTCTCAAGAGGTGTCTGTGTAAGGTGGGGCTGAGAAAGGACCTTCCCAACTGGCCAGACCTTTGAGGGACTTTGGTCTGTGCACCATGACCAAGCCTCCCGGTGGCCACTGAAGTGGGATGTAGTGGATTTTGTGTCCGAAGCTCGGTGGTGGTGGAGCAGCAGATGCGCCTTTGCTTCGTTTTCATGTCGGCTCTACTTGATGATCTGGTCTGCTCTCAGAGACCGAAGTAGCACAAAAAATTATTTGTCCCCAGTTGGAGATCTTTCCTTCCGCAGCTTCCAGCATGCCGCACCAACGCCTGGAACGGACGGCACCCGTCTGGTGAAAGCCCGCTTTGTAAAAACTTCTCCCATCTGCTTTTCCTGCAAGGTGCGTCTGCCGTCAGCAGCGAGACAAAAGCGCGCCACTGCTGTGGTGGGCAGAAAACTAACAGCGTCCCCGCTGTCCGGGTGCCGGGCAGCTTCTCAGGCGCTGCCAACCCATGCGCCGGGCGATTGATTCTCCCTTTCAGCTCTTAATGCAGTGCCCGCTTCTACGAGAGCTCCAGCAGCATTCCCATCAGGAGATGGTTACTTACAGCAAGGCACGGACCTTAATCCACGCAGTCGAGTGCCAAGTCGCAGAGGAGCGGCTGCGCTTGCAGGTCTGGAGTTTTCCGTTTGTATTTTTGCAGTAGTTTAATGCTGAAATCACTCTTGCGAATGGCTTCGTCCTTTCCTCGCCTTGGTGAATGCAGGAGGAAGTTCGTCCTACAGCGTGGAGGCTGCGCCCGAATTTCTGGCAGGTCATTTAGACGTCAGAGGGGAGCCAAATATGGGACAGAGGGAATAATATCAGGGCCGTGAGGTTAAATAGAGAGATAATTGATTTTTTTTCAGTGCTGGTCTCGGGTGTAAATCCATTGAGGTTAATGAAGTAAGGCAAATTGAATTGAAGAGCCCTGTATGGAAAGCTTAGCCTGGCGTGTAGCCGGTTTCAGAGGCTCCTCTTGGTGCTCCCGCGGTGTTTTTAACAGCTGCGTCTCAGTGCCAGCGTTTTGCTCATTTATGCCGGCTGAGAGGAGCTGAACTCTGACGGCTGCATCCATTTTAGCTTGCAACCAAGACAGCAAACCTCCTGTCTTCTTTCTTTACCGAAATACTCGGATACATGCATTCGCTGGGGTTTGTTTCTGATCCACCTGCGGTTGTTCCCTGGACCTCTGGACCAGTTGCTCTGGTGGGGTTGCAAAGCCCCACGGGCTGGATGCTGCGCGGCCCCGAGCTCGGTGCGTCTCAGCCCGGTGTTCCTGCGTTTCCCCAGGAACCTCTCCAAGGCATCGCGGTTAGTGGTATCTTTGGGATGAGACGTCAAATATTTGTCGTGGAGGCACTCGTGGCACTTTGGCAAGCGTTGGCTCTGGAACCCGAATTAAATTCTGATACGGATCATTGCGTCCGCTGTCCCTCCCCGGGGTTGAACTGCTGGGGGGTGTTTGACTGCCCAGCCTGAGCAGGTGGGATGTGGCTGGGTGCCGACGGCAGCCGTGCAGCTCCGGGGGGGACAGGGCAGGAGGAGAAGGGGGGCCTGGCAGTCTCGGGATTAATGGGCCCATCGGGATTTGGGTGGGAGGTGACACACAGGTGGGTTTGCTACAAATGGAGGATCCAGCCATAACGTTGGAGGGCAGAGAAGATGCTCTTGCTGCTGGAAGGGCTGATGCCCGAGCTCACAGGTGGTGGGATCGTGTCGTGCCATCCCTCTTGCCCAGCCCTGGGAGCTGGCACCACCACGAGCTGTGACTTCTTGCGCCAGAGCCCTCTTCAACCCCTGCTTTTGCGCACCTTGCATCCTGGCTGAGCATCGCCCTGGCAGGACCTGCCTCCCCGCGCGCTCGATCACCCATGGCATTCTACGAGGTGGTACGAAGTGTTGGCTGTGCCACGGTTTCCCACAGAGGTGGCCCAAGAGAAGGGGTTGACCTGATGTCTTCTCAGGCCACGGAGATGCTTTGCTGGTTTCTCTCCTGCTGGCCTCAAAGCTTGTGGGAAGGACACATGTCTCGTTACAGCAATGGGTCTGAGGGTTCAGTCACCAGCAGAAGGTCACCTCTCCTTTGCATCGCTTATGCCGGGCCGTTGTTAAACTGTGTCTCATGGGGAATAGATCATACCCTGTCCATCCCCTGGCTGTTGATGCATGGCTCCGTACAGCTAATTCAGCAGGAGCTTTTGCTGCTCCTGGCCAGACTTCTGAAAGCTTCTTGAGTCCACTTCCGTCAAGCTTTGCTGTTGGAAATGATGCTGACAACGAGTAGGAGCCCTGGTCTTCCCTGCAGCCCCCGGCAGCTGCTCCCCGCCCGCCGCTGGGCTCTGGCCCAGCACTGTTGAACCTGCGTGAATGAAACTCCGCAGGTGTTACTGGAGAAAAGGACTCTGCCAACGGGCTTTCCCCTGGGTCATAGAATCATGGAATGGTTAGAGTTGGAAGGGACCTTAAAGATCATCCAGTCCCACCCCCAAGGCACCTCCCCCCAGCCCAGGGTGCTCCCAGCCCCGTCCAACCTGGCCTTGAACACCTCCAGGGATGGGGCAGCCACAGCTTCTCGGGGCAGCCTGCGCCAGGGGCTCACCACCCTCCCAGGGAAAAATTTCTTCCTAATATCTCATCTAAATCTCCCCTCTTCCAGTTTAAAGCCATTCCCCCTGGTCTCATCCGCACTTCTTGGGCTTTCCTTGTGGTTACCCAGGCTCCTCTAAGAGGAAGGTGGGAGCAAAATCAGGCTGAGAAAACCTTCATCTTATCATGGCCTTTTGCAACATTTTTCTCGAGCTTGGAAATCTTTGGGAAGAACAGAAGAAGAAGGCTTTACAGACCACAACTTCCATCCCAGTTTAATTTCAAGCAAGGCCATCCCTGATACGCACTGGGAAGCACCGGTATACTGGTGTACGCTGTTATACATGCAGCAGCTGCTGCAGAGGAATTGGTCGGAGAGACGTGCTGTCCCAAATATTCCTTCAGGCACATTTGCATTTTCTTGCCTTTTTGTAGTGAAGGATTTCTGGTGAAGACAAGATTCTCGTGGCGGGGAAGGCACCTTGCGCTGGCCAAGGCTGATACCCAAGTGGCCTGGCTGCTCCCCTTGCCCAGATCTTGGGGACACTTTGTTCCTGTGCGGCTGATGCTTCCTCTTACGAGCCGTGGCCATCCGCGGGCTGGTTGAGCTACCTGGGATGGGGCTCGAGGACCATCCCTGTCCCTTAGGACCACCTCCTGCCAGCCATATGCCCCCTTGAAGTTGTATCCCGCTGCTTTTGGTCAATGGACCTTTTCCTTGGAGCTGTGGCCCTTTGGGCTGCTGAAGAACCAAACCCCATGGGCGGTAGGTGGCCGGGTCTGGTGCAGGGGAGGACCCTTGCGGAAGGTGTGGTGGGAGCACTTTGGGGAGCACAGAGCAGCCTAATGCCGCCCCAGGCGCAGGACATCTCCCACCCAACCCAAGCTGCGGATACAGAGATTTCACAGAATCACAGAATGGTCAGGGTTGGAAGGGACCTCTGCAGATCATCTAGTCCAATTTCCATCTTGGATTGATCACCGTGGACAGGTTTGAGCATGGCCACTGGTGCGGCTGGGACGCTGAGCTCCCTGTGGTGGTGGCGGCCAGGGGGAGAGCCTTGTCCAGAGCAGTGATTTCCATCCCTTGCCGCTTTCTGCGCCTTCCCCTGCTTCGTGCCGCAGCTAAAAATAATCGAAAGAAAGGCGTGAGCCTGCAGCGAGGGAAGGGGAGCGGGAACCCCGGTGTCTGCATGGGAAATTGGACTCCTACAGCTGGCAGGAGCCTGTCCGTCAGGCAGGCAGCATGTGCGCGGAGGTTTCAGTCTCTCTTGCTGGATAGTCACTGGCTACATAAATAAACAGGCTCTGTTTTTGTCTTCGGTCACCCTACCGATGTCTCTTGCTAGCCTTGACTTTTTGGCTTGTCTCTGTATTTTTAGCTGCAGGACACCCTGTCCCCAAACCCGGAGAGGGACCTGAGTTTTCTCATACCTTTCTAAACGTGTGCAGCCAGCTCTCGCCCTTCTCCCTGTCCCGATTTAGAAAAGGGGAGGGCGGCAGTGCAGTTTCTTCCCACTTGTACCGGTGTAGCTCAGCTGAGGACCTGAGATGTGACTATCCGTTTGCCCGGGAGTTTATTGATGGTTGTGCCGAATAAGAGTCTTGGAGAAAGGATGAGGAGGGCATCTCTGTGAGACGCTGAGACGTCAGGGGCAGAGGAGCCTCTGGGTGCAGGCTGCTGCGGGGTTACAAGGCAGGGACCCCAGGGTCAGGTATACACTGGAACCCCTCGGTGCAGGGGCTTCTGCCCTGCGTGCGTCTCAGGCGGCGTAGCTGGTGGCAGTACATCTCTGGGGGTCCGTAGGTCAGTATGGAGCAGGAACCGCGGTGTGTGTGTGCTGGTCCAGGACGGCATGGACGGGTGTCAGTGGCAGCAGAAGTCCTGTACCCTCAGACTGGGGCAGATTCAGCAATGGGTTAAACCGTGCGTTTCTCCTCGAGCCTAGAGCTGAGGGAGCCAAATACGATTTTTCCCTTCTATCTTTTATCTTATTGGTATACAAAGAAGCCGAGGAGAACACCCCGCACTTGATGAAACTGAGCAAAATGCAATATTTCTTTGTATTTTACTGAGAAAGGGATGAGTTTGGGAGTTTATTCTCTTTCATTTAAAAGTACAATATGATCTAGCACAATGCAAAATGAAGTGTCACTCTGAATAAACGATCAACCATCCTTCCGTTTGGCAAGCGCTGGAACGAGCACGTGTTTTATCGTGCGGTAGTTTCAGTCACGCCGAATCCACCTCTGCATCCTTCTCTGCTCGTGCAGCATGTCCGCCTTTGCAGCCGGCCGAGCCCTGGCGTTCCCCTGGTCCTGCTTTCGGAGCCCCCGGCCCCGTCCGAGCATCCTCACCCCGGTCCTCCACACCGGCTTGGTGGGGCTGCGGGCTCGGCTCCTCGCCGTCCTCTTTGCTCCCTTGTTCTGCACTGAAGTCCTCAGTCAGACGCTCGCTTAGGCGTGGATGTCAATTTAAGCGTGTGAAGCGCCTCCTTGATGTAATTAAGGCTGTTGGTGTGTTTGGAGTTAAGTAGTGCTGGAGCACTTTGCTGGGTGGAGGCATAAAAGCGCACGGGTTTCCACTGAGCAGTAGAATGGGTTTTAGACGGCGCTGGGGGCTGCCAGCCCGCCGGCGGCCGGTGTAAGATGACCCGGGGATTGTGAGGGCTCCCTTCCCTCCGCTGCCGCGGGCGAAATGTCCTCTGAGGTCTGTTGTTTGCGCCGCGCTGACGCGTGTCCCTGTACGATTGTATGACCACCACCTTGTGTCCCCTGGGAGAGCCACGCAAGGTCACGGGCTGCTCTCCGCTGGCTGGCAAGCCTGCAACGCCCCTAACTCCAAATATGCTGCGGAGATGCTGTTTCGGCCCGTAGAGGTGTGCCGGGGCGTCGGGTGCGGGAAGCAGGTCCCAGCCAGGGTGCCCTCTCCATCCCCACATCACGGGTGCCATCGTGGGAAAAAACACACAGGGGTGGCGGGGGGGGGGATTTGCTCGGTCAGAGGGACAAAAAGCACAGCTGAGCAGATGCAGGCGTAGGTTTTAGTGGGTGTGAGCAGGGCTCACATCAGTCGAGCTGCCCGCCGGGTCCCGGGGAAGGTGGATCAGCACCGCCACAGGCCTCCGTTCCGGCAAACTTGGTGACCATGGCTTGAGCTTTGCCCTTCTTGTCCTTCTTGTCCTCTGCCAAGAGAGGGTGGTGTGGGCTTCTGCTGTTATCCCGCTGCAGACCGGGCTGGGAAGGCAGCTCCAAGGCTGAGCTGGTTTCCAGTTCAAGCCAAGATACGTACGTATTTTGGGGGGCAGCCCCCCGATGCTGCTGGGTTTGCGTAGGCACTATTGCCTGACCTCCCCGTCGAGCAGTTCCCTATCCGAGTGCTGATCTGAACAGCTGAGGTATTTTGCATTTTTTAATGACTCTCCGCTGTGCCCAAATTAATGGAAAAGCCGGACTGACACGAAGACGAGGGTGTCGAAGGGAGAGAATGACAAATTGGCTTTAGAGCACGGCAGCGGCGAGCACTGTCAGGGGTTCACGCGCTGACCTTTATCTAAACAGAACTGTATGTAACAGATAAGAATATTTAACAATAATTAATGTCACATCAGCGCCGAGAACAAAATGACTACATCAAACAGGCAAGAAATCTACCGCAAATTACTCAAAAGAGAAATGTCAGCTTCTTCGTATCTGCAGCCTGCCTTGTGCTGATGGTGCTGGAATTAGACGGGAGGGCACGTGAGTAAAGAAGCTATTAAAAATGATTTAGGAAGTGGATAATATATACATAAATGAGTGAGAGAGGCAGAATCAAGCAGAACAGCAGCAGGTCTGCTGGACCAGAGACGTGTAAAATCAAACACTAAACCGAGCTGATAATTGAGCGCAGGGATAAATGTGTATAAACCAGTTCTCTCCACTGCTGATGTTTTGACAGGCGGCTTAGGCTTTCCCGTGCCTTTCCCTTCCGTCTCTGGGGGGTCCCGGTGGGCCGTGCTTCAGCAGACACCTCCGGCCCTGCCAGTTGAGGCCCTCTTTGTGTTTTTCAGATGGGAGGAACTGTTGCTGGCCAGGGATGTTGAGGTGTTTTTCATTCCATTCCCAGCTGGCGTTGTCCCGGCTTCCCGGCGGTTGTTTGGGGGGCAGCTAAGCTGGAGTGCTGTGGGGGTCTCTGGTCCCTCCAGCCACTGCCCCAGGCAGCGCCCATGCTGGACAAGTGATGAAGAGCAAAGCTGTTGGAGCTCCAAGGGGATGCCTGTGTTCATGCCGCAGACTGGGGCCCAGTCTGCAGTCCCTCATCTAATCTGAAAATGAGTGATGGTCCATGGATGTCCATTCACCAGCGGTGGATTTCATCAGTTTGGATGACAACAAAAGCTGAGGGAGGAGTTAAGCCCCTCCTGATCTACCTCCTGCTGCGGAGCATCCCCTGGCCCTGCAGCTCCGGGGCTGGGGTGGACATGCACAGATCCAGGCTGGGCAGAGAATGGATTGAGAACAGCCCTGAGGAGAAGGACTTGGGGGTGTTGGTGGACGAGGAGGTCAACACGACCAGACAATGTGCACTGGCAACCCAGAAAGCCACTGGCATCCTGGGCTGCACCCCCAGCAGCGTGGCCAGCGGGGAGAGAGAGGGGATTCTGCCCCTCTGCTGCGCTCTGGGGAGCCCCCCCTGCAGCGCTGCCTCCAGCTCGGGGGGGGCCCAACAGCAGAAGGACACGGAGCTGTTGGAGCGGGGCCAGAGGAGGGCCCGGAGATGCTGCGAGGGCTGAGCCCCTCTGCGGGGAGGACAGACTGGGAGAGGGGGGTGTTCAGCCTGGAGAGGAGAAGGCTCTGCGGAGACCTCAGAGCCCCTTCCAGTGCCTAAAGGGGCTCCAGGAGAGCTGGGGAGGGACTTTTTACAAGGGCATGGAGTGATAGGATGAGGGGGAATGGCTTCAAACTGGAAGAGGGGAGATGTAGATGAGATATCAGGAAGAAATTTGTCACTGTGAAGGCGGTGAGCCCTTGGTGCAGGTTGCCCCGAGAAGCTGTGGCTGCCCCATCCCTGGAGGTGTCCAAGGCCGGGTTGGACGGGGCTTGAAGCAACCTGGGCTGGTGGGGGGTGTCCCTGCCCAGGGCAGGGGGGTTGGAACACGATGATATTTAAGGTCCCTTCCAACCCAAACCATACTATAATTCTGTGATTCTATCATTTTCCTGGTGGGAGGAGGCAGCAAGGTGCCTTCAGATTAGCAAGGTAGAGAAAAATAGCTTTCCGACTGGCTTGGTGACCTTTGGACAGCAGGAGAGAATTTTACAGGCAGAAGATGGAGACATTGTGATCTAAAATTAGAAACGATGGGGAGCTGTATCTTTGCCCCCTGAAGCGGAACGGGAAAACTGACCTGTCCCTCATCCCATCCTGGGACAAGGGTTAGGGCTTCCCATGTCCCTTATAGAGGATGCTCTTGGGCTGCCTGCCTTGGGCAAGGCACATATCGCAGGACCATGGTGGGAGAGGGGAGGGAGCGGAGCCGGGTCCCGGCAGGCAGCAGTTGGGTCTGGGAGACACTGTGCAAGGTTCGGCTCCGCTGGATCCGTCAGGAAAAGCGCCTGGTGCGCTCAGCTGCTGAACAAACCCAGCCCGAGGCTGGATGAGCAGAGAAGTTCCAATTAGAGGATCTGAATATCGATTCACTGGGGAGAAAATATGACATTAAAGGATCGCTGGGAGGCAGGAGCCGAACTGATGTCTTGCTTAAAATGAAAGGCTGTGAATTTGCATCAGAATATAAGAACAGGACTCTGACAACAACAGGCAACTAATTAAAGTGCATCAGGTAAATGGAGTTCCTCCCTGTTTTGTCTCCTATGGCTGGAAGTATAGAACAAGCAGTTGTTAGAAAAATAGGCACTATTTAAATCCAGGGTGTTACTGATGGCATCCAGGAAGGCACAAAGGGTAGGGATCTCTGCTCCGGCACATGTTTCAGGCATCTTTTTTTGGGGAGGAAGGTACAGCCATGTCAGACCAACCAAGAGGACACAGCAGGAGCCTGGGGACGCTCCTGCTCCGAGCTGACTGCTCCGCCTTTGTCTTGAAGTCAAATGGTTTAGTTTCTCCAGGTTTCCCATCGGTCTCTCCTACACTTGGGTGCCCCTCTTACCCACGGCTGGGGAGGGCCCTGGGCGACAGGCGAGGGCTGACACTGGTGTTAGGCAGAAGAAAGGCTGGGGCACAAGGAGGTCCAAGGTTCCAGCCCACACGGAAAGCCCATGCTGGAGAGCACCTCGGCATGGAGGGACACACCTGATGAGTCTGATTTTGGGCTTCCTCAGATGGTAAAGCCTCAGTGGTGGAAGCTGTTTTGGGAAGGCTTGAGCCAAGTGAGCTGTCCTAAATCCCACAAAGACTCTCTAGCAGCTCAAAAGATGAACTCCAGGTCTCTTTTCCCTTATAACAGGCAGCATAACCCGTCCGCAGAGCTCTCCTTGGTTTTGTTCTCTGCATCTCTGCAGAAGGTTGACTGAAACCCTTAATATTAACTCGACAAAAGTGTCTTGTTGCTTTGCTCCTCCTGGTGCTGGAGCATGGAGAAAGGGGCTGGGCAACCTGGGGAAGAGCAGAAACCCTCTCCCACCCAACTCAACTCCCAGGGCAAACTTCACCACCTTGAGGTCATTCCCTTAATGGTGCACTGTGTGGTCTCACCTGGCAGACAGGCATTTGGTCGTCTTCTCCGGGACGGCAAGGGGAGGCAAAGTGATACCCAGAGAGGAAGAAGCAGGAGCAGCAGATTTAGTACAGCCATCTCAGTGTCATGCGAAGGCACGTGGCTGTGGTGCTGTGCTGCCACGCACCCGTCCTCTACGCCAACACCAGCCCTGCCCCACGTTTTGCAGGGACTGGTGCTGTGCCCCAGCCCATGATGCTGAAATTACCCTCTCTTCCTTTCCTTGGCTTCACAAAGGCGCCTTTTCTTCTCTCCCATTTTGAAAGGACATGTTTCTGAGAAGTCTGAGGAAACAAAGGAAGAAAGAAACCAAAGAGAAAAGGAGTTTTCAAGTTGCGCCATCTGATTCTTGTGGAGACATGCTGCTGGTGTCAACATTCTTTATGCGCATCCAGAGCTGGTGCCATTTCACACCTGCTCCACACTTGTTTTTAAATGACACGTAATTATGATAGGCAGTGTAAAGATGAAGCTTCATCCCCAATTAAATTGCATTTTCTGTCTTTTCATTTCCTGCCCCAGTTGAGGAGGAAACCCCTGGAGAGCAAGATCTTTAAGTTTAATGAAGTAGGAGGTGCCTGCAAAATTAAAGGTGATCTTGTTTATTAGAAGAAGATCAGTGCTGATATATAGTGTTTCCAGAATATTGTGCTTCTGTGTGATGCCCTGGGGAGTGTTTCAGGTCACTGGAAACGCTGATGTAAGCATCTCAGGTCATCAGATGACAGAGCGTCCAGTCCGTGATAGCCGCTGTTCAGAAATGTGTATATCCCCTCTGCAGCCCTGGGCTGGGCCCTCTTTGCGCCTTTTGGAGTCCCCGATGGATCCCCCAGCCAGTCCCAGCGCAGTGGCTTGCGTGTGGCACGTGGCCCCGAGGAGCAGCACCTGTCCAGTGGGTGCATCCCTGTGGGAGGGGGCGAGAAGGACACGTCTCCTGTCCTGTACAACATAGGTTAGAAACCCCCACAACAGCCTTTCTGTTTGCAGGTCTCCTGACCTTGGCCGTTAGCGACCGGGACAGGATTTGGGGGTCAGTACTGGGTCCAGTCCTGTTCAATATATTCATCAATGACCTGGATGAAGGGATAGAGTGTACCATCAGCCAGTTTGCTGATGACACACAACTGGGAGGGGTGGCTGACACGCCGGAAGGCTGTGCTGCCATACAGCGTGACCTGGACAGGCTGGAGAGTTGGGCAGAGAAAAACCTGATGAAGTTCAACAAAGGCAGTATGGGGTACTGCATCTGGGGAGGAATAACCCCATGCATCAGTACAGGTTGGGGGCTGACCTCCTGGAGAGCAGCTCTGTGGAAAGGGACCTGGGAGTCCTGGGGGCCAACAGGGTGACCATGAGCCAGCAATGTGCCCTGGTGGCCAAGAAGGCCAATGGCACCCTGGGGTGCACCCAGCAGAGTGTGGCCAGCAGGGCGAGGGAGGGCATCCTCCCCCTCTGCTCTGCCCTGGGGAGGCCGCAGCCGGAGCACTGTGTAGTTCTGGGCTGCCCGGGTCAGGAAGGACAGGGAACTGCTGGAGAGGGTCCAGCAAAGGGCTACAGAGATGATGAGGGGATTGGAGCATCTCTCTGATGAGGAAAGGCTGAGGGCCTTGGGGCTTTTTAGTCTGGAGAGGAGAAGACTGAGGGGGGATCTTATCAATACTTATAAATAGTCAAAGGGAGGGTGCCAGGGGGATGGGAACAGTCTGTTTTCAGTGGTGCCCAGTGACAGGACAAGAGGGAACGGGCACAAACTTGACCATAGGAAGTTCCATGTCTACCTGAGGAGGGACTTCTTCCCTGTGCGGGTGGCAGAGCAGTGGCACAGCTGCCCAGAGAGGGGGGGGAGTCTCCCGCTCTGGAGCCATCCCAAACCCGCCTGGACGCCGTCCTGTGCCACTGCTGGAGGTGACCCTGCTGTGGCAGGGGGTGGACTGGGGGAGCTCCAGAGGGCCCTTCCAACCCCCACCAGTCTGGGATTCTGTGATTGCAGCTTTGGGGGAAATTAGAAGATGTTTTCCTTGGGGTCTTCATCCCCACAGGCAGTGGGGAGCAAGCATGGCACCTGAGTGGCATTCGCTGTGCCCTGAGCCCCGCAGGACTGGGAGAACCGTGATCCAACCCCACGGCTTCTCTAGGCAGGTTCCCTTTGCTGCTTCATCAAAATGCAGCCCACTGCGGTGAGTCCCCTGCCCTGAGGACGAGTCTTGGGTTTTTAAGGGTCTATGATATATCTTAGTCAGTATCTACACTATTTCATCCTTTATTCCTTCCCCCACCTTCCTCTGAATGCCATCCAGCCCCCGTGATTTATTACCCTTCAGCGCGTTCCGCTTTTTGTTGGAGAATTTATATTTAATTTTTATGCCCGTTATCATTCAGGCAGAGAAGGGAAATGCTTTGGGAGCCCAGAGTGAAAATAAACCAGCGCATTTTCGTGCAGTTACTTTGTTTGAAAGATGTTGTGTTTTGGCAGGGTACTTGCCTCCTTCCTCCTTCCCTTTTGCGTCATGAGACAAAGTGGTTCGAGAAGAATCGCAGGATGGTGTGGTGCACTGATTGAGTTCGCCTTGCCCAGGCTGGGGTCTGCTGCTCCTGCTGCCTGGGTTCTCTAGGGCTGACACAGTAAGGAGGAACTCGGTGTAAGAGCGGGACAATTTGGTCTTTCATGTAGCTGTACATTTGGGAAAGGAGGGATTACGCAGCTGTAGAGGTGGACTTCCTTTTCTTAGCTCCCACGGTCTTATTAGTGGTGAGGTTTTTCTGTGGCACCTCCTGTCCAGCCTCCACTTCAGGTTATCGGGCAACTGTTGGACCTCATCTGAGTCCAAGGTAACATCCTAAGGGACACAAGGAGGTGCAGTAATTTGGCCCTTGGTCTCAAAGAGGTGCACAGGGGAGCCAAGAGCAGAACTCGGAGCTTCTGACGCTCTCTGGTGCACCATGTCCCTCTGCCCCTCATAATTCCCCTCCCCTCGCACATTTTTGGGTGGTTGTTATCAGCAGGAGAAGGCTTTAGAAGCACAATAAGCACATTTGCCACAGTTGAGGCATCTGGGTGAGTTTGGGAGGAGGGTGGGGAAGGCATTCAGAACGTCATCCAGATCTCGGGTAAAGTCTCTTTTCCCTCTTCCTCGCTGGGATTTGCGTCTGCAATTCTCCGTCTGCCCCGTTCTGTCCAAGCAACGGCAGAGTAGGGACCTGCAGGGCTCCAGCAGGTATGATAGGAGCAGGCCACGAGCCATTTGCTTGTCCTCATCCCTGGTGTCTCTGAGAGTTTTGATGTCCAGGGCTTTGCTCAGGCGTGATTTGGCTTCAGGTTTCTCTTATTCTCTCCCCTCTTCTCCATCTCTCCTGCACGAAGGCTCCTTCTCATGGCATTGCTGCCCTCGCCGTTGATTCCGGCACTTTGCATGTTCAGCTAAACTTCTGAGAGATGCTACCAGGCCTCTGGAGAGGCTCAATAAACTTGAGTGATGAGTCCGTTGAAATGGAGGGGAACTGAGGAAACAGCCCTGGGAAGTTCGTCGTCTTGAATGCTTGATTAGGTTCTTGGATGACGGGAAACGTGGCCACGTGGCCACGTCCCCTGCTTATAGCTCATGTCACTGTGATGGCTTTTTCATGCAGAGCTTTGAACCCCCGTGCAGGAGGGATCATCCCTATGGTGCACTGCCAGAGCGTGCAGAGACTTCTGCTGCGAGAGCCAACGTGTCGTCTCTCATCAGCTCGTTAGATACGTGTGACCTCGCTGTTGGTCGAAACCCAGGGCTTCATTTCTCTGTCTCTTTAGTGCTTTCTCTGGTTTAATTAAAAGCTTCTTTCCAGTTTGACCTTTTGCAATGCTGTGGCATAACTGAGGCTGAATTGAGCCTCTAATTAGGGAGGGTCTCTCCTGGCAGGCTGGGCGGGTCGTGACGAGGAGCCCTGGCTGCCCCTCCTGCCCTCCCCGCGGGACCGGGCAGCCCACGTAGCTGAGTATGTCCCACAGCAGGGTGGGAGAAGTATTTGGTCTTTCAGTAAAAGCCATGGTTTACTCAGGAGACATTGCTTGGAAGGCAGGAGGCGGGAATCGTCGCCGGTTTGAGGAGGGTGGAGAAAGCAGAGCGGCAATCTCCCCGTGATTTATTGCCTCTGTTGGAGATCATGGCTAGGCTGAGCGGGCTGGTTTGAAGGAAGAAGTTTAAATCACTGGATCTCGTTAACGGCTTAGGCCCTAGCGTGGGAGTGTGGAGACCTGGATGCAGTTCCCGTCAGCTCTGGACCGTGCAGGCTGTGAGCTCGGAGGGGCACTCCTTGTCCCGGGGCTGGAGAGCACGGAGCAGGTCTTGCTCCATGCCATCCATTCAACCACAGCTCCTTGCCCGGAGCGCTGGGACGAGGGCAGCGGTCGGTGTGCGTTTGGTTGCAGAGGAGTGAGGGTTTGGTGGGACCTAAATCCCACCTCTAAAGCATTAGCCCAGTTCTCGTGGGGTGAGCAGCCGGGCCCTGCGAGGAGCATCCCCCGCCAGCCCGACCGTGCCGGTATGGTGGCCCCAGGAGCCTGTCCTGCGGGCCCTTGGGTGTTGCCCAGAATAAAAATGCCCTAAAAAGCCCTGTGACACTCACTTCTGAATTGTAACCGCCCGGTCACATTTCTGTCTGGCAGGTTGAGAGACAAGGTGACACGTCAGGGCACCGCGCGCGGTCCTGGGAGGTGTCTCAGCCCACGGCAGGGGTGGGAAAGCAGCCTGATTTAACGTCCCAGGAGGTGTCCTGGCAGCTCACGGGGACCCCGAGGAGCTGACTTAATTAATTGAACATTTCAATTCCATCAGCAAGATGTTTCAATTCAAGTCAGCCTGACCCCAAGCAAAATCTTCAGTATCAAAACACATTTTCAAAATAGGAAAAAAGGTGGAAAAGTTTCTGCTTTGCTGTGGGATATTTCAGTTTGAAGCAACTGTTTTTCCCTGCACAAATCCCGGCCACTGTGACCAAAAATTCCTGCCCCTCTCTATCCACCAGTTACCTTGCTCGCTGCAAGTATTAACGTCATCGAGTCATGGAATGGTTTAGGTTGGACCTTAAAGACCATCCAGTTCCACCCTGCTGCCCCGGGCAGGGACACCTCCCGCTAGACCGGGCTGCTCCAAGCCCCGTCTGTAGCCGTACCCCATCGTGTCGCTGTTCCTGGGGGATTTCTCACGCCTGAGCCAGTTTGAACCTCCTCCCCGGCCGCTATCCCGAGTGCTCGGCCCCGCGAATGCGACCGACTCTCTCTGCTCCGCTTTGGGCTCCTGGCTAAGCCGCTCAGAGCCTTAGCTCGGAAAGTCCGGGCTCTGATCCTTGCAGACAACCAGCCAGCGGCTTTTCTTCCCGACAGAGCGTACCCTGCCCTGCTGAGGGTTAGAAAGTACGGGATTATCTGCTTACCCCAGCCGGCAAAAAAAAAACAAACCACTTCTGTGTCCTGATTCTTGCAGGGTGAAGCTGAGACCATCGAGGGGTGCTGCGCCTGCTCCCGGACCGGTGACGGCAAGGACTGACAAACCCCAAGTGCCCACACCAGTCCCGGTAAGTAACTGCGTCCTGAGGTGCCTTTAAATGGGGCGAGCGGTGGGAGAGATCACCCGCAGCATCACCATGCGAGATGGGACGCGGCAGTGGGGTTCGGGGCAGCGAGGACACCTTGCTGCGGGTGCTGGATCGTACGAGCGGGCTCCATTCTGGGTTCAGGCTGAAGGTTTTCTCTTTGAGCCTGCTGAGAGCAGCCTGGTGCAAGCGTTGAAGGAGCCCAAGGTGGATGGACGTGCTGAGGATCTGCCGTTCCTTCGTGTGCTGCTGGCAATAGCAGCGGGGTCACTTTATTTACACCCCGACGGGCAGATGGTGATTGTTTTGGATGCGGTGGGGTTCTGATTCATGGCTTTATCGTAAAAGACACATTTGTGGCTTGTTGTGAGCGAACGTGAATACGAGCGCGACTCCTGGGTACTGTAGGGGTGGGCTCTGCTCCAGCCTTGCCTGGTGCCCACCCCGGTGCAAGGACAACCTGGGGAGAAGCGCTGCGCACGGGGGGACGCTGTGCTCGGGGCAGGCATGCACCTCGCAGAGCTGGTGTTGCGGTGAAGGAGGGTGCCCAGATTTTGGTCAAAAACCCCATAACTGCCTTTGCATGGAGCAAGTGAGCATCCTCGTGAAAGCGGGCTGCGGGAAAGCACCTGCTTGGCGTTTCCTTGACCACCAGCAATTCAGGGCTGCGGTCCTCAGAGCTTTGGTCAGGACAGAGCAGTTCCCCCGTCCCCAAAAGGTACAGTGGTGTCCTCGGGCCACAATTTGGGAAGATAACCAACTCCGGAGTGCCCAATGGCACAGCCAGGACCCACGCTTTAACATCCCCCAGACCCAGCTTGGCCAGGGAGGCTGAGCTGAAAGCACCTCTTTGAAGACGAGGTTTTGTGGTGGGCTGGAGGAGAGTTGGGGGAATCAGGTCCAGCGACAGCGTGACCCTGAGTACTGGGAAACGCTCCAGGAAGCACTGCGGCTGTGAGAAACGTGCTGGGCTTCCTGAGCAGAGAAGTCAGTGGAGATCTGAGCTGGGAGATGTCCCCAGTTTTGTGGGATGTTTGTTTCAGGAAGAACAGGACTCCAGGTGAATAAAACCTGGAGTTTGCTTCAGCAGAGGGCGAAGGAAGATTTCAGGGTGTAATTGTACTATGCATGATGATGGAGCAGTGTCATGTTTTCAGCAGTGGACTTTCCCCTCCGGTTCCCAGACAGATGGATAAAAGCAGGTCCTCAGTTTCCAGTCCGGCGGGGTTTGCTGTCCTGGTGTAACACGTTTGTTTTATTTGGTATTGTGGTTGGGTTTTCCCTTGGGAACTTAACGTGGGAGGGAGGAAAAATAAATGTGATCAGGTAAAAGTTCTTATCGTACAGGCAGGAGCTCTGCTGTTGCTTGGTGGACCCCAGGAGATACCATGTACAGTAAATAAGAATCTGAGAGTTTTACACTTCTTACCTTATTTGGAAATCTAATCCAGGAAACCGCAAATAACAGAGGGGTAAAGATTCACCTGAACTTTCTCGAACCGAATTCAGGCAGTTGAAGGAGAAAGGGAATTCAGGTTTGCTTACGATTTGTCTAAAACCATTTTCTGCTTCTAGCTTAAAATACCTTTCCTTAGTAGTAGTGAGAATATCTTGACACAAAGTAAGACTAAAAAATACTGACATACAGCTATGTTAAACAAATGAGCTGGCTAAAAACCCTTTTCTGCATGAATAAGAGAACTACTGTGCCCTAATTCCATAGACCAGGATTTAACTCGGCAAATGAAATTACGGGATTCAGCAGCATTGAAGACCTTACTTTTATAATAGTCAAGACATTTAAAAAAAAAAAAAAAGAACACTGCCAGAAGTTTTTCAGAGTTTTGATTTGGCCCTTGGCATATTAAAGGGTGCTTTAAACTATGGAGCCTTCTTTTCGTACAGGGTATTTACTGTAAGAGGAGGAAAGTGTCTTTCATCCTGCGTGCACAGACTGCGGGGCTTGAGCTGCAGCACCTCCTTCAACCCGCGAGTTCTTCACTTTCACGGGGCTTCTGAACCCTTGAACGCTGCTGGCTGATTATTTGCTTTTTCATTTTTTCCCTTCTCCCTCCAATTATCGGGAGCGCGCAGAATAAAGGTTGATTCCAGAGGGAGCTGCGAAACTACCTATTTCTCAGGGGATGCAGAAAAAGCTGTGAAAATATCTGTCATTCAGGCAATTGGAAAAGAGCGTCGAGAGTAACTCTGGAGAAGTAGGAAGGCTGATGAAAATGCCCGTTATTCTGGCAATGCAGGGAAGGTCACAGAAATACCTGTTATTGAGTCCACCCATACAGGGTTGGGGGTGTCCTGTAGAGAGGGGACACAGAGCATCCTTAGGTAGCTCAACAAAAAACGGGTGGATGAAATTATCTGTCGTCTTAGAAAAAAACCACAGTGTCGGAGTGGGCCATCACAGTGTCTAATCACAAATAAATCCAGACTGTAATCACTTGCTCAGGTCATTTATCAGCTCGGGCAGTTCCTGTCCTTCCAGGATTAGGATGGCACTCGGTAGCCCTTTAAGCTACGATCTGGTAGTGACCTTCTTAACACCCCGTGGGCCAAGGAAGGAAGCGATGTAACAGGTTGCTTAATTTAGAAAAGACGACGCGGGTCAGGAGGAGGTCGCGGGTATCGGTGCCCGGCGCGGAGGCTCTGGTTGAGGGCTGCGGTGTCCGGTGGGGAGGAGGTCGTGGGACACTCGTGATCAAGTCTAAAAAAAACCTAACTGTGGGACCCAGTTACTCTCTCTGGCTAAGATAGCTTTGTAAAGGGAATGAACAGGCAGCAGGTTAACTGGTGGATCTCACTATAAGTCGTTAACCAGTTGTAAAGTTGTTTCCAGAGGTTCTGCAGGGGTCACAAACCGTCAGAAACCAACTTGGGCGCTTCAGGAGCGGCAGTAGCAAGCAGGGACAGCCTCCTCTCGACTGCTAGCTCCGCTGTTGGCAGCGCTCGCATCGCAGCTCTGACCTTTCAACAAGAGTGGGCAAGTACTTTGTGACTGGCTTTGCCCTTTGTGGCTTGTTTTCTCTCTTCCCCCCCGAATTTTTATTCCTCTGTGGGCAGTTAGATGGCCGTACCTCTGCAGTGGGGATTCTGACACGTGCGTGCACAAGTTCTTTATTTCTCTTCATACTTTTGCAAGCAGGTGCTGGGAAGATTATTGAATTATACCTTCCCAGTGCCGGGATTGCGGCGGAGAGGCGGGTGAAGATGAAGTGGCAGGTAGTCCAGAGCAGGTTGCAATGCGCTGGGCTCCCTCAGCGCTGTTGCCAGCCCCAGGCATTTCTGACCATGGACAGTCGTCTCTCCCAAGAGTGTGAGAAACTCCAGTTGTCCCCAGGGGCTTGTGTGTTCACAAAAACCACAAAGGAAGGTAGGGTTCAGAGGGTCGTGGTTAGTGGTGCAGTCTAGTTGAAGGTCAGTAACAAGTGGTGTCCCTCAGGGGTCAGTACTGGGTCCAGTCCTGTTCAATATATTCATCAGTGACCTGGATGAAGGGATAGAGTGCACCGTCAGCAAGTTTGCTGATGACACACAACTGGGAGGGGTGGCTGACACGACGGAAGGCTGTGCCGCCATACAGCGTGACCTGGACAGGCTGGAGAGTTGGGCAGGAAAAACCTGATAAAGTTCAACAAAGGCAGTGTGGGGTACTGCATCTGGGGAGGAATAACCCCATGCATCAGTACAGGTTGGGGGCTGACCTCCTGGAGAGCAGCTCTGTGGAAAGGGACCTGGGAGTCCTGGGGGACAACAGGGTGACCATGAGGCAGCAATGTGCCCTGGTGGCCGAGAAGGCCAATGGCACCCTGGGGTGCATCCAGCAGAGTGTGGCCAGCAGGGCGAGGGAGGTCATCCTCCCCCTCTGCTCTGCCCTGGGGAGGCCACAGCCGGAGCACTGTGTGCAGTTCTGGGCTCCCCGGGTCAGGAAGGACAGGGAACTGCTGGAGAGGGTCCAGCAAAGGGCTACAAAGATGATGAGGGAACTGGAGCATCTTTCTGATGAGGAAAGGCTGAGGGCCTTGGGGCTTTTTAGTCTGGAGAGGAGAAGACTGAGGGGGGATCTTATCAATGCTCATAAATACTCAAAGGGGGGGTGCCAGGGGGATGGGAAGAGTAATTTTTCAGTGGTGCCCAGTGACAGGACAAGAGGGAACGGGCACAAACTTGACCATAGGAAGTTCCATCTTAACATGAGGAGGGACTTCTTCCCTGTGCGGGTGGCAGAGCAGGGGCACAGCTGCCCAGAGAGGTGGGGGAGTCTCCCACTCTGGAGCCATCCCAAACCCGCCTGGACGCCGTCCTGTGCCACTGCTGGAGGTGACCCTGCTGTGGCAGGGGGTGGACTGGGGGAGCTCCAGAGGGCCCTTCCAACCCTCACCAGTCTGGGATTCTGTGAGAAATAATGCAAATAATTGACACTACCCTCAGAGAATTGCCACGAGATAAACAAACCCACAGACTTTGTTTTAGCAATAAAAGGGAGAAGACGCTTCAGAATTGTCACCACGATCTCCTGCAGAGCATGGTCCTAGCGGTGAGAGTGATTGCCAGTGACTGACATGGAGGTGCAGAAATTGGGCTATGACACCCATGCAGACCATGCCCCCTGCAGATGGAGCACTGGACGTGGGTGCTGTCTCCTGCTGCCCGCTCTGGCCAATGGTCACGACGCAAACTGTTGAGTCAAAACAGACCTGTGTAAAATATGGAAAGAAAGAGACCCCTTCTTGGCAAACTAAGAAGTGGAGGAAGGGAGAACTGGTTAAAAAGCTGCCTGGAAAGTGGATTCAGGGTCTGTCACACCCATGCTGTGTCTTTCTAGACCCAGTGACCCCAAGCTGTCCCCAGAAAATGAAAGGGGGCCATGAGGATAAGCAGATTGAAGTGTGCACGCTCCCAGTGTGCTCCAGCAATGGAGCACCACCCACTCTATCTTGACCCTTTCTGCCAAAGTCCCAGGAATCCTGTGGCCTCTAAAGAGTTTTTCTTTTGCTGCAGGCTCATTGTGGTGAGGTCCCCCGTTAAATAAGGCCACGATCCTTGTCTCGAGAGGCAGAGCC
This sequence comes from Pluvialis apricaria, assembly GCA_017639485.1. Taxonomy (NCBI): domain Eukaryota; kingdom Metazoa; phylum Chordata; class Aves; order Charadriiformes; family Charadriidae; genus Pluvialis; species Pluvialis apricaria. Next base: position 2,165,769 of record CM030021.1, on the reverse strand, counting down.
AATGTGGTGGCTGCGAACCGTAGATGAGGAGAAGGGTGGCCTGGGCTGTGGAGGACGCAGACAGAAATTCCCGCAGAAGCTAACGCTCTCCAATCCTTATCTACAGTAAATAAATGCAAAGACCCAGTTAAAAATCCTTTCTAAGTAGACTCACTGGAAGCATTGCCCACATGTCTGTGCTGGAAATCAACTAATGGTGTGAGTGATATTTGTAAGCAGTTGGCTGGAGGTTGTTCCCAGGCTGCTGGTTCATCTGGAACAGGTTTTGTCTTGAGTAGGTTTGGGCTCAACTGGTGAGAGCGGGCTGGGGAGCCCGTCTGGCGAACACAAGGTGAGAGGAGAGCTGTCCTCATGCAGAGGCCCTGGTCTGTGACCAATCTCCACAGGGAAGTGGATGAGTTTTGGGCTGGAAAAGCCATGTTCATGGCACTAAAGTTTGTTGTGAAAGCAGAGCATGTCAGGGGTGGGTTTAATTGAAGATGATTAGGAGTCATTTAGCAGTTGCAAGCATTAAGAGTGAGGGCTGCAGGCTCAGGTCTTGGTCTGCAGGCTTGGATCCTGGTCTGCAGGCTCAGGTGCTGGTGTTGGCCGGCTCCAAAGTTCTCCATAATGGAGCCGTCCCCTCCCATTGCCCCCGCATGCGTTCTGCCTATGCAGAGCTGAGCTTAGCTGGCTTTGAGTGGAAACTCAAGCAGTTCCGATTAAGGATCAGGTTTTCCAGTGAGAGCCAAATCCTGACGTGCTGAGCTGCCATTCTTCACGCTGGAGCCTTCAGAGGTGGATGCTGGGCACTGACCTTCACTGAGAACCTCTTTCCTCCTTTCTGCCCCTGCCAGGCTCACGTGGCTCTGCTGAGGGTGAGTTAGTGGAAGATGAGATGCTAATTGACCCTTTATAAACAGCCTTATTGCTCTGTCCCTGTGGTTACCTGTGCTTTTAAATAAGCAAATTAATTGCATGAAGTTCTCAACCGCTCTGCCAAGACAGCAGGAAAGCTGTGGTGTTTCCAGGTGCCGAGTGATGGATGGCATGAGAGGCCATGGCCAGCAGCTCTACCTGGGATGCCTTCCTTCTCTGGACCATCCAGCTGATTGTGCAGTCTGCAAGCAGAAAGTTACGTAGCTGAGTTGTTTCTCAGTGTATGAGAAGAGAGGTCATTTGGTGTTATTTAAGGACGGCAAGGCTGAACAGAAAGTACAAAATGGCTTCACGTAGCGTACGTCATCCAGTGGATTGTACTGTACCTGGTCTGAGACTTAAAATCTTGATAAACCAAAAAGTCTTAAGCATACGTTTGGTTTTAAAGCTATAAATTCAGTCAAAACTCTTCTGCTCAAAGAAAGCCATGGGTTAATAATACCTTCCTGAGTCAATGATTAAACTCTAGAGCTGAGCTGGTTTCCTGGGATCAACCAAAATGTTTGATTCTTTCAGGAGCTGAGCAAGCAATTCATAATGAATACTGTATGTGAGAGTTAAGTTTTCTGCAAATCTTGATCTTATCAAAATAACATGTCAATTTAAATTACCTGATTTGGGGATTTTTAGGTTTTTTTTTTCATTTTTGCATTTGCTTTTTGGAATTATCTGTTTCCTAGAGCTTCTCAAGACTTGAAGGATAATTCAGATTAAGGTAGTGCATGAATTGAAAATGTAAAATCTTTTCCCAAATAACTCCTTGTGTAAGCACCAGCTGACACATGGTCGCACCAGTCATTTCTTCTGCTATGGTTAAGGATAATGCCTGTGCTCAAACTTCAGGTGAAAATGTTTGCAGGATGAAACCTGAAAAGCTTCTGGATTGCTGCAGAGGGAAGGTCAGAGCTGCCCCAGGTGTTAGTAGTCTATCGCAGATGCATCCCCCGGCTGTGTGGATGTGTTCATTGAATGGAAACCCAGCTGGAAGGAATTTGTGAAGAACTCAGGGAGTGCTCACAGACTTGGGGTGGGGTGGCTTGTATTTATTGACATCTTAACTCCTTCTTAGATAAACCAGGTGATAGCATGAAGGACTCACCTGTTTCTGAACCACCCCAACATCACCATCTTGGCTTGTTTTCTGCTTCTTCTGTCAAGAACCAGCTGCTGCCCACTCAAGGAGTATTGCGTGTTATTGAGAGAAAGGCCGGGGGACAGGATTTAATGCTAGATGAGAACAGGTTTAAATGTCTGCCTCAGGGTTTAAGTTCTCTACCATAATTTTCCCAGGTTGCCTGGCCAGTCAGCTGGGCTTCAGCCATCAAAGGCATCCAGTCAGCCTTGAGGAGCTGGCCCTGAATTTCTCAATTCTCAGCCTCCAAAAGGGAATAGTCTTTCTGCTCCAGCTTGAAGTCGTGTTATGGCCACGAAACTCCATGAGGTGCTGGGACACTGGGGACAGGTGACAAGTGAGTACCGAGGTGCTGCATGCTCTCCTAACCAGATGCAGCGTTCTGCTGCATCTCTGAGTACTGGAGCTGGAAAGTGAGTCAGAAAGCAGAAGCCAAGGGGATGCCTTAATATGAAGACACAAAAATAGATCTCTCTTTGCACATCTTTTCTTGGTTTCCCTTTGCAAGGCTGTACCGGCGCGTGCTTGATGGGATATGATGGCTCTGACCTTGTCAGATGCATCAAATCTGACATGTGAGCACGGATATTTTTTTTAAGGAGAGAAATAAGGGTTACCAAGAAACGCAGAGAAGACAAACAGACAGATGGCCACGTTCCTTCATCAATAGAAATCCAGGCCTGAGATTTGCTTCCAGCTTGGCTTCAATTGGAGATTTCAGGAAATGAGCCAAAAAAGTTGCTTATTTTACCGTCCCCCTTCTGCAGCATTTCATTATCTTATGTGCTTCTCCTGTGAGGCGCTGACCTTTCGCAGGCGCTGCAGTGTGACACAAAGACATAGTGCTAAAGTAGACACCTTGTGCTGCCTGGAGGGGTTAGGCTGGATTCCTTTCCTGGCGTGCTGTACCATCCAGAGGATGCTGGATGCCACGCACCCTGCGTTCGTGATGAGCTCTGCAGCGTAGGGTGCGGTTTTTCTTCTAAAATCCTGGGGGGTTTTGTTTTCCTCTTGAGAGTGGAAGTTCAACTGAAAAAACAGGGTCAGAAGGTCAGTAAGTGCAACCTTGGGATGTGCTGGGTAACCTTGGAGGAATGATCTAGGTCCCTGGCGTTCCTCTGGTAGATGAGTTCTGCTGGGACAAACTCTCGGTGATGGGCTATTTCTACTCTCTTCACAGGAGAGGGACAAACAAGGACTGTGGCAGCCTTGGTCTTCTGCTTCCCTATTCTTTTCTGTGTGCTAGGGGAGAGCCTTATAGTCAAACCCTCTATTGTTCTTCTGCATCTTTCCCTAAAACCTTGGGTTTGCTGTGCTCTGGGAACCAGGATGTGGCACCTGCACCCTGTTGACCTTCCGTGGGTTATCTCCTCCTCCTCATTCACCTTGCCTCCTTTGCTTTGTTGTGTCCCGTCTCACCAGGAGGCTGTCATTGCAGATTGAACATGTGCCTGGGTGGTGTCGAGCACAGAACTGAACCTGGATTGTCTCTGGGGTTCCCCGACCAGCAGTATAATAGCTTGGAGCAACGGTGTCGTAGAATCATAGAATAGTTTGGGTTGGAAGAGACCTTAAAGACCATCTTGTTCCACCCCCCTGCCCTGGGCAGGGACACCTCCCACCAGCCCAGGGTGCTCCAAGCCCCGTCCAACCCGGCCTTGAACACCTCCAGGGATGGGGCAGCCACAGCTTCTCTGGGCAACCTGGGCCAGGGGCTCACCGCCCTCACAGTCAACAATTTCTTCCTAATATCTCAATCTCCCCTCTTTCAGTGTAAAACCATTCCCCCTCATCCCATCGCTCCCCTCCCTGATGAAGAGTCCCCCCCAGCTCTCCTGGAGCCCCATTAGGCACTGGAAGGGGCTCTAAGGTCTCCCCGGAGCCTTCTCCTCTCCAGGCTGAGCGGGAAGAGCTTATCCTGAGCAAGGGTTGGTGGTGGCGGTGGGCTCTGCACTGCCCACCTCAGTGTGCGTCACTGGGGTGTGGGTATGCGCATTATATTTGAATTTCTTCCAATGCAGGAAATACCAAAGATTTTGCCTGAATCCTCTTAAATAAGAGATTTCTGCTTCGAAGGTGCTGCGTGCCATCAGTGGGGCAGTCTCAGGCCTCCCTGAAGCTGGATGAATTGCGGGTGTCGTTAACGCCGTACCCTTGCACAATGACTCTTTGTGGTTAGGGCGGTTAGTGATTATAGGAATTAGTGGTTTAAAGGGCAGAAGCTTCAAACACAGTTATATTCAGATAAATAACTCGGGAAGGGAATGTTGTCCTGCTCAGCAGATCGGCCTCTCACATGGCTTCAGGGACACGCAGCTGAGCGTAATACAGGTTCGGGAGGAACATCAGTAACAGAGCCCATGGACATAGCGGGAAAACTCTGTGTGACAACAGCCGGAGGAGTTACCGCTGGCAGGGCAGATGGGCTGAGTGACCGTGTGCTGCCGGCACCGGCCGTGTGCTCTGCCGCCGCCAGCTCGGCCCCCGTGAGGGTGGTTGCCAACTGATGGGCTGTAAGCGATGCCCCGGTGAGGGGTGCACCGGCACCCCGCAATACCCCAAGGGCTCACGGTTGCTTGCTTGTCCCTTCGTATGAAAGCACAAGGCGGCTTTTGTTTTTGCTGGGTGCCGAAATTCCCCCTGAACCTCGGGAGCAAAACTAGCGGGAGTGCTACAGGAGGTGGGAAATGGCTCCGGGGTCTGCGTTTGCAGGCTGAGCTCGTTAATTTTAAGAAACGTGCACAAAATAAGGACAGGCAGAGTATCGGGAGCGGCACGCTCGGCTCTGGATCCTGCGCGGGCTCCCTGTCATCCTCCCGGCTCCGCACCGCGACGGCCTCAAACTGGGATTTCATTGGACTGAGTCCTAATACCCCGTGTGTCTCTGCTCTGGTGTGTTAAAAAGGGGTGGAAATATACCCTTTTCCTCCTCTATTTACATTACAGCTTCCCCGAGACCATACCTGCTTCCTACTACGCGTAGGGTACAACGAGCTGTCACTGAGCTGTCTATAGTCCAGTTCAAAGAGAAGTTTGTTAGGGCACAGAGAGGTTAGGGAGCCCATTTGGCTTTCTCTGATGTTGTTAATTATCCATTACTTCTTGTCCTACTTCCCCCACAAGCATTCAGTAGAGTGCCGAACCGGTGGCCGCTGAGACCCGTGAAAGTCTGTGCTGTCTCCTGGGTTGGGTGGCTCAGCCATGGGGATGCTCTGAATCTGTTCCTTGTGCCGCTTTGGCTGCCGGTGTCAGAGTACTGATCTTGCTTGTACCCCTTCTGGTGTATCCAAAAAGTCTGCTTTATTCTTTTTTTTTTTTCATTTGCTTGTCATAGCTTTGAATGCCTTTATTATTTCTTCTCCCCTCTTCTGGCATAGGGATCTTCTCCTTATAATCTTCTTATCCGTCTCCGAGCGGCGAGGCAGCCTGTTCATTTCAAAGAATGCTGCTTTAAAAGCAGGTGGGATCCAGACTTGGCCAATTCTTTCTTTCCCCCTGCAATTTGAAGGGCCTGAAAATATTTGTGTGATCCTTCCCCCGACGCAGGCCCCCAAACACTCCTTGGCTCTTCTTCTCAAAATGGCATCTGTACTGCTCATGAGAAGTCCTCGAAAAGTGAAGCACCACCTGCACCACACTGCAATTAACAGCCCTCTAATGAAATACTGATGTAGGGAGCTCTGCGGCGATGGGCAGTAGCGGCTCACAAAGCTCGTTGCTCATGCTGACGTGATGACTGGAGCGGGCTCCTGTGGTCTCAGGCAGCCCTGTTAAGTGCACCAGCATCCTGGGCTGAGAAGACGAGCGCTTTTGAGGCCAGAGGCAGGACCGCCTGTCCCTGCTGAGCAGCTGGTCCCATCCAGGCTGCCTGAGCGCCGACCGCTGCAGCGCTGAGAGCGGGACCTGAATTACAGACAGAAAACAGGTTGGAGTCCCTAAAGGGGCTCCAGGAGAGCTGGGCAGGGACTTTTTACAAGGGCATGGAGTGATGGGACGAGGGGGAATGGCTTCAAACTCAAAGAGGGGAGAATTAGGTGAGATATTAGGAAGAAATTCTTGACCATGAGGGTGGTGAGCCCCTGGCGCAGGTTGCCCAGGGAAGCTGTGGCTGCCCCATCCCTGGAGGTGTTCAAGGCCAGGTTGGACGGGGCTTGGAGCACCCTGGGCTGGTGGGAGGTGTCCCTCCCCATGGCAGGAGGTTGGAACGAGATGGTCTTTAAGGTCCCTTCCAACCCAAACCATTCTGTGATTCTATGATTTTTTACACATAGCACCAGATCTTTCCTACCTAGAAATATAAGGCCAGTTCTGTCTTTGATTTGGGCCAAAAGAAAACTTTCCATGAAAGATGCAGATGACTAATAGTGACACAAGGTTTACATGTTTTACTTTGCTGCAAATTACCAGCAGTGCCTACCAGTGCTATACAAACTGCTGTCGGGTAGCGGCTATACAACAGGGGTGCCCCATCCCTGGAGGTGTCCAAGGCCAGGTTGGACGGGGCTTGGAGCACCCTGGGCTGGTGGGAGGTGTCCCTGCCCAGGGCAGGGGGGTTGGAACTGGAATGATCTTTAAGGTCCATTGCCACCCAAACCATTCTATGATTCTATAAAGTCTGTTAGTGCAAAAATGGTGGTGGTGGGACACTCCATCCTTCTCTGCGCAGAGCTGATGAGCTGCTGCTTATCCTCTCTGGCACACAAGAGTAAATCCTTTGAAAACTGCCATACCCCCAGCCCACGCCTTCCTGGTGGTGCACCGGAGGCCGGGAAGCAGGCAAGGGACTGCAGGGCTGTGGGCTGACCCCCTGCAGCTCTCCGCAGCACAGTGCCTGGGGCCCCCATGGCACAGAGATTTGATGCTTTGAGACAGCCAGGCTGCTGAGGGAGCCTCCGGAGAGCTGCTTCGCTCCTGTCCCCCAAAGGTGGACAGAAATGGGACTTCAGGGACGTCCAGGTGCTCAAGTGAGATGCACAACTGCCAGGCTGCCAAGTTGTGCTCTCTCCATCCTTCTCCACCTCTGGTGGATGTCATTACTTTGAACAAAGTGGAACAGCTTCAGCGTAAAAAGGTGAAGGGGGCTCACCCCAGGGTGACCCTTGAGGGAAGCAGGGTGCTCCCCTGCGCAGTCTGAGACATGGCATTCGAGTCCCCGATGGCTCGAAATGGACCTAGTGGGGACTTGGATGTAAGTCTGCGCTTGCCACATAAATCCCCCGAGGCCGGGGGCTGCCCAGCCCCCAAAGTATGCCCGTCCCACGAGCCTGAAGAAGGTAATGGGGTGCATCCCAACCAGGGCACAGGCTAAACTGGACTGCAGCGGCCGGGGAGTTGGTGAATTTGGCTCATGAGCGGGGGGATCCCTTCAGCGAGGGCTGCAGGGAGCCAGTGCTTTCATTGTGGAGAGCTGGAGGGGAGTCCTGGGGACAGCCAGCAGGAGTCAGACCTCTTCGCCCTTGTGCTTGTGTCTCAGCAGATGTGCATTCAAGGAGCTCAGCTCAACCACCTCATCTTGCAGTACCTCATCCTTCGCAGCACCCGTGCCCGCTCCTTCAGGGCAGAGGGGCGGTGGAAGGAGAGCATCGTGCAGGCGGGTTGGGGGAGGCAATACCCCACTGTGTTTTGGCTGCAGAAGCTGAGGAGTAGAGCTTGGTGGTATCCCAGTGCCCTCCGCACTGGCATCTGCGAGATGCTTCCTTTCTTCTTCAGTGCTTTCCTACTTCTTGTAGTCTTGAAAATGCATCTGCATCATTTATCTGACCCTCACACGCGGTCACAGCCTTTACAGCCTCTGCCTTGGCTCCTATCGTGCTTTCCAAAGCCTCTCCATTGCCTGGGTCCTCTAATCTTTCCGCCAGCACCCATGTTTTATGCCTTGGTTATGCCTCCCTTCCTTTTAATTAATTTTTCACAGTACCTTGTTCGTCCCTGTTGCCCTCTTTTATTTAATTTATTGCTCACTAGCCATCATAACCCCTGGGCAAGCCTTTAATTTATCTCTTCCCGCGTCCCGTTGCCCCCCTCTGTCCTTTCCCTTTATTGATTTCTCCAGTTTGATTTCACCCTGTGCTTGCCAGCATCCTCTCCTGCTCTTCCCTCCCTCTCAAAATTGCTGGGCTGAATTTCTCCCCCCCGTTGGTGACCTTGCTGCCTTGTAATTCCTGGCCCAACAGGGCTGGGATTGCTGCCTGTTGGGTTCCCACCTGGCTTGTGTTTCGTTTCCACCCCAGCCTCCAAGCGTCTCAAAATAAACTCTGCGTGATTCCCGTCCAAGATGCCACGGTAAGGAAACGGTCCTTTTCCAGCCAGCCTCCTCCGAATCGAGGAGGTTCGATGGCCATAACCTGATGTAGCTTCTCCGCTGTGTTGCCCGCAGGCGGGCGGCCGCTCCGAGGGCAGGGATGGACTTGCAGGAATGAAACCTCCACCAGGTTTCAGCTCCAGCCGAGGGGAGAAGTTTGAGCTCTCAGCAGCTCTTTATTCCTGCCATTATCCTGGTGATGACACAGTGCAGCTGTACCTGCCCTGGAGAGACCTTGGCCGATCACAGCCCAACTCTCTCTCTGTTCTGAAGCTTTTTCCTGGTCTACGTTTAACTGGTGAGGATGTTGTGGAAGGGGAGCGGGAATAAATGACTTTTCTTCTGTCTTTTAGCTGCCCCCCCTGCCTGCCACAGCCCAGCTCGCAGGAGGTGGGTGTCCACAGGCTCAGCCAAAGAGGGAACCTCCAGCTTTGCTCTGTGGTTATGGAGAATTGAATGCTTTTATTTGCAATCCGTAAATAAATGGTCCATTTACTTACAGACCAGTTCTTGCTGTTGCCACAACAGGGTTGGTACAGGGTTGTTTTGTCATCTGTAAACGTGTGATTTGCAAGCTTGAGCCCAAAAGTGGGGAGCGGGTCAGAGGTGGGAACCGTATGTTTTAAAAAAACACACAGCAAGGCAAGCTCTTACCTGCTTTCCTGGAGAGCATGTCCTAACATGGGCACGCTGTGGCTCAAAATTGAGATTATCTACGTAGTGCCCTGAGCTGTCCGTGCTAAAAAGTACTCTGGTTATACCTGTGGCGTCTGTTTTCATGTGACATGGTGTAACTGAGCTGGTTACGTCTGAGGAAGGACCAGAGTGTGCAAAAGGTGAGTTGGAAACTGTCTCTAGCAAAGGAAGTGTTAGGATCTATCACCTCCCATCACCCAGGGCCATCAAATTGGTAAGCCTGTGAGTATATCGGCCCTGAGATATTGTCACCATATGGGAAACAGGGAAATAACAAAGGGCATTGGATGGGCCCTGTAAAGCTTTGAAGATCTCAGATGGGCAGCGGAGGAGAGGGCTGAGCGCCAGGACACAGTGTGCGTGGATCAGACAGGTCTGCCCAGCCTGGCAAGAGCGGCACCCCGGCGAAGGAAGGTCCCCCGGGTCCCCAGGAAGGTCTGTCTCCGCCAAACTAGTTGAACGTGGTTGGTTTAAGTGGTAGGTTGGTTATAAATGCTTGCAATTCCGCAGTGAGGTATTGGCATGGTTATATTTGGGTAGGAAACCAAATGTGGGAATGATACCATTGAAATAGTCTGTCTGTGCCGCAGGTGGAGCGGGCTGCTGCGTTCAGCAGAGGTGTGTAGGACGGGCCCCAAAAAGTGGGAATCCAGCTCCAGCCTAAGACAGACCCTCCTCCCATCAGCATGGTCTGAAGTTAAATGCCACGGCCCTTTGTTGGACTAGTTCATTCCGTTGGTTTTATTCTATTAATTCTCTCTTATTCTTTTCTCTTTTGCTTTTTAGTTCTTCCTATTTTCCATTCTCCCGTCTTCATTTGAGTTTGATAGCATAGATAGGATCATCCTATGAACTCTGAAGGTAGGTCATTTTCCTGATGCTTTCAGGGAAATCTGTAGGTGTCTGTGAAGTGCTGACCCTTTTTCCATATTAAGAATCTGTCCTTGTCCGTCTTCGACAATTTTTATCATTGCATGGGAAAAGTAGACCAGCTTCCTTCTACCTCTGTTGCTTTATGTCTACAGACACAGAAATATCCTTTTTTAATGTAGGAAGGGCCCCCCACCCTACCCATATAGTGCTTTACAGCAGTTTGGGCTGGGAGATATTTTTTTCCCAACCTATAAAAAGGAACTTTTCAAGGTGATGAAGACCAAGCCTGTGATGACAGGCTGAGAGAGTTGGGGGTGTTCAGCCTGGAGAAGGCTCCCGGGAGACCTTAGAGCCCCTTCCAGTGCCTAAAGGGGCTCCAGGAGAGCTGGGGGGGACTCTGGGTCAGGGAGGGGAGCGATGGGATGAGGGGGAATGGTTTTACACTGAAAGAGGGGAGATTTAGATGAGATATCAGGAAGAAATTGTTGACTGTGAGGGTGGTGAGCCCCTGGCGCAGGCTGCCCTGAGAAGCTGTGGCTGCCCCATCCCTGGAGGTGTTCCAGGCCGGGTTGGACGGGGCTTGGAGCACCCTGGGCTGGTGGGAGGTGTCCCTGCCCAGGGCAGGGGGGTGGGAACTGGTTGATCTTCAAGGTCCCTTCCAACCCAAACCATTCTATGATTCTATGATTTGGGTGGTCGATCAGTGATACAGCCGTATCCATTAGATGAGACTTGAGATTGAAACTTAGATGTGCCTAAATAGCTGTGGAAAGAGAAACAGAGACACCTCCCTTTGTCATTGCAACTTGGGCAAGCTTAAAAACTGCAGGAGAGCTGTACTTTCCTGTTAGACCTAGAAAAAAGGGGCTTTTGCTTTATTTTTTGTGGTTTGTATTGAGACAGTAACTGACAGACAGCGATGCGTAACTGTTTGGATAATTTATCTTCTATTGTGAATTGTGGTTCTTTTGTGAAATACCCCAGGCCCCTCCACATGGTGATTGATTCAATACATCTGCCTTCCCCCGTGAATGACATCTCTTCTCCTCTCCATAGGCTCCTGCAAATAAGGAGCTATAAATAAACAACAATATCTCTGTTTGCAGGGGGTGGAGAGCTGCACTGGAGCTTTTCCTTTGTACGATGTAAACAAAAAAAGGACAATTAAGGGGTACTGTAAGTCAAAGTCATACGGAAATTGGGAATGCACACAGATGCTGCTTTGCGGCACGTGAAACCTGCAGTATTGTAAAAGCACGTGATATTATTTTGTAGTTTGAGGAAGAAACATATAAGGGCATGGGGAGTTTATAATAAGGAACAAGCAAGCCCTCCAGGGAGCATTTGCTTTCTCATGGCCACAAGCAGAGTATGAATGATGGTGGTTTTGGTCCTGGAGGTTCAAGACTCGATGGACTGGCAAAAGCGATGCACCGAGCTGGGGGTGAAAGCCTCCGCTGCGCCTGGCTGGCTCGGGGGGGCTGGGGGAACCTGCCAGTTGCCTTGCCCAGCTGTGGAAGGTCTGCTGATGCCCGTTTGAGAATGTTGTTGTAGGGGCTTGGTGCCATGAGCTGAAGGGGAAAGCCATGGCAATGCCTCCTGTATGCAATGATACGGAGGAAATTAAGGGTTGCATGTTATTAGCAGCGGTAATTGGAGCCACTGGAAAGTTTGGGGAGCCATGTAAATTTTGGGTTCTTCTCTGATTTTTGCCTTTCGGACACTGTGCTGAGGGAAGTCCTGCAGGCATCCTCACCCTGCGGGTACAATGCATGGGCAGCCTCGGCACGGGAAGGTGACTCCATGGCTCACCGCCTGGCCAGGACCTTTGGGGCAGCACGCAGGGCTTGCAAACGCCAGTGTGGCAGTTCCCATCGTCTTCAAAAGGATTTCCCAACCGACGGGTTGTGAGAAGTGCCTCATTTTATGTAAAAAGAATCTGTTTAGCCATTTAACCTACAGCTCTTCCCCAGGGGTTTTCCAAATCAGGCTCAGACAATCGTGCTGGCTACTTTGCGGTGACCTGCTTGACTTTGCAGGGCACCGCTCGCTTTGTGCTACAGTCCCAGCTGCGCGCGAGATGCTTGTGGCTACCGATAAGTCAATGGTAAAGGTTTTAATCAGAGAAGGAGGCTGGTCCTCTGTCGGTCCCGCTATGTGGCACATGGGTTTTTATTCAGATGAGCATTGGTTCAAAAGCCAGAGGTCAGGGGCATGCCTGGCTCTTCAGAGGCTCTTGGATTAGTTTGTGGCACAGGTCCAAACATCGGGGCCATCTGCCTCGTGGTAACGGACCTCTAGAAGTAAAAGCAGGCAGGATTGGTTTTATTTCTTTGGAGAAGTTATTGAAAGCACGCTCAGCCCCATTTGCCTCAAAGTGGGTGCCAGTGGAGATGCTGTGAGCAGGGCGAGGACGTGAGCCTCGCAGAGTGAGTACGTCGGCCTTGTCCTGCTCGCAGCCAGCTGGCGCTCGCTGAAGAGTCTTTCTGTGATTTTATAGGGCTGTTTTTCTAAGAGAAATGACCCCAGAAAGTGGTTCCCTGAGCTTTTCTTTACAGCAGTGGCATTTCTTCCTCATAAGCATTTTTCCACAGAGCTGTCTCCTTGGTGAAGTGTAATCCATAGATCAGAAGTTCCATCGCAGAGCCGCATGTGGCATGAAAATCCTTTAGCATCTCTTATCAGCGTCTAATTCAATGGCGAGAGAAAACAAAGCCACAGGAGGGGCTCTGCCTTGCCGCTCCCTGCTGTCCTGTTTGCCCTTTGTCTGTCCTTCCAGTCCTGCCACTCCTAACGGTGGCACCCAGAGGGAGATGTCACACCTATCGCTGGCAGGGACCCGGCCGGTGTTGGCTCTACGTACAGACTGATAAAGCGTCTCCTTGGGACAGCACCGCTTTGGAGCGCAGCAGACCAGGCACAGCACCTCAAATGCAAGATGTAGCGGCCAATGTCATGTTGTCTGAGCTGGAAAATTGCTTTTTATCAATGCTTATCAATATCTAAAGGGCAGGTGTCGAGGGGATGGGGCCAGGCTCTTCTCAGTGGTGCCCAGCGACAGGACAAGGGGCAACAGGCACAAACTGGAACGTGGGAAATTCTGTCTGAACATCACAGAATCATGGAATGCTTTGGGTTGGAAGAGACCTTGAAGATCATCCAGTTCCACCCCCTGCCCTGAGCAGGGACACCTCCCCCCAGCCCAGGGTGCTCCAAGCCCCGTCCAACCCGGCCTTGGACACCTCCAGGGATGGGGCAGCCACAGCTTCTCGGGGCAGCCTGTGCCAGGGGCTCACTGCCCTCACAGGAAAAAAGGTCTTCCTAATGTCTAATCTAAACCTGCCCTCTTCCAGTTTGAAGCCATTGCCCTTCATCCTATCACTAGTAAAAAGTCATAAGGAGGGACTTCTTCCCTGTGCGGGTGGCAGAGCAGTGGCACAGCTGCCCAGAGAGGTGGGGGAGTCTCCCACTCTGGAGCCATCCCAACCCCGCCTGGACGCCGTCCTGTGCCACTGCTGGAGGTGACCCTGCTGTGGCAGGGGGTGGACTGGGGGAGCTCCAGAGGGCCCTGCCAACCCCCACCAGTCTGGGATTCTGTGAAAGCTCTCGTGAAGGCGAGACAGGGAGCAGAGATGTAGCTCCTGTCGCTGGCCCTTCCTGCGAGCCCCCCGCCCCCGGCGCTGTAGGGGAGCAGGGAGCACCCCCAGGGTTAATCCCACAGTCCCTCCACCCTGGAAGCCTCTGCTGGGACTGATGCTGCAGCAGCCGCAAGGATCGCAGTGGGGCTGCAGGCGTACATGAAGTCCCTGATGGTGCCCTGACATCATCTCCATGCTATGAAAATAGGATTTTTCCCACTGCACCGCAGACCAGCTTCTGATCTGGTCAGTGAGACCTTCTGACGTACGCCTGCCTTTCTCTGTTCCTCAGTCCCGGTGCTCTGCCTAACCTAATTTCACTTACAGAAATAGTTCTATGGTGTCTACAATAGTGCATGAGTCCCTCAGGTGTGTTTTGGCCTTCTTTGCCGTCATCTTTCGTAGCATCTGTCACCCCTAGCGCAGTGCCGGAGCTGCCTTGTTGGTGCAGTGAAGCTCATTGGCAGGCGGTAGCATCGCCAAACGGGAAGAACATCCGCCTGTATTCAGCTGACTCTTACTTTCTTCTTAAGCCTTGGTATTAATATCAAACTTGCAAAATTGCTAGGTATTAGGTTTTTATAGAGACACTGCTCTTTGTGTGATGAGACGGCTGATGGAAGTCTTAATACTGCAGGTGGTGTGCTGCCAATCCATCTAAAGCTGTGCTGTATTAGCGCTCTGATATCAGAAATATCCCTCCGACGGAGAGCTTTGGAAAGCAGAGAGCATTGCCTTTACGTCTGGGCATGTGTATGCACGCGGCTTTTCTGACTTTGTGTTTGGATTTGCAAAGAATCTGTCACGTCAATAATGCCTCCTAGGAATTTGGATATTAGTGCGAAAAAAAACCCCACAACATCTCATTTCCAAAAATGTGAGGTTGCAAGATGGTCACCGAGGTATGAGGAGGGGACGCAGCGAGGTGGCCCTTCACTGCTGTCCCCGTTGGGTTGGGTCTGCAGAACTGGGGGACACTCAGTAACTACCAGCCCCATCTGAAGATGCTCATTTCTTTTTCCTCTTCCCTCTTCCATATTCCTCTTCCATACTTATCTTCTCCCTTTCCTGGTGCGAGACAAGACGGTGGGCAATGTGGCCGTAGTCAGGCTGGGGTCCTGAGCCTGCCCAGAGGTTGGGGACCCTGCCTGGTTCGGGCATCCCGTATCCAGACCCTCTTCCAGGGGAGGCAGTGGAAGGGATATGTGGAGATCTGAAGTGAGATTTGGGCTGGTAACCGGACTACCGTTTTTTAGTATCAGGAATCTCCTTTCTTTTGGGCCACTTCTATTTTTCAGTTCTAAAAATAACCCAGCGCAGTAGGCAGGAAACAAAATGTATAATTTATAAAATGAAACTGTTGCGGTTATTGTGGACGATAACATTTTTGGCAAATTCTTTTCTTTTTTTCTCAACTAAAATTCTCCGTAGTGAACAGGCTGGTATTTCCCCACCTTGTTCCAATCAGCAAACCCAGCTTAGTTCAAGGAGAATCCTGCTCATCCCTCCGTGATCCATCATCCCCTCACCCTGTGCGTGATCCATCACTTCGAGCGGTGTTTGAAGGCAGCAGCACGGCGGGGATGAAGGGCTGGGGAGGGAGAGACGTGTCTCCCTAAAAACCCCAGCTGCAGTGATGGAACAGCGTTCGGTGTGGTATGAGCAGTTAGGGCAAAGCATGTGAGTGGATAAACACACAATATGTTACATGAAGTAACTTGGTGATACTCAATTAATGCCCTAATTGCCTTTTTTTTTTTTTTTTAAATTATTGACTCCGAAATTACCAAGCTGAGTTGCAAATGCTATGGAATATAAAATTGAAGGACTCTTTATTGACATTTTGGAATTACAAATTATGTTTGTTGTGAAAAAATGAGAAACCGTCTGTTTAATTGGTTGTAGGTTGCAATTTGTGTGCACTTAGGTAAGAAAAATACAGCTATCAAGGGGACCATTACAGATCACTTTCCCTTGAGTCAGCAAAGTTTACAGCTGCGAAGGAAACAGATCTATATTCTATAAAACTTCAGACTGACAAGTAGTTTGGTCCGAGGGATGGCTCTTGGCCGAGTGAGAGATGCGCTGATGCGGGATGGGCAGATGGAGGGTGGAACTCTTGGGTTTTGAAGCCTCAAAAAGAAAAAGCAGAATATCTCCCAGCTCAGGTGGCCTGAAGACAGGCTGGAGAGTTGGGCAGAGAGGAACCTGATGAAATTCAACAAAGGCAAGTGTAGGGTACTGCATCTGGGGAGGAGTAACCCCATGCATCAGTACGGGTTGGGGGCTGACCTCCTGGAGAGCAGCTCTGTGGAAGTCCTGGGGGCCAACAGGGTGACCATGAGGCAGCAATGTGCCCTGGTGGCCAGGAAGGCCAATGGCACCCTGGGGTGCATCCAGCAGAGTGTGGCCAGCAGGGCGAGGGAGGGCATCCTCCCCCTCTGCTCTGCCCTGGGGAGGCCGCAGCCGGAGCACTGTGTGCAGTTCTGGGCTCCCCGGGTCAGGAAGGACAGGGAACTGCTGGAGAGGGCCCAGCAAAGGGCTACGGAGATGATGAGGGGATTGGAGCACCTTTCTTATGAGGAAAGGCTGAGGGCCTTGGGGCTTTTTAGTCTGGAGAGGAGAAGACTGAGGGGGGATCTTATCAATGCTGATAAATACTCAAAGGGAGGGTGCCAGGGGGATGGGAACAGTCTGTTTTCAGTGGTGCCCAGGGACAGGACAAGAGGGAACGGGCACAAACTTGACCATAGGAAGTTCCATCTGAACATGAGGAGGAACTTCTTCCCTGTGCGGGTGGCAGCGCAGTGGCACAGCTGCCCAGAGAGGTGGGGGAGTCTCCCACTCTGGAGCCATCCCAAACCCACCTGGACGCCGTCCTGTGCCACTGCTGGAGGTGACCCTGCTGTGGCAGGGGTTGGACTGGGGGAGCTCCAGAGGGCCCTGCCAACCCCCACCAGTCTGGGATTCTGTGATTCTGTGACCTTTCTTCTCAACCCCTTGTGAAATGCGGGGTGAGTCCTATGCATCTGCAGAAGTTTCTGGCTCCAAAGAGTAAATTGGGCATTCATCTCTCTGAAAAAAATAGATGTCAAAGCCTGACCTGCTTATCCAGGGTGCATGTCTGGTCTGTAGAAGACAGCAATGATTCTTCCCATCTCGCATGGATTTCCCAAGAAAAGGGAAATCTAAACTCTCTCTGCCTAAAGCAGCTCTTGTTTCCCATGGAGGAAAGGCAAAGCCAGCACAGGGAACGAAGCCAGGACACCCGCTGAAGGCTCTGGAGGAAGAGGAGGTCCCCGGAACAGAACTGCCTTGGTCTGGTGCCCCAACACCGGGCAATAAACAGGCACTTGTCTCATCACAGAGCGGGGGTCTCTGCTCTCCAAAATAGCTACCCCCGGGAGGGTTACCCCATGCTGGTGTCTTTCGGACAAAGCCCTTGGAAAAACACCGCTGAAAGCTTGCTAGTGCAGAAAAAGTCGTTAACACCATTAATTAGAAGTGAAGCTTATACTCGAGGCAGCAGAAGCCTCTGGAGATTAAAGATCAACATTTAGACTAAGAAGGGGCTCTGCTCTTACTCACTTGATGAATCACAATATTTGGCACAGGATCTCTTTGCGGAGAAGGAAATTTGGGCTGGTGTCATCATTTTCCATCGGTGAGGGAGATGCTGAGGGGATGGGTGTAAGGGCACGGCATGGGAGGGGTGTAAGGGCATGGCAAGGGATGGATGTGAGCACGGCACAGGATGGGTGTAAGGGCCCAGCAAGGGATGGGTGTGAGCACAGCACGGGATAGGCATGAGAGCCATGGCGGTGAAATGAGGGAATGTGGGGAAGTGAGCAGGGAGAGCCGAGGCAAAGGCGTACGTGAATCGAAATTTGGGTCTTGTGACTGCTTTCCACTCTACAGCATGTTGCCTCTTTGTGTCCCCGTCCTAAGAGTGTCTCCGCATGCCCTGTGGGTACGGCAGGGTCCTGCCTGCATCTCCTGCCTGCACTGCATCTCACTGCACTGCGGCTGTTCTCTCCTTGGGGTCGGGTGTCTGCCATCTCCGCCTGGTCACCAAGCCACCTCCTCTCCTGGTGAAAACCAAGGGGATGCTGAGGTAGAAGGCCCTCATCTTCAGCTGGTGTCAGTTGCTGTAGGTCTTGCTGGTTGACCAAGACAGATCCACCCTGCCAAAAACGACGCGTAGCTCTCCCGGGGTCTGTGGAGCGGTGTCCCTTGGCCTCTGAGTCTGCTGCAGTTTTAAGGGCTTGTGACTGCAAAATGAATGGTAGTGCTGGAGTGAGATAGGAAAGGTCGAAGCTCCATCCCTCCATACGGTACTCTGCCATGGGCAGTGCTGGGAGCGGCCACCAGGCGCTCTTCACAGAGGTTCTACAGGTGATGGAAGGAGGAGTTACTCATACAGTGTGCTCCAGGCAGCAGTTCTCCTGCAGTCCTTGTGCTGACTGATGGGCTTTGCGAGCTTGCAGAAGACTTTGCCTCTTTGGGCTCCATTTTCATCACCCTTCGGGCCATCTCCGCGCCTGTCTGGGTGCTGGGGCAGAGCATCACCTGTGCACCAATGCAGGGGTGTGCATCAACATTTAACCTCGGACCCTGCACCCCTAAACTCAGAGGGCTTTGCCATTGACTTCAGTGTTTGTTGTATCGAGCTGCAGCTGAAGAGTGTTAAATCTTTACCATCCCACTGCAGCTGCCATTGAGACAATATCATTAGTAGCAATACCTCCTGCCCCAGGCTGAGATTTAGTCGACGAGCAACTGTAAGTTCCTCCTGTGATTTTTTTTTTCTGTTTGTTTTAACCAGATCTAATCAATGCTATAAAGGGCAAAGCGGCAGTTATTATTTATTTATCGTGGGAGCAGCACAGCAAACAGTCTATCTCTTTGCAGTTTGCTGACCAACGCTCCAGATAATCGGCGTTTTTCACTCTCTTTGCAGGGAAGTCCTGCCGAGGACGATACGTCAATAATGTAGTGATCATAGGGTTTGATGGTATGTCCACCTTTCAGAGATTTCATAGCTCTCCATAGCGGTAACATTGGGGGTTTTGTTCTACAGAACAAAAATTAAAAGGGTGAGTTTTAATTCAGATTTTTTTTCCGGTTAAAAATGACTCTTTCCATGCAAATTGTCATAGGAAGTATTTTATTTTGAAGCTGTCATGTTTTTAAGAAGAATGAAAGCTGTAACATTTACTGAGAAGCAGTAAATTGTAACTTGGGGTTTTAATCTAAGAAAAAGGATATAGTGGATATATTTCTTTCCAAGCTTTGTGATTTCATTTCACCTATCTCACAGAAAACCCTTTCCACTTCCTGACCGGCTGCTCCCCGGCACTGTGGGGCAGGGGATAATTTCCAAATAGATTCGAGAGGACTCCTTCGCAAGGCCACGCTCCCCGCGGCGGCCGTTTGTCCCGACCCGGGGCAGTGTGTCTCGCTCCCCGGAGACTGCCGCGTTCCTTCCAGCCAACACTTGCGCATCTCATTTGGAAGGATCTCTTTTCGCAGCGCACGCGCGCTTATTCTTCAAGGGCAAAATTTGCTTTCAAGCACTGCCAGAACAGCGTGGGCTGCTGAAGATAAGAGTGACAAATTGACACGCGGGGAATAAACTTGGGTCCTTGAGCACCGTCGCCGTACCCAGCTTCTCCTCAGATGGAACACAAACAGGGGCACAGCGCGTTTGCAGACCACGGCCTATGAAATGCCCTCCTTGGGATGCTGAAAATGTTCGCCTTGTTTCCCTAACACCCCGTCCCCCCTGTCCTTAGTGCCACTCTGTGCCCCCACAGCCTTTCTCCTCAACTGGTTCCAATCTATCTACCTCCTAATTAGCAGTAAGTGCTCTGTGTCATAGAATCGTTATGGTTGGAACAGTTCTTTAAGGTCATCGAATCCACCCGTTAACCTAACACTGCCAAGTCCACCACTAAACCGTGTCCCCAGGTGCCACATCTGCACATCTTTTAAATAGCCCCAGGGACGCTGACTGAACTGCTTCCCCGGGCAGCCTGTTTCAGTGCTGTTCCAACTCTTCCGGTGAAGAAATTTTTCCTAATATCCAATCTAAACCTGCCCTGGTGCAACTTGAGGCCATTTCCTCTTGTCCTGTTGCTTGTAACTTGGGAGAAGAGATCAACCCCCCCTCGCCACACCCTCCTTTCAGGGAGCTGTAGAGAGTGAGAAGGTCTCCCCTCAGCCTCCTCTTCTCCAGGCTGAACACCCCCAGGTCCCTCAGCCGCTCCTCATCAGACGTGTGCTCCAGACCCCTCACAGCTCCGCTGCCCTTCTCTGGACGTGTGTCTCAGGCTGGAGTCCTCCCTGGGTCCAAGCACAGGCTTTCGTGCCCCTGTGGCATAGGCAGGAGCCTGATGCGGGACAGCCCAGGATGGCTGAATCCGGCATCTCTGGCAGCTCCCACCCCCGGCACAGGGATCAGCAGGAGTGGGCAGGAGCACTCCCAGCCATGGGGAAAGGGGACGGATCCGGTTACTGCCAGCAGTGACCTCTGCCATTTTGCAGGGGTGGGAACAACTGGCGTCCGTGGAGACCTCTCCAAAACCTGCCGTCTCCTGGCTGGAAAAGCCAAAAGGAGCCTTGCCCGGGAGATCGCATGGATCGTGCCTACAGAAAGATTTTTTTAAGCCTCTCTCTTTGAGCGGGGCTTTTCCAGAAGGGAGTTCGTCAGCTGCTCGTTGTGTCCTCTCTGCTCAGGGCTGGATGTGGGGGAATCCCAGCAGCATCCTTTCAGTCAAGACCAGCCCCGTGGGAGCAACGAGCAGCCCTGGGATCACAGAACCCCAAACTGGTGGGGGTTGGAAGGGCCCTCTGGAGCTCCCCCAGTCCCACCCCCTGCCACAGCAGGGGCACCTCCAGCAGTGGCACAGGACGGCGTCCAGGCGGGTTTGGGATGGCTCCAGAGTGGGAGACTCCCCCACCTCTCTGGGCAGCTGTGCCACTGCTCTGCCACCCGCACAGGGAAGGAGTTCCTCCTCAGGTTGAGATGGAACTTCCTATGGTCAAGTTTGTGCTCGTTCCCTGTTGTCCTGTCACTGGGCACCACTGAAGAGACTGTTCCCAGAATCATTTAGGTTTGTGCGTTCCTGCTCCGTTTCTACTAGCCATGTGCCAGCAGCACACTGAGACATCACCCAGCTTTGGTATCGGTGGCCAACTCCTTAAGCAGGTGCCGTTTCAGGGGCAGCTATAGGCACCAGCTCTCCAGCTCTCTGCTTCCCAGCGCGGTTCAAACAGAGCTGTGGTCTCCCCACAGACTGCCCGGTCCGGCTGTACGGCTCCCTGTCCTGGGGACCGCTTGCTGCTGAGCCTGTCTCGCGCTCGCTTTTGAAAGGAATGACTTTCTGGGTTTTGTTGTCAAGGTTGTGCCCGTTCCCTCTTGTCCTGTCACTGGGCACCACTGAAAACAGACTGTTCCCATCCCCCTGGCACCTTCCCTTTAAGGATATATAAGTATTGATAAGACCCCCCCCTCAGTCTTCCCCCCAGGAGGGTGCCCTGAAGTGTCCCCAGGCATGTCCCCCATTGTCACCCCTGTGGAAGAAGACCCGTTGGGCTCTGGCTGTTGAGGGCCTCAGATGTGCAGCCGCCTATTGATCCATCTCCCGATGAGTCTGTTCGCGGTTAGTGGGACAGTCGGGGTGTAACACACAAATATTTGCTGTGTGGAGAAGCACTTGGCAGCCTGTGGGTAAATATTATTAGAGCGGTGAGTAGCAGTGACTCTGTTAATACTGTCCCGGCAGTACAGGCGCATCCTTTGCCACCTGAGCAGAGCAGCCCGTGCCCGTGCCCGTTCCAGCTCAGGGTTGGACTCCCTGGGTCCCCCACGGAGCCACGCGCAGTCCCTCGAGGGGTAATGTGTGTCCTTGGGGGTCAGAGAAAATATATCTTCCTTGCTTCTTGAGCCTCCGGAGAAATAATCCCACTTTGCCCCTGGAAATGGTCTGTAGAGGAGGTGACTCCCAGAAGCAGAGACCCTACTGACTTCAGCTGGGGTTCCCAGAGCTACTCAGCTGTATCGGTCGATGGTTCTCCCAGTACATCACTGGGACAGAGGGTGGTATCTGTGTGCAGCAGCGTAGCCAGGGGTGGGATGCTGGACGGCAAGCGCCGAGAGCCGGGGATGACCATGCATGGAGCTCGGTGGGAAACCTGTGCCTGCTCGGAGCTCCAGCCGGGGAGGAGCAGGCAGCCTGTTTGGTGACGGTGAGAAGAGAAGCAGCGGGGAAGGGCTTGCACACATCTCGGTCTGTAGCGGTTGCATCAACAGAGGAAGCTTGGATTTTGGTGAGAGGGTTTGCAATATCTCTGTGGCACATAGATCAATAATACGATGCGCAGCAGCTGCTATCAGTAAAGTGTGTCGACGAGCCTCATTAACGTTGGCTTATGAATGCAGTTGAGTGTAATTGTTCACTGTACTTAAAAACCAGAACCGGGAGAAATTGCCAGAATATATCCTCTGGGTGTGAAATGCTGGAAATAATGGAGCCGACGGGTAGACATTCATGTTTAGAGCGGTGTAAAAAAAGCAGGGCTGTGATTTAAGGAAGCAAATAAAACATTTCACCCGGTGCTGCGGTTTTATGCAGAAAGTCAAGTAGGTACAGCTTCTTCTGCTCTCCTGCGAAGCCTGCGGTACAGGCAGAGCGGCAGAGGAGATGGACTGTTCCTGGGCTGGGGTTCCCAACTCCGGGGTCCCCAGCCAGCATCCCCCAGCAGGCTGGCTTCCCCCACGAGCGCGGGGTTAACCTGCTGCTTCTGAGCGAGGGGAAGGTGTCCCTGGGGATGGATTTCCTTAAGAGGAAGCCTGGTGGGATATCTAGGGTGTTGGCATCAGCCCATCACCATCGCTCCACCATTGCTGCTGCCTCCTGGTCTTCACTCGCAGTCTAACCCAGGGTTGAGCCTGGCAAACTGTGTGTGATTAAAGTATCTCTTGCAAAAAGAAATGCAGTTAAGATGTCAACAGTCAAAGACTCCCCTGCCACCCTTGTCGCTTGTGCCAGTGGTTAATCATCTCCCTGTTAAAATTTGTGCCCTTTGTCTCATTTGAATTGGTCGGGCTTCGGCTTGCAGCCATTTATTCCTGTTCTGTCTTTCCCCTTTTGATTAAAGAGCCCTTTGGTATCCGGTATTGTCTTCAGATGAAAGTTCTTACACAGAGTAATCACAGCACCCTCCCATCTCCTTTTTGATAAGCTAAACAGAACAAAGTCTTTAATTTTCTCTTTGTCAAGCATTTTCTTCAACCTTTGAATCATCGTTGTGGCTGTATTCTGCACTCTCTCACTTTTTTTTTTTTTTAATCTGTAAAATTTGGATGCTGAATTGGGTGTTTAAAGTTTCAAATCAGCAGTGCAAAAGTCCTGCTGAGCCTCAAGCCCTGAGCGTGGAGACTTGCCCGTCCCATGGCCTGGATCTCACCCTCCACCGCGCAGCCTCCAAGACCCCCCAGCCACGCTTGTCGAGCAGGGAGCCCCTGGATCCCTGGGATTTAGGATCCCAAGAGCCGGCAGGAGGGTGCAGACCGGGTCTGAGCAGGGTCCACATCTTCCAACCAGCCTTGCTAGAAGCTCACCTCCAGGTTTCAGCTTCCCACCGTGGTGTTCGCCCTGACAGGCCCCCTTCTACCCCATGGGCTGCAAGCACCAAACCCATCCTCTTGCTGGTCCCGGTCTCCTGTGGTAGGGATATTGGAGGAGATTTGGCCATGGCTTTGCCAGGTGGTCATTCAAAGCCTTGCTACTGTCCAGTCCACCAGCGAGCAAAGAGAATCTCTCTTGTCCATCTACTAGAGCTGCAGCAAGCCCCATTGAGGTCCATGTTGCTGTCTGTCTTGCTGAGACCAGTATCTGGCCCCACCGGCCTGTGCTGACCCATCAGCGTGGTGATTCATCGCACGATCACACCCATCGACGCCTTTGGATGAGGAGTGCGAGACATGGCACAGAGCGGTCCTTCGCAGCGAGCAGTCGGGGTCCGGATAAACAGCTCAGCACTGGCTCTGCTCCGCCAAAGCCGACTGTGGAATCCCCGTCTGTGCTCCTCCCGCTGAAGATGCAGAATGAATTTCAGTTTAAAATAACCTCAAGCCATTTATTAGTGCCTTTGTAAATAAGCCCCTGGAGAAGACTGTGGGTCAAAACCTGGCTCAGTTTTGGCAACACCATTTTGAGGTGAGATCTTTAATTGAATCAGCATGAGTTACTCACCACTTGATGAAAGACATTTTTTCACATAACAAAGCTGGGACAGATACAACATCTGATACAACTTCTGATCTGGTGGTCCACCAAACTCCCCAACCATGTCTCTTTAACCCCTCTTGGAAAGGCCAACTCGAGATCAGGCTAAATGGAAGTACACACAGGCATTCATATTGATCTGAAGTTAATTTCTCCCAGCCTTGCTCCCTGGTGCTTTCGGGACATTACTTCTTTCCCTCGGTTGTTCTGGGGACATACTGTGTTCGCAAGGGTGGGTTCACTGGGCAATGCCAGTGAGGAGGTGTTCATCCAAACCTTCACTGAGTGTCTACCAGGCTGGAACCACCAGGCTCCCTGTGCAGAGTGATAGACCCAAGGCCACCATCACTGAGGACCGAGGGCACCTCCAGCTCTACTTGGGTGTTTTGCTTTCTGATCCTTCTATCAGAATATGCGCCGGAGAGACCCAGAGAGACCCAAATTTTTCCGAAACTTTCTTGAAGTTGCCACAACGGCTGTTGGTTGCTTCCTTGCTCCTCCAACCTCGTTCACCCAAGAGGAGCCTTTCCCTGCCGGAGAAGATACCCAGGAAAAGCGGAGTGCAGGAGGAAGCGCTCTGGTAGTACAGGCATTATAGCAGATGGAAATCTGGGGTATCCTCTCGAAATCAAAGAAACTGTGGGACTCAGCAGCCACTGAGGATCAAGCCCCTTAATAAATTCTCCCGTCACCATCTCGGAGCTATTCCAGTGATGGTGCGTCCTCATTCCTGTTCAGCAAACCTTACGGTGGACCCAAGGAGGGGTTATATTTGCATAATCTTCACTTTTTTTTATCATTCTCTCATGATTTTTGAAAGCTTAGATATCTGAAGCGCTTAGCTCTGCGTTAAGTGTCTCATTAAATTTCAGAACCCTGCTTTCCTGGGCTCTGTTAATTAGGCACTTGACTGAAAGTCTGAATCTGAAGGCTTGGGTATTGACTACAACTTTGCTAACCTAAGGTGATCTGTTCAGTGTAGTTAAAGCTTGCCCAGCCAATTTCTTTTCTTAACATCCTTCACCCTCCTATTAAACAGGCATCACAGATTGCCCGAAAACCCTTGTGTTTCTGCTGCGTTGGCTGGAGAGAGTCTCTAAGATTTATTTTAGCTCTTGAGCTCCACTGTCACTCGAGTTTTCTGCTGCAGTTGTTGGTTAATAAAGACTGCCTGTCCATTGAGCGGGCAGCAACTAATGAGAAGCAAGAATTTTGTCTTGAATGCTCGAGTAACCTGTTGCGGTTTTGGCTGGTTTTGGTTTTTTTGGAAGTACTGTAGAGTATTTCATGTATTTGCATAACAAACAAGGAGCCCACTGCCAGATGCCAACGTGCTTTTCCTATCTGCAATTTAGGCTTCAGTATTTTCATCTGCCTGCCATGGAGATATTTAGAGCCAGCTTCCCCATAGACACACAGGTTTCTCGGTGGGGGTCAGGTACCTTACAGCATGGTGGACCTGACCCTGTGCATCACGCACCAGTGCTCCTTCGTCCAAGCAGTTACAGGGTGTGTAACAAGGACACTGGGCAGCCAAAAGTGAACAGCTGGGCTCGCTGGCATATGCTGCTCCTCCGCCCCACGTTGCTTTCATGTCAGCCGCAGACAGGAACCAGCCAAGCCAGGAGAGCAGATGGAGTGGAGCAAAGGACAGGAGGTCTGAGAGGTCTGTGCTCTACGCTGAGCCTGCACTGACAGGCTGTGAGGAGGAGGAGGCAGAGGAACACTCCCAAAATGAGCTGTCCTGGCTGCATGGCTTGGGCTGGAGAGAAACAGGTTGCTGGGTTAAAAGTGGCTGGTGCAGAGCTCCCAGGAGAGAGCAAGGGTGGGTGATGGGAGACCTCCAAGGCAACGAATCTCAGTGAGATGTTTGCAGGTGGGTCACTCACAGAATCACAGAATCCCAAACTGGTGGGGGTTGGCAGGGCCCTCTGGAGCTCCCCCAGCCCAACCCCTGCCACAGCAGGGACACCTACAGCAGTGGCACAGGACGGCGTCCAGGCGGGTTTGGGATGGCTCCAGAGCGGGAGACTCCCCCACCTCTCTGGGCAGCTGTGCCACTGCTCTGCCACCCGCACAGGGAAGGAGTTCCTCCTCATGTTGAGATGGAACTTCCTATGGTCAAGTTTGTGCCCATTCCCTGTTGTCCTGTCACTGGGCACCACTGAAAAAAGACTGTTCCCAGACTCATTTAGGTTTGTGCGTTCCCGCTCCATTTCTACTAGCCATGTGCCAGCAGCACGCTGAGACATCACCCAGCTTTGGTATCGGTGGCCAACTCCTTAAGCAGGTGCCGTTTCAGGGGCAGCTATAGGCACCAGCTCTCCAGCTCTCTGCTTCCCAGCGCAGTTCAAACGGAGCTGTGGTCTCCCCACAGGCTGCCCGGTCCGGCTGTACGGCTCCCTGTCCTGGGGACCGCTTGCTGCTGAGCCTGTCTCGCGCTCGCTTTTGAAAGGAATGACTTTCTGGGTTTTGTTCTTCAAGGCTCTCCTTGCCTACCTCCTAATTCCTCTCTTTAAATTGTCTCCTGTGGTTGGGATGCTCCCGTGTCAGCTCTAGGCTGGCCATCTCCTGCCTCCGCTCCCTTGTCACGAAGCCTTTTTCCTTCACACCCTTCTCCTCCCCCCAACTCATCCCAGCGTCCTTCAATTAGGTGGCCCAGACGGGCCCGTTTTGTCCTGACAAAGGTGGCAATGAAGGTAGACTGTAATTTAATTGAATTTTCTTCTGAATCTTTAAGTGGGATAATCCTAAATCTTAGTCTCGCCTCTGAGTCACAGCTAATGGCCTTGGTCATTTGTGAAAGGTCTTTTTTTTTTTTTTTTAGTTTCTTGGTCTAATCAGCATCTCTCATTCTTTACTGCCTTTGCTCCTCATAAATATTTCTGACCTGTTTGTAGGCAGGGGATTGCCAAGACTACGCAGGTCCCTCTCTGAGCAGCCCAGTGCCCGTGTGTGCATAGGCAGAAAGACTCAAAACTGGATTTGCGGGTGAAAAATGTTACTACTCCATGCGAATGAAGCATTTTATTATGAAGGTAGTAGGCATTTTCTGGTCATGTCCACCCAACTCCAGATTTTAAAACTCGTTAAAAGGGACAGCAGTGCGAACGTGTTGCGACATACGACTCTGCACAGAACTGTGTTCACAAAAAAAAATAAAAAAAGAAAGTATCAGTAAGCAGCCGCTGATGTGGGTTTGCCATTCTCTTGTTGACCTTCGTTAATAACCTTTTCAGGGTAGGAGGTGATCTCCCTGCGAAGGGGTGGCAGTGAGGTGCAGTCGTAAACGGGTGATGGATTAGCGGTGGACATGCGAGCCATGGCTGCGTTAGCTCCGTTTATAGACGGGGATCGAGGCCCAGGAAAGGTTAAATACCTGCCTGGGGTTGGACGTGAGGCTGGCAGCTGAGCCAGGACCTGAATGCAGATCCCCTGAGTGTCCCCAAGAGCCTTCCTGCCCTGCGGGTCCCAACCTGCGGACGCTGCAGCATCGCGGGGACACGCACCCGTCCGGCGCGTGGGCAGGGACGGGCTAGCAGAGGCGAAATGATGCAGGAAGGGGCTTGGGATGAATGAAGAACTGGGAGACAGATGAATTCAGAGCAGCAAAGTTTGGTAGAACGTGGTGGTATTTGTGTGCAGAGCTCGGTTCCCGATTCAGTGCTGAGCGCGCACAGCGACAGCCTGGTCAAGGCAGGTGCCAGCGTAAACCTCCTCTAAACCGGCTGCTCGTAAAAAAAAAACCCCAAAACTATGAAAGTGCTGGTGGAAACACGCAGCAGGAAGTTGCCGTCTTGTGGAAGCTGAAACGCTGGTAGTTTCCAGCACAGTCCAGAGCCTGTGCTGGTGGCGAGGGCTGGACACAGCGTGTCCCTGTCCCACCACCACAGGATGGTATTCGTAGACTCACCTGTATCAGTCCATGGTTCTCCCAGTACATCACTGGGACAGAGGTGGGTATCTGTGTGCAGCAGTGTAGCCAGGGGTGGGATGCTGGACGGCAAGCGCCGAGAGCCAGGGGTGACCATGCATGGAGCTCGGTGGGAAATGTGTGCCTGCTCGGAGCTCCAGCCGGGGAGGACCAGCATAATGGAGAAGAGAACCAGGACCAGCCTGGAGAAGGGAAGGCTCTGGGGAGACCTTAGAGACCCTTCCAGTATCTGAAGAGGTCTGGAGAGGCTGGAAGAGGGACAAGAAGGCTGGAGAGGGACTTTTGACAAGGGCATGTAGTGATAGGATGAGGGGGAATGGCTTCAAACTGGAAGAGGGGAGATTTAGATGAGATATTAGGAAGAAATTTGTTGCCCCGAGAAGCTGTGGCTGCCCCATCCCTGGGGGTGTTCAAGGCCGGGTTGGACGGGGCTTGGAGCACCCTGGGCTGGTGGGGGGTGTCCCTGCCCAGGGCAGGGGGGTGGGACTGGATTATCTTTAAGGTCCCTTCACAACTAACCATCCTGTGATGATGATGGTGGGGATGATGATGATGATGATGATGATGATGAATGTCCCCTCCACCTTTGTTGGCCTTTGGGATGCCTGGTCCTCTGCTGGTTTGGGATGTTTCTGAGTACTAGTCTCCGTAGTTTGATCTTTGGGAGATTTGCTTTCCTTTTGACGTGGGGTTTGTTGAAGCTCTCAGCAAAGCCCGCATTTTTGGGGCTGTGTCCGCTGGGTTTGCCCGGTGTTCCCCGCCGGGCTGATGGCTGGTGATTACCGGGTCAGTACCATAGCTGAAATCTTTGCTGCTCTGCAGGCTGAGGGAAAGATAAACAGTCGTTTTGGTCATGACAAGCACATAGCTGGGAAATCAGGTCTGTCTGTCAAAGATTTTGGGGTGTTGATTCATATGGGGAGGGTTGCGGAGGGGGAGAGCTGGGGGTTGCTGGTAGATGGAGTGAATTCCCCTTCACCATCCTGCCTGCTGGGCAAACTCAGCACCTCCAAACTGTGCAGAAACCCCATCTTTACACATGCTACATCCTTCCCATGTGCTTTGCATAGCTCCCAGTGGGGTTCACCATGGATCTGGAGGTGGTTCTGCTCAGCTGTATGCGCTCAGTGGGCTGCAGGGTTTGCTCCTGGGAGGCAGCAGCTCTCTGCAGGCACATGCTGGTCCTTCGAGGCATCTAAAATCAGAGGGAAAGCCTCGGTCACACAAGCTTGTCCCTCCTCTGAGGGAGCACAAGCCTTCATTTTTTTTATTTTCGCCTGAAAAAACGAGGCAAGTTTGATTCCTCTTTAGACTTCACGTCAAGGCGGCGTGGTGGGCAGAGGGGGAGGGACACCGGGGGCAATGCAGATCTCCCCCTTCCTTACTTCAGACCATAGCTCGTAGCTTTTTGGAATATAAATTGTAAACTGAGGAGGGCATTAAATAAAGGCTACATTTCTCCCTCCTTCCTTCCCTGTCAGAAGAATTTAATCAAAACCCCTGTGTATTCTGCCCAGAGCCCCTGGCTTTATACGTTATATCAGGGAGCCGGTCCAGTAGAACACTTAAGTGGGAGGGCTATCCTGTTGCATGTAATTAGGCTGCTCGTGTGCTTGGATTTAAGCAAATAATTAACTGGTTTCTTGGATCAGCACCAGGGTACTGAGCCCCTTGCAAACCGCCCCTTCTTCGTGTTGTGGAGCGCGGTGTTTCACATGGGTCGCGTCGGACCTCTGTTCTGCGCTCCTGGTCCCTGGCACCTGGTTGAACTTTCTTCCCTGGTAATCAACGCTTTGACATGCCAGAAAGCCACCGGCACCCTGGGCTGCATCCCCAGCAGCGTGGCCAGCAGGGCGAGGGAGGAGATTCTGCCCCTCTGCTCCACTCTCATGAGACCCCACCTGGAATATTGCATCCAGCTCTGGAGCCCTCAACATAAGAAGAACATGGACCTGTTGGAGCAGAGCCTGAGGAGGCCACAAGGTTGATCCGAGGGCTGGAGCCCCTCTGCTGTGAGGACGGGCTGAGAGAGTTGGGGGTGTTCAGCCTGGAGAAGAGAAGGCTCCAGGGAGACCTTAGAGCAGCTTTCCAGTATCTGAAGGGGGCCTACAAGAAAGCTGAAGAGGGACTTTTGACAAGGGCGTGTAGTGATAGGATGAAGGGGAATGGCTTCAAAGTGGAAGAGGGCAGATTTAGATTAGATATGAGGAAAAAATTCTTTCCTGTGAGGGCGGTGAGCCCCTGGCCCACGTTGCCCCGAGAAGCTGTGGCTGCCCCATCCCTGGAGGTGTTCAAGGCCAGGTTGGACGGGGCTTGGAGCAACCTGGGCTGGTGGGAGGTGTCCCTGCCCAGGGCAGGGGGGTGGACTAGGTGATCTTTAAGGTCCCTTCCAACCCAAACCATTCTGTGATTCTGTGATGCTTAATCCACAAAAAAATCTGAATATGTAGATGAGTTGCATGCATTGACTCTGCTTTGTGATTAGCTACCAAAATCACCACTGCCAGCGGAGGTGCTGTGCCGCTGGGGCGTGGGACTTGTGATTGCCTTTCTGCAGACGAGCTCGCCCACAGAGCAGGAGAATTCATTGAAGAGTTCACAGTCATATTCAGAGGGCATGTTTAAATGTTTGGCTTTGCTCAACCGGCTCCTTGCTCAGCTCCTGCTGTTAGGCTGCAAAATACGATCTTGGAGGTCCCAGCTTGGCTCCATCCACAGTCCCCAGCACCGCACGCTAATGGGAGATGCATTTTTGCATCCAGCCCGGGGCAGAAGGGCTTGACTTCCATCATTGCCACGGAGCATGTGGCCAGTGACCTGTGTTAAGAAAATGGCATCGTTGCAATAAAATTGTGAATGCGTGTTGATATGTATTTATAAAACAGCATTGGTTAATATAATCATTTTCAGGGTCTGATGAGATTTTCACTCTTTGGGAGATACGGCAACTGCTATAAATGAAGGCTGTCTTGATTTTAGTGAAAGCTTTGTGGAAACGTTTTTCTAAAGTACCTGCACTTTGGGTAATAAGCCAGTTGAACGGTGTATTTTCTGGGTGCAAAGCCTTGGAAAAAGTCTCTTAGTCTGGGGAATGATACATGAAGTGAGCATCCGTGGAATACAGGGGAACTTTGGAAGATGCCGCTGAGTGGGGTGGACGAGGCAGGACCTCTGTCAAAATTCAGAAAGACCACCAGGATTGTCCTGTGGATAGCAGGGGTCCGCATATCACAAAGGCTTACAGTTAAGATCCCGTCCTATTTGCTGTTTTCACTGAAGGAGCCGAGAAGGGCAGCAGGATCTGAAGCTGGGAAGGTGCTTAGTCACAGAATATTCTGAGAGCAGAATTAAGACGCAGCCTGATCGGACGGCAGCACCCAGCCTGCCGCGCTAATGGCCATGGAAATCGATGACAATTTAACTGCAGACTCCAGGCCGCGAACTGCGGCTGCCAAGGTGTCGGCCACTTTTGTTCTCTACTTGGGAGGTTTCAGCCTTCAGCTGGAGAGCAGAGCCATGCTGGCGGGAGGGAAAAGAAAAGATCAAGCTGCCTTAGATGGAGAATCAGAAATCTGGGAATTCAGGCCACCAAGGAGAGGTTTGGACCAAGCAGCACTTAAGTCCACGTCTTATTTTATCGTTGAGTCTGGTGCTGTATCTTATTGTAGAAGTCGCAGAAGCTGACACGATAGGCAGTTTTTGAAGAATGAATGTCCTGGTTTTTAGAGCATCCTACTGAGCAAGGGATGGATTTAGCAGAAATGATGTCATGGTATTTTGGATCTGATGTGTTGTATGCCAGAGTGGCACCTGGACCTGTAGATGGTTAAATCAAAGACCAAGTCTATGGTCTGGAGACCGCGCACTCTAATGCCCAGGTCCCTCAAAATGCCTCGTGCCATCAGTTCTCAGGTATTCTCTGCCTCTCCGGGGGTGACAGTCTAAGTTGTGTTCAGGAAGAACCACATAAAGGGGAGGCCAGGGCTTATGTCAGACAGCGGTGTGGGTAAAGAGAGGACAAAATGAAGAGCTGGTGGTAAATAAAGTTTCAATAAACTCTTCTCTTGAGGAAAGGAGGGAAGCAGGTGGGAGTCCTTCCCCAGAGGGAACAGTCTGCAATAACTCTGCTCTCCCAGGACCTTCTCATGGGATGAGAGCACTGGGTGCTGGGGTTGTGCTGGTTAGATGCTGCGCCCGGATTTGGAAGGACGAATTGGTAAGACTTCAGTTGACTGCCACAGAGCTCACCCAGGTTGTGCTGGTAAGGGGCCTGGCCACCGGGCGTTGTGTGTGCTTGCTGCCTGCCAGTGTAGCTCTACCGTATGCAGAGTATCATCGAATCATAGAATGATTTAGGTTGGAAGGGACCTTAAAGACCATCTCATTCCAGCCCCCGTGCCCTGGGCAGGGACACCTCCCACCAGCCCAGGTTGCTCCAAGCCCCGTCCAACCTGGCCTTGAACACCTCCAGGGACGGGGCAGCCACAGCTTCTGTGGGCAACCTGGGCCAGGGGCTCAACACCCTCAGAGGGAAAAATTTCTTCCTAGTATCTAATCTAAATCTACCTTTCTTTCTTTCTTCTTCTTTCATTCATTTATATTTTGCATGGCTATCTCCTCTTCTCTGTCACTGCTGCTGCCACCTCTGTAGGACTCCAGTCACCCATTCTGCCTTCTCTGCCAAGTTTCTTCAGTTACTCTGTTAAATTAATGGATATACCCGGTGTCACCCTGCACACACGCTGTCCTGTGTACTCTTCTCCAGGCCTCCCGCAGAAGCAGGTTGGATGGATCTTTGGTTTGACCCGGGCCAGCAGTTTGGATGTTCTTGTGGTTGTTGGTGCTAGCAGGAGACGTGGTGTTTCGCTAAGTGGTTTTGCAGCTGGCTGATGACTTTCTGCTGGGATTTTGGGGGGCTGAAGGCTGTCTCACAACAGACATCCAAGAGCAGCTTCGAGTTCCCATTGAAGGCCAATGAGATGGGCGTACACATGGATCCCGTCCCTGTGGCCACCTTCTCCGTCTTTACCACAAATATCAAGCTTACACAGATACGTCTGGGACTAAAACATGGGCATGTTCTCAATGCTTTGGGTGCAGTGCTTGCTTCATGCAGTGCGATACCGTATGGCACTGTGAAAGGCACATTTTGTGCCCTGTGTCAGTAGGACACATTTCTGCAGGTATTCCAGCAATGATCCCATACCGGCCCTCTCTGAGCAGGAGCTCTTTTTACCCACACTACGTTGGACATCTCTGTCTACATAACGTGCCTGCAAAAATCCCTGCATAGTTTCAGAAATCGGTGGGAAGTGCTCATTGTGCAGAACATTTATCTTTTTTCTTTCGTAAGTAATAGCACCAAAATAGGTATTATAAGCCAGAAGGAGAAAGCTGCTCCCCAGAGCTTTTTGCTGGAGCATTCAGCATCTTATCTGAGTAAGCGAAATCACAGCTAAGCAAACACCGGCGGGGTCAGGCACCGTATGAAGCAGCTGGGAGCTGCAGAACAAAAGCCTCTTTGCACTCCCAATAAATTGGTCCCATAGGAATTTTGCTTTGAAATTATAATTGACCCAGGGAAGAAAATTATTTCATGGACTTTGAACTCATTAAAAAAACTCCATCATTCATCTACAGTTTATTCCTGACACTTAATCAAAAGAAATTTAATGATCTTTCTAACAAACGTAATTTAGCGTTGCTGGGAATGTATCTACTCCAAAGTACCTGGCACTGATTGTAGGAGTGGAAGGTGTTTATTAGCTCTGTTTGTCGCAGCTGCTAAGCACCTCTCAGGAATTTCAGAAGTTTCTACAATTAGGAACGACCATTTGGGCATCTTCTTTCAATCACAGATTTTTGTGCGTTTGTGGAATTTGGTCTTTTGTGGAATTTCGTAGCTTTAGAACCTTCTTTTCCACAAATGAAAACGAACAGTATAGCAGTAAATCCCACTTTAAGAAATATTTAGATGAGATTTTTTTAAATCAAACTTTGAGTGTGCGTACATTAAATTACAGGACGTTCACAGCACATCAGGATTTGGCCTCAGCCAGCAAACCCTCTAACACGGCCCTCGTGTAGGAAAGCATCTCTAGTCAAGAAAGCATTTTCTTATGTAGCCAACTATAAAGGGAGTGATTCATTTCTCTTAAGGAACTACTGTGGCTTCATTGACTTCAAGTCATGAAACCATAGTGTCCTGCCCTGGCTGAGTGTCCCCAGGCATAGTGAGAACCAGCGTGGCTGTCATGGACTCGTTGGACATGTCAGTCCTCTGCCCATAACCAGGGTATAGACGTGTGCATGTGCTGGGTCTTGGAGGCATCCCACCAGGGCAGGGTGGGAGCGTGGAGCCCAGCGCTGGATTTCCCCTGTGCGTGCTAATTTTCCTCCTCATACTTTTCCTCCTCATACTATTCCTCCTCAGAAGACCAGCAGGTCCACGGGCTCATTCCCGGCCCCTGCCAGAGCCCCAGCAGTGTTCTGCAGCTGAGGAATAGCTGAGTGCAGGAGGCATCAAGCTCATTTCCTTCTGGCTGCGCTTTGGCATCAGTGCTGTGCCTGCCTTTCTGGATGTATTTTCTTTTGTCATTCAGCGGGTTTTGATCAATGCTTTTTCACCCTCAGTGAAAACCAAAGAGTCAGTAATGAATAACATGGGAACAACTGGTTGGGCTACTGGTGTTGGAGGCCCATTCCTTAAGCAAGGCACGATCCCCATTTATTTTTCCTGGCATTTCACTTGAGACGCTTCAGTGCGAGAGACGATGGTTTCACTCAGGAGGGTCCTCAAGGAGATGCAATTTTGGGAAAAAAATTACACTTCCTACTCAAACTCGAAAGACTTACAAGACCTTGTTTGAAAGTGCCTTCTAGGTGGTGGGTTGTCTTCTTCAACAAGCTATGTCAGACTTCGTCTATGTACAACCATGATGTTTGCGAAGTTGTGTGATACCATGGACATTTGAGAACAGTTATTGCCTCTAGTCAAAGTATCTGTATGTCACAGATGTAATGGTTCACCTCAGGTCATGCTGCTGTGCTGACCCTGAGATTACAAGGCGTTTTGGAGAAGGTGGCTAAAATATGTACCTGCTGTTTTCACTCATCCTGGAAAAAGAAGGGTTTGTAAATCCTTTGGTAATACTTCTGTAATAATTTTTTAACTGAGCATTGTCACCTGGCAATGTTTTCCAGAAGGTGAATAGCACCAAATAAAAGTCATTCTGGTGTTTCACTGGGGACTAATCCTGTTCCACTGAAGTTAACGGAATAGTTAATTGACTTCTGTGAGTGCAGGGCAGAACCTGGAATTTCATGAGCTGCTGGTGCTACCGAAGCCCACGCAGAGCAGCTCTTGGTCTCAGCTCATGGACTTCATGACTGAATGGTGCCAAGGTTTCAGCATGAGCTGAACTCTTCCTAGATATCAGTGGATCTAAATGAGCACGAAACATGAATGCTCTAATGGTAGGAAGAGATTCAGACCTTGCACACTGCCAGGCGCCAGAGATTCTGTGCAGGAGGAAGTGTCTGGCCAAGACATGGATTTTCTCGTATATGAGAAAATCATGTATGTTTTTTTTTCTCGTGCATGAGCTCTGGCTGAAAGGTTTTCTGCAACTGGATTGTTCAGAACCTCCCACTCCTCCTTGGAGTCCTCCTCCTTTTCTGATGTCTGAAAAGAGTTGTGCTCATGTTCGATTTTTGCCCAAGAGGATCTCTAAAACCTTCTTAGAGGTCTTCTCTTCCCAGCCATTGATTTTTATGAAACTTAGAGGAATTTGTGTCTAAGATGCAGCAGGACGAGCAGCTTTCAGGTTTGCCAGGAGCATGTTCAGAATACGCACGCTGTCCCAGTCTCATCTTTCTGTCCTTGATTTCGTCCTTGACTTGAGGTTTTCCCCTATCCATCCTCTGAAGCCACAGTACTGGGAACTACCATAAGAAAAAGGGTAGATTTAGATGAGGTATCAGGAAGAAATTCTTTCCTGTGAGGGCAGTGAACCCCTGGCCCAGGTTGCCCCGAGAAGCTGTGGCTGCCCCGTCCCTGGAGGTGTTCAAGGCCGGGTTGGACGGGGCTTGGAGCAACCTGGGCTGGTGGGAGGTGTCCCTGCCCAGGGCAGGGGGGTTGGAACGAGATGGTCTTTAAGGTCCCTTCCAACCCAAACCATTCTGTGATTCGATGATACTCTACATACGGTAGAGATTAGAGGAAGAGAGGTGGTCCAGGGAAACCCACCCAGCCCTTGGAGAGACACGGCCCCCAGCATCTGGCCACCCTCCAGTGCAGGTGTGGGTTACCACTCGCACCGTCCCGGGCATGGCAGCACATCTCCCCGCGCTGCCCCGCGCCCCGCAGCCACTCCTCTTGCCTTGGCTGCGCCGGGGCTCACCAAGCAGCACATTGCTCACCCTGTGAGAAACAGCCCCCAGTCACCCCGCAGGTCCCCATCTGCCGTGTCCCCGAGGCCGGGGAGCCGTGGGCATGGGCTGCAAGCAGAGGGGGCGCCTGTGGGAGGGGAGGGAGTGGGCTGTGTGTGTGCTTCGAGCCGTACGTTGCATTTCCTACACGGGACAGCTCTCCATCTCCCGCTCTCACGTGCCAGAGCTGCCACGTTGTGAAAGACGTGTTGAGCTCCGCGGCGCGCACGCGTCACCGTGATGTGTCCAGCCTCAAATGCCATGGGGACCCCCATAGACATGTCTCACTGGGGCGCGCAGGAGCAAGGTCTGGTTTTACTCTGAATACCTTTAAAATAAAATAAAAAGCACACTGCCTGCTTGCCGTTAATCCTCAGGCTGGGTGCCGTCGGGTACATGTGCAGATGTGAGGCTGGAAACCAGGTCAGCAAACAGAAAATGACACTTTTTAAAGAAAAAAAATGTATAAATCGCACCAAGTTTCCTTCCCCTACCCCTGCCTGTAAATCCTGCCTGTGCTGGGAAGCAGCAGGGCTCCCCTCCTGTTTCTAAGCTTCTCAAAATGACAAAAATCCCTCAGTGGCAAATCCTAAAATTACTGGGGCAGGGGGAGTGAGAATGGCTGATCAGATCCGTGTTGTCGTATGCAGAGTCAGGAGGTATCGGGGATTTATTCTGTCCAGCCGCGGGGACGTTTAGATAGCTGGACGTACCTGTTCCTGAGCGTCGCTGGAAGAGAAGGTGTTGGCCTTATGGGCCATAAAATGCCCATCACCCAAAATGAGCCCATGTAGGAGATGTCCCGTAGCTCCCCAGCCCCACAGCGGAGTGCTGCGGGTGACAAGAGGTGACTCGTTGGCTTCTTGCCCTGCTGTGCTCCCAGCCACAGAGATCTGGGGCGCTGCTGAGCTGGTGGTCTCCCACAAGTCCCTGGCTTCATCTCCCCATGCGGGCACGGAGGGGGTCGGCAGATGCGGTGCTGAGGTTTGAACATGGTTATCGAACCCCGAGCTGCAGGCGGGGAAGGCGGCTGGTGAAGGGCAGAGCTGCTCCCGTACCATCCCAATGTGAGAAAGAGATTTCCTCCTGGCCGTGGGTGCGGAGATAGGTTTGACCTGCAGAATGTCTTTGGGGAAGTCAGGGAGGCAATTTTACCCCTGTACTCTGCACTGGTGAGGCCGCGTGTTGAGTACTGTGTTCAGTTTTGGGCCCCTCACCACAAGAAGGACATTGAGGTGCTGGAGTGTGTCCAGACAAGGGCAACGAAACTGGTGAGGCATCTGGAGCACACGTCTGATGAGGAGCGGCTGAGGGAACTGGGGTTGTTTAGCCTGGAGAAAAGGAGGCTGAGGGGAGACCTTATCGCTCTCTACAAATACCTGAAAGGAGGGTGCAGAAAGGTGGGAGTCGCCCTGTTCTGTCAAGTTACAGGTGATAGAACAAGGGGAAAGGGCTTCAAGTTGCGCCAAGGGAAGTTTAGATTGGATATTAGGAAGAATTTCTTTACTGAAGGGGTCATGGGGCATTGGAAGGCGTTCCCCAGGGCAGTGGTGGAGTCCCCATCCCTGGAGGTATTTCAGTGTCGTGTAGATACAGTGCTCAGGGACATGGTTTAGTGGTGGGGTTGTCAGTGTTGGGTTAATGATTGGACTAGATGATCTTACAGGTCTTTTCCAATCTAGGAGATGCTGTGATTCTGTGATTTGCTCTCCTTCGGAGCAGCAATACTTGATTTTGTTTTGATTTCTTGCCTGGATGTCTTTACCCAGACAAATTAATTCATTTTTTTTGGCTTTGCGAGATTGTGACTGATTCAGCAAAGGAGCCGTGGAAGATAGCGCAGCCCAGATGAGCATCAGATCAGATCCAGGCTGGTGTTGAGTGTCTACAGCAGCTGATACCGATCTGGGCTCTGCCAGCCTGCTTTCCCTGCGAGCGACATCATCCCCATATAACCAACGAGGTCCCCTTCAAAAATCCCTTTGTTTGATCCCACTCATCCTGTAGAAACCCCAGCCCACTTGCATTCTCTCAAAATGGAGGCACTTCTCATATGTACTCATCCCGCCGCAAAGCAGTGTAATTGTCTACATGCGGCTTGTGCACAAAACCCGCAGACGTGGTTGGAACATCTGACATTTTTCCCAAGACTGAAATATAGGGTAGTTGTGAAATGTTGGCAAACTTTTTCTTCCCACTTCCTAACCTCCAGGGAGCATGCAGAAAATATGTGGTGCTTTCAAATGTTAATGAAATTTTGGATTTTGAAAGAAGGAAAAAAAAAAAATAGAAAAATAACCTGCAAATAGTGCTGTCCCTTTGTTCTGCCATCTCGGGCCACTTTGTTCCCTTCATCTCATTGAGAAGTTTGTCCTTTTGTCACATGTTACTGTTCCTGCTGGTGGGTTGAGTAGCTGAATTGCTTTAAAGAGAAGGTAATTAAGTTTAGTGCTGTCTTTGCAGGACAGAGTCAGTCCGTAGTGGGGATGCAGGAGGGAGGAGGGGCACGGGGGAAGGTGCCCAGTCTGGGCTGGGCTGGGGACCACTCAGCCCTCTCAGCCAAGACCTGTCCTCTCCTTGTGCATCGTGTGCAGTGTTGCGCTCGCATCCCTTATTCTGGCTCCCAAAAGCAAAAGCACCGTAAACAGTAACCAACAATAAACTGGAATATGGTACTTTTAATTAAAAAAAAATTAAAAAAAGGAGTGCTGGACACTTCCATCTGACTCCTCCTCAGTGTTGAGCGGAAAGAAAATGGGTTTTATCATAATTAGATTCACACCTGCTCCAGTTCTCTGGTAAGAGAGGGTCTCTTTTGGCCCCAGTTTGTACTGGAGAATACTTTGCTTTTGCTTTTTCCTGCTGGATTCAGCATCGGAACGATAGTCCCGGCAAACAAGACCCAGCGCACAGCAGCCCTGTGGCACTGGGACCGGCAGCCGGGGAGCCCGTGCCACGCGGTACCTGCACTCCATCCGCCCGTGAGATGCGGTGCAAGCTGTAGGGTGGAACCGGAACATTAAAATCAAGGCAGGTTGCTGGTGCTGGTGCGGATGACAGTGGCTGTGCGTCCTGATGCGTAATGGTACCGTCCGGGCTGTTGCTATGGTTTCGGCACTAACGGATCAGGTTGTAGGAGGCAAAGCAACCCCTCAGAGAAATAGATCAGTGCTGCTTTGGGAAGGGATTATTAAATATTATTTTGTTATTATTATTGCTGCTTGTTTCATTTCTGTAGCTGCTGGGGTGGTAATTAACAGCAGCCCGGCGTGCGGTACAGGCAGTTTGTGCCGTGCTGCCCCCAGCCCTGCCCGTGACCCCCATAACTGCTCTTGGGGAGACCCCAAGAGTGGCTGAAAATGGTTTCTGTGCCAAAATCCCAGCGACAATCCCACTCCTTCTCCAGCTCTCAAGGTGAGTCTGTCTGCAGGTGTTACCCCGCAGGAGGACAGGGGCTTCAGCCCATTGTACAGGTGGGAAAACCAAAGCGCAGAGGTGCAAAGGGACTCCCCAGGGTCCCCAGGGGGGCAGAGGCAGAGGTCAACTCTACGGCTCACGAATCTCAGTCAGTGCTTTATTCATTTCATTCAACTGAGCATCTCTCTAGTCCCCTGTGTCAGCCACTGCCCTTGGGTATAATTCAAAGCTTTAGGCTGGTTTGGCCTTGGAAGCATTTTGCCCGGGGTGACTGCCTCTTCTCCTTGAAAGGCTGAGGGCCTTGAGGCTTTTTAGTCTGGAGAAAAGAAGACTGCGGGGGGATCTTATCAATGCTGATAAATACTCAAAGGGAGGGTGCCAGGGGGATGGGAACAGTCTGTTTTCAGTGGTGCCCAGGGACAGGACAAGAGGGAACGGGCACAAACTTGAGCATAGGAAGTTCCATCTCAACCTGAGGAGGGACTTCTTCCCTGTGCGGGTGGCAGAGCAGTGGCACAGCTGCCCAGAGAGGTGGGGGAGTCTCCCGCTCTGGAGCCATCCCAAACCCATCTGGACGCCGTCCTGTGCCACTGCTGGAGGTGACCCTGCTGTGGCAGGGGGTTGGGCTGGGGGAGCTCCAGAGGGCCCTTCCAGCCCCCACCAGTCTGGGGTTCTGTGAATCTCGCCTTGGCCGGGATCTTGGGGTGATCTGGGCCAGTGTTTCTAACCGGGAGCCTTTAATCTAGCAGTAAACGGTACAGCCTGTCGGTAACCTGTTAGAAAGACACCCTCTCGCTTCGTATTTACCTCTGTGTGTGCTTATGAAAGAAAAATAAATGCTCAGGGATTACTCCCCTAATGAATAGACCTGTGTGTGCATGCATGTAGTGCGGCATCTTAGAAGTCCATCTCAGTAGTTTTTAGGTCTGAGAATGAAAGTTATAATGAGTAAAATATTGATTTCCCATAAAAGGGTTTTAATCAAATGCCCTGACACCCCAAGGGGGACAGAACTCTGCTACAACACCAAATTGCACTTCATACACCATCTATTTTTCAAACACTGTATAAATGAGCCTGCCCACTGGATATATGAGAGTTCCCAGATGTCGTACATCACAGGGAGCGGGAAGGGCTCTGAGGGGCGCCGGAGCTGTCTGCCCCGGGAAGGGGATGCTCTGGCAAACCCACTGGGGAGCTGTGGGGAAAGCAAGGTTTGTTGCTCCCTCCGGCGGGACCTGCAGCCCTTATAAAGGTCGGACAGGGAGGTGCTTGCTCAGGCCTTTAAAATCCTCGTGGCCCTGTGTCTCCTGAAGTGAGGATATTTGGGTTTTTATCCTTGTTGGGTGCTGGCCAAACTTGGGCTGGTGTGAGAAGCAGGAGCTCACTTGGGGAGGACACCGCCGGGGTGGGTTCCACCACGCTGGAGTGTGCTGTCACCACCAGCATTGCCCCACGGCACTTTTGGTTTCATAGTGCATTTGGAAGAGACCTCAGGATGCATTTCACAAATTCAAGGTACAACTGGTGAAGGCAGGCAAGGAGATCCATAGTGCATACCGGAGACAAGTGGGTTGCCTTTAATTGCTGTCGTTGCCTTGAGATCCAGCTGGCCTTTGGCATCAGCTCAGGAATGAATTTTTGCACGTGTTCCTTTTCCCCTTTCATCCTTTGCCTGCGTGAGTCTGGTTCCTTTTGTCCCCTTTGAGCTCTCTGTCGAGAAGGTGCCCAGAGATCTCCTTGCACGTGCATCAGGAAGATCTTTCACAGAATCCCAGACTGGTGGGGGTTGCCAGGGCCCTCTGGGGCTCCCCCAAGTCCACCCCCTGCCAGAGCAGGGTCACCTCCAGCAGTGGCACAGGACAGCGTCCAGGCGGGTTTGGGATGGCTCCAGAGTGGGAGACTCCCCCACCTCTCTGGGCAGCTGTGCCACTGCTCTGCCACCCGCACAGGGAAGAAGTCCCTCCTCAGGTTGAGATGGAACTTCCTATGGTCAAGTTTGTGCCCGTTCCCTCTTGTCCTGTCACTGGGCACCACTGAAAACAGACTGTTCCCATCCCCCTGGCACCCTCCCTTTGAGTA
Source organism: Pluvialis apricaria (assembly GCA_017639485.1). Classification (NCBI taxonomy): domain Eukaryota; kingdom Metazoa; phylum Chordata; class Aves; order Charadriiformes; family Charadriidae; genus Pluvialis; species Pluvialis apricaria. The sequence goes on along the minus strand of CM030021.1, from coordinate 2,124,056 downwards.
TTTATGAGCATTGATGAGATCCCCCCTCAGTCTTCTCTTCTCCAGACTAAAAAGCCCCATGTCCCTCAGCCTTTCCTCATAAGAAAGGTGCTCCAATGCCCTCATCATCTCTGTAGCCCTTTGCTGGACCCTCTCCAGCAGTTCCCTGTCCTTCCTGACCCGGGGAGCCCAGAACTGCACACAGTGCTCCAGATGCGGCCTCCCCAGGGCAGAGCAGAGGCGGAGGATGACCTCCCTCACCCTGCTGGCCACACTCTGCTGGATGCACCCCAGGGTGCCATTGGCCTTCTCGGCCACCAGGGCACATTGCTGCCTCATGGGCATCCTGTTGGCCACCAGGACTCCCAGGTCCCTTTCCTGCCTGCTGAAAGCAATGCCAGCATGTTGCAGGTTATTCCCTCACACTTCAGGCAAAGGGTGAGCCTTGAACAAGGTCTGAAATAACAGAAAGTAGAAAAACCCAACTATTAGAAAGAAAAAGAAAGAGAGGGAGAGAATTAAGTGAGCAGTGCAGTGTCTCACAGCAGTAGCAGCAGCCAGGCCAACCTTCTGGGCTCACAGAGTCCACGGTGCTTGTTAATTAAAAAGCTCTGCTTGGACTTGGGTACCAGGATTTGGAGACACTGAAATGGGAGGCACAGACTCTCCTCTTCCGCACTGATTTGCTGCAGGGCACTGGGCTTGTCACTGGTCTTCTGGAGCGCCTGAAGGCTCACCAAAGTCGGTGGAGATAGCTCCTGTGTTTCACCATGCTTTGGATCTGGAGTGTCCCCCGGTGGCATTCAGGTGACTTCAGGGTGGGTATTTGTGCATAACCGACTTCTGAGCTGGGGTTTGAAAGCCTTGGGGTCCTTCTGCAGATTAACAGTGATAGAGGCCCTCTTCTGGAGGCCCAGTAAGAGTCAAGAGCCAAAAGCCATGACTGTGCTCTCCTGGGCACCGGGTCTGTGTATAAAAGAATCATAGGATCATAGAATGGTTTAGGTTGGAAGGGACCTTGAAGACCATCCAGTTCCAACCCCCCTGCCCTGGGCAGGGACACCTCCCACCAGCCCAGGGTGCTCCCAGCCCCGTCCAACCTGGCCTTGAACACCTCCAGGGATGGGGCAGCCACAGCTTCTCGGGGCAACCTGGGCCAGGGGCTCACCACCCTCACAGGGAAAAATTTTTTCCTTGTATCGAATCTAAATCTCCCCTCTTCCAGTTTGAAGCCATTCCCCCTTGTCCTGTCACTCCATGCCCTTGTAAAAAGTCCCCCCCCAGCTCTCCTGTAGGCGCCCTTCAGATACTGGAAGGGGCTCTAAGGTCTCCCCGGAGCCTTCTCTTCTCCAGGCTGAACACCCCCAAATCTCTCAGCCTGTCCTCCCAGCAGAGGGGCTCCAGCCCTCAGAGCATCTTTGTGGCCTCCTCTGGAGCCGCTCCAACAGCTCCGTGTCTTTCCTGTGTTGGGGGCTCCAGAGCTGGACCCAGAATGCCAGGTGGGGTCCCCCCAGAGCAGAGTAGAGGGGTAGAATCCCCTCCCTTGACCTGCTGGCCACACTTCTTCTGATGCAGCCCGGGATACGGTTGGCACGTTATGTTAAGAGGCAAAGAAAGATGGAACCAAATCGGGTGGTGAACCGTGGTGCAGTGCAGTGAGTGGTAAAATGAAGCATGCCTTTGCGAGACCAGTGGCCACAGCGCTTTAGCTCAGCTCCCCCTGCACTGTGAAGCAGCATCTACCCTTCTGCTGTACCTTGTCCTCGGCTGGCGTTAGGGCTCCCAGCTGGATAGGGTGGCTTTTACCCCATGAGAGGAGCATGGCCATAGTCTGTTTTAATGCTGAACGAGTTTTCCGTTTGGATTTTCTGTTCTCCAGACCCTTGGGACATCCCAGCATCATGGCCCCTTGGCACTGCCCTCTTTCCAGCCCATGTCCTCCAGCAGCTCCCACAGCGAGCAGTGAAAGCCTTCCTCTGCCTTTACCCTGCCTGCGCTGCCTTCTGCCTTCCTCTGCCATCTCTCCAGAGATGATGCTCCAAAATGCCACCTGGGTACTCCTGAGTGGAAACCACATAAATTAACTCTCTTTGAACTCTTATTTTCCACTACTCGCCAGTTTATTTCTTCTTCCTAGCACAACCCTCCTGTCTGCTCTTTCCTTCACCACCAGCACAGGACCACAGCAGTTCCTGAAAACTTGAGGACATGAGGTTTCCCTGCTGTCGCCTGACAAAAGGGTTACTCCCTGCAGCTTGTCTGCTTACCACCTTTTTATACCAGAAACGTTCTGTCTTAACTCCTGGCCGCTGGCTGCAGACCTGAGGAGGACCTGCAGACGGCGCGCACTCAGCAGGTCCGACCGCAGCTACATGAGAGGTACGGTGTGCACCCCAGGCTGTGCGTTCGCACACAGCAAGTCCAATAAATTGAACCCGGTACCCATGCGCAGAGGTTTCTGAGATGTGCAGGACCTAAAGCTTGCTTCACCTTTGCAGTGAACCCTAAGAGCCTTTTTTTGTTTTTCAAATTGGAAATGAATTCTCCAAGATAAAGCTCCATCACTCAGACTCCACCTTTTTGGAAAGTACACAATACGCTTCTTGACTGATGTTGACTTCAGCTAACACCACTGCAAATCTGCTTGTTGGTCCAGTCCTAATATTACACATCTCATCAGCCCTGGCCAAATCTGATATCACACCATTAAAGTCATGAGCGGTCCATCAGTTTGCTTCAGTAAAGCATCTGATCCACAGCTCTTGCTGCTTGCATCGCCAGGAGGTTTCTATTTCTTGTATCTTCATTAATATTTTCATAATTTTATTAGCATTATAGTCACGAGAGTTGTGTTTTTGGGAGGGGGGGCTTTTTAATGATAAAGTTCTACTAGAAGCCACATTTGTTTTATGAATAAATTATTTCAGTTCTAGAATAAATTACCCAAAGGGAAGAGAAGTGTCGTGCTGCAGCCCCAGTCTCCCACGGGTTTGCCAGCCCTTGTGGTTTGACCATGGGCCTCAAGTCTTACTTTCTTAAAACTTCAGTTCTTATAGGGATATCAGTTGTGAACATCTTCACTTCACTTTCAAAAAAGCAGTAGTGTATTTCTCACCTATCATGGTGAAAAGCTTGAAAATTCAGGCTGAATAGGTCTTAAAAAAAAGCAGAAGGCTAATGAAAACAACTCAAAGATATGTTTTTGAGATTATCGGGAGTCCAAATTGATCGCGGGGTTTTGGCTTGTAGAGGGAACTGGGAGATGACATGGGATAGTGGAGGTGGTAAAACATCCACCTTGCACGAATTGGATGGGAGAGGATGTTCAGCATTGTGTCACGCTGCGTGGGGCAGAGCCTGGTACAGGATCTAGATTTTGAAATGAAGGGGGTTGTTCCCAGTAGGCTCTTGTCTGGATTTCAGTCCATCTGTGATTTCAGCCCACCTCTGTGAAGTGTGAAGGGTGGCAGTGTGAGAGGGCTGGGCTGGACCTCACGCCCAGACCGAGAAGGTGAGGTCTTTAGGGCTGCTGGAGACCAGCACGGACCAGTGAGAGAACCAGAAATTAAAAAAATAATAATTAGAAAATCATCATATGCCGGCATGGTCACCTGTATAGAACAGGTCCTCTGAGGGACCTCAAGTTTGATTTGTTCTTCAGAGGTTGGTCCAGTGCTCAGAGCCAGCCTGCTGTTTGCGTGATGTGCACTGTCCTCTCCTCATCCACAGCCAGATCGCGTGAACTTGGTCGAGTCGCTTAAGGTGAGCATGGCGAAAGAACAGAGTGCTTGACTCCAGGCTTTGTACCTTGTCATGCGCAAAGGCAAAACATGGAAGAGCCTTTGCAGTAGGAAGTCCTCTCTCACCACAAAGCGTGGTCTGCTTGGTTCTTCACTTTCTCCAGGAGAAATCAAACAGACTGAAGACCCAGCTGGTTTCTGGAATAGCTGAAGTTAAACAGACTTGAAACATAAGGATAAGTTTCAGCATCCAAATCACTGTGACCTTTCCAAATGGTCTGATTTAGACTCAGGTGGTGCCTGGGTCTTTGTTGTATGATCTGGATGGAGATCTGGATCTCTGGTTAAAAATAAAAAATCTCATCTCCCAGATTTTGGATCTTCTCTGAACCTGTTCCCCCAGTCAGGTTTTTAACAGGGGCCACTAACTGATCTCCAAGTGGAGGTTATTGCCTAACTGCAAATGTAGTTTGGACTACAGTAGTTGTGGCTGCCCCATCCCTGGAGGTGTTCAAGGCCAGGTTGGACGGGGCTTGGAGCACCCTGGGCTGGTGGGAGGTGTCCCTGCCCAGGGCAGGGGGGTTGGAACGAGATGATCTTCATGGTCCCTTCCCACCCAACCCATTCTATGATTCTATGACTGATAACGTATCCTCTCCTTCCACCTCAAGAAGATAATACCCTCTCTGAGTCTGGGGCTTGATCTCTGCCAGTGGCAGAAGGGAGTTGCTGCTCAGGAGTCAGCTAACTTTAGAGGAGCTTCAAGGTGATGCTGTTGACCCCAAGGTTCACATTTCACTTGAGCAAAATAAACAGTGCATGGGAGACCCAGGTAAAAGCTTTGCCTTCGGGAGCCATTTCAGGCATTTCTGGGAGCCAGTCATTCTCACTATCTTGCATTGTTATCTTTTGTTTTCATTGCTGCCGTATTTCCTCCTCGCCCTCTTCTTCTGCCTCACCTCACCCTACAGTCAGGAAGTTCGCATTTATTTATTATGCTTTGGCTTAAATCAAATCGCCTTGGGTTTGTAGCAGGGAGCCAGAAAATATTAGCGCTGGGGAATCAGTATTCTGGAGGTGCGGTGCTTGCTTTTTGAGTACTTATTTATCCAGGCCGGAGGAGGGGAGGGTGCGCAGTGTCTGTGCCTCGTTGTCCTACCAGGAGCAGCCTCCCAGCCCAATATCACCCTCCAAATGGAGTCGGGTGCCCGTGGCAGGGTTCTTCCAGGAGTTATCTGAACCGCTGTTGTTTTGATTAGAGCGGTTTGTCCTTCCCTGTCACACATAATTTCTGTTCCGGCGGCTCATTTTTCTTGGCTGTAAGTGGAATTGCAGAAAACAGATAAGTTGTCTTGCTCGTCCCCACTGATGAATCACGCTGCCTTCCTTCCCGTGTCCCGCGCTCTCTAGGTTCACTGTCGCCTCTGCTCCACAATAAATACTTTCCTACGCTCAGTGCTCTGTAAATCTCACCCCAAGCCTGGAAAGTTTTAAAAGCGCTCTGTCAAGTCACTCTGCCATCGCTATTAGAGCCAGCAGAGGTTGTGCCCGAAGCAGGAGCATTTCAGGCTCCTCTCCGAACCAGCGGCATGTCTCCGCAGGGCTGAGCACTGCCGGCAGTGACCGGGGACCGTGCCCACACCGGGGGCATGTGGAGCATCCGCGGGGCAATAAAGCCACCCCCAGGGCTTGCACCCAAGGGAGAAGGGAGCTCTCCATGCTCAGGCATCGATGGTCGGTGCCACCCGGCACTTGAAACGGGTACACCCGTGTCCTTCTCGCGATGGGGTGGGGGGGGCTGCCCCTCTGAAGCAGGAGCCCCCTGGCACCCGGGGGTGGAGGACCGCCTCCCGCACACCACCGCGCTCCCCATGGGCCACCGAGAGGTCCTCTGTGACAGCCAGGAGCCGTTTGGAAAGCGAGAGGTGACAACCCTAGAATGAAATCAGGAGCAAGTCAGGGAAAGCAGCAAAGTTACACCCCTTTCAAAATGAATGTAATGAGGGAGAGCCAGACCAGGAGCACTGCTGGGCTGTGATTACAGCGATGGTTGATTTTTCTGCAGGATTGAACCACCAATCAGATTAGGAAATACGGCCCCTTCCCACAAGCCAGAGTGCAAGTGGACGAAGGCACAATCTGTCTCCAAAGACCTTATGGCCGTGGTCAGGCTATTGGGAACTGGAAACCCCAGTGGGGCATCCTTGCAGCCCACCTTCTAGGCTTTGCGGCTGGCATTTTGTAATTTCACTGAAACATCTGAAACCGTTGAATTCTATTAACAGCCCTAATCTGGCTTAATTTATTTTAACTTTGCATAGGTTTTTGAAGTATAAGTAGATTAACAGGTTTAATACTCCGGTTCATACCCTCTGCCATGGACCTATTTTCATGATGCTTTATGACACTGCAGGGGAGGCTGAACTACATAAAAATGCTAGCCGCAACCCTAGAATCACGGAGGCGTTTCTTTTTATGTCACGTTTTATGTCTCTCTGCAGCCCTCTTGCTAATTTAAAACAAAATCTAAGTGATCTGTTTGCAATGGGTGGGTTCTGTTGGTCCACGGCTGGGAGCCCAGCAGCGCCTTGAAGTGCTGAGGGACGTTGAGCTCTGCTGCTGCGTTTAGCGTCAGTGCTGCTTGTGACCATCGGTGTCATAGGGTGTGCTCCTTGGAGGGGTGGCACATAGCATACCTACGAAGACAGGCTGAGAGAGATGGGGTTGTACAGCCTGGAGAAGAGAAGACTCCGGGGAGACCTTATAGCAGCCTTCCAGGATCTGAAAGGCACCTACAGGAAGGCTGGAGAGGGACTTTTTACAAGAGCACGTAGTGATAGGATGAGGGGGAATGGCTTCAAACTGGAAGAGGGGAGATTTAGATTAGATATGAGGAAGAAATTCTTTCCTCTGAGGGTGGTGAGCCCCTGGCCCAGGCTGCCCCGAGAAGCTGTGGCTGCCCCATCCCTGGAGGTGTTCAAGGCCAGGTTGGACGGGGCTTGGAGCACCCTGGGCTGGTGGGAGGTGCCCAGGGCAGGGGTGTTGGAACGAGATGATCTTCAAGGTCCCTTCCAACCTAAACCATTCTATAATTCTGTGATTTGCACCAGGAAGAGACTTAGTGCTGTGTTAGCCACATGGGTAGTGGAAGATCAGGTTAATCAGGTTGAGGGTGTAGAGACTGTCTGACGAAAGTCTGGCTGTATCTGCATTACAACAAATCCTGAATCAGTTAAAAAACACCTCTGTACATCTCAGACCGTCAGTCGTTCAGAAGTGCCACAAGGTTAATTATAGAGAGCCAAATTCTTGCTAATTCCCTTTTGATGTCACGTTTCATCTTTACTCGGCACCAAAGTATCTGCACTGTGGGTGGTTTTTACCAGCAGAAGTAATGTGTGACTCCAGTTCTGCTCTGCTCTGCAAGGGGTAAGTTGGTTACAGCGAGATACACCAAAAATCGTTTAAAAAGGCTTTTTGCCTGGGCACGGAGACACCAGCTTGGCCCAGATTCAGTTGCACCAACTCTCTATGCCTTGGGGAAGTACCTGCCTTCAGGGAAGAGCCCTTCGTCCAGCCAAGCCTGGTTTCCATCCACTTTACATCTCACAAGGAAGGATTCTACTTTCTCATGTATGTCAGCATCACGTAGCTTCTCTGCCTCACTGACTTGCGAGGGACAGTGACGAGCCACCTGCAGTAAAGTACCTTTAGCCCTGTGTGTATTAATCTCCCTCTTTGTTTTTCATGTCAAATGCAAAGGAGGCTGAGTGGCGATCCTTTGTGTTATGCTCATGCGTGACGGTGGACACAGCAAACTCAAAGCATCTCTTCTGCACCAAGAGGTGCAGGAGCACCCTTGGGACCCTGGGCGTGATATGCAGGCAGGGCAGATGCCTGCAGAGGTTGGGGCCCTTTCAGACTGGCTCAGTGGTCTTGCTGAGTTCTGGTTGTGAGTCCCTCTTGGAGCTGGGGTCTGAAGTTTTGAGGGGGTTTCTAGAAGGGCTGCAGCTGTGCTCCGTCTTGGTGGGCATTTGGAGACCAAACCCAGGAGGATGAGGCTTTCGCTGGGGGCACGAAGAAAGGGGAGAACATATTCTTGACTTGGAAAGCCCACTTTGGAAAGCCTCCAAGAGCTCTTTCCACCTCCTGCTTTTTACAGGCTCAGTTAAATTTTGTTTTAACCTGGGCTGGGTACGAAACTGGCTCAAGCAACCAGTTAGCGTGGGAAATAGCACAACCCTCCCGGAGGCAGGAATGGGAGGGGGAATCAACGAGAGAGCTCGGCAGGGTGTTGCCAACGCTGACCTAAAACACTGCCTATATTTTTGTGGAAAATAAGACATCTGCACTTGATTCCTTCTGCAAGTGCTGCAGTGGGACTTTTCGCATGCTTTGGGAGTAGAGTTCAGCCTACCCCAAAATACAGTTTTTAGTCAATGAACTACTCAGCTGGAAACGTGCTTCCCGGCTTTACTCTAGCAGTGCTTTATTCCTTGCGTTCATAAAACCATATTCTCTACCTGTCCTACTAACCCCATTCACCGAATTTGTAGAGGAGCAAATTGAGAGATGCCTTTGTCTCTGCACCGTATAAAATATACATTAGTACTTTCACATGGGATGAGCCAACCATTTTACTGGTCAAATAACCTTGCTTCAGAATACAGTTTCCCACTTTCCTGTGGGAGAAAATCCTCACTCCATTCATTTTTTAAACATCCCTTGTAAATTAAGACCTTGGTATTTTCTAAAGCCCTTCACTTCCCTGCCTCATCATTTGTAAGCTTCTAATCCCTTTAATCTTTCTAGTCAGGAGATGTCCAGGCAGCAGGGAGCTTTGTGAAGGTGTGGAAATCTCACCAAATTCCCATGTAATGCCCTCCTGCTCCGTGTTCCAGGTAGCTCTGCGGTGACACATTACCCGACTCCTGGAGGCAGATCAAGGAAGGGCAATACCAAATGTGTGAGATAATGATTTCATGAGTTGAAAGCCTGTTAAGAAGAAAGGGATCTCTTCCTAAACCCACTGCGAGTCCCTTTCCTCTCCCACCTTCTGGGCGTTGTAGCCATCTCCGTCACAGCACGTTTGAGATGGGCCATCCACCTCCTTCACTGGCACCAACAGGCGCCAGGGACAGTACTGCTGTGCTGCCCTTAGTAGATAGCAAATTCCATGTGACGAGCTCAAGGCATAATCTGTGCAGAGCATCAAGGTGGCCAAATTTGAGCTTGGCTGTAATTTTTACATCTGTACCTGTTTAATGCCTGTATTTTATACCATCTTCTCCTTATTCAGCTACAATGCATCTCCCAGAGGCTTAAATTGGTGAATTAAATAGAATAGTGGAATAGAAATAGAATAGAAAAGTGAATAGTGTAATTTCCAGAGGTATTTTGTTGTCTAGATGGACAACTAACTCAAAAGAGTAGACCTGAAATGTGCCAAAGGCACGAGTTGTCTAGTCCATGGCTTAGTCACATAGCTTCTGCTACACTCAGCCCTTTGGTTTGGCAACAGTAGATCTTTGTTTTAGCAAAGCTGAGTCCCAAACTCTAGGGAATTTTGCCTGAGCGAGGATCATACATTTGGCAGCCCAGTTCCCAGCAGCACTGTTGAGCGTTTGCCAAGCAGGTTGGCTTGGGAGGTCCCCCACATCAAACCAGTCCTGACTGGCCGTGCTCTAGCAGGTTGCAGGTGACATGTCAAAGAAGCACAAGTATGACAAGGAAGCACAAGAGTGACAATGGGGGGATGAGGAATGGTTGCTTTGATGGGGGCATTGCCATCTCTTAGTAAGCTGCTGGGCGGGTTACAAATTGCCACCTGCCTTTCATATCTCCTTGAGCTGGGGGCCACCCTTCACAACCTGTTGGCTGTGCAAGAGGGCCAATTGTAAGGTCCCGTTATCCTGTAGGAGCTTTGTTGGGCAGCCAAGCAGGGAGCTCTTACACCAAGAATTAGCCAGGAAGGGTGGCTCCTTGAGCAGGTGAGACTGGCTCTGCAGCCCCGGAGCTGTGGCAGTGGAAATGCTGGCAGTGGGAAGGTGCACCACGCTTTCACCATCTCGCTTAGCTACATCTCATTCCGTCTCATTCCACATACATCTACTCCTGAGGTTAGTCATGCTAGCTCAAGAGGCCCTCCTCCCAACTTACTCCCCTGCTCTTTGAGTAAAGCCCCTGCACTGCAAAGTCTCCTTTCCCTCATGGCTTGACATCCTTCAGCAGCATCATTAACTCTGGCTGCCCATATAATGATCCACCAAAGGGAAATAAAGATGAAGCTGAAATGGTAGCAACAAGACAGCAATTCCATAATCCTCCTGGGTGACCCAGCTTCTACCTTCTGGTTTCTGCTTTTTTGTGTAAGAAAAAACTCAGTTAGGAGTTTGCTTTTCATCCATGTTGACCTTTTGCCACACCTGCCTGACTGTCATCAGAATGGGCCATTCTTGTGCTTCGAGACTGGTGTCCTTGAAGATGACCCAGTTGCTCTGGGCTCCTTGGGCCTCCAGAGCAGGCTCCTATGGGATTCTGCCAAGCAGATCCCTGAACAAACTGAAATATTTTCTTGTAAGTCCAAGATCTGCTGGTTTTATTGCTCACTTCTCTTGGGATGTTCAACTTCACAGTCCCATGGTGACTGCAACCAAGACTTCTCTTAACCTTCAGGTCTTGGTTCCATTCTTCCCTGGTCATGAATAAGAGGTCCAACAGAGCATCTCTCATTTTCTGCCAGGTGAGTCTCTGCACAACATCCCTGGTCCAGGTCCCCAGGCAAGCAACAAACCTGTGGACATACCAAGTCGCATTGGCTGATGGGTGCCTCTGTATCTAGAAGGGTGTCTCCAGGGACTGTCGTCCACAGCTTGCTCCTGATGCCAGGGCTTGGTTCAGGCTTGGTGGCTCCCATACCTCTCCTCTGGGTCTAGCTTCTCCTTACCTGCTCCCAGGGCACTACAGCAGATCTATAATACGGATGTGTGGATGGAGGAGGCACTGTCTGCTCCTGCTCGTGCAGAGCACAAGAGACCTGTGCCATTCATTGCAACCCATTCCTGTCCCAAAGAGTAATTGCTCTGCAGAGTGCATGCACTCCACCTGCTGCCTCCCGAAAGCTTGGCTGCGATTGCACACCATTGGATAGCGCTGTGGACTCAGCACTTCATCTTCTTCTGGCAGAAAGGAGAAACTGCAGTGAATTGATCTCAGTCCAGGACTGTAGAGTGCAGAAAGCAACGGCATCATGCAAGGCAGCAAACCAAAATATGCCGTAATGCTAATTCACATGTTCCTACTATATTTTTGCTAAGTGATCTCAACGGAGCAGTGATTTAATTGCGTCAGGAACCAGGCTGTGTGTGGGCACGCAGAAGGGTAAATACTTAAAGGGAGAGTGCCAGATAGATGAGAAGAGTCTTTTTTCAGTGGTGCCCAGTGACAGGACAAGAGGGAACGGGCACAAACTCGACCATAGGCAGTTCCATCTCAACCTGAGGAGGAACTCCTTCCCTGTGCGGGTGGCAGAGCAGTGGCACAGCTGCCCAGAGAGGTGGGGGAGTCTCCCACTCTGGAGCCATCCCAAACCCACCTGGACGCCGTCCTGTGCCACTGCTGGAGGTGACCCTGCTGTGGCAGGGGTGGGACTGGGGGAGCTCCAGAGGGCCCTGCCAACCCCCACCAGTCTGGGATTCTGTAACAGCTCATGAGTTGGGAAAGGAGCAGTTCAAGGTCCCCATCCCCACTCGCGCTGCTGGCCACCTGAAGGTTCAACTAACAGGTTTTGGTGCACGCTGAATGAGAATTGAACCCTGAGCCAAACACCAGAGTGGCTCTTCCCTGCTCGGTTTCAGTGATGCCAACAGCGTCACTGGTGCTGGACGGAAATTAGGATTCATCTGGTAATAGTGACTGGCAAAAAAAGGAATGAAAATGTGGATTTAATTTCAAAGAGAGCTGAAAGTAGGATCTGAACACCCTTTAAATGGGGAAACTTGTAATTTAACAGCCAAAAGCACATTCTTATCGATTTTAGGGGTCTAGAAAAAGTGTTACAACTGACATTCGCTTTAGCAAGGCAACCGGATCATCTCCTGCTTCTGACAGCATGTCCTGGTGGTGGCGAAGGGAGAACTCCTCCTCAGCAGTGACACTGGAGGGAAACAAATGCAGCATGTGCATGAGCAGTTATGTGTATGATAAGGTGCTGAATAAATTTATTAAGTCAAATTGTCCCTTAATCTGACCACCTATATAAATCAGGCCCTGGGACTGCCCTGAATTCCATATTGAATGAACACGTAAATGGTAGCAGGGTTGGGTTTTTTTAAAAAATAATCCACCTTGCTTTAAAAAAAATAGAGAATCTGTCAAAACAAGTAGACTCTCAGGCTGATTACCCACAGTGTTGAGCATTTGTACCTTATTTATAATCTGAGTTTGTCTAGCTTCATCTTCCAGTTGCTGGATGCTGTCGTGGCTTGGTCCAGCAGATTGATAGACTCTCTTTTCCATTTGCGCTCTCCGTAATGACACTTACATCCCCTGGCCAAGTCACCGGGTAAATTCTTCTTTGTCAAGCAACAAAGATTTTGTAAAAAAGTATGTTTTCCAATCTTTGAACAGTTCTTATGACCAAGCTGTCTCCAAACTGTCCGTGTTTCCCTTGGATTTTGCCCAGGAATAGTTCTGCCTGGGCCAAAAGCAGAATTACTCATTGCCTGGTCTGATCACCCCAGGACTTCATTAGCCATTTTGGGTGCAGGTAGTCTTCTGCAATAAGCTCAAGGACTTTCCAGAGTTTCTGTTTCCCAAAAGGGGGTGCCTCACCGCATGGGTCTCGCCCACGTGCTCTGCTCTGGTACGTGCGTTTGGCTGTGACCCACTCTCTGTGTTATTCGCTGCTCCCCCAACTTTATCTCACCTGCAGACAGCAGCAGTGGTGGTTTAATGCCTTCCTCTAGGTCATTGAGAAAGACAGAAGCCAGCATGGGTGCGAAACCCGGCAGTGGTGGGTTCTGGAGTGGCTCTGTGCTGGTGGTTGGAGACTTCTCAGTTTAAGTGGGTTAATCCAAGCTGATGTTTTACTGTTCAGATTTCCTAATGTGGCCCAAGTCAAACGTCTTAGAGAAGTCTAAGTTTATCGATGCTATTATTACCTCTATAAACCCAGCTTGGGTTCTTATTGTGAAATGATCTCACTTTACTTTGACAAGATGTATATTCCATATGTGTGAGTTGATTGGCATTAATGATCTTACAGGCATTATATATAGCAGCTATCACTGTCATCATTTGCATGTACAGGTTGCTTTTCATCAAGGTGATTTGCAGCCATGAGCAAATCTTCGTGACTTTATATTGAACCTAAAAAGCAACCCCTTCATGCTCGTGGGGACTATGGCACGGGCAGGTTAAAGATCATGGGGAAAGAAAGAGGATTTCTCCCAGCTTTCCGGTGTAAGGTGTTCTCATGGGTTCTTCAAAGGGTGAGGTGTTCACCTCTTTACACGAAGGATGATCAGCACCCTTAATGCAGAGCCCTCCCAATTTCAGCTGTTCTTCCGAATTAGCAGCCAGTTGCAGAGACAAAGCGCACGTGAGCCGTATAGGCAAGTTAAGAAATTAAATAACTTTGGAGGAAGTGACTGCAATGATATTTACTCCTCTCCGCTTGGGAGCGGGAGGTCAGCCGGCCAGGTAGCGCCGTGGAAGAACGCCTCTGCAAAGCCAGAAAGATAAACACGACTGTTTATGAATTCTTCCTTTGCAGAAAAAATGTTTTCAATAGCCCAATGTGATAAAAGCTGACTTGATGCCCCATAAGCTGCAGGTATCAGAAAGCAAGCCATGTTTTTTTCCTGTCACATCTCTGGTCCATCCCAAACACTCCCATGGGACAGTGATCTCATGGAGCTGCAGAAGGAACCCATGGGTGGGACATCCTCAGCCAGTGGTCCTCTGTGGGAGGACCAGTTCCCTCAGGGCACATCAAGAGAGACCCCTGAGGGCCAACACATTCAGTAGGTGACCCTTGATGAAGGGTCTCCTGAACCCACCCAGCCCCTTCCAGAAATCCAGAGAAGGTTTCTCCCAAGCTCCTGGAGATCACCTGCCTCGCACCAGCTGGTGAAGAGCGTTCTTGCCAACCCCGTGGACTCGGCAGCCGGTCTTTCCCTCCCTCGGCCTCTTCCCTAGTTTGGTTTTAAAAAGATGAGACTTTTTTTTAAAGTGAACGTTCTTTTCTCTTTCTTCCCGCCAAAGTGTTTAGGATACGTTTGCTGTTCCCCACTGCAAAGGCGGGGTAGGAGTTGTGCTTCACAAAATCAAAACAGGTTTCACAATATCACCTGGTGCCAGGAGAAAATGCCAGTTACCAGTGGGTTCCCGTACAGTCATTAAATGTGAATGCCAAGTGCTGCCCCTTTGCCATTACATACTCCACCTGCAAAGAACAAACCAGCTATCACTTTGACCTAACAAAATTAAAGTCTTGTGGATGGATGGGGGTTAGGAAAGCACTTAAAACTGCAGTTTTCTTGATTTCTCTGTCTCTAGCATTGGTATTCTGCAGTAGCGAGTTCCTAAGCAGTAACTGCATGTTGTGGAGGGGTGTTGGCATGTTTCAGACTCCTCTATAAAATATACACACATAACATTGTAAGATCTCCCCCTTGCCTTTCCCAGAATCGGCCTCTCACAAGGCCATTTGGTGTATCACGAGGGTTTATCTGTGTCATAGAATCACAGAATTTTGGTTTAGGTTGGAAGGGACCTTGAAGGTCATCTAGTTCGCGTGTATCAGTGTATGTGTTTGCGTGCACAACCGGCGCCCTTGCGAAGTGGAAGATGAGGGAGGAGCTGAGACCCCACCACAGCGAACCATAAAGGTTTCATAAACCAGCTTGAATTCCCCATTTAACTTCATCAGCTTCAGTTCATCGAAGAGCCGGTGCTCGGCTCCGGGCTGTCGGCACAGCGGTGGCATGAACTCCCTCCTTATTTATTACGAGGTGCCCGGTGGAGCAGAGCAGCACAATTTGCACCCAGCTCATTTAGCATTTGCAGATGAGCACTAATCAGAGGAACCACACGTGGGTTGGTTGCACAGGGTTTATGTGTTAGGGTCAATTGCAGGTTCCCTGGGGGACAGGGGTTGACCACCCGTGAGACTGGAACAAGCCCTGGGCATCCGAGTGCTAAGGACCAAGTCCCCAGCGCGTGTGGAAGATGCCCAGTGCGCTCTGCAGCAGGGGCAGTGTGGTGGCTGCGTTCCTGGGGGATGAAAATAATGCAGGCAAACGCGTCCAAGCAGGGCAGGGGGAACTCAAGGTTATGAAAATGAAATCATTCTTATTCTTCTGCTTTTCCAATGACTGCTACTGTTAAAATGAGTAATTGTGGAGCAGCCGTGTCCAGACAGAACTGTTTCTGCTCACAGTTCTTGGGGATAGTCAAAGATGCCCTACACAGCATCAGCTGCAAGCAGCAGCTGAAAGTCATGCTGACACGGGTGAGTCTCCAAAGATCTGTGGGTCGGTGATGGAAGACACAGCCCCGGGCAGCCAGTTTGGCTGATAAAAAATCAGATTTGATAGGGTTAAATAGGATAAAATAGGGCTAACAGGATAAACGTCTGCCTGCTGCTGTGCATGGTCAGGGAGAGGGAATGAAAGATAATCAGCCTTCATGCGTGGGGATGTCAGCCATGCTCTTCAGGGGACATAAAGGCAGTTCTCTGCGCCGCGCAGGCACATTAGTCCTCTCTGCTGGTGTTACTGGGAGCAGTCAGGTGTTGGCCACTGGCAGATGCAGGACCCAGAGCTGCTGACACAGCGGTCTGGTCTGTCGTGACTGAGTCACAACTGCAGTGCCGCGTCCCTGCTCTGGTGTGGCTCCTCCAGGACACCTCCAATGGGCTCTGATGGAGAAAAGCTTGGGGAGAAGCTCGTCTCGAAGATTGGAGTGATAGATTTTGTTGCCTGGGAAAGCAAGGTCTGCCCTTGTGAATGCTCCCTCCACCATGGCCAACAACTGAAAGCCAAACAGGCCGTAAACTTCCACGGGCCATTACCCCGCTCACAGAGGAAGTTAAGTGTGATGAGGGCCAAATTGGCATTTAATATGATCTAATTGATTTTATAAGCTGTTGTGTTAACAAGAAGCTTTACGGTGTTCCCCCGACATCACCCAGCCGGTTTGGTGACAGCTGGTGCGTGCCCTTCCCCGGCGGTGGGCGAGCACTGGGAGCTGCTGGTAGACATCAGCTTTGTGCGGAACCCACACACATGGGGACTGGTCCTCAGGGCAAGGCTTAGAGAAAGGATGCTACAGAGACCTGGAGAGCTTCTACCTTCCCGCCGTGACTCAGGGGCCAGTAGCTTGGTCCTGACTTCCCTGGAGTATTTGGGATCCCTGCATGGGCGGGGGGCAGAAGGAGTGCCCCTCTGGCGCAGGGAAGCTGTTCAGCATCCCATGGGAAGGACAAGGTGAGCGGCCTGTGTTGGTGAGGAGCTGCAGGGTCCCCACAGGGGTGGGGGGTGCGTGGTGCCAGTGCTGGCCCCTGCCCTGGCAGGAATATTTGACTTTAACTGCTTCCATCAGAATGAGCTATGGGGAGCAACCCCCCCATCCCAGAGCAGAGACAACGGGCCATGCCAGGCTCTACTGGCTGGGGTGAGAAAGGTGGCCCTGTGTCCTGCACGCCAGACACCGTCTCCTGTACTGTGTACAACTCTAGCTGCTCTCCTGGCAAGCACGGGCTCTCCATGCTTCATGTTCCTCCTGCTTGTGCCATCAGGAGGAGCTTCCCTGGGTGGGGGCAAGGAGAAGCGGGGTGAGCCAGACTCTCCTGCCTTCTGGGGCTGGCAAGACCAGGTCAGATCATCAAATGATAGAATCATCGAACGGTTGGAGTTGGAAGGGACCTTAAAGATCATCTAGTTCCAACCCCCCTGCCCTGGGCAGGGACACCTTACTCTGGAAGGTGTCAGATCACTGAGAACTGAGCCCTTCTCATCATTGATGTCATTAATTATTGATCACTGAGCCCTTTCATGTCTTCAGGGGTTTGTGGCTGCCCCAGTGTGAAAGGCTTTGTTGGAAGCGACTTCCACGGCAGCACCGTGCTTGGCAGTCACTGGCTCTTTTGCCACTGTGCTGCAAGCAAGAAAAAGGAGCAAGCTGATTTTTTTATTTGGTTTTTGACTGGACTACAGAGCACTCCTGACCCCAGCCTACCACCCGCCCGATGCCAGTCGTGTCCCAGTGGTCCCAGTCCTCAGCGCCTGCAGCCCGTCAGCCGTGTCGCCTGCTTGGGAAGCCAGGAGTTGCTCCACCTCCCCAGAGGTGGTCCCAAGGCATAATTAACGTTGATAAAGCCGCATGCGGTAGCCAGGGATGCCCTGCACGCATGCAAAGTGTTATTTATTCCCGTCTCCCTCTCAGCCTGATGCTGCGGCAGTGAAACCCGCCAGCTCTGACTAATGGTCCCAGCAGCTGTGTAGGATATTTGAGTTGCTTTTTGTTTACGGATTCGGTAGGTCCTCGGTAATTGGAACGTGGCAACTTCTAACACATAACAGATGATACGGCGGTGGAGGGAATTTGTCATTGCTTCACTCCCCTACAGCAAGAAGGGCTCATAAGTCACAGCTGACAAATCTTTTAATGACTTTTAAACTTCATTTACAGAAAAGAATGACCATAATCAACAAACAATGATGGGTTACTAATCTTTCTGTATTGTTGAAAAAAGGGGTCTGTGTCCTTAACCCCCTCTCTGGGAGCTTACCGCTGGGAAGGGAAGGGTGATGCTGTCCTGGAGAAGGGTTGGGTAAGTGTGAAGGGATGAAAACAGCATCAACAGGGAGCCCCGAGCATCCGCGCGGTCCTGAACCATCGTACGTAATCACAGTATGCAAGACTGGCGTGACGTTATTGATGGAGAATGAGAGCAGTAGACGACGTACCTTCATCTCTGGCTTTGACCCAAAGCCCTCTGACATCGCTGGGAAAACCGCCAGACCATCAGTCACCTCTGGGCTTCAGGCGAAGCGATGCCGAGGAGGGCACAGCACACAGGGGCGGGGGTACCCTCTGTAAAACCAGGCTTTCTTCTGGTCTCTGCATCCACGTAGAACTGCAGCGGCAAAGACCAGTAGGTGGGGAGCAGGATTTATTATTTTTCAGGAGGAAAACCAGCATAGGTCTTGCTGTAGTGGTCCCCTCGAGCAGCTAAGCTGCATTTCGGGTCTCCCTCTCCCATCACCACAGGCTGCATCCCTCCTATCTGAGATGCTTTCCCTGGGGTGAGGGTGCCTCCCCAGTCTCCGTGGAGCCTCGGAGGTTGCCATTTAGACAACCAAACCTCAGCAAATCCCGCCAGAAGTGAAGTAGGAGCCCATATCTCAGCAACTTTACAGAGATACATATCTTAATCATTTATGTCATTATGCATATTGAAAGTGTCTGAAGTAATTTTGAAAGGCAGTCAGCTGATAATTAACTGAGAGAGGGAAGGAGCAAGTCAACAGCCTCAGCTGTTAAAGGATTGAGGGTTAGCGTGCCAAGGACCAGCAGCTTTCTCTGCCTCTGCGCTCCCTAAGGCTGATGTGGAAATCCCTGACTTCTGGTCACTCATTCAGAAAAACCAGCCATAGCCCTCATGGCTTGGCAGAGGCAGGGACGGCCCCAGGAGCACATCACGACCCGGGCGATGGGCAGGACCAGTTTGGCTGGGAACAGAGCAGCATTTGCGTGTGAAGAAGCCGTGGCATCAAGATGCAGGATTTCTGCTTAGAAGACACCAATGAAGCTGAATAACGAGAATGGCATCAGTGAAGCTCAAAGAATCGCAGAATCACAGCATCTCCTAGATTGGAAAAGCCCTGTAAAATCATCTAGTCCAATCATTAACCCAACACTGACAGCCCACCACTAAACCATGTCCCTGAGTGCTGTATCTACACAACCCTTAAATACCTCCAGGGATGGGGACTCCACCACTGCCCTGGGGAACGCCTTCCAATGCCTGATGACCCTTTCAGTAAAGAAATTCTTCCTAATATCCAATCTAAACGTCCCATGACACAACTTGAAGTCATTTCCTCTTGTTCTATCACCTGTAACTTGACAGAACAGGGCGACTCCCACCTCTCTGCAACCTCCTTTCAGATAGTTGTAGAGAGCGATTAGGTCTCCCCTGAGCCTCCTTTTCTCCAGCTCCATCTGCAGCAGCTCCTCTTTGGGAGCTGGGTGGCCCTGGCAGGTGATTAAATTACCTGGTGGTGGGTTGGCAGCATGAAATGAGGTCCCTCCTGGAGCCCAGATTCTCCCCCTCCTTCAGCCTTGCCCTACGGTAAGAGGTCCACGTGTCCATCTCACAGGGACCTGCACCGTGCCCTGTGTAGGGTGGGAAACCGCCCAGTGCTGGAGCTTGGGAGTGCCCCTGAGGCCACCCATTAGACATGGACAGAGGGGTTTAGTATGAGGAGCTGAGCACAGGGCTCGTGGACCAGAGCAGGAGGCTCTTCTGTGGCCAGACGGGGAGCCCCGTTCCTCCACCATGCCGTTGCCCCTCTGCCGCATGCAGGGACATGCCAAAAGCAGCAGCGAAGGTGCCAGTTCATTAACAGCTAGGAAAGTTCCCAGAAAGTTCGCTTGCTTTTCCTCATAAATAAATCATTTGCTGTTAAAACAACATTTGGGCTGGTGGAGGGGGGCGGGGGGGTGGTGTTCATTAAGGAACGTCAAGTCAATAGGTGGCTGATGAGAACCTGTCTCCACTGCGTACGAGTGGGAGAGTGGGGGATGGAAACATTGTGTTTTCCTATTAGGCTGTGAATGATAAAGAATTAAAGAATAATTCTCAAGAAATTAGTCATGGCCAGCCATTAATGAGCATCTCAGTAACACACTAATGAGCTGGCTTCAGATGCCTGTAAAAAGGGACTTTAATTAGATTAATACATGTAGCATTGTCCACAGCCCAGTAGGTAATCATCAGGTTTTGCACCAGTGGGATTACGGATGACATTCTATTTAATTGCTGTTTCCTTTTCATTTTCTTTCCTTTTTTTTTCCTTTTTAAAGATTCTTTCCTCCAAAGAATTTTGTTTCTGTTCTCAAACATAACCTAAATGTTATCCATGGAATTCTGCATCTGAAAGTGCTGCCAGACTAGGCTTATCTGATTCAATTGACCTTTAAAATTTATTTTGCTGCCGTCAAAAAGAATGTTAGTCTGTTCGCGAGAGATTTCCAGGATGATTAGAAGCAGAGACTCCTGAAAAGTCTACTTGTTGCATATTCTGCAATCAAAGGATGATCCTAGCCTTTTTTCTTTTTTTTTTTTTACTTTTAGGAGAAAAATGCCTTAATTTAAAAAATATTTTCATGGAAAAGCAGAGCCCAGAAAAGTTCAATGCGAACGGGGAGTCCATGCTCAAGCAGACAGTCGAAGAGCTGCTGAGGAGCTCCTCTGGCAGGGTGAAACCCAGGGAGTTGATCCACGTAGGCTTCAGAAGATGCCCTAATTCTTGGTTCTAGTGCAGCACTAATGGTGGGATTCCTTTTTCTGGAATGCTGTCAGGACCCTTCCCATGTTTTAAATGCAGTGTTGTTAGCATGGCAGTGGAAACCCAAATTTAACCCACCAAGGTTTATACCTGCCTGAAAGTCCTCATCGGTGCACGACCGACGTCCTTGTTTTCAAAGGAATTCGGTTCTGACCCAGAGGGCAGGACTGAGGGTCAGGGGCTCTTTGGGTGCTCCTTGCCGTCACATTGCGCTGCTGGTGGGACAGCTTTGGTCTGTCTTGGCCCAAGGAGAGACTTTTGGCTTTACCGAGCAGATGGGAGATAACTTTGCCTCCAGAGCTGGTGTCGATCAGCAGCTTTGTTGTAAAGGGAGAGCATCACATCCCCGTGGTGAGGAGCACGTATGTTTACTAACCGCCTGAATCTGCTGTACGGGAGCTGTGTCCTGCCCCACCGGGACCCCCGTGAGCTCCGGCATGGCCACACACGCGCGGGTGCGATGACCTGTGCAGCGTTTGGAGCGAGCCCCAAATTTGTGGAGATGGGCAGGGTGGGGAGCAGCGCTGCTGGATGGATCGCAGAGTTTCCAGCCATAGGTCATCCCTTTATCACGCTTATTAGGAAGGATTTAAGACTCTAATGAATAGATTTTTAAGCTTTCTATAGGCATGAATAATATGTAGGACAGATGGTTACGAGCCACAGCTATAAACTATAGACTGACCTGATAGACTTTGTAACCGTCACCCCTTTAACAACTAATTAAATCCTTATTAAAGCAGCAATTGATTATTTATCGCTCCTTTATGAAGGATTTACCAGTTGCACTGAAATTTAAATCAGAGCCGGGTTTTCAAAGGATTGGCAGGATTCCTCCAGTTTGAAATGACTTGTTGTTTTAATTAAAAATTAAAAAAAAAAAAAAAAAAAAAAAAAGAGGCTATTTGCATAGCAAGCCGGGTAGTTGAAGGAAGATTATGAGGGACCTACTTCTGTTCACGCTGCTGTGCGCTCAACACCCGCTCGTGCGGGCAGCGGTACCCTGCAGCCAACAGGAGCGAACCCCGAATTTGTGGAGATGATGTCACTCCAAACCAGAGAGGTTCAGGAAACGCATTCTGCCTTGCACGCCTCCGTCCAGCACGGAGGGACCAGCCCGGGGCAGGGGTGGGCGCTTCAGGTGTCCCCACGCGTGCAGGTCCCCGTGCTTCGGCAATAGGTGACATGAGCCAACGTGTAGCGGGGACGGGGTGCTGCAGTGCCGCCGAGCCCGGAGCGGCTCTGGGAGAGGATGCGCCGATGTAAAAATGCACAGTGCGTCAGAGGTGGCGCGAAGGAGGATGGATCAAGGGGACAGAGTCGGCCCCTCCTGCCAGAGCCCTGCGAAATGCAGAACGCGGCATCTGCCACGAGCTAACCATGTCACTCTGGATTATTTGCTTACGTCCTGCAGCAAATGGGCTTTAATGAGCCAGACTTGGCTGATGTTCGCTCTCCCTCCCGCTCAGCTGCTTTGCCTTCTCCTCCCGACAGCCCGAGTGCGCAGGGTGGGTTCCATCTCCACAGGGGTGCAGGAGACAGGGGGGTGGGCAGTGGGTACCCCCCGCTTCACCCACCCATAAAATGGGACCCCGAGTGCTCAGTGGAGAGCAGGGAACGAGCCCAGGTTGGAAATACAGCCAGGACCCCGAGCTCCCCGGGGGTGTCCAGCGTGCTTGCCAAGGCAGTAATTGCTGGATGCTCTCCCATGACCAGGGAGGGGTACAGATGCATCACCCGTGTGTTGTTACGGGCAGTCCCCATCCAGGGCTGCTCCAGCGGCGTTGTCTCCTGACAGGTCAGGTGTTGATGCTATCTCATTCTAGCACGGCAAATATGCTGAGACTGGGCTGGAACTGGGCTCGTCGCCTGAGCCCGCAGAGCCACTCAGGAGGAGGAAATGGCGTCCTCAGGCAGAAAGCGGCTCCCCCCCGCACACACCCAGCAAAGATGTCGGGGGGGCTGCGGGGATGCAGGGGGGGCTGCAAGGCAGCAGCAGTGCCTTCTCCATCTCTACTGCAGCCACACAGCCCTGCGGGGGCGGCCTGGGCGCGGAGGGGTGTGTGACAGCGGGGAGCGCCGGGCTGGGGCATGGCGCTGGGGGACGTAAGAGATGGGGCACCTCTGCGGTGAGCAGGAGCCACGTCGGTGACCGCCACCAACGAAGCCTGGACAGGTCCGGGCTGACTCGGCTGCAGGGTGGAGCATTTGGAAAAATTGGCATAGCCTTTACAAGGAACCCCTTGTCTGATGGGAGAGCCCAAACTAGCACTTGAGAGACCCAAGGACCCGCTCTGCCCCCAGCAAAAGCATCCTCCCGTACCAGGCTGTGCTCAGTTCCACTTTACAGGGGGGGAAAAAAAGATTGGCAAAGGGCACCCACAGTTTCACACGGAGCTCGTCTGGCTGCCGCTGAGCTGATCTGCAGCTTTCTGGCCCTTCCAGCTTGCTCAGCATAGCGGAAATTGCCCCAAAAGACAGCCCTGATCCCGCAGAACTTGTCTAATAATGGTGACATCTTTGTCTATCCCCTTTTTTTAATAACTTTCCGATCCTCTAACAATCACGTTTTGGGGAATCGAAGCCGTTTTCCCCAGAAACCCCGAGGACTGGTTTCCTTCCAGTTTATTCTCTTTATTGAACCCCACGAGAGTGAAGAGGGTCTTTCCGCTATCGGGATGGGGGGGCGGGGGGAGGGCTGAGCCCCTCCGGGGTTCTGCGCAGGACTTGTTGGGGGACTCAGAAGTTATTAAAAAGATTGCAGGGTTTGTGTTGGTTATTAAACTAATGCTTCGGAGCTTGGCTTGGGTGTTCGGCGACTCACTAGCAAATTACTCGCAGCTCTCGGGGGAGGAATGATTGGCACCGGGGGCAGCGGGGACTTTGCTTTTAAATACGTGTGCATTTCGGGGCTATCAGTGGTGCAGTCAGTGGAGTCCCTCTGTCTTGTAGCTGGCTGTGTTTCTTTTTAAAACGGCTTTTTTTGGCTAAAAGGACTGTTTGAGTCAGAAATCCCTAGGAGCCAAGTGTCTGGGTTGATCGTTGCCCGAAGCGAGATGCTCGCTGTGTGACGGCTGTGCCGATTTGTGTGTGCTACGGCATGTTAACTGCCCTGTTCCTCCCTAAAAATCAGCTTTCTTGCCACTTGCAAGAAAGCAGGAAGAAAGGTAGAATAGTCTAGGTTGGAAGGGACCTTTGAGATCATTGAGTCCAACCAACAAATGTACGGACGTTACAGGTTTGGGATGAAAGCAGGGGCGCAACCACCAAAAAGCCTCCACAAGGTGACGCAAGAATTGGGTTGTGTCCTGGGGGGCAACCTCCAAAAAGCCTCCAAAAGGTGCAGAATTGGGTTGTGTCCTTTGCCAGAGTATACGAGATGGTTAAAGATGACCTGACCCAAGCCGCGTTGTTCAGGCTTCCTCCAGCATGTGAGCAGGGCTGCACCAACCCTGGACCACCGAAGCATCCCCAGCACATCATGGGCTGTAACATCCATCATGTGTGCTTGGCAAGACGCAGGTTTGCTGGTGCTTTTTTTGGCACCCCCCAATGCCAAATTTTCCCCCAAACCTGGCAGAGAGCGGATTTGGTCCTTCGTCCCTACGGGACATCTTCATTTATCATCTGGCTCCTGGTGGAAAGCCACCAAGTTGGGAAAACTTGTTACTGAATGGAGACAGGGACAGGATGAAAAAATGCCATCTCCCGTTTGGTGAACAAGCGTGGTAAGAGGAGAATAACGGGCCGGCTGCGTGTTGCCGTCACGCTGAAATAAAGAGGAGGGAGTGGTGGAGCGCGGTGGTTTTTCTTTGCTGCCTTCTCTGACAGTTCGTCACTAAGACAGAGGCCCCTGGGGTTTTCAGACACCTGGCTCTCAATTAAACAGCTAATCTGGGAAGCAAGGCACTTAAAGCAGGGAGGAAAAATAGCTTATCGAGTAAACCAGCTCTGGCCTTGGGCTGTTACCGGATTGAATATCAATATTTTTAAGGGATTCCTGAACGTTAGCGGCAGCAGGGACCGTGACATGGTTTCCAGCCACGCTGTCCTAGGAAGGGAGGAGAAGCGCTGGCGAGGAGGGGACTTTGTGGGTGGGTGTCCGGAGCAGGGGCAGGGGCAGGAGCAGGCGGGCACAGCCTTTCCTCGAGCGTGGGAGCTTCTTGGGAGCTCAGAGTGGTCCTCACCACCCCTAATAAATGGGTGGGAGGTGTCGTTATGGTGTAACCTTCGGTGAGGTCGGTGGCGCAAACCCCCCCACCCCCAGACCTCTCCCTTCTGGGCCTTGGTTTCCCTTGCAGAAATTAAGGATGATCATACTAATCTGTCCTTTTGAGGTCCTACAGATGAAGAGCCCCTTTACACATTCATTTCCCTCTGTCCAGGTGTTATTACTAGTTGCATTTTGTCTTGTTCCCTTTTCCAAGTCAAGTCTGTTTTGTTGCAGTTGTGGGTTGGGGGATGAAAGGTGAAATAATAGCTGTGAAAACGCGTCTGCTGAAGACAGTGTAGTTATTAGTATATTCATCTATACCCACTGGTATGTGCGTCTGCTGTGTATATTTTTTTCCAATGAGACATATCTTCAAGATACCCACTGCTTTCCACGCGGCGCATCAAAGAGGTGGTGGCTTGAGAAGACATTGTACGTCGTAGCCCTGCGCAGGCGAGCTGGGTTGTTTGGCATGGAAGGGCTCTAAGCCGACGCGGCTGATGCTGTGCTGGATTTAATCTGGGCACGACGCAAAGTGCTGTGCTGGAAGGCAGTTAGGTGGAGTATGAAATATTAATATGCACTGATTAAAATGTCCTTTCCAGTTGTTGCAGTGAAGGGGGGCCAATAAGTGATGTGAAATGAATATTGTGTGTAAGAAGAAACGCTAAATGAATGGGAGAGAGAAGGCAAGGGAGGCCGTTTTCTCCTGGGGATGCCGGGCTTGCACGGGAACAGCGGAAGAGCACTTTGCACAGGGGTTTTGAACACCCAGTGCTGAGTGGTTCATAGGCTGCTAAAGGAGAGCCACGCAGACTGCTTGTTAAATGGAGGACATCACTGCTGGTGCCTGACATCTCACAGCAATGAATCCCAGAGTGGTGGGGGTTGGCAGGGCCCTCTGGAGCTCCCCCAGTCCAACCCCTGCCACAGCAGGGTCACCTCCAGCAGTGGCACAGGACGGCGTCCAGGCGGGTTTGGGATGGCTCCAGAGCGGGAGACTCCCCCACCTCTCTGGGCAGCTGTGCCACTGCTCTGCCACCCGCACAGGGAAGAAGTCCCTCCTCAGGTTGAGATGGAACTTCCTATGGTCAAGTTTGTGCCCGTTCCCTCTTGTCCCGTCACTGGGCACCACTGGAAACAGACTGTTCCCATCCCCCTGGCACCCTCCCTTTGAGTATTTATGAGCATTGATGAGATCTCCCCTCAGTCTTCTCCTCTCCAGACTAAAAAGCCCCAAGGCCCTCAGCCTTTCCTCATAAGGAAGATGCTCCAATGCCCTCATCATCTCTGTAGCCCTTTGCTGGACCCTCTCCAGCAGTTCCCTGTCCTTCCTGACCCGGGGAGCCCAGAACTGGACACAGTGCTCCAGATGTGGCCTCACCAGCACCGAACAGAGGGCTGGAAGCCCAGAAACCCAGCTCCCCTCCCTTGAACAAGGCTCCCTGCCAAAGCCCTGCTCCCGCCTGGGCAGGGACAGCGGGCAGTGGGCAGATGGTGCTGGGAGAGCATCCCATCCACAGAGATGTCGGCTCCTCGTTGGCTTCCTCCCAAGTCTTTCCCAGCGGCGTGGCCGTCACCTTGCCTGACCTTAAGTTTGCCATCTGGTGGCCCTGTACCATCACTCGTCAGCCACAAGCACGTCTCCTGCATGGACCTGCCGTGTCCCGAGATGGCCCCGATGCACAGAGCTGCTGGGGCTTCAACCAGGGAGCCAAGGGAAAGGCTCCACCAAGAGGGGGGCTATGCTGAGCTACCCGCTCCATCACCAGTGCCCCACAATAGGTGGTGAAAGTGATTTCTCCTGTCTCCTCCACAGGCTTTATGGGGGGACCCAGCATCCCAGGTGGGGAGGAGAGGAGACCAGCACACGCTGGTCCAACTGCAGGAAGCATGGGGGAAGGTTACTGGAGACAGACAAGGAGGGTGTGAGGTGGGCTTGGGGGAGCAGGGACCTGGGAGAGGTGCAGGTTCCCCTACAGCCCTCCACCTTCGTGGCAGCCAAGGTCATACCTTGTGAGATGCTTTAGGAGGTGTCCTTCTCCAAGTGAAGGTTCATCTGGTGCCTTAGTGCCCACCTGAGAAACTACTCATCTTCCTCCAGCTCTTTTATTTGTAAAACTAACCCAGCAGAGCTGGCTCGTGTTGCACCCGCTGAGAGAGGGCAGCCCACTAGATTTGGGGGTAAAACACGTGTTTTATGCCCCCACACACTACTCATCCTACCCGAACCCTCCAGGCAGCCCTTTCTAGTTCCATGCACAGATGCAGCTTAACCCACATTCCTCCTCCAGATGCTTGAGGAGCTCAGAGCCCTGATGCAATTGGTGTTTGCAGCTGCAAACAGCTGGTCAGAGATTGAGACGAATGTAAATAATAACACACTTCTGGGCTGGTTAGAATTTGGGATGGCTTTGGGCAAACAGCAGCCTCGTGTTTCCCTAAGCTGGGGCTTGGGGTAGCAGCAGGAAAACTCTTCAGAGATGGGGTGGGAAAGCGGAGACAGGGCTATATTTCGTTTGAATGCTATATTTTATTTTGAGGAAGAGAGCGTTCCTCCTGCCTGCCTGTGGCCGGGCCAGACCTGGAAGTCATATGGCCAATTTTTGACCAACCTACTCGCTTTCTGTGGCAAAGCATGTGGCCGAGGAGATGACGTGGGTGATGTCTGCTTTGACTTCAGGAAGGCTTTTGATGTGATCTCCCGCAGCACCCTGGCATCCAAGTCGGGACACGGCAGTCCGGATGGGTGGCCTCCAAGAGCGGTGCAAGCTGGGTGGTGGGGCTGCGAGGGCAGTGATAAGGGCTCGTACCCCGCCTGGAGGCCAGTTGCAAGAAGAATTCCTCCGGGGACTGGGGATGGGGGAAAGGAGGGCCATGGGTGGGTTAGAAGAATGGATTGGAGATTTGTATAAACTCTGGCAGATAAGCAAGGATGGAAAAGTGGGAATGCATCATCTAGAGGGGAAGCAGCTAAGTGGGGGCAAAGGTGTCCATGTGACGTGGGCTAGCGTGGGCGAGAGAGGTGCCAGGGCAGATTTACTCTGAAACAGAAAATGCAGGCATCGGGAACTGGAAACTCCAGCAGTCAGCAAGCGTACAGCCACATGTCAAAGTCACTGTCCTGCAACATTGCTCTGAAACCCCGGGGCAGGGAGAGCCATGGCTTCACAAGGGGTCGGACGTGTCCTTGGGTAGCAAGACCAGCCAGGGCTGCCTGGATATAGTGCCCTATGCGTGCGCAGGCTCTCTGAAGGTCCCACACAGCCTCAGCTGATCCTGGAGGGTTTGGGATGCAGATTCCCTGGGAACTGGCTGTCCCGGAGCAACCTCCAGTTGGGCTTTTTGCAGATCCTCGTGATTTCTGAGAAACGGTTCCTTGAGGCTCAAACTGGGTACCCATAGTGACTGAGCGGCTGGGAACAGCCTTGGCTTTTCCTCCGTATCTCCACCTTTGCAGCAGGAATGGGAACAGTTTCCTTTGTGATCCTCTCCCAAACCGCACTGCAAAAATGTGTTGAAATAGATAGCATTAAACGGGCGTTGTATGTGGGTTGGAACTTCAAGCACCCTGAAGAGGTTGGGCACCACTTGCCAAAGATGTGAGGATTTCTTTCGCTTAGATGCCTTTAAAAGTCCTGTCCTTCAGTTATTTTTTCCCAGTGTTTTCAGGAAGGCTGAGCTGCCAGGAATTGTTTTTAAAAAAAATAAAAGTCTCCAGCTCTTTTAAACTGAAAGGGAAAATATAACGAGCCAGACTCAGACAAAGGCTAACTTTTTTTTGGATTGAATTTAGCAGGGAGATCATTTCCAGCCTCACTGGGAGGTTACTAGAGGCACGGGGGTTAGAGCCGGACGAGATTTATTGAGCCATCGCATCCTCCCCCTGCTCCACCTGGAGGATCAGCGTTGCTGGGTATCTCCAACGCTCTGCATGGTCCGGCTTTAAACGATGAAAGGAATCAAGTGTGCAGTCCTTTGTGCTCTGAAAGTTAAAAAGGCGGAGGTCTGGCCGTCATAGCTTGTCTGTTCAGAGCTCATTGATGGCAATCGGCGTTCAAGTGCTCCGTGTCTCCCCAGGTCGGGCTGCAGGTGCCATCTGCGTGCAGGGCTGGGCGAATCTCCTCCATTGCCTCTTTACCTCCAGGCTGGACTGAAGTTTCAGCTCCTGGAGATACAGAACTAACGCTTATGGGGGAGGGAGTAGAAGTACCCTCTGGTAAAATGGGACTATGGGCAGAAGCAGCCCCCGCAGGTGTCCTGAGGGGCCAGTGGCTGAGCAGGCTCCATCAGAAGGACGTCCATCACCCAAAAAGCCAAAATGGGCCTGACCTGGCAAGGGGGGGAGATGGGTACAATGAAGTCACTCCCATAACAGGTTTAGGGGGAGACAAGTGCAACCAGATATTTCATGTCCTGTGCGGAAGCTCTGTGTAGGAGAAGACAGGGAAGAAGGAGGACTTTGGTTCTTTGAAGGTCTTGGGTGAAACCCCAAAAAGCACATCGGGTTGCAGCTTTTTCCCAGGCCTGTGGCTGTCTAGTGAGGGGTGTGGGAAAGACTACCTGTGTGTTTTAGGGCTCAGCAAAGCCCGAGCATCGCACACTGCTGGTGTCAGTGCCTCAGGCCGGCTGGGCTGCGGGCAAGCAGAGCCTGCCAGGGCTTGGGGACCAGGGTGACCAGGTCCACAGGAGCTGCACCCATGCAGCCAGGCAGCTGCCACCGTGTCCCCTTGGGCCAGGCTGCTCAGACAAACCTGGACTTTGAGCCCAGAGAGCCAAAGCCCCAAAGCCAGGCGGTGCTTTAGCTCTGCCCAGTGCCAGGGCGGGCGCTGGGGACTACCAGGGAGGGGACACCATGTAGCAGTGCATCGCCTGTGCCAGGCTTGGTGACCGCCTGCAGTTGTGGAAAGCCTGGTGGCATTGCTGCGGGTGCTGGGAGTACCTGTGGGCGCTGCTGGAAGGGATTGGGGAAGAGCAGCACCTCAACGCGCACCATAAAATACCTTCCACAGCTCAGAGCGGGCTTTTCCCGGGTAAATACCACACACTACATGTGCAGCACACAATAGCGATCCCAAAGCATCCCCGCTGTTTCTGGAAGACAAAAATCGAACTGATGTCATTGGACAGCTGTAATTTTTGCTGCAGAAACGTGAGCGGGCGGCCTGATAGGCAACCAGGCTAGCTTTAATTTCCCACCGTTTCCATCCCTGTCCCTTGCCATCCCTGTCCCTTGGTCCTCAGAGGTGAAGCCTGGTCTCAGGGGCTGCCCATGAAATATCCCAGCCAAGAATCTTGGAAGATTGTGCCTTGCAGCGGGTTGGAGTGGCTTCCAGTGGCTGCTGGCGTAGTGATTCCCAAGCTAACAGTGACACCTCCTGTTTGCACAAAAATTCAGCTCCAAGCCCAGCGTGTAAAACGGAGCGCAGATATCAGATAGGAGCACACGGGCTGCTTCGCTGCTTAAATCGCTTCATTTGCATCCGGAAAACTCAAGTCCTCTTCCAGCTGTGGGCGCGGATCCGCGGGGACCGGGCTGTCCCTGTGCTGGGAGGTGCTCAGCGGAGGAAAACGCAGAAGGGTGGGCACGAACAAAGATGCTAAATGCAAACTGCTTTAAAAAGAGCAGTCCTTTGAACTGTAATGAAGTATAGAGCGGTAAAAGCTTTCCTGTAATAGCGTTAAAGCTTTTACTTAGATGTAA
Source organism: Pluvialis apricaria (assembly GCA_017639485.1). Taxonomy (NCBI): domain Eukaryota; kingdom Metazoa; phylum Chordata; class Aves; order Charadriiformes; family Charadriidae; genus Pluvialis; species Pluvialis apricaria. The sequence goes on along the minus strand of CM030021.1, from coordinate 2,093,840 downwards.
AATTTATTTCGATCTGGTTTTGTCCCCCAAACTGGCTTACACCCAGAGTGTCAGATAAATAGGTTTCCAGTTTTGCACTGGCTGCGACATTCCCCTCCCCGGCACACAGGAGCTCTCTGGAGGTGGGATGCCTGCAGCTGCGACTGGCTGCTGTTGAGGAGCCGGTTCCCTGGCTCCAGGCTTGCTGGGACATCTATCCCTCACCCCTTTTTGTAAAACTCCAGCAATTCCCTTCCCGCTTTGACTCCTGACTCCCACTTTCTTCATTCAGATGTCCAAGATGTCATTGAAGGTGCAGACGAGCAACATCACAAACAAGAATGACCCCAAGTCCATCAACTCCAGAGTCTTCATTGGCAATCTCAACACAGCCGTGGTCAAGAAGTCCGATGTGGAGACCATTTTCTCCAAGTACGGCCGAGTGGTGGGGTGCTCCGTTCACAAGGGCTATGCCTTCGTACAGTACTCCAACGAGAGGCACGCGCGGGCCGCTGTCCTGGGCGAGAATGGGCGTGTGCTTGCTGGCCAGACGCTGGGTGAGTCTTTTCTTCAACTGTTTGGGTGTCTGGGTGCACCATGGCTTGGTTGCTTCCTCGGGGATAGTCAAGGGATGGCCAGTCCAAGGTCAAACTGGGACATCCATCTGCAGGTCGGGGTCCAGTGATGGTGAGCTGGTCAGACACAACCCAGTGGTGACTGAGCAGGTCCGTAGTGACAAGGCAGGTCTGGAGCCAGGCTGGGAAGTCAGCCAGTGGGTCGGGATCAGCAGGGTCCGTGGCCAGGCCCAGGCATGGCTGTGACAGCGCTGGAGACCAGCACTCCTACAGCACAGCTCCGGCAGGGCCTGAAGGCTCCCAGGTCCCACGTGGGCAGGGGTCAGAAATGAGGCTGGTCGTGGCCATTCAGGCATGTGAGTACCCTCAGGGCTGTGACACTGTGGCCCAAAACCACGTGTCAGAGGCTGCAATTGTAGAAGCTAAAACACAGTTCTGAATCATCCCGTGTCCTTGTTCTTCATCTGGTGGGGAAGAACAAGGGTGGGAAAAGGCATTGTCTGGTTCCCTTTCTGGACCGGACCTTACCCTTTGCATGGCAAGAGAGGCGATGGTCCGTCTCAGGCTAGCTCAGAGTGACTTGAGCTGGCCGATGTTAAATGAGACGACTCCCTCCCCCCGACACACCACATTCTCTCCTCTGCACTGCTGTGTGATAAGAAATAGCAAACAAAACCATCCCAGCTGCTCCCAGCTGCATCCTGATTTTGCAGATTGCTCTGAAGTGTCACATGCTGAGAAGCTCTTGTCACCGGCTCCAAGCTGAGAATTGGAACTGAAGACGGTATTTTTAATGAAAAGTGGTTATTTCCAAACCTGCTGCAGGCGGTGGGCAGTGGGCACCCAGGAAAGCATTTTGCAGCCCGTTCCCACCCTGCTTCTGGCACAGCAGTCAGAAATAAAAAGTTACACGCTAGATCGGATCTTTAAGGCAGTGTGCTGTTTCCATCCGTGGTTTATTCAAATACCAGAAACTTCTCCTCACTTCTCTTACGGTCCAGAGATCGAAGCTGCAAACGGAGGCGAAGCGCAGTGTGCCAGGGATGCTTCCAGCCCAGGCATTGCCCACGTGTGCAGAGTCAGTAGATAGGACGAAAAGGGCTTTGGGGAGCGAAGGAGCTCGTTGCAATGCTCCAGAGAGATACGGGAGAGGCAGCTGAGAGACAGGCAGCACTTTGCCCGCTGACCTGAAGAGAGAGATGGAAGGTTTACATTGATAGTAACCTCTTACTCTCCTCTCAGTGCTGGTCCCAGAGGTCTGGCATGCCGACAAGACAAAAGGACTGTATATAGCTGGGAGTCCTATGCATGTACTGGACGAGGTGCAAATTCCATTCCCTTCCATCTGCCGGCCCTTCATGCGCCAGTCTCACCAACGGAAGAGCCCAGCGGGCTTTCCATTGCTGTTCATGGACCAGGATAAATACAGGAACGCTCCCCTTTCGGGAGAATCCTGCAGAGAAGAAGAGCTGAACAACGTGGTTGGAAAACAGCTTTGCACAAAACAAGGTGGAAAGCCCCTCCGCACCCCTAAAAAAAGAGGTGGTGGTGGCCACAGAGGAACGTGGAAAGGAGGGACAGGATGGGACAGACAGACACGTTGCTGACGAGACTGTCCGTGCTGCTGTTCATGGGCAGGGTTTTGGGCATCCTTCAAAGTGCCAGTAAAGCTTCCCTCGCCAGGCAGGCAGCAGGGAGGTAGGCTGCTTTCTACCCTGGCGGCTCCAACCAGTAACTTCAGCAGCGCGCAACCACGCGATGCTGTGGAAGAGCTGCAAACCACGACGGCCGGGCGAACAGCAGCCTTCAGCGTGGCAGGAGCTCATGGGGAATCACCGCTGGCTCAAGGCAGTGCCTGGCATGGGGCAAAGTACCCCCAACCTGCTCAGAGGCAGCAGCTCGTCGATAGCGCAAGGCCGCCCGTCCCCAGTGCCAGCAGGTGGTCCCTCAGCGGGACAGCATCCCCGTCCGAGTCCAGAGCACCGCAGGCCTCAGTTGCAGCAGCCCCGCGTGGCACAGCTCGAGTGAAACTGCCTTTCCTGCCTCAGCCGCTCAGATGGGAAAGAGGATTTGCACCAACGTTTAAGAAATGTTGTGGGAAAGCATCGCGGTTTTGCGTGCACTGTGCCTGACTGGTCCGAGTTGGGCATGTGGTCTAAGGGTCTCGTATCTCCCCCAGCATCCCTCAAGGCTCTTGCCACTCCTTCTAACGGATCACAGAAAAGCTGAGCCTTGCAGAAACCCTTAAGTCAATGACTCCAGGTGGGACTTGCCCCTCCAGGGGAGGAGCTGGCTACGTGGGACAGTCACACGTGCTGGTGGTGGCAAGAGGGTTCAGCCCTCCGTCTGCTCCCGAGTGCCAATGATGATTTGCAGGTAACATTTTCCAGCACATACCAGAATGAACGAGCAAAGCAGCAGCGTCTTTCCAGCTCTCATCCCCCAGCTAAGGTCAGCTCTCAAGCTAAGCAGTCTAATAGCATTTCTTCCATTTTTTTCTTTTTTTCCTCTTCCTTTGTCACCAGATGTGCAAACAATCAAACTTGCATTTTAACTGATCAGCCAGATACCGAATGCATCACAAAACGGAGGTGTTTGAAACCACGGCTGTAGCCCCTCGTGCTGGGACACAGACTGCTCTGCCAGGCAGGTCCTGGCAACCGCGGTGCTTTCTCCAGAGGTTCCCAGACATCCCAGTCCCCGCAGGAGGCAGTTACCATTCCAGTGAGGGAGCCCTGCACGGAAAGCTGGATCCACACCATAACCTGACCCTGCCTTGTTGGCTAGGCGTAGCACAACCTCCCCATTTAGTGTGGGCAAAGGTGCCGGGATATGCGCAGGAGGGATAGATACCGCCTTGGGGTGGGCGGGGGGATTCGGCGATGGGAGTCGGAATGGGAACGAGATGCAGAATCTGTCCAGGCTGATGTGCATGCTGAGCTCTTGTCTCTCCGCGTTCACTCTCAAGGAAATCCTGAGGGATCTGACTGCTCGTCATCACTATAGGTTGCAAGTATAAATTTCCTGGCCTGTCTGCATGCACCGATGAAGGCTCCGCAGTGCTTTTCTAGCAGTGCACACCAGCAAATTGAGCTAATTGTTATCATTATCCACCATTGGGCTTTCATCGCATCTCCCGTGAAGGGTGTTAATCAGCATGGTGCTGTCATTAGCTCTCCGTTTTGCAAGACAAGTGACTGGCAGCTGGCAAGATGCCCCCTGACAGCAAAAAGGGTTCACGACAAGGGGACTGGAGCTGAGCAGGGAGGTGTTCTGGGATGCACCAAGGACACATTTATTCCTCTCTTCCTTTATAGCAAACAGTGTTGCCAGAGGCACTGTGTTGCTCAACAGACTCAGAAAGGCAACCGCATGCATAATGTTCTGGGTGCAGTTGTCCCGGGACCTGTCCTGTGGCCATGCGCGTCCTTCCTAGTGTTCAGCCTCAACACACTTGTGCATCCCCTTTAGCAGCTGCGTGTGGGAGGATGGAGGGAGAGAGGCAGCAAAGGAACCGCACGCTCTGATCTGAATGTGCCTCCAGAGGAACATTCAATGAAATGGCTGAGCGACACCCTAATACCACATCCGTTATGCAAGCTTAGAAATAGGCTGAGCTCCAGCTTCAGTAGGAAGGATGTCCCTGGCTAGACCGTAAAAGGCAATCCGGGGAACTGCATATCAAGACCTTCGGGCGGTGGGAGCATGTGCGTGCTCCTCCAGAGCCGTGTCCCACGTGTGCAGCCTGTACTCCTCCTGCTCAGGTTGTTTCAGCAGTGCTGCAGCTTTCTTGTGCTCCTGAAGATTCTTGGTTAGTAATGAAGTCGGCACACTGTTCACTTTGGGTCACTTTGCAAGCTCTTTATCTTGATGAGCAGACCAGCCTGTCCACCTTTCTCCGTAAAGTCTCTTCATGCGGCATGAAAAGAGCAACAATTAGTAAGCTTAAACCTGCTGAGTTTCATGGCACATCCTGCGAGACATGAAGAGGTGAGAACTTTAATACCCCAGTTTGCGTTCACAGACCCATGAACCCTGAGCCCCAGATGGAGAACTTCAAATCCACCGGCACCTCAGAGGCTGTAACTCATGCCACCAGCTCAGTACAAGGACCCGTCCCAATGCTGTGGGGCAGCCTGTGTCCAGCCCAGTGCAAACAGGGCTCTTGGTCTATGTGAGGAAATCCTGTCTTGCTTGGCTCAGATGTGGCATGCCCAGAGGTCTGACGTCTACCTTCGTGTAGATATAGTGCTCAGGGACATGGTTCAGTGGTGGGCTTGTCAGTGTTAGGTTAATGATTAGACTAGATGATCTTACAGGGCTTTTCCAATCTAGGAGATTCTGTGATTCTGTGACCTGAAGAACAGAAAAGCTGGAAAAGCTTTTCTCCAGGAAAACTGGAGAGGGACTTTTTCCAAGGGCATGGAGTGATAGGACGAGGGGGAATGGGTTCAAACTGGAAGAGGGGAGATTTAGAAGAGAGTTTAGGAAGAAATTTTTCCCTGTGAGGGTGATGAGCCCCTGGCGCAGGTTGCCCCGAGAAGCTGTGGCTGCCCCATCCCTGGAGGTGTTCCAGGCCAGGTTGGACGGGGCTTGGAGCACCCTGGGCTGGTGGGAGGTGTCCCTGCCCAGGGCAGGGGGTGGGACTGGATGATCTTGAAGGATGATCGCTTCCAACCTAAACCATTCTATGATTCGATGATTCTGTGAACAGAAAAAGTTGAGGGCTGATGGGAGAAGCCAGCAGGGAATTTGCTCACTCCTGGGCCAAGAAACGAAGAGGAGGTGAGGCCTCATGCTCCCAGTAGCTCACCTCTCTGCGGTCCCGGGGCCACACTCAGCGTTAGATTGCCAGGCTCTCGGCAGCCTGCGTGAAATTGGCTGTATCACTTTATTCTCACATCAAAAGCACGTTTGACACCGAGGCTGAGGCACGAAATTTCCTCAGCGGATTAGGAGAGCTCATTCTCACCTCCCCTGGTAGAAGACGCTCCAGCGGGAAGATCAGCTTGGGTGGCCGTAGGCGTGTGCCTGCACCCCGTGCGGCTTTTAACACAGCCCAGTCCGCAGTGCTGCCCGCCTGCCTCGTGCTCAGCGCTCATTTTTATTCTAGAAGGAGCAAGGGATAAATTGCGAGCAGTTCACAGCACGCAGCGGTTTTATATATTGTCCGTGCCTTCTCATAACAGCACCGAGTTCTCCTGAGAAGCCTGTCCTGAATTTGTGTGCATGGGTTAGACCAAGCGCAGGGCGCTGACTTCAGAAATAAATGGTTAGTAGCTTTGTAAAGGAAAAGGAAGAGTCTTGCCCAGTGCAAGAGTAGATTTTCCTTCTTGTGGAGGTCCAGCAGGGCCCCAGACATGCTAAAAGCGGGTGGAAATGTGGTGGGAGGTGTGGAGGAGTTTGTTTCTGCTGACGGCAGGGCTGTGCACAGCCTGCCTTGCTCCGTGGTCGGGTACAGCTGCTGGTGAGCATGGACGTGCCGTGTCACTGCTGCGTGTCCGTTCATTGCAGATATCAACATGGCCGGGGAACCTAAACCCAACAGACCTAAAGGGCTGAAGAGAGCAGCCTCCGCGTTGTACAGGTAGGTCTCCACCACGCCACCTCCCCGCGGCGAGGTCTGCAGGCTGGTCTTTGCCTTCTGGCTGGGGCTGATTTTGCCACCCCACAGGCTGCTGCCCTCAGCTCCCTGGCCCCTACCCCAGGGCAGCCCTGGGCCACTGCTGCCACATTCAGATCTTCTCGTCCCATGGGCTTCTTGGTGTTTGCAATGCCCCTCAGAGGTAGGCTGCAGGGAGGAGAGCCAGCAAGAGGCGGCAGCGGCAGACCCAAGGTTGGCCAGCACCCATGGCGCTGGGGGGCTCTGCCTGGACATGGTCCAACCTGTGAACGGTGTTGGACCTGGAGGTCGTTGGAGAAAGGCAGTACCTGCTTTAACCCCATCAGAGCTCTTGAAAGAGGTGTAACAAGAGGAACTCTCCCCTCCACCTCAGTTCCTCCAGCTGGGGAGTAGGAGTGGGGCACAGGGGCATACGTTGGGTCTTGGAGGAGAACAGGGAACAGAGATAATTTAGGGAAAGACACTGGAGAAAAGGGCAAGAGACAAATGACAGGGGAAGGGGGAGAGGAAAGGAAAAAAGTGGGAAGCCCTTGGGGCAACAAACGGAGGTGGACCGAGGAGGTGGGAAGCCCCAAAAGAACCTGTACTGCGGATCAGTGACCAAGGGATCAAGGGAACTGGAGGGAAAAGTGGGACATGGAGTAGGTCTGTGGGAAATGTGGGGTGTTGCAGATGTCAAAGAGAGCTTTCAATGCCGCTGTTGCCTGCTCCAGAGACTTTCGCAAGGTTTTCACAAGAAGTGAAGATTTTCATTTAAGCCCCAGAGTCTGGAGTCATGGGACTATGGGAGAAACTCATTAAGTTCTTGCTCCTGAGGTTGCAGAAGGGAAAACTTGAAAAGGTATTTGCAATAGTACCCTGCAGGTTTCAAGAACCCAAAGCCAAATAACGAGATCCCAAAACGGGATTTTTTATGCCAGTCTCTTGGTACGGAGACTGGGGCACTGAGTCAGGATTTAGAAGGTGTGATGTTGGGAAGAAAAGGCTAAAATCAGTATCAGGGTTATAGGTGGGTGTCGTAAAAAGGGAAATCATGAGAGAACTGTAGATTTTTCTACAAAAAGGAAAAAAAAATGAGAGGGATGAAGAGAAGTGAAAAACCCATGATTCAGACTCAGCCATGCAGTCCAACACTGGTGTGCTGCAAAATGGCAAACCTCAGTGGTGGCAATGCTCTTCTGGCGTAGGCAAACCCCCCAGAGCTTCAGCAGCCCTCCCATCACCACCCCCACGGCGTCTGTTGAGACCTTCCCGAGTCTCTCAGCTGAGTTCTTCCTTTGCAGCTTTCACCAGGCAAATTTTTCCACCCAGCTTGGCCCAGCTTGGCCCTTCAGCAGAACTTGGCCCTCTGGATTCTCAGGGGACGCCAGTCCAGGGGAAGTGGACTCTGTGCATTCCCCGGGCTGATGTATGGGAATAGAGGTGACACAAATCTTTCTATTTAGCTGCGCGTATGCTACTTACGTGGTGCTGGGAGCCATAATGCAAATCAATTCATTCCATACATCTTGCAATAAAGAGCGTTTCATTTACTCTTCGTTCGTGCCTCGACCGCTAATCCATTTCTGGTGAAATGACCGATATTTCAGACTTCCAGGCTGCCATGTAGATGAAAAGAGAGCAAACGAGAGATGTTTGCTTCCTCCCACCAATATGGATATGCTAAAATATGGGCCAGAGAACTACACTGCTCCGAGCTTCAGCAATATTTCATCCCAGATTGGTGACAGATTTAAACTTTGCCATCTGGACGAGCAGAACTTAGGCTATCTCAGGGAGAGCAGGGAACCCGGGTTTGCAGTGAGCCATGGTTATCGCTTCCCTAACCACCATAAATTTTTCTAAATGTTAGACTTCGAAAATCACAGCACTGTAATTTATAGAAATGCTGTGTTAAACACAGAAGATTATTTTTTCAAAGGTTGGGTTTCACTTTGCCTCATTCCAAGTCTGTGGGGAAAGGGGAAGGGGAAGGGGAAGGGGAAGGAAAGGGGAAGGGGAAGGGAGGGGAAGGGGAAGGGGAAGGGGAAGGGGAAGGGGAAGGGGAAGGGGAAGGGGAAGGGGAAGGGGAAGGGGAAGGGGAAGGGGAAGGGGAAGGGGAAGGGGAAGGGGAAGGGGAAGGAAAGGGGGAGGGGAAGGGGAAGGGGAAGGGAGGGGAAGGGGAAGGGGAAGGGAGGGGAAGGGGAAGGGGAAGGGGAAGGGGAAGGGGAAGGGGAAGGGGAGGGGAAGGGGAAGCGGAGGGGAACGGGAGGGGAAGGGGAAGGGGAAGGGAAGGGAAAGGGGAAGGGGAAGGGGAAGGGGAAGGGGAAGGGCAGGGGAAGGGGAAGAGGAAGGGGAAGGGGAAGGGGAGGGGAAGGGGAAGGGGTAAGGGGAAGGGAAAGGGGATCTCATTTTGAACATAGAGGAAGCAACAATCTTGACAGTCTTACTTGATCCACCAGCCCAGGGCGGGTATATGGGATCTATATTTCTATATAATAGAAATCCTTTGGGCTGCAGCCTCCCATCTAGCTCCACCAGGTAAAACATACTCCCAGGTTCATGCTGTCGTAAATTTTCTCAGGTCTCTCCACAAGAGCAACCTTCAGTTAATATAAAACCTTGCTGTCATCGCTGCTCTCCCCCGATCTCTCCGGATCCTCAGGCCCTCCCTCCCTCTGCCTCTGGCATTTGCCAGAGCATCCCTTGGCATGGGGGAAGTCCCCTGGGTGCTCCTGCCTGGCACCCCGGCCACCGCTGCTGAACGGGGACGTGCCTGGAGACCCTGCAAATGAGTTACTGAGGGTGGCTGGAAAATGAACTTGGATTTTGACCATGTCCCCCATTCACACGCTGTGTCTCAAAACCTTTTGCCTTCTGGCAATCCTTTTTTTTTTGCCCGCGTAGCCAGGATCTCCTGGGGCATTTGGGGCCACATTCGGGTCGGTGGCAGTGGATCCTGCTGTGCTGCTGCTTGTTGCCCTGGGTGGGGAAGTGACGGTGGCTCTGCCCCAGGTCAGTGGGGGCTGCCAGTGCTGCACTTGACCTTTGGAGGCACAAATCTCTGCCCTTCCCTGTAATGCTGGTACTAACGTTGCTCTGTAGCCAAAAGGACAGTGAGGACAACCTAAGCAAGAACTGCAAGAGCAGCCGAGGGTCTGGCAGCTCAGCAGCCCAAGGAGCCGTCTCCGAAATGGTGACAGACACAAGCCACTGCTGACTTATTATCACAGTCCGCAGGTGCAAGCGGACGATGTCCCTCCAGCTCCGCTGCCATTCACATCCCTTGTTGTACCCATTACGATCCCTGCAGAAAGCGGCCGTCAGCCCGTCTCCAAACAGATCCACTCCTCCCACGTCTTGGCGACGGTGCTGGGAGCAGTGACACCCCGGCAAGCCCTGGTGCCGGTCCCACACAGACGGGGATCAGAAGCACCCACAGGAGGCCAGCAATGGTACCCAACCCAGCAGACCCAGCGCTGGCAGCAGGGATGTGCTGCGCTGTCCCAGCCTCCGCAGCCCCGGCCTCTTGGAAACGCGGGACTCCCTTCCCACGTTTCTCTCCCGGCTTCCCGCTACCTTGGCTGTTTGCAGGAGGAAGGAATCTCACACCCGATATAGCCAAGATCTTACCAGCTCACTATTTAATCAATGCCAGATTTTTCCAAGTAGCTTTCCAGCGGGTATCATTTCTACTGCTGCAATAACGAAGGTTGTGCAATTAGCAGAAGGATGCAAGCTGAGCACAACGCGTCACTGGTGATTATCGGTGCGGGGCTGGCAGCCAGTAATTAAAAGCACAGCGGCTCAAATGTATACTTGCTGCTCAGGTACCTGCTCAGAAACAGCACCACAAATGTAAAGGCAGCACGTACAAACAATTGCCCCTCAGTTAGGAATATTTGGATTTTGAACCTTTGTGAGTCATTCATAAATGTTATTTAATTTCTAAAGAAAAGCAAAGCAGAAGGTGATGGAAGCACCGTGTTAACTTGACACAGCCTTATAGCCTTCTGCTGCCTCTCAACTCGGGTTCTCCCTGCTTTATTTTTAAAGGGTGCAATGTCACCAACAGATTGAAAAAATGGCAAAAATTATTCCTGTACATAAAGGAAGCCCTGCCAGGTCGCTGAAAAATGATCCATCAGTCTCAGGAAGGTTTATCCTAGGTGCAGTGAAATTTTCAGACACACGACATCCAGATAAATCACCCGCGCTAAGGCACCCACTTTTTTTACTCCCTTTTTTTCTGCATTCGTGGTGGAAGACCTGCCTTTTGCTCAATGCCTGACTTCCAAGGATGCTGGTAAAAGCATCCAGCCAGCATCCATCTGTTAAGCCATGACCTGACTGGCGTGTTATAGCAGGGTCATACAGTCACAGCCTTCCGAAAATCCCTCGTTTCAGCCCACTGCCTTCCTTGAGGGCTGTCTCATGGTTAGCAGGGATTGCAAGTGGTGCTGCCAGAGGCGGAGATCAGAGTCTTTGCCATCCCGCACCGCACTGAGTCTAAGGTTGGGTTCGTCTCACGTGAGTTCAGCCCTCTATGCTGTCAAGGCTTTTATGTGGTCTGCTTGTCCGGACTTCCTCCACGCTTGCTGGATAAAAAAACAGGTCTTCACCTGACGGTATTTTAGATGTCTGCTGTTGGATGTGATGTACCATGGCCTGGAACTGCCTCTTTCCCACCTGGCTTGGATTTATCTCTTTACATTCCCAGTGTCTGAAGCGGAGTGAGATGAATCTCACTGGTTTTGGGAAGTCAGTACCAGTTCCCCAGGATAATTATGCCCCTAATTCCACCCTAATGGGTGGAAGTGTCTCCAATGCCCTGACAATTCAGAGCCGGGGCAGGAGTACCCCCACACACACACCCCCGCTTGCTTTTCACCCACAAATATTAGGAGATGCTCTTGGACCCACTGCCCTGAAGATCAGGCCGGTAGTGATTTCCACCAGAAAAAAAAGGCTGCCCAGCTTTGCTCACACATTCCCTACTGCAAATAATAGCATTTATAGTGTTTATTAGCCACTTCACATACCAAACCTCTGCTTTCACTAGTCTTGAAAAAGACTTAGGACTTCACCTGAGGTTTTAGGCTTCTCCATCCTTCTCCAGTCCACACCCAGTTGGATCTGCAGGTACTTGAGGCTGGGCTTCATGCTGTTACTGCTGGAGCCGAGCCCAGGAGTGAGGCGGAGGAGCCCAAACACCGCAGGGAAGGGTCGGTGATGGATGTGGAGCCCCTTCAGGGCTTCATTCCTTGTTCCTAGATGCATGGCTTTGCCCGGGACAGCGCTGACAGCAGCAGGGCAATGCCCGTGTGATGGTGTTGGAGATGGAGTTCCAGCGAGCCGGCCATGTGCTCAGCCCACGGTGTCCATAGCTCTACCAACGGGGCTCCCACCAGGGAGCGAAGGCTTGGAAGAAAAGCCAGTTCAGACCAGGAGCGTGAATAGAGCGAGAAGAAAGGAGTGCAGGCGTTTTAAAATTTTGCCAAATGCCCTCAGGCTTTGTGTTGTTTACGAGCAAATGGTCTAAAGCTGCCTCATGGTCTCCAAGACACAATGAGCTTCCCAGCAGGAGCAACAGCCCATGGAGGGAGTTTTTGCTGTGAATAAAGACACTGCTTCATACCACTGGGGGTCCTTGAGCCACAGGGAGATGCTACTGGTCTTCTCTTTCTTGTGGCTACAGAGAACATTGGCTTCAGGGCATTGCTGGAGCTAGCCAGGAGCAGTTCACCAGAGCCTGTCAGGGTTGACAAATACTACAAAATTGCAGCAATTTCATTTAAGTTGCATCTAAGGGGAGGGAGGAAGAAAAAAAAAAAGACTAGGGGGGAGTCAGACAGCATAGAAGCATCCCAGTTCAATTTTCTTTTCAAATGACTTCCTATTTGGATTGTCTTCTGTGTTTATTGGATCCAAACAGAACTGGAGTCAAACATCCTTGGTGATCAAAACAGCTTGGCGGGCCGAGGGGAGCTATTTTCTTGGAGATTTTCTGTATTTCCAGGATTCATCCCAGGTGAGAATGAAAATCAAGTTACCAGTCATGAAAATCTCCATGAAAATACATTTCCTCGTCGTTCCGTATTGCCCATCTCCTCAGCCGTATGAACAAGCTGGTTATATTCCAGCAAGAGCTGACGTGGTAGGAATTACCTTTTTCTTTCAATTCGGAAACGCACACCGGGGAATAAACACAGCTCACGCAGGGGTTGGGACAGAAGGCTGCGGGAGCTTCAGTTCTCCCCTGTGAGCCCAGCAGAAACGCTGTCTACAAGTCAGGTCAGAGGGGGAGGACGCCAAGGCTGAAAAGGTGTTGAAATTTATCTGTGCTGTGACTTGTCAGCAAAATGGCGATTTTTCATCATGCAATTGAATTCGGAAGGTTTATGGTGATGACACCTCCATAGTCATGTCTCCCCCCACCCACCCCGCCAGTGAGACCCTGCGTTCGGCGTCCTGGCCAGCCCTGGGTGCCGTGGTCAGTGGCAGCTCAGAGATAAGGTCCAGCTTTATAAAGTACCTCCTCGCTTGAAGTCACCATGGCAGTGCATGATGGTGGCAGCTAACCCCAAAAGAAGTGACAGCAAATGCTGTCTTGTCAGCCTTAACCCCTTGCACCAACTCTCTTTGGCTCCAGAGGAGCCCTGGTGTCTCCAGCCATCCAAAGCGTCCTTCGGGTTCGCCCCGAGGCATAGGCTGAGGCTCCGCATGCTGCCACAGGCTTCTGGGGAACCCAAGGAGCATCCCGGGAGCGTGGAAGAAGACCATTTAAGAAACCAGCCAGTTACTGAAGCTAAACGTTGGGTGGGAAGCCCAGCACCAGCATAGGCAGGACAGGCATCCCGGGTCAAGCCTGGAATTTCTGGTCCAGACCACGCTTTCCATCAGCTGTCCTGGCCAGCCACACGTTCTTCTTGTCCCTTGTTGCCTAAGATGCAGGCCACCAAATTTACTCTCAGCTACATACTTGAGCGCTCATCCTTCCCTCTGCCCATGCCCCAGGTTCTCCTGGCTCAGAGTCCTTCCCTCTCCCCATCACTCTTTGTTTCTTCCCATTAGATTATCTTTTTTTTTTTTTTGTAAGCCACCTCCAACGGTTTCATGATGCAGGACAGACTCTGCTTTCACGGGCTGCAATAACCGTTATCTTTGTTCAGAGCAGAGAGCAGGGAACGTCAGAGTAACTTCTTATTTAACCAGCGTTAATTCGGCTGGCGGCGCACAAGGGACCCCGCCGCTGCGTTTAGCTGGGGGTGACTGCTACGCTCCGAGTGTGCCGGGGCATCAGGCGGCACCAGAGCGGGTCTTGTCTCCAAAGAGCTGTCATTGCCCGCTGTAACCGCTGGTTTGTGTTGCCTTGTGACGAACCAGCTGCAGCAAGAGAGAAAGTGTGTTACTGGGTCTCCAGGGAGGGAGGAATGAATTGCTCCAACTTTTGGGTTAAAATGTAGTCCAAGCTTAAGAAAACAGGCCGTGGGCAATGTCTCGCTGGGAGGAGAGGCATTTAAACATCTTTGATAGCAAAGATGTTAAATTAATAAGTATCACCTTCTTCCTGACTTCTCCCCAACAATTATATATGCTATGAAAAAAAAAATCATCCAAGGGTGGTGGGAGGGCAGTGCCCTTCTGACACAGTCCAGGTCCCGCTGTACAAAAGGCAGAGAGGGGGATGTCAGCAATGCCATGAGAACGGTTCAGCTGATGCTTTACAGACACAACCCATCAGCCAGATTTCCACCTTCTCTGCGCAGCAGGCCGGGGTGGAGGGCTGCTCCCCTCTGCCCAGACCCGGCCATCGCTTCAGTGGACATCCCCACAGGTGAATCGCGGACATTTGTAGGTTTTAATCCACCCACACATCTTCTTGCTCCACCTTGAGATGAGCAGGTTAACACTCTGCTGCCGACATCACCCCGTCCGGTGCGCTCAGCCTCCCTGAAATCCTTCTCCCGAGCTCAGCCCACCTCCCTGCAGATGCTCACAGCCTGCGCCCATCCTGCCAGGTGGAAGTTCAGGGCATCCCCTACGGAGGGGGTATAAATAAAGAACCTGGGAGGCTCAGCAGCCGATGAGGGAGTAATAATAATAAATTGCCAGCGCTCGTTAACCCGTGCCATCCTGACTCTCTCTGCAGCGGCTACGACTTCGACTATGACTATTACAGAGACGACTTCTACGACAGGTGAGCAGGGGAGGCATCAGCCAAAGGGCTTCTCTATGGGGCACGATCTTCGCTGCCGTGGGGCGCAGGGTGGTCCAGCCCAGCGCGGCGGGGTGGGATGGCCAGGCTGTGCCCCGGCTCACCGCCAGCCCTGCTTGGCTTGTGGCACCTGAACGGTGGCCCGGCAGCGCTGGGGACGCTGCAGGGCTGCTTCAGCCTCCCCCCATCCCTCCTCCCCTGCTCCAGGCTCTTCGAGTACCGGGGCCGGGTCTCTCCGGTGCCCAGGGTGGTTCCTGTGAAGCGGCCGCGTGTCACCATCCCCCTGGTCCGGCGCGTGAAGGCGACGCTCCCCGTCAAGCTCTTCGCCAGATCGGCTGCCATCGCCAACAGCTCGGCCAAGTTGAAGCGTGAGTGTGCGCGTGGAGTGTGGTGGGACTGTGCGGAGACCAGTGTGCACATGGACCTCATGTCCCCAGGCATTCACCGGATGCTCCCAGGGAAAAACCTTAAAAAAAAACCCAAAACATCTGGAAACAACAGCCCAAGCCTTTCAGGAGCCCGCAGGCTGCAAAGGCAGCAGGGGAAGGTGCCAAAGCTGGGCATCAGCCGTGCCTGGACAACAGACACCCAGGCTTTTTCGGGTGCATATGACCACCTGCAGCCCCTGCCGGTGCTGTGAGAGGCAGCAGGGCGGCGAGGGCTGGCGGTGGAGGCGGGCGCAATGCTGCGCCGTGCAAAGCCACCCTCTCCTCGCCTGCCCACCAAGCCCCCGCTGCTGCAGGATGCCCTGCGCACCACTCACCGCGGCTCCTTCCAGCCCAGATACGCCGTGCCAGCGAGGTGTGAGCATCACCGCACGTTGGGCCCCGGGGTGCAAGGAGTACGTTCCTGGCGTGGGGTTTCTAGCTGATTTTCTTACCCTGCTCATTGAGGTGACTTGGGCAGAGGGGTGAGGCGGGCGCCTCAGGTGCTCTGCGGGGCACTCAATGCCTTTTTTTCCTTCCTTCCTTCCTCCAAGTGAAGTGCAGCGAGCTGCAAACAATCAAAACTGAGCTGACACAGATCAAATCCAACATTGATGCTCTCCTGGGCCGACTGGAGCAGATCGCTGAAGAACAGAAGCTATCCGCAGGTCAGTTGGGCATGCACGGGTGCCGCGGGGCTGGTCCGCGAACGGGCAAAGGGTGCAGGGAAGCGCCCTGCGGAGCCTTGAACCCATCACGGCTTAGAGCATCCTCCGGGCTGTGACGGTGAAGTGTCGACCCCCAGGTTCCAGGGGGAAATCACAGGCCAAAATTGCATGCCAAAATTCCCCAAGTTATGGCATTGGGTTTTAAAATTATGAGGGGTTTCTTTGTTTGTCATACATTTTGTATTTTTTTAGTTTGCTTTTTTGTTCTATTATTCTGTTCCTACTTTATTCTATGCCTATTCTATTCTGTTCCATTCTAATTCTATTCTATTCCTATTTCCATTCCATTCCTATTCTATTCCTATTTCTTTTATATTCTGTTCTATTTCTATTCCTATTCCCATTCTGTTCCTATTCTATTTCTATTTCTATTTCTATTTCTATTTCTATTTCTATTCCATTTCGTTTCTATTCCTATTTCCATTCCATTCCTATTCTATTCCTACTCCTATTCTATTCTATTCCTATTCTATTATAATTCTATTCTGTTCTTATTTCCGTTCCATTCCTATTCCTATTCCTATTCCTATTCCTATTCCTATTCCTATTCCTATTCCTATTCCTATTCCTATTCCTATTCCTATTCCCATTCCCATTCCTATTCTATTCTATTCTATTCTATTCTATTCTATTCTATTCCATTCCATTCCATTCCTATTCTGTTACTGTTCTGTTACTGTTCTATTCCTTATTCTGTTCTATTCTGTTCTGTTCTGTTCTGTTCTATTCTATTCTATTCTATTCTATTCTATTCTGTTCTATTCTATTCTATTCTATTCTATTCTATTCTATTCTATTCTATTCTATCTGCCTCCCACACATTCCGGAGGGATGCAGAATGATGACCTGCTCTGCGCTCTCCAGGGGTCCTTTCAGGCAGCTTCCTCAAAATCCAGAAGACTTCCCATGGCAGAACACCCCCTAGATGTGTTATTTGCCTCCCAACTGAATTTGGGGCCCGCTGGATGAGTGCCGTCAGGCTCCGGGCATTGCTCCCCCCGGCCCCTGATCCTGGTGGCTTGGCTTTTGCTCTCACAGAGGTACGGAAGAAGGCGGATGGCAGCAAAAGCGAAATCTCGCAGGAAGACACAGCATCAGAGGCAGAGGTGAACACGGAGGAGCCACTGAATGGGGACGAGGGTGAGGAAGAGGGTCTCGCACGGGATGAGTGTGAAGAAGAACTGGTAAGAGAGTTTGGGTGATACATCCCCCCAGCCAGAGGAGTTCAGTAATGGACCACAGTTTTACTAGAACTTACTAAATTCCCAGAGAAATAGTTTTTGTTTCCTCAAAAGAAATTGTTGTATTTAAATCCCATGATTGTTTACAGCTTGTTCTTTCAAACTGTTCTGCTTGCAAAAGCATTGACCCAGCAAATGCACGTGGAGCTGCTGAGGAAACATGGTTGGCTCTCGAAATTCATACCACATTTATCCTTGATTTCACAACTAATAATTAATGCTTAAAACAAATTGCTCTGCTCCCAAGGAACTCTCAGACGGATTGAAACATATGGCAAAGACAGGCCGCGTTATACTAACCGCGCTTTCCTAACAACGTGCAGTTGCAGTGCCCTCTCACTTAGATGGACGCCAAATGGCATAAACCGAGTTAGAAGGTCAGAGGGAGCCCCGACCGCTGCGCATGAAGCTGTACACGCAGAGCGAGGGCAGCCCTGGAGCGGGGCTGGCCTGGCGGCACCTGCGCAGCAGCCCCGTTGGTGGTAGTCCTGTCCCGAATGAGGACGCTCCCAGGGAGCAAATTCTGTGCCTAAAAAGCATCTGAATGTGAGCCCTGTTCTTGGGTACTCCGATGGTAAGGGTAGCACAGGGCACTGCATCACCACTGGCAGCGCTGTCATTTATCCCAAATTAAGACACTTCTGAGGACAGGATCGGCTCCAGCTGCGGGCAGCGGGGTGCTGGGGTGGAAGGACAGCCCTGCTTGCTGCCTCTACCGCAGGACCGCAGCCCTGGGAAGCTGGGCTGGCTGGCACGCCTCTCCCGTGGAGGCTTGGGGCACATCGGGACAGCTTCTGAGCCCATACTGTGTGCCCTGCAACGGCTCCCCAACTTCCCCACCCCGGCACGGGTGGCAGCAGAAGTGAGGATGAAGCTCAGCATCCCTTTCTTCTTCCTCACCCCCCTCATCGCTGGGGTGACCACAGCACATTGCACATGCGCGGCACTCTTCTTACGGCCAAAAAAGCTCCTCTAACTCAAAACATTTCCCAGCTTGTTTGTAGTCTTCTGCTCTGCCCCACCTTAGTCATGATGGATGAGGGACCTGAACGAGGTGTTTCAGGTGTCCGGGGCCTCATAGCTGAAGTCCATCACTCCTGCTAAATCTAAGGAGAGATGATTAAGGGGGGAGGGGACATCATAACAGACGCTATAAAGAAGAAGAAAGGCAAAAGCTGACCTCCATCTCGATGCCAAATAGGATAAGGAAGGCCAGGTTTGAATTTCATCAAGGGAAACAGATGGTAGAAATTAGGGGGAAACTTGCTGATGCTAATGATGATAAAGCAGCACACAGCCTGTCAACAAAAAAAATGTGGACTTATGTGCCATTAGTGGGATAAGAAAACAGAGTGGACAGACATCTGCTGGCAGTGATTTAAGAAGAGCTGGTCTTCATTAAGAGTAGATGAACAAGATGACTATTTCAGTTCCCTTCCATCTCTATTTTCTGTAACTCTCTGGTCCTAAAGTGGCATTGAGATCAGAAGTATTTTACTGCCAACATCACACAGGCTCACATCTGCTCAGCATGGGGCAGGTCAACGTGTGCAGTTCGTCTGCAGGGATGTTCTCTTAAACGCTGCAAGGTGACTCACAAAAGCCATCCTTTATATTTTGCTCCCGACCTAACAACACTGAAGAGTATTGAAGTCCTTCCAGTTCCTGGGGAGTGACTCCTTTATCCCACGTCTCTGGCGTACACGCATCACTGTAGCCTTTACCGCCTGCTGTCCATGGACATGGTGCCCACGCCGGTCCCTAAAAACAGTATCTACCCTTGGCTCTGAGGGGCAGTGGAGTCACAGGAGAAGGGTCGGAGGTCACTCAGATCTGATCTAGCAGTTAGTTTATTGAGTTCTAATTAGTAAATATAGGTATGTAAAACATTTAATAAGTGCCGTTGGGTTGGTGGTCAATACTCTACCATTTACTACACTTACCGTTAGTACGGGATACGCAGATTATGGTGTAAGCTTACTACACTTAAATGTTACATCATGCAAAAAATGTCACTTACCAACCCATCAATGTCTGGCGCCAGGTAAGGGATCTCTCAGCCTCGCGGACTGACCTTGAGCGGCGTCCCTACGCGATGGGGGATCGCCGCGCAGCCAGCTGCTGTGGAGGCAGAGCTCAACGGGCCCTGATGGCTGCAGATATTTATACTGTAAAGTGGTTGATTCATCGTCAGATTTTTCTGCTGTCTTCATGCGGTTTTGGCCGCTTATCGGCCCAGTCTCCAGCCAAACTGGTTGGTTGGGTGCTGGGTTCTCACACAATGGGATTAACTTCATTTGGGCTTGCTGAGTGTCTACTGGACCAAAGTCCAGCTACTTCAAACAGGAGGAAGGAACCCATCACAAGTGGGTGTCGTGGTTTAGGCCAAATCGGCCACTGGGGACATAGGGGACCCCGGATGGGACCGACAGATGCTCCCCTCTACCCCTCTGCAAAGAGAGAGGCAGAGGAGGGAAAAGAGACTTATGAGTTTAGAAGGAACTAAACTACTTTAATGAAATACTAATAATAAAATAAAAGGAAATAATGAAATATATACAAAACTGTATCAAGCTCCCAGGATGACAGTCACGACACCGGCTGGCACTGGGGCAGTCCCAGGCTGGACTCAGTGACGGACGGGAACTGGATTCCGGGTCTGGATTCAGGATCGAGACCAAAGGCAGACGGACAGACAGAGTCCACCTCAGACATCGGCCGTTGAAGGAAGAGGCTGACCCTTTGATCCCTCAGCTTTTATCCTGAGCATGAGGCAGATGGGATGGAATACCCCGTTGGTCAGTTTAGGGTCCCCTGTCCTGTCC
The DNA here is from genome assembly GCA_017639485.1 of Pluvialis apricaria. Classification (NCBI taxonomy): domain Eukaryota; kingdom Metazoa; phylum Chordata; class Aves; order Charadriiformes; family Charadriidae; genus Pluvialis; species Pluvialis apricaria. The sequence continues at coordinate 2,074,247 of CM030021.1, read as the reverse complement.
GCTCCTCCCCGCAGGTGGGATCCCAGTACGCTTTTCCGCTTCCGACCCTCCAACGGGGCACGTACCAAAGTTGGTTGGCCATGGGGGTCATAGCAATGAGTGTAAGCAGGAGCCTCTCTGCATCCCATGCCCGGGCATCAGCTATAAACATCGGTCTGATCACTCAGAGCGAACAGTGTCTGCACAGTGTGCTGTTCATTTCAGTAGATAGAAGAGGCCCAGCTAAGAAGCAAAGTTACTGAACAAAATTGGTCCTGGTTTACCTCAAACCAGGACAGCGGGAAAGACATAGTTTACGCAAGGCAGGAACCAGACCTGCCAACGCTTGGGCAATACCCAGCACAGAGGCTTCCCCACCATGTACCTCTTCCCTACGGTGACAAGTGGGGAAGTTCCAATAGAACTTGGGTGTAGGTCCCACCTGTACCCTGTAGACAGTGGTAGGATGTCTCCTGGGGAGCAGCAGGGCTGTTCGTAGGGGAGCTCACTGAACCAGAGCTCGTGTGAAAGTATTATGGCTAAGCAGAGTGGTGCTTCACAGCGGCGTTAGCCCCAGCTGGGGGACGGAGAGCATTTTAGACCCCAGGGGAGTCAGACTTACAATTTCCATGGAAAGTCGATGGGAGCTGGCCCAATACTTCCTCTCAGCCCCACTTCCAGTGCAAAGTTGGCTGCCCTGGTTTTGTGCACAAATCTCTGCTTGGTCTTGGTGAAGTTTCCAACATCATCTGGGGGAATCAAGTCCAAAATAGAGGCTCCCAGCATGAGTTTGCGCCCTTTTCAGAGTGTGGGCAGGAAAGGAGCTCTGCAGAAGGATAAAGTAGGCAATTCTTCATTCCCAGGGGCTCTGCCGCTAAGCGCAGGGACCTGGGAGGCCAGAAGGCAGACCAGGTTGGACCACTGAAAACCAAGAATTAAAAAAAAAAGCAGCATTGAGTACCTTGGCCTTTCCCATGTGCTTTGTCACCAGGTCCCTGGGCCCTCTACCCCACTGAGCAGTGAGCTTACACTTTCCTCAGCCGTTTTGTTGCTGCTGGTGGACCTACAGCTGCTCTTCTCACTCCATCGCTGCACACTGGAGGGATGGCTCTGTATTCCTCCTGGGTGGCTCAGCTCTGCTTTCCATCTTCTAGGTTCTGCCTTCTCATGTAGCAGAAAGTTTATTTGGGGACTTGCTGTTCATCCAGGCTGGCCTCCTGCCACACCTGCGCCCAACTGTCATCAGAACGGGCCATTCTTGTGCTTCAGGGCAGGTGTCCTTGAAGATGACGCAGATGTCCCTGGCCCGCTTTGGCTTCCAGAGCAGTTTCCCATGGGATTTTGCCAAGCAGATCCCTGAACAACCCAAAATCTGCTCTCCTAAATTCAGGGATTTGATTCTGCTCTTTATTTGGGTCACTTCTCTTGGGGTACTCAACTTCACAGTCTCAGCCAAGACTTCTCTTCATCTTCACATCTTTGACCAGCTCTTCCTTGGTCATCAGTAACAGTCCAGAAGGATGTCTCCCCTGCTCAGCTCGTCAGTCAGCTGTGTCAAGAAATTGTTCTTGACGCTCTCCAGAAATCTTCTGGGTTGCTTGCACCCAGCCCTGCTGCCCTCCCACCACCAGGGTGGTTGGACTCCCCCAGGAGTACAAGGGACTGCGATCAGGAGGCTTCCTCCGGCCATGCAGAGGAGACTTCATATCAGGTGGTCTGTAGCAGATGCCTGCCACGATGTCACCCCTGTGGGTCTGTCCCCTGATCCTCACCCACAAGCTCTCAGCTGGCTCATCACCAGTTCCAAGGCAGATCCCGGTGCATCGTGGCTATTGCTTTGCCCAGAGCACACGACACCTCACCTGGCTTTCCTGAAGAGCCTGTTCCCAGGGCACTGCCCGTTCTGTGATTGCAGAGGAGGAGCCTTTGTTCTGTTGCCAGAAGTCACAAGCCTCCAGACTTCCCTCTCTTGGGACTCTCCATCCACAGCTCCTCCGAGCGCAGACTCCAGCTGTCCCTTCTTCGTGCGTTGCTGTCCTCAGGCTTTTCCCCTGTAGGGTCTCTGCAAGGACCCTGGTGGTATCCCAGGTGGTAAAAAGGTTTTTATCTCCCCCAGTGCGCTGTAAAGCAGGCTGCTGCCAGCAAGGTTGGGACTGGGCTCCCCTGCCTTTCCTTTCAGATTACCTGGCATCCCCTGCAGAGATCGCCCGGATCCATTTCCACCTCGGAAATATTCACCACAAAATTTGGCCTGTGCAGGAGATAAAATACTGCTGCACCTAATTCTTTTCTTTTTCTTTCTTTTCTTACCACATCGCAGGACGCCTCTGGGTGGGGGGGACTTTCACGTGCTGTGCTTTCAAAACCACTGCTGCCTGGGGAGTGGTTCAGCACGTTGGGCACTATTATTATGGCCTTTGGAGTGATGAATATTATGAATGTTATCATTCCGGAGGATGAGTTCTGCTGCAAACTGGGACCAGTTTCTGTGTTCAACAGCAGGGTCATTATATCGTGCATGATTTGCCATTGCGGACGGACTGTGCCATAGCATCATTGGGCAGTTCCAGTAACGCAGGAATGCGCATTCCCTGGTGCGGGCCATTCCTAGCTCCCAAATTAACTTCTCAAAGCGCTACAACAAGGCATGAGCACATGCAGTAAACTCTATGAAAGTGCTGAGCATGGACTTAGCCTGGCCATGCAGAAATCAGGCGTCCAGTCTCAGCACGGCAACTCACGCCACAAGCTCAAGACCTTCCCCAGGACACACTCACCTGGAGGTGCTGACTCTGGTGTAGCGCAGATCTGACACCTGACTTTACACGAGGGAAGGTGGGCTTAATTTCATCCTGGTCCCTTCGAGGTTCAGCAGGACTTCAAAATCCAAGAGGGAATCACACATCCCATGTCTGTTTGGCAGAGCCCTTGCAGAATAAGGAGCCGGAGTGGGGGGGGGGACGATTGGGTTTGCCTGGGACTGTGTGTGCCAGAAACCACAGCCACAGCACCCGGCAGCCACATCAGGTGTGTTTTGTGGCTCCTCCACCAGGCTGGGCAGCCTGCCGGTGCTGGCAGCACGCGAGCTCACCCACACCACGCTGCCAGCTGGTCACTGCGGGTGAGGTGTCACGGTGTCCCAGGCAGGGCGGGAGGGACACGTGGTGATTCACGGTTTGTGGTTCCCTTTTCCCTCCAGGAGAACAGCCATTACACAGATGTGGAGGACGCCAGGCTACAGTAACCAGGTACAGCTCACACGCTGCTTTTTTTAGAGGCTGATTCTGAACGGCGGCTTTCATTCCGTGGGTGTTGGGGTGGGGGCTTGCTGCTTCCAAAGATGTTCTTTTCCACTGATCCGCTGTGTTTTCCTAGCGCTGAGCCTGGCTGCTCAGCTGGGTCACCGCTCAGCCCCTCACTCCCTTTCATAAACCACACATCTTTGAGGTTCAAGGGAAATGATGTACCTTTTATTTTTTCCTCCCCTTCTCTCCTCGCAGCCCATTCACAACAGCAGTGAGCAACAGTGTGAGGAAAGCACGAGCCTAAACCCTGTCCTGGCACGTTGAGCAAGACAAGCTGAATGGAAGTGCTGCTGTCATCTCTACCTGGCTTTCAAAAGGAGAAACATGGCCCGACATCTTCCATCCATCTGTAAAGCAAAGACAAAGCCAAACTCATCATCCCAGTGAATCCCCACTACCCCGTGCAATGGATTCGGAGCTCTGCAGGCAGCAGAGGTGGGAACCAAACCCTGCACAATCCATCACCATCACTGACTGGAGAACAGGAGAGCGGCTGTGTCACCAAAGGGGTCAGAGATGTTGTAGAGTTTTTTGTAGGAGAGGAGGGAGAACGAAGCCTGACCCAGTAAAGGCATTTCTCCCACGCTAGGTGAGAGCCAGAGCATTTGCGAACTGGGGGAGAAGTACTGTCTCAGTTTGGACAATTTGTGTTCTCAGGCTGAAGCTCATGTTGAGGAATCAGGTGTGGGGTGAGCTGTCCTCCCACCACGGTCACCTCCCGTTGTGTCTCTTTTGCCCCATGAGCTGCCACGGGTGCACGGTCGCTTGCAGGTGGAAAGGAGCCGGTGCTGGTGCACGTGCTGTGCTCTTTGCAGCCGCTTGAAGAGAGGGGAAAGGGGAAAGGGAGCTGCCTGCAGGAAAGCGAGTCGTCCCAAGCAGGAGAAACAAAGCATCCATCATCTTCGGTGGTTTGATCTCCTCGTTCTCCACTGGGAAACCACTACGTAAAGGCTGAGCAGGCTCTGCAGAGTGAGGGGGTGCAAGCATGTGTGGATGAGAGCCTTTTCTTGGACCAGCTGCTCCCTGGAAGGGATTTAATCCACCCACTTCTCCAACCCAGCACCAGAGACATCAGCCCCTTTCCCCAGGGTGCCGACATCTCCTCTTGCCCCAATCTCGCTGGGTCCTCACACCGACCCGGCACGCCGGAGAGCGGCACAACAGCTCCTGCTCCTGACAGCGAAGGCTGTGCTCCATCACCGCTCCGGGGGGGGTTCTGCGCGGCGTGACAGCTTGCCTGAGCGTAACGAGACTGGTAACGGTGAAGCCCCCAAGCCCGATGCATGCGGGCGTGCCGGCACCTCCCCTGCCTCCCCAAATTCAAGCTGCTTTTGACCCGTGCCACGTCCTGCGAGCAGAGGGCCACAGCAGCCAGCACACAGCTTGTCGGGGGAACCCCCTCACACCACAGCACCCCAAAAGGTCTCTCCGCCTTTCTCTTCTTGTTCGTTCCTCCTTCGTGGGCTTATCCAGTTTTTCTGAGTGCAGGGGTAGATGGGACTGAAACTCACACAGCACTTTATTCAGATCCGATGTGTTCTGCCCGTCCCCGCTGTCCCCCTCCAAAACACACACACACACACACACACGTATCAGTGCTTTGAACGGTGTCCACAGCTTCTCCTCGGTCAAACCCTCCCACAAAACGCGTGACACCCCCACCCAGGTTGTGTAGAGTGCTCTGAAAGGGGACTCCGGCCCTCTGCTCCAGCGCTCAAAGCCAGACCTCATCCACGGCGTCTCTCTTCGAAGGGTGAAGGGGAAAACAGGTCCCGGGGGGGCCACGCTTTCCCTCCCCCGAGGGCCATCCTGGAGCAAGCATGGCTCTTGAAGCACAATGTTTTATTTGCATTTCTTAGTTTCAAATAATTCGTGAGGGATTAAAGGGATAACCGTGCTTTCCCCTACCTTTTTCCGGTTCCTGTACAATTTACCCGTTGTGTTGTACTGAGCCGTTGTAGAGCTGTTTGCTAGGCTTTGAGAGGTGAGCTGCAGTTTTTGCCATGAACTGACTGTGATGCTGTTTGGGAGAAAGGTGACCTTGTACATACAAACCTGTATAATAAAAGAAAGAAATCTAATTTGCCTTCGCTCTCTTCTCTTTCTGCCATACACACACACACACTTTTTTTCCTCTATTTCAGACAAGTCATCTTTCACGGAATCACGGAGTTTTCAGAGTTGGAAGGGACCTCTAGAGATCATCTGGTCCAACTCCCCTGCCAAAGCAGGATTGCCTGGAGCACATTACTCAGGACTGCATCCAGGCGGGTCTTGAAAATCTCGAGAGAAGGGGACTCCCCACCCCCCCCGGGCAGCCCGTGCCAGGGCTCTGCCACCCCAACCGTAAAGAAGTTTTTCCATGTATTTGAACGGAACTTCCTATGTTCCAATTTGTGCCCATTGCCCCTCGTCCCATCACTGGGAACCACTGACAAGAATCTGGCTCCATCCTCCTTCAACCCACCCTTCAGATACTTTACACCATGTAAGGTCTCCCCTTGGCCTTCTCTTCTCCAGGCTAAAGAGTCCCAGCTCTCTCAGCCTTTCCTCACAAGGGAGATGCTCCAATCCCTCAATCATCTTAGTTGCCCTATGCTGGACTCTCTCCAATAGTTCCCTGTCTCTCTTGAACTGGGGAGCCCAGAACTGGACACAGTATTCCAGTTGTGGCCTCCCCAGTGCAGAGTAGAGGGGGAAAATGACCTCCCTCGACCTGCTGGCCACACTCTTCCCTATGCAGCCCGGGATGCCATTGGCCTTCCTGGTGACCAGGGCACACTGCTGGCTCATGGAGAATTTACTGTCTACCAGGACCCCCAGATCCTTCTCCTCAGAACTGCTTTCCAGCAGGTCCACCCCTAACCTGTACTGGTGCCCAGCATTCTTCCTCCCCAGGTGTGGGATGTTGCACTTGCTCTTGTTGAACCTCATGAGGTTCTCCTCTGCCCAGCTCTCCAGCCTGTCCAGGTCACGCTGGGTGGATGCGCGGCCCTCTGGAGTGTCAGCCACCTCTCCCAGTTTGGTATCATTGGTGAACTTGCTGAGGATACACTCTGTCCCCTCACCCAGGTCATTGATGAATATGTTGAACATGATTGGACCGAGTATTGACCCCTGGGGGACACCGCTGGTTACAGTTTCCCATTCTAAGCTTCAGCTCTGCCCACAGGATTTGCTTTCCCCCACACAAGGTACGTCCCACTGGGCTGAGCGAAACATCTGGGTTCACAGGCGCTCTGGGACTTTTCCTCTGGAGGCATGGAAACTCATTTAATGCAGGGGACAAATCCAGCCCTTTAATCTCTAGACTTTGCACTGGTCCAGCTTGTAACAGACTGGAAAAATGAGGCTGCTATTCCAGTTTGCACAAGCCAACGGTGCTAATAAATGCTGCTTAAGCGCAACACCTTTGGCCGTCTCCCCGGTCCCTTCCTCAGCAGAGCAGAGCTCGGAGCACGTTGCCAGCTGAGCACGTGTTCAATGCAGTAATCACCCAAACCCGGGCACATTTGGCACCTGCGCTGTGTGTGGAGGGCACCAGTGACCCCATGGGCAAAAGGCAGCTGCTACCACACTTTCAATGCTTTTTTGAGTTTCCAGTTCTAGAAAGTTCGGTGAGCCTGGCCTGAGCTGTCACCCAGGGCTGGCAGGCAAAGCTGCCTATTGCATTGTTTCCAAGTTCATGGTGAGCATGGGGATGCTTTAACACCCCGCCATCATGCCATCGGTCACCAGTTCACTTCAAGATGAGGAAAGCGGCATGGGCAGACTCATGGCTGGGCATCTCTGTGCCAGGGAGAAGGAGAAAATATGGGGAAAACAAATCAAAACCAGCAAGTCAAAATGTTTGGCTGTCAAGAAGCTCGACATCAGCCCAACCTCAGGTCCGTTGAGCCACGTACCTGGGCTCTGTGAGAGAGATGGTGGCTCAGTGGCCCGGAGGAGGGCAGAGCGTTTCCCTGGCTGGGGCCAGGTAATTGCAGCACGGTGCAGCTCATCAGCTTTAGGCCATTAGAGCATGGCCAAGGTCTCCTAGCACACAACACGTTTGATTTTGTTAATTATTTCGTGGGGAGAGCAAGGTACTTGGGGAGCTTTTAGGCAGGCCCCTGTATGGTACTTAACTTTGCTATTGGCTGTAGGTAGGGCCTCAGCGAAACGAGTTCTGGGGTTTTCATGCTTAGTGAGTTTTGTGTGTGACCATCCAGAAGATCCTCTCGTGATGAGGCAAAGGCAGAGCAGCGGGGTGGGACCGGGCATGCGCCCCACTCCTTCCCTTTCACCCCTCAAGGCCATAAAGCGGCTGCAAAGCTCTGTGCTGCCTTCCCTGGGGCCCACGGAGAGAGGAGTGGAGGGAGAGGAGGTGTCACCGCGTCCCTCCGAGCGCTGCTTTCCCCGGGGCAGGGAGGGCAGGCAGGGGGAGAGACAGATGCCCACAGCAGGGGCAAAGGCAGAGCTTTGGAGGAAGAGGCAGGTGAAAGCTTGTGGGCTGTAGATGTGTAAGGGCTGCAGAGCGTTGAAGGCGCCCACAGAATGCAGACAAAGCCACCGGCGGTGTTTCAGTGTGCCCCTGAGCACAGGCAGCTCCTGTTCTCTGACTCCCCCATCCCGTCTTTCCAAGCCTGAGCACATGGGTGAGATATGGTGTGGGGTGCTGCATGGTCGGAGCACAACTCAGGGCTTCAACCACAGCCTGTCCATCCTCCTCCTCAGCCTCAGCCCAAACCACGCTCTGCTCTCACAGGGGACCAGACAGCCGGAAAGAGCAGAGGCCCCATGACTGGGCTTGTCCTGCTTGACAGAAAGGTGTGTGGCCCTCCCCAAGGCATTCTAAATATCCATGACACAAAAAGATCCGTCAGATCTCATTAGCTCTTGAATGAACATAAATGGGGTCCCACCTTTCATGCACCCAACCTCCTTCTCCATGATCCAGTAGATCCCCATAGAGTCGCTCCCTGTAGACCATCCCTGCCCTGCTGGGAGGTGGGAAGACAAGGGTTGGGCCAGTCCACTCTCCCCAGCAACAGTTAATCCAACATCTGCACATTCTGAAGAAAAACAACCAAGATAAACTGAGCAACTTGACTGAACATACACGCAGTTCCCATCCTGTGAATTGGAAAAAAAATAAAAATAAATAATAAATGCTTTTGTTAGAGCCTTTCCCCACCACCCACAAAGGCAAGATCTCATTACCAAGTGCCCTGGACCTTACTTGGCTTCTCACATTTGCTGCTCCGCTTGTCGCCATCCCATCTGCCTTTGGTGGCGACAGCAGCGTGGTCTTTGTTGGCAACGAAACCAAAGGTCCCAACCGCCACCACTTCGCCTGCACCTCTGCAGAGGAAACATGAAATGTATGAGGTTGTCGACACACTCTGGGCTTAAATGTACCGCTCTGGATGGGAATAGTGGATGTGCGGGAGGTTTTGGTGCTCTGCTGGTTTCATACGCTGACCTCGGCAGTCATTAGAGCAACAGAGCAGGGTTACTCCAGGCCCAAATCCTCCTTTTATGTGCTTCTGGGCATGGAAAGACTGTCAGGCCAAAACGCCTGTGATCTTGCATTCAGTTTCAGTCAGGGGATGCAACAAAAGCCCCCACTGACTTTAATAAATCATATTAACTTCAATGAGCATCACAGTTGAAGTCCATGCAGTGCTTTGGAAATACTTCAGTTCTTGCAGCTGTAACAGGACCCATTCTTTGGGGAATTTGTAAAAGCCAGTTGCTGCCTCTGTGACAGTTGTCATATCCCTCCAGCATTGTCTTCCCATTATCTGCAGGAGATTTAATTCCATATTTTTCCTCTGCTCAAGAAAGTTGTGGAAACATTTGGAGATGTGGTCAAGAACCCCAAGGGCTCTTGGTGGAATCTATCCATTCTCTGCCAGGAAAACACATCCAAGCCTGGGAGGGGGACGGTCTGATGCCAAAAGGACTCAGCCATATCCAAAATCCTCTGCGCGCATCCAGCAGAGGGGCCTGAGCAGCCGTTCCTGCACTAAGCCCTGTGCTGCTGGCACCGCTCGCGCACCCACCATGGCGGTGTACGGATGGGCCCGTGCCAGTATGGCCACGCTGTACCGGTTTAGCAAGAAAACCCTCCAGTTCAGCACCTTTTCGCTGCCCAGATTTCCTTCCTAGCAGGTGGGCTATTTTCTCTGACAGGCTCAAGGGGGTTCCTCAAACACAGCTTCCCATGGATCCCAGCGTTCACCCCCTCCCCGGGCTGAAGGCCCCAGTGATTCGCCCAAACTAGTCGCAAAGGAGACCCAGAGAAAGCGTGATCGGGACAGGCGAGATGCGAGAAGGGGGGAAAGGGAAGGACAGGGGTGAGAGATGCTGGTGGCAGCGGGAACCTGCTCTCCCAGCCCTGCCCGCAGAGCTGCCTACAGTGCCGCAGCGTCCTCGCTGACGCCTTCTACTCCCGTTTGCGAGCAGATGTCGCCGGGGGTGAAGCACGGACCAACGCCACAGCATCCCCCGGCTGCTCACCGGCTGCTTCTTCACCTCTCCTGCCCCGCTGGTGGGTGACATCCCCAGCACCGCGGCTGAGACCACCACGTGAGCTGGGCCAGGCAGGACGGCGTCCATCCCGCCAGCAGCTCTGGGGCACAGCCCGCCACGCATCGGGCACAGCCTTAGCAGCTCCTTGAGGCCAAGGTGAAAATTTCCCCGCATTAGGATCATGACCGAGACCTGGGAGGCTTCAGGAACTTTCATCTGCACGTCTCCTTTGATAAAACTGCTTCAGGTGTGACAAGGCGGCAATGCTTAAATATATTTATTTAAGCTGCTTAAAGACTGGTCCGGCTGCGGGTCTCAGGGACCCAAAAGCAGCGTCCTACCCCATGGCGACACAGGAGCCCAGCCACACGGGAGACTTGTCCTCGGAGGCAGGTCCAGCCCCCACCACAGGTCCACCCAGCTGCACCATCAGCCCCAGAGGGCGGCAGCACCGCGGTCCCAGAGGCAGGAGCAGGGATGCCGGAGTGCCACCAGAGCCGGCTGTTCACACTGTGTCACACGGGGAGAGAGCGTGTGCACACGCTGCTATCACAAGAAATTAGGACCTTATTTGCATATCAGCATCTAATATGGTATTTCATTAAAGGCATTAAGAGCTTTACGTGAAGGGAATTCAGGCTGGGCAGGGAGCCGGCAGCCAGCAGGAGGAACGGGAACAAAAGTAGAATCGTCTTAAACATACCATAATGAACTATCTTTGTAGCTCAAAGCTCTTCTACAGTAATTCACATACCCCTGGCTGATGGGGAATCAGAAATCATTCTTACAGACTCACAGCACTCATGGCCAACACAGCCTCCTGGGACGCGCATCCGCATTCAAAAGCCTAAACTGGAAGAGGCACGAGAGAGAGAAAAGGAGAAACAAAGTCGTGTTAACAGCAAGGTGGGAAGGTGGATTTAAACTAAAAGGACAGCAAAAAAAAAAAAAAGGAAGACTTTAAGAAAAGTAACAGTGCAGGCACCAAACAGAATCCCAGACTGGTGGGGGCTGGAAGGACCCTCTGGAGCTCCCCCAGTCCAACCCCTGCCACAGCAGGGTCACCTCCAGCAGTGGCACAGGACGGCGTCCAGGCGGGGTTGGGATGGCTCCAGAGCGGGAGACTCCCCCACCTCTCTGGGCAGCTGTGCCACTGCTCTGCCACCCGCACAGGAGAGAAGTCTCTCCTCGGGTTGAGATGGAACTGCCTATGGTCAGGTTTGTGCCCGCTGCTTCTAAACCCTCCGGGACACCTGCGGTTGCAGCCCAAAGTGTAACCCAGCAGACATGACATTTTCCAGTTCTCACAGCTCGGACACATGGGACATCCCAGGAAGCAGCAGCGAAGCAACACCAAAGATATCCCAGGGTTACATTGAAGCAAAAACATAATTCCTGTTGGTTTTACTTGCAGCCATTTGCTCTCAGTCTATTACAAACCAGCCTGGCTTTAAGCCCTGCCAGGCACAGCTGGTCACACCTGCATTTGCCTGGGGCTGGGGGAAGCGAACTGCCTCCAAGCCAACAGTTGTGGACTGGCCACCCTCCTTGCGGAGCGCAAACCCAGAGGGAAGGCGGCTGTCCGGGGGCCGTACCCATGGGAAATTCAGCCAGGTGGCATTTCTTCCCGCCCCGAGGGTCACGGAGGGCAGGCCAACAGCGGCTGAACCTCTGGGACATGCAAGCAGCTGTTCCTTCATCTGATGTTTCTGCTGCTCTTGTTCTCCTCTTCCAAAAAAAGCAGCAGTTGATAGAGCAAGGTACCCTTGCTCCAGCATCACCGTTACTTGTCACATACTTGCACACATGTGGCACAGTTTTCCCGACAAGGCCATCATAAAAAAATTCTCTTCCTCCCTTGCAACAGCGGGAGCGTTGCCCAGGTTGTGGAGCTCAGCCCAACGCCGCGGGCAGGAGCACAGGGATCAGAGCGGCGCTGCCTTCACCACGAGACACTGGTGGGAAAGTGGTCCAAAACATGGCCAAGATGAACAATGCTGACACCGCAAAACCAACATTAAAAGTCAAATGTTTCAGAACCTTAATAGCAGAAATAAGGACAAAAAGATGTATTTGGCTTTTCTAATTCACTCCAGGTCCAGCTTTCAAAACCGCTCGACGCACTGGGTGTTGAGCTCTTTTGAAAAAACATACCACAGCTGTGGATGTTGACACTTGGAGCTGTGCTACAAAAAGCTTTTGAGAAATCTGGTCCTCAATGAATCAAAAACGATGATCCATTGGGAATTGCTCCCATCTGCAGAAAACCTTAGTGATGCATTTGAGGAGCGATTTTCCACCAGGGCAGAACACCAGAACACCACCCGCCCGCCCATCCTCACTGGGCTGGTTATCGCCGCCGGCCGCAGCGCTGGGCAGAGGGAAGCCTGAGAAGATAACAGGGGTATGTGGTGGGGTAGCAACAGGCACCACACAAGCAGGAGCCTTCTATTCCTGCGTGGCACAACATATGCTTTCCATCATCCCAGCTCACAATCCCTCACTGTGCTCATTTAAAACACAGACACACACAAAAATAATCCATCGCTGCTCCTGCAACTGCTCCTCACCGCTTTCAACTCGTGCCTTAATGGATCTGAATTATTCCCCCAGCAGGAAAAGTGTTTCCCCAGCAGCAGAGCATACAAAGCCCGCACTGAATCTGGGAGCGAGGTACTGAAACTGGCTGGAAACCACACGGAACCAGTCAGCCAGGGCAAAAACCATAGCACTCACTTGCAGGAGGTACATTTCATCTGTAGTGGTTTTAAGACTATTTCTGTCTCTTGTACCATTTCATTGTAAGGAACCAAAAATCCTGGGTTTATTGCCATCATGTCATCTGTTTCTCTGGTAAAAGACAGCTTTTTCCATGAACTATAAATATATATGTTGAAAAGAGTCGGTATGGTACTGTCTTTCTGCAATGTCAGAGTAGAGACCATTTCCCACATTATAATTTTTGTTGTGGGATCATTTTCCAACCCAAGACATCTCTGTTCTTTCCTTACCAAAGACAAAAATAATTGCATTGGCAAAGGAGCAGCGACGCTCCCTGCCTTTCCAGCCACCAAGCCCAGATGTGCGTCCTCCCAAACCGCAGCCAGGAACTACGCTAATAGGATGGGCTTTGTGTTTAGATATCCAACTTAGCACCTTCGCTGGCCATCACCACTCACTGTGTCTGGAGAACATCTGCCTTGGAAAACTGCTGAACACACAGCAGGGACCAACTCAAAGAGCCTGCTGAACTTGAGCCAGTAAAGGAACCATAAGAACGCAACGGCGCAGAGGATATGCAAAGAGCAACCCAACTTCGAGATGGAAAAACCCTGCTCTGAGACTGACTCATACGTGACGATATTAAACATAAGAGCCAGCACCAGTGGAAATAAAGAGCATACATTGTCTGATCCCTTTTGCTCTTCAGAAGACAAGGACCGGCCACAGCATTGGCTTGGCAGAGCACGCGATGGGAATGCAGAGGGACGGGCTGTCGCTGTGTTAGTTCCTACCTCTGCCTCCTCCCCATCAGCTCTGCTCCTCACAGTGCTCCCCTCTGCCCTTCCTCCGGCTCCTTGACTCCTTTCAAGCACCACTGCACCCCACAAGGCTGTGGATATAAAAGACCCACTGTGACTATCATACTCTTCTGGAGAACGCTTGATGCGTACCAGGCAAAGCGGGGTGCACTGGGCATTACAATCCAAATTAGAAAGGTCAATCTGATACACGCAACCACCTTTTTAACAGCAGAGCTCTCAAGCAACACTATTTCAAGACAGCAGGAATACTAACCCAGAACCCGTGCCTCTGCACGCACAAATCGATACCTTTCCCATTCCATTTCTCAGGTTTTTTTTCTCTATGGCATTTGCACCCTTGCCCAATCCTCAACTTTTGTTATTTCTACACGTTAAGTTCAATCTAATTTTTTTCATTACCTACGTATTTCCTTTCTATCTTCAAGAACCCTTCAACCTTCACAGCACAACCGCTCTCTGCTGCACGGGGACGACCGCAGCTCCGTCTCTGGTAAAGCGGCAGGAGTGGGACTTGCGCCGGTGGCAGCAGGAGCTGCGAGATGTCAGCCCTGGGGGTGCTCGGGCTGCGGAGGGGAGGGCAGCCCAGGCCGGAGGGGGAGCTCAGAGCCACAGCGGTGCAAACACTCCCCATGTTTGCTTGGAGTTTCCTTCTGCTGGGTGATCCTGAGCCGTTCGGGGAGAGAAGGACAGCACAGCTGGGACATCCGCTCCTGATCTTCACCCCGTGCTCCAGCTTGGCCCCCTCCTTACTGCTCAGATGATCCCCCATCACATCCACACATGCCAAATCATCCTGTCTCCCGATTTTGGCCAGCTCAGAAGACACCTCTCTGCCCGTAGCATCTCCACGATGCGCAGATGGGGCTCCAGCCCCAGCACGCTCCTCATTCTCCAAGCCCGAGTACGTTCTTGGTCGGGGGCAGGATCTGATGGCCACCTCCCTCAGCGAGAACAAAGTGTAGAGGGGAAACAATGTGCTTCAGCATGCAGCTTAAATGAATTTGAGAAAGTGGAGTAGGTCTGGAATTAAAAACAAACTGTCATGTACAGACAAAAAAATAATTTGCGACCACACGGCCAGCTCCAAGCAGCCTCTCGCTAACATGGAAATCTCAAGAGCAACCACAGCCTCAAACCTAAATAACCACTTCAAAAGAACCCAAGAGATCTTTGCACAGCTCCTTCAGAAGAGCAAAAGAAAGAAATGCAATCCTCCCTGCTGGCTGAGACTCGTAGGAAAGCAACCCATTGTTTGAGGGTGTCAGAAAGCGCGGAGACAATGCAGGGAAGAAAAACATTTTAAGCTTCGTTTCAGATGAGCTCATGTTTCCCAGAACTTATTTTTTCACATTCATGGTGGGAAAAAAGGCTATTTTGGTGCTGAACAAAAGCATAGCACAAGGCTCCCAGGATCACGAGCAGCACAGAAAGACATTTCAGTCCGCAAAACTGAAAAGAACCAAAAATTTTTCTTTTTACTTGCCTTTTGTGCCTTTTTTTCAAAATTAATCACACCTAGCTTTTCTCCCTGTAACGAAGGCAATAAAACTCCTTTTCCTTTTTTAATGAAAATGAGTATTATCAGAAGAGGACTGTAAGACCACACTAGAAGCACCAGGATCCGGTTGCGTGACCCAACACTGGTGACAATTAGGGCACAAGCACGGTGTCCTCAAACCGGGACACGGGGTTTGCCAGCGAAGTCCCCCGGTCCTGCTCCACTCCAGGTGAAACGTTCCCACAGGGAAGAAAGAAATACACGCAACCTGCGGGGTAATTACCCAAGGCAGCAAGTGAGGCTAGGGGAAGAAACAAAGATTTTAAACCTAATTTGCTTTAATACAGAATGTAGAATTAAGGAAGCTGCTTCTGTGTTAGAAAACCCAAAGTCTCCCTGAGCCCAGCGACCCGCTCTGGACGACGGAAGGGGCTGAAGAAGGAGATATCCACACGTTTCTGCTGGGTACGCGGCAGAAAAGTGATTAACACCACAGATGTAAAGTTATGACTGGTTTATTTCAGAAATCTGCTGTTGTTTGTAACATGCAAAAAGGAAGACGGATGAACCGCAAGCTCACACAGCAAGGACCGAGCCTGGCCGTTCAGTCCCCAGCAGAAGGGGAGAAGGTATTTTAATTCCTGCAAGTAAAAGCCAATTCCTCACGTCTATCAGGCAGCTTATCAGTGCTTGCAGGGCCTGCTTAAATTTCTACTTCTGTATAAAGAAGTACGGTCGCTCCCTTGGGCTTGTGACACAGACTACCAGCACAGGTTCAGCCGTATTCTTATCTACGGAATATATAAGAACATACACTGTATATATGTATATGACACCTATGTGAATACGTATGTATCTCTTATCTATATTCATCTATGGTGCAGCACCTCCAGTAAAAGCACAGTCCCTCTGGGCTCTTTCTATAAGCTATGAAACTGGCTGAATCGCCTCTGGAGGCACTTCCCCATCTTCATTACTGACTAGAGAAAGAGCTGAAAAAAATGGGATTTCTCAGCTGAGGGACTGGAGCCGCGTACGGTCCCTTCAAGCCAAAGGCTTTTTACAGGTGAGAGAGCACATGTTAAAGATCAGCAACAGCCCCCAAACTTGTTTCTCTTTAGGATTCCACGATTTCCACATAATATCGTCCTTCAAAAGCCTTTTCCCTCCTCCCGTCACGAGAACATTTAAGCAGCTGATCAGGATCAGAGCGACCTTTCTTCTCCATCAGCTCTCTGCACTCAAAGGCGTACTGAGAGAAAGGACAGATGGGTTTGCGCTCCCTTCTCTGCTATGAGATTTTACTGTTTATCCAAAATCTTTTAGCTATTAGGCCAAATTAGAGCTGTTCGAGAAGAGTTTTCCCAAGGCTGACAGACACCTGGGACTACATCAAGCCATGACTTAGGCTAATGCCAAAACGCACAGAGCAGATGGCGAGGTAGAGCCATAGAGGTCCAACCTAACCCTGGGCGATCCCCATGAACGTTTTGGGCACCCAAACATCTGCAGACTTCAGCCGTAAGGCCCTTTGCACTGCCGGAAAAGCCCACGAGAGGCTGTCAACAGGACAGGCTTCTCCTGCTACCTGACCACGATCTCTAACCCGGGTGTTTCTGGCCGTTCTCCTTCAGGGATACCAATTCCCATCATTTGTCCTTCACGTTTCCTAGGGAAGAGCGAGCTCAGAGGCTGGAAAAACACAACAGTTGACAGGAGAGCTCAGAAGCAGGAGAAGTGAACCCAGACTGACCAGCCAGGGTTGCAGCATGGTCCCTCCAGCCCGATGTCCTGGAACAGGCTGCTCGGGGAAGAGCTCGCACTGGAGCAGCCCGGGTGCAAACCCCACGCGTCGCGAGGGCGGTCACTTCTCCATGGAAAGCTACAGGAAATTATATTCTGCTACTCAGGCAACACGGGACTAACCTTCACTATGGCAAACCCAATTTAAAAATGGAAAAGCAAGCAGTTATTTTGGAAGCTGGTGTGGCTTTGCGCTTTGTCGTCCATACAGGCTGAAGCTGAACTGGTACTTCTTGTGCAGGTGCTGTTTTTCTGTTAAACATCTGCCTTCAATGCTTTGTGAAAGCCTGGCCTCTCCCTTGCTTGGATACTCGGGCAATCTGGAATAAACCTCTAGGAAAAAACTGAGCAGAGGGGCAGAACCAACAGCTGTAAAAATGTCATTGAAGAGATTAACAGGTAAGTTCCAATGAATCTGAGCCGTCAGCATCTCACTCAACTTCATGTTCTCTTGACTTTCCGAGCTTTCCTGCTGTTTCTATTTCTGTACCTCCTCCACTAGATACCGCCATATGCACTCTCACCTCATTACAGAACACCCCGTGCAATTCATGACAAATCTTGTCCTGTTTGCAGCGGCAGCTTTGAAAGTCTGATTTTTCTTTCCCTGCCTCACAACCTTGGGTGACCAAGTTTCCCTGTCAAGCGGGCCCACAGCTGACACAAACCAGGGATTTCAGGGTGTGGTGTATGTCTGGAGGACGCAGTGCACAATGACCCATGCACAGGACCAACAGAAATGCCCCACTCTCAATGGAAACTTTTTTATAAATGCTGCTTCTTCTTTACACCATTATAAAAACACTACTGCTTTGATTGAATCCTTGCTCTGGCCAGAAGCTTCCACAAAAAGTTTGATCTCGCTTGTTTTCATCACAGAATCCCAGAGTGGTGGGGGCTGGAAGGTCCCTCTGGAGCTCCCCCAGTCCCACCCCCTGCCAGACCAGGGTCACCTCCAGCAGTGGCACAGGACGGCGTCCAGGCGGGTTTGGGATGGCTCCAGAGCGGGAGACTCCCCCACCTCTCTGGGCAGCTGTGCCACTGCTCTGCCACCCGCACAGGAGAGAAGTCCCTCCTCAGGTTGAGATGGAACTTCCTACGGTCAAGTTTGTGCCCGTTCCCTCGTGTCCTGTCACCGGGCACCGCTGGAAACAGACTGTTCCCATCCCCCTGGCACCCTCCCTTTGAGTATTTAAAAGCGTTGATGAGGTCCCCCCTCAGTCCTCTCTCCTCCAGACTGAAAAGACCCAAACAATTCTTTCAGCAGAACGGCACCACACCACCTCGAAGGTAGCTGATCCCACTGCCTCTATACTGAACCTGGGAACCGGATCATTCTCATTTTACTGGTTACTTTGGTGACCTGAGCACAGTCACCTAACCCTTTTTGAGTTTCAACCCCCCCGGCTACGCAACGGAGATAAAAGCATTTACCTGGCAAAAGCGAATTGTAAAGAGATTATTCCCCTTACAAGGGTATCCATACATTTCAGGCTGACTGACAGCAACACGACTTCTTCCGCGCAGTTCTCCTATGACCTCCAGCCACACGTCTCAAAAGATTTTCTTTTGCGTGTTCTGGGCTGAAAGATGTGTTGCATCTTTACTGCTGGAAAGGAACAGAACCTGCAACAGCCCAGGTTACGTAGAGAAGATGTAAGAGAACTCTGGGCATGGCCAGAGCTGTAGA
The DNA here is from genome assembly GCA_017639485.1 of Pluvialis apricaria. Taxonomy (NCBI): domain Eukaryota; kingdom Metazoa; phylum Chordata; class Aves; order Charadriiformes; family Charadriidae; genus Pluvialis; species Pluvialis apricaria. The sequence goes on along the minus strand of CM030021.1, from coordinate 2,055,911 downwards.
GAGGAGCGACACAGCTGCATCACTGCGCTCTCTGTGAGCTCCCCGGCTCCCCCCAGCCCATTCAAACATGGACACCCTTCTGCTCTGCAGTCTCTCAGCACCTCAAAAAAACCCGGCTCCCACATCCCCATCAGCACCATACAGTCAATTTTTAGCTCCCAGAGAAAAAAAGCAGGCAGAAACACCATTCTGTCTGCCTCCAAATACATGTCTACACGCAGACCCAAGGCAAACAAAGCTACCACCTTATTCTGTTAAGAACTCCATCCTGTCGCAGCCTGCTCGCGTTCAGTTTAGGTACAAAACTCTGCATTTTTTGCCTCTGAACACACACTGCATCTCAAACTTACACCAGCCGTACAAGCAGAAAGAGGTATTTATGTTCACACAACGCTTGTGGCAGACTATACTCCTTTTTGAATGTACACTGGAAGAAAGTGTTTGTTTTTAAAAAAAATTAAAATCAACTAGTATCTGCTCCTAGAAACAGGAGCACACTTCATGTGTCAGTGAGGTTATTCCACAGGTTAAATTAGTCTTCAGCTCAAGATGTTTCACTCAAGTATTAATTATCAAAACCAATGCCTTCAGGATTTCATGCACACACTCAAAATTCATCTACTAAATACACCTATAAAGCTCTCCTGTGAGCTGGGAGAGCTCACACATGATGGGTTTGAACAATTACTTATTTCTTTATTAACTTGACCTTTTTGATCCAAACATACTGAAGTCAAACTTTGTATTTAATGCACTAAAATGCAGCACCAGCTCTAGGCCATACTGTATTTTTCTAAAGTATGTTAAAGGTATTAAATTCAGGAAAAAGCAAGCATTTAAAACCAGAAAGTATCATTGCTCTTCGGCTCTTTCAGTATGTCCCAACAGCAAGTCACTGAAACGAAAAGGCAATTAGCACTTCTCCAGGAAGTTTTACTTCCTACAGGAGAATGCTTATTTGCTAGAGAAAAAAACAATACAACAATAATGTTACAAGAGGCACTGATCCTGGCTTTATTCACTTAAAGATACATCCAACATTTGTTATAGCTCACTTGAAATTCAAAATGCTTTTAAGAAACCAACCATAAAACCTTGATTTTTGCCTTACAGTGCTGTCAAGTTTTCAAATAGCAAGTAAGTGACTTCCCAGCAAGACCGTGTTCTGTATTAACATACATACAAAGATTAAAACTTGGTAGAAACTCTGCAGTTTCTGACATTTGATGAATTGCATTCAGAACAACCACCGTTTTCTCTGGGGAGGAAACTACTCCGCTTACCTGCGGGGACGGGCGCCCGGGCTCCTGAGCTACTACACCTTACCCTGACCCTGTGCCATTTTGGCAGTTAAATGAAAATTGTCCCCCCCTTTACAGTATTCAAGAGGGACTTCACTCCCCATTTGCATCTTTGTACTTGGCAGTTGTAACAAAATTTCTACAGCGCTAGAAAAACTAGTTAGGACAGCACTACGCACGTCCCCTAGAGATTACTGACGCTGACTGCTAGTGGAGAGAAGTGCACGTTATGATCAAGAAGCACAATGTGTTAATTTGGAACTCAAACTACTTGGCAGTATCTTCTGTAAATTCAAAATTTGTATAAGACAGTGTGTTGCAGCCATCATATAATGATGTTACCTATATCTTTTTTTTTTTTTTTGCTGCATTTAGTTAAGATTCTTTTTAAAGTGGTGAAGAGTGCAGGACTTAAGAAATATAAACATTTCTCTATTAGAAATTGCAAAATTTAGTATTCTGACACTATGAAAGCTTACAGTACAGTTTATCAACTCTATGTTAAGATTCAGCATCAATATGGTGTCTGAACTATCTCAGAGCTACATTCTGCCTAATTAAGCAGTATCAACATGTCCTGATGTCACTTTCTGTGCAAAATGCATTCCCATACAAATGTGGCTATAAAAGCACGAGCGGTTCTCATGTTGGTATATTAATCCCTGTTACTTTTTGGGACTGATTTCTGTGTTTAATGATAGCCTAACTAAAAATAAGCCTGTTATGTAAAAGCAAAATAACCTTTATCTTAAACTTTATTCTGGGTCTTGGACATAGTTCAGTGACATGATCTGCAGAACAACAGGCCAACCATTCCCATGAACTCTTTAAAGAGGAAACTGAAGGAAAAATCCAAATCGAAGACACTCACTGTTATAGTATCTTTAATTTATCTTGTGTTTTACAGAAGTCTGAATGGATTAAAAAGCACCTCCTTTCCCATCACGTTCCTTACAGTTGGTAAAATATATTCAATGAGCAAATGTATGTGAACAGCTTGAGGATCTGCATCTTGCAAGGATTTCACAGACCAATCAATCAAAAGCCAAATTTCTTGGTTTTTACAATCTTGTTTTAATACAATGGTAAATCCATTCCGATTGTAAACCTGTCCAGTCATATCTCCCCAGAACACTTTGCAAAATCCAGTGTTGATTAGCAAACTAGTTAGCTTTGGCACGGAGCTGTGCTCTCTTGCCTGTGACAGCCTGGAAACCAGTTTTGATGCTGGCGACGGAGCAGCGGGAGTGGCAGGTCTCACACTGCAAGAAATATAATCTGGTGTCCTTCTGTAGGATTGTGTCTGGTGACCGACACGTATGACAGGTGACATACTCCTCTGCAGAAAAGGAATTAAGTTGCAGTTAAAAGATAATGCATTATCAGTGGACGAGTCACCGCTTCTTCAGCCTTCAGTTTAACAATTGCATTTGAACAGTCTTTCAAGACACCTACCAACTTAGAAGTGGCTTACTATGAAAACCACAGAGGTTGAGGCAACCTAAAAATTCCCCCTAGTTCCCAGGTTAATAAGGACTAGGCTTCATATGGTACATTATGCACTGACACTGGCGTTTTAAAAATAGTAACAACTAGCTAAGGCTTCCCACTGGTGTTCCGTAACTTCCTCTGCTGAAACAGCATTCACAGATGTCAGCAACTCTTGTACAGGCACAACACTAAAGCAGCAATTTTTGTTACATATAATCTGCGAGTCCTTTGACTAGCAGCACGCACACTGTATTTGTTAATTAACGTGTACAACAGAGTTCAAAATTAACAATTAATGTTACTTTCCATAGTCCTCATCAAAGCGAAGAAATGAAAGTCAAATGAAAACAAGCAATACTCCAATGCTCTTAGTGTTTTCCTTGGTATGTTTTAGTGCCAGGACAGAGTACGACCTATGTGCTTACTATAACCACAGCAGAACCACCTGTACTTGCATTATTCCATTCTAAAGCTGCAGCAAAGTTGCAGTTTGTTAGCACAGAATCTCCACAGCATGCACACACGTGTGGGCCACACGTCGGCCACCAGTCATTAAAAGGGGTCTGACAGAAATCCGTAGTGGAAAAGGGAGTTATACTTACTGATATATCTTCTCAAGACATTTTCTATCTGTTTTTGCTGGAATCTTCCTTTGATTACAAGTTGGTTGTTACCATCTATTGAGCCACTAATTTAAAACAAAAAACTAATTATTTGATTTGCAGAAGACATCAAGCAAAATTCTGAAAGCACCTGAGAACAAACAGGAAGTTCTGCCCACGCACAACCCTCACCGCAGCGAAAGCAAACTCCAGCAGAGATCAGTCTCACAGTTAGGCTACCCAAACAGAAGAACTTTACAGAATTGAGAATGAACTCCTGCTTATCTCACAGAAGCGACCAAGACAACTCGGTGTAATACACCTAATTGTAATACAGCTAATCAGATCCTTCACTAGCCATTCTGATGTAGTAAGTTGAATGTTTTTTCACATTTTGATTTCTACGTTTTTGTTTAAGTCGTCCAGTGGTGAAAAGACTCCAGAGCCCAAGCAGACGGGCATTTGTTATATATACGTTGCAATTAGACTCCTTGATTCTCTACATGTAACAACATTGCAGTCTACAACAGAGAAATGAATAGACAACCGGAAAGTACACTACCACAGCATGTGATCTTTGATAAGAGATGTATAAAATCAACACTGGTTTTATACGGAGACAGGTGGATTTAACTGCCGCATTAGACAGAATAACCAGCTACAGGCCCACAAGACTCCACGAAAACATGGAATACCGGGTGGGAAGGGACCTCAAGGATCATCTGGTCCAAATTTTCTTGGCAAAAGCATGGTCTAGACAAGATGGTCCAGCACCATGTCCAGCTGAATCTTAAGTGTCCAATGTTGGGGAATTATGACTTGCCGCTAGGCAGGCAGGCATCCTCTCTTCCCTAGCTAGCTATCGTCTGCTTTAAGTCGATACAAGCCACAGAGCCATCCTCACTGACTGTGACGAACAGCTCTGCTGTCAGAGCATCTTTGAGAAAGGTCCCAAATCTGGAATTCAAACCCTTATCCAGACTGTTCCCTGGGACTTATAGTTTGCCCCTGTACCTCCTCCCTAAGATGGTATCTCTTCGATCACCCAGCACAGCGTCTCTGTGCAGGGAAGAAAAGCCTGATGTTCAAGCACATTACACAGACCTAAACCCAAGAATTTTATTTTTGATCAGACAATGTCAGCTACGTTGCCATTGCTTCCTATATGCATAAGCACATACATAGCCCAGTAGCCTTACCTTGTACCCAATTCTGCCAACAAAAATGCCAGAAGATGTTTTGGCTGACGATGTAATCTAAAAATAAAATAAGGATATGTTTAACCTCACCCCTTCAGAGAAATTTGATATTCATACAGGACTGGCAAGCTAAAACAATCTTAAATTACTAAGTTTAAAAGGGAGCAGTGCCAGAGGGTCTGCACCAAAGAGCACAGGCAGACAATGACTGAGGACACAAGAAAGCTGAGCAGTCCACAAATAAAACCCCAGCACCCCCCCTGCAAACCAAACTCACAATTAGAGTAGCTATTGAAAGTAAGTTTCCTATTTGAGATTTTCCATTCTTATTCCTCCATCCCCCCACCATGCCTTGAAGAAAGTGTTACTTAGCTACCATTTACAAATTCACTTTAGTACACTACCCAGATCCTCAGTACGATTTCATCAGGATTGTTTTCCGGCACACTTCTGAAACCAAATCAGATATGCATTCCCAGAAGCGCCCACAAAGAATAGAACTGCCGTCACAAGAAATAATTAAGACATAGAAAGCACTGCAGAAAACAGTGGCAAAAGTTACTGAACTCCACACCATTTACCAAGAGAATAGTATTTGTAGTCAGCTCAAATTAGAAAGAACTTTCCCAAGCTCCCCGTCCAAGACTTGCTAATAAATATCACTGGTGACCCAACTACGGACTTGATAGGAGCCAGTGAACTCACAAAAGCAGTAGATTTAGTTTCAGTCCATGAGGCCCATGTAGCAAGCCTACCATTTTCATCATTTAAGAATAAAATAAAAAATTATCTCAATAAATCATCCTCAAATATCTTCTCACAGAGAAATGTAGAGGAAACATGCAGTATGATTGAAATAGCTTTCGGTTTACTCCTGGTTTGCCATAGCCTTTTGCCAGAAAACATGCGTTCTACACAACAGCCAACAGCAGAGAAAAGTGCATTCAGCTGCTATTCCTGGGAAATGTAAAGAGGAAACTTACAATTTGCAGATATCTGTAAAGTTGACAAAAGATGTTTTCTTGGTCCCTACTCTTACAACCTGTGGAGGCTTCATGACAAATTTTCGTTTTTCTCCAGCTACCATATCTGGGTTTTTTTCTCGCATGATGTTAAATACTCTATTGAGCAACTGCAAAAAAAAAAAAAAGGATTCACATCAACATGAATATCTTCCATTTCTCAAATGAAGTACTTCACTTCTAAAAAAAACTTGAAACAGCATTCACAATGCATATGAGGCCATCTTTGCCCATTAGCATTTCCCCATATGCTTTTGAACACACACTTAAGAAAACATTCTGATAAATGCAAAATATAAAAGCTGTTTCCCCAAGGATATACTTCATAATCTGCAAGTACCTCAGCTTGTTTGCAGAGGTGTTTTAACTATCACTAATACTGCCCTATATGAAAATTAACTGTGACAGAAGATGTGCTTTGTTATTTTTCTGTTCACGAGCTTCTGACTACAAGTCCTTTAATTGTAAGTTAGAAATATGACATACGAGCCTAAGGCCCTGCTCTACTGATGCACATCAACACAGAAAATATTTTTTAAGTCTTTTGAACATTACCTCATCATATGTGTAGTCCCTTTCTGAGCCTGCCCACGCAGGTCCTGACTGAAGGCTAAAAGAAATTCCATCATCTTTTTTGCTATCTTCATCCTCAAAAGCTGTGAAGAAAGTTATTTAGGATTCATTAAGAAAAGAAACATTCTTTAACCCCATGCTCATACCATTTCTAAAAGGTACATCAAAGAAGATTCCAGTAATGTGTGGACACAACTCTTCTGTTTGTCTGCCTACAAGGGACACCAGCACTTTGGCAAATTTATACAGTGCTTTTATAGACCTTTTTTCTGATAAATAATATAGTGGTAAAGATAAATTAAATTTTGAAACAAAAAGGGACTCGAACAGAACTTATTCACCTACAACATGGACTACATTTCACTTTCAACATCTCATTGAACTAGGTTATACTTTTACCTTCATCCTTCTCCATGATCTCATCTTCATCTGGAAACTTCACATTCTTCTTTTTCTTCTTTTTATTGCCCAGCATGATATCAAGGTCATCTTCGGGTTCTACTGCCTCTGGCACATCTCCTTCAATTTTCAAGTCCTGCAGAGAAATAAGACGACTATAGTTTACAGTATTAAACACAAATCTCCACTGCACAGCATTAGAAATAACACTAGTAGCACACTACGCTAGATGAATGCTAGTAAGATCCACCACAATCCTGAATCATAACAGGTAAGAACAGAACTAAAGTATGTTGAAGAGAGCAGTGCACCACTACCGTGAAGCAGGGCTAGATTTTTATCTTCTGGTCTAACTTCTGGCTGGTCAAGCACAAGGTCACACTACACTTGCCTAAAAGCATCAGCCGTTTTAGGGCATAAGGGAACAAAACACCCTACATGCCAGACAATAAGGTAAGGCAAAGCTGTGCTACCTGCAGCTAGTCCAATTTGTTATCACAAATCTGCACACGTAGAGAACACAGAGCAAGTGTTTTGCTTGTCTGGGGCAGATAAGAAGGACACTTTCTTTCCCAAAAGGCAGAATCTAAAGAGGTTTACACATAACATAACATAACATTTCTCTGTCCTCTTGCTTTCTGGGCTTGCCACTTACACCGACACGTGACACAAAAACACGACTTGGAATAAAACTTGAGAAGAGTAAAAATATCTCGTACACCTTCTGGAACACAGAACAGTAGCCAATCATCTCTGAAGAAAACACCAGAGTAGAAACACATTTCTTAGCAGATATATACCCTTTATTTGAAGGGCTGGCCTCTAGAGGACTATTCTGTGCATGGCTCCTGACAGCCATTTACTTCTTTTACCCCAAAAGACAATTAACCTTGATGTTAAGTCAACCCTCGCAACAGATTGCAGAATTACTTGCTCATTGTGCAGATCAGTTAGATTTTTTCACTTCTGGGCAAAAAGCCCTGCAGGAGCAACATGTTTAACAGAACCTACTATAAATGAATGACACAGTGAAACCGAAGTCTCATTATTAACTGCACTAAGACACAATGACAGACTCAAAACAACTCCTGCACAGCCAATCCGCAGAACACGTAAGCAAGAAAGTTTTCAGCCATAGACAGGATGGCCTACTTATGTAAACAAACCTTTACACCTTCTTCTGCTTCATCTATATCAAATATCTTTTTTGTTTTTTTCTTCTTTTTCTTTTGATTGAAGAAGTTTAAGTCATCCAGGTCATCTGTTGCATCTAAAAAACAAAAGAATTGTCAACAGAAGTATAACTGTAGAAACAGTTTAGACGTTAAGGTTTCTAATTTACATCCAAATCTACAAAACATCACAGTAAAACACAAGCGGTGATTTGTAGCCCCTACAAATATCCTTCAGTTTTTAAAGAGGTCATTCCCCTCTACCCCCAAATACCTCAGTACTATTTTACAGTTTCTGCATCTTCTAACTGCATTTTCTTATTTTTTAAGCCCTTAATCTTTCTTTTGTTGTACAAGAGAAACACTTTTGTCATTATAGTAGAGATGCTTGAAAAACATGAAAACCGTAGTGGGAAGGTACAGTTTCTTTGGTCCACTGCAGGAGCCAATTTTATCAACAAACTGGATTTAAGTTAACAGCTTTCCCTGAATCAGGTCATCTTGACATGACATTGGCCTCAATTTAAAAAGCAAGGTTATATACACAATCGCAAGCTTATTTCCCGAAAGATCCTGATGAACACTCTAGATACCACATTCACAGTTGTCCAAAAACTAGAAACCCTTTTAACCATATTTCTGTTATCACACTATTGCTTAATTGGTCAAATGAACGGCAGCCATAATTATGGAATTATTGCAACAACTGCATGTGGAAGACATAGAACTTCATGCTCACTATTTTAGGAATGCTCTTTTCATTGTCTCACACAAAAGACTCTGAGTCAGGGCAGTGCCATTTACATAAGCCATTGGTAGCTTGCTGGATGTCTGTAAATGTGATTTCAAGCAGGAAGGAAATACACCCTCCAAATATGTAGCAAGCCTCTAAACAAACCTGGGACCCAGCACTGTACCCTGCGATGCCAAATTCTTGAAATGGGGCTTGTAGTCTCAAAGTACACAAAGACTGCCTTTGAGAGTTTATCTACGTGCATTCACTTTACCTTTCTTCCTGCTGTCTTCTTCGTCTGCTTCAACATCTTTGTCTTCTGTTGGCTCTGGTTCAACTTCTTTTGTTTCTGATTGCTGAGTCTCTTCTGCTTGTGTATCCCCTCCTTCCTCATCCAACATAAAGGGCTTCTTCTTTTTCTTCTTCTTCTTGCTCATAGTGGGATCGAAAATCATCTGTAAAAGTTAAAAGTTCCTTAGCAGCATATTAATCTCCTACCATTTAATATTTATAACACATTTAAGTTTCTCTCAACATTCCTTCAGCTACCCAAACTGTTCCTTGGCTTCACTCTCAACTAGGATTTTTCTAGGTCTGTAACAATGCAATACAAATTAGCTGACTCAAAACAGTGATTACCCGGGCTTCTTTAAAAACATCACAGATCTTGTCCCAAGGCATAACTGATGTGACCTATTACAAGAGAAGACTGTTTGACAGCTTAGAGCTGCTGCTACTTTTCCTATGATTGTCCGAATTTCCTGCCATTTATGTATTAGTTCAGCTGAAAATATATTAAAGCCGTGACTCTTTGACAGACTAGCTACTGGCTACTTCTCCAGTTTACCATCATCATGGACTTAAATTTTGAAGTAAGACTATGCAAAGCAATCACTGAACCACTCAGCATCAGAAAAAAATTTGTGCACACCTACACCACAGAGCCCAAATACATCAGTTACACTTTGTACTAACATTTGTGAGACACGTTAATTTCCACATTTATTAAAAGGCAAGATTTACCAACAACTCTCACCAGGAATGCTCTGGACTAGGGAGAAACCTAGAAGGAGCTGGTGATACAGCAAGGCCTTTATCAGCTCTAAACACTATGAAGCAGCAAAGGTCTCATCCTTTTGCCTCTCAGGTGGGAAACCAAACCTCAGAGACCAAGTGATTAAAAGCTGCTAATGAGTTCTTTAGCCAGCAAAGAAGCTTAGTTCACCTGGTCTGACTGTGAAGAAGGCATTAACCCCAAGACTCACTTTTAACCTATTCATCACCTGTAGACTGAGGTATTTAACATATAAGCTCTTCAGTTTTCCAACACAGGAATGTTTCTTGCTTTTTTCACTTAAGCTGCAAGTTTGACACCATACCTATAGGTCAGTTTTGTTACATATTTTCAAACCATAGTATATAGTTAATACAGCAAACAATTTCAGATGCTTAATGAGACTTTCTCCAGTTTTTCGTATCTAGTAATTGAAGAGTGTTCTCACAGATAGTTAAAATTCGACATCATGAATACCCTCACTAATGAAAATACCACTGCTTCATCAAAGGAACAGTTCTCCAATGTCTTGTTTTGTTATACCCTGCAACTTTGGCAGTTTCCCTCCCCCCCCACAAAGCAATCTTTTCCTCATGTCTTATTCTTCTACACATGATGTTCTTGTGATACTCTTCCGATCTGCACATACAGGTGTTTAAAGCACAGCATCACAAAAGTGTCCACATATATGGGACACTGAAGCTTGAGGCTTTCAAACCGCTGAAGTGTATCTTTAGCTATACACACTGCACGAGAATGATTTTCAAAAAAGTTTGTCAGAGGACTTCCCTCTAATGCTTAGTTAGACGCATGTATGAATCATGCTCTTGTAATGCACAGTAATCAAAGAATGAGCACAACCGGTTACGCTGTCTGCTGGCTTCCTCTTGTAACCTCCAGAGCCTGCTGAAACAGAAGGAAAGCTGCCTGCATCGGTAAGAGACCACAGCTTTGGGAACAAGCTCATGAACATCATTTTCAAGATCATGGCTCACTTCAATGAAGAAGTTTTGCAAGATTCTGAAAAGTTTTCTACCTCCTCCCATGATTAAACAAACATACGATTATGCTTAAATTGGGTGTAATAACTTCTAAGAAGGAACCAGCCCACCTGCCCCAAATCACTCTTCTCTTCCTGAACCACCATAAAGCATATCTTGTGTCTACAAGAGACAGAACGTGTCTTCAGTAGTACCACATTAAACTGACATTAACACACAACCACAACTTCTGGACGTAGATTATTTTGTTTTTTTCAGCATTAAAACTACGTAGCTGGCCTTGAACAGAGCACTGCTCTGAAGGTCCACTCCATCTAGTCGGGTCAAGCCAAGCTTCTGCAAATCTAACACCTAGTCATAACATGCTAACTGCTCTCAGGAAACTGATATAAGAGTTCCACAACCTGAGAAGGAGGTCTATGCCTGAAATATTTTGTTCATCAAGGGTTTCAACAAAAACTAAGCAGGAGTCTTAGGTCACACACGCTTTAACAAATCAGGATATAAACTAACCAGCCTGACAAGCAGGCTGTTCTGTGTTTTTCCTTTCTAAGTTAGACATTTCAGAAATTTCTTCATTCCCTTTCTCTACTATGTATGTTTGATTAGTCAAAGCGTTATGGCACCACTTAAGCACTGAAAAACTCTACAAAATTGCAGGCCCTCTACGGAAGGGATTGTAGCCCCCAGCCCAAATACACCAAACCCCATGCTTTTCCTGTGTAGAAATGGTTTTAAATTTCCATCCTGTTTCTGCTCTCAGAGCCAAATTTCCCAATGGGGTTTTCTTTTCTGTAAACCACACAGTTCTTTCTCATATCTAGCTCCACGTATCTACTCCTTACTTCAAATGCCTACACAGCCAAAATTCCAACTTACAGAGAATAAGCAAGTGAAAGAATAGAGAAAAAAAATAAAAGAATCAAAGCTTCATGGTCCAAATGTAACTCTCAAGACATGCCAACATTACTCTAAACTGCTGTGACAGTGGCAAACATTGGGGATTCTAACAGAGGTCACAAATAAATCCCATTTCGTTAGTCTGAATAAACACAGGCACATCTACAAAGCAGATAACTCTGCACTGAAGTTAGTTCAGGTATCCTTACATTACAGTGAGCTGATGACTACAATGGAGTGCAAAGTTATTAACACCAATCTGCACCTAAACGCTCTGGCTGCTCAGAACACAGCATTCTCTAATATAATTTCTGGAGCTTCATAAAACCACAGGACCAGAAGAACTTTTACATATCTAGTAGGATTATATATAGTAGAATTTTTAATAAAGCACACATATGTTAATGGACCACTTCCCCTTGCAAACAGGGCCTGTGTTGCCTCTGCCGTGCCACATTTGGACAGTAGATGTTTCTACCAGGGAGTCTCATTCTTTATACAGCTCTGAAAATTTTAAGTTACAGTCCAATGTAACAAAACAAAGTTTTGTAACATCTATACCAGTTCAAGGTGCGAATTTATCTTCATGTGTCTTCATCTAGGATCACTGGCTTTAAAAAGTTTCACCAACTTAACATCAATAATAAACTATTTGGCTCCTAACAACCAGATACACAGAAGTTCTGGAAGGCGTGTGTGCTCACTCACTCTCACACATACACTAGATCTAACAGTGACAGTTCAACTGTGGTATCTGCTACCACTTTTATTCCGTCAGTCTGCCACATAAAGCCATTCAGAGATGTAACTTTACTACACTAGATATTCCTGATATCACCTCAATGTCAGAACAAATGCATTATGTAAGAAAAATAATTTTACTGACACTTAAACTAAATACAGACTGGGAATCTCCAGGTGAACCGCTCTATGGTCCTATGATCACCTGAGACAGAAATCATCTGATGCAAGAATTCCTGGGTCCTAATTTCTGGAACCAGAATATAACCTTGACATCAGAACTGCAGTTTCAGGCACATCATTAGGTGTAAAATTGCAGTACACTCATTCTAGATGTTAGAGTAGCTGAATAAGTCAGTCTCAGCTACCATTAAAATAATTAGTAATTACACTAGTTCTCCTTTATTACGCAGGACAAATTATGACTTGCCTGTCTCCAAGGCTAGAGTGATCACTTTGCTGAGAAGAAAACAAGCCACACAAGTATTTTAAACAACACCAGAAAGAAGATACAAGAGCAAAAGCAGCCATCTCATGGATTCAGCCAGTGCAGCTTCCCACAGGCTATACAGTCATCCATCAGGGTGCTTATCATCTCATACACGTAAAGCTTTCCTTTTCCCCATGAGAGCAATCAAAATGAGGTTAGTAAAGGTACCAACACGTGGTATCTACAACACTTGAAAAATTTCTGAGAGAAAGATGTATCTACTTCCCTGAAGCATGCCTAAGCAAACACCACAGGATCTGGAAAAACTGAAGCTACCATTTGTTAAGATGTAGCTATTTAGCTCTCGGGGTTAAAAGACAAGACATTAAAGCTCCAGAAAGACAGAGTGGTAAATAAAGTGCCTAAACGCTACGCCTCGTCAGATGAGCACGAATCACGACGGATGGCGGTGGGGTGGCGGGGAAATCCGCCTTCCTCCCCAGCCCTCCCTCTGCCAGAGGCGGGCGCCGGCAGAACACGGGGAGCTCCAAGCCAGTTTTAGGCCTTCCCACGACGCGCGGAGCCAGACCGCAGCCGAGGGCCAGGCGGGGCCCCGCGGCGCGCCGAGGCCGGGAAGGCTGCCGCGGAAGGCGCCAGCCCCGCACCCGGCCCGGCCTCCGCCCACCGCACCGGGAGGCGAGCGCGGGCCCCCCGCCACGCTCAGGGACGGCGGCGAGCGGGTCAACAGCCGGGGCCGCCGCCCGCAGGCACCGCCGCCCGCCCCAGCACCGAGTCGCCGACCCGGCCTCAGGGCGGAGGCCGCGCTCGCTGCCCGGCGCAGGCCTCAGGCCCGGTCGCCCACATGGCGGCGGCGGCGCAGGCCTCGGGCCCGGCTCCCCCGAAGGCGGCTGCCACCGGGTCTCACCTCGTCGCCCGACATGGCTGCGGCCGGGCGCGGAGCGGAGCGGGAGGCGGGCGGAGCGGCGGGCCCTCAGGGACGCGGTCAGCCGTTACCCGCGACCGCCGCGCTCGCCTCTTGCATCAGCGCTCCCCTCCCCCGCAGCGCCGCGCCGCGCTCCGCCGCGCCTGCGCAGACCCCTCCCCGCGCACGCGCGAGCCGCCGCGGCGCCCGGCGGGAGTTGTCGTTTCCGGAGCTGCGCCTGCGCGGTGATGCGGCGGCGGCCGTGGGGCGGCGGGAGCGGGCGCGGCGCGGCCTCTGCGGGTCTCTCCCCGCCGCCGGGGAAGCGGGGCCGTCACCCGTGTTGGCGTCTGGCGGGCGCAGCTTGTTCTCGCCCTCGGCATCCAACAGGCACCTCCGTCCGGGCTCGTTCGCCTGTGGGAGGGCCTGTGGAGGAGTCGGGCGGCGGCCGCCACGGCCGTTGCTGCCGGTGTGAGAAGGCGGGGGGGGACGGCAGGACCCCCACGAACTCAGGGCTGTACCATCTGAAGGTGTCCTTGGTGTTCGCAGGGCGCCTCTTTTCCCCGGGTTTACCGGGCCCGAGGAAGAGCAGCATTCTTTTCTCAGTTTTATTGCACACAAAAGCACGAAGGGAATAGGAGCGGCCTTCCAGTGCCTAAAGGGGCTCCAGGAGAGCTGGGGAGGGACTCTGGATCAGGGAGGGGGGCCATAGGACAAGGCGGAATGGTTTTGAACAGAAGGAGGAGCGATTTAGATTAGATATTTGGAAGAAATTCTGTACGGTGAGGGCGGTGATCCCCTGGCGCAGGCTGCCCCGAGAAGCTGTGGCTGCCCCATCCCTGGAGGTGTTCAAGGCCGGGTTGGACGGGGCTTGGGGCACCCTGGGCTGGTGGGAGGTGTCCCTGCCCAGGGCAGAGGGTGGCACTGGATGATATTTAAGGTCCCTTCCAACCCAAACCATTCTATGACTCTATCAGAAAATGACTGGGCTCAGGGACAGAACTGGGTGGTTGTTCTGATTAAAGTAGGGGAGAAATGCAATACTACTTTGTCCATCATTAAAAAAGCAGATCTTCCTTCCTCCCCCAGAATCATAGGTTCCTTGGTGTAGGAAAGGACTTCTGGAGAGCGTCTGGTCCAACCTGCAGAGTCAGCTAGAATAGGTTGCTCAGGACCTTGTCCTGCTGGGTTTTGAGTATCTCCAAGGACGGGGACACCACAACCTCTCTGGGCAACCTGTTCTACTGTATTCACAATAAAAATGTTTTTTCTGTGTTTAAGTAGAATTTCCTGTATTTCAGCCTGTGCCTGCTGCCCCTTCTCCTGTCACCCAGCAGAGTCTTGCTCTGTCTTGTTTACCCCCCTCTCTGTGTACACATTGATAAGATCCCCCTGAGCCTTTTCGTTTATAGGTTTAACAATCCAGGCTCTCTCAGCTTCCCCTTCTTCTTCCTCGTTCCATGTCCCTAATACTAGCTAATAAAAGAATGTGGTGCTAATACACAAGAGAATTACTTACCACGAAGTACGTGTTAAAATTCTGCCTCCCAACCAACCCTTTGAAATTAAAAGGTCAGCCATTTCACGCAAGATTTAGTGTTAAAGCAGACAGAGCTATCAGCCCAAACGCTGTTACAGGGTGGTTTACATTTTAATATTTCCAGACCATTTGCATCCCTGCAGTCCCATAACTTCCCCTGATGTGCTGTAAACTTGTACTATTCTTTTTACACTAGCGGGAGATTACGCACACTATATCATTTAACTTTTTAATCACCTACAAGAAAAGAATGCCCTTCTTGTCTATCCTTGGTCTTCCTTTCATCTACCTTTCTTTCTTGCTTGCCTCAGCTGAAAATGAGGACACCCAGCGTACTCCGTATGCAAAACCATGCGTTTGGAGACGCAGTAGGCACCAGGACAGGATCAGTTTTAGCTTTTCCCACTACGACTACAATATTTTTCTGTTAAACCTCTGAAACCCAACTTCAAACAATTACTTTTCTTTCTTGCTTCAATACCACCCCATTTCCCTGGGTGTTTGCAGCTTCTGTGTCTTTGTCACCTGCCGTTATGTTGCAGGCACACCACCACACATTTCCAGGTACCGCAGGCAGCTGTTATTTAATGCTGTTGATAAGCTGAGCAGACGCATTTGGTGGTGCTGTAGCACTGAAGATGGTCTCCCACCAAATTTTTTGTCCTTCTTTCGCTGTGAGTGTTTGCTTCGACACCCCTGTCGTACGAGACTGGTCACACTGGAACACTTTTCGCCGGCATGAAGCCAGACCACAGGGATTGTTAAGGACCGTGCCTGTACCCGCAGCCCAGCACCCACCTCACTGCCCAGAGCTCACCTACGCCAACCTGCCCTGAGACAGGATAACTGTAATTTTGTATCGCCCCAACTGCGTTTGTCTAAGCTGTTCTTCAAAACCACCATGGACAGAGATTCTCTCTGCAGCCTCTTCCAGTGTCTGACAAAAAAAATTCTTCCTTTTCCTTGCTGTGACTTACTGCGGTGCCTGTTGTGATGTCCCCTAAGGACACAAAAGTTCACTGTTCTCTGTGTGACAACCCACGGGCCGTTGCAATATCGCTGTGGCCTTTCTTGCCCCCACAGTCTTCTTTTTCAGAAGATGCAAATCCAGCCCCTCCAACTTTTTTTATGAGATCACAATTTTTTGTTCTTTTCTCATTTTCATTGCCATCTTCTGCACCTCACTTACTTACATATGTATTTCTTAAGTGCACTTTCATTGGATGCTCTGGCAGCACCAAATAGATCAGCATAAGATCTTTATGTTTAATATCTTTATTAATGATCTCAACGAGGGGACTGAGAGCACCCTGAGTAAGTTTGCAGACGACACCAAGTTAGGTGGGAGTGTTGGTCTGCTTGAGGGTAGGAGGGCTTTTCAGAGGGACCTGGACAGGCTGGATCCATGGGCCAAGAGTATGAGGTTCAACAAGGCCACGTGCCGGGTCCTGCACTTGGGCCACAACAACCCCATGCAGTGCTACAGGCATGGAGCGGAGTGGCTGGAAATCTGCCCGGCAGAAAAGGACCTGGGGGTGTTGGTCAACGGACGGCTGAGTATGAGCCGGCAGTGTGCCCAGGTGGCCAAGAAGACCAACAGCATCGTGGCCTGTATCAGGACTAGCATGGGCAGCACGACTAGAGAAGTGATTGTCCCACTGTACTCAGCACTGGTGAGGCCCCACCTCAAGTACTGTGTTCAGTTTTGGGCGCCACAGTATAAGAAGGACATTGAGGTGCTGGAGAGGGTCCAGAGAAGGGCAACGAATCTGGTGAAAGGTCCTGAGAATAAGTCTTATGAGGAGCGGCTGAGGGACCTGGGGTTGTTTAGTCTGAAGAAGAGGAGGTTGAGGGGAGACTTTATTGCTCTCTACAGCTCCCTGAAAGGAGGTTGTAGCGAGGGGGGCATTGGTCTCATCTCACAAGTTACAACCGATAGGAGAAGAGGAAATGGCCTCAAGTTGCACCAGGGGAGGTTTAGGTTAGACATTAGGAAAAACTTCTACACTGAAAGGGTTATCAAAGACTGGCACAGACTGCTCAGGGAAGTGGTTGAATCGCCATCCTTGGATGTATTTAAAAGCCGTCTAGATATGGTGCTCAGGAACATGGTTTAGAAATGGGCCCAGAAGAGTTAGATAACGGTTGGACTTGATGATCTTAAAGATCTTTTCCAGCCATAAAAATTCTATGATTCTATAATTCCCCCCAATCTCTCATCCATAACATATCTGTTAATACATTCTAGAACAAGATTCACCATTTTCTTTGTTAGTAATGCTTGGGGACCAAGTATTATAGGTGACAAATACCCTGAGATACTTGGTGATCAAAAATCCTGAGATGTCCTCCAGTTGGGCTGCCTAATGAGTAATACATAACATAATGTTGTGTGCATACATCATACACAATATTTGGAAAATGTCAGAGGAAAAGCTAGTAGGAGCCGCTGGAAGAGCTACGCTGGAGTTACGACCTGATCTTCAGATAGAAACCAAAATGCTGTCTTTGAAGCTCTTGGCTGCAGACACGGCAACATCAAAGGCATGGCTGAGAGATCACCATCTATTGATTTTTTTTCCCCTCCTCTGCTGAAAGACTATTCAGCATGGCAGGACTTTCCTGTTCTAGTTTCTTCTTTGCTTTCCTTGTGAATTAAATAAGTTCCAGAAACTTAAGAGCACTGCTACATTAGTTGTTAATTAGTTGTTACCAATGACAACAGTTGACCAAGAACAGCTGGAACTGTTTGGTATGTTTGATCTGATACTTGGGGGAAAAAATTCTACATGAGTTTTGGTAAGGAAAGCACAGTCTTGGTTAAAGCGTTTGCAGAAACACACAGATAAAAAGGTTTCTTTTTTTTTTTCTTATGATGAGCAACAGTCATGACATATTAAGAACGAGGCATATGATGCAGCCTGTCAAGTAGAATTTTAACTTCCCTAACTAAAATTCAGATACTTAAAGCTCAGAAATTGAGGGCACTGGAAGCATTATGTGGTTACCCAAGTTACAGTCTGAAAGTGGTGAGCAATCACAGTCTGAGATGAATAAACTTCAAATCATAGAATCATAGAATTGTTGAGGTTGGAAGGGACCTTTAAGATCATCAAGTCCAACCATTAACCTAACCTGACAAACCCACTTCTAAACCATGTCCCCAAGTACCATGTCCGCCCTTTTTTTAAACATCTCCAGGGGTGGAGAATCCACCACCTCCCTGGGCAGCCTGTTCTGATGTTTGATAACCCTTTTAGTGAAAAATTTTTTCCTAATATCCAATCTAACCTCACCTGGCATAACTTGAACCCATTTCCTCTCGTTCTATCACTTGTCACCGGGAGAAGAGGTCAGCCCCCACCTCTCTACACCCTCCTTTCAGGTAGTTGTAGAGAGCGATAAGGTCTCCCCTCAGCCTCCTCTTCTCCAGGCTAAACAACCCCAGTTCACTCAGTCGTTCCTCATAAGACGTGTGCTCCAGACCCCTCACCAGCCTTGTAGCCCTTCTCTGGAGACTCTCCAACACCTCAATGTCCTTCTTATAGTGAGGGGCCCAAAACTGAACGCAGTACTCGAGGTGGGGCCTCACCAGTGCCGAGTACAGGGGGGATGATCACTTCCCTAGTCCTACTCACCACACTGCTCCTGATGCAGGCCAGGATGCCGTTGGCCTTCTTGGCCACCTGGGCACACTGCTGGCTCATGTTCAGACGGCTGTCCACCAACACCCCCAGGGCCTTTTCCACCGGGCAGCTTTCGAGCCACTCCGCCCCAATCCTGTAGTGCTGCATGGAGTTGTTGTGACCCAAACGCAGGACCCGGCACTTGGCCTTGTTGAACCTCATACCATTGGCCTCAGCCCATTGGTCCAGCCTGCCCAGATCCCTCTGTAAATGCAACCCTGAACTTGGGGGATGGCACATTGAAAATCACCATCGTGTGAAATATGCTTGTGGAGGCTGTGAGTGTGTCCTCCCCCTGAGTATTGCCCAGCCCTCCAGGAAAAGACCTTGGGAATTTGCCTTCCTGAATTCTGAGCCCTGCCCTGGAGCTCCAGGCGATGCTGAAGCCGTACTTGCACACAGTGCCAAAAACTGAAGACATCCGACAGCTATTTTAAGTAGCTATTACATACATAAACTGAGGTTATAGAATCATGCTTGGCCGTTTTGATCGTAGCTGTGTTTGTATCATTTCCCGGGGAGCAAAAGAAAGAATTTCATTCTGGCCACTGTTAGCTGATGGCCAAACATCTCTTTCTATACAGAGTGAAGTTCACTCTTCCACGGTGTCGGTGTAAGTCTAGGCACAATTTAAGGCTTGCGTGAGTGTTGAGTTTTAAAGTAGATTTTGCTTTAAGTTTTGCGTAAATCAGGTTTTACAAAGTCTATGCATAGCACTGAATCCTGCTTTCAGTATGTAATTTCATTTTAAAATTTCTAGTCTAAAGATTGCTGTGGAATAAGTGCTATTAACAGCTGGGTTTAAACTCACTGACACAAGTTTAACCACCGCCCTTCACGTAAGATATCTGTAAGACAGAATTGTAGCCCTATTTCCACCCAAAAAGAGAGAAACACAAGGGGGGTCCTTGGATTTCAGATACTCACTCAGCAGAGTGAAACAGCAAGAAGAAAGGATGCTGGGTGGAAATCTGGAGCAAACAGGTCTGTGCTCTTAGGGAAGCCCGGAGAACGGGTAAAGTAGGTTTGGAGAAGAAAATAGTCATATGGAAAAAGAAACCTTTCCAGCAAAGCAGCCCAGACGAACAGGACCCCTCTGAGGAGGATGAGATGGAGGGGAGGAAGCCTGCGGGACTTAATCATGGCCTGGGGGTGAGGACAGGGGAAGATCTGCTTCACAGCCCAAAGCCCACCTGGTAGAGACACGGGTGATACCGTTCTGGCTGTGCAGAATGGGAGGAGCTGAAAAGGGGAGGGGAGGATTTCAACCCCTTCCCGTGGGTTTGCTTTAACAATACATGTTTTTTGAAAAGCCAGATTGGCATTTTAATCAGTGCCCTCATACAGTGGGGAAAGCTCTTCCCAAAAGGATCCAGCACTTGGTCAAAACGCCTGTTACTTACCCAGCGGGACTGGATTTCGAGATTAGGTGTTCGTTCCTCTCCCTCCGCCCCTTGTTCCTCATCTTCCATCCTCGCAGCCCGCATCCTTGGGGATTGCGCCACAGAGACCCCCTGCGCAGCCCGGCGAGCCAGAGACACCCCTCACCGCTGGGAAGCTCCTCGGAAGGAGTTCTGCTGAGTATCTCCCTTTCAGTCTGGGGCCATGTAGGACGAGGGCACCAGAGGGCGCCGGCGCAAAGGCGACCAGAGGCGGCGGGGACGGGCGGGGGGCGGCGGGGACGAGCCCCGGTCCC
This sequence comes from Pluvialis apricaria, assembly GCA_017639485.1. Taxonomy (NCBI): domain Eukaryota; kingdom Metazoa; phylum Chordata; class Aves; order Charadriiformes; family Charadriidae; genus Pluvialis; species Pluvialis apricaria. Next base: position 2,035,452 of record CM030021.1, on the reverse strand, counting down.
CCGGGGGGCAGCCACCGCCGGGCGGCTCTGGGAAGCAAGCAAAAAACCCCAATGTTTATGGTCATTCCTCCGGGCAGAGTGACAAAGCCTTGAAAAACAACAAGGCGACAGAAATCGCAGATCTAAGAAAAAGGGCTTTGGGGGAGCAGGGTGTGTGCGTGTGTGGTTTGGTTTTGGGTTTTTTTTTTTTGCCAAAATAAAAAGAATGTGGCCAGCAGGTCAAGGGAGGTCATCCTCCCCATCTGCTCTGCCCTGGTGAGGCCACATCTGGAGCACTGTGTGCAGTTCTGGGCTCCCTGGTTCAAGAAGGACAGGGAACTGCTGGAGAGGGCCCAGCAAAGGGCTACAGAGATGATGAGGGGATTGGAGCATCTTTCTGATGAGGAAAGGCTGAGAGCCCTGGGGCTGTTCAGCCTGGAGAAGAGAAGGCTGAGAGGGGCTCTCATCAATGCTCATCAATATCTAAAGGGCGGGTGTCAAGAGGATGGGGCCAGACTCTTTCCAGTGGTGCCCAGCGACAGGACAGGGGCAACAGGCACAAACTGGAACATGGAAAATTCCATCTGAACATGAAGAAAAACTTCTTTCCTTTGAGGGTGACAGAGCACTGGCATAGGCTGCCCAGAGAGGCTGTGGAGTCTCCTTCCCTGGAGAGATTCAAAGTCCACCTGGACATGTTCCTGTCCAACCTGCGCTGGGTGACCCTGCTCTGGCAGCAGGGTTGGACTAGATGATCTCCAGAGGTCCCTTCCAACCCCTGCCAGTCTGTGATTCTGCAATAACGCAGCTAGATCACCAGCCCCAACTAATGCACCCTGAAAGAAAACAGCACCCAAAGTTCTTTGGTTCAAGCTGGAACCTGCAGGTCTGAAAGGTCCCAGGACCCTCCGGTGGGTTGGGATGGTTTGCTTCTATGGTGACTTCTGCAGCCCGCAGGCAGCAGGACGTTGCGGTGCCAGGCAGGAACACCGCTCCATTTCTGCTGCACCTTTTTTGGGAAGGGGGATAAGAGGGGAGCATGGTGGCTCATGGTAGAGCTCAGAGTCCTTTTTTTTCCAGAACTTTGGAAGATTAGCCAGCTCTCAGTTCAAATCTGCCAGAAACAGCTAATGCAGAGGTTTATGCTTGAAATTGCTTGCTCATTACTTGCAAAGGAAAGTTTAAACACACCATTCACTATTTTAGAGGCAGGGGGTAAGGCAAGGCTTAGTTCTTACTCCTAAGTGTCTCCAGCTCTTTGCTGTTTTGAACATGGCATTTGCAGACATTTTCAACAGGTGCTAAACAAATCCGGTAGTCAAAATCCACTGAAACCCATGGATGTAGACAGCCTATGTCACAACATAGTTTTCTAAACTTTCTGCCTGGATAACTGTGCAGAGTGTCCTTTAAAATAAACATTTTGTTCAGTGTGTGAGAAATTCTCAGGTTGGGAACCATAGCCCTTGTCATGTAGCTTTCATAGTCGGATTTCTGCTTACCTGATTTGGTGGCGTTGGTAGCCATAGTCTAGAGCCGGCCTAGGAGCTCCCTGCGAAGCTGGAGCACGTGCTGTTGCTGTCCCTCCTATTGCTTTGCATGACAAAAATCACAGACAAATCCATTCAGGAATGAAGTAATGTGCAGACAGGCGTTTTGCTAGGTACTGTTTTCGGTACATACAGAAAATAGGAGGAGAAAGAGGGGAAACACCTTTGGGCATTAAAAAAGCAAGAAAACCGAACGCACAGCCTGGGCAAGCTCTAAATATGGTTGAGAAAGAGCAGGCGAAGCCAGGCTTGGTCCTGAAAGCCGAGGACATTGTTCATGTTCAATTCCTTCTGTATACATAAGAGCAGAGGACTTTGTGCCTTTGTACATAAGCAAAATTGCATGAATACTACTGATCTCCATTGGGCATTTTTTCCTCTTAAAGAGGTGCAGAAACCACCTGCAGGACAGTCACATTTGCAGAGGTGTCACTTTTTTCTCTTAAGACTTTCCTGCACTTGAGGGTTGACTGAGATCAAAAGCATTTAAAGCACCGTTGCTATTCTTGAGTAGCATCTCACTCAGGAAAAATTGCCAGTGGGTTTGATCAAGAACACCGCCATGTGGACGCAAGGTTTTAATTGCATCCATTTAAAAAAGGAGTGAGTCCTAACTTAATTACCAGAAAACACTCTGTTCCATGCCTGTATTTCAAAAAGCTGCATGTAGATAAAAATGGCAAAGATATGTCTAGAAATGGTACAAGACCATAAACAATCTTTTCCAGATTTGATGGAAATGCCACCTTCTGTCATGAGTTTTGATCAGGCAAAATATAGGAAGAAAATGGATACACATGAGCATATGTTTTAGATTATTTTCTCATCATGGCCCCTTAACTGGAAGTTGACACATACCTATTAGTGATAATTGACAACATAAATTAACACAGTTTTTTTAAGCGTTGACAGAATCAAATTGCATCTTGGTTCTGGAGTTCAAAGTCCTAAAAAAAAAAATAATAAAGCAATTAGATCCATTTCTAAACTGTCGCATAGGCACAGATCTTGTGGATGCATATATTTCATTTAACCAGCAGCTTATCTTTCTATTACCTAAATTTATAAGTGATTGACTTAAGCCCAGTCAAAATAAATCTCTCATAAAGGAAAAGGCAAATGTTGAGTGGGTTTTAAAAACCCATTTCAAGCAATCCACCATCTCCCACAGACCAAAGGTACTCTGTTAAATGTGCAGTCTTGCCGTTATAACTGCCCCGCAGTAGAAGCTTTGCAGGGACTCCAGCCAGTAAGTCAGCTTCATCGGGGGCCTCACTGAAACCCCTCTCTGCAAATGCACGTAGCATGGGGAATAAACAAGAGGAGTTAGAGAAGTGCGCGCGCCTGCAGGGCTGTGATCATATTGGCAGCAGGGAGATGTGGTGGGATGGCTCCTGTGACTGGAGGGTTGGAATGGAAGGACAGGCAGGGCAGATGAGGAGGAGGGAGTCGCTCTTGATGTCAGTGACCAGCTGAAATGCATGGAGCTCCACCTGGGGATGGATGAGGAGTAGGCCAAGAGTTTATGGGTCAGGACTAAAGGGAGGGCAGGGACAGGTGATATTACAGTGGGGTCTGCTACAGGCCACCTGACCAGGAAGACCAAGCAGACGAGGCCTTCTATAGACAGCCAGGAGTAGCCTCACGTTCACAAGCCCTGGTCCTCATGGGGGACTTCAACCACCCCGCTATCTGTTGGAGGGACAACACAGCAGGGCATAAGCAATCTAGGAGGTTCCTGGAATGTGTCAATGACAACTTCCTCCTCCAAATGACAGAGAAGCCAACAAGGAGAGGTGCCACGCTGGACCTTGTTCTCACCGACAAGGAGGGGCTGGTGGGGAATGCGAAGCTCAAGGGCAGCCGTGGCTGTGGTGACGATGAGATGGTGGAGTTTAAGATCCTTAGGGCAGCGAGGAAGGCACATAACAAGCTCACTACCCTGGACTTCAGACTAGCAGACTTTGGCCTTTTCAGGGACCTGCATGGTAGAGTACCATGGGATAAAACCCTGGAGGGAAGAGAGGCCCAAGAAAGTTGGTTAATATTCAAGGATCACCTCCTCCAAGCTCAGGAGTGTTGTATCCCAACTAAGAGGATGTCAGGCAAAAACACCAGAAGGCCTGCATGAATGAACAAGGAGCTCTGGGACAAACTCAAACAGAAAAATGAAGCCTACAGAGGGTGGCAACAAGGACAGGTGGCCTGGGAGGAATACAGAGAAATTGTCTGAGCAGCCAGGGATCACATTAGGAAAGCTAAAGCCCTTATAGAATTAAATCTGGCCAGGGACATCAAGAAAAGGGCAACAAGAAAAGCTTCTGTAGGTATGTTGGTGAGAAAAGGAAGACTAGGAAAAATGTGGGCCCTCTCTGGAAGGAAACAGGAGAGCTGCTCACCCAGGATAGGGAGAAGGCTGAGGTGCCCTATGACTTTTTGCCTTGGTCTTCACTGGCAAGTGCTCTAACCACACCGCTCAAGTCGCAGAAGGCAAAGGCAGGGACTGGGAGAATGAAGAACTGCCCACTGTAGGAGAAGACCATGTTCGAGACCAGCTGAGGAGCCTGAAAGTGCGCAAGTCCATGGGATCTGATGAGATACATCTGTTGGCCCTGAGGGAACTGGCGGATGAATCCAGTGGACTGGTCATTATCTATTATATTTGAGAAGTTGTGGCAGTGGGGTGAAGTTCTCGCTGACTGGAAAAGGGGAAACATAACCCCATTTTTAAAAATGGGGAAAAAAGGAAGACCTGGGGATCTACAGGATGGTCAGTCTCACCAGTGCTGCCATCCTTGACAGGCATGAGAGGTGGGCCCATGCAAACCTGTTGAAGTTCAACAAGGTCAAGTGCAAGGTCCTGCATGTGGGTTGGGGCAACCCTAAGCACAAATCCAGGCTGGGCGGAGAATGGATTGAGAGAGCCCTGAGGAGAAGGAGTTGGGGGCGTTCATTGATGCGAAGCTCAACATGAGCCAGCAATGTGCGCTGGCAGCCCAGAAAGCCACTGGCACCCTGGGCTGCATCCCCAGCAGCGTGGCCGGCAGGGCGAGGGAGGGGATTGTGCCCCTCTGCTGTGCCCTGGGGAGCCCCCCCTGCAGTGCTGCCTCCAGCTCGGGGGGTCCCAATGTGAGAAGGACATGGACCTGTTGGAGCGGGGCCAGAGGAGGCCATGAAGATGCTGCAAGGGCTGGAGCCCCTCTGCTGTGAGAGGTGGGGTTGTTCAGCCTAGAGAAGAGAAGGCTCCGGGGAGACCTTAGAGCCCCTTCCAGTCCCTAAAAGGCACCTACAAGAAGGCTGGGGAGGGACTTTTTACAAGGGCGTGTAGTGATAGGATGCGGGGGAATGGCTTCAAACTGGAAGAGAGGAGATTTAGATGAGATATTAGGAAGAAATTCTTTCCTGTGAGGGCAGTGAACCCCTGGCCCAGGTTGCCCTGAGAAGCTGTGGCTGCCCCATCCCTGGAGGTGTTCAAGGCCAGGTTGGATGGGGCTTGGAGCACCCTGGGCTGGTGGGAGGTGTCCCTGCCCATGGCAGAGGGGTGGAACTGGATGGTCTTTAAGGTCCCTTCCAACCCAAACCATTCTATCATTCTACGATAAATGTACCAGTCAGACAAAGTAACTAATATCAGCATAAGCTGGACAAACAGAGGTATGCTGTAGGCCATGGTAGAAAAGGGATTAGTAAAAATGCTGTTCAGTCTTTTTTTAATTAGCACATTATTGTACAAGCTAGGAAAGGTTTTCAAACACTGTCGTGGTCAGCTAGGTTAAGTTAGGTTGTGCAACTCATCCACATTCCTAAATGGGATTTCTGTATAGTCATGGTTGAAAAATGGAGGGCCAGGGTTTTTCATAGTTTTCTAATTCTCAGTACGCCGTAAAAAAATAAAATAAACCAAAAACTATTCTAGGCATACGATGGCATTGCTTACAGAAAAGTTATAAAGTTGCTGTTGCCTCCAACATCCTGAAGTTCAGTTATGCGCCTTAAATTGAAATTAATTTTCATCAATCTCGCAGTAAGGATCTGATTTGATTCTTTGAATTATTTAGGAATCAAAAAGTCCAAAATAATATTTGATTCCTTAACCTTATTTTCAAATGCTAATGTAACGGAAGCAAGCTGGCAATACCCTTCCTTCACAGGCTGGGAAAGACTATTCAGTCAATAAAGATCAGTATATCTGGAAGGCTGACAGGCATTCATTTAAAACCAAATGCCTTAGCTTAATGATGACAGCAAATCCACAGTAAGGATCAGAGCCATTCAGTAAATTACAAAGGAGCGGATTTGAGTAACATGGGAATGGCTTCGTTAGTCACACGTTTTGATAGGCTGCAGTGCTTTGGCAGTCACCGTCATGGACAATCAAAAAAAGACTTTTTAAGACTCCCTGCATGAATGCACGTATCATCATGCTATCTCGAATAGGCAGTAATATAGACCGTTTGCTTAACACAGTAATTTAACTGGTCCTGGGAGCAAATAATGCTGCCGTTATGAGGCTGTTAGTGCCCATGGAAAGATTATATCAGTGCTTTTTGATGGGGCTGCACAACTGTTGTGACAGTTCCTGGGTCTAAATCCTTCCTCCCTTTGCTATTTGGCCCTTAGAAACATGGAGCCAGAAGGAAACACTTGGGCTCTGAGATGCTGATTGGCATTGAGGCCATCTTGAAAGGCCTTCAGATGCCTTGCAGAAGAGGAAGCAGCACATTGCTTTCTGGGTTTCATATCCCAACTTGGCCTTGCCTCCCTGTACAATACAGAGGTCGTTTCTTCCTCCAGAGCACAGAGTTGAACTGTCATCGCGCATTTCTTCAGCGTGTGCCCTGGTAATGGGGCAAAGCAGGCAGCAGGGTATTCTGTGGCTTCCTTCGGAGCTGCTCTACATTGCATAAAACATGGAAACCATCCAAGCAGAGGTGGTGGTTCTCAGATCTCCAAGGAAAATGCTTTTACCACTGTCCATTTCTCAGTCCCTCAGGCTCAGCAAGTGCTGAGACCCTCTGTGGTTGTGTATGCGCCTGCTGCAGAAGTATGGGTGGCATGGGGAAGTTCACTGGTGGAAACGTGGGCAGAGCAAGGTTTGAAGGATCTCAGGACTGCTGACATTTCCTTTTGCCCCAGGCTATGAGAAGATATTAAGGGCCCAATTCCCATTAATTTCCGACACTCGAATATCATTGGTAACTCAGGCCTTTGCTTCTGTGCTTTTTCTTCACCACCTCTTCTGTCTGTAGGAGTTATGAATGCGTTGGAAGAGAGCTGGTTCCTAAGCACGTGTATAGGTTGTGCTTATCACTGTGGTTCCTGCTGGGGCGGTAGAGCCCCTGTAGCAGATACGCCAAAGTGGTCAGCCTTCCTTGAGAACGAACTCTGACAAATGGACAGTTGTTTAAAAAAAAAATGGAAGTAATTGTTTTTTGAGTTATCCAAGAATTCAGATGGATCTGAGGGGGGGGAAGGTGGTGAAAATGTGAAAAATAGCTTTGTAGAACAGCCAGATGATTCAGCTATGCAGTGAAACAGGATAAATGTGTCTCAGATGAAGATCAGACATGGCTTTCTTTACAAACAATAATATTTTTAGATTGTTAGCTGCATGAAATTGCCTTACGAGCCCTAATTTCAGGCCAACCTGTCTTCAAGATACTCAAAAAATTAAAAAATGTGTTGGTCCCAGAATGCTGCTTCTGTTTCTTTAGAAGGAGCATGAAAAGAAACGCACAAAGAAGATTGTTTACAGCCTGAGCATGCAGGGCATAGCTATGGTTAAAATCTGGCATAAGAGAAATAACACTTGATTTGATCCAGACATAGCCGAGTTGCTAAACCTAGTGCTTTAACAATATGCTCGTCTTTGGGAACTGGCAGTGATTTCCTTGACTGTTATCACCAGAGAGACAAAAGTCTACAGGAGCTAAAAATCTGGGCATTTATACATGAGCCTATACTTCTGCGTGAAAGCAAAGAAAGATTTCCCAGAACGCTCTCCATAAGGACAACCATGGCTGTCTTTGCTTTTGCTAAGGGCACATGTGGCAGAACCAAACTCCGGCACCAAACACACCTGTGAAGCTGTTGAGCTTTCTCTCGTGGAGTATTTGGGCTACATAAGCATATGTGCATTGGGGTTGACCTGGGAGGTAATGGATCTCCAACCCACTGGGTGGTGGGCCGCTCCTACAGCTGTAATTACACCATCCCGGTAGCACTAATTGTAGGTACGGTCCCTGGAGGAGGGATCACTAACGGCAACCTCATGTCTCCCTCCCTCTCTTATCTTTACATGCTCTCACAGCAGAAGGTTCTGCGCAGTCAGAACCACCTTCAGTGGTTTTACAGAAGGGAAAGACCAAAACTACTTCTCAGCTCGATGTTTGAAGGAAACTCAAATCCATATCGAGCAAGCATCAATGCTCCCTTTCCCTCATCTATACTGCGTAGTACATATGTAAGTCCTGAACTAGCCCTGTTTAACTGCAGAAGCTAACCTCCCCTTCCAGCAAGGGACATGACAAGTAAGTGTGGCTCTGGCTGGTGCTTCTCTCTTCAGTCTCTGCAGACGATGGACACGTGCCTAATACAGTTGCTGAGAAAATATTCTGTATTACAGCAATAAGCCAAACAGAAAATGGGTCACCAGTCACAAAGGAAAAACATTAAGAAAGGCACAAATGAGACCACTCTGAAAAAAAAAAAAAAAAAAGAAAAAAAGAGAGTAATTAGCAACACCGTTGCAGGAACTGGACCAGAGGAGGAGATAGCCTTGTTAGTGGCTATGGGGTACTCCATGAAGGGAAAGGCCAAGCTTTTAGATAGCCCAGAGTTTCTCACCACCCATCTAATGCTTTTTGTCTTTGAACCACAAATACAAAACTAAATACAAATTAGCTCCTGGCTCTGTCTGGGTTGGAACATAAGGATGCGGGCCCAGAAAAGAACCCCAGTAGGTGGAAAGGGGAACCAGGCACCCCTTTCCCCACCTCTGTCAGTAGCAGCACCATCAGTGCAGCTGTCTGGAAAACCCTGGACTCCCAAAGAGTAGTTTGAGGTTTCCCACAAGTGTTTCTTTCATGGTAAAAAAGCCATGAAATTCTTAACAAGTAAGCGTCTGCCTTGGTATTGAATACTTTTGTTTATTTTGAGCCAAGTGAGAAAGAAAACAAAAATCAGGAGCCCAAGTTTCAGGAGAGAAAAACATACTTTTTCCCTGAACAGCCTAATCTTGATATATAGTCGTCTGAAGGCACAGACAAAGCAGCTGAAACATGCCGGGAGATTTACGGAGCTTTGACTCACACCCAACTGCTTTGTTGCACACCACACCAGCCCTCTCATTTTGCTGCATTTTCCACTCCAACACATGAGATTTTAACTTTCAGTTGGGTGTTAGCATAAGAATTGGAGCATCAGGAAGACATCCCCATCTACATCCTCAAAATGATCGAGGTTTTCAGCTACTAAAATCTGCTTTAAGATGTTCTGAGGTTTGCCCTGCTAGAAGGCAGCACGCTCTGCAGCCTCCTGACTCCGTAAGCACCCTCGAGAGCGTGTTTCGGTTTTGCTGAGTTCCCAAGTTACGGTGCAGCAGTCATGACCAAGGCTGGACCAAAGCCTTGCGGAAAGAGGGTGTGTGTTTGAAATGCTCTGAAACGAATTAGCCCAGGAGGTCGGTTTGAATCATCCCCTGGTGAAGGGAGAGGTTTTGGCTTAGCAGAGAGGCTGTCTGTGATGAAACCCTTTCTCCAGAGAAACCCCCCAGGGGACACAGCCTGGCTTTCGGGAATTCCAGCAGGTTGTGTCTGTATTACTGTCTTAGCCATTTTCTCCCTGAGCTGTGAGCAGCACCACTGGGGAAGGAATAAAATCCCTTTCCACATACCTCTTTCCCCTGAAAAGCTTGCCGGGAGTTGGGAACCCCGTGTACTGAAGCGTCTTGGACCATTTCCCTTCAGTTCCATTGCCTTTCAGAACATACGTTCCGCAGCTTTGCCACCACTGATGCTGGTTTTGTGGCTATTGTTCTGCTCTTGATTACACATTCCTCCCAAACCACAGGCTGGAGAGCCCAGGGATCCCGATGTTCAACACTTCCCTGCTGTTTACAGACATTCCCTTTGAGCCTCCGACACAGGGTGAATCCTGCCCCGCTTCAGGAGATGACTCGCACGATATTCTAAGCGTGGTAGCAGTTGCTGCCACTGTTTGAGTGGACGAGGTTAACACGGATTTGTGCTGTACCTCAAGGGCACAGACACTGGGCAGAAGATAACAGACAGCAGAGCAAGCGCTCAGTGGGGAGCCGTTTTGAGAGAGGTATCTGAGCGGGACAGAAGCTCACGGTGTCCGTTCTGCACGGGAGGAGCTGGGAATCCCTGGCTGAAAGATTTCACCAACAAATTGACTCAAGTCTCTTGCAGTAAGCAGTCTGCTGTCCCAAAGTTACTTAATTTTGTTGCCAGGAAGGGAGAAAATTCAGTTCACTGTCTATTGTTATCACTCCCTTATTCTAGAAGAAATAGACAGTCCTCTGTTTCATGACCAAATTTATGACTTCCATTATTGCAGCAGCAGTGAATAAACCACAGTAAATGGTAAGGATTAGTAACCAATGACAAGGATAAATACATACAAAAGTCATGTTTAGCTCATCAGATCGCCGGTAGCTTCAGAGAAGTGTATGTCTTTTGTCTCTGACTCCTGCCTTTCCCTTGCACCTCTCTCACTTAAACACAATCTGGAACTTTCCCCCACTTGCGAAGATGAACAAGCGTGTGGTGGGTTGACCCTGGCTGGAGGCCAGGTGCCCACCAAGCTGCTTGGAAGTGCCCAAGACTGCATCCATGCACAGTGACATACAGGTTAATTAATTAGATTGAGTCCCTCACGTACGTGGCTTTTTCACAATGTGGTCTCTGCAAACATGTAGGAAGATACATTCACCTGTGCAAACCTTATGAAGATCAACAAGGCCAAGTGCAAGGTCCTGCATGTGGGTCAGGGCAATCCCAAGCACAAATCCAGGCTGTGCAGAGAATGGATTGAGAGAGCCCTGAGGAGAAGGAGTTGGGGGTGTTGGTGGATGAAAAGCTCAACATGAGCCAGCAATGTGCGCTGGCAGCCCAGAAAGCCAACCCCATCCCGGGCTGCGTCCCCAGCAGCGTGGCCAGCAGGGCGAGGGAGGGGATTCTGCCCCTCTGCTGCGCTCTGGGGAGCCCCCCCTGCAGCGCTGCCTCCAGCTCGGGGGGGCCCAACAGCAGAAGGACACGGAGCTGTTGGAGCGGGGACAGAGGAGGGCCCGGAGATGCTGCGAGGGCTGAGCCCCTCTGCGGGGAGGACAGGCTGGGAGAGGGGGGGTTCAGCCTGGAGAGGAGAAGGCTCCGCGGAGACCTCAGAGCCCCTTCCAGTGCCTAAAGGGGCTATGGGAGTGCTGGGGAGGGACTCTGGGTCAGGGAGGGGAGTGATGGGATGAGGAGGAATGGTTTTACACTGAAAGAGGGAGACATTAGGAAGAAATTGTTGACTGTGAGGGTGGTGAGGCACTGGGCCAGGGTGCCCCAAGAAGCTGTGGCTGCCCCATCCCTGGAGGTGTTCAAGGCCAGGTTGGACGGAGCTTGGAGCACCCTGGGCTGGGGGGAGGTGTCCCTGCCCAGGGCAGGGGGTGGAACTGGATGATCTTCAAGGTCCCTTCCAACCCAAACCATTGTGTGATTCTATGATGATGATTCCTGCCCTGAGAGATGTAGGAACAAAGCTGTAGACCATTTTCTCTTTGGGAATGCATTCTGTGCTTTCAGCCATGTGTTTCATTCAGGTCTGATCCACAGGCATAAATCCCGGAGTGTGGCAGTTGCTTTGAACTTGAAGCAACGGGTCCATCACAGGGCATCAGCCAGAGCTCCAATTAACACAGCTTCTCAGAAGCCAAGCCAGGCATTCCGCTACCACAGCCCGCAGCAGTTCCCAGGGCTCCGAATGCAGCTAAATCAGGTACCGTCCCACCATCTGCCTGCTCTACCTGAACTGACATTAAAAGGAAGAGAGTTGAGATGATTGCTGGGGTTTTGTAATACATTGTGAAGTTAAGAAAATCCAGATCAAGAGTTATATTCTTTCTGAACAGGCAACATCAGAAAGATTCTTCCTGGAGAATCTACAACAAAGTCTTCTAACATCTCAAAATAAAAATGCTCTTTTTACAAAGATAATTGAAGCCATCTTGTTGCAAGAAACCTGAACTTGAAATGAAAGTAGAAATAACATCCTGATAACATATTTCCTTGGAGAACTTTAGCTTGCAGGCAGGAAACAAACGCTTTCTGCAATTTAAACTGATAGCACATTTTCTTAAAAATGTAGCTCCTTCCCACACACTTGCCACCAATATTAATTTTTAAACCTCAGTATGAAAAATTACAGCTCAATGTAGTTTTCCAGGAGATCTGAGAATTCTCAGCAAGTGGTATTCATCATCTGGTAATGAAATCAATACCCAATTATTTTTTTTTCAAAGGAACATTTTTCACTTCCTTTTGTTATCATCTTTGGCCTCACAAAATAACTTCTTGCTATCTCTTTAGTACATATAATATGTAATTTTAATGAGGCTTATGTGGAACTCAGAGCCCTTACAGAAAAAAGAAAGACATAACTGGTTAAGGAAAATTGGAGATTCTTTACTCTCAGCCAGCGCACTTCCCATATTCTGTAACTACCAACACTATCTGAAAGGCAGAGGCTTGGCCTATTTCCAGCGCAGTGTTTCTGCCAGTAATAGGTCATATCAGCGCAACGCTCCCTGTTGTATGTTTTCACGAATGGGTCAATTCAAACAGCGCACCTGCAATAACAAGTTCTTTTGATGGTCTGTAACGATCATCACACCAGTCAACCACGAAGATCAATAACCATCCATGCGGTCCTTCGCCACTAATGGAGCATTACCTACTTCTGCCTCAAAATTTTGTCTTTTTGTCTGCTTTATTATTTCTATATTGCAATAGATCGGCATTTCAGAGGGTGCTTTTGTGAATAACAAAGACATTCTGGGAAACTAGACCTGTGAATAATTTAGGGTATGGTAGCATGTTGCCAAATCTGCTGAGCTAGTGTTCACTACACCACATCCACTCAATTGCAGTAACTCTGTGTTTAAATGTTTAGCCAACAGTAAGTGCAAAGTGATGCACTTTAGCTGAACATTCTTCAATGGAGGATGAAGAAAGGCAGCATCCATCACGGGTAAAGAGCCTGCACACGATAGTCACTGTGACTCAGTGATGCACGGTTTGGGATAGCCTGCTTGCCAGAGTTAGCTGCTTCAATTAATGCTTTGAGGAAAACAAGTCCTGAGAGGGGGAAATAAAAATAAAAAAAAGGATGCTTACTGTTGTTAAAGAGTCTTTCCAAACTCTTTACTTCTCTAGCTTTTTGGGGCTTGTTTTTTTTTATTTTAAGACTGTCACTTACTAGCATGTCACTCAGTTATTAGATATGGCAAATGCTTTCATTCCCTGCAGCATTTGGTCCAGGTCCCCTGTAACTACAACAGATTGTAATATTTTAAATCTAAATTGGCACCGCATCATTTCAGGAAGTTATTCACGGAAGAAATATAGTTTGGGAAACCCCATTCTCCGTGGCAATTTTGTCTGTATATCTGTTTACTTAGGAACTGATCCACTTTGAACTGACAGTTTTACAGACTCTCCTCCCCTGATATTGGTCTTTCGGGAAAGCAGCTGGCACCTAGGTCAAATTCTGCAGGTGTCACTCTCTCCCGCCTCCATCGTCCAGGCAGTTGTTGTCCTGTGGGCTCTTCCCAGTACAAGAGACATACTTTTTGCTCTTATGGAAGCCCATGATGGCCTTACCAGTAACAGACGGCACTGCAACTTTACTTTTTAGGAGTCCTTTATCTCCGGAGCAAATACAGAAGCAATATTTTTCTTTTGGTTTACAATTCTACTTGAAATGGGGTCTGCCCACTCTTTAAGGTATTTCAAGCCTGAGAAACCAGTTGCTAACCATGAGTTCGCAGGCAGACATATACCTGAGCCTGATTCCCCACAGGTACAAACCGGCTCGGTTTATCCACACTGGTGGCTTCTTCTCAGCTCAGCCCTCACAGGCAGAGCCTCACCCCTTTTACTGCATTTTCTGCTGCTGCTTTATCTTGTACTTGCTATCCAACAGCATTTCTCTGTTTTAAGAGCTTAACTTAAAACCAAGATGCACCTTCACAAACAGAGGAAAAAAGAGAAAAACAGTGAGAAGCTGCTGCTTTAAACTTGCCAAAAATTTAGAAGTCCTTTCTTCAAGTTTGTTTTGAGATGAAACTCATGTTTTACTCCTGTGATGCTGTGGCAGCAACTAAATATTTTCAGCAGCTCTGCTATGTCTTTATACTGTATTTCACCAGATTATTGTGAAAAGCCCAGGATGTTAAGCACTGAAATGACACTTTTTTCCCCCAAGCAGTTACCGAAATACAGGCCACTGCTGTATCTTCTGTGGAAGGTGTGCAGGAATAACATTCAGGCTTCAGTATATATTGCCAAATCTCTTTGTTGGAATCCATGCATGTTGCCATTCAATCTTTCTTCTCATTTTATATTTCCATCTTGTGGTGGGTTGGCGCTGGCTGGATGTCAGGTGCCCACCAAATCTGCTTTATCACTCCCCTCCTCAACTGGACAGGGGGAGAAAATATATGACAAGAGGCTCGTGGGTCAAGATAAGGACGGGGAGATCACTCAGCGATTACAGTCACAGGCAAAACAGACTTGACTTGGGAAATTAATTTAATTTATTACCAGTCAAATCAGAGTAGGGTAATGAGAAATAAAACCAAATCCTAAAACACCTTCCCCCAACCCCTCTTTTCTTCCCATTCTTGACTTCATTCCCGTTTTTATCTCCCTCCGAGTGGTGCAGGGTGACAGGGAATGGGGGCTGTGGTCAGTTCGTCACACATTGTCTCTGCCACTCCTTCCTCCTCAGGGGAAGGACTCCTCACACTCTTCCCCTGCTGCAGTGTGGAGTCCCTCCCATGGGACACAGTCCTCCATGAACTTCCCCAATGTGAGTCCTTCCCACAGGTTGCAGTTCTTCATGAACTGCTCCAGCGTGAGTCCTTTCCACAGGGTGCAGTCCTTCAGGAGCAGACTGCTCCAGCATGGGTTCCCCATGGGGTCACAAGTCCTGCCAGCAAACTTGCTCCAGTGTGGGCTCCTCTCTCCATGGGGCCACAGATCCTGCCAGAAGCCTGCTCCTGTGTGGGCTCTCCACGGGCTGCAGCTTCCTTCGGGCATCCCCCTGCTCCACATAGGGTCCTCCCCAGGCTGCAGGTGGATATCTGCTCCACCATGGACCTCCATGGGCTGCAGGTGGACAGCCTGCCTCACCATGGTCTTCCCCACAGGCTGCAGGGGAATCCCTGCTCCAGCACCTGGAGCACCTCCTCCCTCTCCTTCTTCACTGACCTGGGTGTCTGCAGGGCTGTTTCACACATTTTCTTACTCCTCTCTCTGGCTGCTGTTGTGCAACAGTTTTTTCCCCTTCTTAAATATGTTATCCCAGAGGTGCCACCACCATCAATGGTGGACTTGGCCTTGGCCAGTGGTGGGTCCATCTTGGAGCCGGCTGGCGTTGACTCTATCGGACATGGTGGAAGCTTCTAGCAGCTTCTCACAGAAGCCACCCCTGTAGTCACCCTGCTACCAAAACCTTGCCAGGCAAACCCAACACAATCCTTGACACCAATTTCCTCTGTTTTGATTTTTACCAAGGGGTGGTTAAGACAGCAAACCAAACAATAGCGATGCTTTTCCCAGAAACTCACCCGAGTGCAGAACAATGCCTTTCAACACCCACTAAACAAAGCGACTGTTGCAGGGTGTCATCTTTAACCTTAACCTCCAAGCAAGTCAAACCCAAACCTCGAGAGCGCCTGATCTCTCAATCTCTCCCTCCCCAGGCGGCCCCTGGTCTGCAGGAGAGAAAAGGGGGGGAAACAAAAAGCAGCTTTTTGCGATTTACAGGGATATTTTGATTTACCCACTTTATTAATGAGCTAGGAGCAGTCAGAGCCTCATAGATTAGCCACAACAGGTCACAGCTGAGTTAGTCATCATAAGCCCTCTCCTCCACGGAGGCCACCATGCCGGTCTCTTGCCCGGCTGCAGACCCAGCAACCAGCAGTGTTTGCACTTCCCAAAGGACAACAAACAAAACCGCTTTGCTCTCAGGGGCCTGTACAGACTTTAAGCTCAAAAGGAGAGAGCCAAATCAGACCGAGAAGCAGCACTCACCTTTTTGCATCGCGGGCAATATTTCTCAGGCTGACGTGGAGACCTCTTCCAGGTAGAATGTGTCCCCTGCAAGAAGCAGCGTCTTATTTATCATAGGATTTCTGCTGTCATGAGCATTTAAGGTAGCAAAATTAAACATGACTTAGAACTTGTTCATTTTTATTGTTTCAGTGTAGCCCAATAAAGTCTGTATCTTCATAAACAGGACCACTATGGTTCAATAGAAAAATATTTATTAACTGTCATCTGTCTTTGAGAATCACGTACTTTGCCCTAGCTTTAGGAGATCCCCCAGCAGAGTAGAAAAATCTTGCAGTTGGTTTGGTACTAGGGAAAATGGGGGCCTTTCTTGTGATGACAGAAGACTTTACATGGCACTTTGGTGCTATGGGGGCTAGAAAATATTTTCCAGGCTCTGTTGGCTACTACTTATTTTATTTTCCTTCCACATCTCTTACACCAAGTCTTAGCTTAGAGCTTATTTCATTATTTTAGCATTCTTTACATTCATGTATTCACATACTGGTAGGCACAACCTACAGCTACAGTGAATTATATGTCATTTACTATTGGGTATGCAGGCGAGGCTTATGCCTTTGACCCAAGGAATGTGTTCTTTCTTGCCCATGTAGTTTGTCTTGAGGAAACTGCGTGAGCGCAACACAATGCCTCTTCAGAGCTCTGCTCTGACAATTGCTACAGCTCCTCTCATTTTGTGCATCTTTCTTCCTTCTTGCCTGTTTGTGACTCCACAGTAGCTGGGAATGCTTTCACTGGCCCTTGAGACACCAAAACACCAGGTCCTTGTAATGACAAGCTGTCCCACACCCCTGGCAGATCTGTTTCTCCACTGAAGGGATGCCTTGCTCCATAATTTCTTTGCATGGGGCACATCCTGTCAATTTTAGGAGATAGTTCAGCTTTACTGTTGCGATGGCTCTGGCGCGACTGTGTGATGGAAGGGAACTGTTGTCCCCAGGTAAAACACAGGAACCCCATTCCAGCAGGCTGAGGCGCCTCGGGGTGCGCCGCTCACTGAAACTGTCTTCTGTCTCATGTGACAGTGTCTGCTGGACCTTTCAGTTCCCACAATTCTGCAGAGTAGACTCTACTAAGAAGATATAACGTGATGGAGCAAAATTCCCCTCTAATTTTTGTCTGCCTTTACCTTTGATCATGAGATTGTTTTAAATTTAGGAACGGATCTAAGGGACTGTTGACATGTACTAAACCAACAGCTCAAACTGTGCGTAAACTGCCCCATAGCCCACAGAAACAAATGGAAAGCCTCCCACTACCTTTAGGGGGCTCTAGATCAGACTGCGAAACCAATTCTGCTGGATCACGCTGCATCTGAGACTGTCAGATGTACTCATGGTCTCACAAGTCCTTCTCATCAATGACTATCTCGGGCACTTGCAGAGCGATGGCATTTCCCACGTCCTGCACCTGGGCTCACAGATTTAGTTAAGTCAGGAGAACTGGACCAGCATTTGTGGGCTGAGATGACAAGATTGTCATTTGCTGACACTGAAAGCAGGACAGCAGCAAGCTACAACTTCTGCCCTGAGAGCTATGTTCATACACCTGTAGCTGCTAAGCCACAGGGCTGGTACATCCTCGTGGTGGTACGCTAACCTTAACAAAGTTATTTATTCATTAAAGAACAGCTGAGGTTTGCAAAGGCCTATGATTGAGGCATTGGGTTGGGATTCCCCAAATAAACTGTGCTATAGACACTCTCTGGGAGTCTGTCCGAATGAGTTCGGGTTAGATTCATGGCAGCCTTGAGGAAACACCTTGCAGCTTGCTGGAAATCAAAACCCTGAGTCACGTGCCTGAAGTGCTCGGTGTAATGGGTCAGCACAGCCAAATGGGCCTGAGCTTCACAGCCCAAACAAGGATTGTGGGAGTAGCATGCTTAGATGGAGCAACAACGCTATCAGGGAAAGAAAAAAATGTGCTTTTCCAAATGTCTCCTCCAATTTGCTACTTGGTTGACCCATAAGTGTGTTTTAATATGTAGCTGTTGTGCTTCAGACAAAAGGAAGAAAGCCCAGACGCTAGGTTAACAATTGCAATACCATTCTCCAGGAGCATACCAGTCCTAGCAGAACTATTAAGTACAAACTAAGTGCCTCTCTGTGTTAGGACATGAGTGAAGGGCACCACATGTCAAACCTACCATGGGAACACTGCAGAGCAATGCTGCTGACTTGTGCAGCATCCTGAGCCCCTACCGTTCACCTCCATGGAAATTTGAGGTGCTTATCTTCAAGATCAATAGACAAAACATGCATAAAATGGGTGGGGTGGCACCAAAAGGCTTTGGAAGTCCCTTCCTTTTCAGGCCAGTTGTGTGGATCTCTTGGTAAGGCTGGGAGAAGGTGCCTGGCAATGACGGTGCTGGTCTTTGTGGTGCACACTCAGCAATCCCAAAAGGTGGTCCAGTTTAGGAGAAATAGCATTTCTTTACTCAACAGGGAGTTTTTCTAGATGCATCTAAGTGATGCTTTCCTCAGGCATTTTTCATATTCCTCATTTTTTTGACTTACATTCCTTCATTTTTATCTTTTTGCTTCATGGTTTGTACTTTGAACATTCCTGCTCCTCCATTAGCTTTTGCATAATTTAAAATTATATAAATGGTCTTTACGATGATCTGCAAGACTGAAGAGGATCAAGTACCTCCCAGGTTGTAGTGATAACCCTGGCATTTTTTTAAAGGAGAGGAACAAGGGTGACACCCCCTACTTGTAGGGTAGGAGGTGGAACCAGAGGACACATCTGTCCTGGACAAACAGCATTGGTTTTCTGTGCCAAAAATGTAACCTTCAAAAGGAATACTTCAGAAGACAGGTCTCAGGGATGGAAAATAACACCCTTAAGGAAACTCTAAATATAGCGAGAGGAAGCCAGAAACAGGAATGACAGTGTTTCAGAGAACACGAGGAGTTGGAAAGCCCTTCTGTCTTGGAGTTATTTGATGTACTTTATCACATCTGCAAGCACTCATGCAAAACTCCATTCTTGGGCTTATCTTGTTATTTCTTGTGACGCTTTATCCCACTAATTGCCCTGTGTTGTTTTTCAAATGCTTGTCAATGGCTCTCCAAAGCACAGGGCTAAGAAACCACTGCCTGACACTCCAGGCTGAAAACAAGCTCATCACCTTGAGATTTTTCCACTCTGGAAATTCAAAAAGTTTCTAATTGTCTATCAAGGAGGAAAAAAAACCAAATATGGATCAAGTGCGGTATACATTCCCTCCCAATATTTATGTATGCAAATAGAATGGTGTTACTGACCACAAACATTACAACCAAAAGCAACTGCCCATCCCAGCTTCAGATGCCATTAAGAGCTATAAAGTTTGGGTGTCTTCTCTGCAAAAATCAGAGAAAACTATTGAGTTTCTGGACCATTTTTCTTTTATGATCAAAAGTGTACTTAAATCATTCTTTTGGATTTGAAGAAACATTTCATTTTTGTAATGAAAGATTTCAAAACCAAATGGTTCTTCAGACTGTGAGATCTTTTCTTTTAACGGACAGACTTTATAAGGGTATGAAAAAGTCTGCATGAGGTTTCTATAACAATGAAAGCATTTTGACTTATTGACAGAATTGTCCCGAATAGGAAACTTGATTTTCAAGTTGAGCCAAAGCTAAACAGCTTCAATTTTCATTCCCCCTTTAATTGCATTCTCTTCTCTGTAATTTCAACCATGCTATTTCCTTCAATGCAATCCTAAACAAAGCTTTATTTATTAAGATTTCATGGAAATAGAGCCATCTGCAAAAAAAAAAAAAAAAAACTGACTAAAAATACTTCCTTTGTGTTCAAAGAAATGTAAACATTTAGCCCAACAAATCATGAAAAAGATGAAAATAGCAAAGTTTCCAGAAGTTCTTAGCATTGAAATGTCTTTCACATGTTTGTTACATGCATTGTAAAGGTATAGCTATGCTAATGAATAAGTGAATTCCAGTAAGAAATTAAGAACAGGTGGAAATATGACAGACTTACATATGATTGTGACTATTATTGTGAAAATGAGGGTGTCTCTTTGATGGAAGAGCAAGGGAAGACACAAGAAAGTGAAAGGCAACAGATTTGAAACAGATAAAGAGCCTTTTATTACCTCGATGAAATACATTTGAAATTCATAGTTATGAAATAAAGTTGTAGTCAGGATCTTAACAGGATGCAGGAAAGGGCTAGAGACTCTCAAGGCTAACAAGAATATTCATGTTTACCAGAAAGAAGACAGAAATTCAGAAGAGGACTGAGCTCTTCTGTCGGCATGAAGTTTCTGTGACCTGGTGCTGAGTAAGTCACTGGCCCAGGGCAGGGCACCGTATTTTATGTATTAAAAAATTATGTGCCTGTTGACCCTTGTGTATTTTCCCGTTTCTTTGGATAAGGAAATGGTATCACCTGACCATCTGTAGTATCTCCTGGATCACTAAAACTTCTGCGACTGTAAAATCAATGGAGTTTTCTGGAATTTTCAAAAGAAACACTGTAGTTGCGTGCTTCATCGGGTACATTCAGGTCCAGTCGGGTTATTCAAAGCAAAATGGGAGACATATAAAAGTGACTTCTGTAAATTTGTTCTAGGTATTGCAGAGAAAAAAAAAGAGTGAGTTTTCTGTTCCGGGTGGAGAGGTCAGAATTGAGGCTAGAAGTGTGTCACAAAAATAACATGCACCTAAATAAGAAAAGGCAAGACCTGTGCTGCACCTGAAGTTACCCCAAACATAACAGGGAAGTCGTTTGCTGTTAACTGCCCGTTCATTCTTAAAAGTGGACGTTTGCCGACACCGTGACCTTCAAATCTTGCATTTCAAGAGAATGAAAAAGAAAGAGTGCTTTTTTATAGCTTAAGCAAAGAACTGAGTCAGCATATTCTATACCTTACATGGTCTCTACAAAGGCTGTAGCAACCTTACCTCCCTGTTTATAACATATCAGATGATGTAATATCTTTCCTAGTTGTTTTTTTAATGCAATTGTCAGGGCTTGAATAAGGCTGAGCCAAGAATGGGTGAAAAACACAGGAGAGGATCAAACCATCAACATTAACTGACCAGCAATAAATCTGCAATACAGTTCATTCTTATTTACCAGGATATAGCACCTTGAACCACAGCTTTATCTGTAGTAGAGAATGGATCTACAGCAAAAGTCTCAGCAGTCACAACAATCCTATCTGAAAAATAACTGATGTTGATAAATCACCCAGTGCAAATGGCCAAAGTTGTTCGGACCATTGTGTCCCAATCGCAAGAACCTCTGGGGAAGGCAAAGAGTCTCCAAACTCTATTGATACATCTGCACAGCTGTACAGGTGTATATCAGTACAGATTTTTTAAATCCAAATCTGTACAGGAAAGAAAAATAGAGAAGAAAACTAGCAAGAGGGAATGGAAGCAGAAGCAAAGAAAGAAATGGAGGGTGAAAGAGAAAAAGAAAGAACGAGGGAAGACCAGATGCATTTTTCTGCAATGAATGTAAAGCCGAGCAGATTAGGGAATCTAATGAATCCTTAGACCAGGAAGGGGAAGAGAGAGAAAATTTCTGAGACCTTAGAAACAAAGACAGGGGAAAAGAAATCCAGCTGCAAAGGTTTCTTGTCTCCCCTAATCCCCTGCTGGCTTCCCCACACCTAATTTTCCAAGCCTGACATCTGGTCCCTTCTCTGCCTCAGCCACTTCATGTGTGAGAGATGTGAATGAAAATGACATTTCTGTTTCCAATTTACATTACTTCCCGCCTGATTTGTGGTCCTATTACAAATCTGAAAGAGCAACATCTAAAACTCGACCAGTGGGCTCTCTGCTCGTTAAGGTTTGATAGAAGTGCCTTGGCACTGTAGTTCACCACTGCTGGCCCTGCTTTCTGTGTGCTTCATCCAGGACCCAGCCAGGGCAGATTCAAATCTCGTCCGCTCCCCCTAAAGGGCTGTAGTAGAAATAACCACCTTCCTCATCCCACTTGCAGAAGGATCTAGGGCAAGAACAGACTTTGATATGCAGTACAGTGTCAGGATGCCACTGGGGCACCATTGGTGGGCGGCAGGAGAGGAACTACCTGTGGCTGCTCACGAAAATTATGTACATGGCTTTATAGCTCAGCCTGTGAGAATTCATCAGGCTAAACTGAACTTAAGCCATTTAAGTTAAGGTCTATACAGGGTCTAATGTAGTTTAGTTACCGTGTTTTAAATGATGACCTTAGTTCTTTCTCAGGCAATGCCTGAGATTGACAGGACTATTTACTCTTTTGAGGACCTTATCTTGCAGTTCTAGATGTGAAGGCTTTAATTTCATATTCCCAATTCCTTTTCGTCAATGTAATTCTGCTTAATTTTGCAGCAACCAGAAACAAAATAAGGATCAGTTAGCTGGGGGGGGCCTTCTGAGACAGGAGTGAATGACAACAGCTTGGACTGCCTGGAAACAGGTAGGACTTTACTGTTTGCCAGCATGGGACTATGGTTTTGTTGGGGTTTGGAGGCTTTTTTTGTGTTTTTAAAAAAAGAGAAACTGAAAAATAGTGGAAGGGGAAACAACCATCATAAACTTAAGGTATAGCACAACAACCTGCACGTAGATACTCCCCCATCCTTTTTACTCAAGCTGCAAGGGTCAGGGCAATAGTCTTGAATTTCATCCTACGAGGGGATTGGGTTTATCTAACAAAGCAGAACACATCCACAATAACTCATTTCTGCTGCTGCCCTTCTCCTGAATGCTGCTCTTCCCCACAAGTATGGCTGGAGAGCTGGATAATAGCACCCCAATAACTAACCTCACCATTCACAGCCTTCTTGCTGACACAAAACCTTTACACCCATATTTGCCATGTTACTGTCTGCACTGGCGCAGCCAGTACCGCCGCCTCTCAGCTGGGAGGTGGCATGACAGTCATTGCTGAAATGCCAACGGGGATGTTTCTGCAAAGAATTCCAAGTTTTGGAGCTCAGAGGTTTGCGCAGGACAGACCAACCCGGTCCAGACAGGCATTATGCACCATTGCTGGTCTGAAGTTGTGAGCATGTTTCTAGAAGAACCTATGCCAAGGCAGCCTTCCCACCCAAATCTACTGCCAGGCCTTTTCTTTTGGTCTCTACCAGGTAGGTCTTTTCCCAACTTACTTCTAATCCTGTTTCCATAACCATCACTAACATTTTGTTTAATTGACTTTTTAAGTTCTGTTTGAGTGACCACTAAACACTACGTCTCCATATGGAACGTAGGCTTTATCAGCTTATGATATTTTTTTCCTGCATCCAGATAATGTGAGGATAACACAGGTGGGTACTGTGAAATCCTCGGTGAACCAGAGTAACGCACTAATGCTGTCCTTTGGTTGCAAAGACAAACTTGTACCAACACTGCTTAGTAGTAGGGCAAGTAATGCGTTCACCAAGTTTATTACGCTGAACCACTTTGCCACAGCCACGATGACATTTACAGCTACTAGCTTTTTTTTTTGTTTTCCCCTACAACAGGTGTTGTTTGGTGCATGATAGTATTTAATCCTAAAAGTTTTATTAATAAAAGTGTTGTTGATACAAATTCCTACATTAGAAATTAAATTGGAATTATTAATAAACAAAAAAATATGTTAGCTGGTGAGCCTTGCCATCTGCTTTCCGGACATGCCAAATGGGAACCCTACAGGCATGTGGCATTGTACAACTACTCCTCGCTCTCATATGTCTCTGTGGGTGGGCTCCTGGCTTTCCACTCTGGCCAAGGGTAATTTTGACTTTCTCTGTGACAGAGGATCACTATGCTGGTTTGCTAAATCTAATATTAATTCATTTTCTCACGAAAAGGCTAGAGGGAGAAGGTCTTGCTCTTACTCTTCTGCTAGGCTGTTAGTGTTAGGCTGTGCACAAAGCATTGTAGTTCCTCTCCTGAAGCCAATATGTGCTTCAATAGGTCAAATTTCTTTGGATTTTGCTGCGCACCTGGTAAAAAAATTCAAGCTTAATAGTTCTTCTTGTACCCCCACTCAAGGGAGGTTGGTAGCCACATACCCAGCATTACACTGACAGGCACGCCAGTACCCAGCAGCATCCCGGGCTCTATTGCCCCGTCACCTCCAAAATTCACTGTACCTGCAGGGCACTCTCCCTAGCCCACAGGTGGTGGGCATCCCCACTGGTGTGATGGAAGCCCCAGGCTCACCTTTCCTTTTTTCCATCCTGATCTCTGTCAGGGGATCAGGTAGGACACATCCTGGAGACATGTCTTGTACCCTCCCGAGGCCGTTCCTGTACATGAGCTCACGATTGCTCCTGTTGCAGATCCATTGCTGCCACATTTGTCTAATGCCCCTGAAGGCTTACATTGTCCTGTCCCTCCTTTTTACACGGTCTCTCTCCTTCCCCAAGGAAAGGTGTCAGGGAGTTATAGTTGCAAAGGCCATTCCTTTTTGTTATCATTACCTTGGTTTTTAAGCTGTATTCGTTATTTCACAGCCTGTTCCTGCCTGCCCCAGAGCTTCTAATGCATCCCACGCTGTTCCCACATCTACACACCCTAAAGCTAGACACATGGACACATTCCTGGGGTCAGGCCATTTTCTGAAGCTGTTTTAAGTGTTGCCTGATTATAATTTGGAGCCTACCCAGCTCTTATTTAAAAGACCACAAACAGAAGCTTTCAACCCCTAATATATTTCTGTGCTTTCATTGGACTTGTGCTCCTCTATATGATTTTCTTTTTTTTCTTTCTTTCTTCTTTTATTTCTGCTCTTGTTTTTGAAGCTCGCACATAGCACACTCACCATTTGCTACCGTAGGAGCTGCACTGAATTTGGTTTTTACAGCTGCTGGGCCAGCAGCAGTAGCATTGCCTTGGCAGGGCTCGCCGGGTCACTCATGGCTAAGCTGCCTTCCTCACCTGACAGAGGATACAATACGTATGTTTTTGCTTAAAGGACTTAAGTGCTGAGCCAAAGCTTTTAATCATTTGGGGGTCAGCTCAGCAGTAACTTGTCTCTTCTCTGAAAGTCTGAATATTTGGCATCTTTATATATTGGAAAATACCAGCTATAGGTGGTATTTTCACATTTCTGCTTTTACAGTAGCCCAATAATAACCAATGTTCCAGGATTCATTCATCCAAACGCTTCCAGCTTCCCAAAGACAGAAGTGCAGCTCCTTAGGTCCCAGTTTCCTGCTTTTAAAAGACTCTCACTAGTCTCTGCTGCGCCCTTTCATGCACCCTGCTTTTCTTCTGTCAGTGTCCAGCGTTGGACACAGCGCTGCAGTGAAGGCCTGAGCACCGTATGGAGGGGAAGGTCTAGTCCCCATTTGTTTTACACCATCCAGCTGCTCATACTTTCTGGTGTAATGTCTGCCTTTCTGCAGCAGGATGATGCAGTGGGCTCAGCGACAGCTTGCGAACAATCACTGCCGTGGTTCACAAGCTGGATCTGAACCCACAGCACCTGTGGGCTCTGCTGCCAGAGTTTTCCCGCAGAACCGCTGCATGGCCATCAGTTCCCCAATCTGTATTTAAGAAATTGATTATTCCTGCTCCACATTAAGTGCCCTCTATGCATCTTCCCTCTTTGACAGCGAGCTGTTGGCAGAGCTTCCATGCTTTTTCAGCAGTTTTACAGCTACCTTAGAAGCTTGCTTCAGAACATCTTTCTCCACACTCACAAAGTATCCTGTATCTGAAGTCTTACTGAGCCAAGACATGCGACAGTGCTGTTTATCCATAGCCATAAGGGCTTTTTATCTTGCCAGCAGCTTGTTCGATGACATTTTAGGGAAAACTGGTAGAAACATGACGACTCTGCTGATCTTCTTCCCTCCGCCCTTGATGGTTAGGGCTGATTACTGGCTGGTTGCAGCCAGTCTTCTTTATCTCCTCAAATTTACATTGAGATGAAATACATCAAGTCTGCCTGATGTGGGACTCTTGAGTTGGGTTAACATTCCTCTGGCCTGTTCATTTCATATCCTTGTCTAAGATGGATCTTAGATCCATCTTTATATTGTAAGCTGCCTAATTACAATTGGACAATTTAATGAGAACCGAAGCAATACAGTCACTAAACTCTTCAATGTAATAGTTTTCTCTTAAGTAGGAAATCAGCATTTTCGTTGGACTTGGTCTTTATAGTAATGTTCTTGGAGATATTTTCTTGTTGTAGGTTTTGTGCCTTATTAGCTATAGCCCACTTTGGCCTTTCCAATTCCCTCTGTGCTCATTCATGCTATTCTTTCACAATACCCTTTGTAAGTTGCCCTAGTATCCACTTCACCCGCAGTAAAAGACTGTGAGTCAGACAGACCAACTCCTTTCTACACTTGCCTTTCCTGAGCATTGAACTAATTTTAATTTCTGTCTTTAATATAGCTTCTTTAAGAAATGGTAAATTCATGTTGCATCGTCTTCCCTTTTCCTTCTCCGAGGCCCTAGCTCTCAGTTCCTTGAGTTCTTGGAGGTTTATTAGGTGTTTTTCCCCGTCACCCTGTTCTTCCACCTTTCATTCCAAGGATCATGAATTTGACTGCTGAAGTTATGAAATAGCTGGTTTTAAAATGCAGGCGGGCACACAGTGCCTTGTGACAGCCGAACACTCACTCCACTGCCACTCTGCACTCACTCAGTGCAACACTAACCTTTTCCACTCCTGCTTCCAGCTCTAGGGAGGGCTGCCTGGACCAGAGGAGTGGGCAATACTGTCAAACCAATGGGTAAAATTCACAAAACATTACCGGTTGGAAAGAACTCTTGAGTAGTCAACAGCATTTCAAAATGCAGGCTGTCAGGCGCATTTTAATATCAAACTCTGTTGTACACATTCATGTCCATCAGCAGAAGATGGCAGTCCTCAGCCCCGATGAACCACTGACAGCCCCCGTACGTTTCAGGAGTCCTTTGACAAGTCCCCAGAACAACAGCATCCTTCCCCACCTAAAATACCACAATTCTCTCCAACATTGCCATGTAACTGCACCACCATCCCAGCCCCAGCAGGAAGTTTGCCAGTTCCAGGCTTTGCCACTGACTGACTTTAGCCACCATAGCCCTGACGTTGTTGAAGATCTAAGGTAGATCCTCATGCAGGTTGCCTTTTCTGACAGGAGTTCTGACCCCCTGAGCGCTGACATGCTGGTCATGCCAAATTTGCATGATAAGGCAATCTCTGCACTTGGTGTTGTGGGATTTCTCCAGAGCCAGCACCCCACAGTTAAATTCTGACTCGTCTCCTCTGACGCACACCATGTTCAGCCTTGTTTTGCTGGTGAGACATACTACTGTCAACACTCCTTCCACACTGCTTTGTGACCTGGGTCTCTCCCCTTTCTCTGCAACATGGTGTGTGTAAGAACCAACAGCCCATGTTGCTGACAATTAATTTAACCAAGATGGGAGTTAAAAATACACTCCCACAGAAGCTGAGAAATGCCAGCCAAGCTCTTCCACAATACACTGGGACAGAATGTATGGATCAACCAAGAACCAGCAAGTACCGCATGAATTAGAACAAGAGCCAAGCCTAATTTCATACCACTTCCAGCCCATAATGGGCCATATCCATTCAGACTGGGAAATCGAACATTTTCTTCTGTGGTGGAGACAAATCCCAAGTGGGGACACCGAAATCCACAACTGGTGAATGCAGCTGGTGCCCATAACCTTGAGATAGCAGGTCAACCTCTGGTATCCTTTTGTCCCCATCTGGTACACAGCTGGAGATAGCTAGGTCTGCACTTACAGCTAGAGCTCTTGGGCCTCCCTAGTTCAAAGTCAGCCTTACAAAAAAAATATCATTTGCACCTTTTATTTGAAACAGCTTCATTCTTAGAAGAACAGCAAAGCAAGGCAGACAGTATCAGCCCTGACAGACTTGCATGGATCAGTAGGACTGGTCATCTGTACATACACATATTGAGTTGCTTTATGCCATGCTGTCCTAAAACAATAGCTGCACCCTGTGAGTTTGTTGGGGTTTTGTTTTATTTCATCAAAAAAGGAGACAAAGAAGGTAACAATTAGCTGTATTTCAGCCTAACAGTCAACTAGCATAGACCCAACAACAGCATTCCACCATAGATGCTTCCATCATCTCAAGGCCAGGCTCCCTGCGCAGTCAGCTGAGAGCAGCTTCTCCAGGGAGAGATTCGGGGCACACAATTGGGACCCTTGTTATGGGCAAACGCAGGTGCTGGTTGCTGTGTGGAGAGGCCTGGTTTGAACACACCTCCCGTTACCTCCCTTCCAACAGTACCTCCTAGTTTTCTGGTTCTCCTTGCTTTAACTGTAAAAACCTAGTATCAGTCTTGTTCACGGCAAGAATGTTTGCCCAACCAGTGTACCCTGGATCCCAGAAGGCAATATGGGGTCAAGGACATTTAAATTCTCCTGAATAGGTGCACTTGGGAAAGCCCTGTTCTGAAAAACAAGGATTAGGTGTTTTCCACTGTAAGGACAATCCACTTGCAGGTAGAAGATGAAAATACATCAGTACTTTGGAGATCAGCAAGTAAGCCATGGTGAAGAGCTACGTATAGACTTGCTAGATTGGAGGAACTGTAGACCTATAGACTCACTAAGTGGAGGAACTGTAGTAATGCAGAGGAACCACAGATCCCTGAGGAGTTAAACTTGTAGCTGAGTGCAGGAAGAGTAAACACTGTCACCGGTGCAGAGGTTGGGGGGCAAGATACGCATGCTGAGGCCTGCAGACACAGCACTGCTGCAGGAAGGAGCAGGTCTAGGTGCAGCCTGTCCAGTTTCCAGAAGCAGCCAGCTCTGTGTATAGCTGCTCTTCTACTGTCCTGGACAATCCAGGCTTCTTGAGCCTCTAGAAGTCTAAGCCATGCAAAGAAAAGAAGTGTTCCCTTTATCAAACCTAATACAACTTTTGTGTCAGATGCAATTCTGGAGAGCATTCACAAGCATCTAACCTACACCACCTCAACTGGAGACCCTGGGACACTACTTATTCATCCCTGTTTAGCTGCTAGAGCCTCTGCATGGTTACTGCTTCCCAGTTGCCCATTCTTTAGGTACAGCCTGCATGCTTTCTTTTTAGCCGTGCATTTTTGCATTTGGTTTTTATAAGTCAGATTTATTGCTCGAAGAGGCACAGGTTACCAAGCAAGACTGATTTGTGACACACTTCTGTTTCCTTCAGCTTTTGTCTTTGCAGGAGGGCCTGCTGAGTTCCATGGAGCTTGTGGGCAGAGCTAAGCCCAATGCCCGGGGAAATGTCAGCATAACCCAAGGGACACTTCAGATCATTCACTACTGAAGAACACCCAGTTTGAGGAGGAAAATACACCACTCTGCCAAGAAGCCCCAGGCTGCCATGCTGGACTATACTGTTGGATCTAAGCACTCCTTCACCACGGCCATTCAAGTTGCCACTTGCGCTCCTGCCAGTCCCCAGTAGGAACACATTCCCTAAATATTCAACAGTCCCTGGAGAAAGCTATACAAGGATGGGTGAAACACACTGGTTCTCTGTCAACTTCATTTCCCCTCTACCGTCACACCCACCCATATACTGCGAGACTGGCTCATCTTTTTTTCATCCTGATGCAAGGTTTTGACCCAAGTGCTGTTCCTGCGCTCCAGCCCAAGAGCCAGCCTTGTCAGGATGCCAAGACGGTTTATCTCATGTGTTGCTTCAGTTTGCATGGCTAATGGCCTTGGTCTAAAAGCTGATCTTCCCAAGCACTTAGCTCTATTCCCATTCTGTGAATTAGGCATGCCAAGCTGTGTGATTAAGGAGTATATGTAGCCAGCGAGGAAGAAATATTTTGGACCCAGTCCGTAGAACTGAGCCCTGAAGCTATTTTGTATTTGGCTTTAATAAAAGAGGGGGTACATCTAGAGCCTGTCTCTGCCAGAGGAAAAAAGGCATAACCTTGCCTCTTCTGAGCAGCTATTGGGGGGTTCACCAGGCCACAGTCCCTCAGGGTGCATGTAGTTCAGAGTTCCAGATGTAATCACCCGATGGGAGCACAAGGGGTTGTAGCTCATCCGTGTGAGATACAGTACCAAAAGTCTTAACGGCATTATGACCCTGGAAACAGACATAAGTAAAAAGATACCTTGCTATCCAGCTGGAGCCCCCGCAGCTGTGTGTGGCTGAGAGTTACTGAGTGTCATGGCTAGAGCAGGCAGAGCCACAGGGAAGGGCTGTGTTTGAAGACCTGTCGGTTCTGGTATCTCATCCCTGCACTGTTTGTGGAGTCTTGAACCCTTGGAGAGAACACTGCTTTCCTGTGGGCAAAAGAGCTTCTCGGAAGAAGAGAGTGAACACACAGGTATTGAATTATGCAAGGTGTTGGCTTTTTTTTTAAGGTTATCATCCTTTTATGCTACAACAAAAAGCAATTAAATACAAGTACGAAGTCAGGCTCAGAATGAAATCCTGGTTCTAAAGTGAGACTTACCATCTTTTCCAGAGGATGCCTTCTGTACAGTTTATCCCATTTTCTGTTTGCCTAATACAGAGACAGCTTCAGTTATGAAGCACTCTGGAACCCTGTGCGCCTTCCTAGTGCATCTGCTACTGCTCATGTAGTTCAACACTGTCATAAAACCTGGAATTTTGCTCCAGTTATAAAAATGTTTAAAATTATACTCATGAAAAGTTATATTAGTACTGAGGTAGGGCTGCTCTGCTCCCTCCTTGTAGGCACACCAATTGCCTTGTCCCTCGTCATGCTGTCAAGAGCACAGGTAAGAATGCTCCGAAAGCAACAGCCAGGGAATTTAAAAAAAAAAAACCACACCACAGCAAAACCCCCACTTTTTGAACAACTTTAGAATATTTTTTCTCATGCTGAAGTAAAACACTGATTTATTTTTATTTTTTCCAAACATTGTTCAGGAAAATGGACATTTCAAGACATCTACCTTCTGTTTAGAACTGTCTAAGCTGCATCTAATCAAACCTGAAAGCTTTGGACTGAAGTTCTTCAGACAAATCTCGTTACCAAAAAAATGAGCTCCTCCCAACTAAATGTACCAAATGTTTTAAAAAGTGTTTTTTTTTTTCTGGCCCAAAATAACTCTATTTCATCTTTCTTTACACTCCAACTACATTATTTGGTGACAATGTCTCAGAACAAAAAAATAAGTTTTTGATTTGCCACGTTCTTGCTCTCAGCACAAAACCTTCATGGGATCCCAAGGAATGGGATGAAAATATTTGGAGTGAGTCCTCAGACTCCAAGAACAAGTTTGAATTTGAGCCAGATTTAAATGGCAGGGAGGTGGTGGAAGCACAACCCTGCACACAAATGAGAGGGCAGCAGGAACAAGCAGACAGGGGAGCGCAGATCATACGTACTTACACCCCAAAAGAGTTAAGGGAATTCTTAGAGATCTATCAGCAAAAGAGTGGTGAAGGCATACTGGCATGGATTCTGTAAGCTTCGGATACTGGAGCTGCATCTCTCCATTTATTATTGGGTGAAAAAAATTTATGAAGCCCTATAGCCAGTGATGATCAGACACAACAAGGATATGCTCAATTGCAGAATATCAGAGGTCTTGACGGGTGAGGCATGATTGCACCTATACTGTATCAGTGGTTGTGTGCTGCAGTTTTAACAGCATATGCAGAACCTGTTGGATTAGCGTCGTCCCTCAGAAACTGGTGTACAATGGAAGAAGGTATTAATTTGGCACGGCAGATGGGAATGGCTCAACATTGGTTATGGGCTGCCAAAACAGCAGAAATGAAGGATTGGCAGGTCCCCCAAAATTGCTGCCACTGCAGCTATGGGGGAAGACAAACTCCCCTAGGTTCCTTTAGCTATATAGAGTGGTAGTCTGGGGGGAATTAGCTCTGGTGGGTACTGGAGCTGAGGTTACTGTATTAGATAGTCATATTAATAATAAAGAAGCCACATCACAGATCTGTGGGTTTGGGGGGAAATCCAACCCCTACCCTCCAAACTGCACTTGGAGAATGACTGTAGATTACAGAGAACTGAATAAAGTCACCCCCACACACTCAAAGTTACAGTACCAGATATGGTTACTCTTTAGAAAAAAAACTAGCAAAAGTTTACAGCCCTGGAAAGTGGTGGTAGATGTTGCTAATGCTTTCTTTTCAATAGTCATTCCTTCAGAAAGCCAAGACCAGTTTGCCTTTCCCTGGCAACAAAAGCAATATACTGGCTCAGGGCTACAAACACAGTCCCTCTGTTTGCCACCGAATGATAGCAGCTGATGCAACACTATGGTCAGGTACCATTACTGTTTAGCATTATATTGATGATCTATTGATTATGGCAGAGTCACAACAAGAAATTGAAGCAGCTGCCAAATTGCTGAAAGCACATTTACAGGACCGAGGCCGGGCAATTAATGCAAATACAGGTCCTTAGTACTACTGCACAATTTTTGGGAATAGTTAGGCATGGACAGATTAGAGAAATACCAAATCAGGTACAGCAAACAGTCTAGCTTTTTCCCCCCATACCAACCACAGTAAAAAGTTACAGACCTTTTAGGGACTTTTAGGGTATTGGAGACCTTTTATCCCACATCTGGCAGTACTAATGCGCCCTCTGCAGAAATTATCTAGAAAGTTGTCTAGCAGGGGACCAAGGAACACGCAGCAGCCTTTGATGCCCGCAGAAATGCTTTGATTGAGCATGTGCAATTATATGCTCCCAGGCAAGGATATCCTTTTGAATTAGAAGTAACAACTCCAGATTATGTAGTCTCATGGGGATTGTGGCAGATGACTGGGATGACAAATCAGAAAGCACCTGTAGAATTTTGGTCCAAGGCATTACAAAGCTCTGCTATACGTAATACCCCGATGGAAAAAAAAAATTCTAGCTGTATTTTGGGCGCTATGGGAAACTGGAAGAATCACAGGCCAAGACAGCATGACTATACACACACCCATAGCTATCCATGGGTGGGTGACTGATGATTCCCTTAGGGCCCACACAGGGGTAGCTCAGGCGGTCACACATTGGGAATGGGAACATTATTAACGGCAACAATTTCTACCAGGAAAACCACACTTAACTACTCCACACACCACTCTTCTACGAACTGTATCATTTAATCATATGCCCACTCTTCCCTTTGGAGATATTCCTGTATCTCCTGTGGAGTGGGCTCCCCCTTATGACGAGTTAATAGAAGAGCACAAGAGATGCCTGGTTTGCAGATGGGAACGCAATATACATGGCAAGTGGACAAAGACAATGGAGAGCAGTTGCATATGCTCCGCTTCCAGGAATTAAATTATGATAAACATAAGTCAGTGGGCTGAATTGATTACAGCATCTCCTGCCATCCTGGAGGGGAAGGCACATTACTTATACACCAACAGTTGGGTTGTGTACCAAAGCCTCACAATGGGGTTACCCTGCTGGGCCTAAGAGGATTGGCACATACAGAGATACCCTATATGGGGGGGCAGATGTATGGCAACTATGGGAAAGCAACGGAAGATTGGTGAGGAGGATTTTAAACACGCTCAAGTGACTCACACTTGGGGTGCTGGACAACACATATAGTACAGTAATTGTTGTTCAGCCTTGTGTGCTAGCAAGTAGAACATCCACACTTAGATAACGTAAGCCTGGGATGGACTCAGGGACACCTTATCTAGCATACATGAGATCACTGCCGTGTTGTTGAAGAAGATCAAAGCACAGTGGAAAACTACACCTGCTTGAACCCTTAAAAAGCAGGCGAGAACAGCAAGTCCAAGCTCACGCACTCCTGCTAACAAGGACTTTCTCCCGCTCTGCACTGCCTGCATCCCCTGCCCAGGTGTTGCTTTGGAGATTCCCTGATTCATGACGCATTGAGATTAAATTTGTTCTTTGTCTTTCATCTGTGGTTTTGTGTTTGTCCCTGCGTCCTGTCCAAGTCAGCTCACACAGCAACAAATTTGGCAATACGTACAAAGGTATCCTCTAAAAGTAAGGCATGTCTCAGCTCATCAAAAAGATGATTTCCTTGAGTCACAAAGTAATAGGGAAGTAGACAATATGACCTCTGCCAAAGTACACACTCAAGCTATAAATGTGCATACAGCTTGTGGACGTCGATCAGCTTATACTGCACGTGCATGGAACATTGCTCACAATCAAGCCCCTTTGCCATTATATGTTTACAAAACATGCACACATAATTGTACTATTTGTACACAGGTACATTTAAGGGCATTACATAGGCCATGGAGAAAGATAAAACATGGTCAATGGGCCTTGAACACCTGGCAGGTCAACTACACAAGCCCCCTGCCCCTGTCAAGCAGGTGGCGACACGTATTCACTGCTGCAGATACAGTACCAGGACTGTTTTTTGCTAAAGCCACCAAATATGCTAATCCACATAACACAACTGAAGCACTAGAACAACTCATAGGCACCAGTATAGGTTAGGGGTGGACCTACTGGGAAGTAGTTCTGAGGAGAAGGATCTGGGGGTCCTGGTAGATAGTAAATTCTCCATGAGCCAGCAATGTGCCCTGGTCGCCAGGAAGGCCAATGGAATCCCGGGCTGCATAGGGAAGAGTGTGGCCAGCAGGTCGAGGGAGGTCATTCTCCCCCTCTACTCTGCACTGGTGAGGCCACATCTGGAATTCTGTGTCCAGTTCTGGGCTCCCCAGTTCAGGAGAGACAGGGAACTATTGGAGAGAGTCCAGCGTAAGGCAACTAAGATGATTGAGGGATTAGAACATCTCCCTTCTGATGAAAGGCTGAGAGCTGGGACTCTTTAGCCTGGAGAAGAGAAGGCTGAGGGGAGACCTTATTATGGTGTAAAGTATCTGAAGGGTGGGTTGAAGGAGGATGGAGCCAGACTCTTGTCAGTGGTTCCCAGTGACAGGACGAGGGGCAACAGGCACAAGTTGGAACATAGGAAGTTCCGTTCAAATACATGGAAAAACTTCTTTACAGTTCGGGTGGCAGAGCCCTGGCACGGGCTGCCCAGGGCGGGGTGGGGAGTCCCCTTCTCTGGAGATTTTCAAGACCCGCCTGGATGCAGTCCTGAGTAATGTGCTCTGGGCAATCCTGCTTTGGCAGGGGAGTTGGACCAGATGATCTCTAGAGGCCTCTTCCAACTCTGAAAACTCCATGAATTCACTTATCAATACAGACCTCTTCACCAAATACAAAGTGACCAAGGAACACACTTTAGTGGACATGGTGTCCAAGACTGGGCTCAAGGGCTAGGGATAGATTGGACATTCCACATGCCTACCATCCCCAAGCTAATGGCTTGATTGAAAGAATGAATGGGATGTTGAAGGAACAATTAAAAAAAGCTAACCAGTATTAAAACATTACAACATTGGAGTTCACATCTTACTGAAGCAGGTTTTTTTGTTAAACAGAAAGAATATTCATAATCAAACACCCTATGATCATATTACAACACTTCCAGTACAAAACACAGTGAGGACTGAAATTCTTCCAGATGGTATCTCTCCCAAAATATTAACTACAGGAGAAATGGAATTCCTTACACCAACAGATTGTGTGGTGGGACCACAACCTATAAGTGTAGACGTGAAGATTCATATAATAACCCCTGATAATCATAGAATGGTTTAGGTTGGAAGAGACCTTGAAGACCATCAAGTTCCAACCCCCCTGCCCTGGGCAGGGACACCTCCCACCAGCCCAGTTTGCTCCAAGCCCTACCCAACCCGGCCTTGAATACCTCCAGGGATGGGGCAGCCACAGCTTCTCGGGGCAACCTGGGCCAGGGGTGCACCACCCTCACAGTGAAAAATTTCTTCCTAATACCTAGTCTAAATCTCCCCTCTTCTAGTTTGAAGCCATTCCCCCTTGTCCTAGCACTACATACCCTGGTAAAAAAAACACACACACCCTTTGTTGATGTCAGATTCTCAAGTTCCTGTATTTCTGGTACCTTCAACCTGTGCCTTATCTAGAGGAGATAGCATTGGAATGCTATTATTGGTGTTGCAAACCCAACGTCGAATTGAAGTTCAACCTGAAAAATTTACTCTTTGCATTTCATCTGTGGTTTTGTGGTTGTTCCTGTGTCCTGCCTGTGCTGGCTCCCACAATGTACAGTCAAGGTTATTTAAAATAACATTTGCCTTGAGTTAAGTGGAGACATATTCTCATTGGCTTTGTCCCAGAAAATCCCTATTGCTTTTAAGATTTGCCAAATTGAGGAAAATAATAAGCCTAATGAAGAGACTTTGTATTGTCCTCTCTTACATTGTTGTAGGAACACAAGGGTTCATGAAGACATCAGCTCTAATCTGGTTTTGAGTTACTGGCATGCGGGAGAGAAGATATTAGTGACTTCCAAATGTTGGATGCTCTCTGAGGGGCACTGCAGCAGGGGTGAATGTCAGACAGACTTTGAGGCTGCTGTCATGCTCATCGCATCCGGAAGCAACAACTGTCTCTGTTGTATCTCTCCCACAGCACACAATTTATGCTATGAATAGTGCTTTCCCGGTCACTAAAAATTAATCTGGGGCATCTGCTGCTTCTGCCACTAGCAGACAGGCAATGCATTGAATACTACCTTAATATGAATAAGTATTACATTGATTCCCTCCAAACTTGGTTTGAGTTGTAGAACACACTGAAATTTAAATGATATTCTAGCTGAAAATGTACAGAACATGCTATAAAATACCAATTTTAAAATGCTGATCAGGAAAATGCATTCATTCCTAATTACGTGGCAAACAACTCCTAAATATCACAGCAAAAGAATGTTTTAGGACCAGGAACATAACTGGGTAGAGCTGAGCTTAGTCAATCATTGCACTGTCAAGAGTTATTTTATCAAAATATTTTTCAAGGATTTAGACCATATTTTATCCTACTGATCTTTAATTATCACAATTGTTTCCCTTCATAATTTCTAAGTCAGACCATTTGACGAGTATTTGCCTGGAGAACTTACTGCCTCCTTATTTAGGACGCTTTCTGCCCAGGCTGCAATTCTACTCTATAGTCTGCATCTGAGTATTGCTTCTCTCACCATTCAGTTTTGTTTTCTTCTTTCATTTGGGGTTGGGTTTTTTTGTTGTTATGGGCTTTTTTTTTTTTTAAGCCCTTTCCCTACTTTAATACCTTTATCATACTTGCCTTTGCTTATCAACAGCACTGAAAACTCAAAAGTACCCATTCAGTTCTTAGGCCATGTCCAAGTTACCTTCCGTATTTCTTTAATACCATTGCTTTCTTCACCTCTTTCAGTTCACACAATCTTTCATCATTTGGAAAAATATTCTTTATAAGTTTTACTTCACCAGCTTGAGGCAAGTGCTGCAACCACGCGCTGCAGACAGACGCATAGAACTTGAGGCACAGTGTCTGTTCACCCCAGGCCTCCTCTCCTTCCTCCCCATGGGGGCAGAGAGGGTAGGCGTGCGTGTGTGACTGTGTGCGTGGGGTGGTGACTCTGCCAGCACTCCTCGTCTACATCAGACAGGCA
The DNA here is from genome assembly GCA_017639485.1 of Pluvialis apricaria. Taxonomy (NCBI): domain Eukaryota; kingdom Metazoa; phylum Chordata; class Aves; order Charadriiformes; family Charadriidae; genus Pluvialis; species Pluvialis apricaria. The sequence goes on along the minus strand of CM030021.1, from coordinate 1,998,129 downwards.
ATCCAATTGCTTGAAACCACTGTAGAAGGTGGTTTGGACTAATTCAGCCAACTCATTAGTGCGGGAGCATTACTTCCCGCAAGCTCAGCTCTGGGCACGGGTACGCATCCAGCGAAGGACCAGTGACAGGGAGCTCAAGGACCGCAGAACCTTAAATTGCTACAGCTACTTTTGCAGTGATGGCCTGGCCAACTGCTGCTTCTGAACTCTGCTATCATATTTGAGGAGACACTCGGTTTGAATCCTTGCTCCATTTACAGTAGCAGCATGAACTGAAGATGAACCAAGCATGCTTTAGAGAGAATGAACTTCAAAACAACTGAAATGCAAAACATCTGAGCTGTCTTCTGCTATGGCTACCATCCTGCAATTTAGTTCCATGTCGCAGCAACTCTCTCACAAGGCTAGAGCAATTGACTGACTGTTCAGAAAACATCTATCCTCGCTTTTCTGTTTCCCATCCCAATACAGCTGTTCTGGGCTCACGCTCTATTCAAACAGAAGCCAGCTCATAACACCATGGGAGTGTGAAGCCAGTAATGATTAATCGGAACTCTGAAACAAGGATTTTGCCACAGGACACATCAGGAAGCAGCAGGAATGGGCTTCCCCAGGAGAGGGACAAAACAGAAGTTAAGGTGACCCCAGTGCAAGCCATGCCCTCACCAGCAAGGCATGGTCCCACAGGGTCTAAGCAGGGTAGCCAGAGCTAGATGCTGCTAACAGGATCCATCAACAGTCTGGGACAAGGAACGCAATGAATCAAGTAAAGCAATGAACCAGGTCCAGGGTCTCTGTAGGGAGCCTAGCAAGGAACAAAAGGAAACAGGATAACATGCACCTGAAGCCCATCCAGAAGAGGGGACCTACCTCCAAGGGGGTCCATCCAGGAAACCAGCCACCTAGAGCATATATCCAAGGTCAATCCAGGAGGCCAGTACTGCTAGAGCATAGCTCAAGTAAGGACTGAAACACCAGGCTTGAGCTTAAATGGGGCAGCAGGACCCGTGGGCAGGGCATGTGGGTGGGATTCCCAGGTGAGCCTGGTCATGGCCATTAAGGCCTATTAGTGCACTCAGGGCCCTACCATTACACAGCTAAGCTCAAGGTGCGGAGGCTACAGACATTTTTCACTCCTGCAAACTTCTCCTTCAGCATAGGCATGTGCTGAAGTGTCCTCTACACTGACTTTGGTTAGCAAAGACTGCGTGTTCGGTGTGGCTCCAGAGCTATTAAAATAGCAGTGAGAAAGGATTGCTATGTTATGATCAAATTCCCATAATTAGGGCTAGATTTGCAGACTCCTTCTATCCCATTTATTCGTACCATATACAAGGGGAACATACAGCTGCTGTAAGAGGACAGCCAAGGATTCCTCACCTCCAGCTGGGAGACCAGTGATGAAACTGGCTATGATCCACTTCCCAGGCAGACTCTGCAAGCACAGCTGGGATGAGCATTTGGGGTGGGGGGGGAGTCCTTTCTTGGGGAAGCAAAGAAGAAGAGGGCACGGATATGTCCACAGAAACCTTTCATGAAATTTTGTTTAAAAATAGGGAAAACCAGGAGAGGGAGAGAAGTGCAAAAAGAAGTCCTGGCAACAGCACTCCAGGAGAAAATTTTGAGACCTAATGGCGTGCAGTGAGGAAGGGGTGGGAGGCACATGAAGAAAGATTTAAATGCTACTTAGGGTGAAATTCAAAGCTTGGACACAGCCTCGAAGAGCTGTCCTCTCCAGCAATCCTACTTTACAGGGTGCCAGTGCCTGCTGAGCTCCCACTGAAAACAGTTGCTGTCCTACTCACAATCCTTGCTTTGGTTCCAAGTGCTCTGCTTAGCTCATAATTAACTCACTGTTTAATATTTCAGAGCTAGAATTTATGTTCTCCCTTTTAACAAACTGCCTAGCATAGGAGTAGGTAACTTCTTCGGTGAAGGTGCTGGTGGTTATACCAGTATAACCCACAACTGCTCCAGTTACAGCCTCCCCACGATAGTTCTTTATCCTGAGCTCCCCATCACTTGCACCTAAGACTAGAACAACTCCACTTCTTGCTGTTGACTTCCATGGAAGAGGTTGTTCGTCTTAAGCCAAAACGAGTTCCTTGCAAACGTACAAATTATCTGAAAATAGGCATTGCATGAACGGGCATTGTGCATTGACCTTAGCAAAACCAGTTATGTCAGAAAAGTAAAATCCTTAGTGTACGTAACAAAACTGGAGGACGGGTGGCTTTTTTCAGAGCATCGGATCCGATACATCAGTAAGTGAATATGAATCAGTAATTGCTAAATAAATCCCAGCAGGTAATGTTTTGCGTGCTTTTGTACAAAATGGGATCCATTTTGCTAGGAAGCAATGATGAGGGAGGGAGGAAGGGCTAGATAACTACATCCTTATGGTTTTAAGCAAGCTACTTCTTTTTCTGTATGCCAGTTAATAAAGCCAGCTATTTCCACTGTTCCTAGAAAACCTCCCAAGATGGTATTTAACAATTCCATTTCCATATGCCTTTTCAATGACATGCTTCCCATGTTTTTGTGTAATTAAGCTATAAAGTGTTTCCCAGCACTGGTGGAATTGGATGTTACTTATGCCATAATACGACCTCACAAAAGATGAGAGAAAATAGAGATTGTTTCATATGATACTCTGAATTTGCAAATTAAGTTAGCTGATTAATGAGAGTATAACACAAGAAATATTTGAGAAAGGAAAAGGTAATTCCTTTAAAAAGAGTGATTACTGCAGAAAGCTGCTTTCCAGAAATACAGGAGAAGTTATGTCAGACACTGGACAAAATTGCTTATTAACGAAAATCAAAGGATGTTGGGTGCTTGATTGACCAAGACAAGAGTCAGGGAGGCAATCCAAGCAGAAGGACTATTGATTGCAAAATGGGCTGAGTGCAAGTGCGGGAGCTCCAGATATCTTCCTAAAGAAAATAAAGAAGAAAGTGGGATACCTCTCCATTTCAGACTTCTGGCAAGGGAAAACAACCACTTGAACAAACACAAAATTTCTATGATAAGGTAACTAAGGAATGGATGAGGAATAAAATATGAATAAAATGAGAATCACATTGGAAGGCTAGAACTGCCACATGTATCTGAAATGATATGAAATTAGCTGTTTGGCATTGCAAACTTGTAGAGGAAATTTATACATAGCCTATGCTCAAAAGGCGAATTATCTTTCAGAATGCTTGAAACAGACTTGGTGTAGATCTGAAATAAGCTTCTGGCAAGTACTTCTGAGGATATGGACATATTGCCAGCTAATATATTTTACAGATTTCCAAGTCTAACATTTCAGCAAATGTTAGTAGCTATGGCCTCACAAAGGATGTTAGACTCACTAGGAGAAGTCTGGAGCCTATGATGTATTTTTCTCAATGGTATTTGTGTTCTGTCACTGTGCTCTCACACAGAAAATGTTTGAACCTCTTCCATTTTATAAAAATGATTGAGTAGGGAGCAGAAATCATGATTTCCATTATTGTTGAGATGGTCTTCAAAAGGGAAGAAACCTCTGACACAGGAGGTGTACAGTCTCGGTGCAGTGCACAGCAGCAATAGTCCTATCTAGCTCAGGAACAAACAAGAAATGCCAATGGAACTTCCTCTACAGACAGAAAAATCCTAAGAGTGACAGCCATTGCTCATCTTCTGTGAGCAAGAGACCTCTCATTCCCTGCTCTTTTCCTTAGCACTGTCAAGATGATGACAGGGATGTCTTGCTCAGATGTCTTCTTCATGCAGACTCACTTCCTATATCCTTCCTCCAACTGCTACATTTTGTTTGTACTCTAAAATATTTTATCAATAATAATATACAGTCTTTTTTCTAACTGAAAACTAACTTTTTTCTAACCTGAAAGAGGCTTCCTCAAGTGTTATCACAAGATCAGCCAGTATATAAAAACCTGCACAGGGATGTCTCCAGGACTTAACTGTGACTCCCTTGACTGTGAAACTCCTGAATGGTCCCTGGCGTAATTTTGCTGCCAAACAAGTCCAGATCATGGTTTGGCAGTTGAAATGTCTTAGGGATGTTTCCTAATTACTGGTACAGATAAAGGTGTGCAGCTTAAGCCCTCTTCTTGGGCCACAGTTCTCCTGCAGTCTCCCAGCAGAATTTGAGGCCATCCTGCCACCATGATCTCAGAACTCCATGCAGGCACCTCTGGACACAGTCACTTAGGTTGGAAAAGACCTTTAAGATCATCAAGTCCAACCGTAAACCTAACACTGCCAAGTCCACCACTAAACCACGTCCCCAAATGCTCACCTACGCATCTTTTAAATACCTTCAGGGATGGTGACTCAACCGCTTCCCCTGGCAGCCTGTTCCAATGCTTGACAACACTTCCAGTGCAAAAAGTTTTCCGAATATCCAATCTAAATCTTCCCTGGTGAAACATGAGGCCATTTCCTCTTGTCCTATCGCTTGTAACTTGGGAGAAGAGACTGACCCCACCTCGCTACACCCTTCTTTCAGGGAGCTGTAGAGAGGGAGAAGGTCTCCCCTCAGCCTCCTTTTCTCCAGGCTGAACACCCCCAGGTCCCTCAGCTGCTCCTCACAAGACGTGTGCTCCAGACCCCTCACAGCTCTGCTGCCCTTCTCTGGACACGCTCCAGCACCTCAATGTCTGTCTTGTAGTGAGGGGCCAAAACTGAACACAGTATTTGAGGTGCAGCCTCACCGTGCCGAGTACAGGGGGACGATCACTGCCCCAGTCCTGCTGGCCACGCTATTTCTGATACAGGCCAGGATGCCATCAGCTTTCTTGGCCACCTGGGCACACTGCCAGCTCATATTCAGCCGGCTGTTGACCACCATCCCCAAATGAAGTATTATAAATATCAAAATACTGCACTTAGGTATTTGCCAGTCATGCTACAGCATGCGGACCAAGACCCCCAGCCTCATGCTGTTTGTGTCCACTGGAGACAAGGAGGGGAGTTTGCTGCAGTGCCCCAGGAACAATGCCCTGGATTGGATTGCATCTCCCTGTTAATCCAGCCCTCAATGCTTTGTGTTGCCCCCAGAAAAGTCCCAGTAACAGCTACATCCCCACCTCAAATACTTCTGGCATTCAAATTCTTATGTTAATTGATACACAGGTAGTGAAGAGTATTTCAGGTCTCCATGTACATAATTTCAGGGCCCAAGGGCACACTTAAGGCTGCCTCTTGAGGATCACTCTTTTAAGCCAGTTGCCAGAGCTGGTAAGTAGTTTCTGTTTGGGAAGAGGATTGCTTTTCAAAGAAAATAAACTGTTTCTATAGCTAGATTAAGACAAATTAAGTCTCTGAAAGGGAGCAGAGATGAGGGAGAAACAGCTAAATTCGCTAGAGAGACGATTTAATGATGCCAGTGAAATTGTGTGAGAGGATAAATAAGGTTAAGGAGAGAAAAGGAGAAGTCTGCATGACAGCAGAAAATTGTCTGCATGTGCTAAGAAGAAAATCACCTCTTGCTGAGCGGAAAAAGGCAACAGAATACCCACAGCTATTCCTCCCAGTCTGTCCCATGGAAGATCTCCTCTTGACCCCAAAGCTAGCAACCAGCTTAAGCCTGGGGGCACCACCACCACACCCAGGTTTAGCAGTGAGAAGTTTTCTCAGGGTAACAGCATGTTCTGGGTTTTTCCAGCCATAGCAGGAACCCCTTGCTTCAGAAGGGGGAAAACAAACAAAAGCCCAACCAACCCTGAGACATCCTGACATGGGGGCTAAAGTCCGTAGTACCAAAGCTAAGAGGAGACACAGCCTCTATTGCTACCTGGACCTACACAGATTGGTTTATGTTCTTGTCGGCATTCCCCATCTCTTTCTCCCACAGTGCTAAAAATTCCCAACTTTTCGTCTCAGAAGAAAATGTTAGCTCTCACCATTCCTACCCAAAACCACAGATACTTTTCAGAACGGTTTAGCCCCATGGCAGGGAGGGATGGTTCGTTCATTTTACGGATCAGGAACTGTCAGTGCCAACTGGGGCTGCAGCTGTAGAGCCCGTCCTTATCCCCACAGTCTGGGGAAAGAGGCTGGGGAAGTTCTGGCAGCTCTGGTGTTCCCATTGCTCATCTTCACAGCTTCATCACCCCTCAGGTCTTCTGTGCTGCTGGGAGAGAGACAGGAACTTAGTTCTAAATGGCATCAACTTTGCTGCTAATTTCATTCCACCTTCACTGAAGCTTTATACAAGATTGATGGAAAAAAACAGGGCAGGTAAAAATCAAATTTAAAAAAATCTAAGGGTATACTGTGCCAAATCGAATGAGGTACTGTGCCAACCATATCTTTGATTTTCCTTGTGTTTCCTTCTGATTTGCCCCAGAAATCGTCTGTCTGACAAGTTACATGGAAAGTAAATAATTTTTCATTTTCATACAAGATTTATTTAACTAAAAGAAGAGCAAACCTGCTATTAGCAGCAATATTCTGAAATGGAAGAGTGATTTTATGCCTTTTTATCTTAAGCATTATAAGGTGAGACAAAACTTGTTCCAAAAGGCAAGACTGGTCTGCAAGCTACAAGACATCCCTGGTTTACTAGTGACTTTGCAAAAATTACATAAGGAAAAAAAAACCAAAACAGGTATAATTCTTTTTTTCAGATCATCATTTGTTTCCTTTACTGCAAATTTTTTGTCTCCATATAGGCCTATGTATGAGGTGCCCCAGTCCTCTCCGATCGTTAAGCCCTGAAGCTGGTAGTATCAACCCTAATACAACTGGTGTTGAGATACACAAGCAGAAACAAATCCCAGCTTGCATTCTGGACTATTTCCCATTATTTTCTTTGCACAGAGGAAAAATAAATTGCCTATAATTGTTCTGATATTATTTACCTGTATGCCTTCCCTTGGATTATAACTATGCAGTATCAGGTGGGTAAGAACTTGCAAAGACTTTTCCCTAAGATAAGGCAGGGCAGAAGGGACTACAGATGTCAGGGGTCCCTTCTTTCACACAATGTAGCCAGGAAAAAAATAATCCTGATATGCCTAAGAAATCACATTAATATTTAACATTTGCATCAATAGCTGCGCCATCAAATATGAGGAAGAGAAAGCTGAGCGGCTCCAGTTGCAGAGGGCCTTTTCAGATATCAGTGAGAAATATTTGCTAAAGGATTGATTTTTTTTCCTGCTTAAGATTGCAAGACTACATTTAAAATGGATGCAAATAGCCTGAAACCATAACATTTCCCTTGTTCGTTGCCCAAGACTATATCAGAGCAAGCTTTAACTTACACCAGCTGGGTACAATCTGGGTACATAGAGGTGGCCACCTGCGAGGGGCTGGAAAATGGCAAACCCACACCGTCCTCCAGTTCACGTCGAGGAGCGGGAAGGGAAGGCCTGTAGAAATTAGTTATCCCCTGTGACGCAAACTCCAGGCTTCCCGGGTTTTTACAAATCCAGATAATCCAGACCGAATAACCAAACCTGTAGAGAACACATCAGTTGGGTGCCTGATGGTTGCAGGATCAGGCCCTGACATGGGGCAAAAACCCAACCAAATGACAGCTCAGCCAGGCTATGTTCAGGTACAAGAAGGAATGGCGGCTCCCCGCTGCCAGCAGAAAACCTGGATTTCTTTTCTAAAGAGTAAGTCTATACCTTGATTTTCAAGGGATCGGAAATGACTCAAGGATGGCCTATGAATTTCACCACAAATTAGAACCAGGAAAGAGATCCTAAACGACACTGCAATCAATGAGTACATCTGGAAAAGAAAAAAATGTTAAAATGATTATACACTCGTGCGTTTCCTTTTCAGATGAGCTCCGGTTTGAAGGTAGCAATAAAAGCTTCTCAGATAGGGGATGGGAAAACTGATGGATTTGTGGTGGAGGCAGTACATTTTTGTCATTTATTGACTATTTGAGGGCTGATTCCCCCCCCCCCCCCCCCCCCCCCCCCCCCCCCCCCTTTTTGTGTACACGTGCATGTGTCTTTTATTGGAAGATGATGCCAGATGTCTTCTTGCCTGAGAGGCTGTATCTTCTGAAAGGCAACGGCTGTTCCAGTTGCAGTGGAGAGAATTTGGAGCCCTTGGGGACGAGTGACCAGAGCTGCTCTCTTCCAGGTAGGACAGAGCTCCTTGAGTCTGTCCCTCAAGCGCGTAACAAATCCCATCCCTTTCCTTTCCACTTCCTGCCTCTTTCTCCCAAAATCCGTTAGTAATACTACACGTCGTAGAGGAAGATGTCATCTCTTGATTACGCAGTAAATTGTGTGCCGGTGGTTTTTATGTTTTCCTTCTCAGCTGCAAATGTACAGAAGACTTTTTTGGGGAGTCTCGTGGTTAGTATGTGATTAGTTGATACCCGATTCATGTGTATCGTGTTTCTGAAGGCAACGTTATGAGTTAAAACTGGCTGTTTTAATGGCTAACTGATCTTTTTAATCAGTTGCTGATGGTATCTGTCATTTACTGATTACAATAAGCTTCTTTTGCAGCTGGAAAAATGTAGGCTATATAGTTTAGAGACATCTCTACACAAAGGTGCCAGAAATCACCGTAAATCTTCATTTGGTGCCGAAAACACTAAAGGTTTTTCCTTGCAATACCTGGGAATCAATTTATATATAAAGAATCTCACAAACTCTTTTAAAAAAATATTTACAAGTACCGATCTTCAGGTATGGAGGTGTGTGCCTACTGGCTTCAATACTGCATTTCCTGTTTGCAAAGAATTTGTCTTTTGTAGGAAATTTTTTTCCAACTAGCACAACCTTACTTGTTTTAGATTATTATTGTATCAAATTTGTGTGTGATTATTATCGGTAGCATAAATCAGAGGAGAAATACATTTCTATGATATGCATACAAAGCCACACAAAACTCAGACTGATGCTGCACTGATGCTCAATAGGTTTTAATTTAAAATACAAGCTGCTTTTTTTACTATATTTTCTTTTTTGTAGTACCTTTTTTTACCCTTTGAATCATTCTCAATTAACCTTTTATTATTAAATTTAAAAAATTCTGAGTAAAATATGCAGGATTTTTTACATCTTTAAAATACTAGGCACTAATTTTCTAAGACTCTCAGATTTAACTACAAAAGTACCAAAAAAAAAAAAAAAAAGTGGTTTTCTAGCAATGCTTATAGTCACTCTTTAACTCACAATTTTGTAAGGATACTGCGGAAGCAATTTGACAAAATCATCATATACTGTTTTATCTTAGTGATCACTGAGATTGAAGTGTTTCCAATATGCAATGTATACGGATCATCAGTTTTATTTATTTCACGCTATAAGTAGATGGCAATAAAGTCTAGCTGTTATGTAAACCATCAACCAATATTAAATGTGTCAAAGCAACCCTGAAATACAAAAAGCACCTCTTTAAAGCTCTAATAAAAAAATGTTTCTGTGTTTCGCTTAGGCTTTCTTTTTTTCTTTGTTTCCTCAATTAGTGTTAATTTAGAATGTGTCAAAAGATGAGATAATATGGCTCATTTTTAAAAGTTACTGTTTTACAAGCTAAACTTCCTTAAAGCCCTCTGCTAATAAATGTTTCGCTTCTCCTGGGAAGATAACCGCAGTGATGACATTACGTGCATTTGTGAAGCGCTTCAGAAATTCCTCTTAAGAACCACTCGGTGACTTCGCTTTCTCAGTGTGTTGCAGCTATCTACAAGGAGGTGAAATACATATCCATAACCACAGATGTTTTTAATATTTGGGGAAAAATCCAGTGAATGTGTTTTAAGAGTGTTTCGGTAACTCTATTTCTCTATAAATGCCACAAATGACGGATGAAAAAAACTACCGATTCCAGTTCTATATCTTGCATTGCAATGGAGGTCTGTGCTGACATGGCTTAGCGATCAAAGTGTCTGGTTGCAGAAGATTATTTTTACAAATCCAAACCCAGCAAGTGCCATCTTAATGAGGGTTGTGATTATGGTTCTCTTTAGCTTTAAAAGTATAATAATCCACAAAGAATACATATATTAATGTTTGAATTGAAAGGTGTACTTATAGCAAGCTTAATGCATAATGTTCTTTTTATTGCTTTCACAAACGTTGTGACAGATACGTGGTGGCTATCTATTTACAGAGAGTTTTGAGCTATTAAAATGGCAAAATTAATTTTGAACTTGCCATATCACTTTTAACATTCTGATTTAAAATATTTGCTGGAAAGTTTTTAAACAGGAATTGAAGTGCACTACACCCAGAGTTTCTATTTCAAGGAAAGCCTACTGAGTTGTTTTAAAGTCTTCTATGAATAAGCACAGGTTCTTTTTTCCTGGCTCCCATACACTTTATAGATTTTCCCATTATTCGTTCTTGCTTTCAATTTCCAAAATGCAAGATAAGCTTGACATTTTTAGCTTAGAGTTCCAAATGCCATATTTTCTTTTAATATATGAAATTGGTTTTGCACAGTGCATTCCGACATTCTTCATGCTGAAGAGATGCAAGCTGCAGTTAAAGCGTGTGGGTTTTTCTCTGTGTGACAGCCGAAGTTGTCTTACGCTCCTTCCACCTTCTGTGTAATTTTTGCTTGGGTTTCACTCTTTTTTGAAAATCTAGTCAAAGTTTGAAACATTGAATTGGTTCATGAACGAAATAAAAATATATCTGTGTTTTGAATAATACATCTTGCAAAAATGCTTGCAGATGAAATCGTACTTGCCTGATTAGCAATGTTGGCTTTACTAGATTTTCCATGAGGCTAAAGAAACAAAACCCTTGCTGATAGAGAAAGACATTTCAGCCCCTAGATCAAAAAGAAAAAACACTTGTAAAAAAGTCTAGATTCATAAGCTTCCAGGGACAGATTTTACCGATGTTGCAGACTTCCTCAATCCTGGACATATAATTAACTACTGACAGAAAGGGAATTCTCACTTCCCTGTAAAAAATGGGGACTTTTAACATATCTGATTCAGAAAGGATCTTAAATAAACATTGTTTTCTAATAACCTGAAAATTAAATCCTTGCGTGTTTACCATAGTCATCTCAGTTACAGCCATGGGTTTGTATTTCAACCGCCGATACTGTAACAGCTTGTTATCGTATTTGGAAACTTCTAAATGCCATTTTCTAAGAGACTGAAAGCCATAACTCACTTGACCTCTCGCTGCAATAGGGAGAATCCTCCCCAGTGGGTTTGTGGTGTGCAGGACCTCTCGACGGTGTTTTCCATGTGGGACCCCAGCTCTGGAAAGTCAAGTGGTAAATTACAGTCCGGGTCTTGCAAAAACTGACACACGTGCTTGACTTTACTCCAGATGGGATAACTGGCTTCAGTAATACGTTGTACAGCATTTAAATAAGTATTTTTATTATTAATAATTATTATTATTATATAATGTATTATTATAATATTATATAATATAATGCATATTATAATTTTTTTAATTATTTTAATTATTTCTTTCTTTGAGCAAGTAAAAACATCTTCTCAGGCTTCTTGGCTTGTCTGCCTTACAACCAAAATCATGGATCACCTTTCCAGCCTTTTTGTAGGCAGAATCCCATCCTGACTTTCCCCTGCCCGCCCACTTCTCTGTCCTTGTCCCCATCCTCATCCCCGTCCCTGTCCCCATCCCCGTCCCATCACTCAGGGCAAATGTTTGGCCTCGGGGTTGGGGTTTTGCTGTTGTTTCAGATTAATGCTTCAGAAGTGAGCTTAGAGTTTCACTAGCACAGCCCCACGAGCAAACCCTATTCAAATCAACATTGGACACTATTTTAGTACTATTTTATCCAAGAATCCATCACAGCTTTAACTGAAAACAGGAGCAAGATTTTTTTCAAATCTGCAAAATGAGTTTGAAAAGTATGCCTACTGTGAAAAAGAAAGACAAAAAAAGAGAAATGTATTAAGGAAAATAATTGTGAGATCTAAGAATCTGCAAACGCAGTTGAAAGTTATAGCTGTGTTTCCATTTTAATATGACAGTAAAACTTTCCAGTTTAAAGATTCTGGGAAGGAACTAAAGGGAAGCATTGTGGCAAGATTTTTCACAAACTATTCAAATTCACTGAAAATGATATTCTGTGGAGACAAAATTCACTGGCAGACTTGGCAAAAAGAAAGGAGATGGCAACATCAAAATATCATGCTGTTACAAAAAATGTTGCCTTTCAACACTTCCTTAATGAAATGCATTGACTCTTTCACACTGTGTGTACCTTAAACAAAAGCGCTGAAGAGTTTAGGCAGCAGAAAGTAATGCCTAGATGTATTCATTTAGCTAAAATTTCTTTTGCTATTTGCCCTACCACCTATTGAAAATTTTTTCCCCTGTTTTTGCCAGAGAAACATAAAATCTATATTTCACATAATTCCACAAAAGGGTTTGTGGTACAAACACATTGAAAAATTTTAGTTTTCTGTTTTGGTGTTACATAGAAGTTACAAATTTATCTTGAATGTCTACTGAGATATAATTTTCTCGTAATTTTAAATATGCGTTCCTGCAATAAGGGTTTGTTGTGAACGTGATCACAAAGCCTTGCTCCCTGGTCACAGAGCCTTGCTCCTGATGGTAGCTGAAGTTACAGGGTCTGCCTGCACCTCCTTTTGCGAAGAAAAGACAACTCCTTCAGAGCCATCATGGGGCCCAACACAAACTGAGCTTTGTCCACTAATAAAACTTCCAAGACTAATGATTTGGGGGGTTGTTATTCAGTAAAATGGAGAAGATGTGCTGGTGACTGATGGTATGACAAGAACATTATGCATAACGAAGAATGGGTAGCCGAGGGGTACAGCTAAACACATCTGCACTGGCCCCCAGCGTTGCTCTCAGCTCATTCTGAAGTAGATCTTGGGCACATTGACAGCTGTGATGGTTGATGAGCCTCCAGATGGTTACATCAGGAGCTTTATCTCCTTAATTTTTTTGCACATGACCTTTAGAGGTTCCCTGTAATCTTCATGCACATTGTGGTCCTGCTTCCTCCCAGTTTAGTCCAGCAGAGAAATCAAAAAATTTGAACGGCCCCTTGAGTACCTGACATGCTTTTCTTTTCTCCAAGGAATCCTCTCTGCAGTAGTAAATTCTGACAGTTTATCTGCACTGAATACTGAAGTCATAGTAAGAAATCCTCACCCTTAGCTTAGCCCTGGTGCAGATTGGCATCTTTTATCTAAATGAAGTTGCCCCAGACAGACACTGTTTGGAAACCAAAGATCAACCATGATCACTTCAATTATCCGCATCCAAGCCAGGGAAAAGAGCTGATCATCTAGTTCATACTAACCAGAACTGTACATGAGTCCCTTTTCTGTTCCAAATAAATTCTGTGGTCTAGCCAAAGACTCAAAACCACTTGACAGATTTTAGCTGGTAGTTGAGATCTATACCTAGGTCTGCACTAATACTGCTTGTTTTAACAATCCCAGTTACACAAATGTGCCAAACAAAAGAATAAGAGTACTGAGGTTGCAGTTGACAGTTAGAGCTTCTTTTTCCTGGAAATTTATACATATCTCACCAGTAGAAGGGCACATAGACATGCAGACACACACTCTCAACACACAGGAAGCTTTGCTAGTATGTTTGTAACCTTGATTTTTTTCTACTGAAGGAAACACATGCTACCTCTAGCATGTGACAGGCCAGTCACTGCAAAGAAGAGATAGGTCTGAACGGGCTGTGAGCTGCTAAGAAGCTGGTCTTCCTTCTAGTAGCAGTGAAAAAGACTGTCCGTATTGGATATAGTCTGAATGTTAAGAGTATAAGACAAAAGCAATTAGAGGCATCCCTAGGCGACTCAACAGAAATCGCCCCTAATTTTTTGTTATTGGAACAAAACAAAAAAAGGGTGGATGTGATACGACAAACTGTTTCACAGCATGTGACAAACCACTTCTGAGCATTTTTTAAAACAAACCTTTCACTTAAAAAGAGCTGCAGTGAGTGATTTCCTAAGGAAGGGAGTCCAGATTTCCGTCTTCCCACTTACCGTAAGAACAGATGTCACCTATCTGTCCTGCGCAGTGGGAGACAGACTAGTACACAATGCACCATTTCTAGATATCATAAACAGCTGCTTGTTGACTCAAATAGGCAGCAAGAGAGTAGAGAAGATGAAGCTCTGGATTTTACCCTCAGCTGTGCGTAGCAGCTGGTCAGACTGTCAGTTCTGAAGAGCCAGTCTATGGCAGCAAGCTGTGTGCGTGACTTACCTCGGGATGCCTGCAGAGCAGAATAAAGGAGATATGACTATGGAGCAAAAAAAAAAAAAAAACAACACATCACAGCAGGGTACTAAATAATGAGTTATGATAGTCTCAAATAAAGACAATATGAGTTATGATAGTCTCAAACAGGCAGAGATAAAGATCTGCTGGTGATACACCACAGATTTTTTTTTTTAAATGCATCTTTCAACAGTGCCTTTATGAAGGCACTTAAAGAAACTAAGCTGTCATGGGACACAAATTAAGTGCAAGACTGGACACTCTTTCGTACCAACAGTTGCTTAAAGGGTAGGAAAGAATGGTTGCTTTTCAGAAAAGAGAGAAGTCCAAAGGGACTTAGAGGATGTTCATGGTTGCCAAGTGGTATCTAGTCCTTTTGCAGGTTACTTAAGACAAAGTTTGGTGACAAAGCTGTTCAGAATAACCATGCATAAAGCATCAGGAGGTCTTGCAATAAAATTTCAACAATGCAAAGAAACAGACATGGAAGGGGAAGCCTGAATCCTTGATGACTCCATGAGGACTTTCCACAGTAGTTATCAGAGTGATTTTCCGAACAAATTCTTAGCCTTGGAAAAATGAAGTTAGCATAGTAGGAAAGAAATTTAGAGGGGGGCGGTGCAACACTGCATAAACCAGAGATGCAGCTATATTTGGAATTCTACATGTAGATGTCAATGTCAAAAAGTCCAGAGAGAAGCAAAAAGGATGACCAGAGCTGAGATCCACTTCCCATCCAAATAAATCTATGTAACACTTGTTCTCGGAAGAAATGACTGAAGAAGGTGGCTACAAAGGACCTATAAAACTGCTAAAAATACAGAGGGGAAATGACTGTTCAATCTTCATTGAATTAAAGAATTCAACTCCATTTTCAGACAACCAATTTAATAAAAGATACTCAAAATATGTAAATAAGTTTATCTCCTTGGCACAGGATATTGTTGAGTTCCAAAGTAGGAAAGGACTATTTTTCTTACTTGATGGAAATACAGTTTGACCCATTATGGCAGTTCTTAAGAAAAGGCTTTTATCTGATGTTTTCAGATCCAGAATAGTTGGTTCTTATAGAAATAGTTTCTTTCTAGCCTGGAAGCAGGACAAAAGGCTGTGATAAAAACATTAGTCACACATCCTCTTACAAGTGCTTATTTTACCTAGAAAACCGAGTCTGTGCCATGACAGTGGAGTATTGAATTGCCCCATTTTTTAAAAAAAAAGATAAATATTTTTTTATGTAGAACAAATGGATGTTAATATTTCAATCACATACATACAAGCAGAACCTCTGAAAATTGTTCCCAATAGCTGCACTAGATCGAGTTGCAGAAACACACACGGAATTGTGTACTCATCACCTTCTGGCATGCCCAGTTGAGACACCATCAAGCAAGAGCAGTAGTCAGCCACAACATTTTCAGCTCCTGCTCTGTGCTTCATGTCATTTAAAAATTAATGTTCTTACTGACCACTGGGCAGATGGCATCCTTGGCAGCAGAGCGTTTTTGGTTTTATCTCTGCCCTGTTTAACTCTGAGGTTGCAGAAGTCACGCCTTCGCTTTTCTGGAGCCCCAACACAATCTTTTTCAGCACTTCCTTACCTGTAAGTGTTTTTGGTGCAATGCTATAGCCTTCCTGGTGTTGCCTGTTGGGTAAACACACTCGCATCTCATGTGCTGAGGCATTGGCAGGCATAGCTGTAGGTAATAAACATGATAGAACTGTAAGATAGAACAGTGCAAATGTTCAGGCTATTTGTGACTGAGATTATTCTGTTTAGATACATGAATGTATCACACTTTTCCCCTGACAAGCTCAAGTACCCTAAAGTAATGGATTCTGCACCCAAGGCACAGCTAGAAATAAAATTTGCTCTGGCCTTTGAGCTCTGCCTGTGGCTGTGGCTGTAGCACGGTCTGGGTCTGTTGAAGACATCACCTTCCCGGGAACAGAGACCTGTCTCTCTGGCACCACGTTTCCGCACAGTTCAGGTTCAGTCTGGCTGTGCTGACAGCACACAGGTGGGAAACATCCTCAAAATACTTCTGAACGTCTTTAAAAATGTTCCAAAAATCCCATCATGGTCCAGACAACAGTCTGTTGCAGGTTGGTTATTAAAAATCACCAACTTCATTGCAGAGCAGAGGGTACTGATAAAATGTCATGTGCTATTGTTTTTGATGGAGAAAAATTTGTTGACTGTAATAAACACTACAAATTCTCTGTCCTCAGGCAGCACCAACTAATGATTGCCTGTAAGTCAAGAGGAAAAGAGATTTGCAATATGATGCATCTTCAAAATGTTAAACTCAATGGTTGTTAGTAGACACAACTCCGCTTGGCACCTGTATGTCCTCACAAAGATGACCAATATTAACCTTTTCTGGATAGGTCTTGGCACCAGTAGCCACACTCACTCTCTTCAGCGTCTTTTGCAGTTAGTTTAAGTTGTTATGACAACAACGTCTTATCAGGAGCGGCCATTTCTGTTACATGTGCATCACATTTTAATTCTGAGAACAAAAAGTTTTTTATAGCCAACTATTTCCGTAATGCTCTTGCTGTGCTAAAGTCTCTGTTGCTGTGGTGTTTGGTATGAAGCAATGTATTCAGTATTTGTTTTGACAGTAAACAGGCTTATGCTAGCATGGCATTACCAACAGGAGTAGAACAGAGCCCTGCAGATCCACGGCACGTAATAGAGGGCACATCTACATACAGATATTCAGGCACAAACACAAACACGCAAACACAAGCACTTCACTAAATACAACCTCTGTCTGAATTCAGCAAATCCATAAATATTTAAAGCAATACAATTTTATAGTCCCAAGCCCTATAGAAGCTGTTGAGCCAATATTGTCCTAATGCAGTAGAAATGCTAACAGCACAGGACTGACCCCACAACTTGAGTACATAGACAGAAGTGGTTCAAACGGTAACACCTATAAACTCCAGGTTCTTACTGCTTGAGCCCAGTGGTATCTTAGCAAAATGCTCTGCTGTCCTACAATGCCTCCATTGGGTGTCTTTTGCCTAGTCTATCTGGTGACACCAGAAGTATCTTCCAGCAGTGGGGTATTTATCCCAGGGTATCTGGATTCATCAAGATTGCATTCTCTGCTCTATGCATGCCAGTAGTCAGCAGACCTCACTTTAGCCTTGACATACATTCTGCTCCACCGGAGCTCAAGCAGAACACGTTCACCTCCTACACCAGCTCTTCCCCACTGTCAGCTCATACTTAGGTTTCAAACCATTCTAAACTAATAATTAAAAGCAAGCATAGGTTCCCTAGATATTGGCAGAGATACAGAACGGGGCTTACATTTTGGAAGATGGTCTTTGTTGTCAGTTCATGGTGTAGCCAAGCAGGAATGCTGAATGCCACTCATCGGATTCATTCACGGATCCTTCCCTTTCTTTCAAATGGTTTGGGTACCCTCAGCCGTCCTGTGCCAGCAGGGCAACTCTGGGGATGCACAAACACTCCAGACTACTATCGCACAGCACTGGTTCAGGTACTTAAAGCCACCCAGATGTGCTAGCATGAAGCACTGGACGGATTTGTTGAGATGTTTGCTTTACCTGGTGAAGCAAAGTTAGTATTTAGGATCTACACTTCAGCAGTGCTACCAGTACCAATAGTTTGTTTCTTTTGGTTTTCTCCCTTTTTTAGTTCTTTTATAGACATACAAGCCTTCACAGGCCGGTTGTCACCTGCCAGCTTCTTCATTCCCTTTTGCAACAGAGGATCCTTCGATAGAGACATCAACCTGCAGTCAGGACATTGTTCATAATTTTTGCAGTTAACTTGAAACACCTTCCAGCTTGTACTGCTTTGAATAACAAAGTGGTTGATTTTCTCTCCTTTCTTGATGGAAAATGGTTTTGTTAATTCTTAAGATGCAATGTAATTAAAGGGAAAAAACATTAATTTCAAAGCTCAAAACCTGTCATTATCAGCATTTTCTTTCAAAACATTTTAGTTGAATAAACAGAACATTACCAGACAAATATTTTTAAATAGTCATTGTCAGTTGTATCTCCCTACGGACAGTGACTACATCAGATACTTGTACATCTGCTTTTCTTTAAGAGGATATGAAATGTCTTCTACTGTAGCAGACTTAAAGCTGCAGAAGTTGCAGTGCTTTCCACAGGGCTGCATGCCCCCAACCCTTCAAAACTCATTACTCAGCAATCCAAACTCTAGGATGTGGTATGTTGGCTGCAGGGGCAGGAAGAACATTTTCTTTGCCCATTTCTCCCTCCTTCCTACCTCTTTGCAAAATTAAGATTAAATAGATTAGAAGGTAAGGCATTGTGTTCTTTACTGCCATTGCTGTGACCTGTCTATAGATTATCCCCGCGGCCATTTCCTTTACTTCAAATAAGCTATTCAAGTCTTGAACAAACAAGTCAGTGCATGCCAGAATCTGTGCCCTGCATTAAACATCATTCTTGTGTCTCCAGAACTAAGCACACTGGTTTTTCTTAGGAAATTATTTTAAAATCCATCCTTTCATTAATACCTTGCTATTTTAATTTTTTTTGTACTATCTCGATGATGAGACACGTGCCGGAATGGTGCTGAACTGGACAGCTGCTACATTTACTAAATGTGTTTAGTCAACATTAGGATTTAAATATGGAAAGCGTGTCAATTGACACTCGGCAACCTAGATGAAGAAAAGCTTGTATAAAAGGAACATTAAGTTATGTGACCAAGCACGAGCAGAAAAAGAAATGCCAGAACAGACATGACTGGGTATCACAAAGTCCAAAGCACGTAAGATATGATTTAAAGTAATGACTCATATAGCAATCTCATAAGTTAGTCTACGCTGCTTCTTGATTTTGCAACTTTGGGGGGGGAGGGGGGGGGGGGGGGGGCATATGTTCACATTCTCTCAGCAACCACAATGTCCCTAACCTTGCACTTTTAGTCTTTCAAAAGTGTTGGTTCTCTCTACAAGAATGATAAATAGCCCAGGAGTCAATAAAACTGTTAAAGTCAGAAACACCTGTCTTGCATCCTTCACAATGGTTTTTGTTACAGCATTTACTTTCAAGTTTGCAGTTAATAAGGTTCCAATGTACTCAAAAAGTAGGATCAGTGCATAAATGAATCCAGTTCACAACCTATATTTCAAAATTAAATTAGACTGAAAGCAGTTGAAATAGGTAACACTGGATCTAAGGTCTCTTGACGTAAATAACCGGTGATTAGAAACAGACAAACAGGACAGAGAAAGCAGCGACTAAAACCAAGGCTCTGTTCTGCACCTCTCCACCATTAAAGGTGATATATTTTCATTCAGCAAATTTTTCTTAAACAAAGATCTGTTGTTTAATCAAGGTACATTGACAGCCTGTTTAGCATATCTGGGAAATAAACTTGTCCTGAATGTGTACCTTTTTTCTTCAACTAATTCTATTAAACACATACATTAAGGAAGTATCTACTTACCCAGAAAATTTATTCCAGAAGCCTTCTCTTTCTTTTGTAGCAAGTTGGTTGTGATCTCATTTCCTAAATGAATTTCTTTCTCTTTCTGAAGGTACAAAGAAAATACATCTAAAAGCAGCATATGCTTCTACACAGTAGAAACGAAATGTCTGAATCGGCACTAATCAAATGTTACAACTTGAAAGATCCAATTGGTTCCACTTACTCACACTGTAAAGGCTCAGAAGATACAGGTGCAAGGAGCTGTTACATTCTCTTTGTTATAACAGTAAGAGGAGGAAGCTGTGGTGCCCACCATTCCTGCAAGAGCCTTCAGGCTACTAGATAACTCATCTAGTAAAAGACGTGTGCCTTCATCACAGAGGCAGTGATTACTTTTCAGATGATTGCTTTTCAGTTGAGGTGAGTACCTTCTATCTCTAAACATCAGGGAAATTCTCAAGTTCTTAAAAATACTCTGATAGGCACAATTTGTATGCAGCATTAATTTTTTTTTTTGTCCAAACCCGATGAGAATGGAATTCAATTTTTATTTTTATTTTTTTTGACAGAAGCTGGGCCCCCACTAGGATCTCGATTTATAGTTAAAATGGACTATTCTGTTTTGTCACTGGCATATAGAGTTCTGATCAGCCACTTGTGCAATCAGTCAGGGAGACTGTTACTGAAAATGCCAATATATATCTAAATTCATTAAGTTTTTACCATTGCATTTCTGACTGCTAGCCCTGGAGGCACTGAAGAGATTATAGGGAGGCACTGAGGTTCACTACATCTCTGTATTTCTCCTTGCCCAGGAGAAAGAGAGAAAGAAACACCAATATTTCCCTGAACTATTTAAAAAAAACCAACAAAACATAAAGATGAAAAAAAAAGGAAATGATTGAAATAAGAACAAATATCTACAATTACAGCAGTATGCCACATTTCCATGCTTATTCCAGATGATTTCTTTGATCCCGCTTACTTTCAGCTGAAGCCCAGCACTAGGTGCATCCCCTGGTCCCTGCTCTATTCTGAATGTTAGAGCTGAAGATCTCCTAGAAACAGATGGATTCACTCAGTTTTGTACTTGCATGTAGGGGACTATGCCGTGCAGAGTTTTCATTTCTTTTAATTTGAAATTGGCCAGCAGAAAGACTGCACAGCTGCAAATTGTAGCCACTCTTTAGATATATTGATGGATTTTTTTTTTTTTCCTGTCTGTGTTCAAACTGCAGCATTGTTACACTGTCATCTGGCACAGCAACAACGCATCTTGAAAACAAAAACTCATAATCCCAATGGATTTCAAGATAAAATGAGTAAAAATTACTTGTTTTCTATCTTTCTCCTCAGCCCTTTCTATCACATGTAACCAGATTGACGCCAATGTTCTCTTCCATCAAAGCATCCAAGAGGGGGCTGAATTGTTAACGAACTTTACTTTAAACATGCAAACTGCTTTGTTTTCTAGAGGAAAACCAGACCATTCAGGCAACTCTGAGATTCATACTAATTAGTTACATTTGTTTTTACAGAGTTTCTGTTCATGGGACTCAGTTCAAACCTGTAACTGCATGGAAAGTGGACAAGAATCAGCATATCTTGCCTGTTTCCATCACTGCATTTCCACAGACAGGTAACTTCACCACTATCTGTCTCCTTTTCCCCATTTGTAAAGATGTTGACTTCTCTTTGTAAAGCGTCTTGCAATCTAGACAAAAGAACATATATGTAAGAGATTATGACCAAAGCAATAGTGCCAACGTAATACAGCCAGTGGTCAGAGAGGAATAGAGCATGGTACCAAAACAGTGATTAAGAAAGTAGAACCATGCAAAACCAACAGCTAACTAGGTTTAAAACAACAAATAATGAAATTAGATTCAAATGCAGTTAGAAATGGAGAACTGTAAGACTGGCCATATTTGTTGGGATTGTTTTGTTTTTAAATGAATAAACTGGGAAACTATAAATCATGATAGATGGAGAGGGACAGAGGAGAAAAAATTGACACAGGGCAAGATGGATCTTAGAAACATCCATCCAAGATGATCTTAGAAAGCTGAGCACAAACAAACAGCATGATCAGCAGTGCAGCACAATGTGAAGGAATGCAGGCGAGAGCAAAGGACTTAGGTTATCCTTACAAAATGCAGAGTTCTGTTCTGGCAAAGAAACTTCAGAAAGGACTTCAGAGAGAAGAGAGGAAAGAAGAGGAACCAGCAGAGTCACAGCAGCTCATCAGCTTCGTATGAGATCCCCACACATTCCCATGGTCAAGAAGGTTGCATGTATAGTCAGGAGAATTGTGAGTAGGAACAGAAAGTTCTGCCTATGGCAACATGGCAGCTCAGCTTGCTCTCACAATGGGGAAAGTGCTGTAAACCACCTTCCATCCCTATGCAAAAGCATCTTACCTTCTTAAAATTTGAGTCCGGGGTTTTAAGATATGGTCCTTCAGGAATACCAGACCAGCACTCAGTCCATAGTTGTGGCGTTCCTCAGAGTAGACTTAAAGTAGAATAGAAAACAAGGAGCAATTTGGAGAAAGAACATCACTTGATCACATTTGGCTCATGTAAAAGTTCAGCAGGCAAATAACCAATGACATTTTGGTTCTCATGGGCAACAATTTCAACTGCTTGTAAAGAGTACTTTTCCCCACCCCTTCCCTGAGCCTGGCACAGGCAGTGAGCGAAAATGCATGCCAATAATATAATTTCCTTAAATAAATCCAAATTTCTCCCCAATCACTTGCTGTTTTAAACTTCTGTATCAGAGGGTGCCCAGTCACCAAAGCAGTTAGTCTGATGTGTCAAGGGAATAGTTCCCCACACTAGAAGAAAACAGTTGTGTTACTCCTTCCTTCTTCCCCTACAGCTTAACTTACCCCAAGAAGGGCACATGTCAGCTCATTTCAGAGATTGCCAACATGCCTACAAAGGGTGAACTCTTCAGCAGGCAATGACAAGGAGCAAGGGACAGTCCCTCCTCACACCACCTCTCTCTTGTGGTGCACCAGTTAAAGCTGGATACAGGTTTGCACTGTGCTTATTGCAGCACTGTATATCAAGATAAGGAGGGCTGTGCTCTTTGAATAACTTTCTTGGAGTGGACTCTGAGTCTATTTTATTTTTACATTCCCCACTTTCGAATGCAGAGGTTGATCTAGAATTTTCAAGGAAACATCAAGAGAAAGATTACAACTGCCCTAGTGCAGCAGACCTTCTGATTTGCATGGGAAGTGTGACTGCCAGGCGAAGTTATTGCCCCAGAGTTAACCCTGCTGGTGAGGAATCCTTCTTCAATTTAACACATGGTAGCTTAAGACCAACACAGATGTTTTATATATTGTTGTCCAGGATGTACCCAAGCTGCCACGTGTATGGAAAATCCACAAGCTGTGACTCTTACAGAAGGCAAAATCCTGTGCTAATCAGGGAGCCAGGAGAGATGTGGACTCATGAAAGAAGAATTGGGATGGTTCCTTCACCCAAAAGGAACGGTGCCCACATTACAAAAAAAAAAAAAAAAAAAAAAAAAAAATTAGAGAGAATGGAGAAACACTTTATTAGAAAACTTAAAAACTTCCCAATTCACAGCCACTCGTCAGATCACAGACTTCCCTTTGTTTCTAGAAAAAAAAATTCTCCACTCATACTCACATAAATTCTTCTTATCAGGTCCGTGTATGTGCAGGACACAGAAGAGCCCCTCAAAAACCCCCAACACTTGCTACTGTGAGCTGTTCAGGAGGGAGAGCTAGATTCAGGGAGAAAGACTTTGTTCACAAGCAGCGTGCGCTGTTGTGCAATACTCCTCGTTATTGAAACATCAATGCGCAGAACAGAACTGCCTGGTGAGTACAGCCAAGTGAGTACTTGTTGAAGATGGTCATCTGACTAATAGGGATGAAGAAAAAGCAGAGGCATTCAATGCTTTTTTTGCCTCAGTCTTTAATAATACTGCTGGACCTTGGGCGTCCTGGTCCCCTGAGTTGGAGGACCACGAGTGTGGGAACAGTGACTTCCCATTGGCAGACACTGAAATTGTAAGGGACCAGCTGTATCAGCTGAATGTTCACAAGTCCGTGGGGCCTGATGGGATTTATCCCAGAGTACTGAAGGAACTGGCAAGATGTTATGGCAAGAGCCGTCTCAATCATATACCAAAGGTCTTGGGAGTCTGTGGAGGTCCCTGCTGACTGGAAGCTAGCCAGCGTCATTCCAATTTACAAGAAGGGCTTGAGGGAAGACCCAGGAAACTACAGACCTGTTAGTCTAACCTCAGTTCCTGGAAAAATTATGGAGAAGCTTATACTGGGTAGTATTGAAACGCATTTAAGGAATAATGCAGTTATCAGGCACAGCCAATATGGGTTCACAAAGGGAAAGTCCTGTTTAACTGATTTGATATCATTCTACAATAACGTCAACCCACCTGGTGGACCAAGGTAAGGTGGTAGATGTAGTTTTCCGGATTTTAGTAAGGCTTTTGATACTGTCCCTCACAGCATCCTTCGGGACCAGTTGTCCACCTGTGATATGAGCAAGTTCACAGTGCGCCGGGTGAAGAACCAGCTGAAGGGCAAAGCTCAAAGGCTTGTAGTGAATGGGGCTACATCCGGCTGGCAAGCGGTCACCAGCAGTGTCCCTCAGGACTTGGTCCTAGGGCCAGTTCTGTTCAATATATTTATCAATGACCTGGTTGCAGAAGTTGAACGTACCATTAGCAAGTTTGCTGATGATACCGAACTGGGAGGTGCTGTTGACTCTCTTGAGGGACAAGATGCCTTGCAGAGGGATCTACATAGACTGGAGCATTGAGCAATCATTAATGGCATGAAATTTAACAAGAACAAATGCCGGATTCTGCACGCAAGATGAAGTAACACTGGGAGTATAAACTGGGAGAGGAGTGGCTGGAGTGCAGCTCTGCAGAAAGGGGTCTGGGGTGCTGGTCGGCAGCAGGCTCTGTAGGAGCCAGCAGTGTGCCCTGGCAGCCAAGAGGGCAAATTGCATCCTGGGGCACATCAAACACAGCATAACCAGGCAGTCAAGAGAAGGGATCATGCTGTTTTATTCAGTGCTGGTGTGGCCTCACCTGGAGCACTGTGTTCACTTCTGGGCTCCACAATTTTAAGAAGGATGTGAAGGTCCTTGAATGCATCCAGAGGAGGACAACACAGCTGTTGAAGGGGCTGGAAAAGGAATGTCCTGCGAGGAGCAGCTAAGGACTCTGGGTTTGTCTAGACTGGAGAAAAGGAGGCTGAGGGGTAACCTCATTGCTGTCTACAGCTTTCTGAGGAGGGTACATGGAGAGGGAGGTGCTGAGCTCTTCTCACTGGGATCCAGTGACAGGACGCCTGGGAATGGTTCAAAGCTGTGTCAGAGAAGGTTCAGACTGGATATTAGGAAACATTTCTTTACCAAAAGGCTGGTCAAACACTGGAACAGGCTTCCTAGAGAGGTGGTCGATGTCCCAAGCCTGCCAGTGTTTAAGAGGCATTAGGACAATGCCCTTAATATGATGGTTTAACTTTTGGTCATCCCTGAAGTGGTCAGACAGTTGGACTACATGATTGTTGTAGGTCCCTTCCAACTGAAAATGTTCTAATCTGATCTATTCTGTTCTAAGAGTGCCTGGAAACCTGCCTGGTGGAAAAGGCCCTGGGGGTGTTGGTCAACTGCCAGATATGAGCCAGCAGTGTGCCCAGGTGGCCATGAAGGCCAATGGCATCCTGGCCTGTGGCCAGCAGGACTGGGGCAGCAATCGCCCCTTTGTACTCGGCACTGGTGAGGCCGCACCTCGAGTGCTGTGTTCAGTTTTGGCCCCTCACTGCAAGACAGACATTGAGGCATTGGAGCGTGTCCAGAGAAGGGCAGCGGAGCTGTGAGGGGTCTGGAGCACACGTCTTGTGAGGAGCGGCTGAGGGACCTGGGGGTGTTCAGCCTGGAGAAGAGGAGGTTGAGGGGACACCTTCTCACTCTCTACAGCTCCCTGAAAGGAGGGTGTAGCGGGGGGGGGCGGGCGGGGATTGGTCTCTTCTCCCAAAGAACAGGCAGTAGGACAAGAGGAAATGGCCTCAAACTGCGCCAGGGAAGATTTAGATTGGATATTCAGAAAACTTTTTGCACTGGAAGTGTTGTCAAGCATTGGAACAGGCTGCCCAGGGAGGTGGTTGAATCACTGTCCCTGGGGGTATTTAAAAGACCATAGGTGTGGGACTTGGGGACATAGTTTAGTGGTAACTTGGCAGTGTTAGGTTTACAGTTGGACTCGATCTTAAAGGTCTTTTCCAACCTAAATGATTCTAAGATTCTAAAACAAATTAATATAATGTGGAAAGATTACATAAATAAAACAAAACACAGAAATACACAGAAGAATACATATGGTCCTTCCGAGAACTTAGGGACAGACTGAAATAGTTAGCAGAGCTTTTAACAAAAGTGTTGACAGAAATAAGGCAAATTTATATAAAGGGCCTTTTTATTTAATTACAATTGTTTCCAGGGAACAAGCAACAGCAAAACTTCCTTGGATTTAAGAAATTACACATTCACATGAATAACAATTGCAGACGCAGCTCTACCAATAGGCTATTCAGTTCCAGAGTGATGATAATTTATCACCTTGTGGTATTGCTTCAAGATGAGCTCAAATAT
Organism: Pluvialis apricaria; assembly: GCA_017639485.1. NCBI lineage: Eukaryota > Metazoa > Chordata > Aves > Charadriiformes > Charadriidae > Pluvialis > Pluvialis apricaria. Next base: position 1,971,812 of record CM030021.1, on the reverse strand, counting down.
AGCAAGACCAGATGATATAGCATAGGTGTAAGTTCTTAGTGGAGCTGCAACAGCTATGGATTGTAATATGGCTCAATAGCAGCAGATACATGGAGCAATGCAGTCCACACTTGAGAAGCCAGCATCCACAATACGCACTTTGCAGAGGTTTTACTTTGGTCATGCTGTCTCTGGTGCCATGACCTGAATGGTGGTTAGACGCTGGAGCACGTCTCTGGGTGCTGTTTTACTTGGAACCAACCCAGTGGCTGCAATGCAAACCCAAGGGTGAGAAATGGGATCTATCAGGAGATCCCCTTCAAAAGTGCACTCTTGGTCTGAACTGACACTAATGTAGGTACACACTTTAGTTTGCACCTACACAAAATGTGTGGAAACAGTTTTTGGCGTAATTGGCTTGTCTTCACTAGATTCAGACTTTTACCTGAAGTTTTAATAGATACTGTGTTTCTCACAGTAAAAAATTACTTGCAAGTTGCTATTAGTTATTACGGAGAACTTTGATTAGCTATAGTCTACCTGGATTGCTCATCAGTAACCACAAGGAGAGAATATGCAGGCTGCATCCCAGCTAACACTTTCCTATTCAACTTCCACAAAAAAAGAGGAAAAAAAAAAACCTTAAGCAAAAATCAATACATTTTGGTGCAAAAAATAATATAAAAAGACAGATATTCACCACTTCACTTACCTAACTCCTTACTTTCTCACCCACTACCATCAAAGAGAAATAAAACAATCAGACCCCAGCATGATTTTAAGATGACACATGTGATTCTGTAATCAGAAATAAATTTTTACACAACTGCCAGATACTTGCACGTCCATTTGGTAGCACTTACATACCTCACTACCTAACGTTTTCCAGCAGAAAGTTACCCTGCCAGCACCACTCCTTTAAAATGGTTTCCAGGTGCAAACTTCCCGGCAGACTTGAAGTCTGTTTGAGAAGAAAGGCTTATAGCTAGCCTGTTACATCGTAATAGCTGGGGTCACCTTCTCTGACATTTGAGTCATCCAGCCACTGGAAAAAACCTGGGACTATCATGCAGGTAGCCCAGTTACAGCGCCATGAGAAGAGGGAGAAAAAGTACCAGGGCAGCAAACCACCTTTATCGTTGTGCTCCCATGCTTTCCTTGAATAGCATCTCTTCTTGCCGCTGCTGGAGACAGGGTACAGGGTTAGGCAGACAGCCAGTCTGCCCTGGTGAGCATTTCTCGGTTTCTTATGTTCATCATAGACCTTAACATCTCGGGTGGCGCCAGGGATAGGGCTCCACGGGAAGGGCTGGCTTTCTGGGACTCAGCTCTATTAGTACCAAGGTCAGAAGGTAATCCTCTACTTTTTTTTTTCCCTTCTTTTTTTTTTAAACAAGGTGACTTTCAAGCTTTTGTTTATGTATGTGAGTACATGCTTTAAAGACTCTGTTTGTGGAGATTACAAGTAGGGTGATGTATGGACGAGGTACTCACTTAGATCCACCTGTCCTGAGGATTAGGTAGAGGGATACCATGAAAAAACACGTTCAGGTTTTTCAGTGGACAGCCAGGGGAAAAGCAAGAAAATGACTGAGAAGAGATGGTTAGACCATGGCTTCGTCCCTTCTGCTTACTGTGAGGGCAAAAGTGTCTGACCTTGACTGAGACTATATTGAATCCTGCCCTGGGGAACAACATGCAGACATCACACACAGGTAGATTAGTTCGTAATTACAAAAACATAAGTGGTATTAGAAGGAAAGAAGAGTAAAGAAACTAAACTCATCCTGAAGAATAAAGAGGTCAACACTTTGCTCAGTGTCACTGACTGTCCGACAGCACATCAGAGATGCAGAGACTGACAAAGAAATGCCATTAGCAGGAGTTCCCATCTCAGCTCTATTTCTTGGAGGAGAATCTCAAAAGATATGTGCAAGGAGCTGGAGGAAGAACAGAGACCAATCTCTGCTCCTGAAGCAGCAGCTCTGAGATTATTTTCCTTCCTTTTGTTCAAGTTGGATTTTTTTTTTCCTCCTCTTTTCCCAGTATTTATTCATAACTTGCTTTTCAGACAGTTAACCAGGTAAGAATGCAGTTGAGATTATATTTTTCCCCCTTGCTTGTCTCTGAGCCTGGATTATCTGCCACTCCCTATTTAACAGAAGTTAGATTTCATTGCCTGATCTTTAGGCCAGAACAATGCAATTAAATAATAAGGGCCTGTCAGAAATCAAGCTCATGGCATTTGAGACCGAACAAACTGTGTCACAAGAAATAGTTACTGTACATACAGCTGAGTTTCAAATTCCAAACCATTTTCTTCCTTACCAGCTTTCGTTATCTTAAAGATGTTTGTTGCAGTGATTTTTCAGGAATAATTCTGAGCTGCTGTTGACACTTGTTCACAGGTTAAGAATAGAGTATTATACCAGTTCACACTGAGAAGTTGTTTTCTACACAGAAAGATGGATGTATTCTAGCAAAAAGAGACCTTTTCCCTGAAAGCTTTATGTTAGAGGGGGAGGGAAAAAAAAAACACAAACCCACAACCAACAAAAAACAGCCAAACATTTAGGGTCACTATTCCAAAAAGAGCACAAAGCCAAGGCAAGAGGTAATCAAACAAGCAGGCAAGAAGTCATCAAAACCTGTTAGTGTTTTGGAGAGATTTCATTAGTATATTTCTGCAAAACATTTTGATTTTATCAAGGCAGCATTTTCTGATCTATGCATAATTGACACAGTCTTTTTCTTTTCCTCATTTTCAGTGCATCTGAAAAGACAAGCTCTTGGAAACTCTATGCTTCAAAATTCTTCATTACAAAAAGCATAAAATAAATCTGTTTAAGATATTACTGCATGGTTCCATCCTTGCTGCTTTTAAAACAGAATTAGAAAAGAATAGCAGAATATAAAATTATATCACAAGACAAAAAGATGTGCTGGCAAACACATAAAAGATTTGGAGTGGAACACAATAACAATTACAGATTTTTCCGCGAGCCTGGGGAGTCGTAAACACCGGGTCAGCTGACAGAAGAAGTAGCAGAAGATATATAAGGAACCAAAAGACATTTTTAATGTGGGATACTTTGAAATAACAGTCCTCAAGTAATATCATGATATTGTTAAGGTAGTAGCCAAAAATAGCTATTTAAGTGCCTGGAATAAGCCAGCAAAGTGATTTTTTTGGCAAGGTAGCGGTAACAGCCACAGTAACAGCCTTGATGTTGGCTTTCTTACAGGTTTTCTTTTCAGGAAACACTCTGAATCCTTGTGTGATATGTGCATTAAAGATCATGGCTATTTCTCTTTAAATTTGATACATTATTATAAAATAACCTGATGTGGATAGTACATTTTAAAAAAATTTGCCTTGCAATCACAAAATTCCGCTCAGGCTGCCTGTTTGGATGAGAGTGAGTACAATCCCCGTCCCTTCCTTCTTCTGTTCCTGCCCAGCAAGTTAATGAAGAAGATTTTTTCCCTTCCTTTGCTTTTCCTGGAGTACTTGAAATGAAACATTTATGAACATTAGGGCTAAGGCAAATGGAACATTTTATTACCAGTGACAGAACATATTCCACATTTTCAATTTTCACAGGGCAAATCTAAACTTTGTGCATTTCTCTCCCCACTTTTTTTCAGTTAAATAAATAAAATTAAAAAATTTAAAATCTTCTACCTTCCTAACTGGAAGAGAAATAAAAGAAATAAGAGCTACATCACAGTTATCTTTCGCTTGCAATTGCTTTCTTTATGAACCTTTAACTTCTCACAGACCCGAAGAATGTCACAATCATAATTGATTAACATTGATGCAGATATACTGGCGAGAAGTGTGGCACATCATATTATGACAAAGAGAATATTACACTTACAGACTTTACGCTCCTAAAATCTGCCCACTGAAGTACTATCGGTATTGCAAGCTTGTTGGGGGTGTCCTGGGATTTCTAACAGCAGTTTCAATGTGGTACTCTGCTTCTGCAGCGTTTAAAAGAGAGTCAGTTAAAGAGCACCACTTTAAAAAACAGCGTCTTGCAATATTACGTCTCAGCCCGTAGCAGACCCAGATCACGTATCTCCACTTCAGAAGGTCACTCGCAGAGTCTGGAACATCACGCCTGCCCTGCCCACATGTTATATTCCTCTCAGCCAAAGCAGAGGTTTCAGTTTTGTTAATGACTTCTGTTAAGATGCTCATTTGCCTTCCAGTTGCTATGATGACTGTAGAGCCTTCAGGAGTAACAGTAATTTCAAAAGTATCTACTCGCTGCTGAAACAATGTTCAAAAAAACCTATGATTTCACTGTGATTTTTGAGCTGCTTTTTCCCTTAGAGCATCGGCCTTTACAGATGGATAATTTTATTAAGATCATCACTACAGATGTATGTTCATATTCCCATAAGTCTTCCTCTCCATAGCGGTAATCACAGCTTTTCCCTCTCCCTCACCCCGAGTTGTCTGGTTTTAATCTTGAAGCTATGGGCATTTCAATGCCGTAAGTCAGGTACCTGGGGAGACTTTCTTGTCTCTTTATATTAGCTCAGATAAGACAGAGAGAAGACAGAAAAGAAATTATCAGGTCAGAAGTACGGCCAGAAGGTAGAAGTCAGGGACTGATTTCCGTACAGCTGGATGCAATCTCTGCTCCAGCCGAGCGATCTCCTCCCAAATGATGAAGCCAATATCCAGCTTCCTCCTCCCTACGCTCATGAACGTTGGTGTATTTGAAAAAGGGTTCATTCAGAACTAAATCTTATCCACCACTCACATCACACAAGATTTTACAGTTATAAACACACAAAATAATGCTATGCATCCTGTTTTCAGACCTAAAAGTTTCTGTTTACTTTTTTAGTTTGACAATTGAATTCTCACTGCTGACTTTCTTTTACCTACTTATGTGTTCAAACAATGTAAAAGAGGATTCTGCGAAACTACTTAAGATGCTAACAAATGACAGATGCCAGGAACCCGCTGCTCATAACTACATCCCCCACAGAAGGTGAGTGCACCTAACCCTGCAAAAACACACCCAACACGCGCCTCTGCATTTATGAGCCGATGCTCAGTAATATCCCCTCGGTAATAAACAAGGCTTCAAAAATCAAGACCCAGCTTCAGTATAATCAACAAAAACAATTTAGGGAACACAACTTTACAGTAAGCAGCTTTTTTTGTTTTGCAGAAATGGGATGATACTTGACTACAAGTTGAAGCTGAACTGCCAAGTCAAAAAAAAAAAGTCTCTATCTTTGGAAAGGAGCCACCGGAGCCACTTTCTTAGACATGCAATAGACTCTTTATTGCGCTAAGTTTTTAAGAAATCTAGGCACTCAAATGGCTGAGGAGCAAACTGCTGTTATATGGCAATACAATGCTCTGACCTGCCAACAAACAGAGTGAGCTGCAGGTTGCAATGAAGAGCTGGTTTTGTTTACGGGTCTTCAGGAGTACGGTATCTTCTTTAAATTACGCTTGTTTGATTTACGTGAAGAAGTGGAATTCAGATCCTCTCTTTTCTTTCTCTTAACGAAATCCAAACCACCCAGACAAAGAAACAAAACTTCTCAGCCAGCTGTGGGGCAGAAAAGCCTGAAACCAAGACATAAATGTATACTAAGGGCTCAGAATCTGGAAGAAAATAATCCAGTATCTTTTAAGCCTTCTGATGTTTTAAAACCTTGCTTTCTGCAAAGACTAACAATAATTCAGTATTTGGGACTATAAATGCTGCTTCTAGTTCTATAATATTGAATAAAACTGAAATCAGAGATGTGAAAGAATGAAACATTTCCCAGGGGGGTTGATTATGGGGAGAGACCATGGAATTTTTTTCAAAAGCAGAGTGCTAAGAGCGACATATTAACAGCAGAAGTATATGTTGCCTCTGCTGGAGAAAGAGATGCCATCACCTGCATTTATGAAGCTGCAGGGAAAATGATAACTTGGGCTAAGAAAAGGAGCTAAATAATACCTTGCCTTTTGAGGAAGTACTGCATCCAGTGAGTACAAAGGTAAAATCTCTGCACAGGATCAAAACTTATGTAGGAAAAGGTTAAGCATCTGTATCTGTAGATCTACACTAGCTTAAAGACTTAATCTGCAGAGACAATGGCTATCAATAATTCTATCTTGTGCCCATGAACATATAGGTGCTCAACAGCACCTAAAATCTAGAGACTCATCTCAAACAGGTTTTTTACTACTTATACACTTAATCATCATGTATGAATATCCCAGCAGGCTTCAAAAAAAAACCTTTTGACTTATTTTGACTCAAAAAAAAATCAAGCTAAATAAGAAACCAATAATCTCCAGACCGTGCTTCTAATTACATTCTGTGTGAACATACACATTATTTAATTGATAGTATAATGACACATTATTTAACTGATAGTATAGCAGGTGAAAAGTTTGTATCCACTTATCAAAAATATATAGAAAAGCGTGATAGTTACAATAATGAGGGTACTATTTTAATGTTAGCCCCTTATGTTTCTGTTATGTTTAATGCTTAATGCTTACTGACTAAAAACTTGGGGGATGTGGGGGGAATCACTCCAGTATACAACTAAAAAGTGCCCCTTTGAACATGAAAACCAGCCAGGAATACGTTGAACTCCCCAAGATTTAAGCTTCTGGCTTTTGAAAATTCTGTTCCTTAAATTATCAATTTTGTACTCATAGATGGCATAGTAATGCATCCAATGGCCATCTGGAAGAGGAAATATTTTAAATAAGTTACTCATGTTCCTTTATGAATTTCAAATTTACTAGGAGAGGGGCTGGGAGCTGTGCTGTACATAAGTAGTTTCACTGCACAGTTCCTTCTGCTGCCATCTCAGACCTTTTTCCTGACGGGGACCGGTACAAAGCTGGCCGAATGCAGGAAAGAAGGTAAGAGAGGCGCAAAGGCATCTAAACAAAAATTACTGGTTCCCAAAGCAAAATGCATGTGGAGAAGAGAAAAGGAATATAACACTTTGGTAAGGGCAGAGCTGCAAAACAAAACAAAAACAAACAAACAAAAGAGTAAGTGCACTACTCTTCAGTTATCTCAAACCAAGAGGTAAGTTAGTTGCTGAAGTTACATACTTCTGGAAAATGTTCAAGTAACATTGAGACCACAGAGCTAACCTAAACACATTAAGACAGCCACTAATATCTTAAGCCCTTCAACTTTCAAAACACAAGTTCTTTAAAATCAGACCAGGATCATGAAGTTACCAGAAGCTCCCCAATTCCTGCAAAGAGCTTCACTGCGAAGAGTCAACAAAACGTTGATTCCTCTGTGCATCTTGTAAAATATTCCCTTAGGCAGGAGCTCTTCAGCTTGTAAGCTTCAAATGCTGTTAAATGCAGCTGACTCGTTCAATTGGAGTTACAATGAGAAAACACAAATAGTTGACCGAGCTCCTAACTTTCTTCATGGAAGATAAGGGGAATTTGTGGTAAAGAGTCATTCAAACACTGAATCACGGTGAGTCAATGAAAGAGAAGAGATCATTAAACCGCTGTCATTATATCTATAGATCCATAGAAGTCAAATATCAAGACACAACATTTCTAGGAAGAGATAATATAGTAGCTCATCTGAGAGGCATCCAGCCCCTGAAGGGTTTTTCAGTGGTGCATGCCATGGCAGGCCTTGCTTTGGCTTGTAGTCAGCAGTCTTGAATAGACGTTAATTTGGTATTATTAAGGGGAGAATTACAATAAGATAGAACAATGCAGTATTATTCTCACCTGAGTACGGGCCAAGGAATTAGTGTCATATAAAGCTGTACAAATTAAGTTGAATTTCTGCCCACTGCTGTACTCCTGGCAAGTTTGCTCTTTCTGCCCAGTACTGTAGGCCAAATTTTCTGTGCCCACATGGTGAACCAAATGCTGTGGCCTTAACAGGAGGCACAAAAGACGTGGTGATTCCAGATGCCTATAGGGCAGAAAAAAGCATGTCTCAAAATTTGTCCTATCCAACTTTCTTCACTGGCCATCCCCAATAACTTCTCTTAGCATCGATTAATTTTGTCTTTAGCACTTAGTGATAAAGAAATTCCCTCTCACCTCAAAGCAGGCTAACATTAGTGTTTTGACTACACATGAAAAAGACCCATTTTTCTATATGCAGATCAGGCAATCTCTGAAGGCAGAGGATGCCAGAAATATCAATCACAGCACGTTAGAAGTATCCCAGCCAACCCACTGCTATAGCTGTTTCTTGGAGGGAAGAAAGGCAATTTTCTTCGCTTGTTCTAAATGTACTGAAGGAGGTATCATCAGCTTGGCTACTTGGAATCACAGTCTTCAGGGCAATATTATAACCTGGGAAGGAGCCAACAGTGGCAATTAATATTTCAGGTATAATGTCAAAAAAACAACCCAGAGTGTTTCCTAGAGCTCCTCACCTGTGGGCACGCTCTTAGCCATGAACATGCCAGACCAAGTCTAGGTTTCCTTTATCCAGTTCACAGGCACGTAAATCTAACAGCAGTTAGACAAAATGTCCACAACCCTCAAGAATCTGAAGTGGAAGATTGATGAACCTCACCCCTCACCTCTGTTATGAATTCCACTCTGTGCAGAGTTAGCCTACCACAAAAACCTTCAGGTCATGCTAGACATATTCATGGCTCTGACAACTCCAGGAAATAAGATAAAGTTCAACTCAGGCAGCTGGAATATAAACCCTCTAGCGTGTCTAATTCAGATATTAAACTATGGGGCTTATATAGATGAAAGATAGCTGAACTGGCTGTATCAGTCAACAGAGATCACTTGGATATACTAGCATATATTACCTGAAAATGAGCCAAGTTGGTGAAAGAGGCCTGAAAGTGTGTAAGCACTCTCTCCTCCCTATTTTGGAAAATAAAGACAGCTGTTCATTTAGTAACCTTCAAATACACGATGCGTGAACTGCTCAGGAAGAAAGTTTCAAACATTCTGGCTAAAAAAGTGCAGAGTTTTCTTTCTGTTTCTAAAAGCACCAAACATGCATGCTTTTGCTAAATAATGAAGAGCAACAACCTCTCCACTGTATTGCACAACAGTTTGTGTTGGACTGCTCTCAAGAGAAGACAACTATCTGCCATGACCATCAAGTGAGGACCCTTCAACAAGTACATCATAAGCGACCATGAGTAATCATAAAATAGGACGCTTCAGGAGGAGTGGTTTGTGCCACTGCAAAAAGTAACTGAAGTGTCTAGAGCAGGGCATAATGGAGGGCTCCCTTCTGACGCATCTCTTGTGCCATCATTATGAAGATTGATTTTGACTTAATTCCCAGTTCTCTTGATTATGGGCATTTCAGTACATAGTAGTCAGCACTAGAGGGGTATCCATGTGGAACAGAGACCAATTTTCCTCCTGGCAAGCAGACTTCTGTAAACAGTTATTCTTATTCCAACAAAGTTTGTTTCATGTTTCAACTTAAGTGGGGGGGGAGGGAACCAACCCAAAAACCAAACAAACCCCAAACTTCCCACCACGCTGTGGTTTAAACCACTTTGTCTTGAGAAATAATTGGGCTGGTGGCAGCAGAGTGACAGTGATGCCGGAATTAAGGAACAGTCAGCAAATGGTGATAGCTAAATTCTCTTTTTGAGACCAAAGTTTGAGTTGCTTGAGAGAGTAATGAAGACGGGCTGGGGTGAGAAGGCCAGACAGGGCAGCTCTCTGCTCCTGTTCCCATACCATCCTCTGCACCTGCACTAGGTGACTAAGGTATTTGGTAAATACTCCCTCCTTGCACACTGCTGGAGTCAAAGCGAAATGAAAATTCAGACTAAGAACTTGTCCCATGGGTGACGCTGAGAAACCCTAAGCTTTCAAAGGGACGCAAGCCTGAACTAAAGCTTAGTGTCTGTGCAACATGACTTTGGGAAGGGGAATAGCACTTCCAGCTGCAGGTTAATAGCAGGTATTAGGCTGTTAGGCTAATTAGGCTAATTGAGCTGTTAGGCTCAAGTTAGGCTTGAGCAGAGAGTGTTCATTTGCTGCAGCATGTCTCGCAAAGCCTCCCTTGGTGTTGCTGGGGCAAGTCCCACACATTTCAGCTGCCAATATTTCAATTCAACCCGTTCGGTGAACCTCACCCAAGTGTACTTCTCAAAATCCAAGGCAGAGAGCTTTCTAAAGAAACAAACGCATCAGAAAGTCTTTCAGATTTTTTGTTTTTAAGACAGAAGGCTTCATAATTTATATGAACTTTACTCATCCTCATCAACTGAGAATTTGCTGTGGAGAAGCTACTGGAAAACATCACAAGATTTCAGGGTTTGCTTGTTTACATACGCATGTGCCAATGAAGGGACAACAAAAGCAATGCTGGTTTCCCAGCAGTCACACTAATGAATACAGTTTTCCAATGATATGTTCTTTGCACAGATAGTATAAAGATCTCTTTTTTCCACAGGGAGACCCTGCACCATGTCCTACTGTGGTACATGTTCCGTTCTCAGCTGCCATCCACAAGCAGATGTTTCTCTTCATGCTATAGTCTGTAAACATTTTGCCTTCAGCAGAAATATATTTAAGCAGTATTTTTGAAGTTCAAAGAACTGTTTTATTTCTTTTTCAGTTCTGTGCATGTCTATCTTTGAGGAGAAGCAGAGAAGCATAATTTCTTTCTCCTTCAATTCATGCTTCACAGACAATCCTCTTTTTATCACTCAGCTCAGTGTGTAATTATATTATGAAACTGACTGGGAGGTTAAATTTTCACCCATTTTTATTGCAATCAATGATCAAGTTTAAAAATGCGTGTTTAAAAAACCTTGAACTCCTCTTTCATTGAATGAGCACACAAAGCAGTAGAGAACTGTTTTATGAACCCAAACTCTGTTAGATAATACAGAAGTAATTTTATCTTCATCACACAAACCACTTTATAAGGTGGACCATATAGTCCAGTCTCTATGGAAAATAACTTCTTTCAAAACGTGGTGAAAAACAAGTCTTACTTTACTTTATGTATAAAGTTCATTTATTTCCCCCCCACTATTCCTATTATTTCTGAAGTTAATAATAATCAAACACTTTGACTTCAGCAAGCATTTTTACAGAAAACGATATGTTTTATTTCACCAGAATTATAAATGGCATGACACATTTTCATTCTTTTTTTTTTTTTGCATATTATTTTGTTAATTCTTCTCAGACAAATCTACATGATAAATACTTTAAAGAACAGCTGTGATAGAGTGAATTTGCTGTTATTTGTAAATGACAATGTTTACTGATCTTAAATACTCAGATGCGCATTGTATATTTGGGAAAATATTGTAACCTGTCAAACCATCATTTTTGCAAAATGATAATTCTGAAAGTTTGGGCTTAAAACCAAATCAATATTTCATATAGTCAAAGTTGTGTTTATGCAAACAAGAAAAATAAAATTCTGCAAATACTGAGAGTCTGCTCAGCTGAGGTTCCAGTCCCTGAAGAGATACAGAAATAAATAACAACCAGATTAAGGTCCCTATAGACAGCTTCTTTGAATGAAACACAGGAAAATATCTCGAGAGAGTCACATTCGATGTCACTGCATTTGCTTTGGGATCTAAAAAGAGTTAGTTTCATGCAGTCAGAGACATGATAAGTCACAAGGATGTTTCCTCTCAAAATAGTTAATGTTTCAAATATTTATTAGGTATAGTGTGCTGTACTGAAACACATCCACTGTAAGTCAATCAAGAGTGAGATAAGTAGTTATTTGAGGAAATCATAAACTGGTTTGCAGACCATTTAGTAAAAGAATGTTACTAACTGGACAGGGTCATAAAAATAAATGCTGGCTTTTGCATAGATCATCTTCAAATCCCTTCTCAATTAGGCATCTTACAAAAGTTTACCAGAGTCCAACATTTTATTTTCTCTTTCCGCTCTTAAAGCCACACAGACACACACAAACTTGAATCCCATGCCAGAGCTCAGATACTCTTTGGTCCCTATTTCCCTCTGGACACTTTCATCTCTTTCCAAGTATCATTCTGTGATTTACCTCTTGTGAACACCTCCTGTGCTCCTTCCAAGCTTTGTAAGAGGATGTTCTTCCCCCTCTTCCCAAGTGCTGCTTATTCTCTAGGTGTCTAAGCAAAGTTTATTCAAGAGATCAGAGCAGAGGAACAACTTCCTGCTCTCACCACCTGACATCCATCCGTAAGAGTTTCAGTTATTCTTCCTAATTCTTCTTCTCCACTATACTGTACCTGAATATGTTCAGTTTGCCCTGAAGTAGGAGAGAATACGCAGAGCAAGTAGGGACAAAGCCAGGACAGCTCTTGGAAACGTTGCCCTGCTTGGACATGTCCCAATAGCATGATTTTCTTCAAGCACAAAGGAGATGTCGGAGGACACCTGAGACTCATTAGGAGGTATCAGGGCAGGGCAGCGCTCCCGCCTGGTCTGCGTGCACACCTGAGGGCAGTGCTGTACAGTGCACATGCGCCCTCAGCCCGGAGCTCCCCAGGCTTCACGCTATGCAGGGCTGAGCAAGACAGGGTTTATTTCTCGTATTTCCTCTAAGGTCTTTGGTACAGGTTGGTCTCCTTGATAGCAAAGTTATAAACCCCAGCAACTTCAAAGGCGTGAAGTCTGCGACAATATGACTATAAATTAAATTTCATAATCAGAATAACTATTACCAGAACAAACTGAAAACATATTTTTATTAGATTCCTAGACCATTTTACAACAAGCTCCGCCTAGAGAGAGGACTGAAAGAGAGGAACAAACACACTGATACAGAAACGTATTGTTAGCTAGTTAGGATGCTGCTCTAATTTTGCTTGTTGGTTGGGGTTTTTTAAGCTCTGCTTCTTTTAACTATTGCGCAGCCCACACGGCATAGGCATCTTGCTCAGGACTACGCTGACAACTTCACTGGATGGCATTTCTGACCGCCATCTGTCTTGGTTTGGGGTGGTTTTTTTCCATTTAAAAATAAAGATTTTGTGTCTGAAAAAGATCGGTGTTCTTGCCAAGTCAGTAAAGTTAAGACAGAATAGGAACTTGCAAGCTTCTTTCTCTCCCTGCATAAAGGTTACACTAGCAAATAATACCAAGATCTATATGTCAGTAATGCTCCTTCATCCAGCTGACCACTGTCTAGAGTCTCAAGACAAATTTCAGTATCAGTCTGTGGTCTTTTACCTTACCTTTTACAACAGACAGAGGGAAAAGTCGAAAAACTCAGTATTTCTAGCAAAAGCATATGCACCGCTGCCAATGCCTTTGAATAGCCAAAGTCTGCAGCAGCAGCAAAGGTTATCTTCCCTGACCACTCACTCTTCTTTCTATCTGCTGATCACCAGATCAGGGTAATACTGTGATGCATTTAGTTCTAACCTGGTTGGATTAATTTCTGAGAGTCACACTGAAATTATTAACAGAGACTCACAGGTTTGTTAAAAAGAAATCAGAAAGTTGACTTTTGTGGATGAGGGGTGAGCACAGGACACTGTCTACCACAATATTCTTGTGTCCAAGTTGGGACAATACAGTCTGGATGGCTGGGAAGCTAGATAGGTAGGTAAAAAAACTGGTTGAACAATTGGGCTGAGAGAGTAGCGCTTAATGTGTCTCGTGCCACCTGAAGACCAATAACAAGCGGAGTACTGGAGGAGCCTATTCTGGGACATGTCCTGTTTAATATCTTTATCAGTGACTTTATCAGAGGACGCAACAGCACTTGCTGTTGCAGCACGCTCAGGGGCATGGCTGCCATCCAGAGGGACGTAGATAGGTCAGAGAAATGGGCCAAGAAGAACCTTGCGAAATTGAGCAAGGACAAATTCAAAGTCCTGCACTTGGGAAGGAAGAGCCCCTTGCAACAACACAGGCTGAGGAACAACTTTGCTGGAAAAGACCTGGAGATGTTGGCAGACAGCAATCTGAATACAAGCAGAGTGCCTTGGCAGCAAAGGCAAAAGGCAGCTTGGGCTGCGTTTGAACAAGGGGCATAGCCAGGAGATTAAGGGAAGCAATTATCCATTTCAACATTCCCTTCTGTCATCACTATCCCCCATATCAATGCTCACTGGACCATATGTAGAATACCTCATCCAGTTTTGGGCTTCCTGGTACAAGACAAATGTTGATAAACCAGAGTTCAGCAGAGGGTGACCAAAGATGCTCACGGCACTGGAGCACTTGCCCTGTCAGGGGACACTGAGGGGCTTGTCGACCCAGGAGAAAAGAAACCTTCAGGGAATCTCATTGATACTAAAATGTAAATTTGAAATGCACAGTACAATCTACAGGTCATCTCATGACAAAGGAATTCAAAATAATATATAAGCATAATACATCTACAGAAATACAAGAAACAAAACTCTTTCCATCTACTTGCAAAAGAACCGGGGAAGGCAGGCACAGCCAGAGATGTTTAGAAAGTTCACTCACACTGATTTGCAGGAGGGGAAAAAAAAAATGCCTTCAATAAACCCAAAATTTTCTATAGGAGAAACATCAATGCTCCTCTTTACCTCTCAACCTCCCAGTTAAGTTTTTTCAGGAAAGATGAAAAGGTCCAGCAACCCATCCTGGAAGATTTTTCAATTTCGTTTTTGTTTATGTAAAGGTAGGATGCCAGAACCCCACCAGGGACTAAGTCCAAGCTCTCGGCCAGCCCTGGCTGGATGCTCAGTGGAACGTGAAATTAATCACAGCCTTCTCGGCCAACAGATGTAAGACTACAATATTAAAGTTTCACAAGACGTTAAATGAAACATTTCAGTGGTTTCCCTCCAAATCAGGAACAGGGTAACACAGAATGGTTTCCAATTAAAACACAAGTTGTGATTATTTTTCTTTCTGGTCATTAGTTTATACTGTATCTCAGTTCTCACTGTCCAGTGTCTCTCTCGTGCTTTTTGCATAAGGATTTGCAGCCAAAATATATTAATTTCAAACAGTAATTCACAGACACTACTCATATATAACCTCTTCAATCGGGCTTCCATCAATCACTACTTTATGAACTGCTGACTATTGTGTATCAATCAATCCTCATTTTTAAAGTGTTAAAAGAGCAGTGTCTCCTTGAAGTTTTTCTTTTCAGTTAGAGAAAGGGCAGAGTTTTATCTCTGAAATTCTAGAATATATGAAATTGAGAGACTCCCATAAAACTTTGAAAGCAGATGATAACTTTAGTGCCAGGTACTGTAAAAATGTGACACACTAATAGAGTCCTTATTTGAGCCGTATCAAATAACCCTCAAAGCTAAAATGCTTCCTGATTTTACACAGGCTATGATTACTGTAGTAACTTGTTTAGTAATGATGTCAAAGAGTACTTCTGATACAGATTAATTTTATATAAACTAATATTTAAGTGAATGCAGACTCTAATAAATCACTAACTACATTCTTCCCTAATCTTTTTCAAAGGGGTCAGAAAATGTTCATTGCAAGAGAAAATGTGTTATTAGAACATATGCAGAATATTTGAGCATTCTGAAAGAAACCAAACTGTCAAATAAGAGATTATCCTATGCATTTTAGAAGCTGGAAAAGCAGGTAAATGCACTGTATGGGGTTTTATTTTGACCCTGGCAAAAGCTTATATTCGAGATGGACTTGTTAGAGATAGACTTCAAAGGTCTACCAAATGGAAAGTTTCCGTTACTCAACAAAAATGGCTGAAGTTGCCAGTGCTTTGACACAGACAGGTTGGAGTATTTGGCAGAAAACAGCAAATCTCATCCCGTTAAAGCTTCTGTGACCTTAGGAGGACCCATATACCTGCTCTCACTCAGGGGATGGGACATGGCCATACACACACCTTTCCTCTACCCAATTCAAAACAGATTTTTTGCACAACAGGGAGCTCCCAGCACCACACAGCAGGACAATGTGATGTCCACTCAAGTGCAGCACAAATGCAGATTCAAGCTGCTCATCTTACAAATAAATATTTTTTGAGCCAGGACTTGAACTGGGGCATCCCACGTCCCCAGCCAAAAACCCTGTGCACCCAGTTACGCAATCCATATTTAAGTAGTCAAGAAGTAATAGAACACGTTTGTTTGTGGAAAGTGGAACATTAAGATCATAGTGCCCAATCTGATAACTCTGATGATGTGCAGCTGCCCTTCCTGCTAAATTAAATATGGTTTTTACAGTATATACGAGCATCTTTTGTTTTGCTAGCAAAACCATACCCTTGTTGAAAGGGGTACTATCTCTCTATGAAATTATTTTTTTCATCTGAGTAAATTCATTGAAACAATGACTCATTTTGTCAAAAAATCCCTGGTAAACTTCCCTGAGGCATCATTAGTATATCCTCGCTCACCCTCTTGAGAACAAGACCAAGAACACCAATTTTTTTGCTCCTCCTTCTGTTATCTCCAGAGCCCTCTGTTTCACTCACTCTTATAGGAGTCTCAAATTAGTCTTCTGCCCTGAAAGTGCCTCCATGTGCAGATGACTCCATTCTTCTCCTCAAACCAGCAAAGCTCCTACCTGCACTGTACACATCATCTTTAGTCCCCACTCACATTAATGTACGTGTGAGGGTTTTCCCCACACTATCCCATACCCAGGCAAGTCCTAATGTTGGCCAATGAGGTGACTTAAACCGCCTTCACCAGAAGGGAGCTCCCTTCTAGCATTCCTTTTCTTCTCCTTTCTCCTTACCCCCATTTTCTCTCTTTCTATCCATCCTTCTCAGATACATACAAAAGAGAGACAATGAGGAGTAGGAGGGAAGAACATGAGGCTGGAATCCCACTGTTGCTTGAAGCCATGCACAGCAACACTTCCACAGGAATAAGTTTTTCTCACGGAAGCTCCTCACTTTTGCCTCTACTCTGCCCTCCTTCCCTTGCTCTGGCACAAGCACCAAGTGCAGCCAGGTAAGACTGTCACGAGCGAGTGGCACAAGCTGCCAGGGGCTAGAAGAAAGATGAAATTGCCTCTTGCAGTAGCCATACCAGGTTATGGTGGCTTAGTGTTCCTTCAAGTCTAGCCTAAGAGAAAAACTAAAAGGAAGAAATTGAAGAAAACTGACTAATGGGACATTTCTCCATAGATAAAGAGCAAGGAAAGCAGAAAAAACACTGATCCCCACATACCATATATATTTCTGTTTCAGCACTTCCCATAGAAATGGCAGCCGTAATAATGAATCATTATGCTCCTCCCTAAATGCACAATGTTTATAGTTTAAATATGCAACTCCCATCCCCAAAAGTACAAGTTACTAAGCCATTCAAAGACTCATTCCACCTTTGTGGAATCATCTTCTACTCAGTAATACCTTATTTCTCCATATGCTGCATTCACCACTAATATTCCCAGCATTTTTTGTAAGAATATTATGCAAGACTAGAAAAATATGTAGAGCTAAGTCATCTAAAAGATTTTAAAAGGGCATAATAGAGTGTTCTTTTAAACAAAAAACCACTTGATTTCCAGGGTGTAGGTTATTAAAGTGTTCTAACAAGAGTCACGATTCAGTCAACTGGAGCCACAATTTGGCCATAGCCAGGCCAGAGGGATAGAGCTGACCACAGCAAAGGAATTAGCTCCTCTTTCCTCAGCAAGAAACCCACACAGTAAAAACTAACTCCATTCAAGATTTGGGAAGCAGCTACCAATAAGCTGAAGATTCAACTGTCACCCCCTTTATGATACATGACTATGAAAAACATTTTTTTATTCTAAGCACCACAGAGCAATACAGAATCAAATTACACATAAAAGGTTGTGGGGCATATGAGTTTGATGCAGTTCACCAAGAAATAAACAAAGCAGTCAAACAGGACTTGGAGCAAGAATACGTGTATTTTCTGTCAATATGTTTCAGGAGTGTTCGAAGTTATTGCCCTCCAATCATTCCCTATCAAGCGCTTGCAGCTTAATTGTTTAAAGATGTTTTTTTCCTGACTTTCAGCAGCGCAAGCTCAGCAAGTAATCAGTGTATGCTCTCCTCTCAGTCAGCTGAACATAACCAGTGGAAGTATAAGAAACACATCCAATCTTTGGCACAGTTGAAGAAACTCAGTTCCTGTCTACACTTGAAATACGTTAAATTGGTTCAAGCCTACAAATCTGCAGATGCATTCAAGCATTCTCAGTATAATAGTGTTTTCTGGCTGCTTGACTGCTGGCCACGTGATTTTTGAGAAAAGAAAATAGTATCACAGTATCGTCAGGGTTGGAAGGGACCTCTGGAGATCATCTAAGTCCAACCCCCCTGCCACAGCAGGGACACCTACAGCACATTGCACAGGACGGCGTCCAGGTGGGTTTTGAATGTCTCCAGTGTGGGAGACTCCACAACCTCTCTGGGCAGCCTGTTCCAGTGCTCCGCCACCCTCAGAGTAAAGAAGTTCCTCCTCATGTTAAGATGGAACTTCCTGTGCTCCAGATTGTGCCCATTACCTCTAGTCCTGTCACTGGGCACAACTGAAAAAAGACTTTTCTCATCTACCTGGCACCCTCCCCTTAAGTATTTATAAGTATTGATAAGGTCCCCCCTGAGTCTTCTTTTTTCTAGACTAAAAAGCCCCAAGTCCCTGAGCCTTTCCTCATAAGAAAGGTGCTCCAGTCCCCTAATCATCTTAGTAGCCCTTTGCTGGACCCTCTCCAGCGGTTCCCTGTCCTTCCTGACTCGGGGAGCCCAGAACTGCACACAGTGCTCCAGCTGCGGCCTCCCCAGGGCAGAGCAGAGGGGGAGGATGACCTCCCTCGCCCTGCTGGCCACACTCTGCTGGGTGCCCCCCAGGGTGCCATTGGCCTTCTTGGCCACCAGGGCACATTACTGGCTCATGGTCACCCTGTTGTCCACCAGGACTTCCAGGTCCCTTTCCACAGATATTCCACAAATATTTTCCACAAATATCTCTAAGCAGCTGGGAGCATCCCAGTGTCCTAGTTTGAGGTAGAACAGAACCAATTTTCTTTTCAGTAATTTTATTTTTCAGATAAGCCCCTTCTAACTAACTCACTCTCTGAAATTAATGGCATAACCATGACACCTGTGAATCCTCTGAAGCTGGGGCTGCTTCCAGACGAAGGGTCTGGAAGAAGAGCTTGCATGAACATCTTATGTTAAAGACTTCAAATATTTGAAAATCTGCTATTATGAAATCGTTGAGAAGAGGCAGCGAAGCATGACTGAACCTGTACAGAATAACTAAAAATCGTGGACCACCTCTTCAAAGGGATGTCAGTTAAGATCTACAGCAAGGGCTGTCTCTTGATCACTGATCATATCAGACCCCAAGCAGGGAAACAAATTGTGTACCCAGAGATTTAAGGACCTTCCACTGGTTTTGAGTATTTGTCTTTATCATTGCTTTCTTCAGATTATTTATTTTCATGACAGCTGATGCACCCTTGGTTTGTCAGGGACAGCTGAATTAACCAGCAAGTAAATTTGTTAAAGAAAACAAGATTATTCTAGAGAAAGAAAACAAAAAGAAAGAAAGAAAGAAAAAAGAAACCCACACCTTGAAACCAACTTCAGCAAATCGAATCCACATACAGCCGCGGCCCGAATCTGGACAACAGAACTACACATGCATGTGACTACCTTCTCCTTACTACACACACAAAAAAGAAAGGGTATGCATACCTCCCAGGCAGGGCTGACAGGAGGTGTGCAGCCTCTCCATCTCCCCAGCCAAACATGCTGGGCAAGTTTTTGCTTTAGGTCTTACCCAAAAGCAGAAACAGGTAGGACTAAGACCTTCTCAAGACCAGAAGTGCTCACAGAACTGGAGGAAGGTACTCAAATCCTCACCCTAATCCTGAAGGGCCAGGACAACACACAGCCCACTTAGAAAATGAGTAGCAGTCTCCTACAGCAGTTTCTTCTGCTGAACTGCTAAAGACATTGGAAAATGAGTTTGGGATCAGCATATGTGATTACTGGGTAGATATTTGTTCTGCAGGACAAGACTGTGGACTCTATGTGGTGCGAGAACACAATGTTCTGGAAATCACATATGCACTGAAGCCTTTGCGCTTCCAAGACTATCACAGAAGCATTAATGTCATATTTTGGGCTAGCATTTACCATTAAGAGATTGTTAGCAAGCACTCCAATTTTATTTTTCACATAGTTCCCAGCGAAACTCTATAAAGGAGGCGGTAGACTCTGCCATGAACAGGTAGGCGGGGCGGGGGGAGCAGAAGACAATATTTTGGACGCTAGAGCCCAAAGCGAGCAGAACAAAACTCTTCACATATTGGTGTATTCTCAGGGGAATCTGTAGAAAGTTTATCTATTTATTTCTTCAGCTTGTAAGACCAGTCCCAGAAAAGGCAAATTCAGAATGATTTAGCGCAACCTGAGCACGCTGACAAAAACAAATATATTCCAAGCTGTAGTTTGTAGGTTTCTAAAGTAACTGCAGTACTTTGTGAAAAGGAATCAAATATTACTCTGAGAAGGGTAAAAGTGGGGTTTTGGGAGTTATGTGATTTAAAGCACTAAATAAATTTAATACACTGAAGTGACCCAGCCTAACAACTGAGCCCAGCTCAGCCCAGGCTTACACCTAACCATGACAACACAGCACATCTCAAACAGTTATGGCCCAAGTTTTATTCATCGTGACATGAAATAACAGGATTTCCAACAAAAAGATTCGTAGCTAGGGAGGAACCAAATTTTCCGTCTCATAGAAATAGTGGTTTGTGAGCAAAAAAATCCATTGGCTAGACAAAATTGAAATGTACAATTTGAAATTAAATGCTGTCTTGAAATGCAAAACCAAATTTTTATGTCCCAGAGAAGTTAAAAAGTGGACCCCTTCAATATTATTAAACAACTCTTTTTTCTTCAAAAAGAAGGTTTACCATAATTTCTGTATTTTTACAAAATGTCTTACTTGAAAGAAAAAACACCACAGAATTTTTGCCAAGAAAGTATTTTTCAAAACAACCCCAGCAAACTCCATTATTTTCCTGGTGCAAACAAATGCTGTCTTCAGTGCTATCTGTCACTAGAGGACTGATTTGTTAATTTGTCTGCCCAACTTGAGCAGAAGTCATTATAATTACAGTTGTAATTAAAAAGGAGAACAATAAGCTAGAAAGACCACTAGTCTACTAATAATCAAATGTAATTGCTTTGCAACCATGAATCAAATTGATGTTTATTTTATTAGGATTCTATTCAGAAAAATTAAGTCACCTACTTCTGAGTAGAAGACACTTTCTTTACGGCCATGAAGAGTTCAGACCCTGTTTCTTCTCCCTTTTATCATGGATTTACAACCAGATCAGTAATAGATAGTACTTTCAAACATTCAGGATAATTCCATCCTGGACTCATGTCCCATTTCTCGTTCAGCTACAAGCAAGTATGATTATTTGTGATTCTGTCCACCATCTCCTGCTGAGATCTTGCGCTGCACCTCTAATTTCAGATGTCTCGGTTCTCTCTGTGTTCCACATGTAATGAACCTAACCTGCCTAATTTGCCTTCCATACTTACAGTCATGCAATCTGGGCCAAGTTTTATCTATCTGTCAGACAAGGAATAGGGTAATTTACCTGATCAGACTACGTTTCTGATTATCCTGAGTTTCCAGTCAAGTGAGAATTTACCTACCTGGAAGCTCTATGTGCAGTTCAACCAGTGGAATTGCTCTAAAAAGGAAAGCAAGCCCCATGACCTACATGTTTTTCTGGTCAGCCTCTAAATCTGCTCCTCGGAAAAAAAACAAACAAACAAACAAACAAAAACCCCAAACAAACAAAAAAAAACCCACCGCAAATCCTAATTCAATTTTCTGTTCTGAGCACAGAAATACTACTGGGCTTCATGTACCTTTTATGGTAAGTTAACATTAACCAATGCCTAAGTTAATTTGCCTACCCTAAAGAAAACCTACATCCGCATGGGGCAAGAGAGGCAACCTAGACAAAGCACTGCAACATTTAATAAAACTGAGCCCTTAAGGAAGGAGAAACAAGAAAAAAAATGTGTCACTTATTAAAAGAACAACAATAAAGCATTGACTTCTTTGCAAAGAACCAAAGTACAAAAACAAAGGGCATTCTTAGCCAAAGAATTATTTCTCAAGGACTTGCCAGATTTTTGCCATGAAACCCTCCCCTCAGACTCAGAGACTGTACCATTTCAAACTGACAAGTTATAAGGAGATGCCACCTCCCATCTCTAAGTCAACTGAAAGGAGAACTCTATGTAACATCTGGAAGGGAATGTGACCTTCCCACAGCAGGGTTTCAGACACCAGAATCTGTTCATCCTAGATCTCAGAGGATATTGAGGCCAGAGGCTGCTATGGATAGTCAGCCCAAAATGGTGACAGTATTTTCTTTCCATTGCCCTTTTCAAGCACTCAAGATCTTTAATAAACCTTGATAAATTCAGCCTTTCAAAACTTGGTCCAAAGACATGAATATTGTTTTCATTTTAAGAATTGGAAAAAAATGGGGCAAAAGTTGTCCTGGATCCTCGAAAGACCACAGAATCAAGAAACTAACATGGTAATTCTGAGTGCTTACTAAATGCATTCCAACAAACCTACTAGTTCTGCATCTGGAGACTCTGTCTTCGAAGTTTTTCTGCACTTCACTTACTATCTACATTGTCAGACAGCCAAATTCCAACACACTATAAGTCTCATAATTTTCACAGAAAGACCATAAGCACAGATACCCACATGTATAATGAAACATTTGCTAGATGTTGTCTTAAAGAACTAGATCTTATAATACTACTTCTTACTGCTCAACATCTGTCTAACAGAAAATTCCTGTTAGTCTTATTCTTTGCTGCTTCATTAATGAACATACATTTACTTAGGCTTTCCAAAATGTTTTCTGCTGGAACAAAACTTTCTGTGTTAGTTGAATTGCTTGAATTATTAACTGCAAGTAGTCTGTGCAATATTATTTTTTGTTTGCATATCAGTTAAGATGTCCGCAAATGCATCTTTTTATCCAGTGGAGAAAAAAAGAGACATTTCCAGGGTGCGAGTCATCCAATCTGTATCAGATGTTCCTTTTAGGAAAAGATACTCTAAATGCACCATTTTCTATCTTTTGACGGTGAAAGAATTGTGGGCTGATTGGCTTGGTTGTTGACATCTACGTTTTGTTAAATGAATTCTATCCATAAGGACTGCAGCTTCTGACAGAATACTAAATATTTCTACCTATTGCTTTGAAAGCTCAAGATAAAGAGGGCAGTACCCGCGACTGTTGTAGACACCGTGTTCAAAGCAAGGGACCTTAACCTAGGAATTCTGAGGTTGACCTCATGTCTCCAGAATGATAAACTTCTCACCAATGAGTTTAAAGCACGACTTTGGCGAAGGTAAGAAGCACAATGCACAGCATGAAACCATGCTATTGAGGCAGGAGATGAAACACCTCATTCCCATCAGGCTTGTGTGGGGCACCCAACGCTTGGCTTCATGTGAAGAGTGCAGATAACAAAGGAGAACAAAGAAACAACTGTTGAGCAAATCCCTTAACTGTGAGGAATATTAGCCAGTCTATACACATTCTTCGATATCTATGACCTCTTTATTTAAGCAGACATTAAGAAAGCTGCACTGAGTCCCACAAGAGCCTGTATTTGTGAACTAACACAAAAATCAGACAGAAAACAAACAGAAATTATCAAATTCTCTCATTTTAAAGCACTTTATTCATATACTTTGGCTGTACACATTAGTATGCAACTGCTTTATAGGTGAAATGAATATCTTTTGGAATTGCATATTCTCCCTCAGAAACACGAGTACCACTGAGATGAAATATGCTTTACCCAAAAAAAGATATTCAGTACTGTGATTCTGTGCCTTCTTGATTACTGATGTTTTTCACAAGAAACTGGAAATTTTTCACAAGGTAAAAAGGAAGAATAACAACTCTATGATACAAGTTCTATTCCTAAGAAGTCATATACTTTTTAGCCTTTTTTTGCTACTTTACTTTTTTTTTTTTTTTTTACTATTTTGCTGCTTAGCAAACAATTTGAATACAGTATCGTACTAAACATAATTGCTATAATTGGAAAAGCAGTAAAATGTGTGTATTCTCTGAGCAGGAAGAGACGACCAAAAATAACTTGGTCTATCAAACCTTATGCAGGTAAGTCACAGTGCAGTATAAAAATGCACACAGCCTTTTATAGGTGAGTAATGGACATGGCATTTCAGCTGAGAACACTTTGGTAAAGTTTTTGTTCTAAAACTCCACCTAGATAAAATCAGAGCTTTTGATGAAAATACCAGGTACAGTGAAGCTTCTGCCAAGTAATCTATTTTTTCCAGATCCATGGGGCTGCATGCCCTGGTTTTCCACTGCAATTTGAGTTCAAGGGGAAGAAAGGGAAGCAGGGCTGGAGAAATTAGGAAATTGCCGTGAATTTCCTAGAGCTGGCAATCCACTCGGCGCAGTAGCGGTATTTCCAGTTGGACTGCCTGCAGGCAGGGAAATGGCTGTGCAAGTACCATTTATGGACAGCATGATGAAGATGTTGTCTATTGTTCACGAATACATTTGTGGTGGAGCACTGGCAGGACCAGCATGTCCCCGGGCAGCAGGCAGCCCGGTGGGAGTGGGAGCAGCATCTCCACTCCCACCGCCCAACACCAGGGAGAGATCTGTGCCCATCCAAACCCGCCTCGTCTCACTCAAAGCTCGCTGCTCCCTATGTGTTACTTCCAGATTTCTGTCCAGGACTTTCTGGACAGGAATACAGGCACCCTGTCCTAAACAAAAAGAGACAAACAGTAGCTTTAATTCATCCACTCAGCAAAACTGAGAAACCTCCCTTCAATGAAATCTATCATATTAATTTTATAGTTTCTATTCATTTACAGAAAGGGAAACAATGCACTTCATAGCTGACTGGCTTGAGCACTCAAACTGGCATGTACAAACCTCGGGTGAGACTTTTGTTCTTCTCCCCAGTTCCCAAAAAAGCACTATGGCAGGACAAGCCACCAGCCATATAAGCATCATAATTTCTTGGCAATGGCGAATATTTTTTTCCATAGTCACAAAAGAAACCAAGCATACATTTCTCCTATGTAAAACTTTTCATTAAATGAAATCTGACTTTACAGATGACACTAGTTATAAATAAGACTTACAACCCTAGGAAACATCTGGAAGTCCAGAGAAGCACATCCCATTCAAAAAGCCCTTATGGGAACGCATCCGGTTATCTTTTAGTTGGGAGGCAAAGAGGAGCATGTTTAGCTAAAGCCAGACAACACGCTTCACAAAAGACCTCTGGTTCTTAGGAGAGCTGGATGATGAATAGAAGATATAAACATGGAAATGTTTCAGAAAGACATTTTGTGCCTGCTTTTTCTGGGAGACATGTCTATTTGGTGTCCTGCAGAGATAAAAGGTGGTTCCTTCAGCGTATCAGCACTGTGTGATGCAGGTGATGCAGAAACACCCAATCTAGGGCCAACACGCTCATGCCAGGCTCTGCAAGCACCACCACAGCTGTGCGTGGGCCTATCAGCCTCACGCCACATGGGAGTGGGGCTCCCCCAAGCCGTATCGCTTCTGCTTCTACTTCCATCTTCAGTGTCTCCACCATTCCCACACCTACACAGCACCTAGGGTGGGGGGACGTGTGGGACAGAGCTGTCACAGGCACCCCCAGCCCAGCCCCGGTGCCAGGGCTGGAGCAGACATGGGGCCCCAGGGGAGCCGTCAGCACCCTGACACTGTGAAATTATCCCAGGGTTTTAAAACTGATGTGACAGGAGGTTTGAAAGAAAAACAAGAAGTTCTTAGCTATTTTTGCTCTAATAGCAGAAGGGAAGCTCATAGACTAAAGGAATGGGATATTTTATCATTGAGGGGAAAATTGATGTAAGCAGAATTACTACATGATTGGAAAGTTTTTTTTAAAAAAAGATAGCTCTCTACTCCCTGGATAAAACAAAGGAGAATATGGTAAGTAAAGAGAGAGGAGCTGTAGGTGCTAAATCTCATTTGCTGCACTGGGAGGAGAGTGTGCTACAAGGGGCGGGAGAGGTCTGGGCTGTGCACCCCACTCTGCCCATAGTATTTACACAACTATTGTACAATGCTTCATGCATTACCCCTTTCCAAGGTGCAACTATTTTGTCCACCTGGCAGTGTTGTGGTCCCAATCAAGGGCAGCAATCTCTGACTGAGTGAACAGCAATAGTGTCTGCCAGTTGCTTGACATCATCTGTTTAGAGAAAAGATCTAAACCGTGGGTCATCTTCTCATCTAACTTCCCACATGCTCATTTAACTTCTACGCCTTCTTTAAACCAGTGAAAACAATTCATGTTCCTTTGTCTTATACCAGATTTTAATTTCCCCTCAGTTCTGATGATACTGCAAGCTTATTTGTACCTTGTTTTTCCAAATATGCGATGACTTGGACAGCCATGTGTCTCCAAATCAGGTCTGTGCCTCACACACCCACATTAACTCTCCTGACCGTGGACGGCCAGGACTCCATAAGAGGAGCTGAAAGGTTCCTGGAAGCCTCCTGGCCTGGTCTCCACCAGGGATAGGTACGCTGCTGGGAAGTGTTTCATCTGGACAAGAAAAGCATCCAGCAGCACTCAACTGGAAGAAACCCTGACCAGTGCTGTGGCAGTGCAGCCACAGGGAGAAGCTGCAGGCATTAGAAGCTACCTGGCCTTCTGGACAAAGTATTAGCCTGCCTTCGTCTGCAATACCATGATAACATGCTGCATTAGATGCTGAATAAGTACTCCAGAGTACGTATTTGACAAACACACATATACCCATCAAACACCTTGGATTCAAAGAGTGCATTTTTATCTTCACCCAGACAGCGCCCTTCCACCTTGCAGAGCTCATTCTGAACATCTACTATCCAACCGTAGTGTCGGGCAACTGAACTAATACAGACCCCTTGATATAACAGGCTGGTGAAAGCAGAAATTATTCAAACAGAAAGGATTTTTCCTCTACAGCGTTGAGAGGAAATACACACTCCACAACAGAGGCTATGTTGGGTCCTGAAACAAACCACTGTACGTGTTTAGTGACAAGGCACCGACAGTTCCTCTGCAATATATTGCTTTCACTGAATGTATAATTCTCATCAAGACTTCTGATATATGTTTTATTAGGATATTTTTAATCTTAGTGATCCCACTCTAATTACAGTATCACAGAATCATCAGGGTTGGAAGGGACCTCTGGAGATCATCTAAGTCCAACACCCCTGCCACAGCAGGGGCCTAGAGCAGTTGCACAGGATGGCATCCAGGTGGGTTTTGAATGTCTCCAGTGAGGGAGAGTCCACAACATCTCTGGGCAGCCTGTTCCAGTGCTCCGCCACCCTCAGAGTAAAGAAGTTCCTCCTCATGTTAAGATGGAACTTCCTATGCTCAAGTTTGTGCCCGTTACCTCTTGTCCTATCACTGGGCACAACTGAAAAAAGACTATTCTCATCTACCAGGCACCCTCCCCTTAAGTATTTATAAGTATTGATAAGATCCCCCAGAGTCTTTTTTCTAGACTAAAAAGACCCAAGTCCCTGAGCCTTTCCACATAAGAAAGGTGCTCCAATCCCCTCATCATCTTTGTAGCTCTTTGCTGGACCCTCTCCAGCAGTTCCCTGTCCTTCTTGACCCGGGGAACCCAGAACTGGACACAGTGCTCCAGCTGCGGCCTCCCCAGGGCAGAGCAGAGGGGGAGGATGACCTCCCTCGCCCTGCTGGCCACACTCTGCTGGATGCACCCCAGGGTGCCATTGGCCTTCTTGGCCACCAGGGCACATTACTGGCTCATGGTCATCCTGTTGGCCCCCAGGACTCCCAGGTCCCTTTCCACAAAGCTGCTCTCCAGGAGGTCAGCCCCCACCCTGTACTGATGCATGGGGTTATTCCCCCCCAGATGCAGTACCCTACACTGCCTTTGTTGAACTTCATCAAGTTTTTTTCTGCCCAACTCTCCAGCCTGTCCAGGTCATGCTGTATGGTGGCACAGCAAAGATAGTAAATACTACAAGAACTATTCAAAAAGGACAGGCGATGTAGGGAGGGTATCCTGGCCATAAAGATTTTACCATTTCGCCTTTAAGTAAGCACAAAGGCAAGAGCCTTCTTGCAGATCTTGATGGGATTGTGGATTTAACTAAGCCATCCCAAAAAAGAGACACATTTTTCTTTGTTTCAAAGTCAGTCTTTCCTTGTTTCAAGTTGGCCCTGTGTGCCCATTTGCAGTGAGGCTTTTCAAAATGGTATTATTAGGAGTTTCTACGTCAGCTACACAGAACCTTGAGGTCAAGATTCACAGATGGTTTAAAATAACAACTCCATTTGGACCTATTAACTTTAACCGCCTGAAGATCTGGTCCTCAATATTAAATATTTTTACTCATTGCTAAATATTATTACTTCTAGGCTAACAGAAAAATTAAATGATATAATTGTGTTGTCTGAGAGGGGACAGTAGGAAAACATATAACTTGTGGAGAGAAGAGAGATTGCATCTTACACTGTCAGAATTAAAACACTTCCAGAGAGAAAATTGAGGTTTTTCCTCAAACATCAGTGACAAAAACACATCAGTGACAAAAACACATCAGTGACAAAAACACATCAGTGACAAAAACACATCAGTGACAAAAACACATCAGTGACAAAAACACATCAGTGTCCTTCGCAGCTTAATTTTCTTCTAATATACAACTTAAGCACCATGTTTGGTAAATATACAAACGAATTCCCAAGGGGAAATTCCCTGTGTAATCACCGTCAGAGGTTTCAGGCAACTGTGAGGAGATTCCAGCTGTTTCTGGCAAGGTTATATGCTAGCCATACGTTAGGCCTGATTCAGCCTGATGCAAACCAGATAAACTGAAACAAGAGCAAAAAGCAGAGAAAAAACTGAAAAGGAAGACAAATTACATGGTTTCCCCTTAAAAATGAAGTAAGGATTTTACACGGTTACATTTCCAAATGAAACCCCAGTTAAAGTGTAAATCAAGTATTAACTGTTCTTGGCTCTCTATCTTGACAGCTTACAACAAGAGTTGTTCCAAAACAATTTCATAACTAGATAACAGAGAATATTTTCATCTCCTGAAAGTCTTGCTTCCGGCTATTGAAGATTATATGTCCAAGAGCCTGCACAGCCCAAAACTCAAGAAAAAAGACCCTAGAAATTCCTTCCCAGTGAAATCCTGTCCAAAACATATACACATCAAACATCGCGGTTTCAAGGAGTGCATTTGTGTCTTCACTCAGACAGTGTCCTTCCACCTTGCAGAACTCATTCTGAATGTCTACCATCCAACTGTAATGTCCAAGACATTATTTCACCATCTTTTTTTAAGGTCCTAATCTTTAAGCATTTATCTGCTTCAAGTTGCTCAGTTTTCTTATTTCCTTCTTGGGAAAACTTGAATGAATAGATTGCTTACATGTGTAGTTCCAGTCTCCATACTTAGCATCGGCTGACGTGCTCTCACAGCCTGTGTGTGGTATATTCTGGACTGTGAAAAAGCACAGCTTTCCATGTGCAATGCTTCCAGCCCAATACTGCTGTCATGCCGCTAGCAAAAAATAAAAATCAACAAGTTTTGCGTGCAGTAAAAACAAGGATAAGGTTTTCAAGACCGCACAATGCTTATTCATGCTTAGTAATTGCTTAATAAAAATTTCCATTCGAATAAATACCCTTACACTTGAGAAAGGCAGAGCTGCAGAAAGGGAAATCTAAGAGGAGAACCTACCCCAGGCCCTGTTAGCAGAGGCAGAAGGACCATCAGTCAATCAGGTCTTGCAGAAGCAGGACTCCACCAAAATATCATCCCCAGCCATCAGGGAAGCAGGAATTGGTTTGGATGCTGTAGCTCCAGACTCCTTCCTCTCCCCTTGTCCTAGCATTCTCATCATCAATACAACATCCATTTGGTCACTGTGAAGAACAGCCTCTCCTCCCAGCTGTTGACTACCATAATGGAGGATGATGACCAAGGACAAGACAGGAGAAAGGAGTACGAATCTTGTACGAATCTGCACCTTTCTTATCTGTGACTATGGCTTGTGCAGGCTGAGCACCTCCTGAATCAGACTGTACAAAATGCCATGGGCTCTTCCTCATGCTCCCCAACACGAGAGGCTTTTAGCCGCGTCCCTGAAGTCCACAGTCAGGAGTGCCCAGGCACAGCCTTCACTGTACACAGCTACTGTAAAGTGTACGGCCCACATGTTCCGTGTAAGGATGGATGATGCACCAACACCAAAGCAGCAGCATGATGCTTACTATGCATCACAACCAGGCACCCATACAATCACAATATTCATTATGGTAGCTGTGTGCCTCACCCTGCTGCCCTACATGGCCAAGTCAGACCCTCTTCTGCAATACTTGACCCTGACGTGCCCTGGCCCTATCTTCTGTCTCCAGATCATGACAGTGCCACCAGTATGGTCCTTCTCTACTTTAGGAAAGGGAAGAAAGAAGAGCCAGAGCCACACTGCACTCACCCTCCTCTTCCCCTATCCATTGGTGTTTCTCTGTTTCCTGAGCAAGTTGCTGGAGCAAAGCTGCAGCACATACGGGATAAGTGACTGGTGGGAGGGAAGGAAATTCTCTTCTGTTGGGGAAGGAAGAGGTTTCCAACAGTAGAAGGGGGCAAAAGAGAAGCAGCCCCAAGCGTTCAGCTGCACATTGCGCTACAAGCCAACATCATCCTTGGCAGAAGAGCCCCGGGGCTAAATCAGAACCTCCTGGCAAGGGAACCCAGCAAAGGAGCCAGCAAGAGGCATTTGCCTTCTCTACAGTCCCCCAAAGCTCATTGGCTTGTTTTTAATCCCCCACAAATTTGACAGAAACCCAGCACTCAGTGGCTTGATTTTAACATCAGATGTTCAAAGGTTCCAGTGCTGTTGCCCACCATTACTGAAGTGAAGGACTCTGGGCCTGGAGGAAGGAAAAGATCTAATTTCTAATAGCAATATCTAACTTATTAATATCAAAAGCTAATGTTTTGGGGGGGGGTGGTTTTTTTTGGAAAACCTGGAAACCCCATTAGACCAAATGTTCTGCCCCTTCATGCCTCCAAAAAGGAAGGCACAAAGCTGGCAGACCTCCTCCTATGATGGGTCTGTAGAAGTAACCTGCTGTCAAGATGATACTGAACACAGTCTTTAGGCTTTTGCTTTCAACTTTAAACAGCTGCCAATACCAAAGGCACAAAACAAGTAACCAACAGGCCACAGCTGTAGAAACATAACTGTACATAGTAGAACTAAATTGTAGTTATCAGTTGCTTGCTCCTCTAGAAGTGCCCACTGAGTCTCCTCTGTCTTATATACCTGATGTAGAAACTTTGATTGTGTAAGTACAAAAGGACCACATGAACCGACAGCAGTAGTCCCATTTCACATTGCACCGGAAAGCAAGCGGGAAAAAAAAAAAAAAAGAAAAAAATGAATTGTAACCCTTTCAAAGTACCGCCCCTGCCAATGGGTCTTGGATATTCAATATAAGCAAGACCTCTCACATCCTTAATTCACTGATTCAAGGTTAACTTCTGATTTATACGAAAAGGAAGCAGAACTTGAACATTAAAAATACCGAGAGCAGAAGGTCTATCAGAAAGGTACGTGGTAAATATGTTTGGATGTTCATTTCTAATGCAGCTAAAGAAAATGTACTGAGCACATCCTGCTGTCCCTTGCTGCCCTTAGGCTGACACTACAATGCCTAAATGCTACCGTTACCTGCTTTCCTTTGGCGGCTTGTTTTTAAGAAAAATAGATCTATAGAAAGGCCTTAAAACCCAAGTTACCTAGGAAGCTATAGATAAATCAAAGGATTTAGCAGAATTAGCTTCACTTGACTCGCAGAGACATTTCTAGCAATGAGAAAAAACAGAACTGCCAGTCAATGTACAGCACTTCAGCTGTGCCTTTCAAATCTGGCCGGGAGTGTGTTCTCCTCAGCTACATGCCTGGGGTGAGTAAATTATTTGTTACTTACATGGATCTTTTGCTTTTATTCATAATTTTATTTTATTTATTTTTTTTTTTTTTTTTTTTTTTTTTACTGTTTTTCTAAATTACAACAAAATATTTTAGGAAGATGTAGTCCCAGTGAGAACTGGAGGTGTAATATGGATTTGTTTAGCAAGGTAAAAATGAAAATACAGGGACCAGAGAAATCGATGGTTTAAATACTCTGCTTAAACATATGCATACATAGATATTTATCATCTACTTTAAAAATAATAGCACTGGCCACTTGAAATGTGAAGGATAATAAAGACTAACCATTTTTTGTGAAATAAAAAATTAATATATTGAAAAAGGAGTCAACAAGTTTTAGTTAAATGAGCGTATTAATTTCTGCAACTCTCCTTTATGGGCAAGATAGTGTTTTCTTTCTGCTTTTCAAATTATGTTTGCCTTTAGAAATTGGACAGTTACAACTTATAAATACCTTTCATACAAAACATACTTTTACTGCTTTTAGAGCTTTGTCTTGTACGGACCTCAAATTCTTTATATTATAGGGGAAGAATAAGTAGTTTCTTCATTGTGGAGAGTTAAATCTTGGTTTCTGTTTCAGGACTGATTCACTGAATGTTAGACTGAGGGTTTTTTTAAGCCATTTCCAAAATTTTTTGTTGCTCTCTTCCAGTATGAGCATCTCTTATTTATAAACATTAGACATTGTATATGTTCAGATTTATACAATAAGTTTTTATGATGTGCATAAAATTCTGAAACCTGTAAACACACTGATGGTATTAACAAGGATCAGATGTCCTTTGCCTTTCTTGTACAGAAAATAAAAAAGTGGGAGTTCTGACCATTTGAAGAATTTAATTAATAGTTCCTTAAATGTGATGCTTGATTTCATGTACGTACAGTTCTGTGGCTCTCGCACAAATGCTAAAGAAGTTTTATGCTTTAAGATTCATCATAGCAAGTTTCCAAGAATATCCACTTCTTTTGTTGAAGGAGGATGGCAAGCTCAGATAATTTTTTGTAGGGTAATTAGATTAACAATCTTCATTTCCAGTTGCTTTAAGTTTTAAACAGTAGAAAAGGGGAGGGGAAAAAAAGAAGAAAAATTTATTTCAATGCTGGTTTTGTGAGGGATTTTTTCCCTCCCTTTCAAACTCCTTTGCAACAAAAAATGTACTGATTTATCTGAAAACATCCAGTAGCACTACTGAGCACTGTCCAATACAAAATGTTGTTGCAACAGACAGAAATGTGGGAACATTAATTGAATAACACGGGGTACTTAAAATCCTTTTCTGCGTTTAGTTAGAAAGTAGATGTAGTAGAACAGCTAAAATTCATTTAGGAGGTTCCAAGATACCAACAGCACAGCCTGTTTTAATGCTTACAAACATCCCTCAAAGCACAGTAAATCAGTAAGGTGTGAAAAATGTTATGACTGTAACATGAATAAGCAAAGATATGAATGTAGAATGCAAATTAGCTATTTAATTAAATTACTATTTTTCCTTTCATGGGTTGGTCACGACTGTCATTAGACCTCGTAATTTAAAATGCAAAGAATATAAGAATTCAACAGAAAATATTGAAGCAGTTCCCAAACCTCATTTTATGTATGTAGAACATATGTATATAGTGCATATATTTGACATTTTGAGGCATAGTCACGCGCCATGTATTAGCTTTGCAGTGATCATAAATACAGCAGGTACTTCAAAGAGTAATGAAAATCCCTTCCCTAAAAACATTTACAATTTAAAGTCCCGAATACCTATCACAGACGTGATCAGAGCTGAAACAGATGTGACAAGTAGCCTATCTAGAAAATATTACTGGTGGTAATTAACATACGTCTGCCATCTCTAAGTTTATGTCACTGTTGCCTCTTTCATCCCTGCGTTATTCCTCATGTTCCGCTCTGTTTGGTTAGCTCTTGCTGGCTTTGCTCTTCAGGCAAGCAAAGAAACTTTTAACTAAGGACACATCCTCTAAAGTGTTACCACTTATTTCTAGGAAAGCAGGAGCAAGCCAGAGAAGTTTATAACACAAATTTGAAACTTCAGTTAAACCCCTTCCCAGTTAAGTATAAAAGAAAAAAGTAATAATATTAGGATTAACTGTTCATGGGTGGTTGCCGTTATTAAATAGGCATCATGAAAGATGGTATGGATTATTTTTTTTAAGTTTTCCAATCCATACTTTGCCTGGTATTGTTCTAATCCAAAAGCTCTGACATTTGCAATATTTCTGTGATCAATATACGCTCTATATTTCTCTTCTCTGAGAAATAAAACATTTGCGTTGCAAAGCAAAATTGCATCTCATATGGGCCACAATGTTCTGAAATGCAGGGCAACAGGTGAAGAAAGAAGGTCAAATCTGGCTGAAAGACTTTAAATCATCATGAGAGTTAAAGAAAACTCACGTTATAAATTTCCTAGCAATGAAAAGGAATGAGAGGAGCTGTGGTAATAATGACCATAGCGTATCGACATGGGGGTGGGGGGCAACGGGTTTTTATGTTGCATGAACGCAGCAGTAAATCCAGTACTAACCTGTAGCCCTGTGTGGATTTCAGTCCTTTTGTCTGCTTCCAGTGAAATAGCGTTCTTTGATTCCTCAGATTTGAGGATAGACCATTAAATACCAGACCGCTCGAGCCTAAAGATAAGACATTCTTCTGAATTGACATAGTATAATTTTACCAAAACGTAATGCAACTACTCACAATATTGCACTCAAAAGCATAAGTCAGGTGGATTTCACTTGCATCATTCACACGCGTCACTTCTCTAAACGCTAAGGCTTCCCTGAATGTTCTCTATATACGCCCATCTTCTCCATCACTTATTACACAAAAAACCCTCTAACTTTGTAGCAGTGCAACTCTGCAGACCTAGCAGCAAGAGATGTACCTTTAACTGATCTTGAACTGCCTTCCACTGATTTTTGCAAAGCCAGGTGTGCCTAAAGTAATATTTCTGAGATTTTTGTTATATCTATTCCCATACAAAAGCAAGAACTGCATCAGATATAATCTGTTTAATCAAGTGATCTGTTTTCAGGAGGGATTAGGACCTCATATTTAAGAGAATCAGAAACCTCATTGAGAGGTGATAGCCCTTCTGCAAAGCAACTCTTCTGATTCAGCTCAACTCTGGCTGATTGTAGTGCTCGAACCTCAGCCTATCATGATGTTTCAGACACTTCGTTTCTCTGTTAATAATTATTTTTTATCCATTTTGTCATGTATGAATAAGGATCTATTTGCTTGTAATACTCTGTTCCTTATTTTAAAACATTAGGTATATTAGCTGCAAATTTCCACTCTGATATTCCTTTTATTAAACGGTTTTTGTTAGTTGCCAATTATTTCATGTTTGCACTCCCAGACCTTATTGTATCTGAAAAACATAGAGGTTTCTAATCAGAAAATGTCTGATTAGACGTGTCATTGACTTAAATTGGTTCAGAAAGCTTCCAAGAGTCTCAAAGTATGGAAATGCAGAAATGCAATTTTGCTCAGACAGGGTTTCCCATCCTCACACTGTATTGCTGCCCAAAGACGTGTTATTTCTCCTATTGGAAGTGAGCAGCAGCGTGTTCATGCGAATTCTGGAATTGTCCCTTCAGGTTGTCCTTCCAGCAGACATGTTTAGATCACCTGCCAATATTAACACGTCATGGAAGCAGAGAACTTTCTTCCTACTAAACCAGTGACAGTCTTGCAAATAGCAGCAATTTTATTTAACTGGGCTTGTCACTTTCTTATTCATATATTAGAAAAAAACAGCTTAAGCCAAGTTGCAACGGTTTTCCGAATAGCAATGGTTTCCCAATAAAGGCGTTCGTAACTGAGAAAATAACAAATAAATTAGAAGTCTTACATCCTTGCACCATATAAATGTGGCAAAACAACGATGGATCAGGCTGCTTTCTGTCACGCAAACATAACTTCAAAATCAAAGAGATGTTGCCAAGAGGAGTCTGGTCTCATATACCCATGAAAGACATCAAATCCTAGTGTAAGGTAGTATGAGGCAGTTAAAAAAATACGATCTGTAACTATCCACAGCCTATTCAATGGACTTTGCAGATGATGGGTGCACACTGATCCTTGTCTGAATGGCAAACAGACCACATAGGTATCCAGATCCTTTATCGGAACAGGAGAAAAAAACCCTTCTCTTGTCTCATCCCAGTCCTAATGCAACTAATGACACCTGCAGAAAGATGTGCATGTGAGGAGGGCACCGAGTACAGGTAGGAGGGAGGCGTAAAAGAGTCAGGGTGTCTCTCTCAACAGTATATGTTGGGGATAACAAACAGTGATGACGGGTATGGTGAGGGAGCCAGAAGAAATTACGAGACGATGGAGAGGATGACAAAATGGGGGGCATTGACAGAGAGCAAAAAACATGGATAATTAAAAAAAAAAAAAAGGTAGATAAAGGAAAGACATAAAAGAAAGCCTGAAAACATATCAAAGAGAGGAAAGGAAAACAATCGCATAGAAAAAGAAGTGTGGAGAAACAAATGTCATAGAACAGTATGTTCATGAGACAGTACAGAAGAAGAGGAAGAAAAGCCAAGATGTGCCAACTATGGAAAGAAGGAAGAAACAAGGGGAAAAAAGGAAAGGCGAAATAAATAAGGGGTGTTTTTTTTTTGTAAACTTGCAACAATAGAAAATATAATGAGCCAAACAGGGAGAAAATGAAACACTGACTGAGATCAGAGAGGAGAAAGACACACAAATGCGCACACACACCAAATTTTTCACAAGGCTACAATGGCTGGTACTGTGAATGCAAACCAGCCCTCCTGCATCATGTCTGACAACCTAAAACATTCTCCAGAGCGACAGCTGAGTTTCATTTCAAAGCAGCACAGAACAAATCCCTGGGATTTCTTTCTTTTTTAAACGAGAAAATTAATTACATCCCATAAATGTCTACAGTATAACGAGATGTAAATTTGGTGCCTCAAGGCTAGAAGCTAAGAGCAGAATTTGTCCCTACTTCAGATAACAGCAGTGACTGAAAAATAGGTTTTCCTTTATGGGAAATTTTGACTAAGTTATTTTTTTATTTCAAATGGAAAAAAAAGATAAACAGAACATTTTGAGCTTGAACATCTTAAATGGAATAAGAACAGCATTTTCAAAGGAAAGGAAATTGCTGATGCTGTAAATTCCCCTGCAGATATCAGCACATAAAGTTTTGTAATTGAAATTCTTTCAATTGGAAAATTTTGTTGCTGTTAAAGTTCTTCATGTGATAAATGTCAATTTTAACAACTGAAAATATTCCAGCCCTCTAAAATTCAACCAGTTCTACAGCTAAGCGTGCCACTTCATATTCATCACCCAACAAAAGCGAAGCAACGCAAGCAGAGAGCAACAAGAGAAAAACATCTGTCCTTTCAAAAGCCTCAGAAATATTTTATGTTTATGCAAGCCTGTCTCCCTCCTGCTGTTCTAGGTTTCTTCTCAGAGCTATTCTGAGAAGGTAGTTGGAGCACCACACAGTTATTTTTGCTCATCATGTTTGTCTCCATCTGATCCCTCAAACATTTCTTCTCGCGCATCTCAAGCACATTCAGGTAATTCACAAAATACACATTTTCCCCCACATTTCTGGTTGTGGGGCACATCTTTCCTTCGTGTGGGAACTCTGGTGGTGGGTAATCCCTAAGCGCTCCAGGATCCAAGCTAACGCTCTGGATGCTGTTTGGAAAAGCAGAGTCTAAGCACTGAGCATTTCCTTCAGCAGGAACAGAGATCCCCAGATGTTCTGCGATACAGTTTTCCTCATCTATTAACACCAAACATGATAGTTCCTGAAAACCTTTTGGTCTTTGCTGTATTTGCCTGTAACAACAGCTGAGAAACATTCAGACTGGATTTAGTTACTTAATTTGTTGTCGCAAAATTTGCACAAGGTTATCTACATGCATTTCGACTGAAATGGGGAAACTGACTTTCAGTTAGACGTTCAAAGGATTGCAAGCAGAACAGCCTATGCGTGCATGCTTCCCCCAGGTATCCCGATCCTCCATGGTACAAGTCACGTCGTTATATGTAACAATAACTAATTATCTGTGTATCACCTGGCTGAGTCCTTGTACATTTCTGCTGGCTCGCAAAGCACAGAGGCTTGACCACAAATGGCTGGTTTCCCATTAAAAACTTAGTTCCTGCTCGCATCTTCTCCCTATTCCTGCCATACTACAGCAGCACGCATTTTAGGAAAGAACATTAAGAGCGTAACAAATGTGCAGCTTATTTACCTCTTTTATTGTGTAATGATGTAAATACTCAATTCTTAATTACTTCTACTTTGACATTCTTAATTGCTACTACTTTGAAGGCACTTACACATTTTCGTTTGACAATATCAGGGCAGAGAATGGAAAACCCATATTTCTTCAAGTTTTGTTGCAAAAAGAGACATCTTGGATGCAGAAGGTTTTCTTTGATTTATAAAGTTATTCAGTTTGAAGCAAAAAGATGTTAACAGCCCTTTTTCACCCTGGTGGGGTTTAATTAAAATGCTGAAAGACTACATTAGTGCTACCAGTTTACTGCAGTAGTAATACTCCTTAATATTGTATTTACATAATGATATTATACGGTTATAGGTTTCCTGTGAAAAGCTGATTTTTGGTCAAATTTTATTCTCCAACTCTGATCATCCCCATGTAAATCTGGACTTGTTGCATCATGACTTAAGTAAAACCACGTTAAACTTCTGTCTCTGCAAACAAAAAGACCTTGCATCAGGAAAACATACAAGCCCACAGTCACTTAAGTGCTTGAATAACTTCCCTCACTTTAACAGATTACCTACGTACTTAAAGCACATAGTTATGTGCTTTTTGTCCCCTCTGAGTCTTATTGTTCATATTTGTGTCAAATCCTTTTTTAAATTGCACGACCATGGTCTGTTCATTGTTCTGTTTCATTATGGAAGAGGGGAACCAAAGCTGTAAAGCTGGGAAGGTAAAACCCCAGCCCCAAAAAAAATGAAGAAAATAGTTTTTAATGGAGGAAAGAAAAAAAAAAAAAGTGAATAAAATCAGCCTACTTATAGAACATACATACAATACTGCTAGCAACAGGAGTTTCCTAAGAAATCGGTCATGACAGACATTCAGGACAATCACAAGAGCATGGTATTTTAAACTAAGCAAATAAATGGCAGGAGTCAGTGAAGAGTTGGGATAACTTACTTGGAAGAAACAGTCTGCCGTGTCTTAGTTCCCTCTCAGAAGAAATCTGTGATTGAATAGATGGAAACTGAAAGACTTTTCAAGTACGGCAAAAAGTACACTATGTTCTAGACAGCACTAAAAAAAATAAAAAATGCAACTTCACAATCTGTTAGAGCCTTAAATTAGAAGTAGTAAAAAAAAAATTAATTTTTAAACTTGGTTTACAAAATTTTCCAATATGTGGGTTGTAAGGAGTGATTCCAGCTCCAAAGCAGTGATTCCCATGGCCCCACGTTTTTTGCAAATGTTTCAAGTCCTGTAAAGTCAGCTCATGTTACCTTAGTATCATCTTTCTCACCTAAACTACCGCATTTTGGAAGGTCTACAGAGAAAAAAAAAATAATAAAAAGACCTCCCAAAAGAGGGTTGGGTTGGTTTTTTTTTTTTTTCAAACCCAGGAACAGTCCTGATGAGATCCTGAGGGTACAGGAAAAAAATGTCTTTATAACAATAGACTTGTAATCACCCAGAGAAATGCAAAGGGACTGCAGTGCTATTTCATATCAGGGCCTTCCCCCCCCATCATCTTTTATCATACGAACACTCGTGAAGCTGTTAAACCAAATTTGATCGTTCGGCTTCTAAAAACCCATTGAGGCTTTGTCATTTATTCCAGTCTGAAACTTTTGGTGCCCTAGGCTGCAAACACGAGCCATCTTGTCAGCGGCTAAATAGCTTAACCATTACTTATTTCTATCTATCCTCTCGTACAGAACATAACCAAGTAGGCATTAAAAAAAAAAAACAAACCTCATGCCACACATGACATGCACATGGCTGTAAAATAGCCAACAAGAATTATTAATATACCATTGAAATGTATAATTAAACCCTTGAAATTATGAAAGGACATTTGATATGTTTTGAATAATTATGTCCCCATTCTGGAAAACTCATCTGGTTTTTGTACATGCCGTTATCAAGCTTAAGAAAAAAAGCCGTTCCTCCTCTACATTCTTACTTTTAGTTGCTCCACGAAACTATCTCATTGGAGTGGAGTTAATCAATGGAAAAACTCCGCTATTCCTGTGCTTAGGAATCCACTGAGGAGCTGCTCATGCACATGCCCAGCATTTATAATGATCCTTCTCGGGAGCAAGCCTGCCACATACAGAAACTTGCAGTAACCAGCCCTAAAAAGCACAACAATTTTTTTATTATTATTTTCTTTCCTTTTTTTTTTTTTTTTTTTAAAAAATCGGCAGGTCTTTTCTGTTGTTCCGCTTTTATGTACATTTTTGTACCTGAGTGACTGAAAAAACTAGCTTCCATCAGCTGAAAATTTCCCTGCCTGAAGACTGCTGGATCGGGTCTGTCCCTACGGTTTTCAAATGGGGAGAAAAAGGAGGGGCTGAGGGTCAACTTCCCACTAGATTTTTTTCAGAGCAACAGTAAAAGAGAGAAGGGGGGGGAGGAGAGGGGGGGAGGCAAAGCACTGAGAAAAAGCAGAAATTCAAGTAGAAAAGAATAGACTGTCCATCCTCGTTACAATTTTGTCAGCTAAAGTTTAGGAAATGCTGCTGCATCGCTTTCGGGAGGAGGTGATATTTAAAAGCAGGCTGCTCAGCCGTCAAATGGGAGTACAAACAACTCCAAAAGCTTTGCCTATATTCTCTGCAGATCGGCAAAACAAGGGAGACCAGCTGCATTTCGTTAGAGCCTGATGAATAGGACAACAGCTTACTGTTTCGGTAGGACCAAAACATTTAACCTCTTCTACAGGGCATTTAACTTCCACTGCGTTGCTTGAACTTAAAAGCTCATCTTTTACTGCTACATGGCACTGGAGATATCTGTCTTCCTTTACGCTCGAATGGTCCTGCAAATCTATCTCACTTGGTTTGGGAAGCAGTAAAGTTTGAAAACTCTCTTTACTTTGACATTTTACCTTTTTGCTCTTCTGAATTTATTTGCTCCAGTTTTCTGTTCAGCTTTAATTACTCCTTTTTCAGCGTTGCCCACGATTTAGATTGTTTCGATTCTGTTTGATGTATTTGGCTCTTCGATTTTTTGTTGCAAATTTTGTTTTTTAGTTTAGTCTACTTGCATCTAAGTTCTTTTCTGAAATTCTTTTAAATGTTGTATTATCTCTATACAATCTTTTATTGTGTGATTTTAGTGTTAACAAGGTACATTCCCTAAGCTGTATTTTTACACTGCTTCAATTGGTTAGCTAAGTTATTTCCAAGTGAGGTAAATAAAATTACTATATAGTACTGACATAAAAATCTTCCTTTTTCTGAAGCTTTTATAACTCCTGAAAGGTTTTAAGGGTTTAGATTTTATTTGTTTTGGGAGTGGTAATATCTCTCTTCAAACCTAATTTTTTCTAATTTGCCCTGTAAATTCTCTCTGTAGCACGTCACAAAAAAGTAATTCTACGCTACACGTATCCAAGTGTCTAATCCCCCACTAGTATTCATAATATTCTATAATTTTATGCAAGTTTAGCAAACAATGGTTGCTTTACATAGTTAACAAGTCAAGAAATTAAGATAGAATTTATGATCGCCGTTCGCAATACCAGCATTTTTCTTCCAACCTACATTTCTACAGCACTTCTATCAATTTTATACTGACTGCCCTCACTAGAAAATTAACAATAAAATTGTTCATTTTATTACATCTATTATTTTCCTAAACAGATGCATTTCTTAGTGGTTTCCATATTTTTCTCTACTTTTTTTCCCCGTAGTTTATTTCTCTTTCTATATTATACAGCTTGTTTTCTTTTGACTTTCAGCAATATGATGAAAGTAAATGATAGCTCATCGTGTTCAAAAGTGCCTTTGTTGCTTTGCCGGCATTTTCATAGTTTGTGGGCCATCTTCTTAATATCAGAAACACTTCTGATAGAGACAGGAAGGGTTCTTTAGAGGCATTATTTGGCTGTAGAGTCTGCCCACTTCCCCCTTTAGAGTTGCATGCATTATATTTAGATAGTTTGAAGTCTCTCCAGTCTACATTTTGGGCAGTTTTATTTACAATTTCTCTCCTAAAAAGTCTTTTGAGGCTATTAGGGGTTTGGGGAGGGGGCAGCGGGGGGTATTTTTTTTTTTTTTTTCATGCATTGTGTCCCCTGAAATGCAAAAGGGGTTTTTTTTTCCATTTTTGTTTTTTTAAAATAACATGTCTATTGTTTGGCTTTTCAAATGCCGAAGTTGCACTTCCCTATGCAT
Source organism: Pluvialis apricaria (assembly GCA_017639485.1). NCBI lineage: Eukaryota > Metazoa > Chordata > Aves > Charadriiformes > Charadriidae > Pluvialis > Pluvialis apricaria. Next base: position 1,929,406 of record CM030021.1, on the reverse strand, counting down.
CTCCCAGTTTACAGAAAAATTATTTTTTCTCCATTGAAGCAGGATCAGAAAGCTTTGACGAGCGTTCTAGCCCAAATGCAGAAATACACAAATGATCAGAGAGGGAAGATAACGAGGGAAAAAGGTTACTTTTCTTGTACATGGAAAAAAACAATTCACTGAAAACTGAAAAAGGATTTTGCCAGCTTCAACATAGGTTCTTATCTTCAGTATTGCCTTTAGTCTGTTATGCACGAACACAGTCGTAAGTAGGGCTACATGCATGAATTAGCCCCCAGTATTTTGCAGAGTAAAGACCTACTAAAACCCTTGACTAGATAGATAGTTAACACCTTGTTGATTAATTGTGCATGCTCATGTGGTATACACATTTGCATAGAGGAAATATTGCATAACTTTTTTATTTTTTAACAACATTTCTTAAAACTAGCAAATTTAACAGTACACCCCACTGACTTCTTGAACAACATTTGCTTATTAAATTTTATTTTCAAATCAGTTTCCAGTATTTCTATTTCCAGTTTTGACTCGGGGGCTTAAAGTTTTATTTACTTGATTCAGTTTGAGTTACAAGGAAGTAGAAGGCAGCACTGACCAGTGCTCTATGCAGGAAGCACTCCCTACACCTTTTTCATTTGCTTCTCTCTGCATTTCTAAATGCTGACGCCATTAAAAAAAAAAAAAAAAAAAAAGAAAAGAAAAATTCAAGCTGCATTCTCTTAGGAAGACGTTACATTAATAGTGTTTAATTAAGCATTTCAAATCCATTCAACAGGATAATTTTAACTGTTTAGCAAAACGTTGTGTGTTTTCGTTCTGTCAATAGAAGTACCCCAGTTAAAAATGTCCAAACTGAGTGTATGCATACAAGCCTGTTTCTGTTCTTCTTGCAAAGTACACTTTTTAGTGGATTTTGCCATGTACTGTTTGAAGGTGTCTAAAACTGAGGTATTTCCTGAACCACTGTAAAGCACCGCTGAAATAAGGCGCTGTGCTCAGAGCAGCTGCAGGTCCTGTATCCAGCTGCTGATGGCAGCAGGTACGTTCTTTTAGGGGAGACCCTCTGGGAAGGCTGCAGCTGGCAGCGACACCCACGTGTCTTGGGGATGGTAATATGTTTGCTTAAAAGAAAAAGTATAAAGGTGACCGATCCCACCGTGCGGAACCATCCGCAACGACCCACAAAGAATCATCGGTTGTGACATATGATAAAATGAAATAAAGCTCTGTGCTGAGCAGATCTGGTTCACTCCAGTGATCAATTAAAACCATGAATTAGAAAGGATCCATACAGACACCTTTCTGAGCACAAACCATGCGAAATATACAACGACTTATTTCCTATATTTTCCTTTTTTTTTTTCTTTTATACAAAGTGGCAAAGAAGTAACTTCAGTCAGATCATCTGAAAACAATATACTTCATGTTTCAGGGAACACAATGTATGGGAAAAAAAAATAGGTACATTGCAGTTACTACATAGTCTATATATGTATCCCTAAATAATATCTATGTGGATATCATTTAGGGATTCACCCTGAACTTTTTATTTGTTTTTGTTGTTGGTTTTTTTTGTTTGTTTGTTTGGGGTTGTTTTGGTTTTTTTTTTAATTTGTTTTTTGGAACGGGCTGTTTCAGTAGGTCTGAGTCAAAGCCTGACACTCTGGAGATCACTAGGATTTATTTTCCTAGGGCTAAAGGGATTTCAGAGATCTCAGGATTTAAAAGAAAAAAAAAAAAAAAAAGAGAAACAACACTCTGAAATAAATACATGGAGAGGTAGCTCAAGTTGGTAAGAATACTGTAGTGCCATAACTGTAAAAGCAACCTCTTTGTCTCCAGGATTATCCGCAAGAAGCGTGTCCCCAGCATGCCCTCACTGAAGTGAACATCCACACTCCTGGCACAGATTCAGAGACTTGTAAGATGATAAATAAAACTGAAGGGCTAGTCATTGGTTAGCACATAACACAGATAAGGATGTAATTTGCATCCATTTGCTTAGAATTTGTATTCCTTACTAAAAAAAAAAAATATATATATTTGAAGTTTCTATAGCAGAAAATGCATATCAGCCTTTGCACAGATCTTCTAAAATGTAATTGTTAGTGAGCCAGAATAGTGCTGATCTTGGAGGATTTTTAGGCCTGGCTTCTACCTCTGGTGACTTCATCTCATTACACCTTTGCCATCTTGCTTGAAAAGCTTTCTGTCACCCCATCCTCCCTCCATCCCTGCCGGGTATGTTCAGGAACTGAGACACTCTACAGTTTCTCTTTGTTATTAAAGAGCTTAAGCTTTGAGAGCTCTTTTTAGACATGCTTTTCCATTCCTTTGATCATTTTTATGGTTTATCCAAACTCTTTCCACTCAGTTATTGGTGTTCCTGGAGCGTCTTCCAGAAATAGCCATACCAATCTCAAATAAATATTCTCTCTCCTACTGAGGTTGGTCCTATTTTCTCGTTCAAGAACTACATTAACACTTTTGACAGCAGTGTTACACTGAGAGCTCGCTTCCACAACAACTCCCAAACCCTTTTGAGTCTCTGCTTTCTGGAACAGCATTTCCCATCTTGAATGTACCACATTCATTATTTTCTTAGATGTTTGTCCATAATTTTTTCATTCTTAGAATGTGTGTTGTTTTCCTATGGGTAGTTTATCAATTAACGCATATCTTCCAGACATTTGTCTTCATCCTTATTTCCCGCTTATGGGCCACACATGGATTTCCCTTCTTCCATGAAGAAAGCTGCGCCTCACAGCACTGCATAGAGATAGTCCAGCTCTCTCGTTGATCTTGTGCAGATACCCAAGACTGCTCCGACATCTTTCTTCCATATGGCACACAACGTCAGAGTCACTGATGCCAGGTTTTTCCACACACAGACAAGAAAAATGCAACCAATATTATTCTCATTTTCTATTTCCTCGTTTCTAGAAGGAGCATGTAAGTGCAACAAATTCATTTGCATTAAGTAGCTGCAAACTTTAGTGGCTCCAACTGTTATTTGTCCATGCCACAGTCAGGATAACATGACCTTGCCCATATGTGGAAGGAACATCCAGAAACCTCCATTTCTCCCCATGGTCATCACTGACCATACCAGAAAGGGCTCCCCTCACCCCATTCAGCACTTCCTCAGCTGTGGCAGGCGAATACGCATCACCAACATGCAAGTGGTACCTTCAAGCAGAATTTACGCTTGTTACCAAAGATTACCACGAGTCAGAACCCTCTAGTTTAGGATGTCAAGGATATGGGCAAGCAGAAGAATGGGATGTTTAGAAGTTCTGTTACACACAGAAAACAAATAAAAGACTTCTATCGTTCTTCTTTAAATTTAACCCTTTAGGCACAGCCCCTTAAAGTTTCCCTTTTGGAGGTCCTTCTGCCATCAGCTAGGAGGAATTCCTGCCTTCTCCATGGCATCCAAGGGAAGCAGGGAGCCCCTGAGGGGGCATCTCCCAGCTCTTCCCCAGCCGGCTGAGCCCAGGTCACAGCTGCCCCATATCAGAGCACATCGGGCACGGACAGCCAAACCGCCAGCAGCGGAAGGAGGCTGCAGACCTGGCTGGTGCGCTTGGGGCCCTGACAGATATAACATCCTGGATTGATCACCAAGTCTGATCACCACAGCTGTACCCCATCTTTGATGCATGTAATACACGGTAGGAACCTCTACCAACACCACATCTCCTATTACTCACTTTGCTTTCCATCCACTGCAAATAGGTATCATATGGCACTCAGCACTTCTTCTGGTTCCATTACCTTCACTGTGGAAACTCTCTGTCCTCTGACTTTCAAGCAAGTCCCTTAAAATTAATCATCAGGAAGAGCCAGAAAGTGATTTTATTTTAATTTTTCAATCAGGTGTAAGTTGAACATTGTGCTTATTTACCACATTGCCCAAAGGATTTCTGAAGCTAATTCACCATCAACCTCCACCAGTCACAGATCAAATATCTCATAACTTATCTCCTATTTAAAAAAAAAAAAACAACCTTAACCTCTTAAATGTCTTAATTGTAGCATAAAAGCCAATTTGTTCCCGAATATGCAAGTAGAACAAAACCTGAGACAATAGAGGCTTTATAGTGAATACAAATAGGAAATCTCATGTATCCACGTCTGTAAAGCCTGTATCTAATCATGCCTAGGAAGAGAGTCGAAGGACATGTCAAAAAAGTAAAGCTTCTTAATCAGAACAACATGTAAGCTCTTACAGGATAATAAGAGGATACATATTTCATATAGTTGTTTTTCTGGAAAGTGAACATAGACCAACAATAGTTTCACAGCTTCCTCTTTCCTGCAGTCTTAAAGATAGACACTTTGCCCATTTCCCATCTTCTGAGAACACGCCTACCCTCCTAGAGGCAGTTCCATAGAGCTGGAAAGAGTTTTTAATTATATTTCTCCCAAATGAGCTAGGACTTAAACACGCAGGAAACAAGGGACAGCCCAGAACACTGAAAGAATGCTTTATGAAGTGCCCTAAATCCCAGTACGAAGGCAGGAGTACACTTCCAAACAATCAAAAAGTCCTGTCCCTGAGCTCCAAACAAACTGAGGACCAGAACATTGCTCTAAAGCAATTTGAAAAGGATAAAATAGTCTAAGAGGTTGACGTTAGTAAAAATAAATCAGAAGATCAGAATTATTTAAGAACAGGAAGAAAAATTATAATCTGTGGCAGGCAAATTATATTCTAAGTAGAGCCTGTAGAGTGCACTAGAGGTAAACCCTCTGAGAAACACTATGCATCTATGACATGATAACATATGGCTTGCACTTAAACCAGAAATAACACAGTAAAGGCAAAAGTTTCCAAAAAAATTATTCCATTCACTAGTGGGATAAAACCAGATATTAAAAATACTTTACCTTCCACCAGAAGACAGGTACTGGAGTTGTTTTAAATCAAATGGTCCAAATAACTTGCCATAAATCATTTAACGCACTAGCTGACAAACAGGGAGCTTCTCATAACCAAAATGTGCACTCAGTATTGAGCTAGGGGAGTACTCCTTCCCCCTGTACTCCTTAAGGCAGGAATCCAGGATTTCTTCTGTAATCAGTGGACTGACTGACTGATTAATTGATTGATTGATTGATTGATCAGTCAGTCCACCCACCCAACCACAGCCCCATGGTTTCATCCCGTACTGGTGGAATCAGTTGCTCCCTGAAGGAAGGCTACATAATCAGTTTAAGTAGGTGCTAACTGTTAAGCTGCTGAAGCTGGCTGGGAAGCTCATTTTCAAGAAGACATGGAATAGGTAGATAATTGCCAATAACTTAAATTACTACGTGGACAATAAGGCCATTGTAATAAGGCATTGGCTTGGCTCAAATCCCAGAAAAATCTTGGAGTAGAAAATAGAGAACTTGTTTAAAAATAACTAGAGTGGAGCAAGGAAATTCTTTGGGATCGGCAAGGTCTCTAAAGGAACCCTACCTCTGCTTCTAATGAAAAATTGGAAAACTGAACAGAAGAGCCACGTAGATAACTGAAGAACTGGGAGAAAAGTAACTTATACTTAGCAATTCTACAGGCTGAACCTGTTCACCTGAGCTGGGAGACTATTAGGAAACTACCCGCCCATTCAGGCACCTCTTGGGGGCGGGGGGGGGGTGTGGAAGAGGAAAGCAAAAGCGTTTTCCACAGTGAAGAGGAAGGTCCAGAAGGACTCAGTTCCTAGAAACTGAAATAAGATAAATTTAGAGTAACAAGTTACCAGATGTTTTATCACTTGGTTTAATTAAGAATTAAGCGATGGAACGCAGGCAGGGTCTATAGCCCGTTGTACGAGTCAGACCATATGATCACAATGGTCTTTTTTTGCTTTTGTAAGCCTGTAGCTTCATTACAGCTTCGCTCTCTCCTAGATATTTGGCAGCACATTGTTTATCCAGGGGCTTCTGGCTACTTTCTCAAGAGGTCTTCTAAATCATCAGTTCAATAGTAACTTCTAAATCCATTGTAAACATACAGTAATGAGCACAATAGCTCTGTTACAGGCAGTATCCATGACACAATTTACAAGAACCACATCATTCACACCGATCACTACAAACAGGCATAAAAATTATTGATTCCCTGTGCCTTCTCCACTTGGGTAGAACAACAGCTCCCATCATTCAGAGTTGCTTCTTTTGAGGTTAGTTGTCTCTAAGTATTTCTATGATTACAGTCTATTTTTAGTTTTAAAATTCACTCCATCCTCAGGTGTGTCATCTAACATCTGTATGAAAAGTGAGACAAGGATCCAACCCTTTGTTTTATATACACCATCTCACTGGGTAATTTTTAAGAGGGTGGAGTTTTGTCTGGGTTTGGAGTTGTTTTTTTTAAGCTGTGATAGTTTTGAACATGAGAAGTGGCATAGCAGGCAGACTGACAGACAGATGTCTAATTCATTCCAAAATATCTCTGATTTTGGAGACGGAATAATAATCTTCAGGCAAGCTATTCCGGTGCTTCCCTATCCTGAACATTGGAAAGGTTTTCTTTATGTCTCATCTCAACCTTTTCTCCCATAATTCAAACCTCTATTGTCCTGTCCATCCTGAACAAAGAACGCAGCACCTGAGCTGACAGGGGTGGCTCCCAATGAGCAACAGAAGGGAGGAAAGCAAGCAATGCAATTTATAGTGAGTTATAGGAACTGTGATCGACAAGTTTTTCTTCAAATAGGACTCTTCCTTTTTAGTCCAAACATAGCTGATCTCCGAACCTCAGTGAGTCTTGGCTTCCAGCTGCCATAGTGATTCTCACCCTTTGTACCATCTGGAAATTTGAGCTATGATGGCACAGTGGACTCAGATGAAGATCCTCAAGATGGAAATTTATTGTCTTCCTTTTCAGCCCAACCGAGCTCAAGTGGTTTTGGTCTAAACAATGTGATATATGGCCTAATTACAGGGGGTTTGATAGACGAGTGTAGCTGCAGAGAGAAAAATAAATGCAGGGTGGTTCGAAAGAGTCTGTGCTGAGCTATCCCCTCCCTTACAGACACACACAGAGAGTTAAAAATTACTGCATTCGTGTATATCTACAAAAATAATATGTACAGCATCTGTAAATCAGGGATTTTAAATATATACAAGCCCAATTATTCCTGTCATTGCATATTCCTGCACATGGCAAATCTTTTTCAATTGTCTGTATGCCGTGTTTTTCTTCCTTAACTGCTCTGTAGTCGTCAAGAAGCCCCAAGCGGTTTGAGGTCATAAGAAGGGTTGACGCAGCCCGTATGACTGTCGCAGCTGCATCTGTGTGTATGGTTATCAGACACAGATAAAGGAAAGGGTCAACTTTCTTCCATTGATCAAATTATGACTATTCTTAACAGGAGCAGACTGTAGAGGATGCCATCAGTTTCATATTGATGCTTTTGTAACATATATGCACAATACGAGACAATCAAAGGTATGAAAGCGATAAAGCCTCCTGCTTTTTTTTGTTGCCCCAAACTTTGAGACCACCACCAATCCAGAATTTGAGCACCGCAGTCCTCCAGGATTTGAGGACTTGAAGTATGACTGTTATGTTATTCTTTGTTTAATGAAGGAACAGGTAACATTAGACACAAGAAGAGTAAAGCTTATACCTTGAGCAATGACATTTTGTAATCATTTTATTATTATTTGCTGGCATCCATTCTAATTTAAATGCATTTTTGCTCCACATGGGTAACCAAAATTGGACACAATATGCTAAATGAAGATTGGTATCCTGCCCACAAAATTAAATGCTTTCATATTTCTGTTACAAATACTTCTCTTGATACACCCTAGAATTGAATTTGCTAGTTTGCTTTTTTCACAGCTGCATCATATTGTCACTCTTGGTCATGCTGTGAGCAATACACCCAGTTCTTCCCCTCCTATCATTTGAAATCCAGAAGCCATTAACTTCAGAAATTTTTTTGCTCGCAAGCTTGAGTGTTTGAACTTGGCCTCTGCACTGTTGCATCTCATTCAGTTTCACTGCTTCATTCCTCAGGATTATCCAGCTGGAGATGATGAGGACAAGATAGGGAAACAATGAAAGAGTGCAAATGGAAAAAGAACTAAATGCATGAAAGGCAAGAGAAATTTGTGTAAAGAAAACTCGCATCAAAAGCAACAGGGCCCAGTGGATCGCTGAAAATGAAAGAAAACAAAAGGCAGAACCAGAAAATAGAAATAAAGGGAGTGGGGAGCAAGAAGGGTAGACTGAGTTCAATAATTTAAAAAAAAATGTTGAAGTTAAAATTGCACAGAAACTTAACATACCGCATCAAACACTGCAGAATTCTCTCTGGTGTACTTACCTCTGTACAACATACATACACAATACATTTGAGTAAACTGAGCGTGGTTTAGGTATAGAGAAACTAGAGGAAAGACAGTGTCCCTTGTGCTCAGCCCCTACAGCTGGGAATGAAAAAAATAAATACACAAAAGACGAGAGATAAGAGTCCAAAAGAAAGAACAAAAAGAAGCGAGAATGGACTGAGAGAAGTTTTTTAATGCCACTTGCCAGTTTGACTTTGGTCAATACTATTTTATAGTCTTGTTTTCACTTTAAAGGAGAAAAGAAGCAGAAATTTGGATGTAACACACTGGCATCCCATAAAAATTTTAGTAATGTGTAATGGCATGTCAAGTTTTTGTTTAAAAACAAGTTGAGAATGCACCATTTTATACAGGTGAATAGGGATTTAAACCTACTTTGTCAAAAGGGAAAGATGAGCTCTTGCGGCCACCTAGCCACAGCAGGGAGGAGCCTGGTGTCCTGCCATCCCACCATGCTCCGTGTGAGGGTCTCACATGGGCAGTAGGAACACATGCTTGTCTGGCAGTGGTTTGGGCAGATCGATGAAATCCCTGAGCGAAAGATGTGTAACTGCTGAGCTTCACTTGCAGTTCTGGCTCCAGGGTAATTTCTAGGAAGCCTAAGGGAAAATATTTAGGCTCGAGGACAAACTTAGCTGATAGCATTGGGTAGAGGTATTAGAGGAGAACAATAAAAATACTCTCAACTATGACCCTCGAAAGCAAAAAGGCTTGGATCTAAATTTGCTTGAAGTCTGAAAAAGGTTGCTTTTCAGATACAGACACGTCTGTCTTCACAGATAGTATATGGATTGTTTTTTAACCAAACTGAGGTTAGACCCAAGCACCATGAGTTGGCACATTGCATTTTTTTAAACAAGCCAAAATGCAAAGGTAGGACATGAAATAACACACGAGGTATCAGACTGGTGCAGGCTCTCAAAACATGGAACCTGTTTTCCACAATCACAGGCAATTTTTTAAGAGCGAAACAGAAAAGTTAAGTCAGAATGGAAGATGCCAAGAAAAAACTACACAAATGGGACAATCAAGTAAGTGATAGATCCCCTGGCCCTTGAGTAACACAAAATAGATATTGTAAAAAAATAAAAATTAAAAAAAAAAAACAAGAATCATTGACTCTTACAAACACGCAATCATGTTCAGTAAAAAAGCAACGGCCATTATGGCTTATTTAAAATGCATTTGTGCAACGATTTTTGCAGTTATGTATGAGGGATCCACATAAATGTAAATCTGAATTCCTGATTCAATGTCAAAACTCATTGGTAAGCAGAATTAACATTCCTTTTATGGCTTCCAGAACAGCTGAGTTTGGCAGAACTCAAATGCTCTGGTGATTATAAATGCAAGTGATTTGAACTAGTGAAAAACAAACCCTGCAGAGATATGGCCATGCAAGCAGATGCAAACAGTAAGGCTGGTGGTAGCCAGGAAAGTGAGCTCCAGGCAATGTAGTGATATTTATTATACTACATCTAGCTGAAGAAAAGAGGAAAACATGGAGTATTTTGAGGATTTCCTATCATGATCAGTAGCAGATGGGGATATACGGTGCATTTCCCACAGGAAAAACCCTTTTATACTGACCCTGCACTTCGGGTGAAAGGGAGGGGATGGATGTGCACACAAGGAGACCTGCTGTCCTCCGTCTTTGCCGTGGGTCATGAGCCATAAAAGTACTTTTGCTGTGATAATTGTTGGTAGTTAGGTGGTGAGATTATAGTTATGTTTCAGTGAAAGTGGCGCGTTCAGCATCACATGCGTGGGAGGGCTGTGAATGGGGGAGACGCACTGGAGTTCAGCAGCAGGCCAGCATGAATCACAGCACTTCACTCTCAACGCAAGGTCACCCTGGAGACACCACTTGAGTCCACGTGAGACTACTACAGATGGCGCAATGACAGCAGTAAGAGCCTGCAGGGCACACTGCTGGCACTGCTGTGTTGCACAACTGTCCCGGTGGTGTCCTCCAGGAGGAGGATGTGGGCATTGGGTCTCAGCCGCAGCGGGGGTATCCCCTTGAGCCTCACACCTCTGGGAGGTGCACACTGGTTAGGGTGCCACACCATTGATAAAGGTGAGGAGAGGGTTCGCAGACATGATGGCATCCAGAAGGACAAGGATCTTGATGTCCACATCAAGAGGAAGCAGTGGGAGATGGTTGCCAGAGACACCCTCCTGGAGATGGAGGCCCCTATCTGCCAAACTCCAAAGGTCTGTTGCTTGCTGGGGGCTGAGATGTGGGAAGTTGTAGACAGACTGGCACGACCCCTCTGGACCCTCATGCGATTACCTGTTGCTGCCAAACCACACAGTCAACAGCACAGCCAAGGGAGGCTTTGAGCATATCCAGAGCAACTCAAGCAGTCAGTGGAGCAGAGGTATATAAAAAGATAAAGTACTTGATGTCTTCCCCAGACTGGTCGGGTCTGCTTTTGGCCTGAGCCTAGGGGCAGAGCCTCTGGGAACACAGCATTACCCACTGCAGGGGAAGATGCAGCACAGAGCACACTTAAACCAGCTGGATGTAGAGGTGTCCACAGGACCAAGCAGGGTGCACCCCAGGGTGCTGAAGATGCTGGCTGATGCTACTGCCAGGGTGCTCACTTTGAAAGGTCAACTGGGGAGGTTCCTCAAGCCTAGAAAAAGGAAGCATCACATCCATCTCCAAAAAGGGCAAGAAGAGGATCCATGGAACTGCAGGTCCACCAGGCTGACCTCAGTCTATGGAAAGGTCTTAGAGCAAATATTCCTTTGAAGCCATTTCCAGCCACGGGAAGGACAAAAAGGAATTGCAAAGAACAAGCATGGATATACCAAAGGCAAATCATACCTGACCAACGCGATGGCCTGAACAGTTTTTAATTCTTGTAGATAGCTTAGGGAATTGTGTCAGGACTTAAAAGTTGTTTGGCACAGCTCATATAGTTGTTGCATGTGTACACCTTCCCATTACATCAAGCCACACCAGACACCTCAACATCTTTCAAAGCATCTACTAATTCTTGCTTTTTTCCTTACATTCCCTCTTTTTCTGTCCTATCCTTTTCAAAATGGGAGCACAGCAGCAGAATGTAGGTGAAGATTTGTCAGCCAGTTACTGAGCAATGTAGCGCAGTTTTCAGTATTTTATATTTCTTTCTTCACATCCTTTAGCATTTTCTTTTTCTAAGCAGCTGTTTTCAGCTATTTATAATGATGTCGGTTTATTTATGAGTTGGGCCAAATTGGTCAGACCTCCTAAGAAAATTTCAACTTGTCCCTTCCAGTGTTTATGGCAGACTTTAATGTATGAATGTCTCAAACTGTTCACTCTGTTGTTGTATGAGGATAAATTTCTGAATAGAGTGAAATCAGCTGTGACAGGAAATGAGTTCCCCTCAAAAGTGTTGAATGTACAGGGTGTTTCTGGGGAAATCAAATTTCTTCATGAAGACTTTTAATACAACATCACAAAAAATTGATTAAAAAGAGACAAAAGCTGTTTCACATTATATGTCATTTTTCCAAATTTACATTCAGGAAAAATGCTTGTGAGAGCTAACAATTGGGGTAAGTATTAAAATACTTTATTTACATATTAAACATAATAAGCCAAAGCACAGAGGAAATGGCACAGAAAATGGTACTGCGATGTCCGATGACAGTCAACAAACTTTTAAATGCTCGGTTTGGTTCTGTTTTTAAATGTACTTTTGTCATTCCCTTGACAATAAGGGGCACTGCCACATGTTAACTATTTACTTACATAATTTGCTGATCTGTGGCTAAAGGTCAGCACTGATGTTCAGTGGCCAAGGATTTCAGTGCTGTGCAAGACTAAGTCCCCATAAACAACAATTTAAAAAAAGTTAAAGTTCTCTTAGTACATTTTAGCTTCATTAAAGCAATAAATGGTAACCTCTAAAGATACTACTATTTAAGCAATTTACTTCTCCATTGTTAGAAGCTCAATAGGAAAATAAACTCTTTTATAACTAAGTGTTCATAGAAAAGCAGATGTGAAGCTTGCTGGAGCCAAGGAAAATAGTTTGATTGCCTTAAACAGCCTCTGATGACTCCCAGAAGGAAAATTAGGAAAATAACGAGCAAAATTGGAAAGTAAACCTGTCTTTAATGCCAAAAAAAAAACCACCCACCCAAAAAAAACCAACCCAAAAAAAAAAGCAAACTTGAGCAGGGGTTTTGTGATATGATGCAAAAGCTGAAACCCAAGATTACAAGCACCTTTTTTCCCCATTTCACTTCTAATTCCACTTTCCACCTCCTTCACCTTTCCACGAGCTCTGCTTCACACATCTAGAAGACTACGCTGCTCTAAGGAGCGTTACCTCTCTAGCCAGTTGGCACAGTTTTCAGATCAAATGCATATTCACCAATGCATGCATTTTCCAGGTTCAAACAGTCACTCAAAGGATGTAAAATTCCTACCACCTAAGTGCTTTTGGCAAAAAAGGAAAACCCACATACGCACAAGAATTCAAATCAAGACATGCAGCTAGGTTTGCTAGAGCATGTTCAGATGTCGCTCTGTTTGAAGTGAACAGACGCAAGCTGTCAAACTTTACTATTTTGTTACATTTGCACAGGCGTTGTTGCATTCATTGGCAGTTTTGCTGAGATAAGGACAAGGAAGTAAAATGGAAACCAACATTTTGGGGCAGAAGAAGTTTATTTAAACAGTGCTTTGGGGGCACGTTGACATTGTCTCCAGCAGACGGTTATGTGCTAGCTACGCTAATACTCCAGATGGGCAGCACACACTGATCTGAAAATCATAGGTATGTTACAAAGCGTATCCTGCAACTAGGTTAAAGTTGCTTAAAAAAGCAAAATCTACAGCACGAACATCACTATGTACAAATCTAAACAGCTTCCAGCTCACAGCTTGCTCTCTTCACAAGATGTTATTCAGCTCTTTTTTGTATTTTAAGCATATACCTAGAATATGAACATCACCAGGGATACTCAGGTTGGTAAAATTAGTTACATAAGAAGTTCTATTTTTGACCTGAACGGTTATGATTATGACCTAAATGGTTATCTAAAAAGCAAGTGTAATACAGTCTCAGTTTAGCAGCAGTAATTAGATTGAAGCTCTTCCAATGTAGAAATTCTTCATCTTTTAACTCTCTAGTAATTAAGTCATTACAACCAGATTAATCGCTCAGAATATTTAGTTTCACTCCCTCTTTTTACTGCTACTAGTAGCTTTTCATTGATAAAAAGCTACCCATAAATCAGGAGTGCCTCTGGGGGAAGGGTCCCATAATTCTGACACAGCGTGAAACTAACACACATGGAAATAAAAAAATCAACTTCAAACTTCAGCGGTGTTAAGAATCTACAAGAAAAGGAGACCGGGATGGTGATACGCTCTGTGTAGCCTCTACAGCTGCACTGCGTCACACCGAGGTTGACCAGGGCCAGTGGCCTTCTTCCAAGGTGTATGGCCACATTCTGCAAAGTTCAGGTTTCTCCATAAGTATGCTCAGATCCCATAGATTTTGTTACATTTCAGAAGTTATTAAGTACATACTAAGCCCTAAGGCCCATAAATGCCTTACAGCACGGGGCCTTTTATAACTTGCATGAGTTATGGCTGTGATTCACACTGGGATCAGAGCAGCCACATCAGGGTATAATAAAACAAGATATTTCTTCACGGCTTATTTTTAAATGGAGAAAACTAATAGGAAACATAATTTGTGGGTTTTGAAGTTATGATTATTTTTCTAGGTTTTCTAGCACAAAATTGTAAACAAGATTTTCTAGGAAAAACCTGATGATGTGATTGAGCTGTCAGCAGTGACAGCAGAACTTCTCCTCCCCTTGGTCATATAATCAACACCACTGTAAAACTCAGTGGGGAGAACTCGCAGCTTTTGGGAAAACAAGCCTTTTGAGGATAGAATCAGGATAAAAGAAAAAAAGACCATCTAAGAGAGTTATATTTGAGATAGCGTTTCTCCTCTCAAACATTCTGGCATCAGAGGCAAAGTCCTGGAAACAAGAGAGTCATCAAAGGTATGGTACTAAAGCTGCACAACATGACAGAAAATCATTGCTGAGATTCCTATCCTTGCGTCTCTTCTACATGCAGGTGTTGATTGACTTTGGTTTTCATGACATTGGAATTTTTCCTCCCCAGGATGGAAAGTAAGAACCTCTTCCTAAGCCTGTTGCTCTGCTACAGTTTGCTCAGAGCTGCTGGTTCCCATCTGGTAATAGAAGAGAAGAAAGAATGCACCCTGGCGAGGAGCAACAAAATGAACCTCCAAGATCTCCCACCCATCTCCATAGTAGGTTAGTAAAAGCTGCCATTCGGTACCAAATTGACAAGATTTGCAGAAAATACAGTTGTTGATAAATATGGGTTATTTTGATAGCTTACCACAACACTGCAATTTCATAAAGATGCCCTAGTAGTGGCAATGCAGCCACAGCATGCAAGAACGGCAATGCGGCAAAACACGGTTTAGGGTAAGAAAATAAATAAATAAAGATCAGGCAACTCATTTTAGTTTCACAGATTCACTTCCTACCGTACCGTAAGTCTTTTTATATTGCAGAGAAGTGTTTTTCTGTTAAAATGGGCATTAATCTTGCTTTGAAAGATAAGGGCAAATAGAAACAGTGAACATAATTTTTACTTTTTTTAGGATCTGCTCTTGTGGTAGAGAAACCAAGAGTTCTTTAAGGTGTTAATATAACCTCAATTTACCTGCGCGTCAAACGATCTTTAACCAGGTGAAGAAAAGAGCACTGCAAGAGAGAGGCAGAGGTCATCCCTTTGGCCAAGACAGGGCTGGCTATGTCCCTACCCTTTCTGGCCGGTGACCGTCTGTCCTGGTAGGGAAGAACCTTGTTAGGGCACTGCTTAACTCTTCTCTTCACAAAATTTTTCCTAGCGTCTGCCCTACCTCTTTCAATGTAATTTAAGCCAGCTTTTTGCTTTCAAGAAACTCACAGGTATTTGGGGATAATTAGCTGCAGAATGTCATTCATAACTGTGTTAAAATTTTAATAATTCAAAAAATAAAACTTCTCTTGTTTAGCTCCTTTCAACAGGCTTTTAGGACTTTTGCTTAAAGCAGGTAGGTTTCTTACCTCGTTCTCTGCATTTTCTCTGCACTCTTGCTCAGGTGAGCGCTTTTTTAAGGTGAAACAGTTCCCCTACAAGTGCACTTGCAGTGAAATCGGAACCTCTGAACCCTGAGTTAACTCAAGGTTGTTTAACTTCAAATTTATTAAAGCTTGTACTGTTCTGCAGCCTCCCAGCCCTATCATTTCATGGTCCTTGTGATCCTAGATGCTTTCAGTCTCACGCTTCCAATATTTTTTTTATTCCAGTTAAAATCAGATATATAAAATATGTTCCCTTCAACTGACTTCTATCTTCTCACAAAAACGTGCCCATGCCTTAAACTCGGCAGATAGGCTATGTCATCCCATCTTGCTTTGCCAACAGACACCCAAGACAGCAAAAATCCCCTAGCGCTGCCAGGTCCTCTTGCTCTGGATGGTTCTGCAATGCCTCACAAAACCCCTTCCTCCCTCTCTGCCCCATGTTTGGTGGTCTGCAAGAGCACCCACATAGCCTCACCTCTCCGCGATGAAGGCCCGCTGCGCTGCTGTCCCACTTTACAGTCAACAGAGAGATGAAGCAATTAGCCAAGGTAAAAAAAGAAGTCCACAGCTGAATCCAAGGGGCTGAATCCAAGCAAACAGCATAGCCTCCAGCTCACCTTTACACCCGTTCCTCTCCTACACGCATACAAACAGAATGAACATCTGATGCTGAAAATGCAAGAATAATCCAAAAGAGCAAATCTCAGCCCAACGCTAACCTCTTCCGTAGTCCACTTGTCTCGGTTGACTATTCCAAAAGGGAAAATATAGATACGAAACCCACTGTAGCACCGCTGGCCAGGGCTGCGCTCGCTTTCTTGGGGCACCAGACATTTCCAGAGGTATCCCAAGGCCTTCTGCTGCCCAAAGATGAGACCAGGCTGATCTTCCACCACCCCACACCTAAAGAAAATTGAAAAAATACAAAGTGAGTAATAAAACAGAGACAAATTGTTCCTCTTTTTCTCATTCAATAGAATCCAACCTAAGTTTTGAAACAGTTTATTTTGGAGCTGACAATGGCACACGCTCAAATCTTTCTCGGTTTTAGTTCAGACAACTAGAAGCCACATTACCTCTATCACTTATTGACTAAAATAGTTGAATTACAGCTTGGTAAACTAAATATAAGTTAATTGAAAGCATGCATTAATGCATGGCATATGAAGAGTGAAAGTCCCTAGCCATGATCTTTCAAATGGGTGGAGAAAGAAGGTGCAGCAGAAAGGACATGCACTGATGTGGTTTTGGGATTCAGGTTACTGGACCAAGGGACCTTCCAGCCCTGCTGAGGGCAGGAGGATGACGGCAGCTCTCATCATTTTCACCAAAGCGAGCTGGGAATAACGTCACCTGCCTTGCTCCAGCACATTGTGAGACATAACTGGAGGCCCGTCCTTTCCCCCTAATTTTTGCGAGGCTCTGTGCTTTACGTAGCAGCTGGATGAAGAAACAGAGCCGGGCCCTTCGTGGTGCTGGGTGCTGAAATGAGTGGGAAGAGTCGCTCGAAGGAGAGAGGCTGCCTTGGAGACAGTCCCACAGAGGATGGGAATGGGTTGAAGCGGGAGAAACTAATGCAAAGAGGGGACGGCAGAGGGGAAAAGCAGCCCGAGAGGCGCGGGAAGGGCAGCGGCAGAGGTGGCTCCTCCAGCGCTTCCTCTGCCTGCAGCCCCAGCAAAACCTCTGCAGCACTCCGGGGGAAAAATGAAGCCGCGCGTGCTGATATTTATTATAACAGCAGTGTCATCGCAAAAGGCTGACAGGCTGGTCTGTCCCATCACCGCCAGGGAATCAATTAATTTAGAGTAAATATTAAGAGAGTGTTTAAATACTCACAGCCTCCTCTCCCCTCCTGATACCATCAATTTCTTTATGATTTATCAGCTATAATTTGTCATGCTGATATACATCATGTATTTTTGTACAAGCTCACAGAAAGATTTCCTGTCAGCTTGGTTTAAACATTTTGGATAGAGCTTCCTATCTCTGTGCCATTTTTCTTATACCAAGTCCCGTTCCTTCTGGTTCGGCACACAGCACAGAGACGAAGGCACTCGTGTTACAGCCCAGTTTTCAAACGTTGCTGTAGTCATACTTGAGTAATAAAACTCCTTTACAATCAGCTGTTTATACACTTATCGATCAATCACAGTGCTCATGGTACGAAACGATGATATGTCTGGCTCAAATTCAATAAAACCTGAGGCTGGAGTTGAATCACATCTTAAAAGGTAAGCAGGGGATTTGCTAGCATCAACTAGTAAAACATGCAATCATCTAACTAATACGTGCTTTTCAAATTGCAGTTGTATCAAGAGGGGTTAGAGGTGCATGTTATCAATATTTTCACAAGCCTGTATTACATTTTCCCATATTTTCAGAGATGAGCTTTGCTGGTCAGTTGGGCAGCTGCTGGAAACACGGTAGGTAGAGCACGAGGGACATGAGATTAGAGGCCAGTTGGGAAAAGCAGGTGCTTTACCCAACCCAGAGGAACCGCAAAAGAGAATTACAGCACTCATCTGTCAAAAAAAGCATCTCCACATTTCCCTTCCATCTGCCCACTGGGCATAATTTTCTTCTTTACTGAATTCCCTGGAGTAATTCAAGCACATTTACATCACGCCAACGGTTAAATCTCTGTATAATGACATCATATACCCTTTAACTGAATGTTATCGAAACAATTTTCTAGGCAAAGTCCAGACAGTCCTGTACAATTGTACTATACAAAGTTAAATTGTTGTAGAAATAAACAGCTTACAAGCATCTTGGTTACCGACAGAAAGTTTCAAATGGCAGCATAGCAAAGCCAACACAATCTGCCAGGTGGAACTGGATCTAAACCACTAATCCTAGTTAGTGCAAAGCCTTTTTTAAGACGTGTTCTTATTAAGTGACCATAACTTTACACACCTGAAGTATAGTTTTTCATCCCACTGTTTCCTAGAGATGTATAACCCTAACTGTAAAGACGCAAGGATAATAAATGAAACCCTGCAAACCCACCCAAAGTATCTATTTGTCGTTCCATAAATCCTGGCAATTATTAAATACTCAAAAAGATATGGATGGCAAATACTGGAATAGATAAGGAGCCACCATTCATCAATGGGCGTATGTAAGTTTTTTATCCCAATCATTCATTACATACACGTAGTGCTTCTTATAAGCCTCACACATGCAGAATAAAGGTATCAAAAATACCATAAGAGATTAGTGAGCTGGGATGCGTCTCACATTTTAACAGTCTTGTTGTGTTAGATCCCAAGACAAGTCTCAGTCAGGGAGCTTATATATAGTAACAAATAGCATTAGAGCTGATATGATAATAACAACAACCGCAGTGAGGGCTATTAGCCCTCAAGGGATAGAATGAGGAAGTTCAGAAATACTAGTGATTTGATCTAAAGAAAAAAACAGTTACATCAGGCATAGCCTGAACACTCCCCCCTAAATTTACCAGATCCAAGCTTCAACTCTACAAATATTCACAAACCTTTCAAAGCTATAGGCACATTAATAGAATCATAGAATCACTATGGCTGGAAAAGACCTTTAAGATCATCAAGTCCAGCCATTATCTAACTCTGCCGGGCCCACTGCTAAACCATGTCCCTGAGCACCATATCTAGACGGCTTTTAAACACATCCAGGGATGGCGATTCAACCACTTCCCTGAGCAGCCTGTGCCAGTCTTTGATAACCCTTTCAGTGTAGTTTTTCCTCATGTCTAACCTAAACCTCCCCTGGCGCAACTTGAGGCCATTTTCTCTTTTCTTATCAATTGTAACTTGTGAGACGAGACCAACACACTCCTTGCTACAACCTCCTTTCAGGGAGCTGTAGAGAGCAATGAGGTCTCCCCTCAGCCTCCTTTTCACCTTTGAAGTAACATTTTGTAAAGCAAGGTGGCAGAGGAAAAAAGAACAAAGAACTGAAGAAGGAACAGTGGCATCATACAGACAAAGAGTTCATGCCAAATCAACAGAGAGCTTTTTTCCTTGTGAAAACCAGCATACACTTATGAACTTCTGCCAAAATTATGCAGGTAACACCACCTTTTAACATGAAAAAAAAAGAAGTGAATTCTAAAGGTTTTTCCTATTTTTGTTCATGTGACTAATGTGCATAAGTACCCCCATTTTTTTTATTTCTTTGAAATTATTTTCCTTGTTCGTATCTGACCAAACAACGTGCAAAAAAAAGCCCTCCTAAAATACAAACATCAGTGCTCTTCTGCTTTGCCCGAGCAAGAGTGACGGCAGGAGTTCAGCCGTGCTATGTGTAAGTGAGGGCGACTCCTACAGATGAACATCTTCGCTGCAAAACACGCACAGTGATGACGTAGCAATGCTTTCTCTCTCACAAAAACAGTGTTAAGCATCTCAATTAAATAACATTTGCTGTAAAATTGACTTAATTTTATGCTGTGCTATTCTCTTTGAAGATTTAACTAAAAGATCCCAGAAAGTCAGCAGGAAAGAAGCAGAGAACAAGAAATCTTCCAAGGTAGGTGGTGGTTCAGAAAACACTGTTGAGTTAGAAGAGTTTATTACTTCCACAGTTTTCCTTGATGCATTCATTTGCGAGGCTTTCACAGCCATTCCCCAATGTAAATAATTTACATACAGTTTGAAGTTCTCAATACCGTAAAAACAGATGTAAAACATTAATGGTGGAAAGAAAACTATGTGATCTTAGATTAGTCAGAGGTTATTGTTTGGGTTTGGGGGTGTCTCGCTGGTTTTGGTTTTGCTTTTGGTTTTTACAGTTCTCTCTTATACAAAAGGTACTTTAACCTTGAGCTGATTTAAGTATTTGTAAAATTATTCAGGGATCCACCGTAAAGAGGCATCATTCCCAGCCACACCTGGTGGGGTAACTGTACAGGCTCTGCAGCCCAGGGGCACAAACTCGCTATCTGCTGATTTTTAACCACTGGTGCTAAAGAATTAAAGGAGAGGCATACAAAGAAGTCAGTATTTGGTTGAAAATGTTAATTAGTAATTTTATCAGATCGGTAGATTCAGGTTGATAGATTTCCTTAATGTAATGTTACCCACAGGTCTCAAGTGTGAAGTATTACATGGGCCAGACTCCTATATTTTAAAGATTGTCTGGAAGAGTAGAAAATAGCAATTTTACTTTATTTGTAATATGTCACGATATCCATTATAGCCAAATCAGTCGTTGCTGCAACCAGAAACATTTAGAGCTCCTGCTTTCCTTTCTAATTGATGTCTTGTATGGTTAAATTTCCTTGAAACGCTTCCTAAATTCACAGGATGACCCAGGTTGAAAGTGGCCTCAGGATGTCATTAAGTTCCACCTCCAGCTCAAAGCAGGATGACCATCAAACTCTGACAAAGTATTTTGGCTTAAAAGCTCCTAAGGCACTTAAGAGACCACTGAACATCTTACCCTAAAATTGAAACTCCTGAGAAACTACAAAGTTAGAAAAGTGCATAGGGTGCCTCTAGCTGGTGGAGTCCAGAGAGCTCTCCCAGGTCTAGGCACATGCTGGTCAACCCAAAGCTTTCCACCTTTCCAAAGCACGGGCAGAGAAGCAGCCTTCCTTGGGTACGCCGAGAGATCTCTTTCAGCTCACTTACCCATGTCTACAGTTAAGGATTCCCATGCACAAATCTGACGTATAGAGGATTGCTGAGCTCCAGAGGCAGCTTGACAACCAAACCATGCGAGGCACAGCCCTGCCAAGTCACCTCCCCTCTCTCTCAGCCTTGCAGCTCAGGAAACAAAGTGGGAACCAGCCCCACAGATTGACAGGGAGGTTTCACTCTTTCATTTGAAAAGTTTGGGGATCCAAGAGTAATTCCTTTCTTTTACTGATAACGTCATTGTCTTTGCAGCCTTGCATCCCTTTCTTTGCTGCTGACCCATTCTTCCCTACAGAGCATTTTCCAATGCTCTATCCATCCCATCATGTTTCTAATGGCTCAAAATATGGGGCGCATGAGGTTTACCATTTTGGTTGATAAGCTGTTCTCAAGCCAGCATTTCCCATGATCCAGTCCCACCACATATGTCTCACTGCTAGCAACCACCTCCTCATCTCAAGCCAGAAGCTCCCACAGTTCACTCTCTTTGCACCTATGCTTTATCCTGCCCCATGCTCGTTTTACATTTATATGAATTTTCGTGTTTTTTTTCTTCTAGAAAAATGCCGAACCAAAGACATCTCCGAAACCAAGGCCCACACCAGCTGCTGACTGTGTGCCAAACTTCAAAACCTGCAAACCACACTTGAATTCATGTTGTCACTACTGTGCTTTGTGCAAATGCCGGATTTTTCAGACCATCTGCCAATGTCTAATGTTAAACCCAAAGTGCTAAGCCAAACTGGGAACACAATAAGGCTTCTGTCTTTCATTAGCTTCTCAAATGTACATTTCAAACTGCCCCATGTGTAAAGCAATCACAAAGCTTTGAAGCTGGCAACTTGGATTTGCCCCTCTTAAAATTAAATGCACAATGGTTTTTTTCATGGGGTTAATGCTATCATAAACAGGATGCTTTTTTCAGACAAGCAAAGACAATGACATTGAACAGGTATTTTGAGCAAAACTGACCTGCATTTTAAGAAGAATTCTGGGTTCTTCTTGGTTTGGGGCTTTCTTGTGTGTTTGGGGGGTTTCTTTGAAGGGTGATATTAACCATAGACTGCAGTATTGCCCAACCAGCACTGCAAGCCCTGCGCCAATGGCACAAGAACAGCCACACTAAAACAGGACTGGTTAATCCAGGGAGGGATCAAAGCTTGGGTTTGCCCACAAGGACAGCACAGCACCAGCTTCCAGCACAGCCAAAATATCACATGGAAAATGCAGGTTTCAGCGTTAACTCCCTTTTCACATGTTCAGCAAATATCAGGATGAGAATTTATATAGGTTATTCTACCTGAAAAAACAGACCCAAATCAATAAGGCAATTTTTTAATGGCCCCCAGCTGAGCATCAGTACATCCACCTCCCGGGGTTTTAGTCATTCTACCAATAACCAGTATCTCCAAGGTGTGTAATACACATGTATTTGAACCCTGAACGTTATCTGTGCCTCATGACTTTAAAATAAGAAATTCTTTTCCCCAGTGGTATCTGTAGGAATAGGGTCCTCAGCTCTTCTTCTCCTGCTGCCACGGACACAGTGCATATAGAACTCAAAAGCAGGAACACATACCCAGGACTCTGAGCAAGAAAGGAAAGATCAGCAAAAAATGAATGTGTATCCCACAAGTACATCTTGAAGAAAACCGTTACAAGCAATTGATCTCTTTTTCTTTGCCCATTCTTACTATGGGCAACTCCCAATACTCCAAGCATGAATTTAGGTGGCAATCTCCATGTGCTGCATGCAACCAGTGACCACAGGGAGAGGGGAAAAAAAAAAGTATCAGCCCTTAAAGTCTCAGAAACAGATCTGAAGGTATGGATGAAGCTCAAGGCAACAGCAAACAGGTGTCTAGAAGACATCTTCCTCTTGTTCTTGAAGTTCTTTGCGTTAATCTTGAGTTATACAAGACAGCACAGGAGGAAACCCCTTCTTGGTTAAGCTACCAGGAGAGATGTGGTAGGTCACAGGAAAGCAAGGAGGGAGCAGACCCAGAAGCTGTTCCCAACATTGAAGACTCTTCATCTGCCAGACTCCAGCTCTTGCTTTTTACCTCCTCTGTTCTGTGTCTATAATGTTCCTTTCCCCCCACTCCTGTGCACAATTTTTTCTTCCCTTGGCCTTTCTTGATTTTAGTGTTTTCCCTTTGTCCCACCACTGTTGCCGGTCACCACAGGAGCCATGTATGCTCCCAGGGCTAAAACCACATCTTCCACGCTCACTCCACCTGCCTGTTAGATGGCTGCACCAGTGTCCGTACTGATGCTCTTTAGCTTTCACGATCAGGTATTTTCTAACCATGAATTTCCAGTCCGAATCCTGGATTTTCTAACGCTCTGTGCAGGTCTAATTGAGAGGAAATTTCTTTACTGATTTACTTCTAAGGAAAGCTGAGGGCTACAAAAATCTTCCAGGCAGGCAAAGATGATGCAGACAATATTCTCAAGGGGCTCAAGCCATGTGAACTTTTGGGGTTTTTTTTCTAACAATCAATCCAAGCAGAGAGCTCAAAACACACATCAGATGTTGACAGAAATGTTTGTTCATCTTAGAGATACGTATCGATGACAGATTAATCTAAGAAAGAGCCCAAATGATGACAGGATGTCATTGTGTTCCTTATCTTTCATAAAACACATCAGCTGTCATACATGATGAAAGCTTGAATTCTTTTAAATGTACATAAGTATGTCTTCTAATCAGATATTCTGGCTCAGGAATCTGTAAGCCATTGAGTTATGATAAAAAGAGGATGAGAAGGGAGAGTGGCACATTACAATGAGCTTAGGAAACAGAATTTGGCCCCTTCTTTTACTAGGTAAAGATGTAGGTTCCCATCAAGTTGCTTCAAAATTCTCTTAACTATAAGAAGTTGTCCTTGGTTGATACTAAAATCATATCAATAATCACAGAATCACGGAATTTTCAGAGTTGGAAGGAACCTCTAGAGATCATCTGGTCCAACTCCCCTGCCAAAGCAGGATTGCCTGGAGCACATTACTCAGGACTGCATCCAAGTGGGTCTTGAAAATCTCCCCACCCCGCCCCGGGCAGCCCGTGCCAGGGCTCTGGCACCCCAACCGTAGAGAAGTTTTTCCATGTATTTGGATGGAACTCCCTGTGTTCCAACTTGTGCCTGTTGCCCCTCGTCCCGTCACTGGGAACCACTGACAAGAATCTGGCTCCATCCTCCTTCAACCCACCCTTCAGATACTTGTATGCCAAAATAAGGTCTCCCCTCAGCCTTCTCTTCTCCAGGCTAAAGAGTCCCAGCTCTCTCAGCCTTTTCTCACAAGGGAGATGCTCCAATCCCTCAATCATCTTAGTTGCCCTACGCTGGACTCTCTCCAATAGTTCCCTGTCTCTCCTGAACTGGGGAGCCCAGAACTGGACATGATATTCCAGTTGTGGCCTCACCAGTGCAGAGTATAGGGGGAGAATGACCTCCCTCGACCTACTAATCACACAACAACTTCTCATGTGGAAAAAAATACCATTTTCTTGCCAGAATATCCAGCTGGTCAGAAAATTTCTATTTTACCAGGGTGGATAGGAACGGGAGGAGAGGAAAGGGAGGGAAAAAGAGCCAGAAATCAAACAAATGGCTGTTCTCTAGACAGCAGCTCCCACTCCAGCTTAGCAGAATCACAGAATGGTTGAGGTTAGCAGAGACCTCTGAAGTCATCTGGTCCAATCCCCTGCTCAAGCAGGGCCACCTCGAGCTGGTTGCCCACGACCACATCCAGACAATTTTTAAATATCTCCAAGGAGGAAGACTCTACAACCTCCCTGGACAACCTGTGCCAGTGCTCAGCCACCCTCGCCATTATAAAAGAAAAAAAGAAAAAAGTGTTTCCTGATGTTTGCCTCTTTCCACTATGTCCATGTGTCTCGTGCTGGGGAAGCCCCAAACTGGACACAGTACTCCAGGTGTGGCCTTACCAGTGCTGAGCAGAGGGGAAGGTTCACCTCCTTGACCTGCTGGCAACAGTCCTCCTAATGCAGCCCAGGGCACCATTTGCCTTCTTTTGCCCCAGGGGCACATCACTGGCTCATGTCCAACTTGATGTTCACCAGGACCCCCAGGTCCTTTTCTGCAAAGCTGCTTTCCAGCTGGGTAGGCTCCAGCATATATTCACGCACACGGTTGTTCCTCCCCAGGTGCAGGACTTTGCGCTTCTCCTTGTTGAACTGCATGAGGTTCCTGTCAGACCATTTCTCCAGCCTGTCCAGGTCCCTCTGGATGGCAGCATGACCCTCTGGCTAAAAATACCACTCCTCCCAGGGTTGTGTCACACGCAGACTTGCTGAGGGCACACTCCACCCAATCATCCAGATCGTTAACGAAGGTGACAGCCAGAGCTTGTTGCTGCTGGCTAAGGAAACGAAAAGTGCCGAGACCCACACCGTGGAGCTAGAGACATGGAAGCTGAACCAGCGAAGGACAGGACAGTGCTCATACGCAATGAAGGAAAAGGAAAGATTCTTTCACATGAGAACAAGGGGATTTGTTTTTCAACACATATGCACATACTTTTTAATATAGCATTTATATGTAGTGCATTTTGACAAATCTGATTTATTAATAAGCCTTTTTTGTAACTGGAACTGATTAGAAAGAGGTTATGCTTTCTTTGCCATTCATCTATCACACCAAAGAATATATATAGTCAAGTACTCTGAAATTGTTATTAGCCTTCGTGACTTTACTTTTCTGGGTAAAGATCACATTGCATGAGGTATTGATAGGATACAGAAATCAGTAAAAGATGTACACCTAATATTTGCTTCCTGTATTCAGTTCAAACAGATACTTATATTGAGGATTTGTTTGCAAGTGCAAGAGTTCCCTAAGAAACCTATCTGAAATGTCATCGGCACACAGATAAAACGTACGCATGACAAAGATGGAGTGCTTAATTTTCAGTTGTCACATACCAAAATGCCTCCACTGAAAACTTATTGGAATTCAAGCTTAGAAACAGACCCAGTAATGCTCCATGACAGAGTCATTTTGCTCCTAGTGACTAACGGAAATTTTAACCTAATTACAGCTTAGTAGGATTAAGCACAAACAAATCGCTATTAGCTTTTCCAAATACTGTCTATCTTGTGTGAATTTAAAACAGATACTGTATTTTCCCATCCAGAGTCCTGACTTGATTGCTTATTTTCACATGTAAAAACCATAAATTCCAGTTTATCCTGATGGATAAAACAAATGGTAGGATTAACATCTTGATGACTATACTAAACTAGTTCTAAACACCTCAGTTTTCCAAGCTAATTAGAGAAACTGTCTGGGAGACCCCAGCAGGAAAACAAGTCCCTATGCCAGTCTTTAGGATCTTCTCGCAGAAGGAAAGATTTGATGAAAGGTAGAATAACTTTCTCCAAGTTCTGTAGATAAGTCAACAGTATCTGTGTTGGTGCTTTGGCAGAGGGTGATGAAAGATTCAATAAAGTCCCTTTGAGATGCAGAGATAGTGCAAACCTCATGACAAAATGAATTATAGGAGAACCAGATGGACATTTGTATAACTAAACTGAGGAGCCAAGGAAGAACTCGTACACATCGTGCCCAAAGCTGACTCTGTGGGAGCTCTATTTTACAGTGCAAAGATTACATCATCTTAGTTGTATGGCAAACATGCTTCTCAGAGTATTGTGGGACATGCTGTTCGTGAGATACTGCAGTCTTGAGGCCACTCACTGTATGGGTGTAGACATTAAATGACATCCATGGCCAATGCAAAAAGGCATGAAATAATAACATTTTTCATCAAAGCATTTCAAGTTGAATTAGACCACTCTATGGCCAGAAGTGACTCTATAAACACACTAAATAGACCAATTCAGCATTTGTTCACATCCAGCATCCTATTTAACTCAGAGACATAACTGTGTGTTGCAGAATCAGTGCTGAAAAAGAAGATAATTAAAAACGGACTCCCCTAACAAATGCATGAACACTTCACATTTTTTTCTGTCTACTTCTGAGCTCTGAACTGTTGCCCTTCTGGAGAGCCTTCTTCACACAGCGATCTCCAACATACAGAAGGAAACACGTGGGACGACATGCTATGGTTACTGCATTGCAAAATCCCAATTGCCACTGTAATGCCTGGAACAAATTGGTCACAGACACTTAATTTCCAAAACAAAGCACACAGCAAACATTTACAAACAAACAAAGCCATAACCTTAGATTTTTGTAGCCTGTTTGATAGTTGAAAAGAAATAATTGCTTCCTGTTTCAGATGCAAACCACCTCGATCAGTGCGTGCTTTTCTAACCGTGGGGGTGAGACAAAGTCCCAGGTTGCTTTTGATGGGCACCCCACCAAAGGCAATGAGCAAAGTCCCCCAGCCTGTCAAAGGCTGCTGTTAGCAAGTCACAACGGAGTCATAATAATACAACTGGGAACATCACAGGTGGGCCGACACATGGGCAGTACTGAATTTTGCCCCTCTGTGACCGTCTCTTTCATCTCTGTTCATACAGTCTCCACTCTGAGCTGTTTCAGCTTTCATTTTGCCAGTATCCAGACTCCAACAGGTATTTTTCAATGGCATCGTTAGCTCCTGTCAATGCACGAATGATGGGAACACACACAACAGACCCGCAATGCATTTCCTCACTCTTAATAGCTCCTTAAGCCTGCAAAATGGAAGCAAAATCTTGTGGCTCCTCACCCAAGATAGTCACCTAGCCAGCTACAGGACCTGTTGTAATACCCCAGTACCCATAACACACTTAGTGCCATTCTTGAACACAACAATGACAACACCTTCTCCAGATCAGACATCCTGAGATGTTCTGCTGATCACCGATCTAACACACTTTAACAATGCTCCTGATTTCTTCAGATGCAACAATATATCAAGGATCACGACATCAGCAGGAGCTTGCAGCTCTGTTGTTGACTAGCTATGTCCAGTACATTGAACAGTGAGAGAAGTTTTATACCTAGGGAAGATTTGGTGGAATTTTCTCCCCCTTCCCCAGCAAGTTACCCTGACCTGGGGGCCAAGACACCCAAATAGCAGTCTGGCATGCTGATTTAGGTTAGGTTTTTCTGGTCCTCCAGAATCAACACAGGTATTTTCTGCTTCTTCCACAGTTATATTTGAAGGAGCTAAGAAAAGGCATATGAAAATTTGCCCCTGCCTTTTCTTCCCCATCCCCCCTCCCCGCCTCTAGTAACAGACTTCCACAAAAGGACCACTTCAGCAGCATCAGCGTAAGTGCCCAGTGCCACCTTTGACACATGGGGAATGCCCCTGTGAGGCTGGCAGATGTGACATGGGACTATAGGGGACCATCCCCATCTGGAGCAGCAGCACAAGGCCAGAGACGCACTAGGCTGCCTGCAAGAGCAATCCATCACTCTCAAAGTGCCCTTCTTAAATTTGTGGTGCCTGCGGATTACTTTCTGAGGTAATACAAAGATTTTATTGGCAAACTTCTCAGATGATATGCAGATGGCCAACACATGGCTAAGTCCCTCTCACACCTCTCTCAGAAGAAAAAGGAGGCTTTAGTCATTTCTGCGAGATTTTTCAGTGAAATGAAAAAAAATATTACAATTGCTGCATGACATATGCTCACGTATTTCTATCCAGGAAATCCTTTGAGATGAAATCCTGGCCTGAAATATGGGAGCCCTAAACTGGCTGTAATAGTGTCATAACACAATTCACATGTGGCATTCATTTAATACATATAAAGGCAGGAAAAGACAAAAATATACCCTCCCCAGTGATCCAGTTCAGCCCCCTTTGAATCAGTGGAAATCTTCTATTGACTTTAATATACTTTAATAAACACCTTCATCGCTCACTCTCTACCATCAGGTGGATTTAGCCAATAATAGTGTTCTTGTGGTACCCTTGCTATTTTTGGCAGTTTCCTCAGCTAAAATGTCATTTGTGATCTCATATGGGCTTCCCTTCACTCTGCACAGCTGCCTCAAATAGGTTAATGACAGTATCATACAACTTAAAACAGTAATAGCCAGAAATCAACCATGAGAATATACAGTCTCACCCTTCCTTGTGTTCTATAACAAACAAGTGAGGCATTTAAAAAAAAATTAAATTCACTAAAGGCTAAAGGTCTTTCACCTATCAGTGAAAGAGAGCAATTCTTTAATTCTTCTAGAATGGAAGTGGGAGCCATTCAAAGTAACTCAACAGCTGGGGTCCCTCACTCTGAAAAGACCTCAGAATTACCCGGCAGAGCCAGACCACTTTAAGCTAGAAGGTTTTAGTATTTAAAAGACCTCCTTGCTATAAAGCTGTGATTCAATTCATAATTTCTTCATTTGGGAAGCAAATATTTGGGGCACTAAATGAGCATACCAGATGGTCCCTTTATTCTCTTTGACTTGTTCAACACCCCTCCATCACTACTGCTGTCTTCCAAGCATGAGGGTTTGGGCAGAGATGTCGTTCTTTATCGACAAAATGGCATCTCGATCGCAGGTCAGACAGTTTCACAGGCAAAGGCCTTCTCTGCCAAAAAAAAAGGTCAAAAGGAGTTTGCATCAAGTTAATAAAATACACATAAGAAGCAAATTTTGGAGGGAAGGAAAAAAACAGGACCACCAAATGTTTGTTCTGAGTGGAAATCAAGTTAATAATGCAAAGCAGATACCTACAATAAGCACTGGCTCAAAACAAAATCTGAGTGTCAGCCTGATTACTAAGCATTTAAAGGTGCTTCCAACATCTGCAATATTGCAACTAAGAAGCTGTTCAGTTTACTTCTGAAGCGCTGCCGTTCCACCAGGGAAATGGAGCACATGCCTATGAATGCGGCCCATTTAATATTCCCTTAGGGAGATGATTTCCCAGTTGATGAAACCAAAACCAGAGTGCTACAGAAAAGTAACAGATTTGCTGAAAAGTGTCTCTGGACTCTCCAGAGGGAACAAGAAGTAAAACCATTGCTGTAGACTTTCTAAATATCCTAAAGAGTTTAATCTCTCTGCTACGTGATTTCAGGGAACCAGACAAGCAGAAGGTATGTCAGTCCCCATCCAGCTCCAGAGGATGCTGCAGAACCTTAAACACTTTTCATTTTCATCCTATTAACTTCTGGAAGTATTTTTGCACGGGACGACTTTTTTCTTTTCCCCCCTCTCTTTCAGTCTGTTTGGTTTTGCTTTTTCTAAGTTAGTGTGCAAACCACAAGCACTCATGAAGGGTTAGTGATTTTAAAAAAGGAAAAAAAAAGTACTTAATTGTAATTGATGCTCCTTATAGTTGTGCAAACAATTCTACTGCAGAAACTACTGAGGCTTTACAGTGTACATTTACTACATTTGATTTATCTCAGCCAAAAAGTCCCAAAGGCTAAAAACCACAATTGGCTTCTGAGAAACTTCGTATCATCTTCAAAAAGAACCATGGCTATGAAAACAAGCTCAGCCATGAATCACGGAGTCATCAGTGGAACATTCATTTACCCATCCTTTGTTCTCCGTTCGCAGTGATCCCTATTTCCTAAGGCTATCTTTATACCTCCATCAATCTCCATTTCACAGAATGCCTAGCTGAGGAAAAAAAAAAGCAGGACCTAGCAAGACTGTATTGCAAACCAGTTGCTTTTTAAAAAAAAAAGTCATGGGGACTAGTGTACGTGGTTGAGATAAATGGAGAAAAATGCACAGCCTGTACTTTCTTATCACTTCTGACTCGACAGTGGAGGAAAAACAGGAGTAAGAGTTGTCATATTTACAAAAGAATATTATTGTCACTGGTAACAATAAGGAAAGAATTAACAGAAAATGAATCTGAAAGACATTTGAGGGAATATGTGATTATTCCTCTTGGCCAAATCAGAGGCCTGTCTGAAGACCAGCAGTACAATCCTTCATGATTAATTTCATTTTACTAACAGGTTCAGTCATTTTGCAGGGGCAGATGATGGTGCTCATTACCATCCTGGGACAGCCTCACCCCACCAAAGGCAGTGGGCCAGTGGAAACTACTTAAGGTGCTAAAAAACAACGTGCAATTGCTGATAGCATTAAACAAGAACTTTCCCACTGTGGTAGCCAGGTCTGGTTTAGCACTATTTTATTACTGGGGTTTTTTTCCTGATCTACTTAAAAATCCCTGTTAAATTAATAGCTAGGAATGGCTAAATTTGAGGAACAGTTATTAATTAGAGTGGACTTTGGCATTTCCCAGTTGTCAGCCAGTGGTTGCCAGTATTTGGGGGGTAGGGGAGCAGGGGCAAGCTGTAAACCAGAGTCAATCCCTATTTTATGAAAGGGAGCATACAGCACCTCTCCACATCCCTCTGACGTATCGTACACACTTTCCCAAACCGGACCTCATCTATGCAAAGTCAGAAATCTCACTGCTTTTAGTTTTGCCTTTCAAAACAAGCCTGCAAACAAGATCGGAGGAGGCGGCTGATGAACTGGGCTGCTCCAAGACTGACTATGTTTGCTCGGCCTGACTGAGGACACGAGCCCGACGAAGGACACAGTGGAGCAACGCTCCTTACCGCTCCGGGACAGCTCCTCGCAGTGCCTTCCACCGAGATGATGTGCAAGCGTACAGTTAAGTGCATCACCTCGCTTGCCTGCACACCAGGCCTGTTGAGTTTCACAGATCTGAGTATGCAACGTGCATTTGTTCCCACTTCACCCTCTCATCCCCCGCCTGTGCGAAGGGCTCTGTATTTGCAATATGGCACACTGAGCCATCTCCCCCCTCTCTGGGATCCTGTGCTGGCCCCAGAGCGCCTGCAGCCCACATCTCGCCCTGCCCGAGTGACATCTGCTCCGCAGAGTCACACAAGTGAGAAAAGCTGTAGTCTGTCACTGTCGTATAACTCACCGCGCCAGATGCGGGATGCCATATGAGCTGATGCGGGGGGTTTCAGGGCCGAGGAGGGGGCACTTGCGGGCCTCGATACCTACAGATGCCGGGCTCTCTTCGGTGCTACTGCTCTTCATTCATTAGCTCCTGCTAGAACCGTCATAAAGAAATCACAGGGGGACAATTCATGTTCAGGGAGTCAAGATGCTCGACCTCAAGCTAGACTGACTACTGAATTAATTGCACGTAGATTAAAAACAAAAAAAGAGAAAACAGCTAAAAGATGAGTTGTAAATGATTTAGTGAAACTCTCGGTGACAGCAGATGAGCTCTTGCCAATAAAAAGCAAGCAAGCAATGAGGCTGAGTGATTTCATAGAATCATTTCAGTTGGAAAAGACTTTTAAGACCAAGTCCAACCTTAAACCTAACACTGCCAAGTCCACCACTAAACCACATCCTCAAGTGCTACACCTACACATCTCTTAAATACCTTCAGGGATGGTGACTCAACCGCTTCCCCAGGCAGCCTGTTCCAATGCTTGACAACACTTCCAGTGAAGCAATATTTCTGAATATCCAATCTAAACCTGCCCTGGTGCACCTTGAGGCCGTTCCCTCTTGTCCTGTTGCTTGTAACTTGGGAGAAGAGACCACCTTGCTACACCCTCCATTTAGGGAGCTGTAGAGAGCAATAAGGTCTCCCCTCAGCCTCCTTTTCTCCAGGCTGAACACCACCAGTTCCCTCAGCCACTCCTCACAAGACGTGTGCTCCAGACCCCTCATCAGGTCTGTTGCCCTTCTCTGGACACACTCCAGCGCCTCAATGTCTTTGTCGTTGTGAGGGACCCAAAACTGAACACAGTACTCGAGGTGGGGCCTCACCAGTGCCGAGTACAGGGGGACAGTCACTGCCCCAGACCTGCTGGCCACACTGTTCCTGATACAGGCCAGGGTGCACTGGCCTTCCGGCCACCTGGGCACACTTTTCCTTCAATAAAAATCAGACACCTGTTGAGAAATTAGCAGGGAGTCAGGACATGAGACAACATACTTTTTTTTAGAGTAAATCAGGTGCTACACCAAAGGTCCTGTTTCAAAGTCTTCTGTCCATTCTGGAAAGCTTCTGAACCAGAAGTGAATCTGCCTATTTTACTGTAAAGGTTATTCAAAATTGCCCTTGAGGGAGAGTTCAAACTGAAGCAACATGTAAGTTTGGGCAAAGCATAGCTCACACCACAGCAAGAGGTAAGACAACCCCGTTTAGGAAGGGAGGCTGCTAAGCGGTACCCAAGCAATGGCCGCGCAGTGCACAATAACGGCTGAAGGAAAATATCAAATGCCCTCTTGCATTAACACTGCCAATTCACAAACCACACTGTTGACAGGTACTGGGCATAGCGTGTCTTCTGCAGGCAGCCCTAAACCACAGTCACTCTGCAGGGAGCGGAAGGGAGGAACAGAAATTCTGCCAGTGGTTTTATTAGGGTCTGTGTTTGATCTAGTCCTCTTCAACCAATAAACTAGAAGATCTAGCAGAATATATTCCAAATATAAATTTTATATTTTATCAACTCAAACCATGTTTCAAGTCAAATTCCCACATTGTTAATTCACCTAAACTATTCTATTTTTAGCAGCAAATCAGATTTACATGAATTTGCTCAATGAAAATGCTGTGCTAGGAAGTCACTAGACAGTTCTCTTCCTTCTCCCAGTGATGCTTTAGTGCTCCGGCCCAGGGTCTTGCACAGCAGACATGATGTTCCAGACCTGGTCAAGCTGCTGCTGTCTGCACCCTTCCCTGACTCCTTGTCATGGTTTAGGCCAAATTGGCCACTGGGGACATAAGGGACCCCAAATGGGACCAACAGATGCTCCCCTCTACCCCTCTGCAAAGAGAGAGGCAGAGGAGGGAAAAGAGACTTACGAGTTTAGAAGGAACTAAACTACTTTAATGAAATACTAATAATAAAATAAAAGGAAATAATGAAATATATACAAAACCGTATCAAGCGCCCAGGATGACAGTCACGACACCGGCTGGCACTGGGGCAGTCCCAGGCTGGACTCGGTGACGGACGGGAACTGGATTCCGGATCTGCATTCAGGATCGGGACCAAAGGCAGACAGACAGAGTCCTCCTCAGACGTCGGCCGTTGAAGGAAGAGGCTGACCCTTTGATCCCTCAGCTTTTATCCTGAGCATGAGGCCGATGGGATGGAATACCCCGTTGGTCAGTTTAGGGTCCCCTGTCCTGTCCGCTCCTCCCCGCAGGTGGGATCCCAGTACGCTTTTCCGCTTCCGACCCTCCAACGGGGCACGTACCAAAGTTGGTTGGCGGTGGGGGTCATAGCAATGAGTGTAAGCAGGAGCCTCTCTGCGTACCATGCCCGGGCATCAGCTCTAAACATCGGTCTGATCACTCTGAGAGCGAACAGTGTCTGCACAGTGTGCTGTTCATTTCAGTAGTTGAAAGAGGCCCAGCTAAGCAGCACAGTTACTGAACAAAATTGGTCCTGGTTTACCTCAAACCAGGACACTCCTCTATGGAATCACGATTTCATGTGCTTAAAGGCTCTGGAGATTGAACAGGAGCTAAACATGAATTTGCATTGGGCTCTCCAGGCATAGCTTTGCACACAGAATCTCACACTAGAAATATTTTTGGAAACTCAGGAGCTGTTGGCCCCTGAGCCTAATGTTTACCAGACTTCATGAGGGCTTTGAGAACCAGGAAACACAAGACCTCGTCTTCCGAGGAAAAAACAAACATATATGTGTTTATACACACAAATAGATTTCTCTACACATTAAACACGAATTCTGCAATCTGTAATGAACATAAAGAGAAATGTGGGGGGAAAAAAAAAAAGAAGTCCTGACCCACTACACCACATACAAAGTGACAACAAAGCATCGTTAACACAGAACCACTGGTTGCTAGGCCCTACTCAAAAACACTCAACAAGTTGTCCGTGTCCCCCCCCCGCCCCCACATTTCAAACAGAAAAGCACATTTCTATCACAACACACTGTGTGTTGATCACCCAATGGGATATATATTTTTGATAAATTCAGGATGTCAGGTAGCCCTTTCATATTTAACTTCTGTGGCTGCAATTCTTTGAGAATTGAGTCAAAAGTTTCTGGGTTAGGTAGCAAAGGACAGACCAACTCAGGTGGTCCTGTGGTGGCCATCCGACAAGACCACCTGACCAGAATAGGAATAGCTGAAAGTTTCTTTAGGTAGCTGGAAAAAGGCTCTTGATAGCAAACCCTGGCAGACTTCAGCCACTCTGGCACCTGCAGTAGGTTTGTGCACAAGCAATCCAGGAGATTTATGGAGACCAAAGCCAATTTCTTGGTGGTCAATGAGCCAACTAAGGGAAATGCTATGCTGAATCTGTTACTAAAAAAAAAAGCAAACCCCCAAACAAAACTCCAAAATAGAAAGGTGAAGGCAGCCTTTCCTCCAGAGACTGTGAAGTGTAAGGTCCTTGACTGCCCATGCAGTAAAGCAGCCAAAGATTATCTGGAGCTGTACCAACAGGGGAGCCAGCAGGCCAAGAGCAGGGACCCCTCTCCCCTGTTTGGCACTTTAAAGACACCTGCATCCAGTTTTGGCTCCCCACTATAATGACAACATTGACATACCTGAGAACATCCATCTGAGTAGAGGGGCACCGAGAGGATCAGGGGATTGAAGCGATAGTGGACACTCTTTGTGCATCCTAAGACCTGGGTTTATTCAACCCAGAGAAGGTGAAAGGAGATTTACTGCTGCCTATGACTACTTTATGCAAGCATGTAGTGAAGATGGAGCTAGGCCCTTCCCAGAGGTGCAGAGGAATAAAGTGAGAAGCAATGAGCACTGGCTGCAACACAGGAAACTCCAGTTAAGTGTACAGAAAAATATTTTTGTCTAGAGGGTGGTCAAATATTGTGAGATGAGCCCAAGGAGGTTACATGACCTCTGACCCCAGAGACAATTAAACTCACCTGGGCAAGCTGATCTCCAACCTGATCTGACTGGCCCTGGTATGAGGACAAGGATGAACCTCCAGGTGGCCCTTCCTAGATTACTCTATGAATCCATGATCCAAGTCCAACAGCAGAATTACAGCCCTGTACTTCAGGATAGCAGATGTCCAGCTGATAAATGGGTTTAGAGAAGCCAAAGCCCAGCTAGAGGAAACTAGTGAAGAACAAGGACTGGGTGTTGTCCTCCTTACTTTTCTATTGCATTTATTCTACTACAATGACATTTTCTATCACCATTATTTTCTGCCACACACAGCTATACACAACACAAGGCAACCATCACCTACATTTAGGTGTGTACTGCAACTGCATCTGTGTGGAGCTCAGTGTATATATAAGCTTAACGGATAATCCTGGGATTTGTGGGACCCAAATTCAGTTAGAATTGGTCCTTTTTAGAGGCCGATCCTAAACAAAGCAATGGAGAGGTGCATTCTGAGCAACGCCTTGTTTACTTATCCTTTTTTTCTTCCTCCAACAATTCATACTTATGCCACATGTTTTAACTGCTCACTGACATCACACTGGGGGCTTGGATGTGAATCCCTTGAGCACTTCAAGTATGTTTTGTCATACCAAACCTTTCACCTTCGCACAGAGGTGGCCCACTGTATAACGTTGACTGAAGAGGACAGTGGCAAGAAAGGACTTCATGACATATATTGAAATAAATCTCTGCAGACACAGAGGAAGAGTGCTTTTCCTGTACGATTCAGCCCTTAAATATTTCAATAACCTGAGGAGCAGCTCTTCCCAGCTCAAGGGTATGATGCAGGCCAGCCACAGCACTGGCTTTTGCCTTGAGGAAATCCCATGTGGATACATTAAATATTTTCAGTAGCTTAACGATCACACAAAGTAAACAGATCCATGGCAAAACCCAAAGCATCTCACTATACAAAGCAAGTCAGGCCACAGTCAGATCTTTAATAAAAGCACTTTGAGTCAGTGACAAACAAGATACAGCAGACGACAACTCAGAAAAATCAAGTTGGGGGTAGAACTGTGCTGCTGGTGTTTTCAGAGGATCAAACAAGGTCCCTAAACCTAACCATCCCCTCAGTGGCTTCTCAGCCCTTCACAACACACTAGAAGGCTGCTAAAAAAAAGTCACTCTTGCCTCATCCCTCCTCGAGTTGGTATGGAAGAAGCATAGAAGGGTCTTTGTTCTGACCAAAACCAATGGAGTAAATTAACCCAGAAAAAAACTCCAGCTCTAATCTCCAAGTAGAAGTTGAAGTTGATTTTATAGGAAAGAGACCAAGAAACCTATGCTCCTCCCTAATTCCTCCAGTTTCACAACACGCACTTCAGCTAGGGCACCTTTGTGGAGAGAAGCCTGACACTGCCAGCCTCCTAATAGGATTCATGTAATTTGAGCAGGGCACAGCAGAAAGCATCTCCCTGTAGAAACCATTCCCCATCTTATTGGTTCGTCTGTTCAAAGAGGCTGTCAGCCGCATGTTTGACAAGACTATGTGTTTTCATTTAGCAATCTTCTGTCCTGCTCTCCTTATTGGGATGTTAGGAGCCAATAAAAGGCGCACAGCATCCTTTTCACCATGACATTAGCCAAGTAACCAATTCTAATTCCAAGATTCAGAGTGATCCCTTCACTAACAAACAAGGCCCTGGAGCTCCCTTGGTTAAGAGGAAGGGTTCTGCAGCACTGAGAGGAGTACAGCAAAGGGCTTGTTCTCAGAAGCCCAGCACACACAAGAGCTTTGGAAGGTTGTATCTCTGCACTTTGGTCTTTGGGTAGTGCCACCTGCTCAGTATCTGTAGTGGTCTGGCTTGAATGGCCCATCTCTTGATAAGCCAAGGTATTTGGCCTGCTTGTCACTCAGCTTCGTCAGCTTCACACACAGTTTATCCAGATGAGCAGCAGCCACAGCTTCATCCAGCTGGAAAACAAAACATTGAGACAAGAATATTAGTGGAACAGAGTCTCATTAGTTCAGGAAGCCACAGTGAGAAATGAATACGTGAAAGCCAACAGCAGCCCTAAGGAGGACTTAACGGACTGACACAGACAAACGGACAGCTCTTTTCCTGCTTGAGCGCAGAGGCACCTGCTTTGAGCACGGAACTGTGTTCAGATGGAAGAGGCCCATATTTTTGACAGAGTCAAGTTAAGCTAAGTGAGACAGGCATCTTAATATAATCAAGCCCATTTCAATCACATTTACACATTCGCATCCATCCAACAACTAAAGAACAGATCAAACTATTCAGAGGTAAAAATATCTAATTTGGTAGAATGGTAAATCCCCAGTCACATTTCCACTACAAAGACACCTGGACATACTAGACTCATTGTACAATTTTGGATAAGTTCTCATAATGGAAAAATGCATCTCCTTTCCAGACATCCCATCTTAGGGAGTACCAAGAAATTTATTCCAGAATCGCTAGTTCAACAAGAATACTAGTATCTATTAGCATTGTCTCCATGAAGAATAAAGTCAAGGTGGGGCTGTAGGACATAGGCTCAAACTCAAGTGACTGAAAAACATGTAAAGTTACAAGACAGTCAAGTGCTACAGAGATCACTACAGAAGAGTCAAAAAACAAACAGTAAAATGGCAAGCTAGCTGCTATGTCAGAGGCGAATGTACAGCCATAAAGGATATTTCAAGACAGAAAGGACAGCACTAAGAAGGGATCAGGTGCTGCTGAGTTACAACAGAAGGCCAAGTTTGATGGCCATTTGTAATTCCTGCAAAATATAAGTAATCATTGCTAAGGAAACAGATAAGGTAAGTTTAAATTCCAGCAGCATGGGAAAGACTGGCAATATTTCCCCCATATTAGTCAAATAGATGAGAAAGGTCGCAATATTTGAAGGGCAATAAATCAACAAAACAATCAAGGGCCAGATGATTCAATAACTAGTCCTAGATCCCCCCCAAAAGGGAGCATGGTAACAAGCAACTACTCTGAAGTAATCCCATTGTAATGGACCAGGTAAAAAGCCACATCTATGCAGAGTATAACACACTGCAGCTCAACCTGCTCTGAGTAGAGCTGCCAACATCTCTTGAGAACTAACACAGCCAAAGATGTACAAGACAATTAAAAAAAGATGAAGTGGTTGAAGAACATGGAAACGAACCATGAAAGCTACGAAACACTACACGAGAGTCAGGAAAATCACAAAAGAAAGAAAAGCTAACTGGGATGACTGTGTTTTTAAGGGAAACAAGTATCTAAGCTTAGTAGATCCTGCCAGGGGAAAAAAAGAGGAGGGTTAAAAATTGAATGCATATCTGGTTGACTAGACTGATGTGAAGATCTGATAGGTGCATATTTCCAGCAAGTTTAAGACAGATTACACCCACTTGAAAAGGAGCCGAGTCCCTGATGTTTCCCAGATCAGGTTCTCAAACTGCAGCAGAGATAAGCTGTTTCACAGCTGCATCAGCTTGGGGACTTCAAGATTTAGATAAAAAGGTACACAGACTTAGATGAAGGTAAGTGACACTCTTACCACAGAAATCAGACAGCTGAGCATAAGGATGGACAGATTCGGTGCCAAGAACATGGACACAAGTTTGCCTACATTTCTGGGAACACATATTGCAGAAATGTGTGCATGATCATCAAAGCAATACTCTCACAGTCAAAGTGCAATGTAAGGTACAAATTTTACATTTGGACCTCAAAGCTACTACACAGAACAAGGAAAGATACGAGCCAGAAAATTATCAGAGAAAGCTGTTGTGTCCATCTTTTGTTGGTTCTGACCAGGCAACTGCTTTATTCTTTGAAATTCTCTATGGAGAGCAAAGGGTAAAAAGAGCATTTTGTCACAGTATATGAACCTGATAAGATCACTGCCATGTGCTCCACTAACATGCAACTCTAACTCACTCGTCTGGGCATTACTTCTCATTGCCAGTTCAAGTATGCTTACTAAAAATTGTTATTCAGGAAGAGGATGAAGCCACATTTTATTAGCAACATTAGACTATAATTTTTGAGAGAATTGTCAATGAAATTTTTCCTTTGAAGATTATGTGTCAGCTTGCCAATCGACTCCTACACTGTATTCCTGGTATGCTCTGCTTGATCATTAATGGATGGTTTTGGAAGCTTAAGTCCTTCAGCAAACACTTCATAAGTAAACATGAACACACACACACTCTACTTTCCAAACGAAAAGTATTTTCACATTTAGTGTCACACCTGGTTACATTCCAAAGGCAGTGGGATTTAAATCCAGTGTTTTTCAATGACCATCTCACATTCTCAGGCTTGTTTTGGAAAATTAAAACCAGGTTAGTTTTATAAAAGGAATTTGTGAGTTGTGACATGATCCAGATTTTTCCAAGAACAAAGAATGCAGAGCAGTTTAAAGGGAAACCTGAGGGAATCTGTCATTAATATTTCATGAAGCTATTAGGACCAGATTGTGATAAGCTCTGCTCAGGTGCAAATGGGACCCAGACTATCAGCCACAGTAAACGCGATTCCTAGTCTCACACCAGCTTCAACTCTGCCCCACTAAACTTTGCTGCTAGAAAGGAACGTGAAAGCTTGCTGTAAATGCTGACATTCAGAAGGAACCAGTTGGTTGGGAGAAGCTCCCTGACTACCCTGAGGCAACACAGGGCTCCCCAGCACCTTAGGTAAGAGCCTCAGGTCAAGCTAAAGAACGACTGGATGTTCCTCATCGCATGGAAAAACCTCTACACTGAAAGGGTTATTAAAGACTGGCACAGGCTGCCCAGGGAAGTGGTTGAATCGCCATCCCTGGATGTATTTAAAAGCCATCTAGATATGGTGCTCAGGGACATGGTTTAGCAGTGGGCCCGGCAGAATTAGATAACAGCTGGAATTGATCTTAAAGGTCTTTTCCAGCCATAGCGATTCTATGTAACAGACAAGTCCTTGTTCTGCACAACAGGTTAGCCACAAAAAACGGCCCACTTCAGACTCAGCATCACCAACACCAAACATTCTCCGAGGGACAGATCTCCCTGCAACAACAACATTCAGTAGGAAATGAACTCAAGCACAAACAGAACAAATCCATGTGATCACATCAGAAGTTGGCTTCTTTACAAGTTTGCATCATTCCGCTATTCTAACTCACCTTCTTTGGCAGGAAATGGACTCCGACAGAGTATTTGTCACTATTGGTCCACAGCTCGATCTGTGCCAGCACCTGGTTGGTGAAGGAGTTGCTCATAACAAAGCTAGGGTGACCCATGGCACAGCCCAAGTTGACCAGTCGGCCCTCTGCTAGCAGTATAATGTGACGGCCATTCCTCAGTGTATAGCGATCCACCTGGGTGAGGAAAAGCAAAAGCAGTGCAACGTCAGGGCAAAAAGAGCATTTTAAATCATGCAAAGCTTGGTGGCCTTTCTCCCCACATCACCAATTCAGCAGTGGGCTTGCAATGCAGACTTTGACTACAGTTGAGACACCCTTCCCTCGATTCCCAGCCAGTGTTTGCAAAGCCTGTAGCTATTCTGGACATCACACAACATGAATCTTAGCATCTACTTCTATTTAACCACTTATGCAGTTGTTCTGGTTTTTCCACACACACGTTGTCTCAGATGGCTGTGATGGGGACCACGATGCTAGCGGCAAAATGCAGTTCACGTATGCCTAATTGTAACAACGGGTATGGAGAGACAGGGCAGAAGAGGGAACACCACTGCACGCAACAGCCCACAGCCTTTGTATCTAACACAGGGGTAAGAGCCAGAGTCCTCAGCCTACTGAAACTGCTCCCCTGTAATTCCTCCCACTTCCATAAGGGCAATGCTTTACAGAATAAGAATCATAGAATGGTTTAGGTTGGAAGGTACCTTAAATATCATCTCGTTCCCACCCCCCTGCCATGGGCAGGGACACCTCCCACCAGCCCTGGTTGCTCCAAGCCCCGTCCAACCTGGCCTTGGACACCTCCGGGGATGTGGCAGCCACAGCTTCTCGGGGCAACCTGGGTCTGTGTCTCACCACCCTCAGAGTGAAAAGTTTCTTCCTAACATCTATTCTAAATCTCCCCTCTTCAGCTGTCCTAGCTTCTGGTGTACTCTCCTTTGCTCTCAGGGGGCCAAAGACATGGTCCTCCACACAGACTGATTTCCAAGCTACACTGGGGACAACAGGACTCTGCACACAGAATCAAACTCAGATGGCTTAAGGAGATGGTCTTCAGCTATACGAGTCCCACATAATTCAGAAGATAACGTCATTTGATATGTGCCTCAACAGTCTGGGCCAGATTGGGCTCCTGCAGTGTTAAAATTAACTCTGCTTCTCCTTTGCATCAGTCACTAGCTCGTCTCTCCCCCGCCTTCACCCCTGTAGTGAGTTACAATATTAAAGCCTAGAATGAAATGCCAATATGACCTGTGAGTTACAAGACTATTCAGTATTCACTGCTATTAATTACTCATGTCAAACCAAGCACATGGGAGTAGAGCAAACCTTTGGAAAGCCTTAGAAGATAATCAACAACCAACTTTGACAAAGGTTAATGCTTTAGAAAAGTCCATTTATCTTACGCTGTCATAGCACAGCAACTGTGAAAGCCCTAAAAGGGTCCCTGCCCACAGCTGTATTTATACTTTTAGTCTCAAAAGTTATGTAGTATGAAGCAAGACACATTACTTCCAGTTTTATTCTTAAAGATTTGGACTTTTATTCTTAAAGCCATGTGGGATGAAGCATTAATTGCAACAATACCATCTTCTGAAAAAACACCGTTCTGCAGATCCTTAAGCAGAGATGTAATAAGTGACTCGATAGAAACTATTTTATTAGAACAGGTATTTTGCCTTCAGAGCAGGTCTGTGCCTCTACCCATCTTCCCCAGCTATGCTTCAATCGCACCACTATTTTCTACTCCTTGGGTTCATGTAACAGATTATTATGTTTTCAGCACAACATATGCAGACAGTAATCACCTCAAACAGAAGCCCTAAATAACATTCTTAATTTCTCCTGTCCAAGAGCAGTACAACAAGGTAGGGTTAGTAACAATGCTCTCCACCGAGCAGCTGCAGTGTATCTTATGGATGCTGATTCTCCATTGTGGACCATCAGTGAAAGTGCTCAGCCCTCCCAAAAAATACCACAGGGGCTATCACAAGATTATGGGAGGAAGTAATGAAACAAAGAAGGAAGCAGCCAGAAAGCAGAAAGCTAAAACCCCTGAGAACAGCTACAATATTACTTATATTTAACATTATGTTCACAGATTAAGCTACTACAAGGTAGCAGTTAAGTAGCATTTCAGCTTCAAAGTCTGAATCTGGAGGGGCAGTTAGATGTCAAAATATTATGTCCATACAACATCCACACAACTTGCACCTGGACAGCTGCTGGCTTGTGCATGGGATCACATACCTTTGTCGATCTGCTGACATGACTCATCCAATGCACAGGGTAATGCAGAAAATGCAAATTAATGTCTTTGCACAGAAATAGATACAAAATAGTAGTGGTAGCAGCAGAGGCTTAAGTTAGTGCTCTGCAAACACATCTCATCTATGAGCACATAAACAGGCTGATTCATAAGCTCAATAAATAGCTACAGAAGTAGAATTCAAGTTATCCAAGCATTAAGTTCACCTCCACACATATACAAATGCCTCCTCCCTTTCCCCATCGGCATTTAGCTTGCTCTGGACTTTCTGGCTGCTTTGCACTTCCCTCCACACCACGATAATATGAATAATCTACTTTCAGAACCAAAGCTCATTGATCCCACCCTGACCTTTCCTTCCTGGAGTTGAGTTTGTGCTACACACCAGCCTCCAATACCAGACAGCAGCCGAGCAGAACTGCGGTGCAAACCCATACTCCAAACAACCGGCCATCTTTTCTGTAATGAGCCTACTACCTCCTTAACTGTACTTTGAAAGCAACAGACGAGTCAGAATGGTACAAAAAGATGTTTTCCTTTCCCAAGCATTAAACATCTCTTACACCAGCTCACCACTATGTAAATGGATACCATACGGGTACAGAAAACCACCACATTGGACACATTCACAATTACTCTGTACCTCTAGCTGAAGTTGAGCAACCCTCAGCTCTGGTATTAATCCCCTGATCAAGAGACAGATGTCTTCAGAGGATGTTACAGATTCTTGCTCTTGTACCATATTCCCCTCCCTGCTACAGGAGAGCGAGAGAAAAAGCAGCCAGGTCTTAACAAAAATTTGAATATTTCAAGAGTTTTAAGAGAGCTAGTATTTGGTATTATAAAACGTGGGATACCTCACCCAAAATTTGATGTGAAAAAACATGGGTTATTTTAAGGATAAGTGCAAGATCTCACACCTTTAACTCTAGATTGAGATCCCTGTGAGGCCAAAACACTGGGGACAAGATGACCACAGACGTGTCCCTTTGAATCTGAGCAACAAAACTGAGAAACCAGCAATGGCCTAAGTAGCAAACTAGTAATTTCCTTCCTAGATTAAGAGCAATTCCATCAATTAATGTAATGACTCATCACTGCTGCCCTGAGAAAGGTCCCAAAACATGCAAATTCCCATGAAGGTGGTGAGGGACAGAAGCTA
Organism: Pluvialis apricaria; assembly: GCA_017639485.1. Classification (NCBI taxonomy): domain Eukaryota; kingdom Metazoa; phylum Chordata; class Aves; order Charadriiformes; family Charadriidae; genus Pluvialis; species Pluvialis apricaria. The sequence continues at coordinate 1,884,858 of CM030021.1, read as the reverse complement.
CAAGATACCTCCTGGTAGCTTGTTTCTAAAGCTAAAGTTAATGGATGTCCTGGACGAGTTAAGCAATTGCAACACATTTCTACTCAATAATGCCTTTTAGTTTGTTTCAAAAGCAGAATCTGGGGCTCTAAAGTCACATTTTGCCTCCCAGTCCTGCCTCTCCCCCTTTTGAAACGAGTAAGCTTTTAGGATGTGTACCAGTCCACTCTTGCTCAATTGCGCAGCCACCACGGCAGTCAGGCACAGGGAATGAAAATAAGGAATAAGGAAGCTTTTACACAGCAGAACTTGTTCACGTAACACCTGCTCAGCAGGCACCTCCTCACCTTGTCATGCAGGTCTGAAGTCTTTAGGGACAAGAAATCCAAACGGACACAAAACAGAGCACAGGGGCATATCACCAGAGTGCAGCTATGTATAGCATTAAATACACCAGCAAGAGTCCAACTGGAGATTCAGACTAGTTAACAGGGCTTCAGATTCACTGCTAGAAGTCAACAAAACCCACGTACTAACCCGAGTCAGGGACCAGCTTTTATTGGGCTTGCCGATGCACACATCTATAGGTCATCCTCACTTCAGTAAAGCTTCAAACATGTGGAATGGCCACATGAGATCAGATTTACTGGTTACCAGGGGCAATCAGTACATGGGTAAGGAAAAGTACAAGAACAGCCCAAGGGTAAAGTGCTATTTCCCCCCGTAAATCCTCTCAGCTTCAGCTATCTGCGCATCCAGCTGAGACAGAGGGGATCCACTCAGGGCTGTCAGAAACACCTTGTACAAGCTTTAGCTAATGACTTTTAAGTAAACACAACTTGTGGCACCCAGAGCACACTCAGCAGCTATTTTCACAGCTTCCGCTCTGTGAACGGGCATCTCCTTTGCATCACTCTGAACATCCTTCCTTGGGACAGCAGCAGTTTAAATAACAGATCAGAGAGTTTCAAGGTAGCAGGTAGGTCTTCAGCATTAAACCATATCGACAACTTTAACCCTAATTCCATCCTTTTGAAAAGACAATATTCTGCTTTTAACCAGAAACTTGTTACACTTTTCATACCTTGGACCTGCATCTCATTGCACCTAATACGTCTGTGACAGACTGACTCCTTCAATAGAGAGTATATAAAGAAAAAGGCACTACTACCTCCGCTAAGTGACACAATTTTTCATATGGACTTTAAGCACCATGTTGAGTGACCATGTGCAGGCAGTTTGTATGTTACCATATTAACATCCAATTTAGCCTTCAACAATGTTTACTTTTTGAGCAGACCCAGTTTTAGATTTCAAACCCAAGCTAGCAGAAAGCGAGCAGCTAGCTGCAGGCTCCTCTAGGAGATGAGCTGTTGAGCACAGTCAGCTCCACACTAAGGGCACAGGCAAGAACAGACTTGAACGTAGCAAGAAGTTGAGGGTATAACTTCATACCTAGTTGAGCCCATGTGGAGTGTCCCAACAGCAAACAGAATACTGAAAAGACTCTCACAACTGCTTAGGAAGAGTTTGATGTGGGCGGCCAATCAGCCACAGGGGAATTATGAGAGTTGGAAGGGCAGATTGGGATCTACTAAGACATATGCTTGGGTGTGGTGTTTTTAAAAAAGCAGAAAACCTGTCCCAGAAACCTGCTATCAGCAAGCACACTCCCTCTATAAAAAGTAGAAGCCCCGTGCCAAGTCAGACAAAGCCTAGTTTGCTTTATGTTCTCCACCAGTGCTGGTGTTACAAAACAGTTTTGATTTAGTTTAGTTTTGTTTTTCTGCTTTAGGAAACAACTGAATAGTTGAAATTTAGATTCCTATTTCCCTGTGTAGCTACAGCCATAGGTTGAAGTAAATATATGGTGGGAATGCAAGCTGAGCAAGGATAAAACATCTCGCCTTGTCTGCCCACATGGAGACTTCTGGTCTACACAGGTTTCTAAATTGAAGCCACTAAGTCTGGAAGAGAAGTCTGAGTTTGGCAGAGCTCCAAAGAGGCTTTCCTGAGGCTTCGGCCTCCAAGTTAAAAAAAAAATGCTTTGAAAACAAGAGGTGTGAAATTTTTCAAACCTTGACAGAATCCCAGAAGACATTTGCATGAGATTCACTCTAATCCTGGCACTCTGCACCAAGACCAAGATTGTTCTGGTACAGAACAGTACACAATCAAGCAGATTCCCGAGAGGAAATTCAGATAAGCCACCAGGCAATCTATGGGCCTTCTTAAGCTATAAAACTTCTTAAGTTTTATATGGTCTCTAATGATCTGTTTTGCATTCATCATCTAAGTTTGCTTTTTAAAACTGAGTTATAGCACTGTTTTCAGCTGAGGGCTATCAAAAAAAAAAATCACGTTTCCATACCTCCTCACCATACCCCAAACAAAGCCGACTTCCTATATGGAATGAACTTGATGCAATTAATTGTCTACACACACACCACTGAAGGGTAGGCTCCTGTTTGGCAAGGAAGTAGAAACATGTGGAGAAAGATGCATCTGTACCAGGCACCTCTCACCAGATACCACGCTGTACACTTGGCCACTGGCTGGAACCAATTGCTTTAATATCAACACAAGAATACAACATTCTGCTTGTTCCAGGTTAATCGGAGAAGAGCAGAGCAGAATCTCCATTCTGATCAGCCCAGAACAACACTGGCTTCCAAGAAAGCCAGAAACACAAAGTACCTGAACAGAAATAGTCCCCTTTCTGGAAACAGACACTGAGTAGTTATTGCTTCTTTCTAGCAAGAGAGCTTGTGCGGGGGCTGTCTCACCTGAGGTTTAACATTCACCGCCTCTACTGCATTTTCATTCAGCCACTTTGCATCAACTTCCACATCAAAATGGCCAATATTACACACTATGGCATCATCCTTCATCTGCTCGAAGTGCCTGGAAAAAAAAGTTTTATCAAAAGTTAGTGAACAAAAAAATTTTTTCTTCAGCATCAGAAAATGTTCTGGTCCATAGCTCTGCTTAAGGAGAAATGAAAAGTGCCTGGGTCACTGACTGCTTTTCACTCAAGGTGTGTTGGTCTGGTAATCTTCCAGGCACATGAGGTCTACTGGAAAAAACTCTCAAGCTTCTAGGGAAGGACACTTCCCAAGGATATAAGAGGCTATTGGAGAGAAAATATTTTCCCAGTATGGAAAGCAAAACTATTTTGTTTAATTGGTCAAAACTGAAATACCCACAGCTATTCACTTTCCTACACAGAAGAAATCATTTTCTTCATGACTTTAAAGTTTCCAGCAGTTTTACATCTCTACAGACTAATGGCCTCATCTCCTCCCACTTAATCTGACCTTCCACTACAACATGTACAATCATAATAGCAAAGATAGGAATGAATTTGTGTAGAATGGAGCGGCTATAAATTGAGATCTAAGAAGCGATAACAAAAAGACCGCAGGGTAGTTTATTGAGAACAGGCTAGTTTCAAGTCCGCTATGTGTACTCACAGATGGAATCACTTTCAACCTTTATGTTTCAACCTTTACCTACCTCCTCCTCTGCTCACATTCATTTATCCTAACACAGATTTTAGCCCTGATGCTCTCATTCTCTGAAAGTCTATCTGTCCCTCTACACCTTCTGTTTCTCCATCATTACATGCTGTAAGACAGGAACAATGACAACATTCAACAGAACTGAAAAGACCAAAACCCCAATTTCTCACTAAATCAATGCCAAATCCTGATGTCCAGAAATGAGACTGTGTGCTAACTCTCACCATACTGCTGTAAAATCATAACTGTAGTTTAAAAAATCTAACTGTACAGGTATACTTTTGCTAAAGCATGTGGCTAGCAGCCCATACCTGCCCTGAACAATGTCAGTGCAGCCGGTGGTGGTAACAAAGATATTGCCTTCTCTGCAGGCCTCCTCCATGGTTGTAACTTCATAACCTGAAAAGAAAGAAAATTATTATTCTACTCAACTACCAGCACATATTAAAAAATGGGCTACAATATTACAAGTAGACAATTAAGGAGAAAGAATAAGAGAAATCTGTGCCAACACCTGACCTATGGAGGATGCAAAGCAGTGGGCATACTTGTCTTACTAAAGACCAAGATAGCACAAAAATATCTATCCCTTGCCTGTTTCCAATCTGTAGATCTATACATTCAATGTCTTGTGTCCATAGGTGTATCTGGCACAGCACTCAGGCTGGATTCAGGGGGTCAGGTTTGCAAAGGAAAGTGCACCCACAACACCTGCAGGCTCTAACCAGGTATGAACAGAAATGGGATAAACTGGTACTAAGAAGCATAGTTACACAAGGCACCCACAGAAGAGAAGGAGCACAGCTTCCAGAGCATGCCATGAGCACAGCTGGAAAGGCAGACAGCACGGCACTGCTCTCCAAAAACTTACGGTGTTTTACTGTGGAGATATCCTAGTGAAGTCTTAACCCACACTTGAGGTTAGAGTTGCACACCTCTAAAGAACCCATTCCAAACCAGCCTTACGGCATTATGAAATGGGGGCCTTACCCCACTATGGTCTCTATAGTCTTGACTCCAACACATCTTCAAGGCCTATACTAATAAACGCCTTCCTTAACTGCAGGGAAAGAATTCCTACAGTTAAACTGGAGTCGCCTCTACCTCAACAGGGACAGGGCTGAAACCCATAATCACTTATTGCTGTACACTGACATGCAGAGACCCCCACCAGATGTATTAATTTCTGCATCTCCTTCCAGTTCTCACCTTCCATGGCTGCCTGCAGTGCGTTGATGGGATCAATTTCAGTGATGATGACTCTGGCTCCAAAGCTCCGCAGGGCCTGAGCGCAGCCTTTGCCGACATCACCGTAACCTGCCACAACTGCTACTTTTCCAGCAATCATGACATCTGTAGCACGTTTGATGCCATCAATGAGGGACTCTCTGCAACCATAAAGGTTGTCAAACTTGCTCTGAGGAAGAAAAAGGAGGAGCAGTTTCAAAACAGGTTAAAGTCACTCAAGTAAAAATTCCTTAGAGAAACAAAATGGACTCATATGCAAGTACTACGTACCAAGAGGCTGACAGTCAGCTAAATAGTTTAACCACAGTGAGGGATGGGAAGAAGACAACCTGGCTTAATGCTTTTATTTATCGAGTTTCAATCTATACAGTTACACCAGATAACAGGCTTCAGCACATCCCTGGCAAGAAGCATTTCATAAATATGTTGCGTTTACTGACTAAGGCATAGACATGTTAAAAACTTGTTAGAGGTAACCTGAATTTAGTAAGTAAAAGCACAATTACTACATACAGACATAGGTCCGAGTTCCTTAACCAGATATTCACCAGTTGTCTGCTGCCATTTATCAGACAATGAACTGAACCAAGTGCCGCAGGTAGGCAAAGAACACCAGCAAAATATCTGGCCAAATGGTTAGCACATTCTTATCTTTGCAAGACACATGCACCCTGCAGAAGCAGCAAGCTGCCCACATCAACCATGAGAAATTAGTTCCTGCAGCCCAGGAAGATCAAAATTCATCTTCCCCCAGAAAGAGTTACACTAACACTGCCAGACCCCACAACATCTACAAAAATCCAGCAAGTGGCCATTCACAATGCCAGTCATTACAACAAAGAACCCCTGGATTTCATCTCCTAATGCCCCACCACACAACATCCTCCTCCTGTAACATTAACACATGAGCTTAACAGCCAGCCCTCCAAATCAAAATTCCCTTGCTAAGCCACATGTCCACTTGAACATCTTCCTAAACTCAGAAACACATATTACTGTACTGATTTTTGTAATGCTCCTCCCTCTTTTCTCCTTGGGCCCTTTGTTTTGACAACAGGGATGGGCTTTATGAACAGATTGGATTATCTGAACAGTTACAGAAGCCAAGAATTTTAAAAAAATCTGGCTACCAAAGTTGCACTGTGCTTCCCAAGGCAGGGGTATGAAGAACTCACCACTCACAGCAAAATTCTGGTCTCAAAGGCTGCCCTGTGCTTTCCACAGCTTTACGTCACCAATCAATTCTTGCTTTCACTTAACACAGGTAGCACTCTGTCTGCTATATGCAATCTTAAGACTCCATACACAGATGTGAGTAGGGGCACTGGTCTTTCAAATGGGACCTACCTTGCAGCTATGGCTGGTGCCACCTAGCATGTGTAAGGTGATGTTACAGTTTGGTTTTCAGTCTACAGCTTACAACTGTAAAATTTTTTATAATAAAAAATTGCAAAGTCCATACATAAAAAAGTTGCAGCTGTGAGTCCAATGCATTATCTGAGTGAATTAAAAGGTACAGTGGGATACTGCTCCCAGCCTCAGAAGCTGGCTGAGGATTAACATGTAAGAAGTTATACTTCAGATCCAGAGGTTCCCGAGTCAGTGCCCATCTTATCACAGGCACATTTGCCATTAATATTTCAGAAAGTTTGTGTTACCAATCCTTCAAATTCCAAAGCTAGTGCCAGCTGGTAATCCTCTTTACTCCTCCAGCAGATTTTCCTCGCAGTATAAGCCTTCTTATGCAGGAAAACAGCATGGTCAGATTTGATTCCTCATCACCAAATCCCCCATTTGCAAGCAAAGCCTTCCAGGTGCTTGTGTATGCCCGTGCAGGCAAGGTAGCAGGGTGGCAGATGCAGACATCTGTCCACCCAAAAATACATTTGAGTGGCAGGAGGGAAGAACAGAACTGGATGCTGCCTGCCTTCTCTCTCCAAATACTAGTATAGGAACCTGGCACCAAGTGAAAATATCAAACTGGAAGAGCAGAATTTGTCAGCTCAATAGCGTGTCTTCCTGGGGATCTGCAACTGTGGTCAGTACAAATCTTTCACTACATAAATACCAAACAGTGCTTGAAAATAAGCACTTGTTTGGCACTAGAATAAAGTGAGCTCAACCCAAATCCACTCAAGATGCTTTTTTTAGAAACATCTGAATTTCCAAATCTACTGAACAGTATTAATAGTTATTATGCAGGAGGCACAAATCTAGGTGAAAAGGATGCAGAGAAACAGGCTTCGTCCAAGACCAACTGGATTCAAGCCCACTAGCTATGAAATAAAAATGCCAGATGCATCTTTGTGAGCAGAAAGGAGATACTCTTCAGATAGTAAAGTGCAGAGAAAGCAGGCCAAACAGTGAGAACTGCCATGCCCAACAGGATAATGTTAGTATAGTAACTTGAATAGATTTAGCAACTAGATTTAAAAAACATTTAGATGCATAAACATTAAGTACGCCTGAAATTCCCACTACAATTCATCCGCATCCAAAAAGCATCAGCACCCTTTAAACACCATTCCCCCTCATCCCTCAATTCAACAGGATTTGTCTCAGGAAGCAGTAATACAGCTAAGCAAGGAATAAATTCCTCCTGCCGTATCCCCCGCAACTGCTGCGCACAGAAATGCCTTGTCAGATCAACAGACCTTTACCAGCCACAAGCTCATGTAGGTCACACTTTTTCAGCTGGTACCTGCCACCTACCTGTGGGCATTAAGCTACTCAGAACGAGGACATGCCCCTTGCCACAGGAACTGACTGTATCCCAGGAGCCATAGTTTCCAAAGGTGTTTTCACATCATTAAAATGTGGAAGAATGCATGTCCTCACATACAAAAAAAAACACCAACCTTGATGTTTGAAAACAAGGTATTTACAATGGCATGTGCCATTAGAGATATCATGGGCTCATTTCAAGGATATAGTGAAAATACATTCAACACCAGGACAAGAATAGTTCAGCAAGAGGAATACTTGCTACGGGAATGACAACATCCCAACACCAAACTGGTCAGACAGCAGAACATAGAAGAGCTCTAGCTGCATTACCTTGGTGACGGAGTCATTAACATTGATAGCTGGCACTTTCAGCGTCCCATTGGCCTTCATCTTGTACAGGTTGTGAACTCCGGTGGTTGTCTCTTCTGAAATACCTCTAATTCCTGTGGGGAGAGTAAAAGGATTCAACTTAGTTGGAGTTAATGCTGCTGCAAACCAATGCATCCAGGTGATGGGAGCATCCTCCAGAGGCCTAAGTTAAAACAAACCCTTTGCAGGAAGCAAGGAAGAGATGAGAATCCTCATTTGGATCCTCAAACCAATTTCTTCTCCCACATTAAAAGAATAGGACAAAATATTCTTTGGAAAAATGGAAGGGACCAGCTCTCGACCAGGGAATCAGGAAACACCCCACTATTTTCTCACAATATGATCAAAAAATCTTCTGCAGAAAGGGTAAGATGTTCACCTCAGTGATGTTTCTACAGCCTAGTCCATTCTTGCAAGGTGGCTTGAAAGGAGGTAATACCTAGGTAAATTTAAAGCACCCAAATCAACTGAAAAAAGTAAAAAAAGATGACTGTTCACCATTCCCAATCCTCCTGTTGTAATCAACTTCAGCTCTGATTAAACAGCTGACACCCCCCAAAATCTGGATCCTAGCTACATGAAACTTCAGTTTCACAGGTGTTACTAGCACAATCCAAAAACATTATTTCAAATATATCCTTGTTTGAAAACAGTCCAGCAGACTGCCTAGAAACACCAACATTTTATAGTGGACTAAGATCCTGATAACGCAGGAACTGTCACGGTGTTACCTGGCTCCACGTTACACTGAAAAGCCAAAGCTGTAAAGGCACCCCCTCCTTTAAGGGTCCTGACTCTTCGTGGACCTTTCGACAGCAGCCAGTTGTTCAGAAGTGGCATCACTGCGCATGACTTCTGGATTAACTCTCCTCTCTAATGTTCCAATAATACCTCATTGATAATACCCAATTACTTAGAAAGCCTATCTGCACAGAGAGGTACACAATTTATGACCATCAGAATAAATCTGAAACTAAACTATCCAGTTTGGCTGAACTTCCACTGGAGAGGATATGGTAATTACATTTGTTCCTTAAGGACTGGAGGCATACTGCAAGACAATTATTTTGTTGAAGTATGAACTACTGGGGGAAAATAGAGGAATTCTGTTAAATCACGATGAAACCACCAACACAAGCAACATCTCTATAGAGATCCATGTGGCACTTGGAGCTAATTCAGATTCACAAAAACAGAGAAAATATGAAAACAATGAATACCAAGTTCTACATACACCAAAGACTTATGCAGAGAAGATATCGCCCCTCCAGGCAAGTGACCTCTCACATTGAGCTCAGAATAAAATTGAAAGGATACTCATAAGCAAGATAATTTTACAGCCATTTTGGTAGAAAAACTCTGAGAAATAAGCATTCATATTGTTCTGTTCGGGCTCCTTTACTGATGAAGTAGGTGACAGCCCAGGTTATGCTATGTGAGTGCACACAGACAGAAATATTGCTCCTTTTCATGTCATTTTTCTTAATTTCTCTCCGTCACTGTATAACATACAATCACTCCCAATTGCTACATGTATTTTTTTACCCACACTCTATCCAGAGCCCTCCTAGCATTTCAAGGAGGTGAGCACTAGCCTGCCTATTTCACAAGCGGCAAAAGCAGAGGGGCCAAAGATCACCAGCCAGCGGCAACGGCAGAGCTCCTCAACCACATCCCACACACCTCCTCAGCAGCCAGTATTACTTTAGGGATGGGCAAGTGGCAACAAACAACAATAACCCCCAGCAAAATTCCCCCAAATTATTTATGTAGCCCATTAATTCTGGGTGAGAGAGAAGCGTCCAAGTGTCACCACCTCCCCAGCCACCAAGATCTACAAGAAGTACACAGGACGGGATGAATAACGGGAGAATCACCTCTCTGAACAGCACACAGAACAGTCATCACTGCTGGGAGCAGCAGCAGCACAGCCCAAGGTGGGAACAGGAACAAAGCAAAAGAGATCAACACCTCCAGCTGAGCAGCTGGCTTTGCCCAGAGGACAAATGAAGAGGTCAGCCACCCGACAGGCCTGAGGGCTCCAAGGAGGCTCCTTGAGGCCTCACCAAGACCCTGGAAGAGCACTGGAGGGCAGGAAGGCCAGAGCACATGCTTCAGACCCACAGGTACATGCGCCCTCTGGGCACCCAGGGGTGCTGTGCCTCCCAGGCATGGGTCCCTAGCGGGTACCCACACCCCCTGGGCACCGTGCCTCCTGGGCAAGGTTCCTCAGCAGGCACCTTCACCCACCGTGCACCCAAGGGTGGTGTGCCTCCCGGGCACAGGTCCCTAGCAGGTGCCTGCACGCTCTGGGCACCCAGGGGTGCCGTGCCTCCCGGGCACAGGTCCCTAGCAGGTGCCTGCACGCTCTGGGCACCCAGGGGTGCCGTGCCTCCCTGGGAGAAGGCGAGCAGGTGCTTTGCCCCCGCCACTTTGGGTTTCATCTGCCCAGCTGGAACAAGAGCCACGGTGACAGCCACCAGGCAGCGAGGGGCTCGGGTCACCCCCCGGGGGGGGTGTGTTGAAAGAGGGAATCCCAGATTTGTAGCAGAGCCCAATTAAGCGCCAGAGAACAAAGCCGGCAGAGCTCCCCCCGCCCCCCCCCCGCCGCGGGGCTGTCCGCTGCCCCCCGCGCGCAGCTGGCGGACACGTGCCCCGCCACGATCCCCGCGCGCGCCCCCCGCCCGCGCTGCGCGGCGCAACACCGCCCCCCAGCGGCGCCGCCGAGCGCCGCCCGGGCCGGGACCGCCCCCCCCCGCCGGGAGACGGGAGCGGAGCCCCCGGCGGAGACCGAGTCCCGGTCAGATCCACCCCACCGCTTAAACCGCTGCGAACTGAGGTAAGCCTGGATGAGCTACAGAGGGCGGGAATCACTGAATAAGGGTTCGGGTGGAAGGGACCTTGAAGACCATCCAGTCCCACCCCCTGCCCTGGGCAGGGACACCTCCCACCAGCCCAGGGTGCTCCAAGCCCCGTCCAACCCGGCCTTGAACACCTCCAGGGATGGGGCAGCCACAGCTTCTCGGGGCAACCTGCGCCAGGGGATCACCACCCGCACAGTGAAAAATTTCTTCCTAATATCTAATCTAATTCTACCCTCTTCCAGTTTAAAACCACTACAACTTTGGCTTAAGTCTCCGAGTGCGATTCAAAGTGGATTTTCAAACCAGAATTTGTACTGATGTCTCAATGAAGTCTCAAGACAGAGTCAGACCTCCCTTTCTCTTCCCAGACCACCAGGTAGAAGCACTGGCACTCTGCATCACACGAAGGAAATGAGACCAACAACACTAGAAAGAAATAGAGCTTGATTAGACAAATTTATCATGGAATCATAGAATCATTAGGGCTGGAAGAGACCTTTAAGATCATCAAGTCCAACCGTTATCTAACTCTACCAGGCCAACTTCTAAACCATGTTCCTGAGCACCATATCTAGACAGCTTTTAAATATATCCAAGGATGGCGATTCAACCACTTCCCTGAGCAGTCTGTGCCAGTCTTTGATAGCCCTTTCAGTGTAGAGGTTTTTCCTAATGTCTAACCTAAACCTCCCCTGGTGTAACTTGAGGCCATTTCCTCTTGTCTTATCAGTTGTAACTTGTGATAAGAGATCAACGCCCACCTCACTACCACCTCCTTTCAGGTAGTTGTAGATAGCAATAAGGTCTCCCCTCAACCTCCTCTTCTTCAGACTAAACAACCCCAGGTCTCTCAGCCGCTCCTCCTAAGACTTATTCTCAAGACCCTTCACCAGATTTGTCCCCACAGAGGTCCATCTCATCACAGACCTCACACAGAGCCTTCAGGAACTACACTCCACACATGGCTCCCTGCAGAGAGAACAAGTTCAGGCTTTAGCGTATTTAGGGCTTGCTTGAAGGGGGACAGGCCAGTTTAAAGAACATCGCATGATACACAATGAAGCACAGCATCTGCAGCAAGTCTCCTAAAAGCATTGATTTTCTACCTCAGCCACCTAGATCAAGTACAACCATCCCTTTGTAAAGGAAATCCATGGGAGGTCATGGCAGAAACCTCCAGTTCAAACCTGCCCTCTCTGTTCTGGTCTATCTGGCAACCAGGAGACACACTCATCATCCTTCTAGAGCTCTCCAGGCTGACATTTCTAAGCTTAGCAGGTCATCTTTAAAACTGCATAAGCCAACCTCATATCATGTACACCAGCCTCCTTTCCCTGAAGACCACCCGCCTGCTGCCCCCAGGTGACATCTATAGCTGGTCTAAACCACTTCGCAACTCTGCTAAAAGAACCACTGCCCACACCACTCAATTTCAATGCCTGAGTGACTTAAGTGACTGGAGAACAGCCACAGGCCTATAGCAAGGGAAAGGCTGAATGAAATTGGGAAAAGCCTTGCTAAACACTCACACCTGCTTTGCTTCCCTGTATTTCTTACCTGATCAATGAGTCTGCATCAATGGATCACAAATGATCCAATCTTCTCCATCCTTTCCCAACAGCAGTCTTCTGCACCAATGCCAGACACCTCCCTTGCATGAGTTCAGATGACTTTGTCCTTTGTTCAGCTCAGTTTTCCCCCTCCTACCTCTGGTTATCTTGGTTTAAGGGCATTTAGTTTAGCAGAATAAGCCAGTAGTTCAAAGGCTGTTCTGCCCTCTAACAGCAGCCACAATTAGGGAGAGGGGAAGCTCACTGAGCACTTCCACACAGCTATTTACCACATCTCCTAGCTGAAGTGGACTTGAATGAGTCCTGCTTTCAACAGTTAGCTGCACACCAGGACTGAATCACAGAACTGTAGAATCACAGAACAATTTGGGTTGGAAAGGATCTTTAAAGGTCACCTAGTCCAACCTCCCCTGCAATGAACTAACTTCTACTTAAATTAGAAGCAGCTGAAGCATGGCAGACAGTTCCCTTTGAAATTAGCCCAGAAAACTTTAAATGGCAGAAAGCCTTTAAATGGCAAATGGCACTTTCAGATGCTGCATGCTGAGATGTCTCCTGCGCTCACAAGCCAGTCTTTCCACACACCGGGCACACTCTGCTACGTTACTCTTGTCCTACCTCTCCCCCTAAAGAAGTCAAATATCACCACAAGCCCTTAGGATATATAAGCCTCTATTACCTTCAAGATACCAACAAAAAAAGCATGCTGCACAGCTTCACTGAAGCAGTCTTTGCAGCAAAGGGCTAAGCACAGAGCTCGGTTAAATGAGATTAAGACTCTGACTCAGTGGGTCCCATTCTGGAAGTTTTGCTGTTTCCAAGGAGCAATGCACTGAAAGGTAAGACAGGTCAGGTTTTGTCACCCTCCACAGAGATCAGTCTTGATTAGCTCACTGACCTGCTGCAAGGAGGCTTTTCAACTACAGTCAGCACGGATAGCATACACATTTTGGCAAGGGAAATGTTGACATCCTGCCCAGACTCTAAAAACCCAATGGAAGCACCATTCCTATGAACTTAGGTAGCAACCCCAGGCAACAGGGATGTGTTTTACCAACGGATACCAAAACAGGAGACAGTTCAACAGCCATGGCCCTGCTGCACCATGCTATACTGGTTCCTTCCACACCAGGAGCGCGAGACAAGTAAGAGGGAGCAAAGGGAAGAAAGAAGCAGACAGCAGGAGGGCTGGAAGTGTGAAAGGAGGATGAGGATGAGGACCCCAGGAACAGGGATGCCAACTGAGTTGTTGCGCACGCATGGTCAGGAAACAACCCTGTAAAACAGACGATGAAAATAGAAAATGCATTTTTTGGCCTCTGACAACATCAAGATGACAGGGAGGCATGATCAATTGTGGTATCCCTTGGTATCAAATGGCAGGAAAGCGAGAGGTCATCAGACAGAGAGCAATCTAGGAAGCAAGAGACCTTTGAGAGGATCCCATGGCTGAGCAGACACCAATGAAAGCCACTCATTACAGTTAAGTAACAGATGCTGACTGTTGGATTGCTAATGATATCAGGTTGAGGATGAAGGAGAAAGTGAGGCCTGTCACACAGAATATGTTTCCTCTCTTCCTTGTGCCCCTACCCACATGAGCACATGGATGGGGAGCAGCCCCAAACTCCTCCTCTCACACAGCCCTATCTGTGTCCTGCCACCTCCAGATTCTTTCCCCATGGCTTCCTCTTAAAGCAGTGCAAGAGTCTGAGGAGAGCTGATCTGGCAGGCTTTTACAGCAACCTCACCTCTATGGACCAAGAATGAACATCAGCATACCTCACCCTATCAGTTTAGTTTCCACCCCATACCACCATCCAATTTTCTCCACATCCCAGATCAAACGTGCCCATTAGCAACATTGGTCACCTGTGGCATGCAGCAGCACAGATGATGGACACTGGGAAAGCTAAGGAGAATTGTCACACTTGGCAGGCACAGATCAGCCTGCTACTGCAGGTCATGCCAAATTCCCTTCAGATAAATCTTTTTACATAAACATGTGCTAGCAACACCACACATCCATTTTCAGTTTTACTAACTTACACTGAAGGTAATAAGTCAAAGCGCGAGTCCCAACCCTGACTCCATCAGCATCTTCGCTGACATAAACTGGATGAGTTAATGCCCTGTAGTTTATGTAAGGTAGAAAACTGTTCCCTTTCCAAGAAAGGCTACAGGTTATCGTGACTTCATCCAGAGGTGTGCTAAGAGGATGGGGAAGAAAAAGCCATTAATGTTAAAAATATTAATTGCAAGCAGACATTAAACAATTCTAAAACACAGTCCATTTCCATGAAGCTTTTGGCAAGTCAACAGTACCACTGGTCCTTCTCAGGTAATGGGCACTGTGAAGGACAGGTCACTGTAGCTTGTTTACTACAGAGCAGAGACGGAAACCGCTCCTGCAGGTAAGAGATTGTGGTCTTGGACTGTAAGTAATTCTCGTAGACTCATTCACAGCCTGTTTGTACATGCCTGTCCCTCCTCCCCCACCCCTTTTACACAAGCAGGGAATTCCCGCAGAGACAGACTGCCTAAACAGCCTCCCAGGCAAAACTGTGCCTGACAAAACCAAACACAAATCACCTTTCAAGAGCTGCGGGTATTTGGTATGAACCAGGTTGGTAAGATCTCCACCATCATCCAAAATCATGTTGAGGGGCTGCCCATCCTTGAAGTACAAGGTCTGCTCAATGCACCACAGGTATTCCTCGTCCGTCTCCCCTTTCCAGGCAAACACTACAGGGGAAGAAACACACACAATTAGGCAGTTTCTTACTCAGCATGTAGTAAAGCAGCCAAAGGAAGATTTCATCAGCAGCTCTCAGCAGCAGAGCCAACAGACAGATGATTATCTGTGCCTGCAGGCCAGAAAAGACACCTGCACTGAAAAAAAAAACCTCTGAATGAGCAGAAGTGAAATCACTTTGCATTCTGTTCCAGTCCACGAAATTGGTCAAAGTTTTGAGATGTCACTGCTCTCCTTACTCTCCTTCCCTGTTAAGAGAGAGAATGCAAAGCAAACTAAAGCAGACTCACATCCACAACACCCCACCTGCTCCCCTAATACACCCCACGTTACCAGGAATTAAAAATAGCCACTGGATATGTTGATACAGACAAATGAAAACACAACTCCAGCATTTTCTAGCACAGCAGAAGAGGGACTAGACTTAGCACGAGCTAAGCATCAGACTACAAACTCTTCAGCAACACTGAATTTAAATCCTAGTCTCTAGCACAGGACTAAAATCCAAGCCGCCATGCCTTGTCTGCTCTTATTAGGGCATATTTCTATATCTGTACATTTACTACCAGCAACCTGCTATAACCACTAGCAGCATTTTTGCCTTTCCAGGCATTTCTACTGGCGTCACGCTATACTTGAGCCTCAGCGGCACTCAGCCATTCAAACAGGTATCAGGCATGTGATTTACATACCCTAACATTTGGCTAAATTGTAACATTTTCACTGTTTACACAGAAAACTAACTCTTGAGCCAAAGAGCCAATCATGCAATCGCCCCTTCCGAAGTGTGCATCAGTATCTCATGCTGTATCCAAAGGATCAGCATTCCTCCAAGGTCTCATAAATTCAGTATGCAAAGTGCAATATCAACAAAAAGAGCAAGTTCCACTGAACAAGGATACCAAGGGCAGAGGTCAAAAACATAGACAAACACTCCACCTGTAAACTGTTCTTCAGTTGAGTTTTGGGTGTTGAAAGCAGTGGGGAAGGCAATATCCTAACATCAGATCTAGAGAGTCCTGCCTGGTGCTTTGACATCACGCACCAGGGACAGGCAGAGGAGGTGATGCCTGCAGTCAGTAATGTCAAAGGAGCTGATGAAGGGACCACTTTCTTCTGTTACCTTAGAATGGACCACAGCCAGAGAAAGACTTGTGGCAATAGCTAATTAGAACAGAAATGAAAGATGCCTCCCAAAGCAAAGAACCAGGCTGCCAGAAATCAGATTTTTAGCCAACATCCAGGCTCAGGCCATGCAGTTTCCCACACAGAGCCATGAGGACTGTATGTCCTTAAGCCAAGTAACAGCAGACAGCTTAATGTATTCATAGCATTCTTTATTGGGAGGTGACACTAACTAAACAGCAGCATCCTGATAAACCACTTCAGCGATATTAGGCACCAACGCGGCTGGACTACCTTTAGCCTTATAATATCTTGAGTATTGACCCTGTCACTGTAACAGGACACACCACAGTTAACAACCCTTTCCCAACCCCATTTAGCACCACGCTTGCTGGAAAGCACCAAACACCTCCACACACCTACCCACCAATCCATTTAATTACCCAGCCCATTCAGTCATCTTAATGGCCAGGCTTAAAGCTGGTAACACAGCCAGGCTCTTTCATAGCCTAACACCAGCCATTGTCAGGAGTGCTGCGCACAGCCTCATGCAATGCAGCTTGAATCAAATGTCCTGTTTTGTAACAATCACTGCTTCTGATGGGCAATTTCTATCCTGAAGCTTATTCAGAAGAGCTTGATTTGCACACAGTTTGATTTAGCTCGAGCAGGCAGCTCACTCCAACTCATCAGAGCCAAATTAAAACACGGAAAACTTACCAGGAATACCAGCTTTTGCAATAGCAGCTGCAGCGTGGTCCTGAGTGGAAAAAATGTTGCAGCTTGACCATTGTACCTGGAAAACAACCCAAGTTTTGTTTGCTGAACAAAGTTCTGAGATATCAGGCACTCTCTTCCAGACACAAGTTAAAAAGGGAACAAGAGCAGAAAGGCGTATTAGTGCAGATTCCTGCCTTTCTCAGTAGCTCTGCAAAGTTAAGGTGAAAACTAAATATCTGGCTAGGCCAGGGAAAATAATGTCACTTTGGGAGAGAACGTAATGGAGCTTTAGCTGTGCCACATATTCAGCCACGTCCTTACTCATGAGAGCTTCTGCCAGACAGCCAGAGCGTACATTCAGCTATAGATCTTCAGGAAGTGCACAGTAGGGTGGGTTTAGAAAGTTTTGGTCAATAAAGTTCAGATTTTCAGAACAGCCACATAGCAAGTGTCCACTGAGGGATATGGACATGCAGCAACACACCTGCTGGCACTCAGAAGAGTCGGAAATGCAGCTAAAACGCTACACTTGATCAACAGGCATCCTCCAAGATTATGCTCACCCAACTCCCACTCTGTGCTCCAGCCATGGAAGCCTTTCCAGCTGAGCTAAGTGTTTTCCACAGAGATTTCATAACTAGGCTCAGGCACCTAGAAAAGCAACAGCATGTTGCTGAGTTGCATTGAAAAGTATCTGCATACCTACTGCAGCTCCCCAGCAGGCACAGAAACCACCACATCCCAGCACCACACAGGAGTTCTCACTCTACTCCCTGCAGGGCTGACTGACAGGGATGTCAGTCTCTGTATATGTATTTGCATACTTATTTGGAACAGACCTTCAGTAGGGAGGGCAATAAGGCATAATCCTTCAGCCCGTTTGCAGATACTCATCCCACTTTATCTAAAATTGACACTTCAAAGTAAGGGCTGCAGTGGGAAGGACCTCATCTGAGCCTACACAGCCAACACTTGTCAGTGAAAACACACCTGCAAGGAGCACAGGAAAACTGAATTCATGATCATCACTGTATCTCCTCACCTGGATTTTTCTAAACTCCTTCCATATCAGTATAGGTGACATCAGGAAATGTCATGAAATTCAAAGTATACAGAATATCTATACATTGTTTACACTCCAAGCACTTGATACAAGACATAGGTCACTTCAGCTCTGCATCCTCAGATCTGTAACACCAGCTTGTGTAAAGGCATAGACCCTGCAACAACTGGCATACTTGATGGGCTCAGAGCCTAATATTTACATTACTGGTTATGAAGAGGATGCATTTTTATTATAATTTTATAATTTATAATCTGAGGCACAGAGTATTTATTCTATCTTCGTTAACCCAGACAAAAAAGGGATACCAAGATTACTATGCCAGTGAGCTACACCCTCACTGAGCGGGATATGGTTTCATCGGAGTTTCACTCCTCCCTCCCAGGCACCAAAGTTCCGGCAGAGCAGTTGAATCAGGGCCGAATCCAAACTCAAGTCAAAGTCTAAACTAACATGCAGGTAATCAGGACAAGGAGCTAACACAACAGCATACATCTTAAACAACCGTAACTTATGCTTAGAGGAACCAAATCTCTGCAGGTACCCCCCCAAACAACTTAGATGAATCCCATACAACACTGATTTGGGGTTGTGCAGTGTTGCAATGTTTAAGTAAGCACACAGCTGCTGCCTAGGCCAGCCATACTGGGATACAGCAACCACAGAAGCAGCAAGAGCTTCCCAAATTTCAGTGGCTACTGTTTCTCTTAAATCCTGTGGAGGGACAGGAGTTTCATACGCAGAGTAGCTGGCATAAAGCCAGGACTGTATCTGTACATCAAAGCTCCCCTTCAGCACTGCACCATTTGCAACCGTGGAACAGCTCTGAATGGGCTGAAGAACACCTGCACAACAGCACATACCTCACCCAGGCTGAGCTGGTGAGCTGTCTAGACCTACCCCTTCCACTTTTTGAGAAAATTCCTTAGCTGCTACAGAGAGCGCAGGAGCTTCCCCTTCTCCCAGTGCCTTTTCAGCATGACACTGCTCAACTCTTAACCATTCCCAGGGTGGGATCCCATATAGGGCACCTTTGGGCAGCCTGAGCTCAGGCAGCTAAACTTCAGGAAGAAGGAATTTCAGATCACATACATACTTAACATAATCCATCATCAAGTTCCAGTCAGCTCCCTGCTCAGCACGCAAGCTATGTGGATTGTGCTCAGATGCCTGGCTCTCCTCATGCCCTGTACAGTGAACACTCAGCCACGATGTTTGGACTTCATTCAGCAAGCCAGGCAGGGGACACAATGCAGTAAATGGCTTCTAAGTATCTCAGTCTTTAATATGGACCAGGGTAACTAGTCCATAGTCACACAACAAATTCAAATTCAAGACCCAGCCCTTGGTCACTGAACCACACTGCCTCCCTGTTGTTTTCCTGCACAGCTCAAGGGCCAGCATGAGCTCTCAGAAAGCTTCATTAGTTTTTGCTGACTTTACCAGGGCACGGTGCGGTTCTTAATACAGGCTAATCTGTGCTGGAGGCAGTCACTAGAGCTTCAGCATTACCAGCAACAGCACTGCATGCCCGAGCAAAACACAATTGCGTGGGAGCAGCTTTGGGCACCGCTGCTCAGGGTGCTGTACACACAGCTGCTGAAGCCAGCAACCCAGCCCAAAATGGGCACTCGTGAAGATGCAGCTTGTCCAGAGGGAGGACACATACCACATCCCAGAGGTGCATGTAGTACAGGTGACAAGCTTTGGCTTAAGGAGAAGACATAATCTATCCACCCAGAGACTGCAGCACAGTCTCTTCCAAGAAGTACAGACATTTGCCAGGATTCCCTAAGGTGGTTGTGTAAGCAGCAGCAGTGCCCCAGGCAGAGCACTACCCAAGAGCACACTGAAGGAGAAACTCAGAGACACTTTACCTCAGCTCCCAGCGCTATAAGGGTCTCTATGAGAACTGCCGTCTGCACAGTCATGTGAAGGCAACCAGCAATGCGTGCACCTTTCAGCGGCTTTGATGCAGCGTACATCTCCCGCATCTTCATCAGCCCTGGCATCTCATTCTCTGCAATCTCAATGGCCTTGCGACCCCAGTCTGCAAGGCTGATGTCAGCTGCAAGGGAAGGAGGACAGGTGTCAGAGTTTAAATAGCTGAGACCTCGGTATCTGTTCACACACTTCTGGATAGGCATCAGCTGCAACAGCTGAACTGAACACCCAGTAACAGCTGGGAGACAGAGCTGGGGAAAAAAGGCACCCTATTCCAGTTACTCCCTGCTTTTTTACTACAGTGCACCAGCTTTCAAACAAGTTTAGACCAAACTTCACAGCCCTTCTGAAAAAAGTGTGCTCCTGTATGAGTATATTAATCAACTGTGATCCAGTGTGCAAACATCCTGAGGCCCATTAACTCAGTAAGCCCCAGCCTTAAGCACTCCTCCTTACAGATACTGCCCAAGCATCTGACACTTCCTACACAGATTTACTTCCACATTACCAAGACTTGCATGGGGAGAGGGGCTGCCTGTACAGCAATAGCTTCCCCACCCAAGAACACACATGGCACAATCCCTGCCAAGGGCACCAGGACCCAAGACCAGCCCAGCTCCCCCTCTTTGGAGCTAAGCTGCAGAGTTCCTACCCCCTGGGATCCACAGACTATTTTCAAGGCACCGTAACTGCCTGAGTTACAAGCCTGCTTCCACCTTTGTAAACAGGATCTACAGTAGAAAAGTTTAGCAAGAACTAAACAAGAGGGACTTCTGACAGGCTCGCTTTGGGTAGAAAATACTGCAATCGCCATGGATGTTTAAATGCAGCCTTGAAGAGGTAAGGGTCAAACAGCTAATGTCTAGACGCACTACTTTGCAGCATGGGCCAACACCAAGTTACTCGGTGGGTAGCTCTTTCAGAGGAAATTTCAGATGCTTACCGTTTCACTTAAGAACACAGATACTCCTCTTTCACCCACCTCGTGAACACCGGCTGTTTAAAGCACCCAGGAGCAGTAGGACCTCCGAGTCAGACTGCTGCATCTCACACAGAGAAGCTAATTGCATTTCACTCCAGAATGAAGCCTAAGGGCCGCTGGAGCTGCTGCCCACGCTTTAGGTAACAGGGCACAGGCTTTACACCAACGGGGGACTGAAAAAAGCCCAGGCAACAGAGGGGCCATGGAAACAACTATATCAAGGTGGGGAGGGATCTTGAATCTTACCCCTCTTGAGGTCTTGGTAGTTTTACCATGGCTGCTTAAAAATATATCCTGCAGTATTTTAGGTTCATAGCCTCCAAGGCAAATTATTTATGAATCTGAGCCTTATAGACGAATGTTCTCTTTGAAGTCAGCGTTCAGAGAACCCACAGCTCGTTATAAAAATCAGGGGATTTCTCGTGGTGTTTCAGGTCTACAAAAACGCCCGCCAAAAATCTGTGGAGGGAAACGCGTCAGGCAGGTCGCAGACGGGAAGGCACCCGGAGGCGGGGAGGGAAAGCCTGAACCCAGCGGGGGGCTGCTGCAGGGCCGCCGGAGCGGCAACACGGCGGCCGCAACCCCCCCGCAACCCCCGGCGGCTTCACAGACCCCCTGCGCCCCCCCAGGGGCGGCCGCCTTCGTCCTCCGCGCGTGTCTCAGCAAACGCGGCCCTGTCCCACGGCAAAGGAGGGGGGGGATCAGGCTCGGGTTCGGCTTTTCACGGCAACACCCCTGCCCGCGCTCCCCGCGGCGGCACGGCGACCAGGCAGCTGCCATCTTCCCGCCCCGCCGCATCCAGCCGCCGCTCCCCCGGCACGGCCGCGGCCCGAGCCCGGCGCACCGCCCTCGCCTCCCTCCGGCGGGGGAGCCGCCAGAGCCCCGCGGAAGGCGGGCCGGCCCCGGGGCTCGCACTCACCCACTTTGTACGGCAGCCTGTCCGACATGCTGGCGGGGCGCGGGCGGCAGCGGCCGGCGGAGGAGGAGGCAGTGGTGGCCCCGTGCGCGCTTTAAGTAGAGGCGGCGCTGCCGCCTGCGTAGGGCGGGGCGGGACGTGGCCGCGCCGGTGCCCGGCCGCTGGCGGCGTGAGGGGGGCCCGGCCGGCGGCGCCGCCTCCTCCTCTTACTCACGTTCGCCGGGCGCTGCTGGGGTCGTGGCGCCGGGTCGGCCGCGGAACCCACCAGGAGCTGTGCCCCTCCTCCGCGCCCCGGGGTACCAGTGGCCTCCCCGGGGCCAGAGTGAGCCCCAGAGGCCTCCCCGGTACACCGGTGGGCCCCAGTGGCCTCCCCGGGGCCAGAGTGAGCCCCAGAGGCCTCCCCGGTACACCGGTGGGCCCCAGTGGCCTCCCCGGGGCCAGAGTGAGCCCCAGAGGCCTCCCCGGGACCAGAGTGGGCCCCAGAGCCGCGCCAGGGCAGGCTGTGGCGCCTATGGGTGCCTGGAGCGGCCCTGCCACCCACTGCCGCTGAGGCCAGGACAGGCCCCGGTCCCCAGTACCAGCCGTGGCCACGGAGCCGCCGTGGGCACTGGGTGGGCAGCACACCCCGGCCCACCCGCCCGGGAGGTTCCCCGAACCATCCCCTGGGTTCCTTGGTGTCAGCAGTGACTCTGAGGCCTGAGGGCCCCCCTGGGTGCAGCGGGGCAAAGGGCAGCGTGCCCCCTCGGCCAGGCAGGCCTGCGAGGCAGGGCAGCGCGCTGTGGAGACGCCACGCAGGCAGCGCTGAGGTGCAGCGCCCCAGTTGCTCTATCTGCCCGGACCTTGGACTTGGCCGTGGCCTGTTCCTCCGTCCAGCCCAGAGCCGGTTTGCCAGGTGCAGGGCAGGAACAGCGCGGGCAGGAGCTGCCCCCGGCCACAGCCAATGCCCGCCGCACGCGCAGGAGGCAGAGCCCTGCTCCGGCCTTGTCTGCGGGTCACGTTCGCTCCTGTTCTAACACGTGAAATACGTTTTTCATAAGCTTCAGTCATAAACTGGGGCGAACTTTGCAACCAGGGTGTCATACACCTCTTTTATCTGTGAAATATTTAAAAGTGAAGATTTCCTCATACTTACCCATAAATTCTTACTGAGCTATTTTGCAAAGTTTGAAATAATTGGGCAGAGTTCACCCCGACACCCCAACTCACAGTGGTCCCCGTAAATGAGGTTCAGTATTTGTTATCTGAGCAGCAAACAGAGTTGAGATATTTGTCTTTATTGCAGCTCTGCAGAATCGGGTGCCGGGCATTTAACACCAGCCAGCACAGCACGCAGTGCTGACGGTCCCAGATTTACAGTGATAAGATACAGCCCACTGGTGAGCAACGGTTCCTTCAGCACCCCTCAGCGTATATATGCATTCAGGTTCATGTTTGGAACATTTTGGGAGATCCCCTTAATTAGCATGCTCATTACGTACCAGAGGGTGTGCGTTTTAGTATTATAATCTCCTCAGGCTCCTCTTGGACACACTCTTATCTCGACTCCATTCCCAAGACACTCCATTCCCATCTACACTTAGAACAGAGAGAGCGAGTGTACTCCCTCCTTGGGCCTTGTTCGCCCGCAGTGAGCTCTTGATACAGTAATCCTTCAGCAAGTCAATTTCTTTGATCTACATTTCAGTTAATTGTTTCTACATCTCGTCCAGGTGGATGTGCAAGGACACAATTAAGTTTAACTGGTTTTCTACATCTAGTGTAAAAGGCCCAATTCAGTTTTAATTCCAGGAGTTCAGCCAAATTTCAATCAAAGTTCCATTACAATTGTATACAACGCGTTTATGTAGCTTTTTAATGATATTCTTTTGACATCACCAGCACACCCGATACCATACCAAGCAGTTTTGTAAATCAAAAGGTGCCCAAAGGAGCGGCATATCTATTCCCCTGGGACAGGTTCATCTAAGTCAGTCTTTCATCGGTTTAGGTGCCAAACAACCTTTTTGTCACCGCTCGACTGCACTGGCTCGCAGCAGCAGGACAGGCGTTTGGGCTCTGGCTGTTCCCCCGCCACTCGTCCGAGACACTGAGGGTGTATCACTGGCAGACCGCAGTTTCTGCCGGCTCCTGCACGCCCGTCTCTGCCAACAGGCAAACAGGGGTCCTCCCGACAGCCCTGCGCCACGCGGTGTGACCTCAGGGCAGCAAAATGCTCCAAATGCACCTTGCGTTAGGTGCCAGCCCGCAGCCTCCCCAGCAAACCTGATCATCAGTTTGTCAATTATAGTCCACCTCTTTATGCGCTAACCCACAGCAACCCCTACGCATGAAATGTCCTTCCTAAATGAATGAGCGAGGCCAGAACAAAGCCATCATTTCATGTAACTCCCACTAATTTCAGCTGGAGGCATACTTCCCTGCGAAGGCTGAAAGGGACCGGCACCTGCCTGCAGCTAAGCCGAGGAGTGGGTGGCAGGAGCTGACAGTTTTTATTAAATGAGGACAGATCAGCTCCACCTAGCGTGAAGGTGCTCCAGCACTTGTGAAAATATCCTCGCTTGTTTATAACTGCATGAGGTGTGCTTAAGGCCAAGTCATGCTAGCGGCATGGTTTGCCCCGATTCTCTGATTTAGGAGATTAATACCTCATAGCACTGTATTATACTACATCTTAATGTACAAGTAGTCCATGCCTAGACTACTCGTATACAGGCTGGTCCTTTCATTGTTGCTGTCACTGGTGGATTTGGGACACCAGGTGGCATGAGATAGGCACAAAATGGAGGGAATAGGATACAGTGAAGAAGAAGGAACAAGAAAAAGAAGAGTACAAAAAACACTACCTAACAGAGTACATGAAACAATAACAGGATGTTATTCATGTTATACATCCTGTGACTGTTTCATTTACTGTAGTAGTTCAAGTAGGGAAGTTCTGGCTTGTAAATTTAAATATCTCACAGTCACTGAAAAGCTGTGAAACTCAGGGGAAAAAAAAACACTTTAAAAAAAATGAGAACGTGACATTTCTTAGAACAATATTTAAAAAAGATTGGGCTTAGTGGTGTGGGCAGGAAATACTGTAGATTTCAAGACTAGGAGACAGCATCAGCCTAAGCTGCTGTAGAATGCAGGTGATACTTCACACAGGTACTCCATACAAAGCCAGGTAGTTGCTTGACTGGGGGAATTTATATATTATATACATTATAAGAAGGATTTTGTGCAATCTCATAGGGTTTTTTATTGGAAGAATGCCCATGACTTGTTCAGCAGGATTCTCACTCGACAGTGCACTGGGAGTATCTGTGCTGAGTGTGAATTAGCAATGCACAGAAAAGGAGGCTGTTGTTCACAGGACTTCGTTTGTCATGGCAGGTAGAAGATGGGTATCAAAGAGTGGCAAGAATGGTCTGACAATTAATGCAGCGCCGTGGGAGCGTGGAGAACTGGGTTCTATCCCTACCATAGCACCTCCTCCCCTTGATGTGCTGGCTCAGTCCCTTAGGACAGGCTTTCCGTGACTGATCATTAATTGCATACTCATTTTCTAAGTGCCCATGACAAGCATCCTCTGTGCTTTCCTATTCTTTGACCAATGTTCTGCCAGGCTGCATGGACTGAAGTCCAGAGTACATCACTGACCTCAGAAAATGCAGCACAATGCCAAACACTGACAAAACAAACCCTGCATGTCTCAAAGTGGTACCCACAACCAAAGAGAACATTTGATGTTTATATTCTGTGCCTCAGTTCACCTTTATCCATAAACTGCAGACAACGATTTCACTTTCCCGCAAACTTACATACACATTGCAAAAATAAATTCATTGCTGCCTGTGAAGCACTATGATATTGCAGTGGCAGCATTCAGGAGCACCCTGAATTAGGAAACTAATGTTGCCTTACCCTGCATCGAGGTTTGATGAGGAGTGAAGAAGGATCCCCATAGTGAGTGACGCAGATGAAAGAGGTGCTGCTCAACTACTGTTCCAGCTGGCACAAGCCATTCTGTGCAACGAGGCAGGCACAGCGTTTGATGATCCAGTTAGATCCTATCATGGTAAATGTCACAAGGTGCCTAATGAAGGTTGTAACAGTGATGCCATCACTGGCGTCTTCTAAATAAAGTGCTTTGCTTTGTAGCCTTACCGCTTGTGAGGGCCCCAGCCAGCAGCTGAAGGTTGCAGCAGCCTTCTTATACGCATGCTGGATGACTCACACTGCTAATTTAGCTTAGCAGGGGTCCCATGTGGACTAGAGCACTTGTTGTTCGTGCCTTAAACTGGCTTTTAATAGTGCTGTTATGTGTAGCGTAGACATACACTTACAGCACTTACAGTACTCACAAATGTGTTACGGCTCGTGCCGCAAGTCAGCTCTCCCTACCTGCCTCAAGCACAACCTCAGAGACATGTACTGCCTCGTGTGTTTGCACAAAGTCTTTCACAACGTGATTTCCCGTTCACCGTCATCTCGTGCAGCAGTACAGAATAACACCACCGGCGATCTTGTTCAGCTAATGCTGTCTCAGTCCACAGCAACATTTCTATTACTGTAGCAAGCCTCGGCATTATGATGATAATACCCTTTGTCCCACTGAAGTTAAATTCAACACATTCCAAATTGACTGCAGCTGACTTTCTCCTTCCCTCTCCTCGGTAAAGACTTCTGCATTTCACCAGGTCCTGATTTTTTGTTCATGGTACCAATCGGTTTCCATCATTAACCGCCCAACAGAGGGCAGAGAGCGCCTTCCTTTTGACTTCCCTGCAAATGAGGATGACCAACATTTGTTATGATCAAGCTGGTGCCTTTTGGGAGGAGTACGGTTAGGCCAAGGGTTACAAGGAGGCTATGTTTCTGTTGCAAGAACACTAGAAGTTATTTACTTGTGCACATGCCATCTATACACCCAGTGCAAGCATGAACTGAAGCAAAAGCTAGAAGATAATAAATGTACTGGTGCGAAGGGAAGTTTGGACTAATTTTACCTCTCACCTCTAATTTTCCTTATAGCCCCAACAAGAGAAAATACACTAGGTTTTGTTTCTTAGAGGAGCCCTGGGGCCAGCCTGTTGCGCAAGAGGCTGGTTCAGTCCCTGAGAGCCTGAGGCTCTGGGTTGGTGGTAAGTCAGCACAGCACCATCTTCTCCTCCCTCTCGCAGCTGTAGCAAGCATGAGCATAACGTGAACTGAGGACCAAGCCCTAAGCCTTGTAGAGCAAGTTTAACTGAGTAAATTCTCCCTTAATCCAGTCTGGAAAATTATGAGCACTGCACCTGGTATGTTAATGGCATGTGATAGGACTGGTATAGCAACGTCCCTGCCCCTTGCTGTTACTCACCTTAAGTTTGCAATTCAGCTGCCCAGTTACTTAGTGCACACTGAGCATAAGAAAGGCTGGATGAAATAGAGGGAACGAACAAGATTACTGCTCAGCACGGGCTATTCAAAGCCTGGCCCTGTTAGCTTCTTTGCAGTCCAAGGCCAGAGGTTTGGTTCAGAGTTCTTGTTCAGAAGCATAATTCTGCCGCTTCAAGGGAGAGAGGGACTTAGTGAAACGCACAACTTGACCTCATACTCAACAGGATTGATAGCTTGGGTGGTTTTGTTCGTTTTGGTGGAGAGCACTGGGGTGTCCTGGTACGAGGGACTACATATGGTAAAGAAGGTACAGATCACTGAAGCAGATAAAGGCTTTTAAAGAATTCACAATGGAAAGCAGTTCATTAGCTTTAGTTGGCTTTGGCCTCAGATATTTAAATTGAACCTTCTCACTTTGTATTAGTTTTGACATTACATTGCTTTTTATCAGCATCTGTTCTGCTCTGAAATGCAAGCTGATTTATACCAGAGGAATTTGCAAGGAGGTAAACCACTCAGGGGATGAGTCAGCCTTTCTGATGTAGACAATTTGCAACTGTATAAATGAGGGAGGTTGTCAGGGTGGGATGGAATAAACCTGGGTCTAAACAAGACAAAGGCACCCTCTCTACTAGCATCTCTGTTTCAAAAACTCTTCTCAAAGAGCCTGGCAGAAGCAGGCATCCAGCTCACCCTAACACTGAGCAAATGCGTCTTCCTGTCCTTTAAGAGTCCTCAGTGCAGCATCCAGAGAGCAAAGCCGTAACAGGGATCCGAGTGGTGCCTGTGGATATCCTGCATGTCTGCCATGCTGTCTGCCCACCGGCCCAGCTGACCTGAAGGCTGCTTGCAAGGTCTCTGTGTAGACATGAACTGGACAGAGCCATCAGTTAAAAAATGTGTGGTGTGTTCCACATATCCCAGCACCAGCATGCCATGTCTTCTGAAAACTCCTCAGCAGATTTACAATATTGTGTTCTTTGGTCCCAGGGAAAAATAATGTTCAGCCTTTTGCATGGGGGAGAGAGGAACAATTTTCCCAGTATCTTGTCCTTCTTTTAAAACATTTACATATCTTAGTTGTGTCATTTCCGTTCTCGAGACACCTAATCACTCCCTCCCAGTTCTCTGATTATGCACTGTAGACCAATTGAGTAATAAAATACTTAATTAAATAGCCACATGTCTTTGTCTTACCCTTTAATTAGATTACTCGGAAATAATAATAGTTTCTCACCAACCTGAGGGTTTCATTCATGCCTTCTCCAGATAACAGGAAGTAATTTATCTTTTCCTACTGATAATTTTCTAAATCCCAAGTCAAATTAATAAAATCTGATTTTAAAGTAAATTAGAAATAGATACACTCTGACACCACACTGTCATCTTCATGACTGAAATAATGAATTCAGAGTCTGATACCGAGGCAGCATAACAAAAATTCTCTTTTTAGGGATGACAACTTCAAGATAATAAGTCTGATTTTAAAATATAAAGCATTTGCTGCAACAAATACCTGGTTAACAAAAAGCTCTAGAAGACTTATAAATAAGACTTACTTTATAGTTTCTGATAGTGCTTTAAAATCCAGTAATGAAAAATGATGCCAAAACAAAATATTCCTACATTTATAAATCACCAACTTCACAAAGCCTTAAGTCAGATTGAAGTGTTAACCCACTGTTAAAGGTTTAAAATAGCTTAGCAGCTAACGGATGCTGATGACATCTGATGACTATTCAACAGTCATTGTGTGATATTTGCTTGACGCTGTGTCGCCCAAAGTGGGTAAGAATTCACACTATCAAAATTGCTTCCATAGAGAGACGGTCGCTGTGGTCTCTTCAGTACCAGGACCAGCTTTAAGTTGTCAACCTATATAGTATTAGCAGACTGAGGTCCTAAATAAAGGTGAACAAAAACCTCAGGAAACTCAACAAAAATAAATGTGGGTGGTCAAAGATAGTTCTGTGTCTGGCAGGGAGTAACCCCAATGCAACAGGACATGGGATTGACTGCCCGGAGACCAATTTGGTGGAAGAGGTGCTGGGGTCCTGGTAAACAAGTTGAGTAGGAGTCCACTGAAAGGCCCTGTGACAAAGAAGGGCAACAGCATCCAGAGCTGTGTCATCAAGAGTGCAGCCAGCAGGGTGAGATAAAGGAACCTTGCCCTTTACTCTGCAGTGGTGAGAACCCATCTGCTAGTGCCAGGTCCAGTTCAAGCTTCCTGGTATAAGACAGGCACTGATGTACCAGAGCCCAGGGGAGGCCACCAAGATGATCAGGGATGGAGAACAAGACAGATGAGGAGATGCTGAGAGAGCTGATTCTGTTCAGCCTCGAGAAGAGAAGGCAAAGGGGTATCTTACTGCTGTCTACAACTGCCCGATGGGAGGGTGTAAAGAAGATGGAGCCATACCCTTTGCAGAGGTGCTCAGGGACAGGATGAGGAACAAGCAAAAGTTCCTACAAGTAAAATTCCAATTTGATATAAAGAAAAAAATATTTACTATGCAGGTCATCAAACACTCGATCAGGGCATGAAGAGGCTGTGGATCCTTGAAGATATTTATCTCTTGACTGGACAAGGGCCTGTTCAACCTTATCTAAGTTGGTCCTGGTTCAAGCAGGGGGTGGTCCCAGAGGCCTCCAGAGGTTCCTGCCTACCTAAATTACTTTGTATTTATGTGATTCTCTCTGGGCTTTTGTGTGCTTCACTAAAATAAATTTAAAGAAATAATCATTAAACACTTGTCAAGGAGCTAAGAAGCCCGGTTCTGTTTCCAACTCTGACAGCAACTTGCTGTGCAACCTTTAGTAAATTGTGTGATCTTGGAAAGAATACATTGGTCATATGCGAGGTCAATGGGGATCTGTTGGTTGAGAGCGGGAAAATGGAGTGAATGAAGGCAGGGTCTATTTCAGGAGCGGGGATGCCATACTATAGGGGTAGCAGAATAATAAGGGTGTTCGGTGCTTCTGTTACGCAGTCTAATCCCAGCCCCCTAGCTGAGAGAGCCTAGGGCTTTGAGGTATCAGACAGCAATCCCCATTCTCATACTCCCGCTCAAAAATCTAATAGAGTCGCAGTATTTTAATGATCCTGCAGGATTTTTTTTATTACCACATGAAAGATTCAAACATGGAAGCGATTTACACAACTCTGCCACACGGACCCTTACCCTCAGTGGTTTCCCAGTCAACTCCCAGCACCAACAGCCCTAACTTAGTGTGCGAGTTCTGGCTGTAACAACATGGTTAAGACTGCATTAGTGATTTGAATATTCTCTACTTATAGCCTAACTGAGAATAAATGCTATGCCTATTTTGCCACAAGAAACAAACTTTGTCTCAGTGACCTTGAAATCTAGATTGGACTGAGAGAGAACAGAAAAAATATTATGAATAATATTAAATATTACCTCTCAGAAATTAACTCCCAGAAACACTGCTTGACCATACCAAACCTAGGAAATCTGAAAAGCTATAAAGCATACACAGTTTTCCTAAAAAGCCTTTGTACAAGATCATCCTGCACAGTTGTAGCAAACTTTCCGAATCTGCTGGGGTTCTAACCAGTCAAAAGAAAGTTATGTTAGGGAATAGCAAGAAAATTCCATCCTGCCATTCCAGTTATAGAAAGTATAGGGGAAAAGAAAATAATCAAGTAGTCTGCTCCATTCCCCACATAAGCAAACAAAAGAAAGCTAAAATCTTGGATACGTAGCTCTTCTGCCACTCAGTTATATTCATCTGTGTCTGCCTTGTTGTTCTGGTGTTAACTCATTATTTGTTGTTCCAGTTCACTGGTAGGCCGTGATTTTTAACAGGGAAAATTATCTCTGAAAGAGCGTGAACGTGAAGATTGCTCTACGTTCATCTTCTCCTGGCAAGCATAAAGTAATCAGTAGTCTGTGCACCTGGAATGCATTCTTTTTTCTCATGAATTTTACAGAGCAGATAGCGCCAGTGGAACTTGACTTGAGGCATCAGAAGCTGAAAAATAAAGAGACTAGAGTTGCTGGGGTTCAACACCAATCACTTTTCTCAAATGCCAGTTACAAAAGGAGGAAAAAATGATAACAGAGAGGACAACTTATGTGGCATCCTTGAAAAGAGACACTGAATGTTATTAATTCACATCTGATTTAGCAACCTTTACCTTGGAAACCTAAAAACCAGTAAGACAAAAATGGAGACTTCAAATGGCCACACTGCCCGAGGGATATATGCACATCTGTTCAATTCAATAGGAGTCACACTTATGTGTACTTCGGGTAGCATTCAGCTTCTTCCTGCAAACACTAAACTTCTACTAAAGTTAAAATTAATTCAGGCAGCTGGGATAAACAGTCATAGTACACCTAGCTGCAACATTCCTGCAGTTTTGGGAATCAAACCACAAGGCAATCTGCAAAAACAAGCCTAATGTTATCTACGAGCTGGGAGACAGAACAAATACACTGTAAAGGAAATCCGGCTATGCAGATGTGGAACTTCAGCTGAAGTCAGCCTGAGCCTTACTGTCCTGCCAGGACAGGAATCTGTACCGGGAGGATGGATGAGAGGTGACTGTTTATGTAGGTGATGCATGAGAGAGAAATTTCTGTCAAGTAAGCCTTGCAGAACTCATTTTTATTGTTATTGTTAATTTGAACGGACCATTTAAATATGGAACTGTAAATATATGTATATGTGGTCAAATATCTGTAAAGGTGCATTGAAAAGCTTTAGAAGAAAAAAAACCACAAACCCTCCAGAACTTATTCCAGCTGTTCAGTGTGTTTGGTTCTTATATTGGGCTGTAACCTTGGCTTCAAACTTGCTTCCCAGAGGCGCGCACCTTTCTGACAAAGCCACACACTTCTGCCTTCGGTGCTTCCAGGCTCGGACTGAGCAGCATCTCTTGTTCTGTGCTGGAATTGAAATGATTCCTGTGCTTGAAGTTATGTGCATATATACCTCGGTCAATCATGACTGCAGATGGCTTATTGGCATTGAAACATGTCTGTTATTCTGTTAGGGGAAAACAATATGAGTTGTTTTCTTGCTCATCAACAGAAATGCTCACTCAGTTATAGCTGTGGGATCTTTCTTATTGGAGTTTAGGTGTGAAGTAGGGAAGATGAGATGGATTTTCACAACCCTACCGGTTGTAAGAAAATGCTAAGCTTTGGATTTTTAAAGTGTGTAATTTTCCTGAAAAAAAACAGTGAGGATATTCTCCTAGT
Organism: Pluvialis apricaria; assembly: GCA_017639485.1. NCBI lineage: Eukaryota > Metazoa > Chordata > Aves > Charadriiformes > Charadriidae > Pluvialis > Pluvialis apricaria. The sequence goes on along the minus strand of CM030021.1, from coordinate 1,852,476 downwards.
CTTTGAAAATTAAGGAGTCTTGTCTCTGATTTCAGTGCGTGGAAACCAAACTCTCATTCCTCACTGTCAAAAGAGGAGGTGTATTGTAATTTCCATGTATTTGCTTATGCAATAGTGCTTTCTGGTTAAGAAAAAATACACTTGAAACAAGAAAGGGTTTATGTAAAGGTTAAGTAATGTATCAGTGTATTAAGTATCTGCATTAAAACCGCAAAATCTTAACTGCGTGTCACAAAGCCTGCGCTGCTACCAGTGATGTCCTGCTTGCTTGACTGGCAGAAACTCAGAATACCCAATACGTCCCTTTGTGCTATCAGAAATTTCGAGTTATTAGCGTTACTGTGATAACCCAGCGCCATGAATGGCCAGGGGTTCATTAAGGTGTTCATGTAACTTCAGATCATTAGCCTAGCCTGCAGGGTTGCTTTGAAGCTCAATGATTTTTACTGTAGCGTGTGTATACATATACATACATGCACACATATATGTATACTCTGTGTGTGTGTACACATACACACAATTCTCTTCAGGGACCTGTCCCAGAAGGTTGCTGCGGGAGGTGAGGGGATGACCAGGCCCGAGCGCCTCCCTGCTGCCTCACCAGCGCACAGGCCAACCCCACCTGCGGCCGGGGAACCGAGTGCTTATTGCGAAGCGTTCCGGCGAGCTTCCCGCACAAACCGCGGCCACGGCCGGGCCGGAGGGGACGACCCCGCCGGCAACGCCTCCCTACCGCCGGGCTGCCCCTCAGGCCGCCACCAGCGCGCCCGCGCAGCGCCCGGCGCGGAGCACGCCGGGACTTGTAGTGAGCGCGCGGCGGCGGCCGCCGAGCGACTCGGCGCCTGCGCAGATCCCGCCCGACTTTGTAAAGTCGCTGCCTCAGGTTGGGCTCGGACCGGCTGCCATCTTGGCCGAGGGACGGAGGAGCTGCTACGCCGCCGTGCCCGGTGAGGGGAGCGGGGGTCGGCGCGGCGGGCGGGGCGGGAAGGAGGAGGCGGAGGCGGCGGTAGCGGTGGGGACGGGACCCTGCGGGGCGGCGGGGCGCGGCACGGCGGCCCCGCCGCTCTCCTCGGCTCCGGGCGGCCGCGGCGCGGCGGCGGAGGCAGGGGGGCGCGGGGGACCCCGGCGGGCGTAGGCCCGGCCTCTTGAGGGGGCTTCTCGCCCCCAGGAGGGCCTCGCTGAGCGAGACCGCCCTCCTCCCGCGCCGCCGCGCTGCCCGCCCGGGCCCCGGCGGGGGCAGCTCCTGGGCCGGGGGCCGGGCTGGGACGGCAGCATCGTTCTTTCCCCGGGTCAGGGGGCGGCGGTCCCGGGACCCCGGCGCTCCCCTGCCGGGGCTGCCTGACCCCGCCGCCCCTTCTGGGCGCTGCCGGCCTGCGCTGCGGAGCCCTTTCTCCGTTCCGGCTGGCGGGGGGCACCGCATCGGGGTGCCCGGTTCTCCCCAGCTCTGCGTCGCTTGCTCTGGCTGTCGCCAGGGGTATTTTCTTCCCCTCCGCGGCCGGACCCTGCCATCCTTTCCAGGCTCCTTGGCTCTGGGATCTGCCTCTGAACCTTCGCCCTCCGAGGGCCCTGGGGATTCGCTCCCGTCAGAGATTTGGCTTTCCAGCGGCCGTTCCGTAGCACAGCCTTTGAATTTCGCCTTCCAGCCTTTGAATTTCGCCTTCCAGCCTTTGAATTTCGCCTTCCAGCCTTTGAATTTCGCCTTCCAGCCTTTGAATTTCGCCTTCCAGCCTTTGAATTTCGCCTTCCAGCCTTTGAATTTCGCCTTCCAGCCTTTGAATTTCGCCTTCCAGCCTTTGAATTTACCCGGCTCTGTGGAGTGCGGCCCCGCTGCCCTCGGGTCTCCTTCCCGCCGCCCCTTTACGGGGCTTCGCTGCCTTTGTCTTGTCAGGGTACAGCCGTGCCTCGGAGTAATGTTTCCCAGCGATAAACCGTGACTGTCGCTGGAGGTTTATACTGAACTGCCTTCCCTCTTGTAAACACGGCAGAATGGCAACGCTGCTGCCACAGCTTTATTTTGGAAACACGGACAAGTTCTGGCTGTTAACTCTCCCGCTTCCAAATAGGGTGTCTTTGACCTTGTGTGGCAGTAGTATCCAGATAAAAGCAGAAGAGGGTGTTTGGGGATGCCTTTCTCTAATTGACTCTGGTATCCAAGAATGCAGCTTGTTTTAATAGCTGTAATTTGTGATGTTAAATTGACAAAAGAACTTCAGATCTGCTTGTGATACAGAGAGAAAGGTGGGTGTAGCATTTGGAGTATCTGTTGTCATTTGTGTGGCATCCTTTACCCTTGAAGCTTCAGAAAATACCCCCAGCAAAACTTATCTTTATAGCTTAGTTAGAATTGAACAAATCAGAAACCAGGGTACTTTAGACCATCTTTTCCTGATATGTTATTGCTTATGTTAGTGAGTTTCTCATTGTTTTGCTTGGTCTCTGCTACCTTGCCACTCACCCTTTTCAAAGAGAAAAGGAGAGAAATCAGCACTGAGATTTGTAAGAAGACAGCCCATGTTGAGAGAATGACAGTAGATCCAGCTATTGCTTGCATGTATTTACCTGAAAAAAAGGCATATATATTTAAGAATGAAATGTGAACTGCGAGCTGTCTTCTGTTCTGAGGATTTTAATGCTTAAAAAAAATCATGTGTGAAAAATTTAAATTCTTTTCTCTCTTCTTGCAGCAAAAGTCCAAAGCAGTTCTAATTTAATTATAGTTACGTTACTCTTTGCTACAGCCATTTAAATCTGAACTTGGTCTAGTGTGCATTCTTAGTTGTGGCTTGACTGACAGCTTTAATCGCTACACTGAATGCATTCACCTCCAAGTGATTATTGAAATAATACGTAGCATTCTGATCCAAAGTGAATTTTCTTGTCTTTAAAACAAAGAACTGATACAGTGCATGTGAAAGATGATGTTGCAGTGGAAAATAACTGAGACTCCTGAGTGCTAACTTTAAAAGCTTCTTACAGATTAAACAGTTATTTTGGGGCTTAAGAGAGATTGAGAGGAGGTTATTTATATGAATTTATTAGTTAAGCAGCATCACCTCGTTTTTTTCCCTCAATTTTCTATCGCTTCTTAAAGTTTTGTTTCTTCTGTGGTGAAACAGACCTGAAAGATGAAGTTGTCTTGTTTCTTTGTTTCTAAGTTTCAAAATGGTTTGGGGAAGTTAACTACAGAATAAATAAGCTAATAGGAAGACAGGTAGTAAAGTAGCATGATGTTTCTCTTGTAGAGTTTAAATTAATCACTGTTTCTAAGAAAGCTTGCCTTAGAACTGCTTGAAAAGTATGTTTTATGAGATTAATTTCCTTCTGTTTTACAGCATATGCAATAGTTAAGTTGCTTCTCAACAGCATAATCAGTATCAGTCAATGATAGCATCTAAACAAACATCTTCTGTAAATTTAAGCTGTTTAAACAAAGTGGTAAATGTATTCAACCATAGTGAAGTGCTTTTCATGTTACAGCAAAGGCAATTTGATTTCTGCTTAAAAGCAAGGAAAAGAGTCTATAGGGTTAGAGCAGAAACAACCCTTGTGAATGGTAATGGTGAAGCTTCTGGGAGTGCTGTCACTGATGCTGTTTATTTTTAAGCCTTTCTGTTTGGCTATCCAGTTACATTCATGTAATGTTCTAATTTTTGTTATTCTGCTATACTTATATGTAGTCGAAGGAACTGCTTTGTGCCCCTACGCCTGGGGAAAGTGAATACATGTGCATAACCTCGAGGAGAGTGTTTGCCTCAGTTGCTTATTGTAACTGTACTTTGCTCAACTATAGAAGCACTTTGAAGTGTGTGCTCGCCTCAGAAGAGGAAGTAGACAAGCCATGATTATAGTCTAGCTTGGGAGTATTCTGTTTTTCTAGATATCTACTTTTTACTGGCTCATAAATTGAGTATTTTTAAAGGTTTTAGGCAATCCTCCTTGGGCTTAGTTTGACTGTTACCTGAGTTAATTCTGTGTCCGCATTTTGGAGAGGGAAGGTAGTTTTTCTTCTTCATCCCTCTCATCTGAAGAATAAAGCAATAAGGACTTGGGCACTTTCTGTAAGTGACTGGCATTCAGGTTTTACTTGCTGTAGTGCAGAGTTGTTGCAGTTGAAGGATTGATCTTTTTCTATATAAGAAATGCAAATTACACTTGATAGAAATGAAAGTATTGTAAGAAACTGGGAAAAAGCATTTTAAAGAAACCAAGGCCCTGTTTCACATGACCGGCTCTTAAGTTATGCCTGGAATTTCTACTTTTACTATACTGGGGCATAGAACAAACTTCTGGTAAAACATCAAGGGCAGATTTATTTTTTTTTCCCCCTCCAAGAAAACGTGATACTAGATCTTGTTACGCTGGTTATTCAAATAATTTTTTTTAAAACTTGGCAGTATGTTAATATGCTGTTCTTTTTTTTTTTTTTAAAATGTTTTATTACAGTCCTCCCATTTAGAAACTGATAATGCCTGCCTTCCACCCACCTGCCTGCGCTATTCTAAACTGTGCTGCTAGGAGAGGCCTATTGTTTCAGTCATGAACAGAACTACTTACATGTTTGCATTTAGATCATTGATTTTGGAGTTCAGTGCTTAGACTCAAATGGTATTGTTGTTGAACAAGAAAAGGCCTATTCTCTTCAGGTGGATTGTTAAAGTTTTATTGCATGGAACCCTGCTTCTAATCAAGAAGTGAAAGATAGGTGACTTACCTTTTACCTGAAATGTGCAGATCTCAGATTTTGAATTGGGTAGGTCATGATATGGAAGCTGGAGCTTTCAAGAAGAGGGTGTTAATACCAGCTTCTGTAAAATCTTTATGCTCTCCATTTTCTGTTCTTTATAGGTCTAGCTTTTTGTCAAGGGTAGCCTTTAGACATACTTTTTCTCTCTTAGTATTAGCTAGGCACCTGGTAATCTTTTCGAAGTTTAATACTAAGGGAAGAAAGATCGGCTAAGGTTTAAAGCAATCATGAATAGAAAAAGACATAGTAAAGACAGGTCTGTAATCTGGTTCTGATTTACTTATTAATTCATCAAATAGCTGTTTGCAGTGAAATACTCATCAAGAATATAAAATTTATGACTGGGAGCATGTTCATTTACTTTAAAATGGGTTCTTTGGTTACTTCAGTTGCACATGAGTGTGGTGGAACTTTTGCCTGTGCAAGTCATTCCTAAGTGGTTACTACCCTTTTCAGCTTTGCCTTGTCCAGTACAGTGAAAAAACATAAGGAAGACTAGATGCTGAACAAGTTGAAGTGTATGTAGAGAGACATAAAAGAGTGAATTGTGTTAATTTTTAATATGCTTTTGGTCAGTATCCATCCCAAGTGCCTGCTCCTATCCCTAGTGCTAGCTGTTTTTTAATTCTATATTAATAATCATTACTGCTGCGTGACAGGGTGGCCAGATAGCCAAGTTCTTATTTCTTCACTGCTGGTTTCATAAACATTTGAATGGATTAAGACCTGTTGCTCCAAATACTGCATTTGTACTTTTCTAACACCTGAATTTTTGCTCTGCTGGTGCCATGAGCTGGTCTTCTCTTGATTTATTTGCAAAAGCAGCTAAATGGAGTGAGTTCGTTCTTTATAAGGATTTCTCAGCTTTGAAGTTTTTTATACTTTGGCTTGTCAGAGCCTGAATTAATTGACCTTTGGATCACTGTGATTAATTTCTCTGTGAAGGGCTTGCCTTGTGTGTTCCTTGTGTGTATATGTATGTGTGTACTTCCTATTGCTGTAAATGTATAGTTTCAGAGACTAGATAAAAAAATGTGGCAATTAATACACAAAAATGTTCATAAGGTGATAATGTATTTGGTCTAACCTTTAACCAGGCTTGCTAACTTCTGTGAAAGTGATGAGCTGCATATTTTCACTAGATTTTACCTGAAGTTGAACACCCTTTCCTATCTATTCAAGTTAAGACCTCCTGGGGCGATCCTGCACAGGAAGGGACACTTTGCTCTATAAAGGAAGTGAGAAAAAATAAATATACAGGAGCTTAGAAGCTAGAGTAACAGTGTGACACTGACTTGTTTTTTGTATAAGGATAGCAAGGCTGCTTCTGTCCTTAAATGTATGCGATTCCTCCAGTGTATGTGTTGTCACCAATGATGGAGTCTTCAAAGCAGCTTCTTATTCCAGCTGTTTGAAGGGGACTAATGTGTATAATGATAACAGGAAAGAGGAGGGAAATGCTGAAGGCTTAGGAAACCACTGACCACCTCAGTCTACATTAAAAAAGTTTCTATAGCTACCCAAACTAAATAGCTGTCACCTGTGTTTTCAGGGTTTTTTTACTTTGTGTTATTTAGTGTAAATACTGGCCATGTGCAACACTTCTAATTCCGTTTAAAAGTGTTCATCACCTAGAGATACAGAGAAAAACTAATGATCAATGGGCAGTACTTCCTCAGATAATTGGCATATTCCATTTTGTGCTTGTTAAATTGAGTTTACCAGTAAGACACTAGAATATCTTTTTTTGTCTTTTGCAAACATGGCATATGCTGTATATTAGAATGACCAATTTCCAGAGCAATGCTACATTTGTTAAACATTTGCTTGAACCGAATCTAGTTCAGGTCAATGAATAAGCTATTACAAGGCAATGGTATTCTCATTGTGCTTCTTTTTGTGCACCCATCAAATCAGTGTATTTAACCCCTGTTCTGAAATCTAATTTGGGCAAGTGGATTTTCTCTCCGTGGAAGCCTGTTGACATTGCTTGCATTGTTTATTTAGGTGTTCTCAATGGTTTAAGGGTTTTAAACATAGTCCTGTGAGGTGTGGCATATGATTACTTTTTTTCCATTCCCTTCCTTTCCCCCCTTATCAGGCCCTCAGAACTGCAAGATTTTTATGGCATTAGTGACAATTTGAGTTATTAAAGCAAAAGATAACATTTAGGAAAAGTCTTGCTTTCATCTGGGATGTGAGTGTCTGGACAAAATAATACTGTCCTGATGGTGATATTAGAGGTGAAAATGCATTCAGACTGACGCGTGGTCATTTCGAAGCTGCGCGCTTCCCAGTGAGCTGTAGGTTTGAGTGTAGAAGATACCAACAAAATGAAATTCACAGTTAAGGGTGGATGATGTGGGAGTTGAGAGGGGAGGGACTTTGTAGACAGTAATGGCATGGATAGGATCTGTTATGAGTGAAAGCCTGTGCCGCAGCTGGGATTTCCTTGCTTTTTGGAATTTCACTTCCTATTTTTAAAATAGTAAACTCTGTCTTTTTTATTTCTGCATTCGTGACTTATAATCAAATGCATTAAGGTACTTATGTATTACAAACTAAATAAAAAAAGTGTCTGAACAAAATTTAAAAGAACAATTGTCAGAACTCCTGACATGACTCAGACTCAGGGTTTGTATCTGGAAGAATGCTTTGCTGATTAAGAAGGTCATTACATAGCATTATAACCCTATGGGCCTATACTTTTACTCCAGTATGTGAGTACCTTTTTGGTTTGCCACATAATGCATGGGCAGGTAGGCCATGAAGGGGGGGGGGCGTGTGTGGTGTGATAAGTGTGTTCACACTGAATTACACTCCTTGTACAGAATACTTTGCCAGGGCACGCAAAGTATGCCTATTTTATTAAAAAAAAAAAAGTTTTGCAGTTATCAGGGGCCCTAGGCCTTTTTTTTTTCCTGAAGTTTTACTGAATTTAAATAGGTCAGTGAGTGTCAATTTAGCACTAGAATTGGCACACAGATAGGGGAGGACTGTGTGACTGGGAAGACCGTAAAGGGGAAGGTGGGACCACTCCTTCAGCAATCTCGAGCTGCCAGAGTAGAACTCACCATCTGCGCTCCCCTGATAGCTGCAGCAGCTGTATTGCTGTCACTCTTACTGTACGGTTACCTCCGGCTCACTGGCAAGTTTTAGTTTAGGAGACAATTCTAAGTTTCTTCATGGACCTGCGGGCTTTAGGTTGTTTCCCTGTGGTATGGTGATTCCCTTGAAATTGAAAGATGCAATTAATGTTTCTTGTTAGCAGATAATCCTGTTCTTTTTTCAAATGTGCAATTGTCAGTTCTTCATATAGAAGATCTAGGATGTAAACACTGAAACTTTCATTCAAGGATTTTATTTATTACTACAGTCAGAAGTCTTGGGTAACCCAACATTGCAAAAAAGAAATCTACTTTATCTTCTGATAAAGGGCAAAAAAGTTTTAGGGTGCAGCCCCACAAAAAAACCAAGTTAAATAGAAGTGCTGAGAATATCGAGATAGTGGTGCAGTTTTAAGCCATCTTATTCCTATAGTTTCTGTTTTATTTTTCAAAGAGGCGTGAACTGGAATGCAGCAGGCAGTTGCATTTTGCTGAGTTGGGATGGTTGCGTTGTCCAGTCTGCTATGCTTTCATGTTGCCATCTGGTCACTCGCAAAAGATTCCTAGGAAGATTCCTCTGGAACTCAAGGTTTTACTTGCAGCAGTTTGCAGTTTTAAAAAAGACAGTGACCCATAGTAGGCTTTCAGATACCTCAGTGTTTACTTAAATAATCTCCCTCCCCACCCCGGAAATTCTTATTTCCATTACATCTTTTGGATTTGTGTGCTTTACTTTAGTAATGCATAATTTAGGTTGGAAAGATGCAACCTTTTTTTCTGGCTGGCATTGAATTTAGCACACAGGAATATTACTTCATCTTGGTGCAAATACTAAATTTCGACTTCTAGTTTTTTTGATTGTTTGTAATACTAAAAGTATTCAGAGAAGCAGATTACTTTTCTTGTGGGGCCATGTATGTATATTCATACCTTGGTAACTAGCTAACTGTAAGAATTTCAATGCATTGGCTACGGTAGTTCCTTTTCTTACAGCTGAGTCAAAGTTAGTCAAGAGGAACTGTCTTATACCATCTAATTTTCTAAAGCAAGTACCAGCAGCAAGTGACAAAGAACTCTCTTTTCCAAGAGATTTCAAGTAATCAGCAAATTTCAGATTTGTGGTTGTCAGTGGTACTAGAGAATGATTCATCATTTCTTTGATGAGCCTTACCAGGTTGAATTGCAGATCTGTGCAGTCTGTTTTCATTTGGTTTATTGTTCAGGCACAGACAGTTGCAGTGTGTTTAGCAAGAGAGTTTTTGTCAGGCGATATCATTTGCCAGCACCTTTCTACTGATACCTCCATCGCCCTCGTTGTCTGTGTTCTTGGGAGCAAAGAAATGGAGGTGTGTCTGGGGCTCTCTTCTTTGTTATACCCACAGCGGGAGGGACCTTTGTACATGTCTGAACCTTCCTCAGTGCTATTGAACACTCTTAAAACAAGGTGTGTTGTGTGCTGTACAGTTCTGTACAGAACGAATGTACTAAAGAATCGTGTTTAGGTTAATGTAGATACCAGCCTGATTGTGTTTTTGAAAAATGTATCTGCTAGACTTGAGTCTTCCAGGTGGCAGAATTTGGTTTTGGTTCTGGGTTTATAGACTGCTAGTAAACAACAGCCTTTCAAAAGACTACTTTTAAAAACATTCTTTAAAACAACTGTAATAGTGGGTGAAGTTGTCATTCTTAGTAGTGAATACAGTGTACTTCAATGGTCAAGCTTTCTGTTTTGTTTTGGTCTTTTTTTTTCCATTCCCCCAGAGTTAAAAACTTTATGTAGTTTGAATAAGGGTGTGTATGAACCATTGATAATGAAGTGTAGTGCTGAGAATGGAATGGGGAAATACGCTGAAGCAAGCATTGAGCTGTAAACAAGAAGAAAAACTAATGGCCGGAGATTACAAAATCCTCTGTAGATGCTGTCCTCTGTTCGTAACTGAGAATATAACTGCTTCTAAAATGACTTGGTTCAAAGCTGCACGGTGGATGGTGAAACAGAAGGTGGTGGCCTTGTGTTTTGTTTTACTGTGAGAGTTTATAATATAGAGATTGTTTCTTACTGACACTTCAAAAGTAATGCCTTTGAAACACATCTAAAAATAGCTGTAATACAAAAACTTTAGTTTTCTTCTGATGCCAAATTACAAAATAACCAGTCAGTTAAAGCTCAAGTGGTTCTCCAACATATCCACTAATACCAGTCTTTTATCTCTCTTCCCATGAGCACCAAATTAAGTTCTGCAGTTTCTGAAATTTGCTTGTGAAGGTTAATGATTTCTGCCTTTTTAATTGGAAAATAACATAAAACTGTAATCTGAACTGTGATACTACATGGATATTTCTGTAATAATGAGATAGCGGGGCTAAATGTATGCGCTGGGAACTGTGAAATGAGGGAAAGTTAGTGGATACGTTAAAACTGTAAGGCTAAAGTAGTAGAACAGCACATTGATGTCAATTTAACAGCTTCATATGGAGCTATATTATGCCTCTGTGATCCGGTTACCTGTATATATCATTGGGATTTTTGGCAGCATTATTTTTGTTTGGTTTTAGTACCATAAGTGAAACTTCATTGCCATTCTTTCCCACTGAGGTTCAGATTTATTTATATAGACACCTAGGAGAAACTTTTAGAAACTGTTAAGAGGATCAACATCCTTTAAGTAACACTCCAGCCCAAATTTGTCACATATGGGATATTTTTAATGTAAAATAGAGTAATTAGTTTGATTGAAAGTACTGCAGAGATTGCGACAGAGGCATTATAGATGTGTGGGAGAGATACGGAGCAACCATACAAGTTAAAATGAAGGAAATACTTAAAGATATGAACAGTTGGATACCTGCCAATAGCAAAGTAAAATATCTTTTTAAATAAACAGAGTATCAACCATGATATCCAATGACTTCCCCATCTCTGAGGTTAAGGGATACCACAGGTTCCAAGGCAGTGATATGTGAATGTTTTATGAGGTTTTTTATCAGGGCAAAAGAAAATTAAAATAAGCCAAGAAAGCAGTGTGCATATGAAGTGTACAATAGCATTATTTCTGTTGGGACAGTTGAACTTGGCCTTGATTTTTGCATGTTTTTTGGTTTTACATTACCTGATTGTCATTAATTGAAGCTAGCTAACACTTTTGTATGTATAGTCTTGGACATTTTGTAGAAGATTGACTGAAACTGTATTGCTTTGTTCTTTATAATAGAGAGCAGCAATAAGGTAAATGAAAGTAGTTTTTAAAAGTGAGAAAACATACCTAGTGTAGGCTTGTGCATTGAATTTTAATAGCCAACTTGATAGATGTCTCTTTAGAGGAGGAATTTGCCACAAAGCAGAGACCTAAAGAGAACAAGCAGGAAGAATGGGACAGGTACAACAGGAATTATTGAGTTTGTTTTAGGGAAGTCAAAGAATCACAGAATAATTGAGGTTAGAAGGGACTTCTGGACATCGTCTGGTTCAAACTCATCTGCTTAAAGCAAGGCCAGTTAGAGCAGTCAGTAATGCGACATGTTCTGTCAGGTTTGGACTGTCTCTGAGGATGGTGACTTAAGCTCTCTTGGCAAGCTTCTCCACTGTTCAACCACCTCACAATAAAATAAATAACTAAATCCCCTGTTTTAAGTGGAATTTCCTGTATTTTAATTTGTGCCCACTGCCTATTGTCCCATCACTGTGCACTGCTAGGGAGAGTGTGGCTTCATCTTTTTTTAATCATTTATCCCCTCTTCAGGTATTTATACACACTGGTAAGATCTTCCTGAGCATTCTCTTTTCCAGGCTTAACAATTCTCTCTCTCAGCCTGTCCCCATATGTCATGTTCCAGTCACTTCGTCGTCTCTATGGCCCTTTACTGGTGTCACTCCATGCCTGTGTCACTCCTGATTTGGGGAGCTCAGAACTAGACACACTAGCACACCAGATGTGGTCTCAGCAGTGTTGAGTAGAGGGGAAGAACCACCTTCCTCATCCTGCTCATGATGCTTCTCCTAATGCTGCCCAGGATGTTGGCAACCCTTTTTTTTTTTCTCTTCTTTTTTTTTTTTTTTTTTTTTGCGGCAAGGAAGCATTGCTTGTTGGTGTTCAACAGGACCAGTGTTTTCTGCAAAGTTGCTTTCTCTCCAGCTGCCTCTCAGCCTTTACTGGTGCATGGGTTTATTCCTGCCCAGGTGCAGAACTTTGCACTTCCCTTTGTGGAAATTTTGTGTCATCAGCATATTTGCTGAGAATGAGCTCGGTCCCATTGTCCAGGTCATTAATGAAGAAGTTAAACAGCATTGGCCAAGTATCTACCCTTAGGGTACAGCACTAATGGCTGGCCTCTAACTGGACTGTGTACCGCTGATGACAACCCTGCGAGCCTCGCAGGTCTGCCAGGTTTTCAGTCCACTCTGCAGTCCTCTGTCTGTACTTCATCATCTTGTCTGTGAGGATGTTATAAGGGGCAGTGTCAAAGATAATCAGCATCCACTTCTGTCTTCTGAACTACCAAGTCATCTTGTCGTAGAAAGCTGTCAAGTTGGTCAAAGATGATTTCCCCTTCATAAATCCGTGCTGACAATAAAAAAAAGATTGCCTTCTTGTCCATAATGTATTTGGAAATGGCTCCTATGAGAATTTGCTCCCTGACCTTCCCTGGGACTGAGATGAGACTAACCAGCCTGCGGGTTCTTGGATCATCCTTCTTGCTCTTTTGAAGAAAGCATTTGCTTTTTTCAGTACCTGGGAATCTGGAGAGTCACTCAAAGCAGTTGAGTGACCTTTTCACTTCTGCATGGCACAGTATGGGCTTCACTGAGCTCAAATGTGACTTCGGAGATTTATCAGAAATTTTAGTTTTGACAAATGTTTTTCTCTAGCACATAGAATAAACGGGGGAAAAAAACCCTTCATTTTTTCAGCATCTCTGTAGATTCTTAATGCTTCTTGAAATTTATCCTCCTTGTAAAAAGAAACATTTGTATTTACACAGATAGTGCTACTCAGTTATTTGTCTTCCTTCCATGTGAAACAAGTAGTTCTGTAGTCCAGCTCATTGCTTAGCCCTCAGAGAAACACTATCTGTTACTGTATTTGAAGACATAAATACTTTGTGCTGTATGACAGAGCTTTTTTTTTAACTTACAGCATTAATCATTCAAGTTAAAAAGCTATATGCTTAAAATTCAATCTTAATCTATTTGACTAAGATTGTATTATTTACTTAATTTTAAATGTGGTGGTCATGTCTTTCCAGTAGGTTTGCAGAAAAAAAGTTTTAGTCTAGATTTTGTGCAGAAGAAAGCACAGCTATCCCAAAAACAGGTCTGTCCAGTGATGGAGAGTGGGAAACTTTGGGATTTCCTTTTCATGTTTTTATAAAGGAAAACATTCTGTGACAGTACCTCCTCTGAAACTGTCAAAACAGGGTGGAAAGGTAGAAGTCTTGAAACCAAGTGACTAAGCATCCTAATGCATGAAAATACCCACATCCACATTCACACAATTAAAGAAAGAGAACAGAAGTAATGCAAAAGAATGAGCTTGAGTCAGTGGACATAACTTAGACCTGTGGAGGTTTTCCATACTGCCAGAATGTATACCAGAGAGAAGTAGGTGAAGGGGAAACAGGGAGTGCATCTGCATTAGTGTTTTAATTGTTTTAATTTGGACAAGGACTGCACTTTGGAAATGAATCCCCTGATTGTTCTCACAGGCTGCACTTTGATTTAACTTGTGAGCTGAGCTTGGATCAAGGAAGCTGAATTGCTTTTGGATGAAACTAAACTGGAAGCTGCAGTCCAACTGGTGTGGGGCTGTGGGATCAGGGTAGAGCTGTTCCGAAATAAAACTCCAGGAATGTATACAATATAGGTATTGGGTCTGCAGACCTGTCTTACTTCCTAGCTCCACTTCTGTCACATTGCACTGCTTGCTGATGTGGACATGGTACAGCAAATCAGATTAAGGAAGGTACAGTGAGAGTTCAAAGACTGTCATTGCTGAGAAAAGGCTGTTGCCATTCTAAAAGATGCCATAACAAAAAAGAGACAGGTCAACTATCATATCTCTGAAAGGTGTGTGCCAGGAGTTTTTAGAAAGATTACCATATAGGAGGTGAAAAATGGGTCTGTCACAAAATAGGAATCTGTTTTGGCAGGTGTTTCCCTCAGTGAAGCTTAGAAGTCATAAGACAATGTAATAAGCTAATACAAGCTAAAAGGGAATAGACCTATTTTTAAATACAACTTTTAGAAAGCAATTATTCTGATTTTCCTTGAATGTGTACAATATGAACAAGTGCAGGAAAGAAGAAGCAATAAAAGTCTTCAAGAAGAAAAAAAGAAACAACCAAAAAGAAACCTAGATTGATAGAAAGGTAAGCATTTTTATGGATTTTTATTGACAAAAGGTGCAGGGAAACACATATCCTAAGGTGTTAAAGGAATAGCTATTACATTCACGAAACCCAGAATTATTTTTGGAAAATGGTGAGGTGGAGAATGCTTCAGAATGATTTAGCTTAGAAGCTGTTCTCAGTCTTTCAATTGAGAGCCATATGAAATGAATGTACAAACATAGACTGGAAAAATTATTACACTTCTAAGAATTAACTCATGTAACAAAATAAATCTTGTCATATAAAATGGTTTTTTTAGAACTATTAGATTTGCCCTCCGGTTTTAGGAAAGCAGTTTGATTTACGGTGGGCATGAAGTCCTGAAAGAAGTAAATTATCTTGACTGTGAGAAATCTCTCATGAAATGAAAGCTGGCTCGTAATTGAACTTCATTGAAAAGTGACTGCTTAGGGTAGAAGAGTCAGTTGTCTTTGGATTTCATCTGCTTCACTTTACTCACTCTAAATCTCCATATTATTGCAAATAGCACAAGGAACAAAATTTCTAAGGAATGCATTTTTAGGTAACTTCATATTTTAACTTTCAGGTTAAATATGTTTTGTTTCTCTTGGTAAGTTTTAGCAGCAGTATGGCAGGGATATGTGGAAGGCCTGAAATGTTAGGAATGTAAGGCACTTGTGCACACTCATGCGTTAGGAAAATAGGATATGCATTTGTGTAAAACCACAGAGCCGCTCACTTTGTGGTTATTGTATCTGGAAACTTGAATATCTTTTCAGATGCCTTCATTGCAACTTGTATCTCACTACTAGTTTAGTGTACTCAACATTTTTATGAGACTCTGAGCAGCTTGGTCTAACTTTGAAGTTGGCCCTGTTCTGGGAGGTTGGTAGACAGGATGACCTCCAGAGGTCCTTCCCAGCCTAAATTATTGTATGGTTCTATTAAAAAAGCCCACACCTTTTGGGAGGAAATTAGAAAGTAATTTGTAGAAGTGTGTTCTCGTTTTAAGATACCCTTGTTTGCTTATATGCTCTTTCAGTAACACATTTTCATTTATGTTATTTTCAGTTCATTTTTAGATAATTTTTTTATTGCACAGCATAGGAGAGAACAAAAATATACATAGGAAGGTTCTGAGATTTAAGATGTAAATGCCACTTGACAGTTGTTTAGACTATGTTCAGAAATATCTAAGAGTAAAACTTTTCTCATCCTGTGTGAAATTTTTCACAAGGGTTTGTACCACGGCTTTAAAGTCACTGACTGTTCTATGTATTTTATCTCTCTGTCCTTAATTTTCTAGGCACTTCATAACAGGCAACATTTTGGGAGTTTTATGGTATATTTTTTATCTTTCAAGTTTTGTTCATGTGTTTTATGTGAAATAACTTAATCCTTGAATACCTTTGTTTTAAATATGGAAATGTTAATTTGTGGGTTTCCTGACTACCAACTTCTTGCATTTCTGGAAGGCTGTTAAAACTGCAAAAAGATGGGTGAAAGGAAGGTGATTTGAAATATCGCTTCCAGGCAGTCATCAGTTAATAGATTACAAGTAAGAAAATTGCTTAAAGGGGGAAAAATAACTTATAATTTTGGCTTAATATTTTTGCTCTGGGTGATCACATTAAGATTATTCCATTGCCCTAATTAAAAATTATTGAATAGCGTGAATAAGTAGCTTATGGCTTGTGGATTTATGTGACTATCTCTTCTCACTACTGTCATGTCGCTAAAGCAGTGATAAACGAAAGCCTCCAGGTAGATTCTTTCCTTCCCCTTCCCATAGCAACAGGCAGGAAGAGAATTTGGGTAAAGTTCTTCAGATGATTTCTTTTTCATGCTTTCATGGTAAGGTCCAAAATAATCAGTTGCTAACACCAACATTAAGATTTGACTGAGATGCGTAAGACTGGGGTTTTTGCTCTGTAGGAACCTCTTAGCCTCAGAGCCAGCTGAAGTGTAAACATAGCTGTAGGGCTAAATGAGATTTTATATGGCAGACAGAACAAAAAATATTGTCGCTTTTGGTAACTCTGTTTTTTGTAACTATCTTGGACTACTTCTTTTCAATGCTTCTTTGTCCTCAAAGTTGTGCTTTATGATAAAATTTGTGTAGCATTGAGAAATTTAATCTATGAATTACATAACAAATGCAGGTGTTTCTACAGTTAGGGTGCAATCTTACTTTTGGTAAACTGTAACCAAGGCTCCATGCTGTAGAAAATTGTGTTTATGAAACAGCTGCAATTCAAAGAAAGCACTAATGCTTTGGGATACTTGGTCAGCTTATTGTTAGTGAACAGTTTAACAGTGATTGCTTGTAAATACCTGGCCACGCTATCTGCTTTTCCCTTGAGACAATTATCTTCCAAGGTTACCACTGAAAAACGTTGTTTTATGTTTTCTAGGTACTTTCTTTTTAGAAACCTGGAAATAAAACAGTGTTGGTTTTTAGAAGTGAAATATAAAAAGTCTTTATGCCTGTTAGGGCTCTGTCAATACACATGTCAGTTACATTGCTTCAGTCTTTGTAACTGTCTTTCCTTCCTCTCTGAGGAAGGATGTCCCTGAAGTTACAGCACAGATTTTTTTTTTTTACCCTGCATTTCCACAAAGCTCCATATAGGGCATGGTTCACAGTCCAAGGAAGTGGAAGGATTAAGAGGGAAAGCTGTAATAAATTTCTACAAGATGTGAGAGTTCTAATTGCTAGAACTTGATGCCTTTTTGTTAGAGATCTATAATAGCAGTCTAACAGTCCTAATAACAGGAGAGGTCAGAGGAACTTTGGTATTTGGAGAGCCTAAAAGGATATTTCCCAATGAAAGAAGAATATTACCCGTTCTGAGAAGTTGTTTCGCTATGTAGTCAGTCAGGTTCTGGAACCTCGTCAGGGCACCAACTCTCGGATCATAATGCTGTCAGCTGGTACGTTTCAGATCGTGAGTTTAATTTGTACGTTGGAAGCTGAACTTCCTCTAAACCATCCTAAAAGAAATGTGATGCAACTGAAATGTGATGGCCACTGTAGACCAGTGTGATGGTTTAACCGTGGCTGGCTGCCAGGTGTGCACCAAGCTGCTCTCTTACTCTCCCGCCTCAGCAGGAGGGGGGAGAAAATAAGATTGAAAAAGCTCGTTAGTTGAGATAAGGATGTGGAGATCACTCACCGGTTACCATCATGTGCAAAACAGGCTTGACTTGATTAATTTATTGCCAATTAAAAATAGTAGGATAGTAAGAAATAAAAGCAAAACTAGAAACACCTTCCCCCCACATCCCCCTTTTTTTCCAGGTTCAATTTCACTCCTTCGTTCCAAACCCTTCTACCTCCTCCCTGCCCCAAGCGGCACAGGGGAACAGGGAATGGCAGTTATGGTCAGTTCAAAACACACTGTATTTGCCAGTCCTTCATCCGCACACTTTTCCTCTGCTCCGGTGTGGGGTCCCTCCCATGGGATACAGTCCTTCACAAACTTCTCCAATGTGGGTCCTTCCCATGGGCTCCAGTTCTTCACAAACTGCTCCAGCGTGGGTCCTTTATGTGGGGTGCAGTCCTTTAGGAACGGACTCCTGCAGCGTGGGTCCTCCATGGGCCACAGGTCCTGCCAGAAAACCTGCTCCCACCCGGACTCCTCTCCATGGGTCCACAGGTCCTGCCAGGAGCCTGCTCCTGTGCGGACTCTCCACGGGCTGCAGCTTCCTTCAGGGCACATCCACCTGATCCAGTGTGGGGTCCTCCACAGGCTGTCGGTGAATATCTGCTCCACCGTGGACCTCCATGGGCCCCAGGCTGCCTGCCTGCCTCACCATAGTCTTCTCTGCGCGCTGCAGGGAAATCTCTGCTCTGTTGCCTGAAGCACGTCCTCCCTCTCCTTCTTCACAGACCTTGGTGTTTGCATAGTTGTTTCTCTCACATTTTCTCACTCCAATCTCACACAGCTGCTGCACAGTGGTTTTTACCTCCTCTTAAATATGTTATCACAGGGCGGTACCAGTGGCATTGATGGGCTCAGCTTTGGGCAGCAGTGGGTCCGTTTCGGAGCTTGCTCTGTCTGACATGGGCACAGCCCCATGTCTCTTCTCACAGTGGCCACCCCTGCAGCACCCCTGCTCCCAAAGCCTTGCCACGTAAATCCAGTACGACCACCTAGTATGGAGACGGGTTTGGGGCTAAATTTGCTGAGTTGTCTTTGATAAGTTAAGTAAAAATATTCTGTACTCATACCCTTAGGGATTTGTTACACCATCAAGAAAAGGCACCCAACAGTGATTTAAAAATTTTGACCTGTAGGGGAAGCTTCCAGAAGAGAGGACCTGAGAAAATAGTTTTGCCCATTGTGAGATGGATGAAAGAGCACAAATAATTATAAACTTCTAATCTGTGAGTAGATTGTCAGCCCATGATAACGCTTGGGTGCTTTCTGCCGTTAAAGGAGTAGGCTTGAATATCAGGGTTTCTTGAATGAAAAGCAATTTGTCTTGCTTTGCAAGTAGCAAAGTAACTGTTTACCTTCAGTCCACAGATTGTGACATTGTTCTGATTGTGCACTACCACTGAAAAATTTTCCTGAAGCTTCATCACAGAAGTATTAAGGTGAAATGTAGCTCTGAGTCCATGCAGTATTGTGTGGAAACTCTATTACTACAAAAGATTTTTTTAAAAAGAGTTTAAAAGACCAAAATTAATTTCTAAAAGCAGTGGTTTGTAAAATGCAGGAGTTAATCCAGTCAATGTCCAGTTAATACCAGTAAATCCAGCGGTTTAAAAAAATCTGTTTAAGTTTGTGGTAGTTGTGATGCCAGTTTCACTGTCTTCTCCTCTGTCTTCCTAATACCAGTTTAATTCTCTCTACTGTGGCTTGACATGTATGCCAACTTTAATATATCTTGTTGTCCAACGGTGGTATTTAAGAACCAGCTACTCTAAGTATTGCTCTATTTCTGAGATTACAGCAGTGAACCAGTTTTAGCTTCGTGGTTTGCATATATGAATTGTTGTCCTCTTTGAAATGGATTGTACCATGAGAAGGAAATGGCTGAAATAAAAATAGACTATCTCTTTGTTTTTACAAATGGTTTTAATTATCTCGTGCAGCTCTCTGCAGCGGCTTTCCTTGCCAGGCCGTTTGGAATCAAGCTAAAGGCATATGATGTTCATGTACACTTTTGTCTTTTTTTTCCCTCTTTGAGCATTTCTTAGAAGTTAGTAAAAGCTAACATCCTCTTAGTTACAAAGGAGAGTTAGTGGCAAAGCCTGTTTTGTCCCTTTTGTCCTGCCTGCCACAGTTTCAGTCTAAGAACAGCTTGTGGTTGGGGAATTAATAATGTACTACTGGAAGGGCAAAAAATCCTGTCAAATTACATGATTTTTTTTTCTTTGAATTTTGTATATGGCAGTACTGTTTCTTCGCATATCTTTTTTCCCAATTCGTTTATTCAGTATCAAATACATATGTAGAAAAAAGTCATACGAAGTATTTCTGCTGAGGTGCAGGTTATACAAGCAGGCTTCTTGGTGCGTAGAAATGCTAATGGATGAATTCTCTATAATTTTGATGTACGTCTTTGGTTTGGGAGACCTGAAGACGTAGGTTAATTTGGATTGCAAGCAGTGTTGTTGGAAGCATTTTTCTCTGCAGGTTGAAGTTGATGGACCAGTTTTTCTAATCTGCGCAGTTTGCATAAGGAACACTGGTGATCCCTGGTATTGAGGTAAAAGTTACAGCATGAATGTCATTGGGTGTCTGGCGACAACATTTCCAGAGTTATTCTGTCTTTCCTTGGGCAATCTCTTTGTTTTGATCATCAGGTTAAATATTTTTCAGCTTTTCCGACTTAGAAAGAAACTTTGGATTCAGAAGGATTTCCCATGTTCAGTTCTCTTTTGAAGTGGTAGATATTTAGGAAAAACAAGGAATCAGCGCTGAGGATTAGTGTTGCATGAATAATTGTCTGAGTGTTTTTAGGAAAGGTGTTTAAGGCTGTTAGTCTGTAGTATCTTAGTCTTTGCTACTTTAATTTTAAGTGTGTTCATGGCAGAACAGAACCATTTTTTGATCCTATTGTAGGCTATCAATATGGTGCCAGACTGATTATCGTTCATGTTGTGTATGAGCTTGCAGGAAATTAGTATAATAAAACTCTGAGACTTTACAGGAAGGGAATGTGGTATTTACTTTTAAAATCTCAAATTAATTTTACCCACTCACACTCATTCTCTCATGCATTTCATTTACTCTTTCACTCTCCTGTACTCAGGAGCACCAGGATGTTTTTGTGTGTTGAGGTGGTATAGTCAGTGTCTCTTATGTGCACTGTGGAGGATAGATGGAACTAATGGTATCTGTCAACTGCTTATCGTGCTTTGGGTTCCTTCTGGTGGCAACAAACTGCTTTATAGACGCATATTTTATATCCCTTGAGAGTCAAGAGTTGTTTTACACTCATCCTTTGCTTTAGAATCTGGCTTACTTCAGCTTCCATAAATCTTAAGTGAAGGCTAATGCTAGTTGTTTTTTCCTGATTTGGAATATCCATATCTTTACAGCTACAGTATGTTTTCCTGTTGGGCTAACAGGAAAAGGAATGACACATGGGATGTGCCGTAACCCTCTTGGTGTGCTCCTCTCTTTAAAGCACAGGCTCTTTCTGCTGGCCAGTCATCTCTGCTGTAGTCTTATCAGAGTGAAGGCATCCTGGTCTCGACACAAACATGCCTCCGTTTTACTCCTGCAAGAAGTGTTCTGTGTTATCAATAAAAGACATTCTTTCAACCTTTGTTCTGCTGGTTTTGCTGATTTATACATGCACCTTTTCATTCTGTCTTTGTTCATACCAATCTTAACATCTCCGTTGCAATTCTCTACGAGGTATGTTTACTTGTAGCAGAAGAACATCCAATAGAAGGGTTTGGGATAATAATAATAATCTAGAATAGATTCAGATAATCTCACTCATAAAATATAATTAGACCTGTTGATTTAAAGGAGATGTGACTTCTGACTCTGATATACCACTGTACTTTGAAATGGTGTAGAAATGTGGTTCCTGTGTTGAGCCAAAAGTACAATGGATCATATACATTTTATACATGAATAGGGAAAAATGTAAAATATACATTTTTAAGGCAGCATAATGGATGAAGTTTCTACTTCAATGTCAAGGATTTCTTATTAGCAAGTCTGTAGTAGGGAAAGGACAGAAGTTGGGCAGCTCTTCTCTGTATGTTTTGTGGTTTCTGTATCTTGCTTTTCCCTCATTGCAGCCTCTGAAGGTCACATCACTTGGGTCGCTTCCCAAACTGATTAAAGCGTATTTCCCACAAATATATTTTTAGCTAGTATATTGAATTGGCTCAAGTGTTGTGTTTGAGTCTGCAGCTCACTCATTCTTATCAGAACAGCTGCCTGCGTGTTAGCTTTGTAAATAGCTGAAGGGAGCGTGTGCTCGGGGAAAGGGCTGTGTGTGCCTGTAGAGCTAACGGGTGTATCGGCGGCTCGAATCTGGTGAGTACAGTTACTGATAGCAGTGGAGATACAGCAGCGACAACTCGGTAATTCAACCTAGAGTCTGGTTTCAGACCCAGTATGCACTGTATTTCACGTTTGTTCAAAAAACAATTTGGCACCTGGATTTTAAATTTCAACAGATGTATTATGGCAGAGACTACTCTGATTTTTCTGCATTTTCAGTAAATAGGTGTAGTGCTGCTCACGCAGTAATGGCCAAGGGAGCTAAGCTGCATTCTGCTGTTAAAACCCTCTTTGTTTCCATTCCTTGTATACATATCCCTTGATGCAAACCTCATAATTGCTTCCCTTTCCAACGTGTACTCAACACTCTTATAATGTGTCTATTCTTTTCTTCCTGGTTGATTACTCAGCAGTTTCTTTCTTTCTGTATGTCTTCTTACTTGTTTGGGCAAAACTGACCGTGTCTTTAAAACTTATTTTAGGGGTAAAAAAATGATAAAAATGTAAAACAATAAAAACAGCTTTGTCAAACCACTTTTTACTTTAAAGATGAAACTTGAACAGTTAAAGTAACTGCAAATTTGCTAAACAAGTTGCCAAACTAGCTGTCTCTGCCTAGGCTTACTGGGTAATTATATCAAACACTGAAGAGAAAAGAACTTTTCCACAATATGCATGCCTTCAATTAAAGAGAGGTTTCAGTGTTTTGGGGGAAGGAGAGGAAGCATTTGTATTTAATTTCTCACACACAAAAATGTGCTGTAATAATGTAAACAGGTGACTTTGAACTTTCATAATCGTAATCTCTTCATAATTGTCGGTAGCTCACGTACCTGTTGATAAAAACCCCCAAAACTCATGTAATGAGGACGTTACATTTTACATGCAGTTTTTTAAACAGAACTTTGTGTATTTTACACTTTTTCCAAAAGGCTGTATTCCTGTGTTTCACAGCAAGGTTTTCAAAACCGTTGTTAAAATTACTGGGCATGTTAAAGACATTTCTCATTAAGAGATTTTTTTTTTCACTGAATTATTGAAAAAGCAAATACACTTTGAATTGGGACACCTGTAAAAAGCAGTTTAGCCTGTTCTTAAAATTAATTACTAAACATATGGCTTACAGCAGGCAACAATGTGCAATTATTTCAGTATTTTTTAAATTATAAAGAGCATGTGCCAACATATTTTCAAAGCTATGCATGTATAATATACAGTCACAAGATTTCATTTTGACCTAGTTGTGCCTTCTATTCTTTCAAATAAATATGAAACAAAATTACCTCCTTTGAGAAGTCAGTTCTTTAACAGATGAATTCCATTGCTGAATGAAGTCACCATAAGTTAAATTGGTGTGACACTAAAGATCTCTCAAGCCTTTGATAGCATTTTTCTTCTATTTATACTCCCTGCTTTTGTGGGGTAAGAAGCTCCTTCCCTCCTCTTCTCTTACTTTGCTTTAACGAAAAAGCACTCAAAGCTGCTTTTCTCCCCACTCTTTCTCATGATTTGTTGAAAGAAAAATAAATGAGGGTCCTCCCTTTCTGCCTTCCTTTTTCTGAAAGTGTTTGTGGCATCTGGGCTGCACTCCTCTAGAATTTCTTCCTTCTTCCACACCACTCTCAAAAAAAAAAAAAACCCAAAAAAACCCCAAACCACAAACCTGGTGATGAAGTTTGCTGTCTTGGATTAAAATGCTGCAGAAGATGATGCAGTTTGGCCTAACAGCATCAGGTGCCATAGGGGAGGCTTCTGAGAAAGCACTCTAGTTAGAGGTGGAATTCAAAGAACTGAATCCCCAAAGGATGCGTGGAGTGAGTTTCCTACTGTGAGGCGGATTTATTTTAAGCAATGTTTGTTCAAACCTGCCTGAGTACAAACAATGGCCTATGCAATTATGAAGCTGGGCATAATTTATCTAATAATCTACACATTACGGGAGCATGTTATAAAAACAAACAAACCTGCCTGGGAGTAGGTATGCAGCCACTGAAGAAATTCAGGCAAGCATTTTAATGGTTTATTTTTAATGACAAGAACATATTAATTCTGTATTATTCTGTATTATATCTTTGTATATGCTAAATAATTTGTTCATTTCTGAGAAAATTATACTTCTCTGATCGTGCTCTGAGTATCTGTTACGCTGCCTGGCTCTGTCACATGAGCATTAGTTGAAAGGTTTGAAAGCTAAATTTCCGATTCTGGCAGGTTTCTTGGAAGTGGGTAGCAGTCTCTGAGGGAAAAAATGGCAATATGAGCTTACTATAATTTAAAACAAAACAAAACTAGAACAATAAAACAAAAAAAAACCAAAAACCAATGCCCTAAATATTTATGAAGATGTGTGTAATTTTCTACTGCAGAAAAAAATTTGAGTCTGCATTCAGTTTTTTGGAATGATGGTTTCGGTTGTGGAAGTACTTGTTGCATTACAATGAATTTATAAAGCAGACATACCTAGTTTATAATGATTTCACAAATTATATTTTTGTTCATAAAATGATTATTTATAACATAGTTTGAAAGCAATTGTTATATTCCTTTCCACTGGCAGGGGGTCTAAACGTCTAGTACAGTTAGAATGCTTGTTCTTCACACATGATGGCCTTTTGCTTCCAGTTGCTGACAGAACTGCTTATCTTTAAGACATTTGCTTTTCACAGAATCCTAAATATTCTTTCTATTGTAATAAAACTAAATGGAAATATTTTAATGATTGAAGAGTGCATGTGTCTTATTTTGTGATTAAGTTTATAAGTAGCCCTAGGCTGGTTTTGAGTTGAAATCATATGCAGTGTTACCATTAAAAATAGCCATTAATACAGTAATTTCTTACCAAACAGATTTAGTTTGTGTGTGTATTTGTTACATAAAGAGGTGCTAAATACTAAAAATTAAGTTTAAATGTAGAAATGAGCTGAATTTTTGTGACTTGTGGGGTTATTGTCTTTTGCAGTCTCTTTGTGCATCTTCAAAGTGTAGTTCATTAATCATCACAGGTTCTTATTTGATTAGTTAATGTATTTTAGCCTTGTTTCCTAAGAAAATGAGGTGCATACAATTCCACTTGCCAATCCTGTTCTGTTCTCTTCCTCCCCTTTTCCTATGTGTTGCACTACATACCTTCTTAGTTGCTGATCCATTCCAGCTAAAAATTGATGGAGGTATCAAAGTTGATTGCATTTCTATGAATTATGAAAAATCTGGGTAGAGTATATACATGTATGGTAGGGAAGTGACTTAAATCAGGCTGCAGCTGAGAGAAAAGCTGTAGTGTGAGTTCTATGATTATTCCTTGCTGGATGCCTGGCTTGGAACCAGCTATTCTGCTTGCTGGGTCTTTTTCAGCTGGCAGTTAAGGGGAGCAGGAGATTGTTGCTTGTTGCTTCTTCCTCTGGAACTCTCCCTTTTCCTGGTTAACTAGCGGAGCTTGCTTTTAGTGAAGAACCTCTGGATTTTGGCAAGAGTGCAGTAAAATAAGACTCTTCAGTTTTATTGTTCAAAAATAATTAGAAACTTTATGGCAGCTGAGAGAACTAAACAATGTGTAATGTAGTTTGGGTTTTTCTAGAAGTACTGGGAGGCAATAGATTCTTGACATTTTACTTAAGCTAGTTAGTGAAAACTGACTGACTAGGTACACACTTGCACATATGTGCTAACTCAACAAATATTTGCAGGACGGTCATTTCAGATGTGATTAAGCGGCTAAGATTATTTCTGCATATTCTCAATGAAAATGATCAAATGTTAATAAAAACATTTTAATGAGTGTATTTTGCAGGCTTAGAAATGAAAGTTAGCTTTAACATGTGCGTCTGAATGAATGTTGTGTGCTGTATGTGCTTACTGTATGACTTCAGTTTTAAATGATCACCTTTAGTAATAGCATTTGTATTATGTGCAGTGTGGTTTGTCCAGGTGCTCTTCTGTAAGTGCAAACTCCTTTAGGCTATCCAGTATGTCTGTATTGGTCTGGTTGCTATTCAACTGCTTTCTTAAAGTGTAAAGGATACCTGGTGAGTTTGGTAGAACTAATCACAGCATCAGAATTAAGACTTGTCCTCTAAATCTTTTAAAATTAGTCTACTTTTGAAATACTTATATTAAAAGATTTTTCGCTCTAGCAGGATTCAGATTTGTGTGATTCACTTGGGAATCTAGTAATTAACAGTACGGAATCCCACTAATAACACTATATACTACTTAAGCAAGTCGTTAGTACCTTTTTGTGTGGTGTCATATTCTCCAGTAGTTAACACTAGCATTAGCAAGCTGTAGGATGCAAGAACTTCCCATTTTACCGCTTTCGAAATACCTGTGAAATTATCAATTTCACAGTAATTGTCACAATATACAGACTTCTGCTTCAGATTGCAGCCTCTAAAAAGAAAGTTGCAATATTCAGATCCACTCTGCTTTTACAAATTCTGTTTGCATGGCATGCAGAGGATAAAACATGCACTTGTTTAGACTGCTTGTGCTGTTATCAGTTGGTAAGTTCATACATGCAGCCTTTTGTACTCAAGATACAGATATCAGCAGCTTAAGCTAACATGTTCCTTTCCTTATTGGTAATCACGTTGTGTGCAGAAAATGACCTGAGAGCTGGCACGTGATATTTGATCTGCTTTGGGATTCGGATTTGGTGGCTGACCAAAGATGTGCAGCAGTGGGATTGGGAGATTTGCGTGTGCTGATTAGCCAACCCCTTGGTCAGAGCAGCTGAGCCTCACAACAGACGGGAGCCCAGAGAGAGAGAGGTCAGACATAGATAGGGGGATAAATGGTTTTGCAGTAGGTTATGAGTGCACCCTCAGCAAGTTTGCTGATGACACCAAGCTGTGCAGTGCGATTGACACACTGGAGGGAGGGGATGCCATCAAGAGGGACCTGGACAGGCTGGAGAGGTGGGCCTCTGCAAGCCTCCTGAAGTTCAACAAGACCAAGCGCAAGCTCCTGCACCTGGGTTAGGGCAGTCACAAGCACAGATACAGGCTGGGCAAAGAAGGGATTGAGAGAGCCCTGAGGAGAAGGACTTGGGGGTGTTGGTTGATGAGGAGGTCAACACGACCCAACAAAGTGTGCTCACAGCCCAGAAAGCCAACCCCATCCTGGGCTGCATCCCCAGCAGCGTGGCCAGCAGGGCGAGGGAGGGGATTCTGCCCCTCTGCTGCGCTCTCGTGAGACCCCCCTGCAGCGCTGCCTCCAGCTCGGGGGCCACCAACATAAGAAGGAGGTGGGCCTGTAGGAGCAGGTCCAGGGGAGGCCACGGAGATGCTCTGAGGGCTGGAGCCCCTCTGCTGGGAGGACAGGCTGGGAAAAGGGGGGGTGTTCAGCCTGGAGAAGAGAAGGCTCCGGGGAGACCTACAGGAAAGCTGGGGAGGGACTCTTGGTCAGGGAGTGGAGCCATAGGATGACAGGGAATGGTTTTAAAATGAAAGAGGGGAGATTCAGATGAGATATTAAGAAGAAATTCTGTACTCTGAGGGCGGTGAGCCCCTGGCGCAGGTTGCCCAGAGAAGCTGTGGCTGCCCCATCCCTGGAGGTGTCCAAGGCCGGGTTGGACGGGGCTGGGAGCACCCTGGGCTGGGGGGAGGTGTCCCTGCCCAGGGCAGGGGGGTGGAAACTGGATGATCTTTAAGGTCTCTTCCAACCCAAACCATTCTGTGATTCTATGACCATGTAAGACAGTGAGGGAGGAAATGACACAAAGGAGGGAACACAGCGTGAGGGGGGATGCAATAAGTAGTCTTGAAGTTGTATCCAGCAGGTGATTTGGAGTCTTCAATAACCTGTTCATTTTCCAACGGGTAATCTGCTGTAGAGGACTTACTGATATATATCTAGTTTAGTCGGTAAGGGATGTTGAGCTGAAAATGTGTTTTAAAAATGAATAGGAGACCAGGATACCTGGATATTTCCAGTGATGTCTATTTTTAACATAATAGCACACCATTTCATTTCTGTTTGTTAATATTGAGGCTATATGATGCATATTGTCCTCTTTCTCCCCACTGCCCCCCAAAACCAAATACTGAATTGGATTAAGTTCCAAGAACAGTAGGAACACCTGCTAGCTTTGGTTGGTGCTGGGAGGATCAGGCCAGCACAGGTGTGAGAACTAGGGTGTGCTAAGAGGGAAGCTTGGGCTGTAAAGGAATTTTTTATTACCCTCTTTCAGAAGTGATGGATTTCCTCTTTTACTGAAGTGCTTTGTAGAATTACAGCCTCTGTCTGTAGACGTGATCTGACCAAGTGAAAACAAAAGACATACAGAAGCAGGTTTTTCTACATTTGAAAATCACTTTTTAATTTAATGAGTAATTTTCAACCTTTTTTTATTGTGGTGTTCTTTTTTTTTTTTAAACTCAAGTAATACTTGTCATGGGAAGATAAACTTCTTACCCAGGACTTACAACATCAAAATAGGCAGATATGTTCAGACACAAGAGGTACAGCAAACTTTGCTATTAGAACATCATTCACTCAGTTAATTGGCAAATTGAAGGGACGAAATCAAAAGACCTCTTTTGCCTAGAACATGAATATTTGCAGATCATGCAATAATAGAGACTAAGCCCTTTGTAAACCATTTTCTGTACTTTAGGGAAATGGGAAGGAACTAGAAAGAAAACAAGTGTGGTGGTTTTGTTTGCAGTATAATGTATCTACATGTCAAAAAACAGACGGTTTAATTTTTGAGTTTCTCAGGATTCAAATGTTTACATTGTCTCTTCATCCAGATTCAAGATCCAGCCTGTATTATGGCTGGCAGTGGATCCAGAGCAGGACCATCCAGTGGGTTTTCCATGAAATCACAGCTTCAAATCACTGGTAAGCCTTTCGAAAGGATGTATCTTTTCTGGTTAGAAATGTAGAAGTGTTTTTCCCACAATTAAACGGAAGTTACTAGTATGCTGTATTTCAGGAAGTTTTGAGTTGTACAAAACCCAAGAGAATTCGCACAATAAAATTCACGGTGTTGTGCCATCATTACTTGGCAGAAATATAGCTATTTTATCCAGGATTTTATCTAAAACGCATTTTGAAATGGTACATTTTTCTGTTAAAAAAAGGAATACTTTTTGAATGCTGCTAAGTAAATTGTACAGAACAGTCCTCTTTGAAATGTAATGATGTAATACAATACTGCTTTCAGTTACTAATACTTGACATAATACCAAATCTAACACTGTCTCCTAACAGTCTTTTCACATCTCAAGCTAGTGAATCATGACTGCTGTTCATTAAATTTGACTTACTGCCTCTCCCTTGTTACACATTTTTATGGCTACCATTGTAACGGAGCTTTAACAAAAATGTTCCTGAGAATGTTACTGTAATTGAACATCTGTAGATCTCATAGGAATGGATTTACATGACATGCTTTGCTTTTTGTAGTGCCCTATGAACAGAGCAGCAGTAGAAACTTAGTTACCAAGTTTTCCCTCACTTTTGCTCCCTGCCAGTTTTTACTGAAGTGTAGAGGTTGAAGCCTGGGAACAGGAGATCTGTGGCTGTATGCAAGTCTGTGCTTAGAAGCATTGAGGGGGAATTTTGCACCCACAGTGTGGAAGATCTGTGGGTATACGCAGAAGTTTCACAAAGTTGATATTGTGGGGATGAAAAAAATTGTCAAAATAGATGGGAAAGCTTTGGACTAGAAAGGAGGTTGGAACTGAGTTAAGTTATGCCGGTCCTAGCTGTCACACTGAGGTCACAAGTTTGTTTTTTCTCAGTAGGCCATGAGACTTTAAGAGAAATCTTGTCCCTACAGGTTGATACTGGAGAGAAAAACTGAAGAGGTTTGGAAGGAGGTACATCCTCCACAAAGCTATGGAGAGCAGAGCTGAGGATTGAAGTGGTGATTGCTCTCTAAGGCTTGCTCCCTTAAAGGCCTGTGACTCACATAAAGAAAGTAAAGTTGAAGAAATGTGTCAGTGTTTAGAATTGAGACTATTAAGATGTTTGAACAGTTCTTAATTTCTGTAGTTCAGCCACAGCCTGCAAGCAAACTATTTCCTGTGCAAGCAGGCGTTACCTTTTGGTAGACATTTCTGTAAACAGCACCCCCCACCTGCCCTCCCCTCCCCATTCTGCTATCTTCATTAGTTTTAAATTAACTTTCAGGTTATCTTGGTAAGAAACTTGAAAGTAGTTACAAGACTGATGATTTGTGCTGCCTCAAAGTAGGTCTTGATGCCTTTGAGATAGCTAGTGATGTTGAGGCATGAAATATTGTGGTATAGAAGTATTGGAGACATGAAAGGAAGGAGAGCTATTTGTGAAAATTAATACTAGCTAACTGAAGCTAATTTCTGTAAGATGTCTGTAATATATAAGGAGTTTCCCTTGGGAGCAGTTCAGAGCAGTTTATACTAAGCTACTTCTCTAAATCTCTAAAGGAGCATAGACTATAAAGGGAATCTAGGTAGATTAGCCATATGGGCTTGAATTAGTCATCTTTTTTTAAGGATGTAGTGCAGCTGAGGTGGGTGATGAAAACACAGGAGACCAAGTTGTTATTTGTTAGAACAGAGTGGAGTTCACCTGCCACTTGGAAATGGTAATTTCTTTGTCTTAAGTACTGTTTTGTAGTACTGTTTTGTGTCTGGGGTAGACTTGTGCACACGCAGGCTGCTTTGGCTGAATGGGGGCAACATAGCCACAGTGATTGGAAAGACAGGAGCATTGCAGTCAATGATGTTGAATGTTGGTTTTGGTTTGTTTGTTGTTTTTTTTTTTAAAAAAAAACACCACCGAGAAACCCAAAACCAACCAAACAAGACACTCACCCTAACCCACCCCCAAATCAAAGCTGTAGAGCTGCAGGTCCTGTCCAGGTTTTGTTGTTTCTAGAACAATAGGTAGTTATTGGAACACAGTTTGCCTTAAGTTCGCTTTTCTGTAAGTTTGCTTTGATACAGAAAACTTAACACAAAGTTCTTTTTCTTAATGATATTCTTTTCACCAGAAGTGGTGGCAGTTTTCCATGATTCCTTAATGAGAGAGACAGATCATGTTTTGAGCTTTTCAACAAGCAAGTGTAATAAACTCCAGGGATTCTCTTGGCTGGTGATAGACAGGACTTTGTAGAGGATGTTTTCTACTTTCAAACACCTAAGCGCTTTTGTGGATCTGGTACTGATTGTTATTAATTATAGTGTCTGAAGTTACAGAAGTACTGTTGCATGTTTTAAGCATTTGTATGAGCTATGGCATTGTATAAAACGGTCTGGAATGCAAGAGTGCTTTTGTCCATAGAATGTCTTTTTTTTTCTTGAACGTTATTGCCAAGCATCAATGACCTGATACTTGAATACTGAAGCACACAACTGAAAAATATTATTTGCAATTTTTCTCTTCCTTAACAGTTATTTCAGCAAAACTCAAAGAAAAAAATAAATGGTTTGGACCTAGCCCTTATGTGGAAGTCTCAGTAGATGGACAGTCAAAGAAGACAGAAAAATGCAACAATACGAATAGTCCGAAGTGGAAACAGCATCTTACAGTGTAGGTTTGATGGTTTTGTTTTCCAATTTATTTGAGCTAAATTAGTGCAATTGGCAGTGGACTTAAGAGGTTGTGTTTTTATTTTAAGCAGGGCATTGTGTTACATGATATGAAGATATTTGTGTAATTTTTGGAGCAAATATACTGCAGTCTGGAATATATATTTACAAACTATTGCATTATGTCCTGTGGAAAGGACCAAGTGCTTATGAAGAAATATATATTCTGTATTAATGTATGTGGCATATCAAAGGAGCTTTAATTCTGTGAGTAGTAAGGAGAGTAAGGTAATTTGATATTAAAACTGTCAGTCCCATGCACATTTTTGTGTTCATGTTTAAGGTTACGGTGTTTCAGAAATAACATGGCTGAAAAGTGCAACTCTTCTTTCTGTACCACTTTGTTGTGTACCATGCCATAGCATAGGTAGTTAGCTCTGTCTTGTGCATGTCTAAACTCAATCACAAGTACAAAATTCCTGATTAGCTTGTGCCTTCAGAGTACATATCTAATGTATATATAATATATGTATATCTAATGATTCAAGATGAACACAGCTGTTGACGTTTGCTTAGCCCAGTATTTGTGTTTTGAGATGACAGGGAGTACAAAGCACAGAAAAAAAATGGTCTGCAGCTTCTATAAAATTTAGTTTTCTCTTAAAAATGTGTCACGTGGAACCCTGGGGTAAAGGTTGGTCTTGTGCTTGCACATTTGCTTATGCTTAAATTCTAGATTATTATTCTTGAGGCACCGTGAACATTCCTGCCTGATGAAAACCTTTTCTGGGCCTGTTCTTTTCTTGTAATTCAGATTATTATGAAGTTTTAGTTACTACTATTTACCTTACCTTCCACTGCAAAGAAGTATTTTAAAAAAAGAAAACCTTGTGCTTTACATGCGTATCAATGTGCAATAGCAGAATTTTCTTTTAGCTTTTAAAGCCTGCCTTTTTTCTTTCCTTTTTTTTTGTGAAATTGAAATGTTTGTGGCTTACTCTGTGCCAGTCCACACAGTAATACATGGGCAGTTATTGCTCATGTTCAGTAAGTGCTGAACAGAGACACCCAATGCATATCAACTTAATTGACAATTACACTAATGCTACATGGAACTTAGTGGAGTAAGTTAATTGTTTTTAGGAAGTATTTTAACACAGCTGCTTACATTCAGGTTCAGAATAAAAAGGAAAAGTGTAATGGCTTCTGCAAATGGGTATGGACCACGGGCTCCTTTTCTAGGAGGCAGTCTGTTAGGTGGAGCTGCATATTCTGAAGGGATTGTCTGACTGTGAAAGTCTGGATTTATCAACCATATGCAAGTGAAATTACTCACTAAGAAAATAAAGTCATTTGTAATACCTGTTTCTCACAACTAAAATAATTTAAAAGTACGTATAAATATTAGAATGTTCCTTATATAAAAAGAATATCAGTATTAAAAATGACTTTGAAGTTGCTGTTAGGGATTTTTTTTAAAAAAAAAAAAAACAAAAACAGAAATGGGTTCATACAGTGTCAGCAACTGATACTGACATAAATTTGTCTCTCTTTTGTAAGGTGTCTCAAAACTCAAGGCAGTGTGACAGGCAGGTGAATGTTTTACCCCTAAGAGCAACTTTATAGAAAAAAAAAAAAGGTGTTCTGAGCCCATGCTCAATTGTAGTACCAGCTGTTTTGTGATGCTCATCTTTCTGCTGTTGTCAGAATACTTCTAAGAAGGAAAAAGGCTTTTATGTTTTTCTTAGGACTGGGAGAGTTCCTTTATTCTCCAAGATTTGCCAAGAGAACTTTGGCTCTTGTTTGGACTGTGTAGAGGCTTACATTGCTGCTGTTTGTACTGTGCCTGCTCTCTGGAGGGCATCGTTCCAGGTTGTAGCACCATGCTTTGAATGAAGTTCAGATTTTTTGTGTCACTAAAACAAGTAAAAATTTAAGAAAAGCCTCAGGGAGGTGAGGGGGATAGAAAACAATGGTTGAATTCTTCATTGAATTACTTGATTTGGAATGAAGAGAAACTGTTGTGATAGTCGGGTCCATAAGGGGCTTTTCTGGTAGTAAACCTGGAACCAATTCTCCAAGGACATAATCAAATTAGCACACTGTAGAAGTAATACATCCTGCTCCTGGGAATGGTGAGGGAAGTTTTTGAATTGTTAAGATGTAGTGTGTTCTTCAGTTCTCAGGAAATGCATTGTGAAGCCAGAAGTATACCTGTAAAATGTTAAATAATTTTGTATGTATTCCTACTTCTTTGTCATAATATATCATATGATATAAAGTATGTGCCAGCTTATTAAGGGAACAGTCATCTTCTAAAAACACTTGAAATAAGTTTTGGTATTTCCAAGTACTTCCATTTTTATGGGTTGTCCTAAGATTTTCTGATAGCCTCTTCAGAAAGCAAATTTGCTGTCTTCCCTCTCTGTGTTAACAATTCTCACATTAAGGTACGCAGATGCTGAACACTCAAGAAATGTGAACCTGCAAGAATCAGTCTTTGTTTGTAATCCTGCTTGCAGATTGCTAATTGTGAGCTGGTAGATTTTCTATAGATACTTCCCGTAAAATAGTAATAATAAAAAAATGTACTGTCTATGAAAAGTCTTGCAACAGTGTTGATTTACATGACATATAAACATGACCACATACTAGAATGTGATAATTAGAAATGGTTTGATGTTACCACTATTATTTCTTTGTTTTTAAATAATTTTAAGTGACAGTGGACGTAGACTGCTTGGTTCGCCCAAGTCCCCTGCAATGAATGCCCTTACACAGTGCTCAACTTTTTCTTTTCAGAATTGTCACTCCTGTAAGTAAATTAAACTTTCGAGTCTGGAGCCATCAAACACTAAAATCTGATGTCCTTCTGGGAAGTGCTGCTCTGGATATTCATGAGACTTTGAAATCAAACAGCATGAAACGTAAGTATAAGATTAACAATACCTTGGAATGCTGCAGAATTTGTCAGGAATTGCCTGTTAATGAGTGCTGTGTGCAACTCTGTAGATGGCCTCAAGAGTTCCTTTTGTTGCTATAGATTGCATTTATGAGTTTCCTCGTGCTTTTTCATTGTAATGTGTTTTTTTTTTGGTATACAGTCTGCTATGGTGTCATTGAAAACATGGCCTTTTTCACTCTGCTAGTATGTGCAAGAGTGAAAGCCTAATTAAAGAAATGAGTGTTCCCTTTCATATAGCTTAAAAATGAGAACTCTGACGTGTTCCTGGTGCTAGACTAGGAAGCGAATATCACAGTATCGTCAGGGTTGGAAGGAACCTCTGGAGCTCCCCCAGTCCAACCCCTGCCACAGCAGGGTCACCTCCAGCAGTGGCACAGGACAGCGTCCAGGTGGGTTTGGGATGGCTCCAGAGCGGGAGACTCCCCCACCTCTCTGGGCAGCTGTGCCACTGCTCTGCCACCCGCACAGGGAAGAAGTCCCTCCTCAGGTTGAGATGGAACTTCCTATGCTCAAGTTTGTGCCCGTTCCCTCTTGTCCTGTCACTGGGCACCGCTGGAAACAGACTGTTCCCATCCCACTGGCACCCTCCCTTTGAGTATTTATCAGCATTGATGAGATCCCCCCTCAGTCTTCTCTTCTCCAGACTAAAAAGCCCCATGTCCCTCAGCCTTTCCTCATAAGAAAGGTGCTCCAATGCCCTCATCATCTCTGTAGCCCTTTGCTGGACCCTCTCCAGCAGTTCCCTGTCCTTCCTGACCCGGGGAGCCCAGAACTGCACACAGTGCTCCGGCTGCGGCCTCCCCAGGGCAGAGCAGAGGGGGAGGATGACCTCCCTCGCCCTGCTGGCCACACTCTGCTGGGTGCACCCCAGGGTGCCATTGGCCTTCTTGGCCACCAGGGCACATTGCTGGCTCATGGTCACCCTGTTGTCCCCCAGGACTCCCAGGTCCCTTTCCACAGAGCTGCTCTGCAGGAGGTCAGCCCCCAACCTGTACTGATGCATGGGGTTATTCCTCCCCAGATGCAGTACCCCATACTGCCTTTGTTGAACTTCATCAGGTTTTTCTCTGCCCAACTCTCCAGCCTGTCCAGGTCACGCTGTATGGCAGCACAGCCTTCCGGCGTGTCAGCCACCCCTCCCAGTTGTGTGTCATCAGCAAACTGGCTGACGGTACACTCTATCCCTTCATCCAGGTCATTGATGAATATATTGAACATGACTGGTCCCAGTACTGACCCCTGAGGGACACTACTTGTTACTGGTCTCTAACGAGACTCTGCACCACGAACCACAACCCTCTGAGCTCTATCGTTCAGCCACTGTTCAAGAGTAAAGTTATTTTTGTTCTAAATAGTGTTATAGGAATATGTTGTGTTATTTCGTGCATCTTAGAACTTAGTTAGCCTTTAGGCAGCATATGCATCCTATGAAGTATGAAAGAGAAATACAGAATTCTACACACCCGTTACAGAATCTGTGTTGCTACAGCGTATAGCTTTGTGCTGTCATATTTATGTTCTGTCCTTTAAAGAAATGTTTGCTTCCAGACTTTCAGGTGAGGGCGTTGTAAATGCAGCGTGTTCATAGCAGTGTAATAAGCTGTTTTCCTGACAGAGTGTTACTGTCCTGCTGAATCTGGGTGAAAATTAACCTTGTGTAACTACATTGTTCTGTATGATGCCAGATACCCTGCTGTAGTTCATTGGATTCTGTTTCAAACCATTTAATCAAGAAAATTTATTTACAGTTCTGTTTCAATGAAAAATAGTTACTTTGAAAATATTTTTGGCCTGGAGATGTGATGCAAAATCTTCACATTCTAAATGTGAATCTTGATGTCATTAGATAAGTGTGAAATATTTTCATCAGAAGATAGAATTGGTACCTGCTCTCTAGGAAGAATAAGGTGAAGTATGCTTCCTAGCAATAGGTTTTTGAGGTGTACTAATTGCTTTAGAAATGTCGGCAGAAACGTGAGACTTGATCTCTGCTGTAATGATAACCCTTTCTTTAGGCAGCAACAAGGTTATGCTCCCCTTTTTTGTAGAAATAATGACTTTTTACTGTCATCTGGAAATGATTAGGTTTACCACACAACATAAAAAATTACAGAGAAATAGAGCCCTAGTTCTGTGTTTTTGTTTTGTTTTTTTCCCTTGATCTCTGCGGTCTGTGATTGGCTTTTTGAATAAAATGCCCTTTTTTGTCATGCAGTAAGATAAACTCCCATCATTTCTGTACTTTTTCAGTTGAGCAGGTAGTGGTGACGTTGCATCTTGTTGGTGACAGAGAACCAGCAGAAGTGGTAGGAGATTTGTCTGTCTGTCTAGATGGCATGCAGGTAGATCCTGAGCTCTTAACCAATGGTGATGCCTCAAGTACAAGAAGTAAGTAACTTTTAATTCAAATGTGCCCTCTACGTGTATTTGGTATACAAAACTTCTTTTTTTTTTTCTGAAAACTTTAACGCAGTGTTTTAATAATCGTATAACAGCGGTTTCTATAACTTCCTGTTTGTAGAGACAAGGACTCTTACGCATTTTTGTTTGAGGTGGAGTCGTAGTCCACAGTGAAGATTTTCAGCCTTACTGTAACAAAAATAAGATCAGCATCTTTGTTTCCTGGACTTTGCTAACTTATATCTAGCAACCCCAAACTTTAATGAAAGCTTCTAGCTTCCCTGAATGTTTAATAACATCATAAATAGAAAGGAATATAAAATATGTTAGTTCGATCTCATCATCATAAGTATTCTGCTCGCTAGGAGACATGAGTTTATATTCATTTTTCTTAAAATATCTCATTTAAATAAATGTGTTCATGGATTTTGTTCCCTGTGGAGTGCTGCAGAGAGGGATCCACTACTCTGTTGTCTTCAGTTTCAGATACGATTTTTATGATTTTTTTATTATATGATTTTTTATGATTTTTAACTGAAAATCTTGAATACATGTAAAATGTGTAATTACACTAAAATGAAAAGTGAAGGGTTTTAATTCCAGTGATGCAGGACCAGCAACAGAGCATTTTTGAGGGTATTGTACATTGCAAAGTAGAAATAGATGAGAGGTTATTTCTCCAGAAGGCAGCATTTGAGAGACTAGCTAGGCAGGTAATTGGCAATTTTTAGGCTTCTGGGTTTTTTTGTTAAAGGGCTAGAGGAAGTTGCTTAAGGATTCCATCTAAGAATCATAAGAAAATTGATTTAACACACTAGCATTGCAGCCATTTATTTCTTAAAGCTTTTAGTCCATCTTTCTTTGCATCTTGTTAAAAGTATCAGTCACATGATCTGATGGTGTGGGATTCTTTTGTAAATAAAAGCCAAATGCTGGGATTGTGTGGGGCTTGTAGAGCAGGGCTGAGGTGTGTTGATGGAAATACCTACTGAAAGTCACAAATTTTCCTCTTATGCAATACTTGGGTTTCATCTGTGCTTCCTTCCATTTTCCGAAATTAACCTGCTGAGAAAAAGGTGGAAGCAAGTAGAAAAAGGCATGCAGGTTGTGGAATTGAGCACTTTATACAGTTTTGGGCTCAACAGTGAAGACAGACTTTGACATACCAAGCCAGAAGTTCAGCAGAGGGTTCTCAGATGATTGGGGGACTGGAACACACGAGGAAAGAGTTGAATCTTGAAGTAGTGTAACACGTTCTTATTGTACAGCCTAAAGGTAGTTACAGGCAAATTCATTGCTTATTGAATAGCTTTTTAAGTTAAGATTTCTGTTTCTGGGATTAAAATCACTTCGGTGCACAGTCCATTAACAGCACATTATCATAAGCCTTTACATACCTACATCTCTCTTTTTGGCTTACATCTGTACGTAGTTCCTGTCAGAATTGATAGCTGATTTCTGTTAATGACATTTGTTTAATTCTATGGAAATAAAGTATTTGTGCTGTCTACGTGAACGAGCAGTTCTGTGCTGCATATTCAGGTACTGCAAATGCTGGCACAAAAGGCAAATATTTCCAAGCTGGCTGAATAAGCAGTTGCAAAATGTTTGCAAATCTAGGCAGAGCTGCTGTAATTCCGTTTGGAGTGCAGCCATATTTTGTACCTGCTTGAATGCCTTTATGCTAAATAATTTACAGAGAAAGGGAAGGGTCCAGATTAGAGAGCCCCAGAAAACAAAGCCCCTGCGGTTGCTTGCTAGCCAACCAGAGAGAAGGCTTTAGAGAAGTTGTTGCCCTTCCTGCTCTGCCTGTCATCATTGGAAAGGGCGAGAACGTGAAAAGCCAGTTCCACTTGAAGAATGGAGAACACTGCTTGGTAGTGCTACAAAGACGGGAGACAATGTTATCAAATTGTGTGTGTTTGGGAATATTCATACAGTTAAATGATATCCTGTTATATCTTTCATAAGGTGAAAATATTACTCACAGTGGTAGTGGTTTAAAAAAGAGTATACATGCACACATATATAGAGACATGCAAAATGTGTACAGTTTTGAAATAAGACAGTAGATAAGCAGCATGTAGTGTATAACTTCTAATTTTGAAAGAAATGTGAGCATTAAAGACTGCTTCTTTTCATGGAAATGATTCAGAATGTTGCTTATACTTCTATTGTCTTTTTCTTTCTGATATTTAAGGTCCTACACAGAATGATAGCTCCAAAGTAAAGAATGATACACGGTGAGACTTGTTTCCTCCTTTTTTTTTTAACTGCCTTTTAGTGTTTGCAGTTTTGAAAGAGGAATTGTATGTTTTATCAAGAAGACAACTGAAAAATTTGAGTATGCCCTGCAATAGTATCTGTTAAGGGCTGAGCATGTCCTAAACAAAAATACTGTACTGTTGTACATTCACATATTAAATTGTTTTCCATATGAGCCCCATCTTCTGGCTTCAGTTTTCCTCCATACCTGACTGATCTTTTGGTTTTTCCCTTTGTATTCCTCATCCTTCTCCCAATGATTAACCAAAGTAAAATATAAAAAAAAAATAATTAAAAATCCCACTGGTGAGTAAATGGCACTGGTTATTTTTCCACTGTTTTGCTTTATAGCATGGAAGTGTCGGAATTATATTTAGCTTTGTTAAGAAGATACCAAAAGCTGTCTAGCAGTTGCAGTGTTTTAAGGTCGATATCGCATTATGTACCTTGCTGCTTGGTAGGATAAAAGTGTGACCATACTTGATGGTGGATTAACCTGCAGTGAGCACCGTGCCGCTTTAGTTCCCGGTACTACAAGTATTTTAAGGCTCTGTACAATGTACAACACTCTTGGATGACATCTGGAGTAGCTAAGCTAAATTTCACTTTTTTTTTTAAAATAGATTGTAACTCTCTTAGCTGTGACATCTAAAGCCTTCCCATGACAGGTTTTTTTTGTTCTGTTTCCTTTTCATGCTCAGAAGACTGTTTCTATGCTTGGGTATTCAGGATGCCCAAGTGTGTAATAGTATAATAATAATAGTAATAATAGCTGCTTTGGGTTTGGTACCAACCAGTGGGGTTTTTGGTGTTCATTAAAGGTCCATTTTGAGGATCATGTAAATGACCTGGAACATGTCTAGCAGTGGTTATTGTTCCATGTATAATAATGTTGTGATATGCATTGTTATACCTTAAGCCGACTGGTCAAATACACTAAAGATAAGAGGTTACATTTTTGACTTTAATGTTCAAACATCAGTATGCTTTCTGGGGCTGAGGAGAACCTAGGCTATAGCTCTTACAAACTTCAGATCGCTACTGATTTGCGTATGCTCTCATAACCATTTACTTTGCAGTTCGTGTAGTATTGTATGAATTACGTGCACCACACCTGGTATAGAGCAAAAGCGTGTTTGACAATGATAGTGCGGTCAAATGTACGTGATTCTACTTGGTCCTCTATGACTTATTTACTTAGCCTTACCTACTGGGGTTTGTTTTGTGTACATGTAAAGCAGTGTAATTTTAGAGGTACTGGGCTGAAACCATCACCTATGGTTGTATTACTGATGGCCTAAGTACTTAACCTGTCAAGTGGCTAGAATTTTAGTTGACAATCTTTTTATTTTGCTCAGCATATTCTGAAAATGCTTTAGAATTACAGATGTAGATGCCTGTAACTCTGCTTAAGGAGCTACAGATATATCACACTAATACACTGCTAGGTATAACTGAACAGTACAGAATGGGTGAGTACGCCTATTTAGTTTCTTAATTCTTGTAAAGTTGAGAAGCTTATATTCATAGTTGTTGGTCAAAACTTTAATGCTTAGCCCTAAATTCTCTAGCCCTTTCCAGAATTGAATAGGGGGAAATTGTTGTATTTCTAAAAATACTTCTATTGGTGTTTTTTAAAAATTTGAAGCATTCTGTGTGTTCTGAGCATATGCTAGCGCTGTGGAACAAATGCACACAGGCTGTTCTCAGGTCTTAATCAGCTTCCTATCTCGTTAGAGACAAGTGGAATTCATGGGCAGAAAGAGCTGAGCAGCAAAATCCAGAGCCTGGGCCTAAAGGCAGGTGCGTCGAGTTGGGAAATGAAAGAGGAGATTTCAGTGACAGATATTTCACAACCTTTTTGTCAGTTTCCTGAGGTTTCATATACCTCAGGAGATAATTCTAAAACCCAATACATCGGTATAAACATACTAAGAGTTTATTTCGGATGTAAGAATCTCACCTAGTGATAACTATGACATTCTAGTGCCTTCCATAAATAACGTTGTCCATACAGTACTAGAACAGTTCTTCTTTCTGTCTTTTCCTGCAAAAGGACTAACTCAAACGGCCTTGAAAGCTGTGAAGATGCTGCTCCCAATGAAAACAAGACTGTTAATGGCAGTGATTCTCCATTACTCACAAATGGAAACTGCAAACCTGCTAGACCCCCCAGGCCTTCTAGACCACCTCCACCCACTCCCCGCAGACCCACTTCAGTAGCTGGTGCGTATTCTAGGGCCAGGCGTTCATTCCACAGCTGCGCACTCTTTCAATAAACGTAGCTGGTTCTGATGCTAATTTTTAACTACATTTTTTCATGGTAAATTCTTTGGCAGATAAGTTCTGAAGGACTGTTATTTAGCTTGCGTTCAGTAGATGTTGTTTAATCGTTGTTCCTATCGTTATAAATTTCTTGCTTCCATGTCTGCTAAGTAATGCTTGCAGTGATACTGCTACATGTAGTGGAGCTGGACACAAAAGAACACAAGTGAGTGCTACTACTGCACTAAGACATCCACTGAGATTGGGGCTTGAGATGAAATCTGCTGAGGGACTCACAGAACTGTCTTAAGTTGATAATATTGGGGTTTGAAATACTAGTTATTTGTTTCTACAGTTCTAGTTAAATTCTGTGAAATAGAAGCACTTAAAACATTCATTGAACTGTTGCCTGAAATTGATAGAGATTTTTGTTTTATTTTATCTGATTACTTAAAAACCTCCTTTACCCCCATACACTGCAATCTGTTTCAGTAGTCTCATTATTACAATCGATAAATGCTGAGTCTGGATGGAAAACTGTGATACAGTAATTACTTTAAAAGATTAATCCAGTGTAGTTCAGTAATAAAGCCTGACTTGTACACAATTTTTAATCCCACCCACCAAATGCCATTCAGAAAAAACTGAAAACGTTAAAAAATATGTTTTCCCCTCCCATTCCGATAATTTATTTCCATGCAATGTCAGATCTCTTTTTGAAAATTTTATGCTTATTTATTATCTCTTAAATTATTATTCCAGATAATAAATGGAAAATAATTAACTCACCAATGCAAGAAAGTAGTTTTTTGTTTATAATGATTTAGTGTTTAGAGAATGCAGACAAGTTGCATTGGTAAATATGAGTTATTCTATCAGAAATATCAAAATTGTGCTGTTGATGGCAGTTCTTGTATTAAAGAATTTTTACGAAATGAAACAAAATTGCTTTTTAGGTTTTGTGTAAGCTGTAAAATGTGGCTGGCTGCGTGCACTTTGAAATACCAGTTCTTGCCTGTTTACTTTTGTGATTTACAACTGCTAAAATAGATCGGTGATAAATACCAGTTAAAGGCTTTTTTTTTCTTCTGTCTTTGATATCTCTGACATCATAGCAAGTGTAAATGGTCCTTCATCCACACCCACAGAAAATGATGGGGCCAGTGCAGGCTCACTGGCGGGCACTGCTGCAAATCCATCTTCAGAACAGAGCCCTGAGGGAGCAGCAGCCGCAACAACGGCTCCTGCGACTGCTGCGCTCACCACACCTCCAGTATCAAGACAAGTCCAGCCAGTAAATCCTCCACCTCAGGCACTTACTACAGTCAGTCAAGGTCCTCTTCCACCTGGGTACGAGTTTAATGATTTTTTTTAAAATTTAATTTTTTTTGTGCTGACATTTCTGGTTTTACTTTATTTTACTTACAGTAGGTATAACAAAGCATTCATAACATCTGCCTTTTGCTGCATAACAGAAATCCCCCCCTGATATTAATTTGGAGGTTTTCATAACTGTTTGGTCTGGTCAGCCTTCAAGCATGGTTTATTCAAGAAAAGAATTAATCTTTCAGATATTTTTGATACTTGTCATACATTCCCATGTCAGTGAAACATAGAAGTTTGAACCAGTGTGACAGCTTGCTGTTTTCAGATTAGAATGGAGCCAGGTAGTAAAACATGGTATAGATAAGTGGAAGAAAAGCTGCTATTGCAGTACACAATCTGCTATATGTCCTGAAGTTTTGGACTTCGTACTGCAGCTCCTGGGAGTAGCATGGGCACACTGTTGTGTTTCAGGCACATGTAGAATTTGCCAGATGGTTGGTCTGTTGCCTCAAAGATCTCATTTAGAATCTAAACTTACAAAAAAAATAATTCTGAACTCTCTGAGTGAGGGAAAG
Source organism: Pluvialis apricaria (assembly GCA_017639485.1). Lineage (NCBI taxonomy): Eukaryota > Metazoa > Chordata > Aves > Charadriiformes > Charadriidae > Pluvialis > Pluvialis apricaria. The sequence goes on along the minus strand of CM030021.1, from coordinate 1,809,482 downwards.
CAAAAGCTTCCCAATGTGAATGGTGTAATTGGTGAAATACCTGCCTTAATTTGCTGGCAGTTGAAGCAAAAGCTAGGAGAAGTCTGAATTACCTCGCTTACTCACAGGATAACTGAAATATAAAAGCAGTCTTGAAAACATCAGTTGTTGCTTTACTATTTTGATTTCAACGGAAATGGCAGATTAGCATGTTTTTTTCCCTGCAATGTTACATTTGATGCAAATACAGGGGTAAGTCAGTATCCCAAATGCTGTATATGCAGAAAATACGTGACCAGTGCCCTTATGATGAACCTTGTGTATACGTGATTGGTGGAAAATTTGCATATTTCGAGGATTTAAATTGAATTACTGTTACTTTATAAGGGGTTTCTGCTCTACAGATGATACTGTTCAACAGGTTATTGATATACTTGAATACAAAACTTTGCTTCATTGCTTTCTAAAATTGTATGTGTAGGCATGAATTTTAGCTTCAATTTCCCGGAAAGTAGAAGGTGGTCATGTAGAACATTTTTTTGTTTTATAGTTGACATAGAATTAGTGTTCATATGAACACTGTACCACTGTATATTGTACAGCATTTTGGTGCATGTCATGAGCCAAGTGTTAGTTTCAAGCATTTTATTTGAAAATAAGCATTTATGAAAGCAAACGTTTCTCAGCTTTATACTGTAGATGAATAGTTGGAGTAGTTTGATCTGGAGGAAGATAAAAATATTGTTTTATTTTCAGTTGGGAGCAAAGAGTAGACCAACATGGTCGAGTATACTATGTAGATCATGTTGAAAAAAGAACAACGTGGGATCGGCCAGAGCCTCTTCCTCCAAGGTGAGCCAGGATATGTCTGGATTTTTCAGAAATTGACTGACAATTTACTAAAGCTAGAAAGCATGTTTCTAGATAGAAATGTGAACCCAGTGCAAACAATTGTGCCAAGTTGTCTCCAAGGAGTTCTGCAAAAATGCATAGTATGGGAAAGAGCTGAATATCAAAAATAACAGAATCTGAATTTCCTGTCACAGATGAAGCAAGCACATCCGTACAGAGAAACAGATTTAAGTTAAAAACAGTAGGCACCCCCAACTGTAAAAGAGAACCAAACCCACAGAAAAGTATTTTGGGATTGAGGTAACTATCAGCTTGAGTAAGAATGCCCTTGGTTAGCTCTTTATCCCGACTTTGCAGTCCTTTGATCTTCTCTCAGCATTCCCAGCTGCTAATTTACTATGTTCTTATAAAACAGCTTTGGTTAACAGGCCTTTCCAGCTGTTAGCATCAGAACAGCCAGTGATGTTAGTCTCTTCATGGAAGCAGTGTTCACATTTGTTCTGTTTATTTTTTAAAAAATGTAAGAAAAACATAAGAATTATTCTGTTGCACTTCGTTCATTCTCAAGCAGTCCACACACTCCACAGAATTACGAAGTGGAAACGTGGGATAGTAAAGAGAACTTGATATTAAAGAACAAAAACTGGCAGATGGTGTCATAAAGGGAACCCATCTGTTGTACTCAATTTATTTTGCACTGTTTGACTAGTGTATTAAACTTACTCAGAATGGTAGTGTTTTCACTCAAGTACTGCAAATAGTACTGATTTCATATGAACGGAAAATAATTAAAAAAAAACAACAAAACACCCCAAAACAAAGCAAAACAAAAAAAAACCCCCAACCCTCAAAACCCAACGCCTACACCTTCCTTTTCTGCTAAATTAGAGTGCGAGGAAATCTTGCATTGTACATCCCAAACTGTCAGGGGTTTTGCTGTCTGTTGTCTTATGGGTTGGGCAGGATAAATGCGGTGATGACAGTGTAGTGATGGCAGTGGTTTGTGTAGCTCTTAAACTATTTCAAAAAATCCTGGAAGTACAGTAAATGGAATGAGTCTGACTTGGTATAGTATGCAACAAAGTAAAAGTGATTCTTCTCCAACGATTTTAGTTCTTACATAGTTTTAGTTGAGGGTAAAAGGACAAAAAAAAGCCCGTGCTTTATAGCCGCTACCAACATAATGCCTCTTTGCCTAAAAGTGCTTCTGAGCCCTTAAAATTGTCTGCCTTTGAGAACTGTTGCTTGTAATTTTTTTAAAAGCTGGGAGCGACGAGTTGACAACATGGGGAGAATTTATTACGTTGACCACTTCACTAGAACAACGACGTGGCAGAGACCAACGCTAGAGTCTGTCCGAAATTACGAGCAGTGGCAGCTTCAGCGCAGTCAGCTTCAAGGAGCTATGCAGCAATTTAATCAGAGATTTATATACGGGGTAAGGAATATGATGACTACTATAAAGGTTAAGTAAGAGAGGTCTCTCTTCTGCATATTGAAAGTATATCTGTATTCGGGTTTTGGGCATGCTTGTGGGTCACTCTTCTCCATAAAGATACTAGACTTTGTTGTGGTTTATTTTTTATGATAATGTAGTATCTTTGTGTGTTTGTTATGGTTTATTCTTTATGATAATATAGTATCTTTGTGTGTGTAGCATGGCAGGCGGTAATAATTGGTAACCTTAGTTCACGTTCTTGCAATGACTGTGGGCAGTACATGCAGTGTAATTTTTTTTTTATTTGTCAGCTGTGGTGTTCTTTGATAAAATTTGTGTACAGTATTGATAAAAGCCATTGGTTCAAAACAAACTACAACTTAGTAATAAGCTGGTTTATTTGTATTGTGTCTTGTATTGGCTTGGCCAAAGGCCTGGAAGGCAAGCAAGCTCACAGAACATACATTTCTGCTTTGGGTAAAATGAAATATGCAAAATGAATGTTACAAAAGCAGGGAAACTGAAAATAATCCTTCCAGAATTTAAAATCCATTGTTTACCTCTGAATAGTAGACTCCAACTCATGCTACTAGTCATCAAGAATGGTGTAGGTTCTAAATTTGCTGTATGTGTAGACAATAAAAATGGACCTCATAAATGGTGGTAGGGAGAACTGTACTGAATGCAGGAATGAAGTGGTTTGCTTTCTGATTGTTTTGGGTGCTACTGTACTAATTTTCCTTCTGCGTAGGCAGGGACACTAAACAAAGAATAATTATTTTCTTGGCACTGCAGTTAATTAAGCATGCCAAGGTCTGTAAAATAGGCCTTCTCTGTGGAGAAAAATAAATTGTTGACATCTTTGCTTATATGTAACATTAACAAAAATGCATTTACTTCAATAATTCATGATGGCTATGGCAGAGCATCTGGAAAGCAAATGACTAGTCAGTAATGCACCATTTGTTTGTGTGACTTGCAGAACCAGGACTTCTCATCCACACAGAACAAAGAGTTTGATCCTCTTGGCCCTCTGCCACATGGATGGGGTAAGACTGACTTGAAAGTGTTTTGTAATGCAATATAATTAAACATTAAAGCATACTTCTGCCAAATTATTTTGTCGGCTGTTCTAGGCTAGTTTTTTAAAATGAAAATCTGGATCAAAAATATTCTAAAATTAAATCTAATCAAATGTGCTATTAAAACAGAGTTCTGACAAGGATGTGCGGTTTCAAAGTAGATTTGAAACTATAAAGCATTCTGGTTTACTCCCTGTAACTATCATAATAGCTTCTTTCACACTGTCATCCTTTTTTTTTTTTTTAGCACTTACATTGGGTAGGATTCCCCCCTGCCACGATCCCGTTCCTGCCAAATCAGACTCCAAATCCCCTCTAAATCAGACTGCCAAATTCCCTCTCCAAGCCAACTCTTGGAGAGTTTTGTTTGTCTGAAAATGTTTTTTTTATAATGACAACTAACACTTTTTGTCTTGCCCCTCTCTCTGGAATAATTTTGGTTTTGTACTTTACAGGGTTAACAATTTACAATTAATATAATTGGGGTAGTGTACAAAAATGTGAGGTTAAAACTAATTTCTGGTGTGACCATTAAGCAGATATAAGAATTCAAATTTCATGATACGTAGACAAAGTTCTCAGAATTGTGTATTTTTAAAGCAAGTAATTGCTTGGCAGTTAGACCTGGGGTTTTGGCTCGTCTGTTTTTCAGACATGACTATTGGGATTTTTAGTTCTGGTATTGATGCAATTTCATGCCATAAAATTTTTGTTGCCCACACTCATGCGTTATTGCATTAAGTATATAACATTTCAAAGAAAGTTCTTTAGGCTGGCGTTGCCCAGGAAACAACAAAACTGAGTTTCCCCATCCTGTTGAATTCTGCTATCATAGACAAGTGTCTGCTTACAGACTTCTCTTGTAAACGGAAGCATTTTACCTATGGTAGTCATATTTTGGCCTGTTCTTATAATTTGTATTCTATATTCTGTATTTCTTTTCCAACACTAGATAAAAATTGCATTAAGAGCTGCAGAATGATACAGAAGTCCAAGCCAGGGCATTTATAGCGAGCTTTGTTCAACCATGGGCATACACTAAACTATCTGAGAGAACATATAAATGTATTTTCTTGGAACCTGCATTGATCACTTTTTATTCCCTGCTCATAATTTGAATATGAAGCCCTTGTACTTTCTTGATACTTGTGTGTACATCTGGTACCTATTTTGTGTTTACTGTCTGTATTGCTTGTAAAGTATGTCACAATAATCAGCTGGAAGTTCCTCTGGTGAAAACAGCTTACATTTTTTCTTTCTTCCAATTAATTTTCCTACAACTGAAAAATAAATAGTGTAGTAAAGGATCTTAAGACAGAAATTTCAACTTCTTCAATATTTTAATCCATATACATTTTTAACTTGCAAAAATACTGAAAAACCTCTTCAAAAAGTGTGAACAGTGGGCCAATAGATCTAGCAAAGGTAAATGTCCTGTGATGAGCTACTTCCCTCATGCAAATGTTTATGTTGTTGTTATGATGCCCCGTCAGGATTACTGGTATAAGCGGTGCAGGTAGAGATAGTCGAACTTTTTGAGGTAAGAATTGAGATATAAAGAATTTACCTATGAACACTATTAAGTGCAGCTTTTCACACAGGATAGTTCCGTATGACTCTTAGCAGTCAGTGGTATTAAGACAGGTTCCTGTTTGTGAGTAGCCTGTTAAGGAATAACGTCAAAGAAAGTGAAAAGATGTTGAGTCAAAGAAGGCACAGAGAAACCTGAGGACAGTAGAGGCTGTGGCAGTGTCTGTTGATTGATTTTATTTATTTATTTGATGTAGAATCAGTGATACATTGAGCAGGAATTGAATTTTTTTCCCTTTTGCATCTTTTCAGAAAAGAGAACTGACAGCAATGGCAGAGTGTATTTTGTCAATCACAACACACGGATCACTCAGTGGGAAGATCCCCGGAGTCAAGGGTAAGAAATCAGTTGCGGCTTCACGTAAGTCTGGAACAAAAATGTTACCAAAGTAGTAGTGAGACTACGAGCTAGGAAATGCTGCCCACAGCTGAAACAGACTGTCCTACACAAACTTCAGACAGCCCTTTAGAATATTAAAAGGTGCTAGCCAAAAGGGAAACTGTCAAAATATTACTTAGTAACAGTACAATTACCAGGAAGGTCTCGGTCAACAGCAATAAGTTCATTTCCCCAGAACAGCTCCTGCTCTTTTTATAAATAAGACGCATGTCTGAACATCTGTATCACTGGGGGAGGGAGGGTTTTCTTTCGTACAGTGATGGGATAGTGCAGATGATCCTGAATAAGAATTTGATTACTTCCTAGACAGTCAATAGCTAAGAGACAGAAAGAAGACGAACTTGAAAAACTGCAGCAACCCTCCTCACACCTTTTAAAAAAAGAAAAAGAGAGAAAGAGAACTTGAGGCACTGCTGAAAGTAATGGAGTACTGTTTATTTCAGGCTCTGGTCACTCTGACTCTTTGAAGTAGGGAATGTAGGCAGGAAATTGAGGGTGAAGGGTGTTTAATCCCAACTCCTTCGGTTTGAGCTGAAAACTTCCATTTGGTGAAGCAGCTTCATCTGTCCTCTGTAGAGAAGGACTAAGAGGTGGGGAAGTGGAATAGCCAAGTACGTGTGGAGGGATAATAGTTGTAGCCAGAGATGCCAGCTTTTCCATCCCAGTCACATCTCAGCAGCTGACTGTGTGGAGAACACTGTTACTCTTCATTCAACCCAACAACTAAATGCGCTGGCTTCGCAGTCAGAAATACAGTCCTACAGTGTAGTTCTGTGGAGGGAAGTCACTCTGAGAGCACTTTGGAGTGATACTACTCAGGTCTTCCAAATGTATCGAGGTCTATTTTTGTTTATACCAAAATTGAGTTGGAAGTTGTTGAAAAGTTATAGAAGATCAGTATTTGCTTTTATTTTTGTCATTCTGAAACTTTGCTTGCATTCTTCTCTTTAAGTTTCTATTTGCCATTATTTCAGGTAGTGCAACTAAATGAGCTAATGTTTATTTAAACAGTCCAACTGAGAGCTGATGTGAAAATTTAAGAGGGGAAAAAAGGCAGAATAAATATTGAATGGAAAGTTTCTCAATCCATAGTTTTTCTAGATCTGCCAATATTTTTACTGTCTCAGGTATTGTTCAATTGACTTAATGTGTTAAGTTGATCAGTTACCATATATTTTCTTGTATCCATAGGCAATTAAATGAGAAACCCTTACCAGAGGGCTGGGAAATGCGATTTACTGTGGATGGTATTCCATATTTTGTGGATCACAATAGAAGAACCACTACGTATATAGATCCCCGCACGGGCAAGTCTGCTTTGTAAGTGTTTTTAACACTATACTAAGTTTTCAAAATGAAGTTTAGCACCCATCTTTTTTGAAAGTTTTTTTTCTCTTTATACTTTTTTTATGCAGAAAGTTTTACATGTAATAATGTTTCTTAATTTTCTGTTTCTGAATTTAACTCCCAACTTTAATTGACTGAATGTCATCCCATCCTTATCGTTTGAATCTTTTTTACAGTTAATAATCAGATGCTGTTTTAAAAGTAATGTGTATGCATTCCACAACTTACAAAGGAAGATTTTTTTTTTTAGTTTAAAACCAGGAGAATTACACTCCAAAATCAAAAAATGTGAATAAGAGTCTTCCAACTAGATAGCCAACTGAACCATTCAACTAGATAACTAGTACATTTGCAGGCTTTTACTTAAATTATAAACCCACTTTTGAACGTCATTTTTTTTTCTCCTCTTGGTTCCAGAGACAATGGACCCCAGATAGCTTATGTGCGTGATTTCAAGGCAAAGGTCCATTATTTCAGATTCTGGTGTCAGGTACGAACTCATTTCTTGGGAATATTTGGTTACATTTTTGGTTCTTGCTCATGTGCTTTGATGCCTTGCAAGTAAAGGTTATCAAACTACTTTAAGGTTAAAGGTGAGTTAAATTAGGAGGGAGTAAATACAGGACTTGTATAAACTCATGTAAGCTTTAAACTGAGGTAAGCTGTGGCTTTAAAACTTTTTAGGATAGAGGAAAACATCAAGGAATATATGGAGGCACAGTACTTTTATAGTTAATACGAGATCTACTTTCTGGAAGAAAGGGGCATTTGACAAAGAACATACATGTCAGCATTGAAGAATATACTGTATTGCATGTTAGCATGCTCTAACATAATATCAAATTCTAGCGTGTCACTTGGTCCTCTGAACATCATGTATATCAAAAGAGTAAGTAACTTGGTGTTTAGGAAAACGTCTTAGGTTTAAATGTTCGTCTTCAACAGTCAATGAATTATCCTTTGAAAAACAGACAGACTATCCTAATTTTTCACTTTGAATTTTGTGCAGAATAATCTAAATGTTCTAATTTTTCATTAAATTCCGGGTAGAAAGCCTTGCTGACTTAGAATATGTTATTGATCTTAATTTTTTCCAATGTCTTGTAAGAGTGCAGTATTTGAACCTGTTCTAAGCAGGAGCTGGAGGCATGTATACCTCACTGTAGATAGCAATACTGGAAGCGTTTTGTTCTTGGAGTAAATTACAATGCAGATATCTTGATTACTGGGTTTGTTTTATACGTGTTAGTGAAATTCAACCATAGCTCTTAAAACAATGTATACAATAAATAACAGTCCAAACTCAGTATTAGAAACTTTAAGTGATTGTACCTCTAAAAAATTTCGTTTCAGCAACTGGCACTGCCACAACACATAAAGATTACAGTGAGCAGAAAAACATTATTTGAAGACTCATTTCAACAGGTATTGTATTAAAACATGTTAGTAGTGGGCATGAAAAGATGAGTTGATTAAATTTATTGTCACATGTCATTCTTGATCCTTTCACACCTTGCTAATGTTATTTTAAGTGAGACTAAAAAAATTACTAGTTTAATAGTTGGGATGCATTCATACTTACATATTAAAAGATCATGCTAAAATGTGAAGTTCTGGCTCTGAACACTGATTCACCTGACAGAGAAGGAAATTCTTTTTTCATTTTTTATTTTTCCTCAGGATTCTTTAAAATGGGAGTTGATTTTGAGGGGAGCGCTGTGGCAGAGCAGCTCCCCGTTCTCAGGAAGTTTTCATGTTCATTGGCACATTTTTCCTAACAGTGTTATATAAGCATGGGCTATGTACCAAGATATTGCTCTAAGTTGCTCTTAGTCTGGGTGTTATGAGTCTTTAAATGAGTGATGAAATGTTAAAAAGAAAACACAAATTATTAATTCTATTTAAATTATTAGTAGCAAAATTCTTGTTAATGTCTAAAGACCTACGTCATGGTTAAAATTTGTTCTTATACAACATTTTCAAGTGCTTTTGAATTTTACTTTTACTTTTTGAATGTTCGTTTTGGCAATAAATCACTCCCATTGCTTTGAAGCCAAAAGCAGCTCTTTGTCAGTCTAATAAGATACGCAGAAACAGGCTTGGAAGTGTATGGAACAATTCCTCTTGGCAGATACTCCTCTTGGCCACTTCCCTATTTTTCTAACTTAAAAGTAACTTACAAAAATGCAGACCTTATCTAAGAAGATAGGAACTTTTAGCTTCCTCCGTCCCTAGGTGAATTATTTTTTTTAATCTTCCTATGTGTCTTCAGGCTTCATTTCTTGTAGGAATTATCACAGATGTGTCAAGCCAGGAAATTTGAACAAATAGAATAGTATGTTTTGAGACAAACATACTCTTCAATAAGGATTAATGCTTTCTTGTTCAAATTACTGTAAACTGCCTTAGCAGAGGCAACAGATAGTGCAGTTGGCTAGCGCTTTGGAACAGTGATGTCTTTAAATAAAAGGGGATAGAAGGGGGCAAAATAAATCTTGTAACAAAGTTAGCTACGGCCTTATTTCTAAAATTGCACACTGTCCTTTTACAGTGACCGCAGAGGTAATAAAATTATACTGTACTGAAAGAATCGAGATAGATTATGTAAACATCAGCAAACCTAGGTTTCCTTAGGAAAACAGAATGCCTTATCAATAATTTAGATGACATAATGGCAAAGATCTGAGTTAATCTTTTATACTTGTTAGTCATTCGGCATTTGCAGATATCTTTGTTAGGGTTATAAAATTTTTTGTGATGATTACTACAGACACCTAGGAGAGATTTTAAAATGCAAATCTTGACCCAAATTCTATGCCTCTCATTGCAAACAGAAACGTAAGGTTCTTGGACATGCAAAAGTGTTATGTGAAATTTCTTTAGGTAAACCTCTGACAATTGACCAAATCAGCATAATTACAAATTTGGCCATTGTATTAAAACCAGCATTAGGAAACTTCCTTAGCATCTGTGATTCTCCCTAATGTTAAAAAAACAAACAAAGCAACCAGCTAGATTTGTATCATCTTTAGGAGGTGAAGCTGTAAAAAGAAAAAAAAATATAATGTATGCTTATTATTGTTTTTTTCTAATTTATTTCTTTGGAGTCCTTGATCATGTCTCTTCATTACTTGTAACTGGGATATCATTCATTATGGTATTTAAGAAACACTGAGTTTACTCACTTTGGGCCCATTATTTATTGGCTGCATTTCTGTCATATACTTATGCACAGGCTGCTGGCCTAAGTATCCTGAGTCTTTAATTTGAGAATTATTTTTATTTTTCTTTTACATCTTTTTACTTTTTAATCTATGGAAATAGGTTTGCACTAATGCTTCAAATTCCACGAACGTTCCGTAAGCAGGTACTTCATGTACTCATAGTTCATTTTATGATCTGAATTATGAAATACTATATTGCTTGATAGCAAATGGTAATAAGCTTACCCAGTGCTTATAGCTGTTTTCTTAAAAAGAATTGATTCTTTTTCTTTTACTAAGATAATGAGCTTCAGCCCTCAGGATCTACGGAGACGTTTATGGGTTATTTTCCCTGGTGAAGAAGGCTTAGATTATGGAGGTGTTGCAAGGTAAACTAAACTGAAATGTCAAATAATATCTTTTTCTGCAAGTTGTTGGTGTGAAGACTTCCCCAAAGTAGATACTTAAACTACAGTGCTTTCAAAATGTTAGTGAAGTTTATTCCTTATCTTTCCTTGAAATATCTGAGGAAGACAGTTCCTTAAGATGTATGTGTGTCTTAAAACTGTATAAAACTATTTTCAGTTTGCATTAGGCATTACTTTAATCATCTCGGTGATTAGAGAGATGTGCAGTTTACTGAACTATAGTAAGCCTTTGGCACAACCATTAATATCAAGGTAGAGGTTTATTGAAAAAGTGAATAGAAATCTACTTTCAAGTCAAAAGTCCTTACTGGAATGTAACTGAGAAATGCATATATTAATTAGCATTCCTTAAACCCCTACAGTTTAAATTAGTGGTAGCCTTTTAATCTGCTCATTTAGATAAGGGTGGTTTTTCTCTAAACCACTGATAGTTGTATATCATTGTAATTTTGCGTATTAATTTGTAATTTGTGTTAGTGTCAATTTGGTTTCAGTTTGGTCTAGCATACTTTCTGGTAAAGAGGTCACATTAACTACCTATGTGCCAACAAGTTCCTAAGTCAACATGAGTTAGCAAAAGTAATTTCTAATTTAATTTATTTTGAAATGTGTTTTTATTGTTTGTGTGATTTCAGGGAATGGTTCTTTCTATTGTCACATGAAGTTTTGAACCCAATGTATTGCCTGTTTGAATATGCAGGGAAAGATAACTACTGCTTACAGATAAACCCAGCCTCTTATATTAATCCAGACCATCTGAAATACTTCCGATTTATCGGAAGATTCATTGCCATGGTAAGTTCAAGAGTAGAAAGAGGTGTTCTCATGTAATTTTCCTATAAATAAATATTGTACCATCAGATGGATAATTAAACAATTAATTTTTGAGTTGAAACTATTACCAGCTGTTGGGATATAACTACTGTTGGTGTAAGTTAATTCAGCAGTCATGATGTTCTAGGTTGTTTTAATTCTTTGGCTGCCAAATTTCATTGGTACAGAATACAGAATATTGTCATATTAAGTATTCAATCATCCTTTGCATTATTTTGTCTGTTTTCATGTTCTTCAGGCTTTGTTCCATGGGAAATTCATTGACACTGGTTTCTCTCTGCCGTTCTATAAACGTATCCTAAACAAGCCAGTCGGACTCAAGGATTTAGAGTCTGTTGACCCAGAGTTTTACAACTCTCTCATCTGGGTAAAGTGAGTTTGACTTGATTTTGTTCTTGAAATAGCAATACAATGTTTTTGATTTTCCCTTATGCCAGGAAGTAGGTGTAAACTTATTACTAAAAATCCCACTGGAAAGTATAGTACATCAATTGGCGAGCAATACTGGAGTTTTACTGTAATTTTAGACAATAATAGACAATAATTAGATAATAATTTGATAATGCAAAAGCTTTTCTGGTTCACTGAATATTCTGCACAGCATCTTGCATTCCATTTTTGCTGTTTTTTAATAAATCTAGCTAGACATTGTACAGACGTGGCAGTCTTGAACACTGTTACAAATAAAATGGCTTGAGTAAATTCCACTGAAACTTTTCAGGTAACTGATTAAAAGAAATCATAAAAAAATCCACTCAATGTTTCTCTCTAGTACCTGATTTAGTTAGAAAACATAAAAAGTTTAGTGCTACAATAGCATGAAGTTAACAAATTTAGTTTATTGTTTACTACCACATAATTCTTCTATTAATCATACCTGAAATTTGACTTAAAGGTTAATATTGGAAGATTTAATGCTTTAAAGAAGTTAATGCTGATGCATTTTTCTAGTTGTCCTTGTTTTTTTGCTCCAAGCTGAATGATGCAAGACCATTCCTACACAGAGCCTTCCATTGTCAGTCATCTTGTCTATTCTGCACTCATTCTTTTTGAGTCTTCCTTCTCCACTCCTTTGGAGATACCTCTCTAGGGAGCAGCAAGTAAAAAGGATCTGGAGTTTGTAGACTGTAATTATTTTGGAATTAGGTGTTTAAAATATTTTAAGAAATAATTTTTAAAAACCCCTTAGATCTAAAGCACTGGAATTCTGTACTTAATTTATAATAGGAGGACACCAGGATGTTGTAGTCCACGGTTGATGTGCAGCATTTGTTTCAGTAACACAGATGATTCTCCTTTCCCAACAGTTTTTAAAAAAAAAATTATAAGGGAAACATAAAAAGACAAGTTTAGTTAATTTTTTTTTGCTTCTGCTATAGTAAAAACAGTTTAGTAGAAAAATAAGTCTTTTTAATGTGAATAGAGGTAAAACATTTTACTTAAGAATTATGCGAAACCAGAATAGTTTTAAAAATGCTTTGAGAAATTCATAAAAGGTGTGGGGATAGATTGGTTTTTAAAATGCAGAAATAAATAGAAAAGACAAGATTATAATCTCCTATAGTGGAGAATCTTTGAAGCCGTATCTCGAATAACGAGGAGGGAAAGCAGCTTTACGAGATGTTTACAAATTGAGACAGGAATTTTGGTTTGGTTTTCGAAGAGTAGCACATTCCGTACTCAATGCATGTGCTGCGAAAAGGTGTAGTGAGCTAAAATTCCATGAGGAAATCTTAAAATAGTTGCTACTAGAGTGAAGATGCCATGAAAGTAAGACCTGAAAGGGAAGAAAAGGTCTCAAAAGCTGTAAGTCCTGATTTCTGCAATTAAGGAATCCTGTTGCCTGTTTTGTAGACAGAAAATGTATGTTTGTGGGTTTTTTTTAAAGAGCACTTTTTTGTCATCTTGTGACTTACTGAGTTTTAGAGACCAAGCAAATATGATACTGAAAAATTCAAGTTATAGGGAAGAAATATGCATTAAATCATGGGGGGAGCTATTACTGACGTATGTCTTCTGACTAAATTGTAACAAATTGCACATATAACAACATTTACGTTATGACCATCATCAATCTGTTAATAATTTGTGGAAGTCTAGAGTAAAAGCATGTTATTTTAAGCCATTATCTGGAGACACAGTTGCATCATTGCATGTGTGTGTGGTGCGCATAAGCTGGCCACTTTCCACATTTCAGAGTAATTCATTTTCTTTATAACACCCAATAACGGTAAGGTCTTTCAGTGCCACTTGAGTGTGTTACTTTTATTTTATGTTTGGTTCTTCTGGTGCGTGTGTAATTTACAGTGGTCTAAAAGAGAGCACAAAGGCTTCTGGAAGTCAATATTAGGTTGCTTGTCTATGGCAATAAATGGGGACTTGTCACAGACATCGCAGACTACTTTTCCTCCTCATTTTAATTCAAAATACGCAGTGTTGCCAGATACCACCCGGTGGATTGTTGGTGTGAAATTTCCAAGACTGAGTTCTTGGGTACCAGCAGTCCCTAACGAAAGGTTTTGTCAAAGACAGGAGGAGCCTGCATCTGTAGTGAGGAACTAGAAAATGCAGAAATTACTGTCAAGAACAGCTCTTACATCTCACTCTGTACATCACAGTTTCAAATGGATAAGCTGCACTGACTACATATGCTTTTATTAATCTGCATTAAATGTTAGGGGGTTTTTTCTTTCTTTTTTTCTTTTTTTCCCACAGAAGAAAGCAATAAGGAAGCCTAAGGCTGTAACAAGAACTTTTCTGAAAGCTGTCTCTAGAGCAAATATGACCCAAATATCAGTAGCGATTTCTGTAGCGATAAAGAAATCTTCTAGGTTGGAGTCCATGAAAGGCCTTGCCCCTTTGAAAAAATACTTCAGGATATACAAATTCAGGTGAAAAACCTTCAGCCCCCTCTGAGGGGTGTACATTGCCCTCTAAGTAGAGATGCCCAAATTTCAAGCTGAGTGTAATTGAGCCTGCTCATCTGTAACGCTGATGAAGTTGTCCTCTAAGGATATGACTGCAGATTTGTAGGGGAAAAAGTCATGTCTGTCAGGGTGGACATCATTTTGTTCCTCGCCAAAAAAGGAAGTTTTATAACTTTCCAGGAAGCTTTCGGTAGTTCTGAATTTCTTGGCGCTTCTCCTCTCAGGTGACTGTTTTTCTCGTTCCCACAATTTTGAAAATTTCACAGAATCATTGAGTTTGGAAGGGGACCTCTAGAGGTTATCGAGTCAAACTGAGCTAAAGCAGGTTATATTTTATTTTAAAAGGAAGGAGTGATTTTATTTCATCACCCATCTGTCTGGAGCCTTCCCTTCTCATCGGAGATTTCACGCAGTAGCATGTATTTTGGAAAGATTAGGTTCAGAAGCACTGCTGCATCACAGTGCTAGATAAACCACAGCAATGTTCTCAAGACTGACATTTCCGTATTATGGTTCAGGACAAATATCTTAATTTTGTACTTTATTTTTGGGGGGAAATGGTCATCAAAGCCTCTCCATATGCAGGTGATTCTTCACTTTACAGAAGCACATATAAACATATAAATTACAGTGCTGTACCTGTTATTCTCCTGGCTATTAATAACTATAAAGAGAATAGAGTTTATTTGAGCAATGTTTGTTGGCTACATATTCTTCCTATGTTGAAATTTTTAAGAGAATTCCTCTTTAGCAGGAGTATTTGTACATTGCTAACTCTGGCGCTTGGGACTTTTAGTGTGCTTCAAATATAGTCCCATAAATATACTGGAGTTGAAGATAATTCATTAAGCATGCAAAATCTTTCTTAGTTGCTTCTTCTCTGCTATTCCCGGCCAAAGTGACAGCTGCGTTTTAACGCAGTCCTTACATTACCTGTTAAAAGAAGCAATTGTGCAATGAAATATGCAGAAATGTCACAATTTGAAAAGTTTCTGTATTCCATAGACTACCTGCAGACTACCACCTGCGGAATGTTTGTCAGCCTTGTGATTGGTAAATTTAAGGGTATTACTGATCAAAACTTTCTGATCAGGAGTATGATTCATGTATGCACATTGGTAAAATGAGTCAGTACTTCTTGCAAAACCATAATTGTGTAAGGAACACTTCCTTATCTCGATTATTTAGCTCCAAAACTTTTTTTCTTAAGGTTCTTCACACCCATCTCTTGAGTACAAGGTATCGACACAGTTATTTAAAATTATATTTTTTTTCCTTACAGAGAGAATGATATTGAAGAATGTGGCTTGGAAATGTTTTTCTCAGTTGATAAAGAAATTCTAGGTGAAATCAAGAGCCATGATTTGAAGCCAAATGGTAGCAACGTTTTGGTCACAGAAGAAAACAAAGAAGAATATATTAGGTAGGAATAAATGAAGATTTTAAAAATACTCTTATCACCATCATTTTCTTTCTTTAGTTCTAGCAAGGAAAGAATGTCAAACTGTGTCATCTGAAGCATTGTTGAAATTGTGTCTTTAAGTAATTGCTGGTGTTGGCAACAAGTGGTAATTGTTCAGAGATCATATTTGAAAGAAGAGTATTGAGAGAAATAAGTTTTTAAAATCCACTTTTCCCAAAGATTACAGTTAGTAGAAAGTCCACTTTTTTTCCCTAGAGATATTTAAGTTTAGTAGAACATGATGACAACAAATGTGAATGTCAGGTATTTAATGAAATCGTTGCATGTGTTTATCACTGGAATTATATTGCTTCATAGCCTGCTGATATTCTACCCAGCCATTTAGGTTTGGGGTATTTTTTGAACTTAAGAAGATTTTTGGATGCTTTTGTGATGATTCTTATTATTTTAAAGATACTTGTGATTGCTACTGGTTTTATCTGAACTGGTCTTATAGTATAATTAGGTGTTAGCATTTGTAACAGAACAGTGTTATGAAGGATGTCATAAGTTGTGTTGTCATAAATGATTATGTTTGCAGTACCAGAATGTTTTAAAGCAATAGGTTAAGAGGGAAGGAGCCTAAGAACAATTAAAGAATAAAAATATGAACAGTCACCTGCTGAAATATCCCCTTCTTCCTCAATGTGCTGCAGTACATCAGCTCTGCTTTAAGGTGTGAACTTCAACATATAAGTTTGGAGGAGGTGCTTGCAAAAAAAAAAAAAAGTCACACATTGCAGGCACAAAATAAACTGAATCTCGATAGAATTTTCCTTTCTTTCAATGTGTTCTGTGAAGGCTTCCTTCACGGCAAGGGGTGAGGGAGAAGGGAGTCGATTTTGTTTTCATCGCATGAGTAATCTGAAGACATTTCAGTGATTCACTGAAAAGGTGGTATTTGCAGAAGAAATATACTGGCATTGTGCAGTTTTGCAAAGTATTAATATTGGGGTTGAAAATAGGGAGGATCTGCAGAAAACCATTCTCTCCTAGTTTCTAGGAACCCAGGGAGAGCTCGGATTCCAGTTTCACTCATATTCTTTTGTCTTACTCTGAGTCCTGCTTTAAGTCCCCAAAGTTTCTAGGATTGAAATCGGAAAATAGCCATCTCTCCTTCAGACTCCAGTTCTCCTGACAGGTTAGGCTTGAATTCAGCATAATATCTGCTTCTCCCTGGGTTCAGGTTCTTCGGGTGTCCTGCCTGCTTTTCACCCTTTTATTAATGGAGAGTGGAGTTTCTGCCACAGAGCAAAGTTTCATGATTAACAGAAACAAATATGGAACTTTCCAAATGGACATAGTCGTTTCTTGGTAAGCTAGCAGTCCTACTTATCTTCACCAGTACAACTTGACCTAGTTTTTACCTTTTTCATGGATAATGACTGAGATTTCTGGGGAGAATATTAGACAAATATAGCTCTGCATTTTTTTTCTTTCCTCAAATACATAGGGACTGCTGTGCTCTCATTAATATAATCAGTGACTAGATGCTGCCTGCTCTTTGAGTCTAAAATACTTTCCGTAGCAGAATGGTTGGAAACATAGGGTTTTAACTTGAAGAAAAAACAAAATCGTTTGCACAGAGTAAAGGTTACTAATCAAATTATACAATGCCATATCCCCAGAACTTTCCAGACTTTCCATATTTTTTTAACTTAGCTTACAGTTCATCTCAAAATAGGCTAATAAAGATGTGGACTTGGGTTAGCACAGGCCATTTGAATTATCTTCCTGTATCTTCTTTTACAGGCTAGTAGCAGAATGGAGACTTTCCCGAGGTGTTGAGGAGCAGACACAGGCTTTCTTCGAAGGCTTCAATGAAATTCTGCCACAACAGTATCTGCAGTATTTTGATGCCAAGGAACTGGAGGTAAAGGATTTTGCGATTGCTAGATCCAGGTTGTTACACATAAAATACTTAAACTCCAGTCATTATGTCTGAAGAGCAGAACTCACTGAGGCTGGCAACTCTGTTTTATAGGGCATATGAGGGGAACCATATGGAGTAGTATTTGATTAGTGTGTTTCCCTTCAATTTCCTCTTCACAGCCTGCTTATGCCTTTCTGAAGGCTAACATTATGCCAGTATAAATTTCTTGTCAAATTGCTTTTGTAATCCTCAGCAATTTGATTTGCCTCTTTTCAAAGAATGAGTAACTTGACAGAAAGGAAGATAAAACCAGTGGATGATCTCATATAGACTGGACCAGATTCTAGAGGGTTTTGATTGCTCAAAATTACACTTTCTGAAGCATCTGTTCAATTTAAAAAGATGAAAACATAAAACCAAAACATCCTGATTCTGGGCTCTCTAGTTCAAGAAAGACAAGGAACTGCTGGAGAGAGTCCAGTGGAAGCAACGAGGATGCTCAGGGGACTGGAGCATCTCTCTGATGGGGAAAGGCTGAGAGCCCTGGGGCTGTTCAGCCTGGAGAAGGCTGAGAGGGGCTCTCATCAGTGCTTAGCAGTATCTAAAGGGCGGGTGTCGAGAGGATGGGGCCAGATTCTCTTCAGTGGTGCCCAGCGACAGGACAGGGGGCAGCAGACACAAACTGGAACGTGGGAAATTCCATCTGAACATGGGGAAAAACTTCTTTGAGCGTCATGGAGCACTGGCACAGGCTGCCCAGAGAGGCTGTGGAGTCTCCCACTCTGGAGACATTCAAAACCCGCCTGGACGTATTCCTGTGCAACTGCTGTAGGTGTCCCTGCTGTGGCAGGGGGGTTGGACTGGATGATCTGCAAAGGTCCCTTCCAACCCTGACCATTCTGGGATTCTGTGTTACTAGTGTAGAATTTTATGGCTGGGCAATGATACACTCATCCTGGCTTGAATGTCTAAATGCAAGAAATTCTTTCCTTTTTCATGACAGAGATGCTTGCTATTTTGTGGCGCCTCCAAGTACACTTCATGAGCTGTTGTCATTCTTTGTTGTAGAAGTTTTGGATAAAGTGTAAAATTAAAAACAATTATTCTGTCACTGCAGATGCTTCTAAGTATGGGTGCAGTTGATGTTCTGTTTTGCTGTGTGGGAAGTCATAGAAGGAAAGTCATAACTTATACTCTCATGTTAATTCCCCCTTTTCTTCCCTAAAGGTGCTTCTATGTGGAATGCAAGAAATTGATTTAAATGACTGGCAGAGGCATACCATCTACCGGCACTATACCAGGACCAGCAGACAGATAATATGGTTCTGGCAGGTTTGTAGACTTTGTTTTATTCTCGGACCAACAGAAGTTACAGAGCACAGCTACAGCGTAGTAAACAGTGGTCAGAATTATTGAACAGATCTGTAGTGTGTAAATATAAATTGTTACTGCTAATCCAGCCAGTCGTAACAGTCACGTAATTTGTTAATCTAGGGATGCTGATGATGTGAAAATCTAAATATCAAACCTATACCTAAATGTTTATTTCAATTATTATCTTTCAGTTTGTGAAAGAAATAGATAATGAGAAGAGAATGAGACTCTTGCAGTTTGTTACTGGAACGTGCAGATTACCAGTGGGAGGATTTGCTGACCTCATGGGTATGCATCAATAATCCCTCTAATGCATTAGATAATTGTTTTTAAAAGAACCAGGTTATATGTTTATGGATATTTTTAATGAATTTTATATTGAATGCTCTTTTGTAAGTCCTGCATATAGTTGAGCTCTGATGGAAAAAGAGATGGAGTGAATGTTTACACCTGTTGTATTGAGTTTCAAAATCACTTCAAATTTATGCATTTCACCATGTGCATACTTTGATCTGGACAGAGTTGTATAGTGAAAGACAGATGTCTCTTCTGTGTGAGTAATGGTAATCTTGTCTGGTGTTTACGCCTTTTGTACTTCAGTTGTAACGTATTACCTGCTGATGCAAAGATAGCTAGACCTATGCCTTGTTTATTTGAATTTGTTACAGGGAGCAACGGACCCCAAAAATTTTGTATTGAAAAAGTTGGAAAGGAAAACTGGTTACCTAGAAGTCATACCTGGTGAGTCTCTAACAAATCAGAATGTTACTATTGTTCTGGTTTTGCTGACAAAAATCTACTTGGAGATTTTAGTAAATGGGTAATACACTTAAACGGTTGAGACTATGCGAAAGCAAAGTTCTACCAATAAACTTTGGTGTTGAATAATAGCTGAACTTCTGAAAAATTCTTGTGGCATGGAGTAGATTCCATTGTAAATTCCATGGATTTGTGTATTACTGAAAATTTAAAGTAATGAACAGTACTGTCTGAAGAGGATGGGATTGATCTTTTGTTATCGTGACACTCCATCTTGATAGTGAAGTAGCCACGTTCACACTCTTCCCTAGAGAAAAGGTAGCTTCCAATGTGAATGATGACTCTAGTTAACCGGGCTAGGAGAAGTTAGTGGAACTTCTTACCAAGTACACTGCATTTCTAGAAAACTGTCACTGTTCAAGTGCTTGAACTCTAACTTTTGTTCTCATAAATTTACGTTGGTAGTCAGCTTTTCACGGGGTATAAATCCAGGTATCCATCTACCCAGCGAAACGTTTAGTTACCCATATTCATAAAGGATTTTTTCGTGATCGTTTAATTATTTTTCTGTACTTAAGTTTTTTCTTTACTTTCAGTTTCAATCGCTTAGACCTTCCACCCTATAAGAATTATGAGCAGTTGAAGGAAAAGCTGTTGTTCGCAATTGAAGAAACAGAAGGATTTGGGCAAGAATAGCTAAAATTTGCACCTTGAAGAACGTGAACTCAA
The DNA here is from genome assembly GCA_017639485.1 of Pluvialis apricaria. Lineage (NCBI taxonomy): Eukaryota > Metazoa > Chordata > Aves > Charadriiformes > Charadriidae > Pluvialis > Pluvialis apricaria. The sequence goes on along the minus strand of CM030021.1, from coordinate 1,789,205 downwards.
CACGATGTATGTTCTTCACTTCTTCTGCTTGTTGCACACTTCATTGTAAAGTAGACTTGACTTGGATTTATTTAACAATACTAATGTGTAAGTAAATGGATGTTACCCCGAGGTTTTATCCACATTAACTCTGGATTTCTACTGAGCACTTTCAGAAATCAAATGAGCAATCAGATATGGCTACACATGAATTATGACCTAGGTAGAGGTTTAATACAGCTTTGGGCTCTGCTTTGTTTTACCATTCATTAATTAGAATGTGTCCTTAATGACTGACACATTTTTAACAATAGTTTTGTCTTTCCTTTTTAGTAGCATTTTTTGCTACTGATGCACTGGGAAGTTCATTGGTAGCTGCAATGCTGCAGCAGCATCATAAGCCTCTTTACAGCAGTGTTATTAGAGCCAGCTTGTAACCATCCTCTGTGTACCATGAGCAAATTCATTGCTAAAGCTCTTTTTTCTAACTCAAGTGTGGCCAGACTGTTTTTTCCCCGCCTGGAGTCTGCTCACGTGCCAGCTGGACTCAAGCTGCTGTTAAGGGGATGTCAAACTGTGGCACAAATCCAGGGCATGGCTTTGCTTTGCCTTTTTTTTTTTTTCCAAATCCTCCTAATTTCAGCAAAATAGACACCCGCCCAAAGTTGTTGGAACATTTCTGTGTGCCCTCAGAATAATTCTGATCTTTTTCTGCGTTAACACATTTAACTTTTAAATCAATATTAACACTGTGGTACTTCACTTGTTTTGCAAAAGACAAGACCACCTGGGATTGCACTGATTCCATTTAGATTCCTGTTTGCAGACTGATGTTTCTTGTCAAAAGTGTTAATGGACATTATTCTCAGTGTTACTCTTACATGTAGCAGTCAGTTTCCTCTGAAGGCTTTATTGGGCTCTCAGGAAGAGGGGCGAAACAACTGGATTTGGAAAATGGTAATACTTACCATTTTTGCTGATGAACCAGTATGCGATACTGGCTAAGGCTAAGAGGATCAGAAAGTTCAGACACAGATTACAGATTTTTTTGAAAAGCTGGAGCATCAGTAAATAGTTCTCTAAAGATTGAAACTAAAGTTTTTGGGGGAGGTTTCTAAGGTAATTCACCCTAAGCAGCTTATAGCTAGTAACTTTTGTAAGTGAGTTCCTATTGGATTAATAACATCTTTTACTTCCTTTTAGAATCTGTTAATATTCAATTCTCTTCCGGTTTACAATAACATTTTGCATTTTACTGCTCCTTTAGACTGAATGCACTTTTTGGGTATGGTCAGCTCTTTCCTTATCTGAAGGGAAGAAAGCAAACTTCAATGAGCTGAGCTGTTAGCCATAGTAGGAGACGTGACACTTGAAATAGCATGTAGCACATACTAAAGCATAAGCGCAGCTCAAAGTAGTGGGACAGGAGCTGTTTTTAAGAGGCTTCTAGCTACCGGAGCTGAAACAGGACAGTGGGAAACTGTAAAACTGAACTTCCAGTCTTGAAAAGAGCATTTCTTTCCTGCTCTCCCTTCTGTCTAAACAATTAAGAGGGAAAAACTGATTCAGGTCTAAGAAGAACCAAGACACTACAGGTTTTAACTGACTTCAGGAGTTTTTCAGGTCACACAATACATGCTTATTGGAAGGCAGAATGATTAGACTTCAGAGTGAACAGCTCTTTTGTCATGCATATTCTAAGAAAGGCATGGAAAAGAGTTTCTGATCATAAGAGAAGTGGCCCTCTTCTACAGTTTCATTGATGGTGAGAGTTAAGCTTACTTCATGGCTTTACGAGGAGGAAAATCTGCCAACTTCAAAACATGTGATGGATACATTACAGTATACAGCTCATGAGAGAAAAAAAGCCTTATAAATATTTTCTGTTTATATTAATTCTTACAAGGAAATGTAGTTATTAACATATTTACAAGAGAGATTAAATTAAGCAAGATAATGCAAGATTAAGCTATGAAAACTAGTCTGTGTTCTGCATAATGCTTTATGATTCGTGTAGGGAACCTAGAAATATTGTTAATGTATAAATATCACCCAAAAGGCTTTCAGCCCTATATTTTTAAAATAAAGAATAGTTATAATTGAAATAGCCTTAGCCCTAGTTCTATAGGGTATGGCTGTTTAATATTTTTATGGTTGAAATGTTTAGTTCAGGACAAAGGTAAATGCTTGTATATATTTTTGCAGTCCGGGATTCCACTTATTCCATTTTTCTTTCTTTAATTTAAATGGCATGTTTATATGTCTTTTCTGCTGTATTAGGATGGGGGAAAGGAGGCTGGATATCCCAAGCACCAGATACAATTTTAAAATATTGCAAAGAAAGAATTCATTGGGGCAAAAATACAATCTGTGAAATGTTGGATTTGGCCAAAATAGAAAAAAATTAAAGCAACTGTGTTAAATTGGCAATATTTCTGAAGGCAGAGGTTAACATCACTTAGGTGATGTACTTTGCCAGCATTATGAATGCTAATGAATCTGTTAATTTTTTACATCATGTTCTGTAGAAATAAATGGGAATTAATATAAGCCACTGGTGCACTTTTCTGTTCTGTATGGGGATCTGGTGAAAACAACATGTGGATGAGCCCACAGCATCTGGTATCTCAGATAACAGGTTATTATGAATTGGACTTAGAATTTTCAGCAGAGATTAATGAATTTGTCTCCCACTGCTTCAACTGATTTAGCAGCCTGAGCTGCATAAATTCATATTACGTCACAAATGTATATTCGTATACAACTGTCAGTTGATCCTAATTTTCAAGTATTAAAATAACTTTTGTTTAGAATTTTGCCTTATGAGAATGACATGAGGAAATTAAATGCTGAGCCACTGATCTAAGAATTAACAAAGCCTTATTGTTCCGGGTAGCTCAGGAAATGTTAATATACTAATGAAATGCACAGTAACTGCATTGTAGGATGGTTTGGGTTGGAAGACGTGGTCATGTCTTCACTGATCGAATATGGAAGTCATTTGGTTTTTTTAATCCAATTGCTTGTGGTTAAAAAAAAAAAAGTTTTTTTTATTATTCTGAGAAAAGTAAAACAAAAAAAATGCTTGTAATAAAAATGCAAACCAAAAAAATTAAACATGCTGCACTGGATTTGTTATCTCAGCTCTCTCTGTTATATTGGTATCTCCAGCCCCCATTTTGTGATGTCTTTTGATTTTCTTCAAGAATCACTGTTTGTGTATATGTGCTCTAGTGAACTCGTATATAAACTGGGATCAGCAGCACTGGATTGTAAAATACTGTACTGAAATTCATTGTTGAAATTTCCTTGCATTGTAATTTCAAATACTCAGGTAACTGTAACAGTATCTCAGTAAGTCAAATACTTTTATAAACTACTTAAAGAGCTGGCAGTCTTGTCATTATTCCTTCTGTGTTATGAAGCATCTGTGTGCAAATAAATTGTCTGTCTGCTCTTCTGGGGGTGAGGGGTTAGGCTGCCTGACGTTGTCCTTCTAGCAAAGTTCTTTAGGAATGTTTCTTTCCCGAGACCTCGTCTGCCATTGTGGATTGCACTGGAAATTCGTTAGGAGAGCTTTTGTGACTGGTTTAGAAACTGCAGGTAAAACAATTCCCAAATTTTTAGTGCTCATGGTCCTGGGGATGCTGCCCCGAGGAGACGGTGAGGCTGCTGGTCTGTCAGCGGCAGTATTCTGAGGGAGATGGTCTGGAGAAAGGCTCTGCAGGAGCCACAGCCTCAACGTTTTCTTGTACCGCTATTGCACTGATACCAAAAACGAGGTATGACTGTGCAAGTTTGTGTTTTCTTTTCTCTTTAGGAAAAAACTCAGGTGAGACTGACCAGCCTTGTAGGTACCTCGATCCTCCTCCTTGAAGGCAGAAGTGGTATTTACATTCTTCCTGTCATCAGGAACCTGTCCTGATCACCACAGCCTTTCAAAGATCATTGAGATCAGCTTGACAGTGACATTGGCCAGCTCCCTCAGCGCTCACTGGTACATCCCATCAGGTGTCCTGAACTTGTTTATGTCCAGTTTGTTCCAATGTTCCCTAAACTGATCCTACTCCACTGAGGGTAATCTTCCTTGCTGCAGACCTTCCTCCTGGGTTTTTGCTCTGCTTACTTTCCCAGATGTTCACCCAGGCTTGGTTAATACAATTTTATTAGTAGCAGTAAATCTCAAGTATGCTTTTCTGTGTCAAGTAAATATAGGCAATAATAATTGCATTTTTTCTGTAGCAGGGGAGGTTAGTTTTGAATTGCTTCCTCTGTGCTTTGGAAGAAATCACTTAAAAGCATGCTAGTAAGTTGTGTAAACCCAAAATTTGACACTGCTTTGGGTAATCTTAAGTTAGTACAGCTATGAGGATATTTCATGTATAGCTGAAATTTAAAAAAAAAAAAGGGGGGGGGGGGGGGCAAAAACCCCCAAACAGAATCACAATGCAATGCATGATAACTGTATGGTATGATAAATGTACAATTCCGTTGCAGTGCTGCATTAGTTCCTTGCTGTTTTCTTCTGTGAGGATGTTGTCAGTGTCTGTGCCAGTCCTGGCTGGGGTTGGTGGTGGTTTTGTATGTGGCAAGCTGGAAGGACCTGCCCAGTTTAAAGAAAAACGTGTTTGGTTTAGGTCTCTGGTAGCAGTTGCGCACTGGTCACCTACTGACAAAGTCCTGAGGAGAAGGAGTTGGTGGATTAGATTGGGACCAGAAGTTGAATCGATCTATGGCAAAATGACTTTCTGTAGCCAAGCCTGTAGCCAAGCTTTAAGACTTATTGCTGGGCTGATGAGAGAGAGTAGCATTTTAATTAGGTTACAGAGCTGTAAATATCCACTGGAAGAGAAAATAGCCGTATCTCTCGGAACCTAAAGAAGGATTTGTTGCTGGTCCCTGAAGATGCCTGATCCCATGTCTGCTCTCATACTATCAGCTCTGCAGTACTGCAGAAATGACAGGGTTTGTTAGAGAAATCTCGTTTTCTCTGAGCAGAAAGTAGTCCCCGCTGGGTTTGAAGGCCCAGTGAGCTCGTCTGCTATGTCAGGTACTTGAGAGGGGGGGGGAAAAAAAATAAAATCCTTCATGAGGTCATCTTTCAACTTCTTACCCACCTGACGGGAGTTCGCGGGGCGGCGGCAGGGGCCTCCCCAGGGCTCTCACCAGCCCGGCAAGGCCTCAGTGGGGCCTGGGCTCACCCTCCCCGCCCCGCGCGGGGGTCTCCGGGGCACCTGAGGCGCCTCGCCCGGGGGATTCAACTCTCTCCGCCCCATTAGCGTTCCGTGAGGTGGTGAGGGTTTACAGGAGATGAACGGCGGATCCCCGCAGCAGCGGCCGGGCCGGGCCCTGCGGCAATGGCGGGGGCGGTGTCACGGCGGGAAGGCCCCACCCCGGCTGTGGGACAAGTACTTCCGGGGCAGGGCGTGCGCCGTGACGCCCCGCCCGCCCGTCCTCATCGCCCATTGGCGGAGCGGGCGGCGCATGCGCGCGGAGCCGTGACTGGGCGGAGAGGCGGCGGCTCGACATGGTGGGTGAGGCGGCGGCGGGCGCTGGGGCGGCCCGGCCCGGCCCGGGGGGGCTCCGGCCCGGGGAGCGCCCGTGTCCACGCTACCGCCGGCGCCCGGCCCGTAGCAGGCGCTGCGCGGGGCGGAGGGGGGCGGCCCGAGGGCCTCCTCGGGTAGAGAGGGGCTCCTCGGGTAGAGGTGGCCTGCCGGTGTTTCACACGCCAGCGGCCCAGTCCGGCGGCCCCTGCTTTGTCACGGAGGGGTTTCACCAGGAGAACCGAGCCCAGCCGGCCCGGTAGCTCGGGCAGTGGGCTTCTGCCCCGAAATCGTGGCGGTGGAAAGGGTGTAATTGCCATAAGCCTCCCGTTAATTCTGTCAGGCGCTGAAACACGCCATGACACGGCAGGCTGAAGGAAGAGAATGTTTGTGTTTCTTATGGCTGCCAGGTTACAGTGTGTAAAGCTGAAAGCAATCAGGAAAAAAAGACAATTTTAAGACAAGTGGCTGTTTAATATTGTGTGGAACCTGGAAGGTATTTATTTTATTGTAACTGTACTGGATGTTGCTCTCTGTCCAAATGTATTCTTGGCTAGCACAAATCCATGAAATCTAGAATCAAAATATTTGGAAAAATTTCTAAAGAAAGAAATACTGACCTAAGTTGTAGATGGAAAATTGAAATAGTCTAATAAGACATACTTTTCAGGCAAACCTAGGAGCCGAGCCTTTCTAGATGAAAACAGGAAGATAAAGGCGGTTATATTGTATATACAGCAAAGGTTACACAAGAGCAAATTGGTGATGGGGGAGTATTTATTCTCCTTTTCGGAGTGCATCTCTCCTTGTCCATATGCTCTCTCTTGTAGTAGTTATTCAGCCCTGAATGTTTCGTGAGTTAAATACGTAAATTTTTTCTCAGTAATATTTTTGCTGGTCTGGTGAGTCGAACTGGCTTGCAAAGGTGTTGGACAAGCCCCAGAACATGCGTGTGTGAAGTGGGGGGTGTGTGTGTGTGTCAGGGAGTAAGAATAGGGGGAGCAAGACATGGTCAACAGCAGTGAACTGTTAGAGCAGATCACCCGCCCTGTGAGTTACAGTATCTGTTGGTTGTTAGAAGAAATTAAAAATTGGTGTCATTCTGTATAGATGCTTCTTTGCATCCAAATAGGTTTGTTAAGGACTAATGAAGAACATGTTTAGTGAATTGGGACTTAAATACTGCTAGTAAGAAGTCAGGAAATTATTTCAGGCTTAATAGTGTGCCACCATATTTCTCTCAGCGTTTGTGCACTCTGTAGTTTGTTCTTTGTTTCACATTCCTTTGTCCCATTTGAAAATAGTCCAGCATTGAGAAATGAGAGCTTTGTTGAAAACACTGAATTTTTCTATTCTGGATAAGACAGTAAAACTCTGCTTCGTAAAGACAAACTCAGGTGGTACCATCTCCTATCAGCAAAAGTTTGTGTTACTCCAAGCTACTTACACTAAGAGCGCTCTGCAGAAAGTTTGCTGCTAGTTCAGAGGTTGAGGCCGGGTTGTTTTGTTAGGGCGAGCCCTCTTCCCAGGGAACAGGGCTTGTAACATGACTGTGCTCATTTGCTGTGGGGTGGAAGTGGAGAGAGGGTTATTCACAATGCTGACAACACACATTTTGCCTTGGCTAAATGCCCCATAGAGGTCTCACCTTTCCCGAGTTCAGGCAATTCCCTGGTTTCCCTCCTAGACTGTTTCTGTGGGACTCCCTTGCTGGATCTGAAAGATGCTGCATATCTCTCTTTCATTTAATGAGAATAAAAAATGCCAAATATTCACTCAGCTGTGGAAAAGAGCTCAGGCGCTGAGGTTTTATGACCCTGTTAGAGAACCCGTAGTTAAATTTTGATTGATGTCTTGTAGCAATGGAAGTTGCGCAGAAGCGTTTGAAAGCTCTTCTGAAGTTCACAGTGATTTTTTCAGAGAAGGCAAAGGGACTACTGCCTTGGCCTTCAGTTTTCCTTTGTCTTTTTTTTTCTGCTTTTGCAAAGCTGTAAATTATTGTGAGTGGTTATAATCTTGTAGCTATCCCAGCACAACTCATAAATAAATAGTATTTATTCATTGTTTTCCCCCTCACTTTTCTTATTTGTAATTGCTCTTAGCATTCATCTGATAAAAGGGAAGGTAATCTTGCACCCAGAATGTATCTTTTTCTACTTTCTTCATAAATTCCATGTGTGTTTTTCGTACATGATTTTTGCTTGACACCTAAATTGTAGCAGTCTGACTAAGGAGTCTTCCAGTTATGAGCCTACAGTAAGGAACTGATGCGTGAGGTTGCGGGGGGGGTGGGGAGGAGGAGAGAAGGAAAGATTAGAGGGGAGTTCCAAATTTCCACAAGCTTATAATCACAAATGAGTGAAGAGCAAAACCAGATGGAAAACAATTGAAAAGGTCATGCAGAAAAGGTAGTACCACCCAGTACAGACACTTTGCTGTATAGAATGGTGTAGGTAGTACCTGTTTGAATCATCTTTGTGCAGCTTTATTTTCAGACACATTATTACAAAGCCTTGGTGGAAGGCAAACAGCAGCTGTAATCTTCTATTGATTTGTGCTTTCTCTGTTTGCAGGCTGAGGTGGAAGAAACACTGAAGCGTATTCAGAGCCAAAAAGGGGTGCAAGGAATCATTGTTGTTAATTCTGAAGGTACCGTGTCAGTCTCGGTTTTCTGAGATATAACTTACTCTAAACATGCACTTTAAGGACCGCTGATTGTACTACTTGCATTTAGGTTGCAGTCTGTCTTTAGCAAAAGTCTTCCTGTAGCCAAAGCAGATGGACAGTAGTTAGGCTACAAGAGAAAAATGGATTCCCTTTCCTGCTTTTCTGCAAGCTCACTTCATTATTTTAGGAAATTGGTATACATTGGTATTTCCTCTCTCCTCCCCAGGTATTTATTTTTGTTATTAATGATTTCTATTTATAAATCTTATAAATAAATGAAAAAGCAAAAGTAAAGCCCTGATGCTACTAGGGGTAAACAGTTCTTCTCACCTACACCTGTGGTTCCAGATCTGAGCCTTTCTACATCTTATTTCTGTTGATGTTAAAGGCTTTTAAGCCTTTAAAAAGAACACTCCTAATCCCTGGTGTAGCGACAACATCTGCTGAGGTTAACTAGCCACCCCGTTGGACCTGGTGATGTCCAAGGCAGAGTTAGTTGTGGAGTTTTGTCACTGGCCCTTGCTGTCCCGTTTCTTGCAGGTATTCCTATCAAAAGTACTATGGACAACTCCACAACGATTCAGTACGCAGGCCTCATGCACAGCTTCATCATGAAGGCAAGGAGCACTGTGCGAGATATTGATCCCCAGAACGACCTCACATTCCTGCGGATCCGCTCCAAGAAAAACGAAATCATGGTTGCACCAGGTAAAAGCGAGTGGGGTGAAAGCAGGCATCAGGGAATCCGGCAGAATTCTTTTCTCGTGAGATTGACACTGTCAGCCTGAGAGAAAAGTTCTGCCTGCTGCTTTTCTTCATGTTGTATAATCTCTTCTTTTCCAAGAAACTGGTTTGCTTTCTTCAGAGCTGAAAGCTTTTAACATTGACCTAAGTTTGCTTTTTTATGTTTGAATGCGGGAAATCACTTTCCTCATTTCACATTGATCAAAGTAGAAAGTGTTAAATAGCGTTTGAGAGCGTGTTGCAGCCTCTCATGCTTTGTGTCTTTCAGTATAAAACCACAAGAGTTGGAAAGGAATTTGTTTTGAGAGCAATTTCAGTTTGGCGCTGTAGGCTAAGTGATAAAGCAAAACAGTCTAATAGATTTTCCAGCTCAGAGAAAAGTAATAGAGCATATTGTAGCTGTAATCATGAGTCGCAGAATATAGCAGCAGCAACCTTCTTTTCAGGAAATGTCCTCAGTATTTCAACAAATTATGAAATGGGAAGCAATGAGATGAGTCCAGTCCACTACTGTGGCAGGAATTCAGCTTTGTTCCTTTGCACTGCATCGGCTCCATGGTGGGACTGTGCTGATGCAGAGGCAGAGGAGGGGATTGCAGTCGCAGTAGACGGCTCCGCGGGGACTGGTCAGGGCAGATTTTAAGACAGACTCTGGGGCTTATGCTCTGATTCCCATTTGAAGGATGAAAAGAGAGGAATAAGCATTGCTCCAGAAAAAGTGCAGCTACAGCCACTGCAGCCCAGCAGTCTGCTGTGAGATACAGGAAATCACTGTCTTGCACCGCCTGTTTTGATTCCGTGATTGCATGTGCCTGTTGCTATTGTTTCCTAGGCAGAAACTGAGTTAAATTCAGTTGGCTTGGGAGCGTGTAGTTTCTAAAGCTGAGACATTTTCTCAGTAAGACTCATGAAAATAAGCGATCTGACACGCTCAGCCTGTTTTGTTCATTGGCAATGAATGTCAGGACTCTACAGTTCCCAGTCTGTATTGGTGAGGTATGAAAAAATGTTGAAATTTACTGTTGCTGTGAATAAATATCAGCAATTAAAGAATATTTTTTTTTTTTTCTCCAGATAAAGACTACTTCCTGATCGTCATCCAGAATCCAACTGAATGATTACGCTGACTTGGTCTGTTTTTTTCCCTTTGTCCAACTGTTTTCTAATTTAATGTTAAAGAATAGAGCATTAGTGTTAAGTCTGCGGTGCCACTTCAGTAATGTCTGGAGAAACAAAAGTAGGTGGTTTTGTTGTTTACAAACAGAAAAAGTGGCTGCTTTTTTTTTTTTGTATCACAAGTCGTTTTGGGGAGGATTTGGTGAATTAGAATCAGGCAGTAAAAAATGCAACAGATTCTTTTAATAGTTAAGAAGATAATATAATAAAATTCTAATAATGTTCTAAAAAAGATTATCCTTTGTATGTTTCCATGCTTCTGTCACCACTATTTGAGTTATGCTTTTACACTATTACTTTTGAATGACTGTAAATATGAAACTTGCTTATCCTCTAGTTCTGTCTTATTCTGTTGGTTTTACAAGTTAACTTTGGAAATGTCTGGCCATATCAAATTAAAAAGTGTCATCAGTGACTGTTTTTGTGTTATGTCTTTTCCTTCTGAAGATTTTAATTATTATGATTGATGGAGTTTTTCTTCAAAAAATAGAACTTTCCTAGGAATATTTTTACTCACCTGTTGCTTTCTCTAAGCAAGGGTTTAGTCTAAGTGGATGTGGAATGTACTCATAATTGCCTCGTATGCTGGAGCATTTTCCTACTGCTTCCTTTTTGTTTCAGGCAGAGAAGTGTTGCAGCTAAGGAAGGCCATCAAGACTGCCTGGTGCAGCTCTCATACTATCACAATTCACTAGCCAATTTGATCTGGTATCTTCCTTTAGTCATTTTTTTATTGATGGCCACTAAGGACAAAAAAGGGTTCCTCCAAAATAACAAAGGGGTTATTTTTGTAGCCTTGAAAGAGCCTTGTAATTGCATGCAGAGCTCAAGAATTTGTGCAAAATGTCTGTGTTGAAGATATTCGTCACGTGTGTGACAGACGCAACTCTGGCTTGTACCAAAGAGTCTTAGCGATGTGCAGAATGCCATAGCCCACATTCAGAAATGATGCACGCAGTCTGGCACTGCATTTTCTTTGCGTACTCGGGTAGTTCGATACAGCTCGCTGCTGCAGCGGGGAGCCTGGTTCCTTCCCCAGTCTCGTTTGTCCCGCAGAGAAGGGGGACCCTGCAGGTAGTGTAGCTGCCTGCTTGCGCTTCAGCCTCGCTCATCTGGCCTCAGACTGCTTGTGGCAGAAGCGTTTTACCAGCCTGAAAAGGAACTTCTCCTGAAGCGCACCTGAGCAAAGAGGCACAGCCCACAGGCATGAAACGTACTGTAAAATTAAAGAAAGAACCTTGATTGAGTAAGTGCAGTTTTATTAGGGGATGCTGTTTCTTGTGCTGGTGAGGAATCACTCCTGACTCGCATGTCTCTGTTAGCAGAAGCATGTAACCCATGTTTAGCCCTGCCCTTTCAAAATTACAAGCAGTAGTAAGAACATGCGATACTGTCCAGTTCTACACGGAGGAACAGACTAAGAATTTGTGGGTGATCCCAGCAGGTTAGGGGCTACTCCAGGCACCTGGCTGCAGTGCAGTTTTGGAGTCTAGTAAAATTGTTCGTGTTCACTTGGACACTTTTCTGGATTTCAGAGCATGAAGTGATGGGGTGGGTACGTGGTGGCTCAAACAGCTGAGATAACCTGTATGTTCAGCGTTTGTCTTCTCTGCGTTTTCAGACTTGGGCGTTAATTTATAGACTGTGTCTAATTTTTTAGGTAGTGTTTATGACCAGGAAGGTCAGAAATACTTTTTGAGGTCTGTAAAGTGGTCTACAGCAGCAGGGGGAGGGTGCTTCACAGTACTTTGGGTGTCTTGGCTGTCACTCAGTTGATGAACTGTTTCTCCCATCAGCGTGTGTCCGACCACGCTGAACTGGTGTAGCCCTGGGATCGCATTTTGTGCCAAGAAGTGACTGATGTAAACCTCCATCTCCTAGTCGTAGGAGACTGACAGGTAAGTCACGTAGCATGTATTTAACTGGTCCTTTTACTATTGAATCTTGGTTTAAGCCGTGACATCAAACTGGTGAATAAGGTCCAAAACCACGCTCTGCGTTTGGAGTAGTTCCTGTTACGCAGCAGCTTATGTGACGCGTGTGATCTGTCACAATTTAATTGAATGCTCTCCCCCCCAAAAAAATGATCTCTGGCAAGCTGAAGGCTTTGGATAATAACTGATTAGTGAGGTGAGGCAGAAGAAAAATGTGACTTCGGTTGTCTCCTCTATCTCTTGTTGTTCCTAGCCAGAGAAATGTTTCCTTGGAGGTGGTGACCTGCTTATGTATTTTGGCTTTCTCTAGTAGGTGGCAGTGTAAATCTTTTGAACAGGGAAGAGTTTCTTTAGTGTACTGCATTCTCTTGGACACTTCCTTAAGGATAGCTGTCCTACCAGTGATTTGTGTCATAGCTGAGTTTGGGACAGAGAGTGCTGAGATTTTTTTTTAAACAAGCTGCAATAAATAACCCTACTGCAAAACAAATCACGCCCATTTTCTGCATTGTGTTGAGACCAAAAACTTGCAGTGAAATTACTGAGTTCCTGCTATATGCTGATTGTTTGGAGGGGATCTGGGGGTTGTTTTACGGTGGTTTTTTGTTTGGGATTCCCCCCCCCCCCGGACTGTTAGGAGTCTGACTTGGCATATACTCAGGAATTTGAATAAAGGGCTCTTGAAGAAGCTGATTGTGGAGTCTGGAGGAGCTCGTCAGATCCATCTGGGCAGGGCAGGGCCTTGCTTATGCCGTGCTAGTGCTGCCTTTACACCAGCATTCAAAGTTAATTCAATTTTTTTTTTTTTAAAGTGGGAAGGGGTGGATGAAGCTGAAGAACAACAGCTTCCATTTAGATACTCACTATGGAGAAAAAAGTGTCTTATTTAGATCAGGAGCATCAGAGTCACAAAGATCTGAGCAGAAGCAATTCCTCTGCGTGCAAGTTAGGGGAGGATTTCACTTTTCCCAAGTTATCTTAAAGAGGGTCAAAAAAGAGATGGGATGAAGTTCTGCTTCTTGTCCTGTGTTGGCTGAGTCTGGGCCTAGTCATTCGTGTGGTAAAATTATTGTCAAACTGAGGAAGAATAGAAAAACCAGCATTATGGTTCCAGTCCCTTTTTCTAACCAGAAAGCATGGCGAGGCGGCTCGAAGGAGGGCTCGAGTAACCTTTGCAATCTGTGCCTTAGAGCTGCTTTGTGTTGTGGTTGGAGACTGGCCCGATTTGCTGTGTTGGAGAAGTCATTTTTGATGGATCCCTCTCTGAAGGCAGAGGAAGCATCTGCTGCTGAGATGTGGAAAACAAACCCTAACCCATTACCAAGCTAATGAAAGGAAGTTTGAGGTATGGCTCTGGGCTGTGAACAACAGCACTTGAGGGCCAAGGACGTGCTCTTGTGCTCACTCTGCTCCCAGATAAGGCTCTGGCAGAGGAATGGAGGTGGTAACGTATGAATACTGCAAAGAGCCAGGCTTGTAGAAACTCATCTTCCGTGCATCTTAGTGCAGCTCTTTCAAGCTGCTCCAGCTTGTGTTTGCTCCAGCGCCCTCCCAAGCAACTCTTCCTCCGCCTGAGAAGGTTCAGCTCTGATTGCGCAGCGCTCCTCTTCGCGTGCGGGGCATCGATGTTTGATCTTGTCTTAACACTTCTGTTAGGCGTAGCTACATCTGGAGGGGGTGAAACTCTGGCACAGCTAGTTACGCCAACACGGGCTGGCCTGACGTTAGTAGAGCGAGAGCAGCTCCTTGAACCAGTGTGATGGGTAGGAAAAGCCGGGGTGTGCAGGGGCAGCGAGCTCTGACAAACGCTGGCGGGTCAGCAGAAGCCTGAGCATCACCACGGATTTCTGTTGACAAAAATACACTTCCTGTACCAGCATGACAGGATTCCTTCGGGGAGATTTCCCTCCGCCAGCATGGTTTTGCAAGCATCCAGGGGTGCTTATTGCCAGGGGTGTTTAGCCTGTAGGAACGCTGGCACGTGTAAAGCTGCTGGTTGATCCCAGGTCACATCAGGACGGCTTGCAGGTGCTGGGTTGGTACAGCTGGATCCTTCCCTCTCCTTTAAACCTTTGACCAATCCGGGGCGTTTTGGATCTGAAATCCGCCTCCTTAAATAAGAAGTTTTGCCAATGACATCAGTAGGAACAGGCAAAGGAGGTATTAGCGTGTGCAAGATTTTTCAGGAGAGCTGAGGGCTGAAGGAGGAAGTGTATAAATGATACTCTGCTGGATTACAAGTAAAACTTCCGTGATCCACGTCCCATTTTTGTAAATACATCAACGTGCTGAGAAGCTCCAGAGCTTTCACGAACCAGTGTCCTCTCTCCCACTCCAGGTGTATGAATAATCTATGGAATTATGGCCCCAGTCCTGCACTGAGGTCATCATCGATAAAATCAGGGATCAAATCACTAAATTAGAAAGAGCTCCTCATGCCTCTCATCAAAAAGGAGTTAATGCTTCATGACGATAGTAGTAAAAAAATCCTTTGCCTGAGGGTACAGTCTCTAAAGTTGATCAGCTTGCAATGGCTAATTCCACATTACTGCTTTCCCTTATGTATTGGCTGATTAAAAGGGCCTATATCGGAAACGAACGTCTCTACCTGTATCTTAATTATAAAAATGAATCTGAAGAGTTTACACTTCCTTACTAGTATGTGTTTAATTAATTGCTGCTACTGCTTGGTCAAGGAAAATCCGTGATGTTGGCCAGGAAAGCAATTGTTTCCTTGCCTGGGTGAACTCTACAAGGAGAAAAAAATTTGTTCCGTGGTAGTTAAATATATTTTTCTTCTAATTGGTGACACTTTTAATCATTGGAGCGGCTTTTTTAATAGATGCATCTTTCATGTCTCTTTTTACCAAGGTTCTGCTTAATCCTTTAACATTTTGTGCTCACTCGTTTTTCATGCCAATTCGCTGTGAACAATGAAACGTTGCTCCGGCAGAATACAGCTGTTGTTGCGGCGTACATTGAGGAGGAATATTAAACTCCTTCTCTTCGTGAAACATTGACGTTCTGTTTGCGGTTGCTTTTTGATTCATTTGCAGTAGCTCCAGAAATAGCCTGCCCTATTTGTAGTCATGCTGCGGTCCTTAAAATATTCGGCGTCGAAGTGGCTCTGAATGCAGCGGGGAAAACAGGAGGCTTGTTAGCTGAGAAATGATAGGGGTAGCCGTGGGGATTGCAAATATCTGGTAGTGGCGGTGGGGTGAGTTTGTGTGCGGGTCTGCTGCCCGTGGAAGCTCACAGATGCACCCGTGGCGCGGACGGGTCTCGGCGCGTGTCCCCGCCTGGGCACGTTGGCTGGCAGTGGCCGGCGGTGACACCGGGGAGAGGTGTGAGCTCCGGGAGAAGCCGCTGGGTGCTGGAGGCACTGACACCTCCGTCCTTCGGGCACCCCTGAAGGCCCCAGCGCGAGGGTGCTCCGTCCCCGGCCAAGGCCCTGCCCGAGGGGCCGCTCTGTGTTAGCGGGGGCACAATGGTGGCCTCCCAGGGCCTAGAGGGGCTATGGGAAAGGTGGGGAGGGACTCTGGGTCAGGGAGGGGAGCGATGGCACGAGGGGGAACGGTTTGGCACTGAAAGAGGGGAGATTTAGGTGAGATATCAGGAAGAAATTGTTGACTGCGAGGGCGGTGAGCCCCTGGCGCAGGCTGCCCCGAGAAGCTGTGGCTGTCCCACCCCTGGAGGTGTCCAGGGCCGGGCCGGACGGGGCTCGGAGCAGCCTGGGCCGGCGGGAGGTGTCCCCGCGGCGGCACTGGACGGCCTTTACGGTCGCCCCCCCCCCGGGCCGTTCCGGGCCGCTGTCACGAGGCCCCGCGCCGCCGCCGCCGCCCCCTCCCCTCCGCCCCGCCCCCGCCGGGCGTGCCGCGGTGACGTCAGCGGCCCGCTCCGCCGCAGCCCCCGCGCAGGGCCGCGCCGCCGCACGGAGCTGCCCGCCGGCCCCCGCGCCCCGGCCCGGCCGCCGCCCGCCATGCCCTCGGACCGGCCCTTCAAGCAGCGCCGCACCTTCGGTGAGCCGGGCGGGGCCGGGGGGGGGTCCCCGCGCCCTCCCGCCCTCCCGCCGCGCTGACCTTCGCCGGGCGGGAGAGGGGGCGGGGGGCGCCGCGGGGCGGCCGAAGGCTCCGCCGGGCGGGGGGGGGGGGGGGGGGGAGTGTGAGGGTGACCGGGGGGCGGCGGGGCGGCAGCCGCCGTGCGGTGATGTCATCCCGGCCGGCAGCGCGGCGGGGCCCGCACCCCGCAGCGGGGACCGACAGCCCCGGGGGGGCCGCGCTGGAGCCGCAGGGCGGGTTTGGGGTACACACCCCCCCCCCCCGCCACCACCACCACCACCACACACCGCCGTCGGTGCGGGGGTGCGCTGCCTGCGTGTGCCTCACGTCGAGCTGGGGGGGTGTCCCGCGGCGGGGGGTGCCGCTCAGGGAGCCCCCCGCTTTACACAGCGTGGGATAACAAACCTGTCCCAGCACAAAGGGCATCGCCCGCCTCTGTGTGCGTGTGTGTGTGTTCCCCCCCCGCCTTGTGTGTCCCCCCCGTGTGGCCAGGGCGACCACTGCAAGGGGCTCTGATGCCTGCGGGGTGCGGGCGGTAGCCAAGAGGCGAATATTGGGGTTTCGCTCTTGCCCTGGGTGCGATCTTTACGGTTTTGACTGTCAGAGCACGACGGCCTCGTGGAGAATGACCTTCCCCGCTCCCCACCTCATTAGCGTTAGTTGTTGTTCCGAGAATTTGATACAGCCTCTCGAACGGTTCCCGAGAACCCAGAAGAGTTAACGCTCGCGTTCGTGCCCATCCCTGTGTCAAACCTACGCATTGGGAAAACTCAAACATTGGGAAAACTCAACCGGCGGCAGCGGCGGCGAGGAGGTCACCGCAGGAGGTACCCGCTTTGATTGCCAGAGCTGATAGTGAGCTCTGCGGAAGGGTGGCCTGCTGTCTCTCTCGACCTCTGCCAGCTGGCGTTGGGAGAGGTGCGTGTTTTTGGCAGGTTACATCCCGAGGGGGGTGTCGGTTGAGCTTTACTGCCTGCATAATGCTGAAATTGGTGTATTCGTGCCAAACGAGGCCTCGTTTTATGTCAGATACTGTCCCAACGCAGGTGAGGGCGTCTTTCCTACGTGAGTTTTAAAATTGGAGCTTTTTCCTGCTGAACTGCTGATCCAACCCCTGGCTGCTCTCTTGGAAACTGTAAATATTTGGTAATTTACTGGCGCAACCCTTCCGGCCTTGAATGCTTACCCAGCCTCCTCCTGCCACAGCCGCCGTGCCGAGCGAACCTGCGCGAACAAGAATAAAATGAAGTCTGGGTGCCCTGGGATGCTTGCTTGGCACCCCGCTGTGTTCTCCTGAGCTACGTATTGAAAGCCCCAAAGTCCTAAATCAAACCTTTTGTAGCTACCTACTGTGAAACTGGGGAGAATCAGCTTATTGTGGTCAGGAGGAGCCTGGTTTGCCTGTGCGGATTGCTCAGACTTTGCCTGAGCCAGAAGGAAAAACAAAATCCGAGGCTCGGAGTAGTTGAAAGAAAGCAGGATTAAAATAGCCGGGGAGGGGAGGAGGGAGGTGAGGGAGTTTGGTGCTCCTTGTTTCTGTGTACTTTCCTCTGCCCTTTCGCGCTCTCCGCTGACTGGTCTGCAGAGCTCGGCCAGGAGGAGGGGAAGGAGGAGGAGGAGGCCTGGCAGCCCACGCAGTTGCTTTGGGTCAGGGCTGGGATCGCTGGGTTGGAGAAAGTAAATACAGCTTGTTTTCCTCTTTGGATCATTACACAACAGGGCCGGGAAGCGATTGTTTACAATGCAGTTGGAGAGGGCCGATGGAAAACATCGCCAGCGACACTGTACCCTCAGAACAGCTTCATTTTTAAGGCTTCAAAACTTCATAGAAGTGGAACGGTTCCAAAAGCACAGAGAAAAGGCAGAGTCAGGAATAGGCCTGTTTACAAAAGGGACCCAGGCGCCAGTTTCACAGCAAGTGGCTTGCTTAGGTCTTGGTCTGCCACCCCGTGCTGAAGATTCTGCTTTCCTCGATGCATGTTTTCCCCCTTCTTGTATTTTTGAGATTCATTTTTTCATTACTTTCTTCTTGTTCATCTGCTTTGTCTTGAGTCCCTCCTGAAGACAATTCCTGGGTTTTTGTTCATCGTTGCTGGGGAAGCGCTGGGGGTTTGAGCCCAGGTGTGTTGAGGGCACCAAGCGCTGACTTCTCCCCTGATGTGATGTGCCGTTAGTGGTGAGAGGGGGATGCTCTGCTGCAGACAGGCCAAGGACCGGACCCAGTCGCAGAGCATCTTTGGTCTGGGTGCGTGGGGGTAAAAATCTGACAGTAACCCTCTGCTTTCATGTGCTGAACCTGACTCTAGACACGGAGGCAGCTGTCTTCTGTGCAGTCAGCTCTACTGAAGGAGTCCAAAACAATTCCCAGAACAAAGCTGTGGTCTGTGTCGAAGGAACAGGCTGTCCTGGCTGTAGTGAGAGTGTGCGGCAGCTTGACGACACCGCTGCACTTCCCATAAAGAGCGCGAGTCCTTGGGAGCACTGGGCAGTGCTCGCACCTCCCACCGCTCCTGGAGCGGTTGGTTGGAGTGGGCTGCACTGCTCTTGCAAGGCTGCCAGCAGGATTCAGGCTTTGTTTTCAAGGCAGCCCATAACCGATGTGGTTACAGACATGGACCTTAAACCCTGACCGGTCGTCGGCTAACGCATGGCGGCCCCGTGACCCAGTGTCCTGCACTTCACAGCAAGACACATACGCCTGTGTCCTGCTGGTCAGCTGGAGCCGCTGGCTGGGTGACAAACGTAGAGGTTTGACCTCAGCCTCTCCGTGCTGAGTATTCCCATCCCAGGTTCAGTCTTCTGGGAGATCTGCCTTCAGTTCTGGGAAGCTGCTTCTCTTTAGAGGAAAGGCAGCGGTAGATGAAGGCGGTGTGTGGAGCTGCTTTCCCTCTCCTCTTGGCAGTGTTGCCTTCTCTGGGGACTCATCCCGTGTACGTCAGCTGTGCTTGTACCAGTTGAAAGACCAACAGTGGATGAATTGTCTCTCTCGTGCACCATCCTGGGCTTCTCGTAATGGTTTTGCTTGTTGGTGGCTCGGAAAAGCGTCTTGATCTTGATCTGAGGTTGGTTAGTGAGTCAGCTCATCCTCGTACTCTGTGCTCGGGGTATTCGTGCTCTCGCAGTTGTGCTTGAAGAGCTGGGATTCCTTGAAATGAAGCTGCTGTTGCAAGTTGACGCTTAGCTGCCTGCGTGTAGCTCTGTTAATTACTGAGGACATTCTGGGACATGATTTGATGTGGGCTTAATTATCAGCATTGAAGAAAATATTGGTATGAGAAGAACTGAACAAACATCCAGAACAAATGCCAGCTAGACATGTAGACCACAAATACTGATATTTTTTTTATTATTATAATACTTTTACATAACAAAAGGTCCTGACTGGCAGCCAGGAATAATAAAACCTGTATGTCCTTTGTTCGTTACTTAATATTTTCGTCACTACGAAAACCTCAGATATCCCCTTGAGCCAGAAGGGTGGAGACTGATGAACGTAGGAGCTGCGGGACTGGTAGACTCTTGCTGCCCCTGTCATCGAGTAGCCATGAGCCACAGACAAGTAATCTCCCTTGGCTTCTGTGTTCCTTCTGTGGTAGGTCCTGGGGGGTCATGACCAGGAGAGTCACTCAGGAGGTGTTCCCGTGTGTCACTGTGTGACATTCTGCGGCCGACCTGCAGTGCGTAAACACCTCCGGCTCTGTGGTCGTGCAGTTGTTTGCTGCCTTTTGTCTTCAGAAGGCAGTTTGGAAATAGGCCATGAGAGAAAACGAAGGAATAAATTCAAGACACTTGCGTCTGGCACGTCTCCCCAAATAGGCCCTGCAGATCCGAGCGTGTCCAGGCATGTTTGTGCACAAATAGCAATGACCCGGGCTGCGCGTGCACGTGTGTGGTGTTCTGCATTAACACACTGTCCCGTCAGGAGTGCCAGTTCTTTCTTTGAGCAATTTGAAGTGTCCTGAGTAGTTCTGAGAAATTTGAGTGCATTCCTGCTGTCTTGGATGCTTATAATTGTGAAGGTTGTCAAGAGGGAAGAAAAGGTCAAACAGAAGCTCGAGGGAAGCCCTTGCGGAGGACGGCTTCCGGACGGCTCACACGGAGGGAACTCGCTGTCCTCTTTCCGAGGCTGGTGAAAACTGGCCTTAAACATTGAGCAAAAAACCCAGTTCCTTATCTGGAACTCAGATGTAAATATTGCATAATGCCATCCAAACATGGCACGGAAGGTACTGCCCGTTTGCCCGCCCCGTGCTCAGGAGGTGCAGTGAGTTGGAAGCCCTGTTTTAAGCTGTTTGTATGATGGAGGTCCCGTGCTCGCCCCGCGTGGCTCACAGCAGGGGTGACGTGGTACTGCACAACCAGAGGACAAGTGTCTTGACGTGAATTTAGACTCCACAGTTCTGTGGCTCTGCTTGGTCACGAGCGAGCCCTCATCATGGATTTGCTGGATACAAATACTCATTCCTGGAACCAGGCTCAAAATCATGCTTAGTTAAATTTTGAAACTGCAAAAAAAAAAAAAAAGGTGGTGGTTCCTGCTTGTCCTTTAAAATCCATTTTCAAGCTCTGCTCCGGAGCCAGGAAGATTGGGATCTTACGCAAATGAACAAGACAGCTGAGATCCTTCGGCAATCCCAGCGCTCCAGGAGTTAGGCGTTCCGAAATCCTTCCCGACATTACACATCTTGTAACGAAGCTGTAACAACGAAACGGACAGTTGTGCAGACAGATCATCCGTTGCTCCATGTTCCTGTTGGTAATACCTTCCTGTGACGGTGAGCATTGGGCTCTGCCTGCACCATGTTGCAGAGACACGCTTTCTATCTGACAGTAGGTTTAAAACAGTGTAATTTTGGTCCTGAGTCATTCATCCTGTGTGGAGCCCCCCAGCTTTCACAGAACCCCAGACTGGTGGGGGTCGGAAGGGCCCTCTGGAGCTCCCCCAGTCCAACCCCTGCCACAGCAGGGTCACCTCCAGTAGTGGCACAGGACGGCGTCCAGGCGGGTTTGGGATGGCTCCAGAGTGGGAGACTCCCCCACCTCTCTGGGCAGCTGTGCCACTGCTCTGCCACCCGCACAGGGAAGAAGTCCCTCCTCAGGTGAGATGGAACTTCCTATGCTCAAGTTTGTGCCCGTTCCCTCTTGTCCTGTCACTGGGCACCGCTGGAAACAGACTGTTCCCATCCCCCTGGCACCCTCCCTTTGAGTATTTATCAGCATTGATAAGATCCCCCCTCAGTCTTCTCCTCTCCAGACTAAAAAGCCCCAAGGCCCTCAGCCTTTCCTCATCAGAGAGATGCTCCAATCCCCTCATCATCTTTGTAGCCCTTTGCTGGACCCTCTCCAGCAGTTCCCTGTCCTTCCTGACCCGGGCAGCCCAGAACTGCACACAGTGCTCCGGCTGCGGCCTCCCCAGGGCAGAGCAGAGGGGGAGGATGCTCTCCCTCGCCCTGCTGGCCACACTCTGCTGGGTGCACCCCAGGGTGCCATTGGCCTTCTCGGCCACCAGGGCACATTGCTGGCTCATGGTCACCCTGTTGGCCCCCAGGACTGCCAGGTCCCTTTCCACAGAGCTGCTCTCCAGGAGGTCAGCCCCCAACCTGTACTGATGCATGGGATAATGCGTGTCTGCTTTGCAGACAGAAGTAAACCACGAGCAACGATCAGAATCGCTGTCAAGTATCCGCAGCGCTGCTGCCCTGCCGAGCCTGGGGCGTCAGCCCAGGGTGCTGCTGGCCTCGCAAGCTCCGTCCTCCTCTCCTGGCCGGAGGACTCTCCTCTCGCTCCTCCTGCCGTGCCGCTGGCCTGAGAGCGAGCTCTCCAGCATTGGGCAGGGCCAGGTCAGCTCAGCTGCTGTGCGAGCCGTGACACATACACGGGGGTGTGTTTCTTGGTGGTTAGAGATGTCTGGCCTTAGGGTGGTGTGATATTACAAAAATATTTATTGACGTTCATCTGGAATGACCTGCATAACTTGCCCATGTCTCCAACAGTTGCCAGCTCATCCCAGACATATGCTGGTTTAAAACCATCCAATTCCTCCTCTCCTTGCAGAAAATCTCTTGGAGAGAGGACCGTGTTCTAGCAACCCTCTGTCCTGGGACTGACTGCAGCAGCTTCTTGAAGAAACATGTTCGTTTTTGCATCTGCTTCGGTTTGGAGGCAGATCCACCCCAAAGCTGTCTGGCAGAGCGTCTTGTGGGTGGCAGTGAGAAAGGCACAGGGCTGGCAGCCTGCTGCGAGCGGCGGGGACGTCTGCACGCTCCCCTCGTGCCCTGGGCCGCTGCGCCCGGAGCCGTGGGACGCGGGACCGCAGGGAGAGGCAGGAGCTCATGGCTGAATTTCTACTCTCTGCTTTGCTTTCCACACGCAGCTCGGGCTCAGCTCCGGAGCTGTTGACCTGGCAGCACGTTGATGACGTTTCCAGGTGGTGTTTTTTCTTAATGGTGTTTTCTGAACAGCATTCCTGTGGGTGACAGGCAGCAGGGCTGGTCGTGGAGTCCGTCCCCTGCCCCAGGGCAGCACCGGTGCCTGACCAGTGTTTGTCTAGTGTCTCCTGAAAAATGCCGTCCCTTACGCAACTGCACTGTTGGAGAACTTGCCATGTGTTTTCCTTCTGTTCCACCATCTGTATCTTTTGTCTGATTAAGCTCTTTTGCATCCAGGGCTGTCCTTCCGTCCTGCGCCTGCACAGCGCCCAGCACAGCAGAGACCTGTCTCCCACAGCCAAGGTTCCTGGGCACTGCTGATGGAAAAGGTTAATGCTCAGAAAGTCTGGCTTAAAATTTTCTACTGTTCACCCTTAACTGTCAGAATGATCTCATCCTTCATTGCCGTGGGATACGTTGTGACATCTTTGGGAGAACAGCTTGGGAAGGACCTCCCTCAAGAAAACAGCTGAGATTCTGGTGTTTTGGGCAATTTGCAAGCTTTGCTGTTGGTGCTTAACAGTAGAAACAGCAGCTGGAGTAGAAATAGGCGATTTTCCTGGCACATGCAATGCTACAAAAATACTCCTGTCTTTCAGTAGGCCCTAGTGGTGAAATTTTGCTAGGAATAACCAATAAAAAGCATGTGTTTTTTATCTTGCAGCCATCTGGAGCTCTCGCGTGCTGGCACTGGGGAGAAGCCTGGCTTCCCTCGTGGCAGATGTGCGATGCCCACAGCTGGGAGCGGAGACAGGGTGCTCTTCCCTCTGCGTGCGGTTTGTTAATCTTTGCTCAGCTCCATCCCCTCTTGCTTGGAGTCCCTGAGCTGCTGCAACCAGGTGTGGTGTTTTGCTTCCCCTCATGGCGAGGAGGGGGAAAAAATGTGGATAGGGGCTGGGCTGCATAAACAGTTCTGGTTCACCTTACATATAGGCTGAGGGTTAACTATAGCCAGGTGCTACAGAAAAGGGGAAAGTCGTAACCTCAATTAGCACAGCTGTAATTTGTGAGAGCTGTGGGAGAAGAGCAAGGCTTGTAAAATCAGACCTGTCGTGTGTGAAACACGAGTGCGCGGACGCTGCTGGTGAAAGCGCAGAGGGAGCATACGGGGCTGCAGTGGCATGAGCTGGGGCGCTAGGCTGGCATCGCCATCGGTGCCGCTCTGAAGGCACCTTAAACGGTTTTCTCTTTGTTCCTGTGACTCAGATGAGCCTACATATACGTTAAAAGTGGTATTTATAGCCATTCCTTGCTGTGTGATGTTGAAGATGCTTTTGTGAGACACAGGATCGACCTCTAGCTCCCGCTCCGGGCTGAGGAAGGTGTGGGTGACCATCACCTATTCCCCGCGGGAGGTCTCTAGCCCCTGAACTATTGTGTGCCCAGAAATTACCCTCGTGCAGGGTTCGATGCGGGATAGCTGCTCCTGATTCCCAGGCCTGCTCAGTTGGATCTCCAAGGCTAGGTAGGATGGGACTGAGTGTGCTCCTTAGCAGAGCTTCACACGTCCTGGAAACTTCTGCCTGAATCTTCAGGCACCTGAACAGCTCAGGTGGGTTTGCTCCCAGCTGCCTTCCTGAATGAAGTTTCTGAGCCGGGCGTCTCCTGGGCCGAGGAGGATTTAGGAGGGCTGTAGGTGTTTGTGGTTGCAAGCACACGTACCTGCTGAAGGGGTCCTGCAGCCCCTGGAGCAGAGCAGCACCTACTGTCATTGCATCGTGGTAACCTGCAAATCAGCCACCTCCCACAGGGTCCCCCGAGATCCAAAAGGCTGCAAAAGCCCTGTGCCCATCGGAGCAGAGGGACCCGGTCCTGGGCACGTCTTAAAGAGTGGCACAGGGGAGCTGCCACTGTGGTACATCAGGCTTGAGGCTGGTTGAGAGCTTTATCACTGGTGGCTTGTGCCCTTAATTCCTGCTGAGCATGGAGTCAGCAGGACCTGGAAGAAAGGTGCTGCAGCAGCAGCCTGGCCTGCCTGTGCCCGAGGCACCTGCGGTCTGCACCCCCTGCGGGACAAAGCACTGCAGCTTCATGGCTGGGCTTCTGAGAGGCTGGCGGGGAGCTGGGTAGATGGTGTACTGTTTTATCTCGGTGTGGCATCTTTTTCAGTGTGATGGGCAGGAGCCACCTCTGGCCCCTTTGTGGAAGCAAAGGTGGTGGTGGCTGCCCAGCCTTGTGCTGGAGTTGGTGATGCTTTCAGGGAGCAAGAAGGGGCACCAGACGTGTGGCTGCCCTTCGGCGCGTGCAGCCTAGACTAGCTGGATGATCTGAGATCTGAGCTCTGAGATGATCTACATTACTAGCCTCGATAACATGCAAAGGCTGCAAATTTGCATGCTGCCTTCGGCGAGTTGCTTCTCAGACCTTCCTAATAATTACCTGCGTTGTCGGGGCTTCCTGCGCAAACAGGTCTGTGACCCTGCAGGGGAATGCATGATGTCTAGGAAGTTCATCCACACGGCCATCTGATGGTGTGGAGAGAGATGCAGGACAGGGTGGATACTGAAGCTGGAAAAACTAGCCAGCTGTGAGGACACGCAGCTTCTGCCAGCTCTGGTAGCACCAGGCATGTCTGAGTTGACTGCAGTGAAGCTGCCAAAAGTCCTTATGCTGATAAATGTTGTCCACTTACGCTGTGGCTCTCCAGCCTTTCAGATGCTCTGTCCTGCTGAAGCTTGTACGCAGTGAACACATGGGAGCGGAGCTCTGCAGAAGAGGGCGGCACGCGCTTGTGGCCGGCTGCTGGAGTTGGGTGCTACGCCTTGGGTGCTTCTGTGGGCTGGGTGCTTCTTGTCGCCGTGTCCTTCGGCGTTCCTGAAGAGGTGTTGCTGCACCAGCATCACGTGCGATGCTGATTGCTGCATAACTCCTTGCTGATTGGGACCTCGGGGGGGGAAAATTGTCTGTATCGCAAGGATAACTCTGGATGCCCTGGAGCATTGGATAGGGTGAAAAGGAAGCATGAGGAACTACAGCTTCAGTCATAAAACCCAAAACAAATATGCCCGAATTTTCCATTAAATCCAACTAATCTTGCTCTGTCTTGCTAGCCCATGGAGTCCTACAGAAGAAAGGTCTAGCAATTCCTAGCAGAGGGATATTTTCCTCTCAGAGGAGACAGAAATGGTGCTTAAAAGCTTCTGTGATCCAGTGACTTTTTAGTCTTGTGGCCTCTAAAGAAACTCGTCTCTTCCCAAAGTGGTATCTAGCCAAATGCAATTTATAAGCAATAAGGTTTATTGAGTAGTTAGAGGAGAAATGCTCTACATTTGTGGGGAGAAAACACACTCAAACGCACGCACTTATCCTGCCTTACGTGCTCCTGGTGGGTCGTGAGAAGCTGGGGCTGCGTGAAGCAAGTCAGGGGAGTCAGGCTTGAAGCGGGTGCTGTGCCAGCGACAGCGTGTATGGCAGGATGATGCCATGGCAGATCCTGCGATACCCACATCTTGCATTTCTAGGTGGTCCTTAGTTGTTGGCCTTCGCCTCCTGTCTTTACCTTCTGTGATCCCTGAAACTGCTTCCCCTGGGCACTTCAGATGGGCCATTGGAGGCTGTGAAGCACTTCTCAGGGTAATGGGAACGCAAGGAGGAGTGTAGGTCTGTAGCGTCCCAGGAGCAGCACACACAGAGCCATACCTGGCCCTGGTATGGCTTCTTCCCCTCCTTTCTGCCGCTTTGAATTGTGGAAAGCGGAGAGCCCTCTGGGAAAGCAGAGCATTGAGTGTCTCCTGTAAGCTTGAAGAGCGTTCAGGCTTTTATGTGCTGCCTGTTGTGCCTGTCAGTAAACATG
This sequence comes from Pluvialis apricaria, assembly GCA_017639485.1. Taxonomy (NCBI): domain Eukaryota; kingdom Metazoa; phylum Chordata; class Aves; order Charadriiformes; family Charadriidae; genus Pluvialis; species Pluvialis apricaria. The sequence continues at coordinate 1,762,883 of CM030021.1, read as the reverse complement.
AACTCTGGAGGAAAATGGGTTAGAAAGTGTGAGAACAACTGCAGAAAACAATCTTTCGGTATGTGGGTCATCTCCTTGCTTAAGTTTTTCTTCCTGTTCCCACGACAGGTCTAGAAATGCTTTGTCAGGCCAATAGCTGTTGTAGCCACTCTGTGGATCTGTGATAGTGAAGGAGTCCTGCTTGGCAAGGCGTAGCTCTCTTGGACTGAGGCACTGCGCCAGACAGTGCTTGGAAGTCCGCAGCAGGCGGAAGGCAATGGCTAAAACCCAGCCCCAGGTGGAGAATCATCTCCTCTGGGGAAACGGCCAGGAGACACAAAGAGCCCGAATTTCCAGAGCTGAGACCCTAAAGCTGTGCTGCTACCTGGCACGGATGGTATACACAGGTGTATACAGGTTTGTAACCCTTATGGTCTCATTTAAATCCTTCGGTTTCCGTGTGTGGCTTGCAGGGTGGTTACCTCAGCTTTGCCTGGACTAGCACAGCCAGATGTTTCTAACTTCATTTCTTTCCTTCTTTCTTTCCAGCGGATCGTTGTAAAGAAGTACAGCAGATCCGAGAGCAGCATCCAAACAAAATCCCGGTAAGTTATCATTCTCGTTGTTCTGCATCAGACTTTGTTCTTGTGACCGCTCTGTGCTGCTGGACAGCCTCCACCAGCCAGCCACAGAGGTTATAAAACTGTGCTCCCCAGAACCAACACAGAACGCTCTTTGTAAGCCCCCAGTGCCTTGTGCATGCCGGCTGCTCAGTAGTAGACCACGTTCTCAGAAGCGCAAAATACAGTCATTCTCCTAAGCTTCATGCCTGCCCTAGAGGCAAGGAACTGATTTGATCTCAAATCTACTTCCAAGCTAGCACAGCAGGAGAAAACTCTGAAGTGGCCTTTTGTTTTTGTTGCAGTAGCTACCTGACTTTTCCTGGGTAACCTGGTAGGGATTTCTCTGCATCTGCCCAGAGAAAGATGTGTGAGATGATCTTCGCTGTATTGAAAGCAAAGAGGCTCTGTTGGGGTAATTCATACCACAGCCAAACGGTCACACCCCCTCTGTGCTTTCCCAGCATCTGTTGTTGACACGGCGTAGGTGAGACACCATGAATTGCCTCCAGTTCTTCCTGCCCGTGTCAGACCTAATATCCTGTCCTGCTCTTTGGCTGCGAGCGTGCTTCTGATATCCTAGATGAGTATTTGCTTCTCTTCCTGAGAAGATGGAGAACTTAGAGAAATAACATACTTGGGACTTGCTCAAGTTAGTATTTGCAATAGTATTGCATGTGTGACCAAAAAATGGGACTTGTTCCTAGTTCAGCTCACTCTCGGTGTTGGATGAACATCAGCCTTGTCTTAAAATTGCATACAATCTCTCAGTATTTAGCCCTCAAGGCTTAATATCTCAAGCTGCTCTTGGCACATACTAGTCCATTCCTGCCTTGCTCTTCTTTTGATTTTAGCACAGCATCTTCTAGCAACAAGAATTCTTTCTCTTCCTTCTCTTCCACCACCGCTGTGGTGGTGTCAGCTCAGCAGAGCGGGACTCGCCCCTTGCAGCACACGGAATACCAGTATGCCGTATCATCTACGCATTTATTGACCACTGCTTTTAACGTGGGTTTCATGGCATTGGGCTGGCTCTGCATTTCTCCAGAGTTGTGGCAGAGCTAATTACAATGCCTTAAGGCTCTAGCAATAAGGACAGGCTAGAAGTAAGTTGTACATAAAATATACATAAAATTATAGCAAGTGCCTGTACACAAATGCGTGTTGCCTGGGAAATGAACAGAAGGCGGCGCAGCTCTGCATCCACATGCAGAATTTTACCAGCATTACTGAAATGTGGTGGGAGAGCGTCCATGGTTGGAGTGCTCTGTGTTGGGGTTGCACACCACGTGCCCCAGGAGAAGGCGTCTGTGTCCTCAGGACATGGCCACCAGTGTGGCTGTCTGGGGAGGTTCAGCCATGGCAGAGACCTGCGCCCTCCCGCACCTGCTCCCGTGGCCGCTTTGTTCAGTGCCTTATTGTCCCTTGATAGTGTCCCGAGTGCCGGCACGGTGAGAGGATGAGGGGACTCGGCTACACGCTCAGCTGCTTTGCTTTCCTGGGCTGACTGACATGACATGTGTTTAGCTGCAAGTTTTGCTGGAGCAGTAAAAAGAATCGGGAGGAGAGAAGGGTGTTGAAGGCTGGGGGGGGTGTCCAGCTGTGTTTGTGTCACCGGTATCTCTAAAGGTTTGGTCCCGATCAGACCCCTGGCACCGAGGTTGGGGGCTGTTTCGTCTCTTCTACGCAGCAGAGTTCCTGCAAGTCACTGTAGCTGTCAGTGCCAGGGCTGTGAGCCAAGCCCTGGGCTGCAGGTGGGAGCGCGGCATGGGGTGACGGCCGTGGGGCTGAGCAGTGCGGGCAGGTTGGCCGTTGGGAGGGCTTGGTCTTGGGTGGGAGGCAGGAGCTGTGTTTGCCAAGTGATGGCCCTGCCTGGAGAGGCACTTGGAATTAGCAAAGGGGTTTGAGCCCACAGCCCGGGGGGGGCGTTAGGGAGAAGGTGGCCCAGGTCCCTGTTGCTGGCAGGGATCACAGCAAGCTGTGCCCTCTTCTTCCATCTTCAGTTTCCACCTGGAGCTCTTGGGTCAGTCCCCTTTTTGCTTTGACAGAGGGCCAGGAGGATTTGCAGAGGGCATGGTCTGTCGTTGTGCTCAGGGAAAAGGCATTTCTCTCCCTGTTTCTGTGAGGGTACTTCAGAGGAGGCTCAGGAAGGGGCTGTGCCACGTACAACGTGGGGACACTGTGTGGGGGAGACAGCTGGTGGTGTGGCTGTCTGAGCCCACCAGAGACAAAGCAGTAGATAACTACTGCTAGTAGATAACTAACTGCCAAGGCTGAGACAGTTGGGGGTGTTCAGCTGGAGAAGAGAAGGCTCTGGGGAGACACTTAGAGCCCCTTCCAGTGCCTAAAGGGGCTCCAGGAGAGCTGGGGAGGGACTCTTGATCAGGGAGGGGAGCGATGGGACGAGGGGGAACGATTTTAAATGGAAAGGGGCAATTTAGATGAGATATCAGGAAGAAATTCTTTCCTGTGAGGGCAGTGAGCCCAGGTTGCCCCAAGAAGCTGTGGCTGCCCCATCCCCTGGAGGTGTTCAAGGCCAAGGTTGGACGGGGCTGGGAGCACCCTGGCTGGTGGGAGGGGGTCCCTGCCCAGGGGCAGGGGGGGGTGGGGGGGTGTGAACTAGAGGTCTTTAAGGTCCCTTCCAAAACCTAGATCATTCTATGATAACCCTGGCCCTCTCCCTGAGGCAGGGACTTCTCTGCTTGTGTTTGAAGGGAGGGTCACATCCCAGGACGCCTCACTGGCACGTGTAATTAGGAGATGGGCAGGAGCTAGGGGCTCCCCAGCGTTTCCCTATCCACCTCACGCCAGGGGCTCCTTTGCTGTCTCTGCATTGCCCAAAGCTGGCTGCACTTCCATGGTAAAAAGTGCTGACCAGAGGAACATGGCTCTTGCTGAGAAGGGCATGGTTGTGTTGGCAGCGAGGTGCTGCCCACGCTTAGCTCTGCTGGGAAGGAGCCTCCACCTGCCCCTGGCAGCACCTGTGGGGTGGTTGCTCCTCAGGCGGTCAGAAGCAAGCAGAGAACTTCTTGCCTTCTCACTGGGACCTCCATCCACAGGCCTCAGCAGATGCTTTAGAAATTACCTTCTGCCCTGCTAGAGGATAGACCGAGCTTATGCCTGTCCTTGCCTGCTGTCGGTCCCAGCGCTCTCCTTCTGGAGCCGGCTGAGGCCTGTTGAGGTGAGCAGCCTGCAAGCTTTTAAGGCCAGCTCCAGAGAGCCCTGGAGAGTCTCAAATCGTTGGGGAACAGCTTGTGCTGGGCAGCGGACGGGCGCAAACCATTTCCCAAAGCACCTGTAACGCTAAATTGAGCGGGGCCCCTGGCGAGGTCACCCCGGCTGCTGCTGCTGCAGCGGGTGGGCGGGGGAGAGCCACCTACTCGTGCTGATGGGGAGGGCCTGAGGGTGGCTTTGGGCCTGTGCAGAGAGGCCCGCTGTTAGGTTATGTGGTAAAAAGCTCATCTGCACACCCGCAGAGGAGCATGGAGAGGCAATGGCAGGTGAGGGAGCCCAAATAGTGCCCTGCCCCAGCATAATGACTGGATGGAAACCCAAATTATAGACTTGGAGGGAAGAGACAACCTTCTCTGGCGCTCCTGCGAGGGCTGTGCCGGGGGGCCTGTAGACCCAGTGTGCCCGGCCCACACAACATCAAGATGGAATCAACACCAGAGCACCTTTTGGACAGAGGGGGTTTATTGAATATATTACCCCCTGGCGGACCTCCAACCCTGCTCAGCTGGAGGGGGACAGGATGAGGCTGATGGTGCTTGCCTGCGTTGGTGGGAGTGCTCTGCACGTCTGTGTGATCTCTGTGGCTGGCCATGTGTATGGGTCATGTATATGTTACACACATGCATTTGTGTGTGTGTGTGTGTGTGTGTGTGCCTATAGGGAACATATTCTCAGCCTTGCTGCCGGTCGGACCTGGGGGCATGGAGCAGTGGCAGCCTTTGCCTCTGTCAGGCTGCCACATTCTGGCCCCCGTTCCTACCAAAATCCCTTTCCACCCTCTCCGGACTGGTCCCCAGTCACAGGCGTTCTGAGTTTGTAAATTCGGTCAAGCCCGTTCTGCAATGGGGCCGGGACCCCAGGCTCTGCCCTAAGCCTTTCCACCTGTGCCCAGCTCATGTTATTTCTGCAGAGATCTGTGGTGGGGTCCCAGTGGAAGAGCAGATGTCCCTACCCTGCGGAAACCCCCTGGCCTGAGGCAGTACGCTTGGAAGAGGATATGGGGAGGGGAGGCTCGGCTTTGTATACAAGCCCTGTGGCCACAGGGGTGTAATATTAGCATCTGATCATGCATTTCCCTCTAAAGAGACACAAAGAACGTTCTTGTCCGTTGGCCACCCTGTTCCCATAGACTGGGTTACCCCAAATAGCAGCTCATGTTCTGGAAACAGAAACTCTTGGAGCTCTTCTACATGACAGGCCCTCTGTCTGCTCAGGGCACAAGCGCAGCCTGCTGCTTTAACAGCCAGGACATCTTCTCGGCCCATTCTTGGACTAATTGAGAGGCTTTTCATTGTGGGACGGGACCGGCTGGTAATTAAGAGACGTCTGCCTCTGTTCCTGCCTAGATGTAAGTGAGAAATGAGGTGTACGCCCAGAGTGTATAGGGCCCTCTCTGCACTGTAAAGGTATATGTACAAAACAGGTACCTGCAACGCTGCCCCTTTGTGCAAACTACTGCTAAAAACTCGAGGTCCCGCTGTTGCCCTCGGTGTTTCCCAGCAGCCAGAGCAGCATCCCTGTGTGTGGCTGTTGTGAGCATCCGCACCCCCTTGAGACCATTCATCTCCCTATAGCCAAAACGCTCATCTGTCCCCCAAGTAAGACTCAGCTCAACGCGGTAGGATGGTTCTGCTTGTCTTTGTCCTTCCTCTGCCCTCCTCCTGGAGGGAGGAAGGGACGTGAGCAGGTTGGTAAGGGGCATCCTGATGTGAGATTTACTCTGTTGCGGGAAATTGTTCTTTATCAGGTCCCCCATCTTGCAAAAGGGGCTCGAAGAGCAATACCCTGACTTCCCCTGGTCTCTTTTTTCTCTGGCGCTCTTGCCTCAGTATCAAGAGGAGGACCATGGCCAGTGTGAGAATACATTGGTGGACTCGTGGGGGCCCTTCATATGCTGCTTGTCCGGCCCTCAGGCTCCTGGGTTCCCCCTTGCGTGAGCTTTGTCCCAGGATGGGCTCTTCAGAGGGCAGTTTGGTGCAGAGCTCTCACCAAGGCGCCCTCGCAGCCCTCCCTCATCCGGGGAAACTGCCTGCAAAATAGCTTGGCCCCATCCTGGTGGACCTTGAGATAAGCCCTGCGGTCTGGAGAAAACTCATCAGACATTCCCCCCAGAATCCCCCCACTCCCCCAGAGTGTCCCCTGATTTGGCTCTTGGTGTGGACAGGCAGCAGGAGTTCCATCGCTGCTGCTGCTGATAGAGGTTGGTCTGTCAACAAACGCCCTAAACAGAAAGGCAAATCAATGTTCCCAGAGGTTGGCTGGATCCTTTTGGCTCCACAGAGCCATCTTCTGGGCATCCTGATCTCTGCATGCTGCTCCATCCCTCCACTGTCCAAAGGCACTTGCAGTCTTCCGTATATTTTTGGAAAAGACCTGGGAAGACGATTTATGGGAACTCCCTGCCTTATCAGTGGAAAATAATGTTCAATCTCATCTCAGAGAGGACGATGAACCTGATCAGTGTTCAAAGTGTGTGTCTGTGGAGGAAAACAGCCAGGTACCGGCGAGAACACGTGAGAGTCAGAGAATCACTGTAATGGGAACATATTGAGCTTTATAAGTAATATCTTTTACCTCATTTGAAACTGCCTGCCCACTTTGTTTCTGAGAATACAAATAGCACATTTCCAAGCTGGTTTAGAATAGCAATGGTAGCTGTCAGCAGACACGCTTTAACAGAAGAAATTCATTAATTATAGTAGCAGGAAAAGTGAACAGAAGTAATTGTTTTGCGTTTCAGAATGTATGTGAGGGCAGAGCTTTCCCAAGGAAGACCTCTTCCAGGGGGGGAGAACAAGGCTGGGCTGTCCCCTGTGGTGGCACTGTGCTGAAGTGCCCCTGGAAGCTCACTGCACAGTTGTGGTGGCACATGGGAGCAGTGGCCATGGGTTTCTGATCCTTTTTGGAGTCAATGCATCTGAGTGTTGACATGAGGAGCGGCACTGGCGAAATCCAAACTCCCCCCTTTGTGAAGGGATCCCTTGGGTGGCTTCGCACTGGTTTCTAAAAACTGCCTTCTTTGGGAATATCCGCAGCTCTTCCACTGAGCAAGCAGGGTGATGCTGAACAGCAGCTGCCGAGAGTTGTGGCCACAAAAGGGAAGGAAAACATCTCCTGCTGTGCACCATGAGCCCGGGTACCTTAGCTCAAGCCAGCAAAACCCGTGGTCTTGGTCAGTCTGAAATGATGTTAAACTACCCTTCTCTTCTGGATTCTCCCTGCATGTCGAGGGAGGTAGCTAAAATCAATCCGCTAATGCCTACTGTTTCTCAGCCCAGCCGGAGCCAGTGGGTGCTTTACGTCGCTTGTCTCGGATGCTCTCCACCGTCTGGCTCAGGCAGACAGATGGCTCTTTGCTGAAGAGCTGTCTGCCGCCAACCTGGTGGTCACTGCTCTGGCCTTTTTTTGGTTTTCCTGTGAGGGCGAAGCGAAGTGGGGCCTTAACCTCAACTTCTCCACTTGTGTTCGTTTGATTTGTTGACCTTGAGGCCAGTGCCTTGGGGCTAACCCTACCGTTGACTTTCTCCCCAGGTCATCATCGAACGCTATAAAGGGGAGAAGCAGCTGCCAGTGCTGGACAAGACCAAGTTCCTTGTCCCAGACCATGTCAACATGAGTGAATTGGTCAAAATAATCCGGTGAGTGGAGTGGCCCCCAGTGGGCATGCTGTGAACCCGTCCCTGCCCACGGGCCCTGACCACAGAGTGGTGGCGGTGAGGGTGAGGCAGCTGCCTGAGTGTGGGGATGGGGGACGGTGGACATGACAGCCACAGCATCCACGTGTTGTGCAGGCTGTTGGGAGGGGGTGGAGGGGAGGAAGGTTCTTAGCATCTGGTGGAGGACTGTGAGCTCTCCCTCATCGGGACGCTCCGTGAGCTGATGAGGGGGACTTTGGGCCCCAGTCTTTTATCCTTCAGCTCAGATGGAAGAGGTTCCCTCTGCGTTGCCCCCTTGCCGGCAGCGCTTGGAGAAAGGGGGCTTTGCCGAGTGCTGGCCTCAGGTGGAGTCCCTGGAGCCCCGCGCAGCTCAGCTGGGCTCAGACAACGTCTCCTGAGCCCGCGGGAGAAGGTCCCGGCTGTGCGAGGCGTCTGCGCAGCGCTGCTGGGGGAGGTGGCCCTCGGCCGTCGCAAGTGGCTGCCGCGGGCGGGTTGACCCAGGCCCTCCTGCCCTTGTCCCCACAGGCGTCGCTTGCAGCTGACATCCACAACAGGCTTTCTTCCTGCTGGTGAACCAGCACAGCATGGTGAGTGTGTCTACGCCCATCTCGGAGATCTACGAGCAGGAGAAGGACGAGGACGGCTTCCTCTACATGGTCTATGCTTCCCAGGAGACCTTTGGCTATTGAGGCCTGCTCGAGAGGTGGCATGTGGAGACAGAGGAACTGTGTGGCACACGGGCCCCCGGCCTTGGAAGACGACATGACCAGAGGCTGACAAGAGGGGGACTGTGCTGACTCCCTTTCTCTCCTCCTCCCTCCCTCCCCCACCACCCATCACCCAAAGAGGCTCATGGCGTGTGTTGGACCTCGCACAACCCTTCACCTCCGTGTAGACCAGTCCCGCTCCCTCCACACACACGCACCCACCCGGCGCACATGTACAGGCACACGAGCGCACACATTGGGGCCTTGGACTCCCCATTCCCGTCCCCGTCCCCATCCCCGTCCCGTCCCCTCCAGCTGCTCTCGCTGTGCTCTGTGTGCCTGCGCGCGTGTGTGTAGCCTGCTGCCAAAAGGAGATCGGGCCGGTGGCGGATGAGAGGACAGGGCACTGCCGCCTTCGCTGTCAGCGCAGGGAGAGCCGCCGCTCCTCCCGAGGACACTAATAAAGGGCAGGAGGGCCGCAAAAGCAGCAAACAGATGTTACCATTGCTCCAAGTTTTAATTGGTTTTAATTACGACCCATATCAGATTCTTGGTGCTACTGAGTAGATGTAGGCGTCTCTATAGGACTGTGGATAATGTATATCCTTTAGATTTTATTTTATTGGGTTTTTTTTGTTTGGGTTTGGTTTTGTGGTTTTGGTTTGGTGGTTTTTTTTTTTTTTTAGGGATAGATTGGAATGGGGAGAGGGGGGTAATCTTTCCTGTATTCTGTAGGTAAATAAATCTGGCTTCATTGCACTTTAAAGCATAGTAGATGTCAGGAGTGAAATTTACTTTTAATACTTATACAGGGTTTGCCAAATATAGTGCTGCTCCTCTGTTGATAGTTGTACCTAGATTGTCTTTGTTTCCCCCTTTTTTTTTTTTAAATAAAATTGATTTCCCTTCTCTCTGTCTCCCCATTGCATGCAATTCTTCAGTCTCAGTGTGGCAAGAGTTCGCTCAAGGAATGTACTGATTTATATTTGCTATGTTCCCGTTCCTGTTTCTCATGTATTATACAAAAAAATGTATAGGATAAAATCCCACCCAGTTTAAATCTATACAAAGGTTATATAAATATATAAAAATATATATATAAAAATAAACGTAAAATCAAGTCGTGTTCTTGTAGGAATGTTTCTGTTCCATCTTCATTTGTCCTCTAGTTGATGTTCCCTCGTACCTAACAAGTACGGAGTGCTGCGCGTTTGCCCAGGATCGCTGGTGCGCTGTGTGCTCTGCCCAGGCTTTGGAGCTGGTCATGTCTGAGCTGTGGCGGTGCGGGCGGCTGGGGCCAAGGGTGACTGGGGCAGAGGGGGAAGCTGGGCTCAGAGGACAGAGCACCGGGATAGTGATGGGGCAAAACGTGGGTGTCCTTGCCCTGCCCTGGACATAGCGTTGGGTAAATCTCTTGTTCCTGTGATCCAGGTTTCCTCATCTGGGAAAAAAAAATGAGGAGGAGGGCGTTTGCAAAGCCTCTGCTGTTAAAGGAGGACTTTGAAGCCGTGCAGGAAATCTCCCTGAGCACTCGGCCAAAACTGGTTTCCCACCAAAGGCAGAGGCCGATGGGCCCACTGCAGGGTGTTTACCCCTGCCCCTCGGCTCACTCTGCTCCCTTTGCTCTGCTCAGCAGAGAAGGGTTTAGATGCTCTTTGAGTTGTAAGCTGGCCTGTCTTCTTTATGTCCTACGCCTGCAGGGGGTCCCGCTGCCCAGGGAAGGGAGCTGGCGTAAGGCACAGACCCAGCAGAGTGCAGGAAGGTGGGTAAAGCGCTGAAGACAGATGGTGGGAAGCCAGCTGGAGGCACGGCACCCCAGCAGAGCGCAGGTGAGACCAGTTTCCCCCTGGGGCCTGGCAGCCGGAGCAGCGAGGGGGATTGCCCCCTTGTTAAGCACCAACTTCGTGGTATTAAACACTAGACCCTGAGTGAAGGTCCTCTCCCATCCACCTCCCTGTGGGATGGGCTCCTGCAGGTGATGGGGCTGTGCCTTCGACGGCCCCGCAGCAGCGTCAGCCCAGCTGAGAGGCTTCTCCCTGCAGGAGCTGGTAAAGGAGTTTCTGTGGAAAGGACCTGGGAGTCCTGGGGGCCAACAGGGTGACCCATGAGCCAGCAATGTGCCCTGGTGGCCGAGAAGGCCAATGGGCACCCTGGGGTGCACCCAGCAGAGTGTGGCCAGCAGGCGAGGGAGGTCATCCTCCCCTCTGCTCTGCCCTGGGGAGGCCGCAGCGGAAGCACTGTGTGCAGTTCTGGGCTCCCCCGGGTCAGGAAGGACAGGGAACTGCTGGAGAGGGTCCAGCAAAAGGGCTACAGAGATGATGAGGGGATTGGAGCATCTCTCTTGATGAGGAAAGGCTGAGGGCCCTTGGGGCTTTTTAGTCTGGAGAGGAACAACTGAGGGGGGATCTTATCAATGCTGATAAATACTCAAAGGGAGGGATGCCAGGGGGATGGGAAACAGTCTGTTGTCAGTGGTGCCCAGGGACAGGACAAGAGGGAACGGGCACAAACTTGAGCATAGGAAGTTCCATCTCACCTGAGGAGGGACTTCTTCCCTGTGCGTGGGTGGCAGAGCAGTGGCACAGCTGCCCAGAGAGGTGGGGGAGTCTCCCACTCGGGAGCCATCCCAACCCCGCCTGGACGCCCGTCCTGTGCCACTGCTGGAGGTGCCCCTGCTGTGGCAGGGGGTGGGACTGGGGGAGCTCCAGAGGGGCCCTTCCAACCCCCACCAGTCTGGGGTTCTGTGAGTAGCAGAAGTGCTTGAGCACACTGGGCTGGAGCCCTTGCTGGGGTATAGTGGTGGAGCTGAGGTGTCCCTGCTCTCTCCACCATGAATGCAGTCACCTTGGGGATGTAGCTCGTTCCCTTCACGCTATGGCTCCTCGCGACACGCGACCACAGCCAGCAGAAGGGACTGCTTTCAGAAGGCAGAGCTACTGGCAGAGGCAAACGAGCACTGCCTGTGTTGCGCATCTTCGTAAGACCTCAGAATAGTTTGGGTTGGAGGGGACCTTTAAGGGTCATCTAGTTCAACCCTCCCTGCAATGGGCGGGGACATCTTCCAATTTTTAGAGAACAAGTCTCCTAAGGAGTGGCTGAGGGAACTGGGGTTGTTTAGCTTTAGCAAAACGAGGCTGAGGGGAGACCTTATCCACAGCTCCCTCTAAAGGAGATTGTAGCTGGGGAGGGTCAGTCCCTTCTCCCCAAGGAACAGGGATAGGAAAAGAGGAGAAACGGCCTCAAGCTGTGGCAGGGGAGGTTTAGATTGGCTATTAGGGAAGAATTTCGTCACCAAAAGGGGTTCTCAAGCACTGGAACAGGCTGCCCCGGGCAAAGTGGTGGAACCACCATCCCTGGAGGTATTTAAAAGATGGGCAGACGTGGTGCTGAGGGACACGATTTAGTGGTGGACCTTGGCAGTATTGGGTTTACGGTTGGACTCGATGATCTTCAAAGGTCTTCTTCCAACCCAAAATGACTGGATTCTATTCTACTCCAAACTACATCAGGCTGCTCAGAGGCCCGTCCAACCCAACCCGGAGGGCTTCCAGGGATGGGGCAGCTACAGCTCCGCTGGGCAACCTGGGCCAGTGTCCCAACCACCCCTTCTTGTAAAAATGTCTTCCTTACATCCAGTCAAACGCCGCCCCCCCCGGCCCTCGCGCCCGCTGTCCACGGGTCCCCCCCGACACTCCGCTCGCGGGGACCGTTCTGCCCCCCCCGCGCGCCCCCTCCCGCGCCCCCCACCGTCGGACGGGGCCGGTAACGGTCTCCGAGCGGAGCTCGCCGGAGCGAACGGCGGCCGCGGCGGCCTCTGCCCCCCGACAGCGCCCGCCAGCCCGCAGCCGGAGGGCAGCGCCCGGCGCCACAGCGCGGCCCCGAGCCGGCCCCGCCCTCTCCCCGCCCCGCCGCCCGGCTCCCGGGCCGCGGTCCGCCGGGGCCGGCCGCGGAGCAGCCCCCGCCGCGGGGCCCGTCGGGCGGCGGACCCCGGCTGGCGAGCGGGGGCCATGGCGGCGCCGAGCCGGGCCTCCCTGCAGCGCCCGGCTGCAGAGCTCGCAGGAGGCGCAGCACCGGCAAGCGGTGCTGGTGCGGCAGCTGCAGGCGAAGGTGAGGAGCGGGGGGGCGCCCGCCCGGGGGGAGCTGCCCGGGGGCCGGGGCCGGGGCCGGGGCCGCGCCGCGCTGGCGGGGCCCGCGGAGGGCACTCGGCGGCGGAGACCTCGGGGGGCGAAGGCGCGGCCCCGGCGGGGCCCTGCCCGGGCCCTGCCCGGCGCTGCCGCGGGCGGGGACGGCGCCCGAGCCCGGAGCTCGGGGGAGGGAGGCCCCGGGAGGCCGCCCCGCTCCGCCCGGCCCGGCCCGGCCCTGCCCGGCGTTGCTGGGCGCCCGGCCCTGCCGCGGGCACCCCCCGAGCCTCCCGCCGGGGCTCCGCCCGTCCTGCAGGGAGGCGAAGCTTCCCGGGAGCGGGGCGACTCGGCGTCGCCCGCATCGGCAGCGCCCGCGGCGGGGGCTGTGCGGGGGCTGTGCGGGCTGGGGGGAAGCGCCGGGGCGGGAGGAGCCCGCGCGGGTGCCCGGCTGCCTTCGCTCCTCCTCATTCCGGCTCCCCCATGCAGCTCCTGCGGTACCGGACTCGCTGTCGGGAGCTGGAGCAGCGGCTGGAAGCAGGAGGGGTGAGTGTGCGGGGCGCGGGCTGAAGATGGGGCGCGCGGAGCGTTGGGGGCGCGGGCAGAGACAGAAGCTCCCCGAGCAGTGGCAGAGGACAGCGAGACGCTGCGAGCGCTGGCTTTGCAGAGGCGCTCTGGGTTTGCCCGCCGGCGTTCCTGCCCAGCGGCCGTTCTTCGAGCAGGCGGGTAGTGCCAGCGACGCCCGTGCAGAAGGGCCTTAGTCCTGGGCAGGAGCGCGTTATTGCTGGGGAACGCTTGGTCCTGGGTCTCGGGAGAGGGCCGTACGGCCTGTGCCATTCTGTGGCTGTCTCTGAGCAGAATGGGGTTTGGAAGGCAAGAATGGTGGCGTCCAACGTACGCAGCCGGTTCTGTGCGATTCTCTGTGAGGATCCCCAGCTGTGCGAGTGCAACAGGGGGAGACTGAGGAGAGCTGCTCAACATGGAGCAGCAGCCTTCCCCCTCCCTTCCTCTCCGCAGTCGCGACCCTGTTGTCATGCCTGGAAGAAGCCACCAGCTCCTGAGATAGGCGCCGAAAGGGAGGGGAAAGCGATGGATGCTGATGGGAGCGAAGGGAAGACGAGCGTTGGACTAAACATCTCCTTTCTTCTTCAGGGCTCCCTCCCAGGCAGGTGGGAAGCCACAGAGGACCGCAGGCTGGAGAAAGCACTGCTTCAGTTGGAAGAGGAGCAGCAAAGGTACGAGGAAGAAGCGTTCCCTCACACTCGGTATCCTGGATGCGCACGGAAGCGAGGGAAAACCTGTCAGTGCTCCCTCGTCTCCCCAAGGGACGCGGCTGGGCAGGCCGTTTTGAGAGCAGAAATCGGTCCACAGCGTGTGCCGTGGTGCGGGAAGAGTGTTGTGTGCTGAGTGGCTCTGTTTTGAGTGGGGGGCTGCTCCGGGGTGACCTCCAAAGGTCCCCCTTCCAGCCTCAGTCATTCCGTGGCTCAGTAGGTGAGGGATGTGGGGACAGTGCTGGAGACGGGTGATGTGTCCGGTGATGAGGCAGCAGGAAGGGGAGGCAAGCCGTTCACTGTGGGCCTCGTCAGGGTGAAGAGGAAGGGGCAGCCAACATTGTAGATGGAACTGGAAGGCTTAAAGCAAGGAGAAGCCGATGAGTTTGCCCTCAGAGAGCGTTCTGGGTTCATGCTAGAAAGCGCTTTTCCTGCCGCTCGGTTTGAGACCAAAGTCAGTGCTGGGGGAGCTGGGAAATCCCGGGGCTGCTGCTGGTGGATGGCGGTTGTTCAGTGACCTCACTGCTGTTGCTCCCTTTCCAAGGTGCGAGAATCTGGCCGAAGTGAACGCTCTCCCTGCGGGAGCAGCTCGAGAGAAAGCGGAGCGAGGTGAACTTCAGCCCTCCAAGAAGACGTTGGCAAACTGACGGCGGATTGGATAAGGGCCCGGGAGGAGCTGGAAGCGAAGGAGAGTGAATGGCGCACGGAGGCGAGAGGTGTGGCTGGGCTGCGGGGAATGTCGGAAGCGATGCCAGCGTGGCGTGAGAATGGTTTTATTTCTGGCCTAGAGAACGTGCTGTGAGAACGTTGGGGCTGTGCTGAGGATGTGTTGGTGTTGAGGAGCAGAAGACAGGGGTGTGGGATGGAGGAGAGGTGTCAGCAAACTGTGGTGATGGAAGAGGCCCACCTGCTGCGGCCGTGCTGCTCGGTCTCAAAGGCAAATGCCCGCAGTTGGTGGGCGCTGTAGGGCAGTCCCACAGGAGCGCTGGTCTTCTGATAGTCAGGTGGCAGCTCTCCTGAGGATGCTTCTGGTGGGTGCCTCCTCAGTCCTCGATGCCCCTGTTGGAAACAGTTATGAAAGGAGTGCCCGCGATGGTGGTTGTACTCTCTCCTGTCTGATGGACTTGCGCAGTGGCAGTGAAGGCTGAACTGGCATTTCTTTTTGTCTTTGCATCTTTAGCTTTATGACAACCCACTTCAGGGATGGACGTAACCGTCCTGCTCAGCCTGTGGCACCAGATGGTAACCTTCCGCCGTCAGTTCCTGGAGATGAAGACCGCCACGGACCGGTGAGTAGAAGTTGAGGCGAGAGCTCTTGCAGAAAAACGCAGCTTCCCTTCTACACCTGCTTTTTTGAGCCTGGCTGTTCAGGTTCGTTGGGGCTGAAGTATGATTTCTGCTCTGGCAGGCCGGCAGCAATGCCAGGAAGCGTGTTCAGGCTCTTTTCAGAATGCTTTTGTTTGGTGCCGGTTGTCAGATAAAACCGCGGGGCTCGGGGCTCCCAGCAGCGCCGAGGCCCTGCACAGATGACTTGGCGATGGTGATGTTTGGGCGCATTAACACAGGCACGGGCACATCTGGACACATTGGAAGAGACTCACCAAAGCTGTGCGTGCAGCGTGTAGAGCAGTCCCTTTCTAGAATGAGGAAAATCTGCCTTAAATCCCTCTGAGTGTCTTTTCCCTCTGCTCCTGATGAAAGATCAGCAATGAATACATATATATTTTTTTCTTCTCATTTCCAGCTTGCATTTCTTCTGGTCATTTTGTATGCGCTTCTTCCTGTACCAACATTGCTGAGAGAAAGAACAGTTCCTCTGCCCTGTTACTGTGTTTATCCGGTTTCTTTGGCTGAGTCCGATAGCTCTTTTTATGACTGTTTTGTTGTTCTTGGGCTCTCTGAGGTTCCGTTCTCACGGTTGCCTTCTACACCACCAAAACCAGCGTAGCCGTAATGGTGCCCGCTTCTGGTGTTCAGCGTGCAATTTCAAACGCTGGGCTGCTGTCAGCCGTTTATCTTGTTTGATGAGAAGCCTTCCTGAATGCGTCGAGCATGCCTGACCTACGATTTAAGTCTTGTGTTCTTGGTGCTTTTTTGGTACAACATTTTAGGCTTATTCTTACAGCCCCTTCCTGAAATGTTTATTGTGTAGAGAGTGTCGTGAGCCTCTGAGCAGTCCGAGTGTCGATGGTAATAGGTCGCTTAAGGCTGATGCCCTGGGTATAAAAATCTGGAGACCTGGGCAAACTTCCTCCCATCTATTGATGATAACTGGTGTATGTTCATAAGATTGAGCAGGAGCAACAATTAATGAGGGTAATTAGAGGTCCTTGAAGCCTCCTGGCTGTGCCATACGTTTCTTCTCATCTCGGAGGAGAAAACAGCCTCATTGCTCAGCTCTCCAGGAGTCTCATTGCTCACTTGCCACGGTGCGTCCTGATGCCAGAGTGTCAGAGGAATGCTTCGTCCCCAAGAGAGATGCCCATCTGTCCTGCCAGCTTTTACTCTTGCACGATTACGTGCTTCAGAAGCGAAGTCCCACAGATAAAGGTGGTGGTGTGAACATTGGCCCTTTCTTTATTCTTCTCCAGAGATTTGTCAGAGCTGAAGGCAGAGCAGAGGAGGCTTTCTGGATCCATAATTGTAAACTGCTCCCACCTCAACTCCAGCGTGATGTGCTTACAAGCCCAGGGGGACCTGGAGAAGATGGAGCTTCAAGAGAGGTAAAGGTGTTTTCCACTTTGCTGTTACCAATGTTCTCTTCTGTGGATTCCTCGACGGGCATGCGTTCCCATTTGAAACAGCCCCACTCTGCACAGCCTTGTTTCTGTCCCGAGTCAAAACTGTTGCCTTCAACAGCAAGGACAGAACTGAGTCTTGGTGAGAAATGGAGAGCAGCCTAACGAGAGCTCTGTCTCTTGTACAGCCCTTTTGCTCCCCAGGGCTGTGCTGAAGGAGCCGGGAGAAATATCCCCAGCACCGTCATAAGCACTGTAGCACCTCTGTCCTGACAATTCCTTGCAAGACGGAGCGCAGAAGGCCTTTGGGGCAAGCGGTGCCATTTTGCAACATCACTCATATGAACCTGAATCTGTGGGACATAGTATGTACTGTTGGTCTTGGAAACGAGAATGTGTTTACATTCAACGCTTGTCTGTCTTTCCCCCTTCTCACAGGCTGAAGGACGTAGTGGCACTTGAAGAAAAAACTTTCCTTATTGCAGCATGAGTTGGTTGTTGCCAGAGAGACGCTGGAGGAATCGCACCTTCAGAGGGATCTGCTGCAGCGAGAGAAACATGAGCTTAGCACAGCCCTGGAGAAGGTACGGTCACCGTGTGAGAGCAAGACCCCCCCAGATGCTGTTTGTGGCGGCGGAAGAGGGGGAAGGTGTTGTTCTCCTTCTTGGAAAGCGGTGATGAGACCACACAGGCTCTTTGGGGTAGTTATTCCCCCCGTGCTCATTGGGAGGGCTGAACTGGGGGTATGTCAGAGACACGCAGGGGATGGGGAGTGTCTGCTCGAAGGCAGGGATTTTTCCTGCCTCTGTTGTCACGTTGTTTCTTTTGTCTCTTCAGGCCGAGCAGTCAGTGGCGGAGTCGACAGGGGCTCAGAACAAGCTGAGTGCTGAACTCGCTCATCTGCGTGTTGCAACAGCCAACGTGAGCAGTACCAACAAAGCTCTGGCCCTGGATAAAGTGCAGCTGAAGAAACTTGTGCTGCAGGTGAGCAGGGTTGCCAAAGGTCTTGGCAGATGTTCATCTCCAGCTGCTGCTGCTTCTCAGAGCTCGCGCCTTCCGACAGCGTGACTGACTGCCTATGGAAATGGTGTTCCCTTTTCTGTCCGAGGCAAACCTTCTTCATAGTGAGTCTTAGTGTGTTTGATGTGCCCTGTGCTTCTGTGCTTGCAGCTGGAGCAAGAGAATGAAGCTCTGTCGGATAAAGTGGAGGAGATGGAGAGAGCAAAGATCTGTGCCCAGGAGAAGCTGAGCTTGTGTACAAGAACAACTGAAGAGCTCCGCGCAGAGAAAGCGCAGCTGGAGCAGCTGCTGAAGACAGCCAAGGAGCAACAAGAGGGGCTGCGGGTAGAGCTGAGGATCCTGGCCGAGGAGAAGGAAGAAGCCCAAGAGAACCTCATTGAGGTGAGACCAAAAACGTGGTGCTTCTGGGCGGGCGTTTGGCTGCGTGGCTCAGTGAAGCCGCATCTGATGGGTTCTGCAGTGGTTTTGCCAAGGAGACACTTGGTAGCACTGGAGGTGAGAGGGCTTGGTTTCCTCCTGTTTGGAGATGTGTTGATGGCTCGCGGCGCTGTTCTGCAGTTCTCGGAGTCGTCCTCTGCTTCTCCAGCCCACAGCACAGGAGCTCTTTCTCCCGTAGCCGACTCAGAGGTGGCAGTGGCTGTGTCTGCAGAGAGCTCCCGAGAAAGGACTCTGACTGTGTTTTGTCCCGCTTTCAGGTTCAGCGCCAGCTCGAGTCGGCGAGCAGTGGCCTGGAGCAGCTGCGCCAGGAGTCCTCTCGCCAAGGGCACGCACTGGCCGAGGTGTGCGAAGAGAAGGAGCTGCTGGTGCGTGAGAAGGCTGCCCCTAGAGGTGCGACTGGCAGCCCACGGCGCGGGACAGACAAGGCCTCTCAGAGCAGCTGGCAGAGGCCAGGTAAAGGCAGGGAGGAGACCCTGGGCAGGACGCTCTTTAATGTCTGGAAGGATAAAGATGGTTATCATTCCGCGAGGATTTCTTGCATCCTGTGTGCAGACAGACCCCGCAGAGAAGTTATACAGGGAAGGAATGAGATTCTGTGCTTCTGCTGTATCAGGTTTCTAAGATCAAATGTGACAAGTTCTGCTTTTCAAGAAAAAAAAAAAAGAAAGACAAAGGGAAAAAGAAAGGAAAAAATATTGAGAAGTTTGTCCTCCTCTTAGGTGTTTTTTAGAAGACTCCTGAACAGGCAGAGCTGTACCAATGATGTTTTAGAGATTGATTGTCGTGCTTCTGGACTTTTACGCTTTACTGCTCCAGAGCAGGTTGTTTGCAAGGCTGATAAACACCATTTGGCCTCAGTGTGTTTCTCGAGAGCTGCTGCTTCTTCTCCACGCCGGCTTCTCTTAGTTGATGCGGCTGAATTCTGTTTGAGCCATTATTGGGCTGTTCTTAAATGTTCAGCTCAAGTTTTTCTCTGGAAGTCGCAGCAGTTTAGACAGAAGGATGCCTGTCTCTCCTTTTGATCCTTCTTGTTCAGGTAAAATGGAGTTCTGATTTCTCACAAGTGCTGCTCCAAGCATCAGATTTTACTACATCGTCTTTAGTCCCTTTTGAAGAGGGGGAGTCTGGAAACTGGGCTGCCTATGGCCACGCTATGAACAGCATTAAGAAGTCAGGAGTCAGCCAGGGAAACACTCTTATTGCGTCCCCCCCTGCAGAGCGCCTTGGAAATGCCGAGAAGGGCTGTGAGCAGAGGCCGGGCTTTTGCTTGCTGGCACGGGCTGTGTGTGGCACAGCTGCGCGTGTGTCATAGATCCCACAGCAGCGATTTCAGATTTGGCTGTTGCGCTCCAGTTCGGCTGGGCTTTGTGTGTTACGCGGGGTGATAGGGAAAGCCTGGCCACTGCCTCGGAGGGGCCTGCGTTGCTGTGGCAGGAATGGCAGAAATAGGCTTTCTGTGTACCAGTTTCCGTGCAAGCCGTTCTCCGTACGCAGGGGGAGGCATCTTGAAGCACTTCTTCCCGGAGTAACTCCCTGTGGGTGTCAGGAGCAAGAAACTCCTTTCTCTCCCTGTTGCCGATTTGCAGGTCCGTGAAGGAGACCCTGGAATGCCGCCTGTTTGAGGCTGAGCAGCGCTTATCTCAGCTGGAGATCGCCAGGAGCCATCTTGAAATGCAGCTGCACACAGTCACGCAGGCCAGGGAGGTGATACAAGGTGAGAGGCTCGTGTTTGTGGAGATCCCCCTGCCTAGGGAGGATGGTATAAAACAGCTCTCTGTCCGCAGTGCTTCTGAGGAGTGAAGGAGCTGGAGAGAGATCCCTCCTGCACTGAAATTCAGATGGCTTCAGGTCAGTAAAGTCAGAAGCGTTGTTTGTGCGGGCACTGAATGTTGCCATTTTGTCCTGTTTGCAGGGGAAGTGAAGTGCCTTCAATGGGAGCTGGAAGCAGAGAGGTCTCTCCTGAAGCAGGAACGGGAAGACGCGGCGCGACAGCTCTTGCGGACAGAGCAGCAGCATAAGGGATACCCTCAGACTTCAGGAATCTGAGCACAAAGTGGAGATGAACAAGCTCCTGCAAGACCTGGTAGGAAACAATGATGTGCTTCATTCACGGAAACTGAGTTCCTTTCTTTCTGTCCTTTGGGGGCTGACAGAGGTATTGAAGCATATGGACAGGCCCCTCGTCCTGGGGCTTCAGATGGTGGCCTGTCTTGTGGCTAGGGCAGCGGGGTACTGGTCTCCCTCTGCCCCTGCAGTCCCCTCTGCCCCTTTTCATTGCTGGAAAGGGAGGTGAGCTTTGAAAAGAGAGACTCAGAACAGAGAGAAATCCTGAGGAGGGAGGTGCTAGGAAACAGGCAGCCATCAGAGAGGGGGAGGTAACATCTCCTCCTCTCCCAGCTGCTGACCCTTCTTTTAAGCTCCTTGATAGGACGTGCTTTAGGGAGGGCACAAAGCCACTACCGTGCACTGTTCAGGTGGGGGGTTGTGGGACGGATGAAGCTTCACGTTGTTTGAGGAGCTTGGCTGGCACTTCACCTTGAAGTCTTTTCCCCCCACTCATCAGGCGAGGGAGCGGGAAGGGCACCATTCAGAGCTGCAGGAGATGCTGGAGCAATGGCAAAAAGAGAAGGCAGAGACAGAAGGGGAGCACGCGAAGGCGCTGTTTGATGTGAAGCAGAAAGTTGCTACCATGGCAGCTCAACTAAAAGAGGAACGAACCAGAGTGGACCATGCCAAGCAAGAGGTAAAGAGTGTGAAAGGGAACTTGTGTGGTTTTTTTGCACGGCTAGAGCTGTGGGAGATGGCTGGAGATCGGGCTGCGTGGAACATGCGCTCCGTGTTGTCTGCGTGGAATTTGGTGAGGAGAAAGGCGAGCAGGGCTGTCTCTGGGACTAGGAGTGAGACCTCTCCTAGGAAGCCAGGCAGGAGCGTCACCTTTCAGTTGAGATTTTTGCGCTGCTTTTGTGTTCTGTTTTTTTAAAACCTTACCTCAGAGTATCTTGACAGTTCTCTTAACGGTCGTCTCTTGATATTTACGGATACCCCAACTGTGCCTACAGGGATTGAAATGACAGGGCAGCGCTCCGAGATGACTGTGTGTCCCTGTAATGTCAGTACTTTGCCCAAGTCTACCGAATCCCTTAAAAGGGAAGTAATGGTCACCAAACCCCACTTAGAACACACGGGTTTTCTGAAGGAGCTGCTAGCTGCAGCCCTCTGGCAGCCTTGCATTTTCTCTGCTGCTAGCTAGGTGCAAAAGGGGCTACGGAAAGACAATGAGGACACAGCAGAAGACGAGGGATACCCTCACCAGCAAGGCGAGGCACTGGAGAAAAGCCAGGCATTTTCCTGTTAGAGGACTGAGAGTTTGTTGGAGATTCGGTCCCAGACGGACGGTGGATGGGCCGTGTTTATGGTGCCAGTCTGCCTTAGGAAGCTGTGTCTCCAAGGGGGCAGATGATGAGCGAGGAGAGCAGCAGCACAGCGCTGTGAGAAGGCGTGAGCCCATCCGTCTTTGAGTCTTGCCACACAGATTTTGTATGGGAAGTTTCAGCCCGTCTTGTCTGTGTTTCGTGCAGGTCCTGCTGGAGAAGGAGCGTGAGAAGAGTGCTGTATTAGAGGCGCTGCGGCAAAAAGGAGGGAGAGCTAAGAGAAGCGTACCAGCAGCTGGAGCAGCTCAGGCGGGAGGTGAAGGAGCAGCAAGAGAAGGGGCAGGTCAGTCTGACGAGTAGGGTGGGTTGAAAGGAGAGGCAGTTGGCAACTGGACGTAAGCTGGGAGAGGCTGGGAGAGGCAGGTAAGAGAGTGAGGGGCAGGAACAAGGAGGGAAAACACCAGTGCTGGGCCCGAGGAGGCGAGGACTACTGCAGGCCCTGAAAGCACAGAGCCTGGTAAGCTCCAGGGATCAGCAACAGGACGGGGGGGTTACAGTGGCAGCAGAGCTGGGTAGCAAAGCAGAAAGAAGTGGCTGAAGGGAGTGTGATTTTGAGAGGGGAAAGAGGAAAAAGCTGACCCCGATGGCAAGGTCCCAGTAACGTGCTCTGCGATTGTTTTGACAGCACATCACAGGAAAGCTGCAAGCAGAGCTGCAGGAAGCTCAGAGTGCGATCCAGGCAGTGGAGAAGAGGCACAAGGGAGAAATCAGCGCCATGAGAGAGGAGATGCAGATCCTTCATCAGCAGAGGGATGCCCTACAAAAAGAGGTGACTACCACTGGAGTGGGAGTTCAGATTTAGTGTGAAACCCAAAGATAGGCAGATGGAATTATTGAATCTTTTCCTCCCTGTTTTGCAGCAGGAACGAGACAGGCGGCAAGCAGTTAAAGAAAAACTGGACTGGGAGATAAAACTTCTTCAGCAATCCGTGACAGCCTCTGAAACCCGAGCAAATGCAGCACCAGATATGAACCACTGCCGTGCACAAGAACTCCACACTACACCAACTGTGTTAAAAATCAAAAGTGAGGAAGAGGAAATAAGAGGTCTTTGGGAAGATCTGCAGCGTGTTCAGCAGACTCTGACAAAGAAGGATGACGAGATCAAGTCCCAGAGAGACAGAGTCAGGTCTTTGGAGAAGACTCTGGCAAGGAGAGAACAAGAGCTGAGGAGGCAGAGTGAACTCCTGAAACAGTTGACATCAGCTTTACGATGGAAAGGGGACGACGAGACGCTAAAGAAACAACTCCAGAAACTCCGAAAATGGGAGGAAGAGGAAGCAGAGAAGAGGAAAGTTCTGTGTGAGAGAGACCACCTCTTGCAAAGGCAGAAGGAGCTAACCCAGCAACTGGAAGATGAGCGGAAAGCAAAGCAGGAAGCAGCGGAGCGTGTGATTGCTGTTTTGAAGCACACCGAAAGCAGAGAAATGGAATGGAAAGAGAAGGCACAAGCACTGACTCGTGCCCTTTCCAAGAGTGAAATGGCCAACGGGACTCTGAGGGAAGAAATCGCCACCCTGCAGAGTGTGGTTTCCGAGAGGGGACAGGGACCGGTTCCATCTTCAGGTAGGCGCTGTGACTGACCATCAGTCTGCTACAATGTCTGTGAAGGATTCTACAGATCTTTCCCATCAAGATACGGAATATGTATTCCCGTAAAGGCCTGACCTGCTTGGCCAAAGAAACCCTGTTGCAGCCAGCAGGCTTGCCTGTCTGCATAGCTCCGGCCAGAGACCGTCCCCCTGCTCGAATGTGTTCTGTCAAGCCCAGAACTGCTGAAGGAACTGCGGAGCTTGCTGTTAAGATGAACGCGAGTGCCAAAGTTGGGGGGCGTAATTGGTTCTCTCCTCTCTCGGCAAGCTTAACCAACGTGTCGTGGTTGGGGTTTGGCATGGAAAGGAAAGGGCAGAGTTGAGCAAACTCATGTGCTAAACTTTTGTCAGGATGGCTGAAGGGCCGCGACACTGATGGTGCTTCGAGGCTGCTTCCAGAGATGGAGATTTCTGCAGAACAGCTTTTCCGGGGTATTAAAGGGAATGGAATTCGTACCATTGCCTGGTGCAGTTGAAGGCTTCATTGGGCATCCGGCATGTACTTGTGCCAGTGTCGAGAAAGCACGGAGGCAAATTCGTGTGGATTTCTCCAAGGTGGTCTGGAGGAGGGCCCCGAGGAAGGGAGGGTGTTGTTTTGGCCTGTGGACCAGGAGGAGAAGACGGGACATAGCACTGTCCGTTCCTGAGTCCGGTCACTCTCCGGGACGTGTCGATTGTGGCCCTTCTAACCTTTCTGTGGCACCGGCTCACGTAATCTCCTCTCTGAATTCCCAGCAGCCTATTGCAGAAGGGCAGCAGCTACCGTGGCCCTCAGAGAAGAGACTCCTGTCAGAGCGGGTGGAATGTCTGGAGCGAGCAGTTGCACAGCTGGACCTGGAGAAGACGGAGCTGAAGATCTACAGTGCTGACCTCAGGAGGACCCTTGAGGAGGTAAAACAGGCTTTCGCTGCCTCTGCAAAGGCTCCCGGCCCTCTGGAAGACAGCACGTTTTCCACTGACAGCACTTTGGAGTCCTCTGCTTGTTCCCCTCCCTCTCCCCCTTGCCCCTGCGGACACACACTTTGTCTTTTCTCTCTCTTCTGGCACCCCGTTGCCTTCGCAAATGCACATTGACTGTGGTACCGCTCTTCTTGCCCCAGTGTCCCCCCCCACACACACATGACGCTCTTGTGTGAGGAACTGGTTCCTCTTGCTCTTTCTCTGCCATAGGCTACTTGGAGTGCTTTTTGCCCCCAGCGTTGTGGGGAGCAATTAAGAGTCTCTGAGCAGAGAGCTCCTTGCCCCGATGTCCAGCGGTCCCTTTGCCCCTTGTTTGGTGGCAGGTTTCTGCGACCCTTTCTCCTGTGCAACGTGCAGGTGGAACGTGAGCGGAGGAGACTGAAGAGACTTTGCAGAGGTCGGTCGGTGCCAGATGCAGGTGGAGTTTCTCTCGCTGAGGCTGACCAGCACGAGCTGCCTGCTTCTCGCCAGGTGAGAACAGAATCTTCCGTGGTGGAGGAGGCTCTGGCCGTACGGAGGAAGGGTGGCAAATCCCAGTGGCAGCAGCCCCGCAGCGTAGAGCTCACAGAAGTTGAAGATAGACGGTGGCCCTGACCAAACTGGAGACCAACAAGAAATCCTTGCCTTTCCTTCACAGGAGGCCTTTAACGCACACTGTAGTCGTTGACTGGCTGAGTTGCAGAACCAGGTGAGGAGCAGGAAAGCTCTCATCCAGAGCCGCTGTGGCTGTACTGATGGGCACAAGTTTGCACGATGCCACAGCCCGAGTTTGGTTTGGCTCTCGGGAAGGGAGTCCAGCAGGCAGTGGGAATGCCCAGTGAGACACGTGTGTTGGCCACGGCAAACAGCAGCATTCACCGAGGTCTGGTCTCTGACGTGCCCACAGGTCAGGCAGGGTGGGAGAGGGAGTGGAGGAAACTCAGACAACTGGAAGTCGCCGGGAAACAGAGAATAGTCGAAGGACGTTCCCCTGAGTCTTCCTCATCTCGGTGACTGTTTCCCTTTTGCCCTGACTCCGTTAATAGTGGAGTTTGCATCGTATCTCAGCTCCAGGGGTCTGAGGCACTGCCAGAGCTTACAGCCTTCAGGCAGCCGTTAGTCTCGTGTTGCTGTGCTGTGCTCATCATGATCCCAGTATTGGACCAAGTCAGAGACCCAAGCTCTGTATGGACGTTTGGATTATCAGTGTAGGAATGTACATTCCAGCTATTGAACCCTTTGGCATCCTCTGACAGTGGCACTGGCGGTAGCTGCCAGACTCATCTTCCATGTACTTTTCTGAGCCTGGTACACGCTGGTCTCCCTGAGGAGGTGACTCTTCGCCAGCTGTAAGGGCAAAGTGCATGTAAGATTTGCGTGAGCAAAGTACACGATGGTTCGCTCTGGCAGGGAGCCAAGAATACTGCTGAAACCATCAAGTTGTATCTTAAAGGGTCTTCCTCATCTCGGTGACCCTTCCCGTTTTCCCTTTCCACGCCCTCGCTGCCAAGTTTTTAAACTAGATGATAACAGAGCAGCTCTCCAGTGCCTTGTGTAACCAGCAGCCCTCCTGCTGAGGAAGAAGCCTGCGGAACTGAGGTGGCAGTCGCCCAAATGTGTCTTTTGAAAACAGGAGTTGGGCTCCTACATGCTGTCAGAACCTGTCTCGTTCATCTGCACGTAAGGTGTGGGTGTCGTACACGTGAATGGTACGGCAGAAAGCAACTGGGATTGTTGGTCATGTGAGCTGTGGTCAGGGTGACTCTGGGAACCTGTTACTTCCATTGCAGGGGGAGCGAGTGTTTGTCGGGGCTGGCGTTAGAGGGTGCGTCTTCCCCGACAGCCGCTACCGTGGAGCTACGGATGGGCCCAAGCGCGTGGGCTTGTCTGAGCTCGGCCTTTTGCCTCTTGCAGCTGTCCCTTCTGCAGACGATGGTGGCGCAAGATTGCAGTGCAAAGAGCAGCCAGAAGCCGTCAGACCTTCGCCGAGAGCTGGCTGACTCCTTCGCAGCCGCGGTGCGGGAGCCCAAAGCTGCTGTTGCGGCGGCAGAGACTCGGGAGCTGCTCTGAACCTTCTTTTCCTGCAGGAGCAGCTGCAGCATGGCGGGGGTCACTGTCTTGTGCCCTTCCCGGGAACGTGTTCTGTGTCGCTGTGGGCCATGGGGGGGCATTTGTCCTGTTTCCCGTTTTGTCGCCTAGTCACAGTGGGGTTTCACGTTCTTGTTAATAAAAGCCATTTTGCCCTATTTTGGAAGGACAAAGAGAGTGGGTTGGTAAATACGTAGGTTAGGGAAAGCTTCTACTGGTGTTACAACTAGGAAGTAACAGCCTGGTGAATATGTAAATGTGTAATTAGAACTCCTTGTAATTAAGTGCACCTTTTGCAATTATGAGTGAGAACACAGAGTGAAGAATACCACCTCGTGCCACGTCAGCTAATTGGAAAAGCTCCTACCTCCCCAATGCACACAAAGGGTTCCTCTGCTATCCTGAGCCCAAACCAGGCACAGTGGTCACAGAGTGTGGCAAAGAGAAGGACACTCCAAGAGAGAATGACCAAGAGGTCACCGAGAGTTCACTCCTGTGCCACCACCGGGGATCACCCCAAGACCCCCCATGAAGCCCCTAATGGAGTTAATGTGATATAAATATTACGGTGAGTTCTGGGAAGTGTAATGAGTATGGAAATGAGTTCTGGGAGATGTAGTGGCTGTGCGTATTCTGTATAGACAGAAGTCTCTATGAATCTCGTATTTGAAGGACATGTTGGGTGGAGAGATCCCCCATGTCCCCGGTGCCAAATAAAGAATGCCGCCTTCTTACAGCCTGCGTTGGTGTGAAGAGGTTTGTTCCCGATTTCGGTGCCACTACTGATGTCAAAAGAACATGGTTTAAAAGTGAAATAGCGCTTTGTATAAACTGGTAGTAGAACCTTGACTGAAAGTGAGCTGAACTCCTGAATTTAGAACTGAATTGGGCCTTTTGTCCATCAGGAGCGCGCTAATTTTGGGGAAATGTGTGAGCACTGTGTGCTGTGCTGCCTGGGGTTAAGCGCCCGGCACACGCTTCTGCAGAGCTGCAGCAAAACCCAATATCTCCACTCCGAGCGCCGCCCGGTGTTTGCCCGGCGGGTGAAGAGCCTGCAGGGGCTTCCATAGGAGAGTCGGACACACGGTGGGAAGGGGCCAATTCTGTGTTGCGCTGTGCGGGCTGGTCGGAAGCACCCCGGCGGGAGAAGCTCGGTTTTTCCTGCCGTTAGCTAGTGAGTGTTTGCGCCGAGGTTTGTGGAGGAGGAGAGGCAGCTTTGCATCCCATCCCCTATCACGTACCAGCTGCCGGGAAGGTCGAAGGACGCAACGGACTACTGAAGAGTACCCCGAAAGCAGTGAGTGCTGCAACATTGAAAAAGTGGGACGAGCATTTGGCGAAAGCCGCCTGGTCAGTCACCACGAGGGGAACTGTCAGCCGAGCTGGTCCTGCTCAGTCAGAGCTTTTACGCACTGTAGAAGGGGATAAGGTCCCTGTGGTGCACGTAAAGGGATTGTTGGGGAAAACAGTCAGGGGTTACCCCGGCCTCAGGTAAAGGCAGGCCCGCCCGTGGGGTTGCTTTTGCTGAAGGACGGGGCGTACGTGGTGGGTGATGCAGGAGAATGGAGAAGTTTGATGTATACCTTGAGTGCCCCTGGAAGCTCACTGCACAGTTGTGGTGGCACATGGGAGCAGTGGCCATGGGTTTCTGATCCTTTTTGGAGTCAATGCATCTGAGTGTTGACATGAGGAGCGGCACTGGCGAAATCCAAACTCCCCCTTTGTGAAGGGATCCCTTGGGTGGCTTCGCACTGGTTTCTAAAAACTGCTTCTTTGGGAATATCCGCAGCTCTTCCTGAGCAAGCAGGGTGATGCTGAACAGCAGCTGCCGAGAGTTGTGGCACAAAAGGGAAGGAAACCGTCTCCTGCTGTGCACCATGAGCCCGGTCCTTAGCTCAAGCCAGCAAAACCCGTGGTCTTGGTCAGTCTGAAATGATGTTAAACTACCCTTCTCTTCTGGATCTCCTGCATGTCAAGGGAGGTAGCTAAATCAATCCGCTAATGCCTACTGTTTCTCAGCCAGCCGGAGCCGTGGGTGCTTTACGTCGCTTGTCTCGGATGCTCTCCACCGTCTGGCTCAGGCAGACAGATGGCTCTTTGCTGAAGAGCTGTCTGCAGCCAACCTGGTGGTCACTGCTCTGGCCTTTTTTTGGTTTTCCTGTGAGGGCGAAGCGAAGTGGGGCCTTAACCTCAACTTCTCCACTTGTGTTCGTTTGATTTGTTTGACCTTGAGGCCAGTGCTTGGGGCTAACCCTACCGTTGACTTTCTCCCCAGGTCATCATCGAACGCTATAAAGGGGAGAAGCAGCTGCCAGTGCTGGACAAGACCAAGTTCCTTGTCCCAGACCATGTCAACATGAGTGAATTGGTCAAAATAATCCGGTGAGTGGAGTGGCCCCAGTGGGCATGCTGTGAACCCGTCCCTGCCCACGGGCCCTGACCACAGAGTGGTGGGGTGAGGGTGAGGCAGCTGCTGAGTGTGGGGATGGGGACGGGGACATGACAGCCACAGCATCCACGTGTTGTGCAGGCTGTTGGGAGGGGGTGGAGGGGGAGCAGGTTCTTAGCATCTGGTGGAGGACTGTGAGCTCTCCCTCATCGGGACGCTCCGTGAGCTGATGA
The DNA here is from genome assembly GCA_017639485.1 of Pluvialis apricaria. Classification (NCBI taxonomy): domain Eukaryota; kingdom Metazoa; phylum Chordata; class Aves; order Charadriiformes; family Charadriidae; genus Pluvialis; species Pluvialis apricaria. Next base: position 1,734,430 of record CM030021.1, on the reverse strand, counting down.
GGGGGACTTTGGGCCCCGTCTTTTATCCTTCAGCTCAGATGGAAGAGGTCCCTCTGCGTTGCCCTTGCCGGCAGCGCTTGGAGAAAGGGGCTTTGCCGAGTGCTGGCTCAGGAGGTCCTGGAGCCCCGCGCAGCTCAGCTGGGCTCAGACACCGTCTCCTGAGCCCGCGGGAGAAGGTCCCGGCTGTGCGGGCGTCTGCGCAGCGCTGCTGGGGGAGGTGGCCCTCGCCGTCGCAGTGGCTGCCGCGGGCGGGTTGACCCAGGCCCTCCTGCCCTTGTCCCCACAGGCGTCGCTTGCAGCTGAATCCCACACAGGCTTTCTTCCTGCTGGTGAACCAGCACAGCATGGTGAGTGTGTCTACGCCCATCTCGGAGATCTACGAGCAGGAGAAGGACGAGGACGGCTTCCTCTACATGGTCTATGCTTCCCAGGAGACCTTTGGCTATTGAGGCCTGCTGAGAGGTGGCATGTGGAGACAGAGGAACTGTGTGGCACACGGGCCCCCGGCCTTGGAAGACGACATGACCAGAGGCTGACAAGAGGGGGACTGTGCTGACTCCCTTTCTCTCCCTCCCTCCCTCCCCACCACCCTGTCACCAAAGAGGCTCGTGGCGTGTGTTGGACTCGCACAACCCTTCACCTCCGTGTAGACCAGTCCCGCTCCCTCCACACACACGCACCCACCCGTGCGCACACATGGGGCCTTGGCTCCCCATCCCGTCCCCGTCCCCATCCCCGTCCCGTCCCCTCCAGCTGCTCTCGCTGTGCTCTGTGTGCCTGCGCGCGTGTGTGTAGCCTGCTGCCAAAGGAGATCGGCCGGTGGCGGAGAGAGGACAGGGCACTGACGCCTTTGCTGTCAGCGCAGGGAGAGCCGCCGCTCCTCCCGAGACACTAATAAAGGGCAGGAGGGCCGCAAAAGCAGCAAACAGATGTTACCATTGCTCCCAAGTTTTAATTGGTTTTAATTACACCCATATCAGATTCTTGGTGCTACTGAGTAGATGTAGGCGTCTCTATAGGACTGTGGATAATGTATATCCTTTAGATTTATTTTATTGGGTTTTTTTTGTTTGGGTTTGGTTTTGTGGTTTTGGTTTGGTGGTTTTTTTTTTTTAGGGATAGATTGGAATGGGGAGAGGGGGTAATCTTTCCTGTATTCTGTAGGTAAATAAATCTGGCTTCATTGCACTTTAAAGCATAGTAGATGTCAGAGTGAAATTTACTTTTAATTTATACAGGTTTGCCATATATAGTGCTGCTCCTCTGTTGATAGTTGTACCTAGATTGTCTTTGTTTCCCCCTTTTTTTTTTTTAAATAAAATTGATTTCCCTTCTCTCGGTCTCCCCATTGCACGCAATTCTTCAGTCTCAGTGTGGCAAAGAGTTCGCTCAAGGAATGTACTGATTTATATTTGCTATGTTCCCGTTCCTGTTTCTCATGTATTATACCAAAAAAATGTATAGGATAAAATCCCACCCAGTTTAATCTATACAAAGGTATATATATATATAAAAATATATATATAAAATAAACGTAAATTCAAGTCGTGTCTTGTAGGAAAGTTCTGTTCCCATCTCATTTGTCTCTGTTGATGTCCCTCGTACCTATCAAGTAAGAGTGCTGCGCGTTGCCCGGGATCGCTGGTGCGCTGTGTGCCTGCCCAGGCTTTGGAGCTGGTCAGTCTGAGCTGTGGCGGAGGCGGGCGGCTGGGGCAGAGGGGGAAGCTGGGCTCAGAGGACAGAGCACCGGATAGTGATGGGGCAAACGTGGGTGTCCTTGCCCTGCCTGGGACATAGCGTTGGGTAAATCTCTTGTCCTGTGACCAGGTTTCCTCATCTGGGAAAAAAAAAATTGAGGAGGAGGGCGTTTGCAAAGCCTCTGCTGTTAAAGGAGACTTTGAGCCGTGCAGGAAATCTCCCTGAGCACTTGGCCAAAACTGGTTTCCCACCAAAGGCAGAGGCCGATGGCCATTGCAGGGTGTTCCCCTGCCCCTCGGCTCGCTCTGCTCCCTTTGCTCTGCTCAGCAGAGAAGGGTTTAGATGCTCTTTGAGTTGTAGCTGACTGTCTTCTTTATGTCCTACACCTGCAGGGGGTCCGCTGCCCAGGGAAGGAGCTGGCGTAAGGCACAGACCCAGCAGAGTGCAGGCAGGTGGGTAAGCGCTGAAGACAGATGGTGGGAAGCCAGCTGGAGGCACGGCACCCAGCAGAGCGCAGGTGAGACCAGTTTCCCCCTGGGGCCTGGCAGCCGGAGCAGCGAGGGGGGTTGCCCCTTGTTAAGCACCAACTTCGTGGTATTTAAACACTAGACCCTGAGTGAAGGTCCTCTCCCATCCACCTCCCTGTGGGATGGGCTCCTGCAGGTGATGGGGCTGTGCCTTCGACGGCCCCGCAGCAGAGTCAGCCCAGCTGAGGCTTCTCCCTGCAGGAGCTGGTAAAGGAGTTTCTGTGGAAAGGGACCTGGGAGTCCTGGGGGCCAACAGGGTGACCATGAGCCAGCAATGTGCCTTGGTGGCCGAGAAGGCCAATGGCACCCTGGGGTGCACCCAGCAGAGTGTGGCCAGCAGGGCGAGGGAGGTCATCCTCCCCCTCTGCTCTGCCCTGGGGAGGCCGCATCTGGAGCACTGTGTGCAGTTCTGGGCTCCCCGGGTCAGGAAGGACAGGGAACTGCTGGAGAGGGTCCAGCAAAGGGCTACAGAGATGATGAGGGGATTGGAGCATCTCTCTGATGAGGACAGGCTGAGGGCCTTGGGGCTTTTTAGTCTGGAGAGAACACTGAGGGGGGATCTTATCAATGCTGATAAATACTCAAAGGGAGGGTGCCAGGGGGATGGGAACAGTCTGTTGTCAGTGGTGCCCAGGGACAGGACAAGAGGGAACGGGCACAAACTTGAGCATAGGAAGTTCCATCTCAACCTGAGGAGGGACTTCTTCCCTGTGCGGGTGGCAGAGCAGTGGCACAGCTGCCCAGAGAGGTGGGGGAGTCTCCCACTCGGGAGCCATCCCAAACCCGCCTGGACGCCGTCCTGTGCCACTGCTGGAGGTGACCCTGCTGTGGCAGGGGTTGGGACTGGGGGAGCTCCAGAGGGCCCTTCCAACCCCCACCAGTCTGGGATTCTGTGAGTAGCAGAAGTGCTTGAGCACACTGGGCTGGAGCCCTTGCTGGGGTATAGTGGTGGAGCTGAGGTGTCCTGCTCTCTCCACCATGAATGCAGTCACTTGGGGATGTGCTCGTTCCCTTCACCGCTATGGCTCTCTGCGACACGCGACCACAGCCAGCAGAAGGATGCTTTCAGAAGGCAGAGCTATGGAGAGGCAAACGAGCACTGCCTGTGTTGCGCATCTTCGTAGACTCAGAATAGTTTGGGTTGGAGGGGACCTTTAAGGGTCATCTAGTTCAACCTCCCTGCAATGGGCGGGGACATCTTCAATTTTTAGAGAACAAGTCTCCTAAGGAGTGGCTGAGGGAACTGGGGTTGTTTAGCCTTTAGCAAACGAGGCTGAGGGGAGACCTTATCCACAGCTCCCTAAAAGGAGATTGTAGCTGGGGAGGGTCAGTCCCTTCTCCCAAGGAACAGGGGACAGGAAAAGAGGAAACGGCCTCAAGCTGTGGCAGGGGAGGTTTAGATTGGCTATTAGGAAGAATTTCGTCACCAAAGGGGTTCTCAAGCACTGGAACAGGCTGCCCGGGCAAGTGGTGGAACCACCATCCCTGGAGGTATTTAAAAGATGGGCAGACGTGGTGCTGAGGGACACGATTTAGTGGTGGACTTGGCAGTATTGGGTTTATGGTTGGACTCGATGATCTTCAAAGGTCTTTTCCAACCAAAATGACTGGATTCTATTCTACTCCAACTACATCAGGCTGCTCAGAGCCCCGTCCAACCCAACCCGGAGGGCTTCCAGGGATGGGGCAGCTACAGCTCCGCTGGGCAACCTGGGCCAGTGTCCCACCACCCTTCTTGTAAAAAATGTCTTCCTTACATCCAGTCAAAGCCGCCCCCCCGGCCCTCGCGCCCGCTGTCCCCGGGTCCCCCCGACACTCCGCTCGCGGGGACCGTTTGCCCCCGCGCGCCCCCTCCCGCGCCCCCACCGTCGGCCGGGGCCGGTAACGGTCTCCGAGCGGAGCTCGCCGGAGCGAACGGCGGCCGCGGCGGCCTCTGCCCCCCGACAGCGCCCGCAGCCCGCAGCCCGGAGGGCAGCGCCCGGCGCCACAGCGCGGCCCCGAGCCGGCCCGCCTCTCCCGCCCCGCCGCCCGGCTCCCGGGCCGCGGTCCGCCGGGGCCGGCCGCGGAGCAGCCCCCGCCGCGGGGCCCGTCGGGCGGCGGACCCGGCTGGCGAGCGGGGCCATGGCGGCGCCGAGCCGGGCCTCCCTGCAGCGCCGGCTGCAGAGCTCGCAGGAGGCGCAGCACCGGCAAGCGGTGCTGGTGCGGCAGCTGCAGGCGAAGGTGAGGAGCGGGGGCGCCCGCCCGGGGGGAGCTGCCCGGGGCCGGGGCCGGGGCCGGGGCCGCGCCGCGCTGGCGGGGCCCGCGGAGGGCACTCGGCGGCGGAGACCTCGGGGGGCGAAGGCGCGGCCCCGGCGGGGCCCTGCCCGGGCCCTGCCCGGCGCTGCCGCGGGCGGGACGGCGCCGAGCCCGGAGCTCGGGGGAGGGAGGCCCCGGGAGCCGCCCCGCTCCGCCCGGCCCGGCCCGGCCCTGCCCGGCGTGCTGGGCGCCCGGCCCTGCCGCGGGCACCCCCGAGCCTCCCGCCGGGGGCTCCGCCGTCCTGCAGGGAGGCGAAGCTTCCCGGGAGCGGGGCGACTCGGCGTCGCCCGCATCGGCAGCGCCGCGGCGGGGGCTGTGCGGGGGCTGTGCGGGCTGGGGGAAGCGCCGGGGCGGGAGGAGCCCGCGCGGTGCCCGGCTGCCTTCGCTCCTCCTCATTCCGGCTCCCCATGCAGCTCCTGCGGTACCGGACTCGCTGTCGGGAGCTGGAGCAGCGGCTGGAAGCAGGAGGGGTGAGTGTGCGGGGCGCGGGCTGAAGATGGGGCGCGGAGCGTTGGGGGCGCGGGCAGAGACAGAAGCTCCCCGAGCAGTGGCAGAGGACAGCGAGACGCTGCGAGCGCTGGCTTTGCAGAGGCGCTCTGGGTTTGCCCGCCGGCGTTCTGCCCAGCGGCCGTTCTTCGAGCAGGCGGTAGTGCCAGCGACGCCCGTGCAGAAGGGCCTTAGTCCTGGGCAGGAGCGCGTTATTGCTGGGGAACGCTTGGTCCTGGGTCTCGGGAGAGGGCCGTACGGCCTGTGCCATTCTGTGGCTGTCTCTGAGGCAGAATGGGGTTTGGAAGGCAAGAATGGTGGCGTCCAACGTACGCAGCCGGTTCTGTGCGATTCTCTGTGAGGATCCCCAGCTGTGCGAGTGCAACAGGGGGAGACTGAGGAGAGCTGCTCAACATGGAGCAGCAGCCTTCCCCTCCCTTCCTCTCCGCAGTCGCGACCCTGTTGTCATGCCTGGAAGAAGCCACCAGCTCCTGAGATAGGCGCCGAAGGGAGGGGAAAGCGATGGATGCTGATGGGAGCGAAGGGAAGACGAGCGTTGGACTAAACATCTCCTTTCTTCTTCAGGGCTCCCTCCCAGGCAGGTGGGAAGCCACAGAGGACCACAGCCTGGAGAAAGCACTGCTTCAGTTGGAAGAGGAGCAGCAAAGGTACGAGGAAGAAGCGTTCCCTCACACTCGGTATCCTGGATGCGCACGGAAGCGAGGGAAAACCTGTCAGTGCTCCCTCGTCTCCCCAAGGGATGCGGCTGGGCAGGCCGTTTTGAGAGCAGAAATCTGTCCACAGCCTGTGCCGTGGTGCGGGAAGAGTGTTGTGTGCTGAGTGGCTCTGTTTTGAGTGGGGGGCTGCTCCGGGTGACCTCCAAAGGTCCCCTTCCAGCCTCAGTTATTCCGTGGCTCAGTAGGTGAGGGATGTGGGACAGTGCTGGAGACGGGTGATGTGTCCGGTGATGAGGCAGCAGGAAGGGGAGGCAAGCCGTTCACTGTGGGCCTCGTCAGGGTGAAGAGGAAGGGGCAGCCAACATTGTAGATGGAACTGGAAGGCTTAAAGCAAGGAGAAGCCGATGAGTTTGCCCTCAGAGAGCGTTCTGGGTTCATGCTAGAAAGCGCTTTTCCTGCCGCTCGGTTTGAGACCAAAGTCAGTGCTGGAGGAGCTGGGAAATCCCGGGGCTGCTGCTGGTGGATGGCGGTTGTTCAGTGACCTCACTGCTGTTGCTCCCTTTCCAAGGTGCGAGAATCTGGCCGAAGTGAACGCTCTCCTGCGGGAGCAGCTCGAGAAAGCGAGCGAGGTGAATTCAGCCCTCCAAGAAGACGTTGGCAAACTGACGGCGGATTGGATAAGGGCCCGGGAGGAGCTGGAAGCGAAGGAGAGTGAATGGCGCACGGAGCGAGAGGTGAGGCTGGGCTGCGGGAATGTCGGAAGCGATGCCAGCGTAGCGTGAGAATGCGTTTTATTTCTGGCCTAGAGAACGTGCTGTGAGAACGTTGGGGCTGTGCTGAGGATGTGTTGGTGTTGAGGAGCAGAAGACAGGGGTGTGGGATGGAGGAGTGTCAGCAAACTGTGGTGATGGAAGAGGCCCACCTGCTGCGGCCGTGCTGCTCGGTCTCAAAGGCAAATGCCCGCTGTTGGTGGGCGCTGTAGGGCAGTCCCACAGGAGCGCTGGTCTTTCTGATAGTCAGGTGGCAGCTCTCCTGAGGATGCTTCTGTGGTGCCTCCTCAGTCCTCGATGCCCCTGTTGGAACAGTTATGAAAGGAGTGCCCGCGATGGTGGTTGTACTCTCTCCTGTCTGATGGACTTGCGCAGTGGCAGTGAAGGCTGAACTGGCATTTCTTTTTGTCTTTGCATCTTTAGCTTTATGACAACCACTTCAGGGATGGACGTAACCGTCTGCTCAGCCTGTGGCACCAGATGGTAACCTTCCGCCGTCAGTTCCTGGAGATGAAGACCGCCACGGACCGGTGAGTAGAAGTTGAGGCGAGAGCTCTTGCAGAAAAACGTAGCTTCCCTTCTACACCTGCTTTTTTGAGCCTGGCTGTTAGGTTCGTTGGGGCTGAAGTATGATTTCTGCTCTGGCAGGCGGCAGCAATGCCAGGAAGCGTGTTCAGGCTCTTTTCAGAATGCTTTTGTTTGGTGCCGGTTGTCAGATAAAACCGCGGGGCTCGGGCTCCCAGTAGCGCCGAGGCCCTGCACAGATGACTTGGCGATGGTGATGTTTGGGCGCATTAACACAGGCACGGGCACATCTGGACACATTGGAAGAGACTCACCAAAGCTGTGCGTGCAGCGTGTAGAGCAGTCCCTTTCTAGAATGAGGAAAATCTGCCTTAAATCCCTCTGAGTGTCTTTTCCCTCTGCTCCTGATGAAAGATCAGCTATGAATACATATATATTTTTTTCTTCTCATTTCCAGTTTGCATTTCTTCTGGTCATTTTGTATGCGCTTCTTCCTGTACCAACATTGCTGAGAGAAAGAACAGTTCCTCTGCCCTGTTACTGTGTTTATCCGGTTTCTTTGGTTGAGTCCGATAGCTCTTTTTATGACTGTTTTGTTGTTCTTGGGCTCTCTGAGGTTCCGTTCTCACGGTTGCCTTCTACACCACCAAAACCAGCGTAGCCGTAATGGTGCCCGCTTCTGGTGTCAGCGTGCAATTTCAAACGCTGGGCTGCTGTCAGCCGTTTATCTTGTTTGATGAGAAGCCTTCCTGAATGCGTCGAGCATGCCTGACCTACGATTTAAGTCTTGTGTTCTTGGTGCTTTTTTGGTACAACATTTTAGGCTTATTCTTACAGCCCCTTCCTGAAATGTTTATTGTGTAGAGAGTGTCGTGAGCCTCTGAGCAGTCCGAGTGTCGATGGTAATAGGTCGCTTAAGGCTGATGCCCTGGGTATAAAAATCTGGAGACCTGGGCAAACTTCCTCCCATCTATTGATGATAACTGGTGTATGTTCATAAGATTGAGCAGGAGCAACAATTAATGAGGGTAATTAGAGGTCCTTGAAGCCTCCTGGCTGTGCCATACGTTTCTTCTCATCTCGGAGGAGAAAACAGCCTCATTGCTCAGCTCTCCAGGAGTCTCATTGCTCACTTGCCACGGTGCATCCTGATGCCAGAGTGTCAGAGGAATGCTTCGTCCCCAAGAGAGATGCCATCTGTCCTGCCAGCTTTTACTCTTGCACGATTACGTGCTTCAGAAGCGAGTCCACAGATAAAGATGGTGGTGTGAACATTGGCCCTTTCTTTATTCTTCTCCAGAGATTTGTCAGAGCTGAAGGCAGAGCAGAGGAGGCTTTCTGGATCCATAATTGTAAACTGCTCCCACCTCAACTCCAGCGTGATGTGCTTACAAGCCCAGGGGGACCTGGAGAAGATGGAGCTTCAAGAGAGGTAAAGGTGTTTTCCACTTTGCTGTTACCAATGTTCTCTTCTGTGGATTCCTCGACGGGCTGCGTTCCCATTTGAAACAGCCCCACTCTGCACAGCCTTGTTTCTGTCCCGAGTCAAACTGTTGCCTTCAACAGCAAGGACAGAACTGAGTCTTGGTGAGAAATGGAGAGCAGCCTAACGAGAGCTCTGTCTCTTGTACAGCCCTTTTGCTCCCCAGGGCTGTGCTGAAGGAGCCGGGAGAAATATCCCCAGCACCGTCATAAGCACTGTAGCACCTCTGTCCTGACAATTCCTTGCAAGACGGAGCGCAGAAGGCCTTTGGGGCAAGCGGTGCCATTTTGCAACATCACTCATATGAACCTGAATCTGTGGGACATAGTATGTACTGTTGGTCTTGGAAACGAGAATGTGTTTACATTCAACGCTTGTCTGTCTTTCCCCTTCTCACAGGCTGAAGGACGTAGTGGCACTTGAAGAAAAACTTTCCTTATTGCAGCATGAGTTGGTTGTTGCCAGAGAGACGCTGGAGGAATCGCACCTTCAGAGGGATCTGCTGCAGCGAGAGAAACATGAGCTTAGCACAGCCCTGGAGAAGGTACGGTCACCGTGTGAGAGCAAGACCCCCCCAGATGCTGTTTGTGGCGGCAGAAGAGGGGGAAGGTGTTGTTCTCCTTCTTGGAAAGCGGTGATGAGACCACACAGGCTCTTTGGGGTAGTTATTCCCCCCTGTGCTCATTGGGAGGGCTGAACTGGGGGTATGTCAGAGACACGCAGGGGATGGGGAGTGTCTGCTCGAAGGCAGGGATTTTCCTGCCTCTGTTGTCACGTTGTTCTTTTGTCTCCTCAGGCCGAGCAGTCAGTGGCGGAGTTGACAGGGGCTCAGAACAAGCTGAGTGCTGAACTCGCTCATCTGCGTGCTGCAACTGCCAACGTGAGCAGTACCAACAAAGCTCTGGCCCTGGATAAAGTGCAGCTGAAGAAACTTGTGCTGCAGGTGAGCAGGGTTGCCAAAGGTCTTGCCAGATGTTCATCTCCAGCTGCTTCTTCTCAGAGCTCGCGCCTTCTGACAGCGTGACTGACTGCCTATGGAAATGGTGTTCCCTTTTCTGTCCGAGGCAAACCTTCTTCATAGTGAGTCTTAGTGTGTTTGATGTGCCCTGTGCTTCTGTGCTTGCAGCTGGAGCAAGAGAATGAAGCTCTGTCGGATAAAGTGGAGGAGATGGAGAGAGCAAAGATCTGTGCCCAGGAGAAGCTGAGCTTGTGTACAAGAACAACTGAAGAGCTCTGCGCAGAGAAAGCGCAGCTGGAGCAGCTGCTGAAGACAGCCAAGGAGCAGCAAGAGGGGCTGCGGGTAGAGCTGAGGATCCTGGCAGAGGAGAAGGAAGAAGCCCAAGAGAACCTCATTGAGGTGAGACCAAAAACGTGGTGCTTCTGGGCGGGCGTTTGGCTGCGTGGCTCAGTGAAGCCGCATCTGATGGGTTCTGCAGTGGTTTTGCCAAGGAGACACTTGGTAGCGCCGGAGGTGAGAGGGCTTGGTTTCCTCCTGTTTGGAGATGTGTTGATGGCTCGCGGCGCTGTTCTGCAGTTCTCGGAGTCGTCCTCTGCTTCTCCAGCCCACAGCACAGGAGCTCTTTCTCCCGTAGCCGACTCAGAGGTGGCAGTGGCTGTGTCTGCAGAGAGCTCCCGAGAAAGGACTCTGACTGTGTTTTGTCCCGCTTTCAGGTTCAGCGCCAGCTCGAGTCGGCGAGCAGTGGCCTGGAGCAGCTGCGCCAGGAGTCCTCTCGCCAAGGGCACGCACTGGCCGAGGTGTGCGAAGAGAAGGAGCTGCTGGTGCGTGAGAAGGCTGCCCTAGAGGTGCGACTGGCAGCCACGGCGCGGGACAGACAAGGCCTCTCAGAGCAGCTGGCAGAGGCCAGGTAAAGGCAGGGAGGAGACCCTGGGCAGGACGCTCTTTAATGTCTGGAAGGATAAAGATGGTTATCATTCCGCGAGGATTTCTTGCATCCTGTGTGCAGACAGACCCCGCAGAGAAGTTATACAGGGAAGGAATGAGATTCTGTGCTTCTGCTCTATCAGGTTTCTAAGATCAAATGTGACAAGTTCTGCTTTTCAAGAAAAAAAAAAAAGAAAGACAAAGGGAAAAAGAAAGGAAAAAATATTGAGAAGTTTGTCCTCCTCTTAGGTGTTTTTTAGAAGACTCCTGAACAGGCAGAGCTGTACCAATGATGTTTTAGAGATTGATTGTCGTGCTTCTGGACTTTTACGCTTTACTGCTCCAGAGCAGGTTGTTAGCAAGGCTGATAAACACCATTTGGCCTCAGTGTGTTTCTCGAGAGCTGCTGCTTCTTCTCCACGCCGGCTTCTCTTAGTTGATGCGGCTGAATTCTGTTTGAGCCATTATTGGGCTGTTCTTAAATGTTCAGCTCAAGTTTTTCTCTGGAAGTCGCAGCAGTTTAGACAGAAGGATGCCTGTCTCTCCTTTTGATCCTTCTTGTTCAGGTAAAATGGAGTTCTGATTTCTCACAAGTGCTGCTCCAAGCATCAGATTTTACTACATCGTCTTTAGTCCCTTTTGAAGAGGGGGAGTCTGGAAACTGGGCTGCCTATGGCCACGCTATGAACAGCATTAAGAAGTCAGGAGTCAGCCAGGGAAACACTCTTATTGCGTCCCCCCTGCAGAGCGCCTTGGAAATGCCGAGAAGGGCTGTGAGCAGAGGCCGGGCTTTTGCTTGCTGGCACGGGCTGTGTGGGCACAGCTGCGCGTGTGTCATAGATCCCACAGCAGCGATTTCAGATTTGGCTGTTGCGCTCCAGTTCGGCTGGGCTTTGTGTGTTACGCGGGGTGATAGGGAAAGCCTGGCCACTGCCTCGGAGGGGCCTGCGTTGCTGTGGCAGGAATGGCAGAAATAGGCTTTCTGTGTACCAGTTTCCGTGCAAGCCGTTCTCCGTACGCAGGGGGAGGCATCTTGAAGCACTTCTTCCCGGAGTAACTCCCTGTGGGTGTCAGGAGCAAGAAACTCCTTTCTCTCCCTGTTGCCGATTTGCAGGTCCGTGAAGGAGACCCTGGAATGCCGCCTGTTTGAGGCTGAGCAGCGCTTATCTCAGCTGGAGATCGCCATGAGCCATCTTGAAATGCAGCTGCACACAGTCACGCAGGCCAGGGAGGTGATACAAGGTGAGAGGCTCGTGTTTGTGGAGATCCCCCTGCCTAGGGAGGATGGTATAAAACAGCTCTCTGTCCGCAGTGCTTCTGAGGAGTGAAGGAGCTGGAGAGAGATCCCTCCTGCACTGAAATTCAGATGGCTTCAGGTCAGTAAAGTCAGAAGCGTTGTTTGTGCGGGCACTGAATGTTGCCATTTGTCCTGTTTGCAGGGGAAGTGAAGTGCCTTCAATGGGAGCTGGAAGCAGAGAGGTCTCTCCTGAAGCAGGAACGGGAAGACGCGGCGCGACAGCTCTTGCGGACAGAGCAGCAGCATAGGGATACCCTCAGACTTCAGGAATCTGAGCACAAAGTGGAGATGAACAAGCTCCTGCAAGACCTGGTAGGAAACAATGATGTGCTTCATTCACGGAAACTGAGTTCCTTTCTTTCTGTCCTTTGGGGGCTGACAGAGGTATTGAAGCATATGGACAGGCCCCTCGTCCTGGGGCTTCAGATGGTGGCCTGTCTTGTGGCTAGGGCAGCGGGGGTACTGGTCTCCCTCTGCCCCTGCAGTCCCTCTGCCCCTTTTCATTGCTGGAAAGGGAGGTGAGCTTTGAAAAGAGAGACTCAGAACAGAGAGAAATCCTGAGGAGGGAGGTGCTAGGAAACAGGCAGCCATCAGAGAGGGGGAGGTAACATCTCCTCCTCTCCCAGCTGCTGACCCTTCTTTTAAGCTCCTTGATAGGACGTGCTTTAGGGAGGGCACAAAGCCACTACCGTGCACTGTTCAGGTGGGGGGTTGTGGGACGGATGAAGCTTCACGTTGTTTGAGGAGCTTGGCTGGCACTTCACCTTGAAGTCTTTTCCCCCACTCATCAGGCGAGGGAGCGGGAAGGGCACCATTCAGAGCTGCAGGAGATGCTGGAGCAATGGCAAAAAGAGAAGGCAGAGACAGAAGGGGAGCACGCGAAGGCGCTGTTTGATATGAAGCAGAAAGTTGCTACCATGGCAGCTCAACTAAAAGAGGAACGAACCAGAGTGGACCATGCCAAGCAAGAGGTAAAGAGTGTGAAAGGGAACTTGTGTGGTTTTTTGCACGGCTAGAGCTGTGGGAGATGGCTGGAGATCGGGCTGCGTGGAGCATGCCCTCCGTGTTGTCTGCGTGGAATTTGGTGAGGAGAAAGGCGAGCAGGGCTGTCTCTGGGACTAGGAGTGAGACCTCTCCTAGGAAGCCAGGCAGGAGCGTCACCTTTCAGTTGAGATTTTTGCGCTGCTTTTGTGTTCTGTTTTTTTAAAACCTTACCTCAGAGTATCTTGACAGTTCTCTTAACGGTCGTCTCTTGATATTTACGGATACCCCAACTGTGCCTACAGGGATTGAAATGACAGGGCAGCGCTCCGAGATGACTGTGTGTCCCTGTAATGTCAGTACTTTGCCCAAGTCTACCGAATCCCTTAAAAGGGAAGTAATGGTCACCAAACCCCACTTAGAACACACGGGTTTTCTGAAGGAGCTGCTAGCTGCAGCCCTCTGGCAGCCTTGCATTTTCTCTGCTGCTAGCTAGGTGCAAAAGGGGCTACGGAAAGACAATGAGGACACAGCAGAAGACGAGGGATACCCTCACCAGCAAGGCGAGGCACTGGAGAAAAGCCAGGCATTTTCCTGTTAGAGGACTGAGAGTTTGTTGGAGATTCGGTCCCAGACGGACGGTGGATGGGCCGTGTTTATGGTGCCAGTCTGCCTTAGGAAGCTGTGTCTCCAAGGGGGCAGATGATGAGCGAGGAGAGCAGCAGCACAGCGCTGTGAGAAGGCGTGAGCCCATCCGTCTTTGAGTCTTGCCACACAGATTTTGTATGGGAAGTTTCAGCCCGTCTTGTCTGTGTTTCGTGCAGGTCCTGCTGGAGAAGGAGCGTGAGAAGAGTGCTGTATTAGAGGCGCTGCGGCAAAAGGAGGGAGAGCTAAGAGAAGCGTACCAGCAGCTGGAGCAGCTCAGGCGGGAGGTGAAGGAGCAGCAAGAGAAGGGGCAGGTCAGTCTGACGAGTAGGGTGGGTTGAAAGGAGAGGCAGTTGGCAACTGGACGTAAGCTGGGAGAGGCTGGGAGAGGCAGGTAAGAGAGTGAGGGGCAGGAACAAGGAGGGAAAACACCAGTGCTGGGCCCGAGGAGGCGAGGACTACTGCAGGCCCTGAAAGCACAGAGCCTGGTAAGCTCCAGGGATCAGCAACAGGACGGGGGGGTTACAGTGGCAGCAGAGCTGGGTAGCAAAGCAGAAAGAAGTGGCTGAAGGAGTGTGATTTTGAGAGGGAAAGAGGAAAAAGCTGACCCCGATGGCAGGTCCCAGTAACGTGCTCTGCGATTGTTTTGACAGCACATCACAGGAAAGCTGCAAGCAGAGCTGCAGGAAGCTCAGAGTGCGATCCAGGCAGTGGAGAAGAGGCACAAGGGAGAAATCAGCGCCATGAGAGAGGAGATGCAGATCCTTCATCAGCAGAGGGATGCCCTACAAAAAGAGGTGACTACCACTGGAGTGGGAGTTCAGATTTAGTGTGAAACCCAAAGATAGGCAGATGGAATTATTGAATCTTTTCCTCCCTGTTTTGCAGCAGGAACGAGACAGGCAGGCAAGCAGTTAAAGAAAAACTGGACTGGGAGATAAAACTTCTTCAGCAATCCGTGACAGCCTCTGAAACCCGAGCAAATGCAGCACCAGATATGAACCACTGCCGTGCACAAGAACTCCACACTACACCAACTGTGTTAAAAATCAAAAGTGAGGAAGAGGAAATAAGAGGTCTTTGGGAAGATCTGCAGCGTGTTCAGCAGACTCTGACAAAGAAGGATGACGAGATCAAGTCCCAGAGAGACAGAGTCAGGTCTTTGGAGAAGACTCTGGCAAGGAGAGAACAAGAGCTGAGGAGGCAGAGTGAACTCCTGAAACAGTTGACATCAGCTTTACGATGGAAAGGGGACGACGAGACGCTAAAGAAACAACTCCAGAAACTCCGAAAATGGGAGGAAGAGGAAGCAGAGAAGAGGAAAGTTCTGTGTGAGAGAGACCACCTCTTGCAAAGGCAGAAGGAGCTAACCCAGCAACTGGAAGATGAGCGGAAAGCAAAGCAGGAAGCAGCGGAGCATGTGATTGCTGTTTTGAAGCACACCGAAAGCAGAGAAATGGAATGGAAAGAGAAGGCACAAGCACTGACTTGTGCCCTTTCCAAGAGTGAAATGGCCAACGGGACTCTGAGGGAAGAAATCGCCACCCTGCAGAGTGTGGTTTCCGAGAGGGACAGGGACCGGTTCCATCTTCAGGTAGGCGCTGTGACTGACCATCAGTCTGCTACAATGTCTGTGAAGGATTCTACAGATCTTTCCCATCAAGATACGGAATATGTATTCCCGTAAAGGCCTGACCTGCGTGGCCAAAGAAACCCTGTTGCAGCCAGCAGGCTTGCCTGTCTGCATAGCTCCGGCCAGAGACCGTCCCCCTGCTCGAATGTGTTCTGTCAAGCCCAGAACTGCTGAAGGAACTGCGGAGCTTGCTGTTAAGATGAACGCGAGTGCCAAAGTTGGGGGGGGTAATTGGTTCTCTCCTCTCTCGGCAAGCTTAACCAACGTGTCGTGGTTGGGGTTTGGCATGGAAAGGAAAGGGCAGAGTTGAGCAAACTCATGTGCTAAACTTTTGTCAGGATGGCTGAAGGGCCGCGACACTGATGGTGCTTCGAGGCTGCTTCCAGAGATGGAGATTTCTGCAGAACAGCTTTTCCGGGGTATTAAAGGGAATGGAATTCGTACCATTGCCTGGTGCAGTTGAAGGCTTCATTGGGCATCCGGCATGTACTTGTGCCAGTGTCGAGAAAGCACGGAGGCAAATTCGTGTGGATTTCTCCAAGGTGGTCTGGAGGAGGGCCCCGAGGAAGGGAGGGTGTTGTTTTGGCCTGTGGACCAGGAGGAGAAGACGGGACATAGCACTGTCCGTTCCTGAGTCCGGTCACTCTCCGGGACGTGTCGATTGTGGCCCTTCTAACCTTTCTGTGGCACCGGCTCACGTAATCTCCTCCTGAATTCCCAGCAGCCTATTGCAGAAGGGCAGCAGCTACCGTGGCCCTCAGAGAAGAGACTCCTGTCAGAGCGGGTGGAATGTCTGGAGCGAGCAGTTGCACAGCTGGACCTGGAGAAGACGGAGCTGAAGATCTACAGTGCTGACCTCAGGAGGACCCTTGAGGAGGTAAAACAGGCTTTCGCTGCCTCTGCAAAGGCTCCCGGCCCTCTGGAAGACAGCACGTTTCCACTGACAGCACTTTGGAGTCCTCTGCTTGTTCCCCTCCCTCTCCCCCTTGCCCCTGCGGACACACACTTTGTCTTTTCTCTCTCTTCTGGCACCCCGTTGCCTTCGCAAATGCACATTGACTGTGGTACCGCTCTTCTTGCCCCAGTGTCCCCCCCCACACACATGACGCTCTTGTGTGAGGAACTGGTTCCTCTTGCTCTTTCTCTGCCATAGGCTACTTGGAGTGCTTTTTGCCCCCAGCGTTGTGGGGAGCAATTAAGAGTCTCTGAGCAGAGAGCTCCTTGCCCCGATGTCCAGCGGTCCCTTTGCCCCTTGTTTGGTGGCAGGTTTCTGCGACCCTTTCTCCTGTGCAACGTGCAGGTGGAACGTGAGCGGAGGAGACTGAAGAGACTTTGCAGAGGTCGGTCGGTGCCAGATGCAGGTGGAGTTTCTCTCGCTGAGGCTGACCAGCACGAGCTGCCTGCTTCTCGCCAGGTGAGAACAGAATCTTCCGTGGTGGAGGAGGCTCTGGCCGTACGGAGGAAGGGTGGCAAATCCCAGTGGCAGCAGCCCCGCAGCGTAGAGCTCACAGAAGTTGAAGATAGATGGTGGCCCTGATCAAACTGGAGACCAACAAGAAATCCTTGCCTTTCCTTCACAGGAGGCCTTTAACGCACACTGTAGTCGTTGACTGGCTGAGTTGCAGAACCAGGTGAGGAGCAGGAAAGCTCTCATCCAGAGCCGCTGTGGCTGTACTGATGGGCACAAGTTTGCACGATGCCACAGCCCGAGTTTGGTTTGGCTGTCGGGAAGGGAGTCCAGCAGGCAGTGGGAATGCCCAGTGAGACACGTGTGTTGGCCACGGCAAACAGCAGCATTCACCGAGGTCTGGTCTCTGACGTGCCCACAGGTCAGGCAGGGTGGGAGAGGGAGTGGAGGAAACTCAGACAACTGGAAGTCGCCGGGAAACAGAGAATAGTCGAAGGACGTTCCCCTGAGTCTTCCTCATCTCGGTGACTGTTTCCCTTTTGCCCTGACTCCGTTAATAGTGGAGTTTGCATCGTATCTCAGCTCCAGGGGTCTGAGGCACTGCCAGAGCTTACAGCCTTCAGGCAGTCGTTAGTCTCGTGTTGCTGTGCTGTGCTCATCATGATCCCAGTATTGGACCAAGTCAGAGACCCAAGCTCTGTATGGACGTTTGGTTTATCAGTGTAGGAATGTACATTCCAGCTATTGAACCCTTTGGCATCCTCTGACAGTGGCACTGGCGGTAGCTGCCAGACTCATCTTCCATGTACTTTTCTGAGCCTGGTACACGCTGGTCTCCCTGAGGAGGTGACTCTTCGCCAGCTGTAAGGGCAAAGTGCATGTAAGATTTGCGTGAGCAAAGTACACGATGGTTCGCTCTGGCAGGGAGCCAAGAATACTGCTGAAACCATCAAGTTGTATCTTAAAGGGTCTTCCTCATCTCGGTGACCCTTCCCGTTTTCCCTTTCCACGCCCTCGCTGCCAAGTTTTTAAACTAGATGATAACAGAGCAGCTCTCCAGTGCCTTGTGTAACCAGCAGCCCTCCTGCTGAGGAAGAAGCCTGCGGAACTGAGGTGGCAGTCGCCCAAATGTGTCTTTTGAAAACAGGAGTTGGGCTCCTAGATGCTGTCGGAACCTGTCTCGTTCATCTGCACGTAAGGTGTGGGTGTCGTACACGTGAATGGTACGGCAGAAAGCAACTGGGATTGTTGGTCATGTGAGCTGTGGTCAGGGTGACTCTGGGAACCTGTTACTTCCATTGCAGGGGGAGCGAGTGTTTGTCGGGGCTGGTGTTAGAGGGTGCGTCTTCCCCGACAGCCGCTACCGTGGAGCTACGGATGGGCCCAAGCGCGTGGGCTTGTCTGAGCTCGGCCTTTTGCCTCTTGCAGCTGTCCCTTCTGCAGACGATGGTGGCGCAAGATTGCAGTGCGAAGAGCAGCCAGAAGCCGTCAGACCTTCGCCGAGAGCTGGCTGACTCCTTCGCAGCCGCGGTGCGGGAGCCCAAAGCTGCTGTTGCGGCGGCAGAGACTCGGGAGCTGCTCTGAACCTTCTTTTCCTGCAGGAGCAGCTGCAGCATGGCGGGGTCACTGTCTTGTGCCCTTCCCGGGAACGTGTTCTGTGTCGCTGTGGGCCATGGGGGGGCATTTGTCCTGTTTCCGTTTGTCGCCTAGTCACAGTGGGGTTTCACGTTCTTGTTAATAAAAGCCATTTTGCCCTATTTTGGAAGGACAAAGAGAGTGGTTGGTAAATACGTAGGTTAGGGAAAGCTTCTACTGGTGTTACAACTAGGAAGTAACAGCCTGGTGAATATGTAAATGTGTAATTAGAACTCCTTGTAATTAAGTGCACCTTTTGCAATTATGAGTGAGAACACAGAGTGAAGAATACCACCTCGTGCCACGTCAGCTAATTGGAAAAGCTCCTACCTCCCCAATGCACACAAAGGGTTCCTCTGCTATCCTGAGCCCAAAGCAGGCACAGTGGTCACAGAGTGTGGCAAAGAGAAGGACACTCCAAGAGAGAATGACCAAGAGGTCACCGAGAGTTCACTCCTGTGCCACCACCGGGGATCACCCCAAGACCCCCCATGAAGCCCCTAATGGAGTTAATGTGATATAAATATTACGGTGAGTTCTGGGAAGTGTAATGAGTATGGAAATGAGTTCTGGGAGATGTAGTGGCTGTGCGTATTCTGTATAGACAGAAGTCTCTATGAATCTCGTATTTGAGGGACATGTTGGGTGGAGAGATCCCCCATGTCCCCGGTGCCAAATAAAGAATGCCGCCTTCTTACAGCCTGCGTTGGTGTGAAGAGGTTTGTTCCCGATTTCGGTGCCACTACTGATGTCAAAAGAACATGGTTTAAAAGTGAAATAGCGCTTTGTATAAACTGGTAGTAGAACCTTGACTGAAAGTGAGCTGAACTCCTGAATTTAGAACTGAATTGGGCCTTTTGTCCATCAGGAGCGCGCTAATTTGGGGGAAATGTGTGAGCACTGTGTGCTGTGCTGCCTGGTGTTAAGCGCCCGGCACACGCTTCTGCAGAGCTGCAGCAAAACCCAATATCTCCACTCCGAGCGCCGCCCGGTGTTTGCCCGGCGGGTGAAGAGCCTGCAGGGGCTTCAATAGGAGAGTCGGACACACGGTGGGAAGGGGCCAATTCTGTGTTGCGCTGTGCGGGCTGGTCGGAAGCACCCCGGCGGGAGAAGCTCGGTTTTTCCTGCCGTTAGCTAGTGAGTGTTTGCGCCGAGGTTTGTGGAGGAGGAGAGGCAGCTTTGCATCCCATCCCCTATCACGTACCAGCTGCCGGGAAGGTCGAAGGACGCAACGGACTACTGAAGAGTACCCCGAAAGCAGTGAGTGCTGCAACATTGAAAAAGTGGGACGAGCATTTGGCGAAAGCCGCCTGGTCAGTCACCACGAGGGGAACTGTCAGCCGAGCTGGTCCTGCTCAGTCAGAGCTTTTACGCACTGTAGAAGGGGATAAGGTCCCTGTGGTGCACGTAAAGGGATTGTTGGGGAAAACAGTCAGGGTTACCCCGGCCTCAGGTAAAGGCAGGCCCGCCCGTGGGGTTGCTTTTGCTGAAGGACCGGGGCGTACGTGGTGGGTGATGCAGGAGAATGGAGAAGTTTGATGTATACCTTGAGTGCCCCTGGAAGCTCACTGCACAGTTGTGGTGGCACATGGGAGCAGTGGCCATGGGTTTCTGATCCTTTTTGGAGTCAATGCATCTGAGTGTTGACATGAGGAGCGGGACTGGCGAAATCCAAACTCCCCCTTTGTGAAGGGATCCCTTGGGTGGCTTCGCACTGGTTTCTAAAAACTGCTTCTTTGGGAATATCCGCAGCTCTTCCTGAGCAAGCAGGGTGATGCTGAACAGCAGCTGCCGAGAGTTGTGGCACAAAAGGGAAGGAAAACGTCTCCTGCTGTGCACCATGAGCTCGGTCCTTAGCTCAAGCCAGCAAAACCCGTGGTCTTGGTCAGTCTGAAATGATGTTAAACTACCCTTCTCTTCTGGATCTCCTGCATGTCGAGGGAGGTAGCTAAATCAATCCGCTAATGCCTACTGTTTCTCAGCCAGCCGGAGCCGTGGGTGCTTTACGTCGCTTGTCTCAGATGCTCTCCACCGTCTGGCTCAGGCAGACAGATGGCTCTTTGCTGAAGAGCTGTCTGCAGCCAACCTGGTGGTCACTGCTCTGGCCTTTTTTTGGTTTTCCTGTGAGGGCGAAGCGAAGTGGGGCCTTACCTCAACTTCTCCACTTGTGTTCGTTTGATTTGTTTGACCTTGAGGCCAGTGCTTGGGGCTAACCCTACCGTTGACTTTCTCCCCAGGTCATCATCGAACGCTATAAAGGGGAGAAGCAGCTGCCAGTGCTGGACAAGACCAAGTTCCTTGTCCCAGACCATGTCAACATGAGTGAATTGGTCAAAATAATCCGGTGAGTGGAGTGGCCCCAGTGGGCATGCTGTGAACCCGTCCCTGCCCACGGGCCCTGACCACAGAGCGGTGGGGTGAGGGTGAGGCAGCTGCTGAGTGTGGGGATGGGGACGGGGACATGACAGCCACAGCATCCACGTGTTGTGCAGGCTGTTGGGAGGGGGTGGAGGGGGAGCAGGTTCTTAGCATCTGGTGAAGGACTGTGAGCTCTCCCTCATCGGGACGCTCCGTGAGCTGATGAGGGGGACTTTGGGCCCCGTCTTTTATCCTTCAGCTCAGATGGAAGAGGTCCCTCTGCGTTGCCCTTGCCGGCAGCGCTTGGAGAAAGGGGCTTTGCCGAGTGCTGGCTCAGGAGGTCCTGGAGCCCCGCGCAGCTCAGCTGGGCTCAGACACCGTCTCCTGAGCCCGCGGGAGAAGGTCCCGGCTGTGCGGGCGTCTGCGCAGCGCTGCTGGGGGAGGTGGCCCTCGCCGTCGCAGTGGCTGCCGCGGGCGGGTTGACCCAGGCCCTCCTGCCCTTGTCCCCACAGGCGTCGCTTGCAGCTGAATCCCACACAGGCTTTCTTCCTGCTGGTGAACCAGCACAGCATGGTGAGTGTGTCTACGCCCATCTCGGAGATCTACGAGCAGGAGAAGGACGAGGACGGCTTCCTCTACATGGTCTATGCTTCCCAGGAGACCTTTGGCTATTGAGGCCTGCTGAGAGGTGGCATGTGGAGACAGAGGAACTGTGTGGCACACGGGCCCCCGGCCTTGGAAGACGACATGACAGAGGCTGACAAGAGGGGGACTGTGCTGACTCCCTTTCTCTCCCTCCCTCCCTCCCCACCACCCTGTCACCAAAGAGGCTCATGGCGTGTGTTGGACTCGCACAACCCTTCACCTCCGTGTAGACCAGTCCCGCTCCCTCCACACACACGCACCCACCCGCGCGCACACATGGGGCCTTGGCTCCCCATCCCGTCCCCGTCCCCATCCCCGTCCCGTCCCCTCCAGCTGCTCTCGCTGTGCTCTGTGTGCCTGCGCGCGTGTGTGTAGCCTGCTGCCAAAGGAGATCGGCCGGTGGCGGAGAGAGGACAGGGCACTGCCGCCTTCGCTGTCAGCGCAGGGAGAGCCGCCGCTCCTCCCGAGACACTAATAAAGGGCAGGAGGGCCGCAAAAGCAGCAAACAGATGTTACCATTGCTCCCAAGTTTTAATTGGTTTTAATTACACCCATATCAGATTCTTGGTGCTACTGAGTAGATGTAGGCGTCTCTATAGGACTGTGGATAATGTATATCCTTTAGATTTATTTTATTGGGTTTTTTTTTGTTTGGGTTTGGTTTTGTGGTTTTGGTTTGGTGGTTTTTTTTTTTTAGGGATAGATTGGAATGGGGAGAGGGGGTAATCTTTCCTGTATTCTGTAGGTAAATAAATCTGGCTTCATTGCACTTTAAAGCATAGTAGATGTCAGAGTGAAATTTACTTTTAATTTATACAGGTTTGCCATATATAGTGCTGCTCCTCTGTTGATAGTTGTACCTAGATTGTCTTTGTTTCCCCCTTTTTTTTTTTTAAATAAAATTGATTTCCCTTCTCTCGGTCTCCCCATTGCACGCAATTCTTCAGTCTCAGTGTGGCAAAGAGTTCGCTCAAGGAATGTACTGATTTATATTTGCTATGTTCCCGTTCCTGTTTCTCATGTATTATACCAAAAAAAATGTATAGGATAAAATCCCACCCAGTTTAATCTATACAAAGGTATATATATATATAAAAATATATATATAAAATAAACGTAAATTCAAGTCGTGTCTTGTAGGAATGTTCTGTTCCCATCTCATTTGTCTCTGTTGATGTCCCTCGTACCTATCAAGTAAGAGTGCTGCGCGTTGCCCGGGATCGCTGGTGCGCTGTGTGCCTGCCCAGGCTTTGGAGCTGGTCAGTCTGAGCTGTGGCGGAGGCGGGCGGCTGGGGCCGAGGGGCTGGGGCAGAGGGGGAAGCTGGGCTCAGAGGACAGAGCACCGGATAGTGATGGGGCAAACGTGGGTGTCCTTGCCCTGCCTGGGACATAGCGTTGGGTAAATCTCTTGTCCTGTGACCAGGTTTCCTCATCTGGGAAAAAAAAATTGAGGAGGAGGGCGTTTGCAAAGCCTCTGCTGTTAAAGGAGACTTTGAGCCGTGCAGGAAATCTCCCTGAGCACTTGGCCAAAACTGGTTTCCCACCAAAGGCAGAGGCCGATGGCCATTGCAGGGTGTTCCCCTGCCCCTCGGCTCGCTCTGCTCCCTTTGCTCTGCTCAGCAGAGAAGGGTTTAGATGCTCTTTGAGTTGTAGCTGACTGTCTTCTTTATGTCCTACGCCTGCAGGGGGTCCGCTGCCCAGGGAAGGAGCTGGCATAAGGCACAGACCCAGCAGAGTGCAGGCAGGTGGGTAAGCGCTGAAGACAGATGGTGGGAAGCCAGCTGGAGGCACGGCACCCAGCAGAGCGCAGGTGAGACCAGTTTCCCCCTGGGGCCTGGCAGCCGGAGCAGCGAGGGGGGTTGCCCCTTGTTAAGCACCAACTTCGTGGTATTTAAACACTAGACCCTGAGTGAAGGTCCTCTCCCATCCACCTCCCTGTGGGATGGGCTCCTGCAGGTGATGGGGCTGTGCCTTCGACGGCCCCGCAGCAGCGTCAGCCCAGCTGAGGCTTCTCCCTGCAGGAGCTGGTAAAGGAGTTTCTGTGGAAAGGGACCTGGGAGTCCTGGGGGCCAACAGGATGCCCATGAGGCAGCAATGTGCCCTGGTGGCCAAGAAGGCCAATGGCATCCTGGGGTGCACCCAGCAGAGTGTGGCCAGCAGGGCGAGGGAGGGCATCCTCCCCCTCTGCTCTGCCCTGGGGAGGCCGCATCTGGAGCACTGTGTGCAGTTCTGGGCTCCCCGGGTCAGGAAGGACAGGGAACTGCTGGAGAGGGTCCAGCAAAGGGCTACAGAGATGATGAGGGGATTGGAGCATCTCTCTGATGAGGACAGGCTGAGGGCCTTGGGGCTTTTTAGTCTGGAGAGAACACTGAGGGGGGATCTTATCAATGCTGATAAATACTCAAAGGGAGGGTGCCAGGGGGATGGGAACAGTCTGTTGTCAGTGGTGCCCAGGGACAGGACAAGAGGGAACGGGCACAAACTTGAGCATAGGAAGTTCCATCTCAACCTGAGGAGGGACTTCTCTCCTGTGCGGGTGGCAGAGCAGTGGCACAGCTGCCCAGAGAGGTGGGGGAGTCTCCCACTCGGGAGCCATCCCAAACCCGCCTGGACGCCGTCCTGTGCCACTGCTGGAGGTGACCCTGCTGTGGCAGGGGTTGGGACTGGGGGAGCTCCAGAGGGCCCTTCCAACCCCCACCAGTCTGGGATTCTGTGAGTAGCAGAAGTGCTTGAGCACACTGGGCTGGAGCCCTTGCTGGGGTATAGTGGTGGAGCTGAGGTGTCCTGCTCTCTCCACCATGAATGCAGTCACTTGGGGATGTGCTCGTTCCCTTCACCGCTATGGCTCTCTGCGACACGCGACCACAGCCAGCAGAAGGATGCTTTCAGAAGGCAGAGCTATGGAGAGGCAAACGAGCACTGCCTGTGTTGCGCATCTTCGTAGACTCAGAATAAT
This sequence comes from Pluvialis apricaria, assembly GCA_017639485.1. Lineage (NCBI taxonomy): Eukaryota > Metazoa > Chordata > Aves > Charadriiformes > Charadriidae > Pluvialis > Pluvialis apricaria. Next base: position 1,710,529 of record CM030021.1, on the reverse strand, counting down.
TTGGGTTGGAAGGGACCTTTAAGGGTCATCTAGTTCAACCTCCCTGCAATGGGCGGGGACATCTTCAATTTTTAGAGAACAAGTCTCCTAAGGAGTGGCTGAGGGAACTGGGGTTGTTTAGCCTTTAGCAAACGAGGCTGAGGGGAGACCTTATCCACAGCTCCCTAAAAGGAGATTGTAGCTGGGGAGGGTCAGTCCCTTCTCCCAAGGAACAGGGGACAGGAAAAGAGGAAACGGCCTCAAGCTGTGGCAGGGGAGGTTTAGATTGGCTATTAGGAAGAATTTCGTCACCAAAGGGGTTCTCAAGCACTGGAACAGGCTGCCCGGGCAAGTGGTGGAACCACCATCCCTGGAGGTATTTAAAAGATGGGCAGACGTGGTGCTGAGGGACACGGTTTAGTGGTGGACTTGGCAGTATTGGGTTTACAGTTGGACTCGATGATCTTCAAAGGTCTTTTCCAACCAAAATGACTGGATTCTATTCTACTCCAACTACATCAGGCTGCTCAGAGCCCCGTCCAACCCAACCCGGAGGGCTTCCAGGGATGGGGCAGCTACAGCTCCGCTGGGCAACCTGGGCCAGTGTCCCACCACCCTTCTTGTAAAAAATGTCTTCCTTACATCCAGTCAAAGCCGCCCCCCCGGCCCTCGCGCCCGCTGTCCCCGGGTCCCCCCGACACTCCGCTCGCGGGGACCGTTTGCCCCCGCGCGCCCCCTCCCGCGCCCCCACCGTCGGCCGGGGCCGGTAACGGTCTCCGAGCGGAGCTCGCCGGAGCGAACGGCGGCCGCGGCGGCCTCTGCCCCCCGACAGCGCCCGCAGCCCGCAGCCCGGAGGGCAGCGCCCGGCGCCACAGCGCGGCCCCGAGCCGGCCCGCCTCTCCCGCCCCGCCGCCCGGCTCCCGGGCCGCGGTCCGCCGGGGCCGGCCGCGGAGCAGCCCCCGCCGCGGGGCCCGTCGGGCGGCGGACCCGGCTGGCGAGCGGGGCCATGGCGGCGCCGAGCCGGGCCTCCCTGCAGCGCCGGCTGCAGAGCTCGCAGGAGGCGCAGCACCGGCAAGCGGTGCTGGTGCGGCAGCTGCAGGCGAAGGTGAGGAGCGGGGGCGCCCGCCCGGGGGGAGCTGCCCGGGGCCGGGGCCGGGGCCGGGGCCGCGCCGCGCTGGCGGGGCCCGCGGAGGGCACTCGGCGGCGGAGACCTCGGGGGGCGAAGGCGCGGCCCCGGCGGGGCCCTGCCCGGGCCCTGCCCGGCGCTGCCGCGGGCGGGACGGCGCCGAGCCCGGAGCTCGGGGGAGGGAGGCCCCGGGAGCCGCCCCGCTCCGCCCGGCCCGGCCCGGCCCTGCCCGGCGTGCTGGGCGCCCGGCCCTGCCGCGGGCACCCCCGAGCCTCCCGCCGGGGCTCCGCCGTCCTGCAGGGAGGCGAAGCTTCCCGGGAGCGGGGCGACTCGGCGTCGCCCGCATCGGCAGCGCCGCGGCGGGGGCTGTGCGGGGGCTGTGCGGGCTGGGGGAAGCGCCGGGGCGGGAGGAGCCCGCGCGGTGCCCGGCTGCCTTCGCTCCTCCTCATTCCGGCTCCCCATGCAGCTCCTGCGGTACCGGACTCGCTGTCGGGAGCTGGAGCAGCGGCTGGAAGCAGGAGGGGTGAGTGTGCGGGGCGCGGGCTGAAGATGGGGCGCGGAGCGTTGGGGGCGCGGGCAGAGACAGAAGCTCCCCGAGCAGTGGCAGAGGACAGCGAGACGCTGCGAGCGCTGGCTTTGCAGAGGCGCTCTGGGTTTGCCCGCCGGCGTTCTGCCCAGCGGCCGTTCTTCGAGCAGGCGGTAGTGCCAGCGACGCCCGTGCAGAAGGGCCTTAGTCCTGGGCAGGAGCGCGTTATTGCTGGGGAACGCTTGGTCCTGGGTCTCGGGAGAGGGCCGTACGGCCTGTGCCATTCTGTGGCTGTCTCTGAGGCAGAATGGGGTTTGGAAGGCAAGAATGGTGGCGTCCAACGTACGCAGCCGGTTCTGTGCGATTCTCTGTGAGGATCCCCAGCTGTGCGAGTGCAACAGGGGGAGACTGAGGAGAGCTGCTCAACATGGAGCAGCAGCCTTCCCCTCCCTTCCTCTCCGCAGTCGCGACCCTGTTGTCATGCCTGGAAGAAGCCACCAGCTCCTGAGATAGGCACCGAAGGGAGGGGAAAGCGATGGATGCTGATGGGAGCGAAGGGAAGACGAGCGTTGGACTAAACATCTCCTTTCTTCTTCAGGGCTCCCTCCCAGGCAGGTGGGAAGCCACAGAGGACCGCAGGCTGGAGAAAGCACTGCTTCAGTTGGAAGAGGAGCAGCAAAGGTACGAGGAAGAAGCGTTCCCTCACACTCGGTATCCTGGATGCGCACGGAAGCGAGGGAAAACCTGTCAGTGCTCCCTCGTCTCCCCAAGGGACGCGGCTGGGCAGGCCGTTTTGAGAGCAGAAATCTGTCCACAGCCTGTGCCGTGGTGCGGGAAGAGTGTTGTGTGCTGAGTGGCTCTGTTTTGAGTGGGGGGCTGCTCCGGGTGACCTCCAAAGGTCCCCTTCCAGCCTCAGTCATTCCGTGGCTCAGTAGGTGAGGGATGTGGGACAGTGCTGGAGACGGGTGATGTGTCCGGTGATGAGGCAGCAGGAAGGGGAGGCAAGCCGTTCACTGTGGGCCTCGTCAGGGTGAAGAGGAAGGGGCAGCCAACATTGTAGATGGAACTGGAAGGCTTAAAGCAAGGAGAAGCCGATGAGTTTGCCCTCAGAGAGCGTTCTGGGTTCATGCTAGAAAGCGCTTTTCCTGCCGCTCGGTTTGAGACCAAAGTCAGTGCTGGGGGAGCTGGGAAATCCCGGGGCTGCTGCTGGTGGATGGCGGTTGTTCAGTGACCTCACTGCTGTTGCTCCCTTTCCAAGGTGCGAGAATCTGGCCGAAGTGAACGCTCTCCTGCGGGAGCAGCTCGAGAAAGCGAGCGAGGTGAATTCAGCCCTCCAAGAAGACGTTGGCAAACTGACGGCGGATTGGATAAGGGCCCGGGAGGAGCTGGAAGCGAAGGAGAGTGAATGGCGCACGGAGCGAGAGGTGAGGCTGGGCTGCGGGAATGTCGGAAGCGATGCCAGCGTGGCGTGAGAATGCGTTTTATTTCTGGCCTAGAGAACGTGCTGTGAGAACGTTGGGGCTGTGCTGAGGATGTGTTGGTGTTGAGGAGCAGAAGACAGGGGTGTGGGATGGAGGAGTGTCAGCAAACTGTGGTGATGGAAGAGGCCCACCTGCTGCGGCCGTGCTGCTCGGTCTCAAAGGCAAATGCCCGCTGTTGGTGGGCGCTGTAGGGCAGTCCCACAGGAGCGCTGGTCTTTCTGATAGTCAGGTGGCAGCTCTCCTGAGGATGCTTCTGTGGTGCCTCCTCAGTCCTCGATGCCCCTGTTGGAACAGTTATGAAAGGAGTGCCCGCGATGGTGGTTGTACTCTCTCCTGTCTGATGGACTTGCGCAGTGGCAGTGAAGGCTGAACTGGCATTTCTTTTTGTCTTTGCATCTTTAGCTTTATGACAACCACTTCAGGGATGGACGTAACCGTCTGCTCAGCCTGTGGCACCAGATGGTAACCTTCCGCCGTCAGTTCCTGGAGATGAAGACCGCCACGGACCGGTGAGTAGAAGTTGAGGCGAGAGCTCTTGCAGAAAAACGTAGCTTCCCTTCTACACCTGCTTTTTTGAGCCTGGCTGTTAGGTTCGTTGGGGCTGAAGTATGATTTCTGCTCTGGCAGGCGGCAGCAATGCCAGGAAGCGTGTTCAGGCTCTTTTCAGAATGCTTTTGTTTGGTGCCGGTTGTCAGATAAAACCGCGGGGCTCGGGCTCCCAGCAGCGCCGAGGCCCTGCACAGATGACTTGGCGATGGTGATGTTTGGGCGCATTAACACAGGCACGGGCACATCTGGACACATTGGAAGAGACTCACCAAAGCTGTGCGTGCAGCGTGTAGAGCAGTCCCTTTCTAGAATGAGGAAAATCTGCCTTAAATCCCTCTGAGTGTCTTTTCCCTCTGCTCCTGATGAAAGATCAGCTATGAATACATATATATTTTTTTCTTCTCATTTCCAGCTTGCATTTCTTCTGGTCATTTTGTATGCGCTTCTTCCTGTACCAACATTGCTGAGAGAAAGAACAGTTCCTCTGCCCTGTTACTGTGTTTATCCGGTTTCTTTGGCTGAGTCCGATAGCTCTTTTTATGACTGTTTTGTTGTTCTTGGGCTCTCTGAGGTTCCGTTCTCACGGTTGCCTTCTACACCACCAAAACCAGCGTAGCCGTAATGGTGCCCGCTTCTGGTGTCAGCGTGCAATTTCAAACGCTGGGCTGCTGTCAGCCGTTTATCTTGTTTGATGAGAAGCCTTCCTGAATGCGTCGAGCATGCCTGACCTACGATTTAAGTCTTGTGTTCTTGGTGCTTTTTTGGTACAACATTTTAGGCTTATTCTTACAGCCCCTTCCTGAAATGTTTATTGTGTAGAGAGTGTCGTGAGCCTCTGAGCAGTCCGAGTGTCGATGGTAATAGGTCGCTTAAGGCTGATGCCCTGGGTATAAAAATCTGGAGACCTGGGCAAACTTCCTCCCATCTATTGATGATAACTGGTGTATGTTCATAAGATTGAGCAGGAGCAACAATTAATGAGGGTAATTAGAGGTCCTTGAAGCCTCCTGGCTGTGCCATACGTTTCTTCTCATCTCGGAGGAGAAAACAGCCTCATTGCTCAGCTCTCCAGGAGTCTCATTGCTCACTTGCCACGGTGCGTCCTGATGCCAGAGTGTCAGAGGAATGCTTCGTCCCCAAGAGAGATGCCATCTGTCCTGCCAGCTTTTACTCTTGCACGATTACGTGCTTCAGAAGCGAGTCCACAGATAAAGATGGTGGTGTGAACATTGGCCCTTTCTTTATTCTTCTCCAGAGATTTGTCAGAGCTGAAGGCAGAGCAGAGGAGGCTTTCTGGATCCATAATTGTAAACTGCTCCCACCTCAACTCCAGCGTGATGTGCTTACAAGCCCAGGGGGACCTGGAGAAGATGGAGCTTCAAGAGAGGTAAAGGTGTTTTCCACTTTGCTGTTACCAATGTTCTCTTCTGTGGATTCCTCGACGGGCTGCGTTCCCATTTGAAACAGCCCCACTCTGCACAGCCTTGTTTCTGTCCCGAGTCAAACTGTTGCCTTCAACAGCAAGGACAGAACTGAGTCTTGGTGAGAAATGGAGAGCAGCCTAACGAGAGCTCTGTCTCTTGTACAGCCCTTTTGCTCCCCAGGGCTGTGCTGAAGGAGCCGGGAGAAATATCCCCAGCACCGTCATAAGCACTGTAGCACCTCTGTCCTGACAATTCCTTGCAAGACGGAGCGCAGAAGGCCTTTGGGGCAAGCGGTGCCATTTTGCAACATCACTCATATGAACCTGAATCTGTGGGACATAGTATGTACTGTTGGTCTTGGAAACGAGAATGTGTTTACATTCAACGCTTGTCTGTCTTTCCCCTTCTCACAGGCTGAAGGACGTAGTGGCACTTGAAGAAAAACTTTCCTTATTGCAGCATGAGTTGGTTGTTGCCAGAGAGACGCTGGAGGAATCGCACCTTCAGAGGGATCTGCTGCAGCGAGAGAAACATGAGCTTAGCACAGCCCTGGAGAAGGTACGGTCACCGTGTGAGAGCAAGACCCCCCCAGATGCTGTTTGTGGCGGCAGAAGAGGGGGAAGGTGTTGTTCTCCTTCTTGGAAAGCGGTGATGAGACCACACAGGCTCTTTGGGGTAGTTATTCCCCCCGTGCTCATTGGGAGGGCTGAACTGGGGGTATGTCAGAGACACGCAGGGGATGGGGAGTGTCTGCTCGAAGGCAGGGATTTTCCTGCCTCTGTTGTCACGTTGTTCTTTTGTCTCTTCAGGCCGAGCAGTCAGTGGCGGAGTTGACAGGGGCTCAGAACAAGCTGAGTGCTGAACTCGCTCATCTGCGTGCTGCAACTGCCAACGTGAGCAGTACCAACAAAGCTCTGGCCCTGGATAAAGTGCAGCTGAAGAAACTTGTGCTGCAGGTGAGCAGGGTTGCCAAAGGTCTTGCCAGATGTTCATCTCCAGCTGCTGCTGCTTCTCAGAGCTCGCGCCTTCTGACAGCGTGACTGACTGCCTATGGAAATGGTGTTCCCTTTTCTGTCCGAGGCAAACCTTCTTCATAGTGAGTCTTAGTGTGTTTGACGTGCCCTGTGCTTCTGTGCTTGCAGCTGGAGCAAGAGAATGAAGCTCTGTCGGATAAAGTTGAGGAGATGGAGAGAGCAAAGATCTGTGCCCAGGAGAAGCTGAGCTTGTGTACAAGAACAACTGAAGAGCTCTGCGCAGAGAAAGCGCAGCTGGAGCAGCTGCTGAAGACAGCCAAGGAGCAACAAGAGGGGCTGCGGGTAGAGCTGAGGATCCTGGCCGAGGAGAAGGAAGAAGCCCAAGAGAACCTCATTGAGGTGAGACCAAAAACGTGGTGCTTCTGGGCGGGCGTTTGGCTGCGTGGCTCAGTGAAGCCGCATCTGATGGGTTCTGCAGTGGTTTTGCCAAGGAGACACTTGGTAGCGCCGGAGGTGAGAGGGCTTGGTTTCCTCCTGTTTGGAGATGTGTTGATGGCTCGCGGCGCTGTTCTGCAGTTCTCGGAGTCGTCCTCTGCTTCTCCAGCCCACAGCACAGGAGCTCTTTCTCCCGTAGCCGACTCAGAGGTGGCAGTGGCTGTGTCTGCAGAGAGCTCCCGAGAAAGGACTCTGACTGTGTTTTGTCCCGCTTTCAGGTTCAGCGCCAGCTCGAGTCGGCGAGCAGTGGCCTGGAGCAGCTGCGCCAGGAGTCCTCTCGCCAAGGGCACGCACTGGCCGAGGTGTGCGAAGAGAAGGAGCTGCTGGTGCGTGAGAAGGCTGCCCTAGAGGTGCGACTGGCAGCCACAGAGCGGGACAGACAAGGCCTCTCAGAGCAGCTGGCAGAGGCCAGGTAAAGGCAGGGAGGAGACCCTGGGCAGGACGCTCTTTAATGTCTGGAAGGATAAAGATGGTTATCATTCCGCGAGGATTTCTTGCATCCTGTGTGCAGACAGACCCCGCAGAGAAGTTATACAGGGAAGGAACGAGATTCTGTGCTTCTGCTGTATCAGGTTTCTAAGATCAAATGTGACAAGTTCTGCTTTTCAAGAAAAAAAAAAAAGAAAGACAAAGGGAAAAAGAAAGGAAAAAATATTGAGAAGTTTGTCCTCCTCTTAGGTGTTTTTTAGAAGACTCCTGAACAGGCAGAGCTGTACCAATGATGTTTTAGAGATTGATTGTCGTGCTTCTGGACTTTTACGCTTTACTGCTCCAGAGCAGGTTGTTAGCAAGGCTGATAAACACCATTTGGCCTCAGTGTGTTTCTCGAGAGCTGCTGCTTCTTCTCCACGCCGGCTTCTCTTAGTTGATGCGGCTGAATTCTGTTTGAGCCATTATTGGGCTGTTCTTAAATGTTCAGCTCAAGTTTTTCTCTGGAAGTCGCAGCAGTTTAGACAGAAGGATGCCTGTCTCTCCTTTTGATCCTTCTTGTTCAGGTAAAATGGAGTTCTGATTTCTCACAAGTGCTGCTCCAAGCATCAGATTTTACTACATCGTCTTTAGTCCCTTTTGAAGAGGGGAGTCTGGAAACTGGGCTGCCTATGGCCACGCTATGAACAGCATTAAGAAGTCAGGAGTCAGCCAGGGAATCACTCTTATTGCGTCCCCCCTGCAGAGCGCCTTGGAAATGCCGAGAAGGGCTGTGAGCAGAGGCCGGGCTTTTGCTTGCTGGCACGGGCTGTGTGGGCACAGCTGCGCGTGTGTCATAGATCCCACAGCAGCGATTTCAGATTTGGCTGTTGCGCTCCAGTTCGGCTGGGCTTTGTGTGTTACGCGGGGTGATAGGGAAAGCCTGGCCACTGCCTCGGAGGGGCCTGCGTTGCTGTGGCAGGAATGGCAGAAATAGGCTTTCTGTGTACCAGTTTCCGTGCAAGCCGTTCTCCGTACGCAGGGGGAGGCATCTTGAAGCACTTCTTCCCGGAGTAACTCCCTGTGGGTGTCAGGAGCAAGAAACTCCTTTCTCTCCCTGTTGCCGATTTGCAGGTCCGTGAAGGAGACCCTGGAATGCCGCCTGTTTGAGGCTGAGCAGCGCTTATCTCAGCTGGAGATCGCCAGGAGCCATCTTGAAATGCAGCTGCACACAGTCACGCAGGCCAGGGAGGTGATACAAGGTGAGAGGCTCGTGTTTGTGGAGATCCCCCTGCCTAGGGAGGATGGTATAAAACAGCTCTCTGTCCGCAGTGCTTCTGAGGAGTGAAGGAGCTGGAGAGAGATCCCTCCTGCACTGAAATTCAGATGGCTTCAGGTCAGTAAAGTCAGAAGCGTTGTTTGTGCGGGCACTGAATGTTGCCATTTGTCCTGTTTGCAGGGGAAGTGAAGTGCCTTCAATGGGAGCTGGAAGCAGAGAGGTCTCTCCTGAAGCAGGAACGGGAAGACGCGGCGCAACAGCTCTTGCGGACAGAGCAGCAGCATAGGGATACCCTCAGACTTCAGGAATCTGAGCACAAAGTGGAGATGAACAAGCTCCTGCAAGACCTGGTAGGAAACAATGATGTGCTTCATTCACGGAAACTGAGTTCCTTTCTTTCTGTCCTTTGGGGGCTGACAGAGGTATTGAAGCATATGGACAGGCCCCTCGTCCTGGGGCTTCAGATGGTGGCCTGTCTTGTGGCTAGGGCAGCGGGGTACTGGTCTCCCTCTGCCCCTGCAGTCCCTCTGCCCCTTTTCATTGCTGGAAAGGGAGGTGAGCTTTGAAAAGAGAGACTCAGAACAGAGAGAAATCCTGAGGAGGGAGGTGCTAGGAAACAGGCAGCCATCAGAGAGGGGGAGGTAACATCTCCTCCTCTCCCAGCTGCTGACCCTTCTTTTAAGCTCCTTGATAGGACGTGCTTTAGGGAGGGCACAAAGCCACTACCGTGCACTGTTCAGGTGGGGGGTTGTGGGACGGATGAAGCTTCACGTTGTTTGAGGAGCTTGGCTGGCACTTCACCTTGAAGTCTTTTCCCCCACTCATCAGGCGAGGGAGCGGGAAGGGCACCATTCAGAGCTGCAGGAGATGCTGGAGCAATGGCAAAAAGAGAAGGCAGAGACAGAAGGGGAGCACGCGAAGGCGCTGTTTGATGTGAAGCAGAAAGTTGCTACCATTGCAGCTCAACTAAAAGAGGAACGAACCAGAGTGGACCATGCCAAGCAAGAGGTAAAGAGTGTGAAAGGGAACTTGTGTGGTTTTTTGCACGGCTAGAGCTGTGGGAGATGGCTGGAGATCGGGCTGCGTGGAGCATGCCCTCCGTGTTGTCTGCGTGGAATTTGGTGAGGAGAAAGGCGAGCAGGGCTGTCTCTGGGACTAGGAGTGAGACCTCTCCTAGGAAGCCAGGCAGGAGCGTCACCTTTCAGTTGAGATTTTTGCGCTGCTTTTGTGTTCTGTTTTTTTAAAACCTTACCTCAGAATATCTTGACAGTTCTCTTAACGGTCGTCTCTTGATATTTACGGATACCCCAACTGTGCCTACAGGGATTGAAATGACAGGGCAGCGCTCCGAGATGACTGTGTGTCCCTGTAATGTCAGTACTTTGCCCAAGTCTACCGAATCCCTTAAAAGGGAAGTAATGGTCACCAAACCCCACTTAGAACACACGGGTTTTCTGAAGGAGCTGCTAGCTGCAGCCCTCTGGCAGCCTTGCATTTTCTCTGCTGCTAGCTAGGTGCAAAAGGGGCTACGGAAAGACAATGAGGACACAGCAGAAGACAAGGGATACCCTCACCAGCAAGGCGAGGCACTGGAGAAAAGCCAGGCATTTTCCTGTTAGAGGACTGAGAGTTTGTTGGAGATTCGGTCCCAGACGGACAGTGGATGGGCCGTGTTTATGGTGCCAGTCTGCCTTAGGAAGCTGTGTCTCCAAGGGGGCAGATGATGAGCGAGGAGAGCAGCAGCACAGCGCTGTGAGAAGGCGTGAGCCCATCCGTCTTTGAGTCTTGCCACACAGATTTTGTATGGGAAGTTTCAGCCCGTCTTGTCTGTGTTTCGTGCAGGTCCTGCTGGAGAAGGAGCGTGAGAAGAGTGCTGTATTAGAGGCGCTGCGGCAAAAGGAGGGAGAGCTAAGAGAAGCGTACCAGCAGCTGGAGCAGCTCAGGCGGGAGGTGAAGGAGCAGCAAGAGAAGGGGCAGGTCAGTCTGACGAGTAGGGTGGGTTGAAAGGAGAGGCAGTTGGCAACTGGACGTAAGCTGGGAGAGGCTGGGAGAGGCAGGTAAGAGAGTGAGGGGCAGGAACAAGGAGGGAAAACACCAGTGCTGGGCCCGAGGAGGCGAGGACTACTGCAGGCCCTGAAAGCACAGAGCCTGGTAAGCTCCAGGGATCAGCAACAGGACGGGGGGGGTTACAGTGGCAGCAGAGCTGGGTAGCAAAGCAGAAAGAAGTGGCTGAAGGAGTGTGATTTTGAGAGGGAAAGAGGAAAAAGCTGACCCCGATGGCAGGTCCCAGTAACGTGCTCTGCGATTGTTTTGACAGCACATCACAGGAAAGCTGCAAGCAGAGCTGCAGGAAGCTCAGAGTGCGATCCAGGCAGTGGAGAAGAGGCACAAGGGAGAAATCAGCGCCATGAGAGAGGAGATGCAGATCCTTCATCAGCAGAGGGATGCCCTACAAAAAGAGGTGACTACCACTGGAGTGGGAGTTCAGATTTAGTGTGAAACCCAAAGATAGGCAGATGGAATTATTGAATCTTTTCCTCCCTGTTTTGCAGCAGGAACGAGACAGGCGGCAAGCAGTTAAAGAAAAACTGGACTGGGAGATAAAACTTCTTCAGCAATCAGTGACAGCCTCTGAAACCCGAGCAAATGCAGCACCAGATATGAACCACTGCCGTGCACAAGAACTCCACGCTACACCGTCTGTGTTAAAAATCAAAAGTGAGGAAGTAGAAATAAGAGGTCTTCGGGAAGATCTGCAGCGTGTTCAGCAGACTCTGACAAAGAAGGATGACGAGATCAAGTCCCAGAGAGACAGAGTCAGGTCTTTGGAGAAGACTCTGGCAAGGAGAGAACAAGAGCTGAGGAGGCAGAGTGAACTCCTGAAACAGTTGACATCAGCTTTACGATGGAAAGGGGACGACGAGACGCTAAAGAAACAACTCCAGAAACTCCGAAAATGGGAGGAAGAGGAAGCAGAGAAGAGGAAAGTTCTGTGGGAGAGAGACCACCTCTTGCAAAGGCAGAAGGAGCTAACCCAGCAACTGGAAGATGAGCGGAAAGCAAAGCAGGAAGCAGCGGAGCGTGTGATTGCTGTTTTGAAGCACACCGAAAGCAGAGAAATGGAATGGAAAGAGAAGGCACAAGCACTGACTCGTGCCCTTTCCAAGAGTGAAATGGCCAACGGGACTCTGAGGGAAGAAATCGCCACCCTGCAGAGTGTGGTTTCCGAGAGGGACAGGGACCGGTTCCATCTTCAGGTAGGCGCTGTGACTGACCATCAGTCTGCTACAATGTCTGTGAAGGATTCTACAGATCTTTCCCATCAAGATACGGAATATGTATTCCCGTAAAGGCCTGACCTGCGTGGCCAAAGAAACCCTGTTGCAGCCAGCAGGCTTGCCTGTCTGCATAGCTCCGGCCAGAGACCGTCCCCCTGCTCGAATGTGTTCTGTCAAGCCCAGAACTGCTGAAGGAACTGCGGAGCTTGCTGTTAAGATGAACGCGAGTGCCAAAGTTGGGGGGGGGTAATTGGTTCTCTCCTCTCTCGGCAAGCTTAACCAACGTGTCGTGGTTGGGGTTTGGCATGGAAAGGAAAGGGCAGAGTTGAGCAAACTCATGTGCTAAACTTTTGTCAGGATGGCTGAAGGGCCGCGACACTGATGGTGCTTCGAGGCTGCTTCCAGAGATGGAGATTTCTGCAGAACAGCTTTTCCGGGGTATTAAAGGGAATGGAATTCGTACCATTGCCTGGTGCAGTTGAAGGCTTCATTGGGCATCCGGCATGTACTTGTGCCAGTGTCGAGAAAGCACGGAGGCAAATTCGTGTGGATTTCTCCAAGGTGGTCTGGAGGAGGGCCCCGAGGAAGGGAGGGTGTTGTTTTGGCCTGCGGACCAGGAGGAGAAGACGGGACGTAGCACTGTCCGTTCCTGAGTCCGGTCACTCTCGGGGACGTGTTGATTGTGGCCCTTCTAACCTTTCTGTGGCACCGGCTCACGTAATCTCCTCCTGAATTCCCAGCAGCCTTTTGCAGAAGGGCAGCAGCTACCGTGGCCCTCAGAGAAGAGACTCCTGTCAGAGCGGGTGGAATGTCTGGAGCGAGCAGTTGCACAGCTGGACCTGGAGAAGACGGAGCTGAAGATCTACAGTGCTGACCTCAGGAGGACCCTTGAGGAGGTAAAACAGGCTTTCGCTGCCTCTGCAAAGGCTCCCGGTCCTCTGGAAGACAGCGTGTTTCCACTGACAGCACTTTGGAGTCCTCTGCTTGTTCCCCTCCCTCTCCCCCTTGCCCCTGCGGACACACACTTTGTCTTTTCTCTCTCTTCTGGCACCCCGTTGCCTTCGCAAATGCACATTGACTGTGGTACCGCTCTTCTTGCCCCAGTGTCCCCCCCACACACACATGACGCTCTTGTGTGAGGAACTGGTTCCTCTTGCTCTTTCTCTGCCATAGGCTACTTGGAGTGCTTTTTGCCCCCAGCGTTGTGGGGAGCAATTAAGAGTCTCTGAGCAGACAGCTCCTTGCCCCGATGTCCAGCGGTCCCTTTGCCCCTTGTTTGGTGGCAGGTTTCTGCGACCCTTTCTCCTGTGCAACGTGCAGGTGGAACGTGAGCGGAGGAGACTGAAGAGACTTTGCAGAGGTCGGTCGGTGCCAGATGCAGGTGGAGTTTCTCTCGCTGAGTCTGACCAGCACGAGCTGCCTGCTTCTCGCCAGGTGAGAACAGAATCTTCCGTGGTGGAGGAGGCTCTGGCCGTACGGAGGAAGGGTGGCAAATCCCAGTGGCAGCAGCCCCGCAGCGTAGAGCTCACAGAAGTTGAAGATAGATGGTGGCCCTGACCAAACTGGAGACCAACAAGAAATCCTTGCCTTTCCTTCACAGGAGGCCTTTAACAGGCACACTGCGAGTCGTTGACTAGCTGAGTTGCAGAACCAGGTGAGGAGCAGGAAAGCTCTCATCCAGAGCCGCTGTGGCTGTACTGATGGGCACAAGTTTGCACGATGCCACAGCCCGAGTTTGGTTTGGCTCTCGGGAAGGGAGTCCAGCAGGCAGTGGGAATGCCCAGTGAGACACGTGTGTTGGTCACGGCAAACAGCAGCATTCACCGAGGTCTGGTCTCTGACGTGCCCACAGGTCAGGCAGGGTGGGAGAGGGAGTGGAGGAAACTCAGACAACTGGAAGTCGCCGGGAAACAGAGAATAGTCGAAGGACGTTCCCCTGAGTCTTCCTCATCTCGGTGACTGTTTCCCTTTTGCCCTGACTCCGTTAATAGTGGAGTTTGCATCGTATCTCAGCTCCAGGGGTCTGAGGCACTGCCAGAGCTTACAGCCTTCAGGCAGCCGTTAGTCTCGTGTTGCTGTGCTGTGCTCATCATGATCCCAGTATTGGACCAAGTCAGAGACCCAAGCTCTGTATGGACGTTTGGTTTATCAGTGTAGGAATGTACATTCCAGCTATTGAACCCTTTGGCATCCTCTGACAGTGGCACTGGCGGTAGCTGCCAGACTCATCTTCCATGTACTTTTCTGAGCCTGGTACACGCTGGTCTCCCTGAGGAGGTGACTCTTCGCCAGCTGTAAGGGCAAAGTGCATGTAAGATTTGCGTGAGCAAAGTACACGATGGTTCGCTCTGGCAGGGAGCCAAGAATACTGCTGAAACCATCAAGTTGTATCTTAAAGGGTCTTCCTCATCTCGGTGACCCTTCCCGTTTTCCCTTTCCACGCCCTCGCTGCCAAGTTTTTAAACTGGATGATAACAGAGCAGCTCTCCAGTGCCTTGTGTAACCAGCAGCCCTCCTGCTGAGGAAGAAGCCTGCGGAACTGAGGTGGCAGTCGCCCAAATGTGTCTTTTGAAAACAGGAGTTGGGTTCCTACATGCTGTCGGAACCTGTCTCGTTCATCTGCACGTAAGGTGTGGGTGTCGTACACGTGAATGGTACAGCAGAAAGCAACTGGGATTGTTGGTCATGTGAGCTGTGGTCAGGGTGACTCTGGGAACCTGTTACTTCCATTGCAGGGGGAGCGAGTGTTTGTCGGGGCTGGCGTTAGAGGGTGCGTCTTCCCCGACAGCCGCTACCGTGGAGCTACGGATGGGCCCAAGCGCGTGGGCTTGTCTGAGCTCGGCCTTTTGCCTCTTGCAGCTGTCCCTTCTGCAGACGATGGTGGCGCAAGATTGCAGTGCGAAGAGCAGCCAGAAGCCGTCAGACCTTCGCCGAGAGCTGGCTGACTCCTTCGCAGCCGCGGTGCGGGAGCCCAAAGCTGCTGTTGCGGCGGCAGAGACTCGGGAGCTGCTCTGAACCTTCTTTTCCTGCAGGAGCAGCTGCAGCATGGCGGGGTCACTGTCTTGTGCCCTTCCCGGGAACGTGTTCTGTGTCGCTGTGGGCCATGGGGGGGCATTTGTCCTGTTTCCGTTTGTCGCCTAGTCACAGTGGGGTTTCACGTTCTTGTTAATAAAAGCCATTTTGCCCTATTTTGGAAGGACAAAGAGAGTGGTTGGTAAATACGTAGGTTAGGGAAAGCTTCTACTGGTGTTACAACTAGGAAGTAACAGCCTGGTGAATATGTAAATGTGTAATTAGAACTCCTTGTAATTAAGTGCACCTTTTGCAATTATGAGTGAGAACACAGAGTGAAGAATACCACCTCGTGCCACGTCAGCTAATTGGAAAAGCTCCTACCTCCCCAATGCACACAAAGGGTTCCTCTGCTATCCTGAGCCCAAACCAGGCACAGTGGTCACAGAGTGTGGCAAAGAGAAGGACACTCCAAGAGAGAATGACCAAGAGGTCACCGAGAGTTCACTCCTGTGCCACCACCGGGGATCACCCCAAGACCCCCCATGAAGCCCCTAATGGAGTTAATGTGATATAAATATTACGGTGAGTTCTGGGAAGTGTAATGAGTATGGAAATGAGTTCTGGGAGATGTAGTGGCTGTGCGTATTCTGTATAGACAGAAGTCTCTATGAATCTCGTATTTGAGGGACATGTTGGGTGGAGAGATCCCCCATGTCCCCGGTGCCAAATAAAGAATGCCGCCTTCTTACAGCCTGCGTTGGTGTGAAGAGGTTTGTTCCCGATTTCGGTGCCACTACTGATGTCAAAAGAACATGGTTTAAAAGTGAAATAGCGCTTTGTATAAACTGGTAGTAGAACCTTGACTGAAAGTGAGCTGAACTCCTGAATTTAGAACTGAATTGGGCCTTTTGTCCATCAGGAGCGCGCTAATTTGGGGGAAATGTGTGAGCACTGTGTGCTGTGCTGCCTGGTGTTAAGCGCCCGGCACACGCTTCTGCAGAGCTGCAGCAAAACCCAATATCTCCACTCCGAGCGCCGCCCGGTGTTTGCCCGGCGGGTGAAGAGCCTGCAGGGGCTTCAATAGGAGAGTCGGACACACGGTGGGAAGGGGCCAATTCTGTGTTGCGCTGTGCGGGCTGGTCGGAAGCACCCCGGCGGGAGAAGCTCGGTTTTTCCTGCCGTTAGCTAGTGAGTGTTTGCGCCGAGGTTTGTGGAGGAGGAGAGGCAGCTTTGCATCCCATCCCCTATCAGGTACCAGCTGCCGGGAAGGTCGAAGGACGCAACGGACTACTGAAGAGTACCCCGAAAGCAGTGAGTGCTGCAACATTGAAAAAGTGGGACGAGCATTTGGCGAAAGCCGCCTGGTCAGTCACCACGAGGGGAACTGTCAGCCGAGCTGGTCCTGCTCAGTCAGAGCTTTTACGCACTGTAGAAGGGGATAAGGTCCCTGTGGTGCACGTAAAGGGATTGTTGGGGAAAACAGTCAGGGTTACCCCGGCCTCAGGTAAAGGCAGGCCCGCCCGTGGGGTTGCTTTTGCTGAAGGACCGGGGCGTACGTGGTGGGTGATGCAGGAGAATGGAGAAGTTTGATGTATACCTTGAGTGCCCCTGGAAGCTCACTGCACAGTTGTGGTGGCACATGGGAGCAGTGGCCATGGGTTTCTGATCCTTTTTGGAGTCAATGCATCTGAGTGTTGACATGAGGAGCGGGACTGGCGAAATCCAAACTCCCCCTTTGTGAAGGGATCCCTTGGGTGGCTTCGCAGTGGTTTCTAAAAACTGCTTCTTTGGGAATATCCGCAGCTCTTCCTGAGCAAGCAGGGTGATGCTGAACAGCAGCTGCCGAGAGTTGTGGCACAAAAGGGAAGGAAAACGTCTCCTGCTGTGCACCATGAGCTCGGTCCTTAGCTCAAGCCAGCAAAACCCGTGGTCTTGGTCAGTCTGAAATGATGTTAAACTACCCTTCTCTTCTGGATCTCCTGCATGTCGAGGGAGGTAGCTAAATCAATCCGCTAATGCCTACTGTTTCTCAGCCAGCCGGAGCCGTGGGTGCTTTACGTCGCTTGTCTCAGATGCTCTCCACCGTCTGGCTCAGGCAGACAGATGGCTCTTTGCTGAAGAGCTGTCTGCAGCCAACCTGGTGGTCACTGCTCTGGCCTTTTTTTTGGTTTTCCTGTGAGGGCGAAGCGAAGTGGGGCCTTACCTCAACTTCTCCACTTGTGTTCGTTTGATTTGTGTTTGACCTTGAGGCCAGTGCTTGGGGCTAACCCTACCGTTGACTTTCTCCCCAGGTCATCATCGAACGCTATAAAGGGGAGAAGCAGCTGCCAGTGCTGGACAAGACCAAGTTCCTTGTCCCAGACCATGTCAACATGAGTGAATTGGTCAAAATAATCCGGTGAGTGGAGTGGCCCCAGTGGGCATGCTGTGAACCCGTCCCTGCCCACGGGCCCTGACCACAGAGCGGTGGGGTGAGGGTGAGGCAGCTGCTGAGTGTGGGGATGGGGACGGGGACGGGGACATGACAGCCACAGCATCCACGTGTTGTGCAGGCTGTTGGGAGGGGGTGGAGGGGGAGCAGGTTCTTAGCATCTGGTGGAGGACTGTGAGCTCTCCCTCATCGGGACGCTCCGTGAGCTGATGAGGGGGACTTTGGGCCCCGTCTTTTATCCTTCAGCTCAGATGGAAGAGGTCCCTCTGCGTTGCCCTTGCCGGCAGCGCTTGGAGAAAGGGGCTTTGCCGAGTGCTGGCTCAGGAGGTCCTGGAGCCCCGCGCAGCTCAGCTGGGCTCAGACACCGTCTCCTGAGCCCGCGGGAGAAGGTCCCGGCTGTGCGGGCGTCTGCGCAGCGCTGCTGGGGGAGGTGGCCCTCGCCGTCGCAGTGGCTGCCGCGGGCGGGTTGACCCAGGCCCTCCTGCCCTTGTCCCCACAGGCGTCGCTTGCAGCTGAATCCCACACAGGCTTTCTTCCTGCTGGTGAACCAGCACAGCATGGTGAGTGTGTCTACGCCTATCTCGGAGATCTACGAGCAGGAGAAGGACGAGGACGGCTTCCTCTACATGGTCTATGCTTCCCAGGAGACCTTTGGCTATTGAGGCCTGCTGAGAGGTGGCATGTGGAGACAGAGGAACTGTGTGGCACACGGGCCCCCGGCCTTGGAAGACGACATGACAGAGGCTGACAAGAGGGGGACTGTGCTGACTCCCTTTCTCTCCCTCCCTCCCTCCCCACCACCCCGTCACCAAAGAGGCTCATGGCGTGTGTTGGACTCGCACAACCCTTCACCTCCGTGTAGACCAGTCCCGCTCCCTCCACACACACGCACCCACCCGTGCGCACACATGGGGCCTTGGCTCCCCATCCCGTCCCCGTCCCCATCCCCGTCCCGTCCCCTCCAGCTGCTCTCGCTGTGCTCTGTGTGCCTGCGCGCGTGTGTGTAGCCTGCTGCCAAAGGAGATCGGCCGGTGGCGGAGAGAGGACAGGGCACTGCCGCCTTCGCTGTCAGCGCAGGGAGAGCCGCCGCTCCTCCCGAGACACTAATAAAGGGCAGGAGGGCCGCAAAAGCAGCAAACAGATGTTACCATTGCTCCCAAGTTTTAATTGGTTTTAATTACACCCATATCAGATTCTTGGTGCTACTGAGTAGATGTAGGCGTCTCTATAGGACTGTGGATAATGTATATCCTTTAGATTTATTTTATTGGGTTTTTTTTGTTTGGGTTTGGTTTTGTGGTTTTGGTTTGGTGGTTTTTTTTTTTTTAGGGATAGATTGGAATGGGGAGAGGGGGTAATCTTTCCTGTATTCTGTAGGTAAATAAATCTGGCTTCATTGCACTTTAAAGCATAGTAGATGTCAGAGTGAAATTTACTTTTAATTTATACAGGTTTGCCATATATAGTGCTGCTCCTCTGTTGATAGTTGTACCTAGATTGTCTTTGTTTCCCCCTTTTTTTTTTTTAAATAAAATTGATTTCCCTTCTCTCGGTCTCCCCATTGCACGCAATTCTTCAGTCTCAGTGTGGCAAAGAGTTCGCTCAAGGAATGTACTGATTTATATTTGCTATGTTCCCGTTCCTGTTTCTCATGTATTATACCAAAAAAATGTATAGGATAAAATCCCACCCAGTTTAATCTATACAAAGGTATATATATATATAAAAATATATATATAAAATAAACGTAAATTCAAGTCGTGTCTTGTAGGAATGTTCTGTTCCCATCTCATTTGTCTCTGTTGATGTCCCTCGTACCTATCAAGTAAGAGTGCTGCGCGTTGCCCGGGATCGCTGGTGCGCTGTGTGCCTGCCCAGGCTTTGGAGCTGGTCAGTCTGAGCTGTGGCGGAGGCGGGCGGCTGGGGCCGAGGGGCTGGGGCAGTGGGGGGAAGCTGGGCTCAGAGGACAGAGCACGGGATAGTGATGGGGCAAACGTGGGTGTCCTTGCCCTGCCTGGGACATAGCGTTGGGTAAATCTCTTGTCCTGTGACCAGGTTTCCTCATCTGGGAAAAAAAAATTGAGGAGGAGGGCGTTTGCAAAGCCTCTGCTGTTAAAGGAGACTTTGAGCCGTGCAGGAAATCTCCCTGAGCACTCGGCCAAAACTGGTTTCCCACCAAAGGCAGAGGCCGATGGCCACTGCAGGGTGTTCCCCTGCCCCTCGGCTCGCTCTGCTCCCTTTGCTCTGCTCAGCAGAGAAGGGTTTAGATGCTCTTTGAGTTGTAGCTGACTGTCTTCTTTATGTCCTACGCCTGCAGGGGGTCCGCTGCCCAGGGAAGGAGCTGGCATAAGGCACAGACCCAGCAGAGTGCAGGCAGGTGGGTAAGCGCTGAAGACAGATGGTGGGAAGCCAGCTGGAGGCACGGCACCCAGCAGAGCGCAGGTGAGACCAGTTTCCCCCTGGGGCCTGGCAGCCGGAGCAGCGAGGGGGGTTGCCCCTTGTTAAGCACCAACTTCGTGGTATTTAAACACTAGACCCTGAGTGAAGGTCCTCTCCCATCCACCTCCCTGTGGGATGGGCTCCTGCAGGTGATGGGGCTGTGCCTTCGACGGCCCCGCAGCAGCGTCAGCCCAGCTGAGGCTTCTCCCTGCAGGAGCTGGTAAAGGAGTTTCTGTGGAAAGGGACCTGGGAGTCCTGGGGGCCAACAGGATGACCATGAGCCAGCAATGTGCCCTGGTGGCCAAGAAGGCCAATGGCACCCTGGGGTGCATCCAGCAGAGTGTGGCCAGCAGGGCGAGGGAGGTCATCCTCCCCCCTCTGCTCTGCCCTGGGGAGGCCGCATCTGGAGCACTGTGTGCAGTTCTGGGCTCCCCGGGTCAGGAAGGACAGGGAACTGCTGGAGAGGGTCCAGCAAAGGGCTACAGAGATGATGAGGGGATTGGAGCATCTTTCTTATGAGGAAAGGCTGAGGGACATGGGGCTTTTTAGTCTGGAGAAGAGAACACTGAGGGGGGATCTTATCAGTGCTCATAAATACTCAAAGGGTGGGTGCCAGGTAGATGAGAAGAGTCTTTTTTCAGTGGTGCCCAGGGACAGGACAAGAGGGAATGGGCACAAACATGAGCATAGGAAGTTCCATCTCAACCTGAGGAGGGACTTCTTCCCTGTGCGGGTGGCAGAGCAGGGGCACAGCTGCCCAGAGAGGTGGGGGAGTCTCCCACTCGGGAGCCATCCCAAACCCGCCTGGACGCCGTCCTGTGCCACTGCTGGAGGTGACCCTGCTGTGGCAGGGGTTGGACTGGGGGAGCTCCAGAGGGCCCTTCCAACCCCCACCAGTCTGGGATTCTGTGAGTCTGTTAGGGTCCATTGAGATCCCTGAGTGGTTCTTTCAGGTACTTACCGTCCCGGTCCCCCCCCCCCCCCCCCCCCCCATCTTTTCCTGAGTAATGTTTTCATGGCCCCAGCCAACAACCAGGGAGTTTTCCCTGACGCCTGAGGGAAATGGACAGCTCGGAGCCTTGTCTTCTTTTTTTGTACATGAAGCTGAGAGACTCTTTTCTGCCTCAGTAAAACCTTTCCTCATAATTCCTTTTTTTTTTTTTTTTTAAGTTTACTGTGGAGACATTCCTAAATGAGAAAAGGCATGGTTTGGTTCTGTTGAGCAACCCAGGGTTTGAACTAAGCACCCAGACTGAGGGAGAAAAGATCTAAGTAAACAAGAAAGGTGACATCACCCTGCCCGGGAGAAGAGTTAAACAGAGGCGCGTGAACAGAGGGTCTTAGCCAATCGGGTTGAGGGGCGTTGTACGTGAGCAGGGGACCTGGACCAATCATAGCGTTGTTGAATATGCATGCTTTGCTGCGAGTCTATATATACTCTGCTAAAATACGCAATAAATGAGAACGATCATACGCACATTGAGACCACATCGTTACTCCAGGTCCGATCCCACTCCGACATCTGGTAGCAGAGGATGTCGACGGTAACCCTTCAGCACGACTGAGTTCTCCGAGACTGCGGTAAGCAGCGAGAGGAGGGGAGTGGGAAACACGGCTGGAAGGAGTGCTGCTCGGGAGCATAGACTACGGCAGACACGGTTCGAGGTGGCCTCTCGCCTTCCAGGTTTAAAGTGAAGTAGAGTTGCTATCATGGAAGTTGAAGCAACAGCAACGCTGCTTGCAAGTATCCTCTCTAAGAGAGGGGTCGAGAGAGCGGCCAAACAGCTGATCAAGTTGGGACAACGATGGGGACATTTTAAAGACACGCATATGTTGTTTTCACCTACGGAATGGCGATCCTTTGGTGATACAATGTGGGAAAAAACAATAACCGGGGACAAGAAAGAGGAGAAGGAGATAAAGGCTGTCCGCGAGTTGTGGCGCGCGGTGTTAGAGACTTTAAAGGCCATGAAAGCAGAGACAGAAGTAGCCCGTGCTGCCGCTCAAATGCTGGGTCCGGAGAGCACGGAAACGAAACCTGGTGCGTGGGCACGGTTCTCCGGGCGGCCGGCGGTGAAAGGGATGACCGGGACTACGTGTAAACTGCTGCCGACGTCCGCGCGGGCGCCGACCCTGCTCCGGCGACACAAAGGGCGGAAGTCGCCGCTCCCGAGCGCGGCGCGCGAAGAAGGCGGAAGTGGCCGCTCCCGAGCCGAGGCAGCGACGGAGCAAAGGCGGAAGTGGCGCCTCGGGAGACCCGGGAGGGGGCGTGGCCGCAGTCGCCGTCGCAGCCAGGAGGAGAAACCTGACGACCAATGCCTGCGGCTCCTCCTCTGTGCCCTCCCCTGCCGCCCTCCACTGACTCATCTGCTCCTTCAACGCCACCTGCTGACGACTGCCAGGGTCAATCACACGAGAATACAGATAAAGTGTTACAAACAGTGCTGCTGATGAGGTTGTTGCTCACACCAACACAATTCTTGCTATGGGAATCATCTTGGCAGCAACGCGCGATGCAGGAAGCAACACAGAGACAAACGCAAGGTGACCCACTGCTAGGGGTCACCACAGAAATGTTCACTGGAAGTGGGCAATTTGCCGCCCTAGAAAAACAGCTGACTTTCCCTGCGATTCTCCTGCAGCGAGCCGCGCAACTTGCCCTGGACGCCTTTTTTGGTTTGCCCAGATTCGACAATTCCGTCTTTCGGAACTATGAAACAGGGAACAACAGAAAAATATAGCAACTTTAATGATAGGGCTGTGGGAAGCAGTGATGCAATCACCCCCTGACCTGAACGAAGAAAACAAAACCCAGATGTTTAAAATACTAGCCTTTGATAATGCCAATACGCCACCAAACAACTACTAGCCACCTTACCCAGAGGGGCAGGAGTTGAAGACATGTTATTAAGAGTCGACAGGCCCGAAGGCCAAGACAGGACCGCTACGGTTTGCAGCAGCGGTCCAAGGAGCGGTAAGAAGAGATCATACAGCCATTAGCCGCAGTTGTGCAGAAGAAACAAATAAAGAAAGGCGGTGCAAACCCCAATAAACAAATCACAGGAAAATGCTTTCCGGTGCGGAGAACAGGGGCATGTTAAAGCTCACTGTGGAAAAGCAGTATGGTGTGAAAAGTGTCAGAAAAATACTCATGCACAAAAGCGTGTAGGGGGAAAACGGGAAGGCAGAGCATGGAAAGAGGCCGTGTGATGAAACAAATGAAACCTCACGAGGAACCAATGGCCTTTCCTCTACTACAGCATCGACCAGCAACCACGGGAAGCCTGGGATTCGACTTGACAACAGCAATAGACATGACACTTACTGATAACACTGTCCAACAACACAGCGAGCCGCATTGCAACAAATTGTAACAGAAACTACAAGAGGGCGTGGTCAGCCCGGCGCATCTTGGAGTTGCCAATTTCTCTATTAATTTGTAATACTGTTGAATCCCGTATGCAGTTATTGCCAGTGGCAAACAGGAGAGGGGGAAAATTCTCCCCCCGCCCCCCCTGTGCCAGTGACAAATCATCAGGAGACATGTTTAAGATTTTAGGATGGGTCTTTTAAGAGTACAACCCATGTCTAGCATTCAGACAAGGACCCGGGGGCAATAGGGGAGTTGATCAGGAGAGGGCAGAACCAAGAATACATAGAGATTAGTGGAATGGAACCCAATGATGTCAGTATTCCAGTGAATGATGCCGATCCAGAACGGTGGTTGCGTAACTCAACTCCCATCCAAGGAGCATTAATAGGCTATAATGGACGTATACATTCACAACAACCAAAAGGGAAAATGTGGCAAGTGTTAAAACGAAATCAGTGGATGACAAAAACAAAAGTCAGGCGGAGAACCACTGGCTGATGGTCTCACTGTGTATACGACGCTGGAAAGTGGCTTCGCCGTGCGGTGTGTGTCCTGGCAGGACAAAGGACAATGGTGCAAGCACATACTGGAGGGGCAGCCACAGACTCCCTTCAAACATTGGAACTTACTGCGGTAGTCTGGGCCACTAACCAACTGGCGAACAGCCCCCTTAAATGTAAGAGTAACAGACTCCCTGTATGTGGCTGGGGTAGTGCCGCGACTAGAAGATGCCCTCCTTAGGGAAACAAACCAACCCCCAAGGTTGGGAAAATTATTTATCAGCTGAGGTCCACTCTTGGTCAACGAACCGCGTCTTGTTGTATCATCCATATTCACAGCCATCAGTTGAATTTAGGTTTAGGATTGGGTAATCAAATTGCCAATAACCTAGTCAGTGCAGTGCGACATTTACCTCCAATTGACAAATTTCAACAAGCCAGACAAAGTCATGACAACATCCATCAAAATGCTAAAGGCTTAAAAAGACAATTTGGATTAACCGAAAATGAAGCACGCTCTATTATACAAGCATGCCCTAGGTGTGGGAATCATGGACCAGGAGTGGGACTAGGGGTGAACCCAAAAGGGTTAAAAGCGCTGGAAGTATGGCAAATGGATGTAACACACATTACAGAATTTGGCCAATTGAAATATGTACATGTTACAATTGATACCTTTTCAAAAATAATATGGGCTACAGCACTACCAGGGGAAAAGGTGCATCATGTATGCAAGCATTTACTTGCATGCTTTTCCGTTAGGAGTGCCCGAACAGATTAAAACAGATAATGGGCCTGCATATATTAGTCAAAAGGTGAGAGCTTTTCTACTGAGATGGGGAATTAAACACATAACGGGAATACCCCACTCACCAACCGGGCAAGGCTTGGTTGAGCAAACCCATCAAGTACTAAAAGATTATTTAAATAAGCAAAAGGGTGAAGACACACAGCACAACAGCGATTACACAGGGTATTGTTTATGCTAAATTACTTGTGTCTTATGGGCGATCAAGAGGAACCGCCAGTAGTGATACACCATCAAAACATTAAGCTGAATAGTACCACTACCCTACCTAAATTTATGGTACATTATAAAGACCCGACCACCGGAGCATGGGTGGGACCAGTGCCAGTCATTTTTAATGGTCGAGGGTACATGTGTGTCTCTACAGGAACAGGCCCAGTGTGGGTCCCGAGCAGAGCAATAAAACCAGCATTGGAAGAACGACGGATAGACCAAGACCAAGAGACGGCGCAACAAAATGGGGAAAAAAGAACCTCAAGAGTTTGCTAATAAGTAGTTGCGTCCTTCTTTTAGGTGCAGTAACTGCAGGGTTTTGGTTACCCCCGCAGCCTAAAAGGAACGTCTGGGTGACCTTGGCAAATATGACCGGTCAAGATTCCATTTGCCTATCCACAGCATCGCCCGAAAATCCATTTTCCACCTGTCTAGTCGGTCTTCCGTCTGACCAGTGACCTGCCAACTTACAAACACAACTCCTAGGTAATGACTCTGCAACTCTTGCCGATAGCTGGGATGGATGGGCTGCATATCTGCCACCCCTCCATGCTGAGCCGCAAGAGCTAGAACTTCTAGGATCACTCACGATAGATAGCTGTGTGTACTACACAAACAATTTTTGCCTTGTTTTTTGCACCAGGAGTAGCAGCAGCACACGCTTTAACTACGCTTAATAAACTAGGATGTTGGCTTGCTAAACAATCTAATGCTACTGCATTGGCATTGAGTGGATTATTGTTAGACGTAGATTCTGTTAGACACGCTACACTCCAGAATAGGGCTGCCATAGATTTTTTGTTATTAGCACATGTCATGGATGTGAAGACTTTGATGGGATGTGTTATATGAACCTATCAGACCACTCCAAATCAGTGCACCAAAGCATCACAGAATTGTATCAAGGAATACAAAAGCTGAGAAAAGATGATGAATGGGGATGGTTGAATCAAATACTATCAGACTGGGGAATCAAAGGTTGGATAGCTATAATTGTGAAAATTGGCTTACTTATATTGCTCATTGTAGTTGTTATAATCTCAGTTGTATAATGTATCTTCTCTAGTCTACAGCGCATGCTCATGAAAATTGTGCACCAAGCCTGGGTTGCTCAAAAAGAAGAAGGGGGAAGTGTGGAGATATTCCTAAATGAAAAAAGGCATGGTTTGGTTCTGTTGAGCAACCCAGGGTTTGAACTAAGCACCCAGACTGAGGGAGAAAAGATCTAAGTAAACAAGAAAGGTGACATCACCCTGCCCGGGAGAAGAGTTAAACAGAGGCGCGTGGACAGAGGGCCTTCGCCAATCGGGTTGGGGGGCGTTGTACGTGAGCAGGGGACCTGGACCAATCATAGTGTTGTTGACTATGCATGCTTTTGCTGCGAGCCTATATATACTCTGCTAAAGTACTCAATAAACGAGAACGATCATACTCACATTGAGACCGCGTCGTTACTCCGGGTCCAATCCCACTCCAACAGTTTACAGCAAGAAGGAGGGTTTTTTTCCTCTTTAATTACAGATAAGGATCTTGACCAGTATGGGTCAAAGCTTTGTGAGCTCCCGTGGAAATATCTTGTTTGGAACATAATTGCACATAAGACCTTACGTGCATGTGGTTTTTGATCCCTTTATAAAGTCTACATTAATGCTCAGTCCTATCAATACACTTAACAGACCGTCATGCAGGATGAAGTTGAATGTCTAAGAGACATCCGAATATTCCAAGCTGTTACCATCATAAACCACATTAACAATCCAATAAAAATAATATTTTATTAGACCTGTTTGGCACAAAACTGTGATGACTGACAGTATTTTTGCTCCTGCCTTCTATTCTCCACCGATGTGAATCAGTAGAGAATGGGGGGGGGTGAACAAGAATGTCAGTACTATGGAAAGTTTGTTCCATTGCACCGCTCTTGCTGCCTCATGTTGGAGGTTTGTAAAACTGATGGCTAGACGTGAGTCCATACTTTCATTTTTTGATGCTATTCAAATCCTGAAGCTAGCATACCAGCTTTTCAGTTCCTCACCCTGTTACTCTCTCCTTCTCCTGATGGTTTTTTAACAGATCTGTTTAACAGAGCTCCAGCTGGGGAGTCTGCACAGGCGTCTTCCTGACAGTGCGAAGGGTCCTACTGAGAAGCACCAGTAAATCTGACAGTAAATGTAATCCTGATCTGAGCTTCTGAACTTGTGCTGTGTGCTTGGTGTTAACATCTTCAAAACTGTAACTTCTCTCCTGGGTAGAAGCAAATTAAAGTGGGTTTTTTGGCAAGTACAATAAGAAGTCAGAGGAGATACAGGGCTAACACACATGCAAACCAGAACCAGCACTGCATAAGGTGCCATTATTTTTCTCTTTAGTTATTTTAGCTTTAACTGTTTGTAGCGCAATCTTTACGGCCTTTTCTTTTGTCTGAGTAGCTGCCCTAGGACAGCCGTGTCCCAGAAGAGGTCTTATTTTTCAGGGATTACTCATTTCTCACTTGGGCTTCCTTTACCATACACAGTTCTCTCTCCTTGCCTATGTTTTTGTTCTTGTATACTCACATTTTGTCCCCCAAAATCATTTGTTTGGTATTCTAAATGTCCTGAGGGTTTTTCCATAAAAAATCAAGCCCCTAACATCTCAGACTTTCTCAGAAAAAAATGCGTTACCCAAATTCTATGTGACCCCAGAGTAATTTCTTAAATATCCTTATACTGTGGTCATCTTTATGCCTAAAGGACCTCCAATGGTCTGCCTGTAAGAAAAAAGTTATTTTGTCCTTTTTGCTTTGTTTTTTTTCTGCCTACATGGATGTCAAATTCCACTCAGATGATTTTGCTTCACTTATTGTTGCTCGTGTGGATGTTTTTCTATGCTTGTACATAACCTTTGGTTTCCTGTTCTTCTGATGTTGGTTCCATATTTATACGTAGTTGTTCTGAACAGTCATTAAGTACAACTTTGCATTCCTTCTGGTTTCTCATAATGCCCAGGCCCGGAAGGAAATGTAATTTGGAAACCAAGGTGGGGGGGTGTTTTTCTGTCTTTAGATAACTGAAGAGAAAGGTCCGGCCCTGCTGGGTTAACGCAACTTTCATCCATCCATCCATCTTGACATTTCCAGTATACCTAACTGGAAGGCTCAGGAACTGATAAAGATGAACCCCTATTGTATCTATAAAAGACTTTATTACTAGAGGTATTTTTGCAGCATAGACTTTGTTTATATTGTATCTTAGTTTTCATCACTATTCGATGTTTTAGCATGTGTTGCTATTAATTCCTCATCTCAGGTCACAGAAATTGTGCTCTTTTGTCTCTTCAGGCCGAGCAGTCAGTGGCGGAGTCGACAGGGGCTCAGAACAAGCTGAGTGCTGAACTCGCTCATCTGCGTGCTGCAACAGCCAATGTGAGCAGTACCAACAAAGCTCTGGCCCTGGATAAAGTGCAGCTGAAGAAACTTGTGCTGCAGGTGAGCAGGGTTGCCAAAGGTCTTGGCAGATGTTCGTCTCCAGCTGCTGCTGCTTCTCAGAGCTCGCGCCTTCTGACAGCGTGACTGACTGCCTATGGAAATGGTGTTCCCTTTTCTGTCCGAGGCAAACCTTCTTCATAGTGAGTCTTAGTGTGTTTGATGTGCCCTGTGCTTCTGTGCTTGCAGCTGGAGCAAGAGAATGAAGCTCTGTCGGGTAAAGTGGAGGAGATGGAGAGAGCAAAGATCTGTGCCCAGGAGAAGCTGAGCTTGTGTACAAGAACAACTGAAGAGCTCTGCGCAGAGAAAGCGCAGCTGGAGCAGCAGCTGAAAAAAGAGCAGTAACAGGACATAATTGCAAGGAGATTTCTGGTCAGAGCCTGTGCAGTGTTTTGGGAGAAGTAAGTGTATTGAAAAAATGAAAGCAGACACAAAGTCCTTGTACACAGTACAAAAACTGACAGGAACAACCTCATGTGGAGGGCTGTGTGGGGACTGAGGAGGCAAGCTGGCATGGAGTGCTTTGGAAAAGGAGAAGTTTTACCTACCCATCAGGTTCATCCTGCTTCTCCGGGCCTACGCCTGACCCCATCCACACCAGCCAGCACCAGTTTTGTCCCACCACTGCTGCTGCTGTGCTCTCCGAACACTGTGCTCTGAACTTCTGTCTTGCTTTGGGACTCAGGCCTTGAACCGAGCCCCTGCCACATTTCACCTGGTACCGCAGGTCCCCAATGTGGCTCCTACTGAGGCCTTTTGCTGTGCACTGGTCCTGTTACCTCTGGTCATTGCTTCTGGCGCATGTGGCTGTTGAATGCAAAGGCTGTCTCTCAGGAGTCTGATGGTCCAGAGATACTGGTGCCAAGTTGAGGTTCAGAGACCGATCAAGCTTCTGAGCCTCTGCCTCCAGAACAGCAGCTTTGGGCTCCCGGACCACAGCTGCTAAGGACTCAGCCAGCTCTTGGTGAAGGTCCGACAGCTCCTGGCTGGTCTTTGCACAGCACTTAATATAGTCCTGCTTGTATTTTCGTTCTTGTGCCAGCTGCGTCTGCAGAAGGGACAGCTGCAAGAGGCAAAAGGCCGAGCTCAGACAAGCCCACGCGCTTGGGCCCATCCGTAGCTCCACGGTAGCGGCTGTCGGGGAAGACGCACCCTCTAACACCAGCCCCGACACTCGCTCCCCCTGCAATGGAAGTAACAGGTTCCCAGAGTCACCCTGACCACAGCTCACATGACCAACAATCCCAGTTGCTCTCTGGCGTACCATTCACACATCCAACACCCACACCTTACGTGCAGATGAACGAGACAGGTTCCGACAGCATTTAGGAGCCCAACTCCTGTTTTCAAAAGACACATTTGGGCGACTGCCACCTCAGTTCCACAGGCTTCTTCCTCGGCAGGAGGGCTGCTGGTTACACAAGGCACTGGAGAGCTGCTCTGTTATCATCTAGTTTAAAAACTTGGCAGCGAGGGCGTGGAAAGGGAAAACGGGAAGGGTCACCGAGATGAGGAAGACCCTTTAAGATACAACTTGATGGTTTCAGCAGTATTCTTGGCTCCCTGCCAGAGCGAACCATCGTGTACTTTGCTCACGCAAATCTTACATGCACTTTGCCCTTACAGCTGGCGAAGAGTCACCTCCTCAGGGAGACCAGCGTGTACCAGGCTCAGAAAAGTACATGGAAGATGAGTCTGGCAGCTACCGCCAGTGCCACTGTCAGAGGATGCCAAAGGGTTCAATAGCTGGAATGTACATTCCTACACTGATAATCCAAACGTCCATACAGAGCTTGGGTCTCTGACTTGGTCCAATACTGGGATCATGATGAGCACAGCACAGCAACACGAGACTAACGGCTGCCTGAAGGCTGTAAGCTCTGGCAGTGCCTCAGACCCCTGGAGCTGAGATACGATGCAAACTCCACTATTAACGGAGTCAGGGCAAAAGGGAAACAGTCACCGAGATGAGGAAGACTCAGGGGAACGTCCTTCGACTATTCTCTGTTTCCCAGCGACTTCCAGTTGTCTGAGTTTCCTCCACTCCCTCTCCCACCCTGCCTGACCTGTGGGCACGTCAGAGACCAGACCTCGGTGAATGCTGCTGTTTGCCGTGGCCAACACACGTGTCTCACTGGGCATTCCCACTGCCTGCTGGACTCCCTTCCCGACAGCCAAACCAAACTCGGGCTGTGGCATCGTGCAAACTTGT
This sequence comes from Pluvialis apricaria, assembly GCA_017639485.1. Lineage (NCBI taxonomy): Eukaryota > Metazoa > Chordata > Aves > Charadriiformes > Charadriidae > Pluvialis > Pluvialis apricaria. Next base: position 1,680,556 of record CM030021.1, on the reverse strand, counting down.
GCCCATCAGTACAGCCACAGCGGCTCTGGATGAGAGCTTTCCTGCTCCTCACCTGGTTCTGCAACTCAGCTAGTCGTTGACCGCAGTGCCTGTGAGACTCCTCCTGTGAAGGAAAGGCAAGGATTTCTTGTTGGTCTCCAGTTTGGTCAGGGCCACCATCTATCTTCAACTTCTGTGAGCTCTACGCTGCGGGGCTGCTGCCACTGGGATTTGCCACCCTTCCTCCGTACGGCCAGAGCCTCCTCCACCACGGAAGATTCTGTTCTCACCTGGCGAGAAGCAGGCAGCTCGTGCTGGTCAGACTCAGCGAGAGAAACTCCACCTGCATCTGGCACCGACCGACCTCTGCAAAGTCTCTTCAGTCTCCTCCGCTCACGTTCCACCTGCACGTTGCACAGGAGAAAGGGTCGCAGAAACCTGCCACCAAACAAGGGGCAAAGGGACCGCTGGACATCGGGGCAAGGAGCTGTCTGCTCAGAGACTCTTAATTGCTCCCCACAACGCTGGGGGCAAAAAGCACTCCAAGTAGCCTATGGCAGAGAAAGAGCAAGAGGAACCAGTTCCTCACACAAGAGCGTCATGTGTGTGGTGGGGACACTGGGGCAAGAAGAGCGGTACCACAGTCAATGTGCATTTGTGAAGGCAACGGGGTGCCAGAAGAGAGAGAAAAGACAAAGTGTGTGTCCGCAGGGGCAAGGGGGAGAGGGAGGGGAACAAGCAGAGGACTCCAAAGTGCTGTCAGTGGAAACACGCTGTCTTCCAGAGGGCCGGGAGCCTTTGCAGAGGCAGCGAAAGCCTGTTTTACCTCCTCAAGGGTCCTTCTGAGGTCAGCACTGTAGATCTTCAGCTCCGTCTTCTCCAGGTCCAGCTGTGCAACTGCTCGCTCCAGACATTCCACCTGCTCTGACAGGAGTCTCTTCTCTGAGGGCCACGGTAGCTGCTGCCCTTCTGCAATAGGCTGCTGGGAATTCAGAGAGGAGATTACGTGAGCCAGTGCCACAGAAAGGTTAGAAGGGCCACAATCGACACGTCCCGGAGAGTGACCGGACTCAGGAACGGACAGTGCTACGTCCCGTCTTCTCCTCCTGGTCCACAGGCCAAAACAACACCCTCCCTTCCTCGGGGCCCTCCTCCAGACCACCTTGGAGAAATCCACACAAATTTGCCTCCGTGCTTTCTCGACACTGGCACAAGTACGTGCCGGATGCCCAATCAAAGAGCCACAGAATGGTCAGGGTTGGAAGGGCCCTCTGGAACTCCCCCAGTCCAACCACTGCCAGAGCAGGGTCACCTCCAGCAGTGGCACAGGACGGCGTCCAGGCAGGTTTTTCATGTCTCCAGTGTGGGAGCCTCCACAACCTCTCTGGGCAGCCTGTGCCAGTGCTCTGCCACTCACAAAGGGAAGAAGTTCCTCCTCAGGTTAAGATGGAACTTCCTATGCTCAAGTTTGTGCCCGTTCCCGCTTGTCCTGTCACTGGGCACCTCTGAAAAAAGACTGTTCCCATCCCCCTGGCACCCTCCCTTTGAGTATTTATAAGCATTGATAAGATCCCCCCTCAGCCTTCTCTTCTCCAGACTAAAAAGCCCCAAGGCCCTCAGCCTTTCCTCATAAGAAAGATGTTTCAATCCCCTAATTGTCTTGGTAGCCCTTTGCTGGACCCTCTCCAGCAGTTCCCTGTCCTTCCTGACCCGGCGAGCCCAGAACTGCACACAGTGCTCCAGATGCGGCCTCCCCAGGGCAGAGCAGAGGGGGAGGATGCCCTCCCTCGCCCTGCTGGCCACACTCTGCTGGATGCCCCCCAGGGTGCCATTGGCCTTCTCGGCCACCAGGGCACATTGCTGGCTCATGGTCACCCTATTGGCCACCAGGACTCCCAGGTCCCTTTCCACAGAGCTGCTCTGCAGGAGGTCAACCCCAAACCTGTATTGATGTGTGGGGTTATTCCTCCCCGGATGCAGTACCCTACACTTCTCCTTGTTGAATTTCATCAGGTTTTTCTCTGCCCAACTCTCCAGCCTGTCCAGGTCACGCTGTATGGCAGCACAGCCTTCCGGCGTGTCAGCCACCCCTCCCAGTTGTGTGTCATCAGCAAACTTGCTGACGGTGCACTCTATCCCTTCATCCAGGTCATTGATGAATATATTGAACAGGACTGGTCCCAGTACTGACCCCTGAGGGACACCACTTGTTACTGGTCTCCAACTGGACTCTGCACCACTAACCACAACCCCAATGAAGCCTTCAACCGCACCAGGCAATGGTACGAATTCCATTCCCTTTAATACCCCGGAAAAGCTGTACCGCAGAAATCTCCATCTCTGGAAGCAGCCTCAAAGCACCATCAGTGTCGCGGCCCTTCAGCCATCCTGACAAAAGTTTAGCACATGAGTTTGCTCAACTCTGCCCTTTCCTTTCCATGCCAAACCCCAACCACGACACGTTGGTTAAGCTTGCCGAGAGAGGAGAGAACCAATTACCCCCCCCAACTTTGGCACTCGCGTTCATCTTAACAGCAAGCTCTGCAGTTCCTTCAGCAGTTCTGGGCTTGACAGAACACATTCGAGCAGGGGGACGGTCTCTGGCCGGAGCTATGCAGACAGGCAAGCCTGCTGGCTGCAACAGGGTTTCTTTGGCCAAGCAGGTCGGGCCTTTACGGGAATACATATTCCATATCTTGATGGGAAAGATCTGTAGAATCCTTCACAGACATTGTAGCAGACTGATGGTCAGTCACAGCGCCTACCTGAAGATGGAACCGGTCCCTGTCCCTCTCGGAAACCATACTCTGCAGGGTGGCGATTTCTTCCCTCAGAGTCCCGTTGGCCATTTCACTCTTGGAAAGGGCATGAGTCAGTGCTTGTGCCTTCTCTTTCCATTTGATTTCCCCGCTTTCAGTCTTCTTCAAAATAGCAACCACACGCTCCACTTCTTCCCTCTTTGCTTTCCGCTCATCTTCCAGTTGCTTGGTTAGCTCCTTCTGCCTTTGCAAGAGACTGTCTCTCTCCCACAGAACTTTCCTCTTCTCTGCTTCCTCTTCCTCCCATTTTCGGAGTTTCTGGAGTTGTTTCTTTAGCGTCTCGTCGTCCCCTTTCCATCGCAAAGCTGATGTCAACTGTTTCAGGAGTTCACTCTGCCTCCTCAGCTCTTGTTCTCTCCTTGCCAGAGTCTTCTCCAAAGACCTGACTCTGTCTCTCTGGGACTTGATCTCATCATCCTTCTTTGTCAGAGTCTGCCGAACATGCTGGAGATCTTCTCGAAGACCTCTTATTTCCTCTTCTAACTCTTTTTGCTCACCTTGAACCTCCGTCTCTTGTTCCCTCTCGGGCAAGGCTTCTTCCATGAGCTTCTCTTGCTCTCTGTGGTGTCTAACCTCTTCATTCTTCTCGGTTAGCCTAAACTGGAGATTCTGCAACATCTTCAGTTCTTCTTTTTGGTCCTGGAGTTTTTGCATAAGAGTTTCATTGTCTTCATCCCTCTTCCTCACTGCTTCCCGCAGCAGATTCACTTGCTTCTGGCATGATGTTAGTTCTGCTTTCATGCTTTCGCCACAAAGCCAGAACACGTTCGTTTGCTCTGTCTGCCTGAGGAACTCCAAACGGTTCTCCTTCACTGTTTGGGTCATTTTGTCTAGATCCTGCTGGAGACTCTTGGCCTGTTTGCCTTCTAACTCCTTCTGCTCTTGAAGGTCCTGGATATGCTCTTGCAAAGACACTATCTCTTGATCTCTAGCTTCTAGAGAAGACTCAACATATTTTAGTTTTTGCAGGATGGCTTTAGTCTGCATCACTGCTGCCTCCTTTTGCTGTTGAAGCTTAGAGATAGCCTCCTCCAGAACACCTATCTTTTCTTCTCTTTCTTTCAGAGTCAGTTTTGTTGCTTGAAGATTTTTTTGTTCAGCTTCATGCTTTTCCTCCTTTTCCTTGCATGCCCCACATTGCTTTCTAAGGGCTAAAATTTCTTGCCGGTTTTCTTTTAGTTCCACTTGAAGATGCTGCAGAACTTCCTTCTGCTGTTCAGAGTCCTGTTCTTCTTTTTGGAAGGTCTCAATCACTTCCTTCTGAGATTGAATCATTAATTCCTTTTCCTTCAGGATTGCCTTAGTGTATTGTAAGTCTCTGTGTAAGACATTCATCTGTTCTTCTGTTTTTTCCTCATAGTTCTGTGTTTGTTGCTTTTGGATGTCTAGGAGCCTGTCCTTTTCTTTTAAGGTTTCTAAGGCCTGTTCCAGTTGGTCACGGACAGTCCTTAACTGCATTTCCGTGCCTTCTTTAGCTTCCTGGATTTGCTTGTGTTGTGACTCAAGCTCTTCATCTTTTTTAGATAAAGAAAGTGTCAGCTTTTCTACTTCACCATGAAGCTCTTGCAGGTGCCCCTCGTGCTGTTCCTTGTACTGCTGCAAGAGTCTTAACTGATCCCTTTGAGAATCACACTCATTCTCTCTGTCCTTAAGAAGTGCCCTCAGGTGTTCGAGGTTTGTGTGCAGAGATTTCATGTCTTCTCTCTCCATTTCCAGTTCTTGGATCTGCTGAGTCAGACACATAACCTCTAAGTTTTTCTCCTTCAAGTTTTCTCTCATATGATCAAGATCTATGAGCAGATTTCTGACTTGTGATGTACCGTGTTGTTCTAGAATCATTATTTTCCCCTCCTGGAATTTGCTCTTCTGGTCTCTCTCCTCCAGCTCTTTGCTCATCTTGCTGAAGGCAGTCCTCTGTGTTTCTCGCTGCTTCTCCAGCTCCCGTATCTCTTCTTGATGGGATCTGACCTCCTGGTCCCTCTCCTCCAGCTCTTTGCTCATCTTGCTCACCAAAGTCCTCTGTGTTTCTCGCTGCTTCTCCAGCTCTGCTATCAGTTCTTGCTGGGATTTGATCTCCTGGTCCCTCTCCTCCAGGTCTTTGCTCATCTTGCTGAAGGCCGTCCTCTGCATTTCTCGCTGCTTCTCCAGCTCCCGAATCTCTTCTTGCTGGGGATCTGACCTCCTGGTCCCTCTCCTCCAGCTCTTTGCTCATCTTGCTCACCAAAGTCCTCTGAGTTTCTCGCTGCTTCTCCAGCTGTATCAGTTCTTGCTGGGATTTGATCTCCTGGTCCCTCTCCTCCAGGTCTTTGCTCATCTTGCTGAAGGCCGTCCTCTGCATTTCTCGCTGCTTCTCCAGCTCCCGAATCTCTTCTTGCTGGGATCTGACCTCCTGGTCCCTCTCCTCCAGCTCTTTGCTCATCTTGCTGAAGGCAGTCCTCTGCATTTCTCGCTGCTTTTCCAGCTCCCGTATCTCTTCTTGCTGGGATCTGACCTCCTGGTCCCTCTCCTCCAGCTCTTTGCTCATCTTGCTGACAGCAGTCCTCTGCATTTCTCGCTGCTTCTCCAGCTCGGCTATCAGTTCTTGCTGGGATCTGACCTCCTGGTCCCTCTCCTCCAGCTCTTTGCTCATCTTGCTCAACAAAGTCCTCTGTGTTTCTCGCTGCTTCTCCAGCTCCCGAATCTCTTCTTGCTGGGATCTGACCTCCTGGTCCCTCTCCTCCAGCTCTTTGCTCATCTTGCTGAAGGCAGTCCTCTGCATTTCTCGCTGCTTCTCCAGCTCCCGAATCTCTTCTTGCTGGGATCTGACCTCCTGGTCCCTCTCCTCCAGCTCTTTGCTCATCTTGCTGAAGGCAGTCCTCTGCATTTCTCGCTGCTTCTCCAGCTCCCGTATCTCTTCTTGATGGGATCTGACCTCCTGGTCCCTCTCCTCCAGCTCTTTGCTCATCTTGCTGACAGCAGTCCTCTGCATTTCTCGCTGCTTCTCCAGCTCTTCTATCAGTTCTTGCTGGGATCTGACCTCCTGGTCCCTCTCCTCCAGCTCTTTGCTCATCTTGCTGACAGCAGTCCTCTGCATTTCTCGCTGCTTCTCCAGCTCTTCTATCAGTTCTTGCTGGGATCTGACCTCCTGGTCCCTCTCCTCCAGCTCTTTGCTCATCTTGCTTAAGGCCGTCCTCTGCATTTCTTGCTGCTTCTCCAGCTCCTGTATGCGTTCTTGCTGGGATTCTGTCTTCTCTTTTTTCTCTGTTATGTCCTTAATAACCTGATCAAGAGCAGTTTTATCCATTTCTTTCTGCTTTTCTAGCATTCTCATCTTTTCCTGGTATAACTTCATTTCTCCCTCCTTCTTGGACAGGATGGCAGTCATATGAGTGAGATTCTCCTGCAAGGCTTTTACGTTTGCTGCCTCTTTCTGGAGCATCTGGATTTTCTCCCACTGCATTTCCACTTCCTCATTTTTGATTTTTAACATGGACAGTGTAGCGTGGAGTTCTTGTGCAAGGGAGTGGTTCCTATCTGTTGCTGCATTTGCGCGGGTTTCAGAGGCTGTGACTGATTGCTGAAGAAGTTTTATCTCCCAGTCCAGTTTTTCTTTAACCGCTTGCAGTCTGCCTTGTTCGTGCTGCAAAACAGGGAGGAAAAGATTCAATAATTCCATCTACCTATCTTTGGGTTTCACACTAAATCTGAACTCCCACTCCAGTGGTAGTCAAGGGCTGAAGTTGGAGCTTTTAGGAGAATATTTGAGCTCTTCAGCCTGCACGGGCTGCAATGTCTAGGCTAGTATCCTGTGTGTAACGGTGCCTATTAATGCATACCCGGGCAAGAAAGCCCGAGAGTGGGGTAGACTTATACGATATCTCCCCAAGCCCAGCACTGTTCCAGCTTGTGAGAACTTCCAGTCTCCTCCTGACCCCTACAGACCTGCTGTAATTACAACACCCTTTGTCCAGGAGTTCCACAGGTCTGCTCTGCTGGAAGTACACCAAACCACCTCCTGGCATCTGCCTGCAGCGTGGCTCTCCCTGCCTTCGTCACACGGCTCAGGTTCATCTCTTGGAAAAAAAGAGTGAAGGACCACGGTCCCCTCTCTCCCTGCCTCTCGGGATGTTGTAGACCTTTCCTGTGCCACCCTTGAGGTTGCGCTTTTCCCAGCTTACTCAGCCAGTCCCATCTTCTTTTTTGCCCTTCTCTGAACCTCTTCTAGCTCTAGTGTGTTCTCCTGGGGAGGAGCCACCAGAACTGCAGCCAGGGTTTAAAACCCAGACTAAGCATGATTTAGGCAGTGGCATGATGATGTTCTCTCTGTTAGGGAGGAAGGGAAGAGAGAGAACACTTCGTTCACCTTTTTGTTCTTTTTGCACCTCTACTGTGTAGGGTTTTCATGGTACCATCCTCTAGAACCCCACTGTGCCCTCCTGAAGGAGTAATGGGGAGATCGCAGTCTGTCATTCTGTGTTTGAAAGCAGGACTAGTTTTCCCCTTGCAGACATACAGATTTACCTGCATCAGCCCTTTTGTTTCTCACATTTCTCTATTTTCTCCCCGCTGCCTGCTCTCACTTGGCAATGCTGAACAGCTTCCTATTATTATAAGCAAACTTTGTCTTCTCACCCCTTTTTCCAGATCCAGCTATTTAGGAATCTAAATCTGGATTTGGACACAAATAATTGCCCAAACCATGCAATGTAAATAGAGATAAGTTTGACAATTACAGAAATCTTCAGAGGTGAGGAAAATAAACACCCTGAATCATAACTACAGCACCTTTTCCTACTTATTCAGAAGAATGCAACAGGAAAAGTTAAACCAAAACCCAACCACTGGTAGAAGCAATATTCTTCTGCTCTTGTAGCCATCTGTGGTCTCTCCACATAGTCTGTGCTACTGGTCATCTTCCCGATCTCCCCTTTCTGCACTGTCTTCTCTTACCCAAGGTGGTGACCCTGCTAATTCAGCTACACGGCCCCGCAGGAAAGCAAAAGTCTGGGAAATAAGGAAGGATGAGTGGAAGGAAAGGGGAAATGAGGGAAAGTCGGTCAGCATTTGTGTACTCTGTATCTTCTCAGGTTTGGACTGAACTCGTACAAGACCACCCAAAATCAGCTCTCCGCTGGAAAAAGTTGCTCCTTACAATTATTAACAGAAGGCCAAAAAAATATGTCAGAAATGGCCCTTCACAGCATCTGCCAGCCTCACCAGGACATCCTTCCTTTGCTTCTCAGCGCTCTCAAGTTTCCTTTCCAAAGACGCCACCTCTTGATGTAGAGCCATAGCCTCCTCCTTTTGAGCAGCGGCCTCTTCCTGCAGGGCAGCTTGTAGAGAGCTCCTCTTGAGTTCTGCCACCTGTGTCTCTGCAGCAGACAAGGTGAAGGAGAAGGTGAAAAGCAAAGCGAAACCAAACTGATTTGCGTCCTACAGAGAAAACATCATTCCCTTTTCTGCCTGCCTGTGTTTTCCAGGCCCTAAGCCCACAAGGACCTTGAAAGCAGAAATAACTTTCTCTGCAGGCAGAGAAAAAGAAGAACACGAGTGGCAAGGCTCAAAAGAATATGAAAATGTGTTTGCTCTTCTGATTGTTGAAAGGCCAGGGCTAAGGGCATGGCAGCACATCGCCCACAGTGCTAGAAGCAGGTAGAACCGACATCAATGAAACAAGGAGAGCGACAGGAGGTAAGACCCAGATCTAGTGTCCTAAAGGAAAAGGAAGAAGAAGCAAAAGTGAAGACTGACTATGACACAGTTCATTGACCAGGAAGACCTAAGAGACGTTAGAGAGAAGAACAGATGTCAATGTTGTACTTGAAGATGCACTTTGGTGTTTGTCCAAAAGAATGCTAGGGGAATACATTTGTGCACTGGCAGAAAAAAGAAGGAAGGAAATAGTCCATGATGCTAAGACAACAGCAAAGCAAGATACAATTGAGCATCACAGCAGTACCCAGACCTGAAGCAAGAAGGACTATGGATAGAGATGAAATGAGATGAAAAATTAATTCTGATGCAGAGAGTGGGAAAACAAATGACAGAGAAAGGAGCAAAGATGCCTGCTCAGCTTTCATACAGAGAGGCCAGTAGCCCTGGAGTCTCTGGGATGGCCTGGAGATTCGAGGAAGAGGTGACTAGTTTGTTGGCGTGGTATCAGAGATCCATGCTGGAAAGACAGGACGGAGTAAGCGGGTTGGAAAGGAGAGGCTGTACCTTCCTGGCTTTGAGCCAACTGTTTCTGCAGCTCTTGATTGTGGGCACTGAAATGGTCCCTCTCAGCTTGCCTCTTGCTCAGCTCCAGCTCCAAGTCCTGTATCTTCTTCCTCGCATCATTCTGGAAGAGGTAAGAAGGGAAGTGCCACCCCACAGAGCCGCTGCTGGCAGCGGAAAACGAGGTACAAACACTAAGGCCAAAACAGCCAAGGCAGGAAGGGGCAGTTGGACAGTCACGGTAGATGTGATCATGACTCTCCTTGCTCCCCGTGGCAGCAAGCCCAGCTGGCCTACAAGAATGTACACCCCTTCTGGCTTTGGCACTCTGCTTGTCAGTTCAGTCTAGCAGAGGGACAGGACTTCTGGGGGCACCAGACACGTTACCTGATCTTGCTGAGTCTGCTTCAGGTGCTGACATAGGTCTTCTAGGGCTGCTGTCACTCTGTCCACGGTGAGCTCTGCAGGGAGGTCCCTGGCCTGAGAAACAGTCTGGCCCCAGCCATGACCCTGTTCTGAAGAGAGAAGCCACGCTTTTCAAGCTTGAACTGAAGAGTCTGCAACAAACAAGGCCTCTTTATACACAGGAGAAGGTGGCAGTGCCTTTGACGTCATCCCAAAGCTGACGTTACAGCAAGACGTGTGTCACAAGCTAACGTTATTTTGATGACCACTAATGTCAGCGCTGCCCCAAGGAAGAATGCACATGGCTTATCACTTGACATGACTCGAGCCCTGTTTCGTTTTGATGCTGGTCATTTCTCCACGTATGAACACAGACTTGTCTCTCTGCAGGGACGTCAGGCTTTCCAGACTTCCCCAGACTTGAGTCAGCCTCAACTGAAAGCATGAGTCTATCCTATCGGGATGACAAAGAACCACCCCTCCCTCCATCTGCTCTCCTATATGTGCTCTACAGACTCGTTCACCCAGCCTCCCGCACTTGCCTGAAATCCACGGGACTAAGTCTCTGCTGTCACACAGCAGGCGGTGGAGAACCAAGCGCAGTTTGTCCAGCTGGGACTGGGCTTCACAGCGGGCACTGTTAGCCTGCTGACACTCTGCAGCCAATGCCTTTGCTCTGTTCTCTGTGCTACAAAGCCTCAAACGCAGTTCACGCATCTCAGCCTCCAGTATGTGCAAAGAGTCCCTCAAGCCCCGCTCGCCTGCTTGGCACTCCTCCAGATCCTGTAGCAGCTGCTTCTCTCGAGTTGCCAGGCCAGCCTCCTTCTCCAGCACGACCTCCTGCAGTGACTGTATCTAGAACACAGATGCACAGAGCCTCAGGGACAGCGCTGCTACTGAGGCAACAGAGCGGGAAGTAGAGGAAGAAATGAAGGAGAAGTTACTTCAAGCAAAAAACACACTGGGAACACAAGGCACAAAGCCAAGGATTCAAACTGAGGAAAATAAGCTAGAAACTGGCATCTGGAGCTTAAGGGGGCAGAAGAAAGTTTCCCCATCCCCAAAGGAAAGCTTGAACTGTCAGGCTCTCACGCTTTCAGACCTCAGAAATGAAGCTCTGTGTGTGTGAGAGAGGGTGAGAAGTATTTCTCTTCTGTGAACGTAATGGAACTGCTGGGCCTGGTGAATAGCAGAAAGAAGCTGAGACACCTCATTGTGCTGGGCAAGGTTGTTTTCTTCCAGGGTTCTGAGGCTCAGTTCCTTCTCTTCCAGAGACAGAGTCAGCCTGAAAGAGAGAGCATGCAACTCATTACTACAAGGTATAACGTTAAATAAACTCTTAGGACTTCCACCACCAAGGGGAAAATGGCTTTGTCTGCTGAGGTTTGTCTAAACCACCAGGCTGCTTGTTCAGTGCTAAGCCAGGCTGGCAGTCACACCCAAGCGTGTGCCCACTCTGCTTGTTTCCACAGAAGAAAGGTGAATAACTGGCTAAACACCCTACCTTTCTTGAGATGGGAATGTGAATATAAACATAACAAAGTCTTGACACGAAGACATTAAGTAAGAGGAAAATTTTTGTTTTGACTAATGAGGCTCCAAGGCAGAGGTTTTGTCAGTAAGGAAGAGACGTTGTCTTCCCCTAGCTTGTATGTCCTGGTAGGAACAGCAGGAACTGACAGCAAGGTGATCTCTGGGGAGTTTCGTAAGACTTGCCAGCAGCCATATTACTTCCAGCTAAAGAAGCAGAGGCCGATACCAGAAGTGGTAATGGAGGCTTGGAGGAAATACTCAGATCCTTAGATAATATGCTGGATCCCTCATAGGGGAAGCAAGAATGCACCACCTTCTATTTCTCCTTTTCAATGAAGGTATGTGTTGAAGACTGGCAGGATTTCACCAGCTGAAGTAGTCTACCTACCCTTCCTCTTCTCTCTTGCATTCAGTCAGTAACACCCGGGAACTGCTGAGGCTGGCAGGGATCCTGCTTGAGCCTCTCCGGACACCTGTTGGGATTTCTGGAGCAACGAGGAAACCAGACGGCAATAAGAAGCATTCTTGTTTCTTGAGTGCCTCAGAGGGGAAGGAATCTGCTTAGTTCAAAATCATGGTTTTAAGATGGCTTCTGCCAACCAAAGGTATCAGCATGGAAGACGGATACAGATCCCAAATGTTTAAAATTTATTGGACCCAAGGCAGAGCTCATGGATCTATCTAGCTCATTCTACTGCAGCTCATCCTGCCTCCTTTGGTGTGTTTCAGGTTTGAAAATCCTGCAAGTGTCATTGAACAGTATTAATATGCTGACCTAACACAAGAACACCTCCTTTTAAGGAAAGGACTACTCTCTGAAAGCCACTGTCTTCAGAAAAACTGTAACTGAAGGATTAAGAGAAAAGAAAATGAAACACAACATCAAGAGAATGAAATGTATCCGCATGGATAGTTCCGATCTCTGCTTTTTAGGAAATGCTGCCAGAGCCACTCATATCTGATCTGAAAAAGGGAAGCCATGAAACAGAATGGAGAGTCTCACAGGCTTTCATTTACCTGGCTTTTTCACTCTCCAGGACCTTCAACGAAGCCTGACATTCTGTGTTGTGATGCTCCACTTCTTCCCATCGACTCTTTTCCTCCTCCAAGGACTGCAGACACACTTGAAGCTCCTTGTTCTGATGTTCTACCTCCTCCCATTGAGTCGTCTTCTCTTCCAGGACCTTCTGCAGGTGCACAACCTCCAGCATCTTCTGCCTTGACAGTTCTTGTGCCTCACTCAGATCTTGTTGAGCTTTGCGGCCAATCACTTGCTGGGACTCTTCAGAGGCTGCTAGCTGAGATGTCAACTCTTCCACCTCAAGTAAAACAAAACAAAGCAGTCAAAGACTACAGCTTGTCACTGTCAGCCATAGCATATACTGTGAGGAAAGGGAAAGAGCAACTTGAATTTTCACCGTGGGAGTAACAGATTCACAATGGATACAGCCGACTTGTTTAAAAATCTAAGTGGGTCCCCACGTTCATCTGAAACACCACCTTAAAAAACAAGGCTGGCACTAACAGGCCGGCAGAAATCCACTCTGGTGACTGCTGGCAAACAAGCCAAAGGATGAGCCCAACTGTCCAGGGCAGCAGCTGAGATTCAGCTGGCCACTAAGTCTCCTTCAGAGCAGCTGTGATGGAGTCCCACAGTAGGGTGGCAGTCAGAGGGACTACCCCATCAGCCTGCTCTGCAATGGAAAGGCAAGAAGGGCAGAGACCACGTGTCTGATGCCTGGAGTAGCTATTGCTCTTTCAGTCACCTGTTTTTGTAGGGCATCCCTCTGCTGATGAAGGATCTGCATCTCCTCTCTCATGGCGCTGATTTCTCCCTTGTGCCTCTTCTCCACTGCCTGGATCGCACTCTGAGCTTCCTGCAGCTCTGCTTGCAGCTTTCCTGTGATGTGCTGTCAAAACAATCGCAGAGCACGTTACTGGGACCTGCCATCGGGGTCAGCTTTTTCCTCTTTCCCTCTCAAAATCACACTCCTTCAGCCACTTCTTTCTGCTTTGCTACCCAGCTCTGCTGCCACTGTAACCCCCCCGTCCTGTTGCTGATCCCTGGAGCTTACCAGGCTCTGTGCTTTCAGGGCCTGCAGTAGTCCTCGCCTCCTCGGGCCCAGCACTGGTGTTTTCCCTCCTTGTTCCTGCCCCTCACTCTCTTACCTGCCTCTCCCAGCCTCTCCCAGCTTACGTCCAGTTGCCAACTGCCTCTCCTTTCAACCCACCCTACTCGTCAGACTGACCTGCCCCTTCTCTTGCTGCTCCTTCACCTCCCGCCTGAGCTGCTCCAGCTGCTGGTACGCTTCTCTTAGCTCTCCCTCCTTTTGCCGCAGCGCCTCTAATACAGCACTCTTCTCACGCTCCTTCTCCAGCAGGACCTGCACGAAACACAGACAAGACGGGCTGAAACTTCCCATACAAAATCTGTGTGGCAAGACTCAAAGACGGATGGGCTCACGCCTTCTCACAGCGCTGTGCTGCTGCTCTCCTCGCTCATCATCTGCCCCCTTGGAGACACAGCTTCCTAAGGCAGACTGGCACCATAAACACGGCCCATCCACCGTCCATCTGGGACCGAATCTCCAACAAACTCTCAGTCCTCTAACAGGAAAATGCCTGGCTTTTCTCCAGTGCCTCGCCTTGCTGGTGAGGGTATCCCTCGTCTTCTGCTGTGTCCTCATTGTCTTTCCGTAGCCCCTTTTGCACCTAGCTAGCAGCAGAGAAAATGCAAGGCTGCCAGAGGGCTGCAGCTAGCAGCTCCTTCAGAAAACCCGTGTGTTCTAAGTGGGGTTTGGTGACCATTACTTCCCTTTTAAGGGATTCGGTAGACTTGGGCAAAGTACTGACATTACAGGGACACACAGTCATCTCAGAGCGCTGCCCTGTCATTTCAATCCCTGTAGGCACAGTTGGGGTATCCGTAAATATCAAGAGACGACCGTTAAGAGAACTGTCAAGATACTCTGAGGTAAGGTTTTAAAAAAACAGAACACAAAAGCAGCGCAAAAATCTCAACTGAAAGGTGATGCTCCTGCCTGGCTTCCTAGGAGAGGTCTCACTCCTAGTCCCAGAGACAGCCCTGCTCGCCTTTCTCCTCACCAAATTCCACGCAGACAACACGGAGGGCATGCTCCACGCAGCCCGATCTCCAGCCATCTCCCACAGCTCTAGCCGTGCAAAAAACCACACAAGTTCCCTTTCACACTCTTTACCTCTTGCTTGGCATGGTCCACTCTGGTTCGTTCCTCTTCTAGTTGAGCTGCCATGGTAGCAACTTTCTGCTTCACATCAAACAGCGCCTTCGCGTGCTCCCCTTCTGTCTCTGCCTTCTCTTTTTGCCATTGCTCCAGCATCTCCTGCAGCTCTGAATGGTGCCCTTCCCGCTCCCTCGCCTGATGAGTGGGGGAAAAGACTTCAAGATGAAGTGCCAGCCAAGCTCCTCAAAACAACATGAAGCTTCATCGGTCCCACAACCCCCCACCTGAACAGTGCACGGTAGTGGCTTTGTGCCCTCCCTAAAGCACGTCCTATCAAGGAGCTTAAAAGGAGGGTCAGCAGCTGGGAGAGGAGGAGATGTTACCTCCCCCTCTCTGATGGCTGCCTGTTTCCTAGCACCTCCCTCCTCAGGATTTCTCTCTGTTCTGAGTCTCTCTTTTCAAAGCTCACCTCCCTTTCCAGCAATGAAAAGGGGCAGAGGGACTGCGGGGGCAGAGGGAGACCAGTACCCCGCTGCCCTAGCCACAAGACAGGCCACCATCTGAAGCCCCAGGACGAGGGGCCTGTCCATATGCTTCAATACCTCTGTCAGCCCCCAAAGGACAGAAAGAAAGGAACTCAGTTTCCGTGAATGAAGCACATCATTGTTTCCTACCAGGTCTTGCAGGAGCTTGTTCATCTCCACTTTGTGCTCAGATTCCTGAAGTCTGAGGGTATCCCTATGCTGCTGCTCTGTCCGCAAGAGCTGTCGCGCCGCGTCTTCCCGTTCCTGCTTCAGGAGAGACCTCTCTGCTTCCAGCTCCCATTGAAGGCACTTCACTTCCCCTGCAAACAGGACAAATGGCAACATTCAGTGCCCGCACAAACAACGCTTCTGACTTTACTGACCTGAAGCCATCTGAATTTCAGTGCAGGAGGGATCTCTCTCCAGCTCCTTCACTCCTCAGAAGCACTGCGGACAGAGAGCTGTTTTATACCATCCTCCCTAGGCAGGGACATCTCCACAAACACGAGCCTCTCACCTTGTATCACCTCCCTGGCCTGCGTGACTGTGTGCAGCTGCATTTCAAGATGGCTCCTGGCGATCTCCAGCTGAGATAAGCGCTGCTCAGCCTCAAACAGGCGGCATTCCAGGGTCTCCTTCACGGACCTGCAAATCGGCAACAGGGAGAGAAAGGAGTTTCTTGCTCCTGACACCCACAGGGAGTTACTCCGGGAAGAAGTGCTTCAAGATGCCTCCCCCTGCGTACGGAGAACGGCTTGCACGGAAACTGGTACACAGAAAGCCTATTTCTGCCATTCCTGCCACAGCAACGCAGGCCCCTCCGAGGCAGTGGCCAGGCTTTCCCTATCACCCCGCGTAACACACAAAGCCCAGCCGAACTGGAGCGCAACAGCCAAATCTGAAATCGCTGCTGTGGGATCTATGACACACGCGCAGCTGTGCCCACACAGCCCGTGCCAGCAAGCAAAAGCCCGGCCTCTGCTCACAGCCCTTCTCGGCATTTCCAAGGCGCTCTGCGGGGGACGCAATAAGAGTGATTCCCTGGCTGACTCCTGACTTCTTAATGCTGTTCATAGCGTGGCCATAGGCAGCCCAGTTTCCAGACTCCCTCTCTTCAAAAGGGACTAAAGAAATACATCAGCTGATACATCTCATGCTTGGAGCAGCACTTGTGAGAAATCAGAACAAGAAGTATCAGAAAGGAGAGACAGGCATCCTTCTGTTTATAACGTTGGAATTTCAAGAGAAAAACTTGCTCACTTTACTCAAGTGCTGCTAACTAAGTAGGTGGTAGCGCAAATGATTGGGCGCTCTGTCAAAGAGAAGTTGTAGTACTGCAGATGCAAATTGTTACACCAACAGACTTCAGCCCACTGCTGCGCGTGACACAGGATTCTGGAAGATGGAGCTGCAGTTACCTCCCTGACCTAACCCAGTGTCCTGTGTGCCAGGTTCCTCCAATACACAGCACTGCTTCACGAGTACAGGGATGCAAGCAGGACAACACCCTGAGTGGTACAACAATTATCCCCCCAGCAGTAGCATTTCACTACTTTGATGGACAATGGAGGATGTATCTGCAAGAAGGAGAACAAGCACATAGTTCTGATTACACAAGTCTCTGGCAGTCCAAAGTAAATATGCTCCATTTTAAGGGTCAACAGAAGCCAGTCTCTAAACAGAACAGAAAATAGAGTCCAAAACTGGGACAGCAAGAGGTTCTTGAGAACATCATCTGGCAAGAACAGTTGCTGATTTTTCATTATCTATTGCCAAAGGCTCTTCACAACTCATTTATTCCTTTTAAAAAGAAGAATTTATACCTTTAAAAGAAAAAAAAGCAGCTGAACATTTAAGAATAACAGCCCAATAACAGACCAAACAGAATTCAGCTGCATCAACTAAGAGAAGCCGGCGTGGAGAAGAAGCAGCAGCTCTCGAGAAACACACTGAGGCCAAATGGTGTTTATCAGCCTTGCTAACAACCTGCTCTGGAGCAATAAAGCGTAAAAGTCCAGAAGCACGACAATCAATCTCTAAAACATCATTGGTACAGCTCTGCCTGTTCAGGAGTCTTCTAAAAAACACCTAAGAGGAGGACAAACTTCTCAAGATTTTTTCCTTTTTTTTTTTTTTTTTGAAAAGCAGAACTTGTCACATTTGATCTTAGAAACCTGATACAGCAGAAGCACAGAATCTCGTTCCTTCCCTGTATAACTTCTCTGTGGGGTCTGTCTGCACACAGGATGCAAGAAATCCTCGCGGAATGATAACCATCTTTATCCTTCCAGACATTAAAGAGCGTCCTGCCCAGGGTCTCCTCCCTGCCTTTACCTGGCCTCTGCCAGCTGCTCTGAGAGGCCTTGTCTGTCCCGCGCCGTGGCTGCCAGTCGCACCTCTAGGGCAGCCTTCTCACGCACCAGCAGCTCCTTCTCTTCGCACACCTCGGCCAGTGCGTGCCCTTGGCGAGAGGACTCCTGGCGCAGCTGCTCCAGGCCACTGCTCGCCGACTCGAGCTGGCGCTGAACCTGAAAGCGGGACAAAACACAGTCAGAGTCCTTTCTCAGGAGCTCTCTGCAGACACAGCCACTGCCACCTCTGAGTCGGCTACGGGAGAAAGAGCTCCTGTGCTGTGGGATGGAGAAGCAGAGGACGACTCCGAGAACTGCAGAACAGCGCCGCGAGCCATCAACACATCTCCAAACAGGAGGAAACCAAGCCCTCTCACCTCCGGCGCTACCAAGTGTCTCCTTGGCAAAACCACTGCAGAACCCATCAGATGCGGCTTCACTGAGCCACGCAGCCAAACGCCCGCCCAGAAGCACCACGTTTTTGGTCTCACCTCAATCAGGTTCTCTTGGGCTTCTTCCTTCTCCTCGGCCAGGATCCTCAGCTCTACCCGCAGCCCCTCTTGTTGCTCCTTGGCTGTCTTCAGCAGCTGCTCCAGCTGCACTTTCTCTGCGCAGAGCTCTTCAGTTGTTCTTGTACACAAGCTCAGCTTCTCCTGGGCACAGATCTTTGCTCTCTCCATCTCCTCCACTTTATCCGACAGAGCTTCATTCTCTTGCTCCAGCTGCAAGCACAGAAGCACAGGGCACATCAAACACACTAAGACTCAGTATGAAGAAGGTTTGCCTCGGACAGAAAAGGGAACACCATTTCCATAGGCAGTCAGTCACGCTGTCGGAAGGCGCGAGCTCTGAGAAGAAGCAGCTGGAGATGAACATCTGGCAAGACCTTTGGCAACCCTGCTCACCTGCAGCACAACTTTGTTCAGCTGCACTTTATCCAGGGCCAGAGCTTCATTGATACTGCTCACGTTGGCAGTTGCAACACGCAGATCAGCGAGTTCAGCACTCAGCTTGTTCTGAGCCCCTGTCAACTCCGCCACTGACTGCTCGGCCTGAGGAGACAAAAGAACAACGTGACAACAGAGGCAGGAAAATCCCTGCCTTCGAGCAGACACTCCCCATCCCCTGCGTGTCTCTGACATACCCCCAGTTCAGCCCTCCCAATGAGCACGGGGGGAATAACTACCCCAAAGAGCCTGTGTGGTCTCATCACCGCTTTCCAAGAAGGAGAACATGTTCCCCCTCTCACACGGTGACTGTACCTTCTCCAGGGCTGTGCTAAGCTCATCTTTCTCTTGCTGCAGCAGATCCCTCTGAAGGTGCGATTCCTCCAGTGTCTCTCTCATGACTACGAACTCACTCTGTAATAAGGAATGTTTTTCTTCAAATGCTGCTAAGTCCTTCAGTCTGTGCAAAGGGGAAAGACAGACAAGCGTTGAATGCCAACACATTCTCATTTCCAAAACCAAGAGTACATCCTATGTCCCAGAGATGGCAGTTGGAACAATTTCCAACGGCTCTCTATTGACACCTAAAGAATGCGGGAATTTCCTGACTGGAGCTGCATCACTCTTTGTCATTGATGTAGGTGGAACATTTGTCATTGAGAAAGCACAAGCAGCTTCCAGAAATCACAGAATCTCTCAAAAAATTCAGGTACCCTCAACAGCTTCCTGCCTGCCTCTTCTCTCTCTCTCCCTCTACTTTTTGTTACATTGGATACAAGACTTTCCAAAATTCTTCTTGGGGCAAGACAGACTTTTAAAGTCCAGATTAATATTTCCACAATTACTCTTGCCTTCAGCAGTGAAACAATGAAAGAGCCTGCAGTCTATTTGGGGAGGAGAGGTATATGAATTTCCAAGCCAATAAGCATAGGATCACAGGATGATTCAGGCTGGTGGGGACTCCAGGAGGCCTATAGCCCAGTCTTCAGCTCAAAGCAGCCGCAGTCAGCTATATGATCAGTCCGGGCTGCTGAAGGCTCTATCCAGTTGGGTCTTCCCAATTTCCAGGTATGGAATCCGCACAACCTCTCTGAGCAATCTGTTTCGCTGCATGGTTGCCTTCATGGCTCAATTTTTTGTTCTCCTTAAATCCAGTCTGAACCTTTCTTGTTTCAGCTTACGCCTGCCATCAACTACTCTGGTCGGGCTTGGAATGATTTTTTTAAAGGGTGACAAAGAAAGTACAAGGAGGCAGCTGTGCTGTATGTCAGCGGGTAGCCAGCTGTACGTCAGTAGGTAGCCAGACCTGCCCACGTGCTCTCTTCACCCTTCTATCCTAGAAACGATGAGCATGTAAAATTCATTATTTGACAGTGGGCCTCCTAAAGTTCAGCAACGCCCACCCCTGCCCAGAGAAAGCTTTAATGCTCACAGCAGCTCCTGGTTATGACGCGCTCTCTCCATCGTCTGTTGCTGCTCCACTTTTTCCCCCTGGGCTGAATCTTCCTTCAGCTGCAGTTCAGTGTTAATTTGACGCAGACGCGAGGCTTCTTGCTCCGTCGCTTCAAGCTGTTGCCGTAGCTCTTCCCTGGTTTTCTCGAGGTTTGCACAGTCACTGCGGAGACAAGGCTCAGTTAGAAGAATGAAGAGGCCTGAAGAGTCACGGATCCCGTTTTCGTCATTCCAGGACAGAGTTGTGGGGAGCACGGTAAGGAAGAACTTGCTGTTCCCCTCACAAGGTAACTGAAGGGAGAAAGAGAAAAGCAGGCAGGCTTTTGCCTTCATTCAGTGAGAAGAAGTTGGTAGGAAAGGGAACCCAAGGGACAGAACTCAGAGATGCAGCACGTTAAGAAATGCAGCTCTTTTCACTCTCATCAGGGCCAGGCTCAAAAATGTCAAATGTCTGGCCATTGCTCCCACATCAAAGGGGCCAGGAGGGAAAGCTGTTAAGAATGAGGCATCTTGTATTCCAGCATCGCTCTGAATCTCCAAGACAGACTTAGGATTCACCAGAGGGAATGAAAAGCAGTGACAGGAGGATGCTAAAGTGCCAAACAGAAGCATACACATGGTAGGGCAGGCGGGTTCTTTGCCGATCACACCTCTGAACTCCCAGAACTGGAAGCAGATTGCCTCTAGAACGAAGAGAAGGAGAAAACACTCACCTTCTGAGTGCTTCTACCAGAGACTGGAGGTGCTGCTGGTGGCTGCTGGACATCTTGTGTTCCTCCTCCAGTTGCTCAAGCCTCTGCTGCAGCTTCCTGCACTTCTCTTCCTGCTGCCTGTGCTGGTGCTGCAGGAAATGGATAGAGTCCTGCCTGGCAGAAAGCTCTTCTTTTAGGGCCTGCAAGGAACGGGCAGGGAAAGAGCACAAACAAGCAATAAGAAGCAGGGAAGATGGATCCAGACAGCTGAGAGAAGAAGCAAGCAGAGAGACAGCTCACCTGAAGGCAAAAGCTGTGATGAGGAGGGGGGAGATCAAGGAGAGAAAAGCAGTAGAACACAGAGCTGGTGAGACTGGCAACACAATACAGTACCAAGAGTGGGATGTCTAGAAAGAAAGCGGCTAAGTAAATGGAAAGGTTTCTAAGTGAGGCATTAGCAGCCTGTGGCCAGTGGTGAAGACGAGCAGAAATTCTCACCTGTGTTGCTCTTTGCCTCCTTGCCAGTGCTTCCTGAACCAATACAAAGGTATGCTCTGCAGCAACGGAGCTCACACAAGAGAGGATGTTGCCAGACTCTGCATGCTGGGAACGGTCAGTGCAGATAATGCTGACCGTGCTGTCACTGTCCTCTAACACCACCTGAAAGCCCATCCCAAGCTGTTACTCTTTGCTCATTCTACTTGGTTTTCTTTATCTATTTCTCCTTTTTCCTCCCACTTCACCCTAGAGTCATTAGAAAGTCAATTCTCTCATTTCTTTAGTCAACAACGAATTCTGTCCCTGGGGCCACAGGGACATCCCCTCCAGGGATTTTTTCATACAGATACTACTATAAATAAGAAACAAACGTGAAGTGGCTGGAGGCTGCCTGAAAGCTCAGTTTCTTGAAGCTCTCAGGAATGATTTTGGTCTCCTTCAGCTTCTTAGAGCCACACACACGAGCACCACATCAACACTGGAAATAGCAAAGAAAGGAAACATTAACGCTGCCCAGGGAAGAAGGAAGCTGAGGAATACCGGAAAACAGCATTGAAAAAGCTAATGTTCATAATGACTCTGAACAGTAGCACCAGAGGATAAAAATGACTACATAAGGGGAAAGAACTGACACTGCGAGAGGCTGTGTAAAAGACCTGATGACTAAACTCCCCTCCACAGAGGGAAGTTTAGGAGGATGTTAAAGTTACCCCTCAACAGTCAGCCCTGCTGCAATTCTGGGAAGACGATAATGGTCAGTGAATGCAGAGTGAAGGAGCAGAGTTGGCAAGTCCATCGATTCAGTCGGTGACCTTTTATAAAAATCTGCAGCAGTGTCTCATCGCTCAAGGAGGGTGGGGGAAGCCTCCAAGAAACACTGGAATACAAATGTCAAGTAGCCAACTCAGGAAGCACAGTCCAAGAGAGACCTTAGCGGGACGGCGAAGGCAAAGGTGCTCACACTTGTAGCGACTCAGCTCAAGTGTCACAGGTCAGCGAACTCAGAAATTACAACAGGCTTTAAGTCAGAAAAGTGGTGTAAAACTTAAACAGCCAGTAACAGTTAACCTAAACAGTATACAACATCTGATCTTATTCTCTGGGCTAGTCTGTTGCCTCCTCAATACTTTTTAAATCATATTGATAGGGATGTGGTCCCAACTCTGTACTCACCTCCGTTATATCTTTTTATCAGCTTTTGGAGAAAATATTCTCTTCTTTGGTGCTTGTAATCAATGAAGCTTCATATTCTCTCTCTAACTGACTTGCTTCCGAGAACAGAATAGAAGGGGGTCAGCAGAGAAGTTACTCCCTCTGTAACTTCCCATACTCATAGCATTGTTATGCCGAAAGAGCCTCAGCCCTGGTGATACCAGTATACTCCTTCCATATCAATTCAATTTTCTTCTTTGCTAAAACAAAGAAGAGAAAGACCAACAGCTAGGTTTTATAGAAGCGTCAATTCCAAGGAACTTTGATCCCTAGAGACTTCAAGTCACATGCAAAATAGCATTAGTGCAACCATCCTGAGGAAGACACCTAGAGATTGCCTGCAGCTCCCCTGCCACTGCCTGCACCTGGACTGACTCCACATGTGCCAAACACACAAGGAGTATTTTGCAATGTGCCTGATGTTCCCGTACAGTTAGTATCTCTACCTACTATTTCTCTTGGGAAGCTACAACCTCTTTGTGCCAAGGCTGGAGAGCAAACACTGGGCTATCTCTCAGATAAAGATAAAACATACTAGAATCTCCACAGTGTCGTTAAGTGTTTTCATGGTCTTCTCCTTCTCCTCATTCTGCTTCTGAGACTGTACAAGCAAGGCTGAGAGCTCCATCACCCTGAGAAGAGAAGGTCCACATGGCCACTCCAAAAGCATTGCACACCATCACCTGTTAAAGAGCTAAGCAGCTCCCAGAAGCGTAGCAGAGAAAGTTCAACCCAGAAAATACAGCAAAGGCAGTGTTCATCTCTAGAGGTTAATATGCTTGATGTTGGAAACTGGCACTTCTTGCCCCAAAGGCCTTCTGCACTCCGTCTTGCAAGGAATTGTCAGGACAGAGGTGCTACAGTGCTTACAATGGTGCTGGGCAAAATTTCTCCCCGGCTCCTTTAGCACAGCCCTGAGGAGCAAAAGGGCTGTACAAGAGACAGAGCTCTCGTTAGGCTGCTCTCCATTTCTCACCAAGAATCGGTTCACAGCAAAAGCACTGTATATGCAGTCCTCTGTTCCAGGCTGCTCTTACCCACAAGAGCTTCTCTCAGTCACACGTTGTTTTCTGTTGAAGGCAACAGTTTGACTCGGGACAGAAACAAGGCTGTGCAGAATGGGGGTGTTTTAAATCAGAACACAGCCTGCCAAGGAATCCAAGAGGCAGCCACAGAAGGGAACGTTGGTAATAGCTAAGTTTAAAACACCTTTACCTGCCTTGAAGCTCCTTCTTCCTCCAGGTCCTCCTGGGTTTGTAAGAACATCGCTTCCTGAGTCTTCTGGTTTATTTCCTGTCCCACTTGCTGCTGTGCCTGATCCTTCATGACAGCTCTGCCCAGAGTGATGGACTCCCAGAGCTGTATGCCAGAGCTCAGGCGGGGAGCAGTTTACAATCACAGATCCAGAAAGCCTCATTTGCTCTGCCTTCAGCTCTGAACAAATCTCTGAAGAAGGAATAAAGAAAGGGCCAATGTTCACACCAACATCTTTATCTGCTGACTTGCATGTAATTCACCAGGAAAGATGACATCTTTGTTGGGGACGAAGCATTCCTCTGACACTCTGGCATCAGGATGCACCGTGGCAAGTGAGCAATGAGACTCCTGGAGAGCTGAGCAATGAGGCTGTTTTCTCCTCCGAGATGAGAAGAAACGTATGGCACAGCCAGGAGCTTCAAGGACCTCTAATTACCCTCATTAATTGTTGCTCCTGCTCAATCTTATGAACATACACCAGTTATCATCAATAGATGTGAGGAAGTTTGCCCAGGTCCCAGATTTTTATACCCAGGGCATCAGCCTTAAGCGACCTATTACCATCGACACTCGGACTGCTGAGAGGCTCATGACACTCTCTACACAATAAACATTTCAGGAAGGTATCCCTGCCTATGGTAGGGGGGTTGGAACTCGATGATCTTCAAGGTCCCTTCCAACCTAAACCATTCTATGATTCTATGAAGGGGCTGTAAGAATAAGCCTAAAATGTTGTACCAAAAAAAGCACCAAGAACACAAGACTTAAATCGTAGGTCAGGCATGCTCGACGCATTCAGGAAGGCTTCTCATCAAACAAGATAAACGGCTGACAGCAGCCCAGCGTTTGAAATTGCACGCTGACACCAGAAGCGGGCACCATTACGGCTACGCTGGTTTTGGTGGTAGTATAAGGCATCCGTGAGAACGGAACCTCAGAGAGCCCAAGAACAACAAAACAGTCATAAAAAAGAAGCTATTCGGACTCAGCCAAAGAAACCAGATAAACACAGTAACAGGGCAGAGGAACTGTTCTTTCTCTCAGCAATGTTGGTATAGAAGAAGCGCATACAAAATGACCAGAAGAAATGCAAGCTGGAAATGAGAAAGAAAAAATATATATGTAATCATGGCTGATTCTTTCATCAGGAGCAGAGGGAAAAGACACTGAGAGGGATTTAAGGCAGATTATTCCTCATTCTAGAAAGGGACTGCTCTACACGCTGCACGCACAGCTTTGGTGAGTCTCTTCCAATGTAGTCCAGATGTGCCCGTGCTGTGTTAATGCGCCCCAAACATCACCATCGCCAAAGTCATCTGTGCAGGGCCTCGGCGCTGCTGGGAGCCCGAGCCCCGTGGTTTTATCTGACAACCGGCACCAAACAAAAGCATTCTGAAAAGAGCCAGAACACGCTTCCTGGCATTGCTGCCGCCTGCCAGAGCAGAAATCATACTTCAGCCCCAACGAACCTAACAGCCAGGCTCAAAAAATGCAGGTGTAGAAGGGAAGCTACGTTTTTTCTGCAAGAGCTCTCGCCTCAACTTCTACTCACCGGTCCGTGGCAGTCTTCAATCTCCAGGAACGACGGCGGAAGGTTACCACTTGACGCCATAGGCCGAGTAGACGATTATGTTCATCCCTGAAGTGGTTGTCAGAAAGCTAAAGATGCAAAGACAAAAAGAAATGCCAGTTCAACTTTCGCTGCCACTGTGCAAGTCTTTCAGATGGCAGAGAGTACAACCACCATCGTGGGAGCTCCTTTCATAACTGTTCCAACAGGGGCATCGAGGACTGAGGAGGCACCACAGAAGCATCCTCAGATGCCACCTGACTTGAATAGAAGGGGACATCCACCCCTCCTCCTGCAGGAGCGGCTCTCAGCAAAGCAAGCTGATCCTGAATTCACCAGCTCACCTTGCAGAGGGGTCTCACGAGTCTCGCTGGAGGAAGACAAAGACAAGCCCCACCAAGACCACAATTGCTATTGGTGAGGGAGGCCTGTCTCGTTCTTCTGTGGGCTACTCGAATCTGGAAACACGCAGACCACTCTGGTCTCCGCTGCTCTAGGCAGAGACTTAACAACTCTCAGAAAGACCAGCGCTCCTGTGGGACTGCCCTACAGCGCCCACCAACAGCGAGCATTTGCCTTTGAGGACCGAGCAGCACACGGCGTGCAGCAGGTGGGCCTCTTCCATCACCACAGTTTGCTGACACTCCTCCATCCCACACCCCTGTCTTCTGCTCCTCAACACCAACACATCCTCAGCACAGCCCCAACGTTCTCACAGCACGTTCTCTAGGCCAGAAATAAAACGCATTCTCACGCCACGCTGGCATCGCTTCCGACATTCCCGCAGCCCAGCCTCACCTCTCGCTCCGTGCGCCATTCACTCTCCTTCGCTTCCAGCTCCTCCCGGGCCCTTATCCAATCTGCCGTCAGTTTGCCAATGTCTTCTTGGAGGGCTGAATTCACCTCGCTCGCTTTCTCGAGCTGCTCCCGCAGGAGAGCGTTCACTTCGGCCAGATTCTCGCACCTTGGAAAGGGAGCAACAGCAGTGAGGTCACTGAACAACCGCCATCCACCAGCAGCAGCCCCGGGATTTCCCAGCTCCTCCAGCACTGACTTTGGTCTCAAACCGAGCGGCAGGAAAAGCGCTTTCTAGCATGAACCCAGAACGCTCTCTGAGGGCAAACTCATCGGCTTCTCCTTGCTTTAAGCCTTCCAGTTCCATCTACAATGTTGTCTGCCCCTTCCTCTTCACCCTGACGAGGCCCACAGTGAACGGCTTGCCTCCCCTTCCTGCTGCCTCATCACCGGACACATCACCCGTCTCCAGCACTGTCCCACATCCCTCACCTACTGAGCCACGGAATAACTGAGGCTGGAAGGGGACCTTTGGAGGTCACCCGGAGCAGCCCCCCACTCAAAACAGAGCCACTCAGCACACAACACTCTTCCCACACCACGGCACAGGCTGTGGACAGATTTCTGCTCTCAAAACGGCCTGCCCAGCCGCGTCCCTTGGGGAGACGAGGGAGCACTGACAGGTTTTCCCTCGCTTCCGTGCGCATCCAGGATACCGAGTGTGAGGGAACGCTTCTTCCTCGTACCTTTGCTGCTCCTCTTCCCAACTGAAGCAGTGCTTTCTCCAGGCTGTGGTCCTCTGTGGCTTCCCACCTGCCTGGGAGGGAGCCCTGAAGAAGAAAGGAGATGTTTAGTCCAACGCTCGTCTTCCCTTCGCTCCCATCAGCATCCATCGCTTTCCCCTCCCTTCGGCGCCTATCTCAGGAGCTGGTGGCTTCTTCCAGGCATGACAACAGGGTCGCGACTGCGGAGAGGAAGGGAGGGGAAGGCTGCTGCTCCATGTTGAGCAGCTCTCCTCAGTCTCCCCCTGTTGCACTCGCACAGCTGGGGATCCTCACAGAGAATCGCACAGAACCGGCTGCGTACGTTGGACGCCACCATTCTTGCCTTCCAAACCCCATTCTGCCTCAGAGACAGCCACAGAATGGCACAGGCCGTACGGCCCTCTCCCGAGACCCAGGACCAAGCGTTCCCCAGCAATAACGCGCTCCTGCCCAGGACTAAGGCCCTTCTGCACGGGCGTCGCTGGCACTACCGCCTGCTCGAAGAACGGCCCGCTGGGCAGAACGCCGGCGGGCAAACCCAGAGCGCCTCTGCAAAGCCAGCGCTCGGCAGCGTCTCGCTGTCCTCTGCCACTGCTCGGGGAGCTTCTGTCTCTGCCCGCGCCCCCAACGCTCCGCGCCCCATCTTCAGCCCGCGCCCCGCACACTCACCCCTCCTGCTTCCAGCCGCTGCTCCAGCTCCCGACAGCGAGTCCGGTACCGCAGGAGCTGCATGGGGAGCCGGAATGAGGAGGAGCGAAGGCAGCCGGGCACCGCGCGGGCTCCTCCCGCCCCCGGCGCTTCCCCCAGCCCGCACAGCCCCCGCACAGCCCCCGCCGCGGCGCTGCCGATGCGGGCGACGCCGAGTCGCCCCGCTCCCGGGAAGCTTCGCCTCCCTGCAGGACGGCGGAGCCCCGGCGGGAGGCTCGGGGGTGCCCGCGGCAGGGCCGGGCGCCCAGCACGCCGGGCAGGGCCGGGCCGGGCCGGGCGGAGCGGGGCGGCTCCCGGGGCCTCCCTCCCCCGAGCTCCGGGCTCGGCGCCGTCCCGCCCGCGGCAGCGCCGGGCAGGGCCCGGGCAGGGCCCCGCCGGGGCCGCGCCTTCGCCCCCCGAGGTCTCCGCCGCCGAGTGCCCTCCGCGGGCCCCGCCAGCGCGGCGCGGCCGCGGCCCCGGCCCCGGCCCCGGCCCCGGGCAGCTCCCCCCGGGCGGGCGCCCCCCGCTCCTCACCTTCGCCTGTAGCTGCCGCACCAGCACCGCTTGCCGGTGCTGCGCCTCCTGCGAGCTCTGCAGCCGGCGCTGCAGGGACGCCTGGCCCAGCGCCTCCCCGGCCCCCGTCGCCATGACCCGCTCGGCAGCCGGTCCCGCCACCCGCCCGTCCCCGCCCCCGTCCCGCCCGCCGCCTGACGGGCCCCGCGCGGGCGGCGCTCAGCCGCGGGGCGGGAGAGGCGGGCCGGCTCGAGGTCGCGCTGCGGCGGCGCTGCCCTGCGGGCTGAGGGAGCTGCCGCGGGGGAGAGGCCGAGAGTCCGCCCCAGAGCGGGTGTCCGTGCCGCCATGAGCCGTGCCGGGGCGTTTGTGCTCGGCGTGCGGAGGAAGGCCCGAGGGGTGTGTGGGTGCCCGAGTTCCGCTGAAGGCGGAGGCGCCCCACGCCCGCCTGTGGGCCGCGGAGCGGGACGGGCGCCGACAGCCATCGCGGTGAGGAGGACAGAAGCGCTCCGGCTGCGGAAGGCCTCGCTAAGCCGAGAGCTCTCCCGGCTCGCCAGCCAAAGCCAGCCCGGTAAATAGGTCGCCACAACTGCCACAGCCCTCCGAGGGGTCTCTGTGGAAGGCATTGCCACCCGCAGGGAGCAGCCGGCGGGAAGTCCGGCAGCGTGGAAGTGGTGCGAGGCGGCGAGGCCGTTCCCCGCTCGTCACTGCTAAGCGTGACTTAGTTCCAGTTTGTATCTTATTTTTCCCTCTTGACGATTAAGACTGTCAAGATAATCGCCTCCAATGCAGTGGGAGCCTACATGTAATTGAGATGGATTCAGCGCCATGTGTTTTAACGTAGCTGAAGCATCATTAGAAATCTAGGCAAAACCAAAAATACTCAGAACTGAGGGGAGCGTCTTGTGAAGCAGCGGTTGCAAAAAAGGGTGTGGGGAGTGAGCTCCAAAAACCTGCTTTATACGAAGCAGCTGAAGGAGCTTTAGCTTATTGATCAGAAGATGAAGAGAGACGTTAATTTAAAGCTATAAATTCCTGTCAAATGGAACAAAGATAGAAAAGAAATCAAATTTCTGAAAGTGCAGCTAGACCAGTTCAACCTATAAATGCGATGCCCTTCCGTATACAGCACTGCTGCTGGCTGAGTGCGTCATTTTACACTGTCTCAACTTCTCATATCTGTCTGAATGAAAGTGCCGCTCTGTGAGAGCTCAGAGCCTCTTCCTGTGTCTGAGCGCCGTGTCGGACTCACACGGGAGACACAGTCTCCAACGGGACTCACTGTCGGAGTCCCAGCAAGCAGCTGGATGGCTCCAGCCGCCGCCGGCCTGCTGCGCCTGGGGCGTGGGCCGTGGTGGGGGCAGCTCTGAGCATGCCAAGGCTCCCCTGGCCTCGGATCTACAGTGGAAACAAAGAGTTCTCCAGCCTTGCTAGGATTTTGCTAGCCTCAGCTGGGCTGTCATCGTGCGGCTTCATTCCCAGTGGCCCGGCTTCATTCTTGGCTGCAGTGTTTCAGGTGAACTCCTTGCGTAAGGTCTCCTGAGATTCTTGTTCCGCATCTTCACTGTGTTGAGACTACTCAGGTCCCAAGACAACTGGCTTTCCATTGATTCCAAGTGACATCCAAAAACGCTGTTTCTTTTGTCACGCTGTGCCTGGCTTTCTGGACCTACCACGTATGCATCATTGCAGCTGACAGGTACTTTTTAGTACTAGTGTTCTTGAGACAGGACATGTAATAGATAGTACCCCTGTGCTTTTCTCCAGGCTTGCCCCAGCTGTAGCGCACTGCTGTTCAGAGGCGTAGGCAAGTCCCTTGATAACCAATGACACAATTCTTTCTTTGGTCTTCCAATTTTTTATTTATCATCACAACATTGTAGCACAGCCCTTTACAATTATGCCACAGTTTCTCATGTTAGTAGGAACTTCATTATCTTTGTTTTGCTCTGGCCCAAGGCAAGAGTAATTTTTACTTTATAGCATCTCTGAGTTTTCTGTAATTGTTCCCTTTCAAAAAGCACTGAGCTGTTAAGTTCCTTCCTAAAAATTATCTTTTCATACTTTTAAAAATCAGTCCCCAAAAAGCTACAGTGCATAGGTCTAAATTCTCACAGAAATAGAATGTTAATTAGTTTCAATAAGCAAAAGAAATGTGACAGCAAATGGCTTAATCACAGAATCTCCTAGATTGGAAAAGCCCTGTAAGATCATCTAGTCCAATCATTAACCCAACACTGACAGCCCACCACTAAACCATGTCCCTGAGCACTGTATCTACACAACCCTTAAATACCTCCAGGGATGGGGGCTCCACCACTGCTCTGGGGAACGCCTTCCAAATATATGGAGTTTACTCAACTAAATCCTGTACGTTCTTTCTGGAAATTAGTTCACCTGAGAAAGGACAATGAGATTCCTGATAGACCACCAGAATAAAGATTTCCACGTGCAGCTCAAATTGCAAGTTTGCAGCAGTGAATAAATTCTGACTCAACATCATGTATCCAACAGAGCCTCCTCGGAGCCATGTTGGGGTGACCAACTGTATACGGTATATTTTAGAGTGCCCCCAGGGAGCTCTGGGCTCTGTGGGCAAGCCCGGCATTTTCTGCTTGGCTCAGCCCCTGTCTTTATTCCTCAGCGTCCTTGGACAGACCAAGCAGGTGATCTGAGCTTTCCCTGAGAAGGACCCTGCTGCTGCCTGCTGCAACGCTGGGTAGGACCTCAGTCGGCTGGAGCTCAGCAGCAGTGCTGCATCCAAACGTCTACGGGTGGCAATATGATCACAAGGTGTGTGCTTCAGGGAGCACATCAGGTGTTAGTGTGTGCCTGTGCCCAAGCATTAAGGAATAGTATAGACAGAAGCGCGTACCCTGGAAGGGGCCTGGGCACTGTGCCTCCAGGATCTACCTCATTGTCACACGGAACATGCAAATACGTTGACCTGGGTAGGGCCTTTTTATCCTCAGTGAATGGCAACTTTTTCAACACTGTGAAATGTTCCTTTGGCTCCCCAGAGTGACCCCTTCCTCTAGCCCACTCTGGATGTCCAGGGGGACTCACTGAACTTGTTTGTGGGAGAAGGTGGCACAGCTCATGTAGACATAATCTTAGGATCTGGAGAACAGGAGGCAATGCGCTTCCAAGGAGCAGGGACCCGGGTAGTCCTTCCTTTTCAAATCCAAACACACTGTGTGAGAAGCTGCCTTTACAGAATGGGCCAAGAAGGACAAGTGGGCTGTATGAACCAATCCACTCGAGTGGTACACGGAAACTTGGCCAGTGGTGAGAAGTAACGGGCCTTGAACATTTCTTCCACTGTGTCCTACATATGATCTAAAGCCTGCACCAGAGTAAGGGTCTCCGTCTACATATTGAAGATACCAGTTGAGTTTGAGCTTAGCCAGCCGGACTAACTCCACAGTAGTGTAGGGCCATAATAGTCTCGTCTGTGGGTCTTATTGAAGGCCAGGGCTCCACTCTGGAGGCCATGGGGCTCAGTGCACTCTGTACAGCGACCATGCTCCCATGGTTCCAAGCACCTGGATGGAGAGTGCCTCAAGAGACCCTCTTTTAAAGAGAAAGAATAGTGTGCACAGCTTGCTTTGCTTGCTTTCGCTCTTTTTTTTTTCCTTTCTAGGC
The DNA here is from genome assembly GCA_017639485.1 of Pluvialis apricaria. Taxonomy (NCBI): domain Eukaryota; kingdom Metazoa; phylum Chordata; class Aves; order Charadriiformes; family Charadriidae; genus Pluvialis; species Pluvialis apricaria. The sequence continues at coordinate 1,649,518 of CM030021.1, read as the reverse complement.
TGTCCAGCCCACTAAAATGTATTCTTCTCAGAGACATAAATATTGTCTGAACATATGATTGATTGTGCTTTTAATCTGATTTACTAAGAGACAAGGCTCATGTCATCACATTGTCTTATCTCCTGCTCTTTCGTGTCCATCTCCTAAACTATTTGTGAATCTGTTTGCAAATCTCAGCCAAGTTTGATAGAGCAATAGAGCTCTTAAAGATATTAAATTCTTAGAAGTGTTGTGAAAACTGGAAAGTGGATAGTGGGAACTCAATGTTTAGCTGTTTTAGTGGCCTACTGGCAAGCTAATAAATACCCCCAAAGCACAGAACCAGCACGGCACAACACCTCCTGCCCAGCAGGAGGGTGGGCAATATGGGAAGGATAAAAGGACGGCATGGTTGGGAGGACCTTGGGGACAGCGTGGAGTGACTGCCAGGGAATGGTTTTGTCAGAAATAACTCAATGAAAAGCTGCTTTATTTTGATTTGGACTATCAAAACTACAACTGACATCAGAGGAAGGGCCATTAGGTCAAAATCAGGAGGGATCTACCTTATTTGTGACATCTGTGAAATCACTGAACATTTCTACCCTTCAGTTCCTCCATCAAAACAAGGTAAATCATTCAGCGCTCCTCATGTAGAAAGGGCTGCAGGTTGTTATTTATGAAAGTAGTTTGGTGTTTCTGATACTAGTCAGGGTGGGGAATGCTACAGCACGCACAAATCAAGCTAGAGACTGTTGTATCTTTTCCCTTCTTGCCTCAGAAATAAAAACAACGGAGGGAGGAAGGACTGGGCTTAGCGTCAGTGCAAGATGAGAGAAGGGTCCCATTAATCCCTGTTCAATCCAGCCCAGTGCCTCATTTCCCGAAGGCTCATTTAGAACAACAACAGTTCATTTTTTGCAGCTTATGAAAGACACACTTGCTTCACACTCTCTTTTGGACAGCTGAAAGCAGCAGGATAGCCTTGACACGTAAGTAATGCTGATTTCTAACTGCCAGCCTTCTGGTGGTCATGGGCTAGGCGGCTCTTGAAAATTTTGCGTCTAATTTTAAAACAACGGCTGGCGCTCAGCAGCCTCTGGAGGTAAGATTGGGGTTTCGGGGTGTCTCTGGCTCCCCGCTGGCCCCGGCTGGAGGAGGAGGTTGGCTGCCTGCAGGGTGCACTGCTGCCCTGCTCTGCGCCATCGCCCGCCCCGCAGGGCATCCCCACCACCAGAAGCTTCTTCTCCAACTGGGCTGACATGGATTTTTTTAAAGCACAGCAATAAATACGCCAAAATACACTGACTGCGGGGATGCCCGTGTTTTGTTTGTGAAAAGATAAACTTTTTGCCTTGCTAAGCGCCTGTGTTACCAGCTCAGCCCTTCAGTCACCGGAGGGCAAAGTGAAGCTGCTGTTACAGTTCTCTGGAAAAAGAGCTAAACGAATTATACTTCGCTGTTTTAATGTATGTTTCCAGTGGACTGTATGACAGGTCTCAGTTGTTGATCTTGCAGTTTGTCCCGTTTAAAGGTGAAGTTCATCGAAGGCTAAGGTAGAGGTCGTATTGCCACTTGAAAAGGCATCCTCTGGAGTTTTGAGCCTGTGGAGCTGTTTCACATGAGGCAGAGTATGACTCATGCTAATGAAAAGGGTAAAGAAGATTTTTTTAAAGAAATATATCGCAGTTAAATTAGTTTAGACAGCATGACATCAGAGAGTAATTAAATAGGTTTGTTGGAATTCCGTTTCCAATTCCTGAGTTCAGGTTTGTAAAAGATTTCTGAGCACCTGCAGGTCTCTGTGTGTGAAATATTTTCACTGGAAAGGATTCAAAACTTTAAAAAAACCTTTTAACACAGAGGCAGCATTACGCCATTCTTCCTTCTTGGAAAAAAAACCCCTTGGATTTAAACAGGACTCCTTCAAGTTTTCAGTCAGTTTTACAGAAGAAAACGAGGTGGTAAACTTTCTCTTTTCAAGAACAAGTTCTTTATAGCTGCTAACTGAAGTCAGGGGAGATTGTGTCTGAGTACATGAGCATTTCCACTATGGGACTGGATACAAGTATTGAACAACAAGATTTGAAATGTTTTAATCTCAAACGAAAATCATTTTTGCTGACTTTGGTTTTTAATTTCTTTCATGTTTTCTTCTGCCAAACTGGAGGAACCTTTTCTGATTTTTTCTTTAGTGGCATTCAGAGGAAGACCAGAGGATGAAAATCCTGCATTTTCTCACTTTACTGCTTTGGCATTTGACTTGGCTGTCTCTGGATCTAGTTCCTGGAGCGCTGAGTAATTCTGAAGCAGGCCAGAGTAATCCAGGATCTAAACTAGGTTTTTTAAAAGCAGAAGGAAAAGAAAGGAATCCCTCAGCACGGGCAGGTACACTGAGGACTGCAAGCCATGGATATAGTACTGCGACCTCAAAGACTAGGACTAAAAGCAGTGCTGTTCAGGCTGGAGCTCTGCTGGCCAAGAACGATGAATCAAAGAAGGTTCTCTCAAGAACAGCAGCCACGGAGGGCAAGGTAGGACATCTCCCCAGCAGACCTTCTGGAGTAAGGACAGTGACTCCAAAGGTTCAAAATCTTAGCAGCAAGGTGGCTTTGAAAAAAACTGGCACAAGCAGTACTGACACTGATTCTTTCAAAACCAAAAAGACTAAAGAGCCTGTAACCCAGAGGGAAACTAAGGAAACTTTCAGACATCCCCCTATAACGCCACATGAATACATGCTCTCTTTGTACAGGACTCTCTCAGATGCAGAAAGAAAAGGTGTTAATGGAAGCGTAAAACTGGAGGCTGGACTTGCCAATACAATAACCAGCTTTATAGACAAAGGACAAGGTAAGAAAGGAGCTCGTGTGTGTGTGTGTGTGTGGACAGAGATGTCTGAGTGTGTTTATACAAGTAGAGAGTATTAGAAAATAATCATACTTTGTTAAGGTCAAATAGCTCTTTTTAACATAAATGAAATCGTAGAGCTTTGCTGCAGATTTTGTCCTCCTGCCTTATATTGGAAAACTCATTTAGAGGCAGAACTAGATGGTTGTGTGGCAGCCAAACAAAACATTTAGAAAATATTTTAGATGCATATTGTTGAAAATCAATCAGTCTTTGCATGCTTAGGTGTTTAAAAACCTTTTAAATTTTTGTTGTATTTTCTTTCCCTAACTAGCTCCTGGAAACTGCTAACATTAGAATTTATTGTAAAGTATGTCTACAAACACGTGATATGCTAAGAACAGGGCTATTCCATGAAAAAACCCACAAGTTTCAGTCTCTAAGGGTCAGCCTGATTTGTTCAAGATACAATTGTGAGGAACTGCTCTGTAGACCCAGGAGTCCTTATAGCATAGGGTGGGTGTATCTGCACCAGTTGGAAGCTCACGCTTTCAGGTACACCAGCCTTTTATCCACAGAAGCCCACAGCTAAGCACAGACTAAAAAGAGTAAATAACTGCTGAGAGTACAGAACTTGCCGTTCAACATTCTGGTTCCAAACTTTTTGGAAATTTGGACTAGTGTCTGCTTTCACACAAGAAATAACAGGGCTCCCCAAGAATGGTGTTCACCTTACCGCTCTGGTTGGAGAGCCCCGTGTTGCTTCCAGTGACGTTAGTAAGCGTTTTGTCATGTAGTTAAGGAAGCAACACAGGCTACAGCTGATAAGGTAACGGTGATGGAAAGACTCAGCCAGGAGTGGATTTGTTTGCCATTTAATTATGAATAGCTTGGCTTCTGGGAGAGGATGATACGCTGCTCGCAAGTGCTGCATTCAGGTTCTCAGCTCGCCGCTGGAAGGCGTTGTTAATGTAACCTCGCTGAAACATTGGCTCAGCTATGTTCCTTGTTAGTGCTGCCCATGAGCTTAACCAAGCAAATGTAACGTCAGGTTAAAGGGAGGTATGTTTTTGTGCCCAATTTGAAAGACTTGTGAATCATGTGGAGTTAAGTTAATAAGGCAATTATCCTTGTGTCTGGCAGTTCCTGGGGGATGTTGCTTTTAAAGGACTAATTCACTATTGTATCATCTAAGAGTAAATTTGCTCATGTTTGGAGCCAGCATGAGGCCTGGGCACCACTGAAGCTCTGCCTCGGTAATTTAAGTAGGATGTAAGTGGTGAATAGGCCCTGTGAGTGCTCAGCCCTGAAAAAGGACTGTTTTTCAATTGGCTAATTGCTACTTTGAAGCTAGAAAATGCCTGCCGGTGAGAGAAACGAGATTTCTACCAGGCAGACTCTGAAACTCATTTCCCTGTTGAGTCACTGAGTTCTTCTGGTTCCCTGCGTGCAGCTGATCCCTTAGACAAAAATTGTTCTTTCTGTTTGGTGGGCTAATTAAGGAAACTTACAGCAAACTTCAGGAAAACTGTTAAGAACTGAATAACTGATATTGATCTGTGCTTGATATACATTTAAAAATGCGTGTGCTTTTTTCAGACGAGCGAGCGCCAACTATAAGAAAACAAAAATATATTTTTGACATCAGTGCATTAGAAAAAGATGGTTTGCTGGGAGCAGAGCTTCGAATATTGAGGAAAAAGCCTTCTGATACGTGGAAGTCTCATTCTTCTGGAAAAACTTCCCAAGTGAAATTATTTAGTTGCTCTACAAACAGACAAGCAGCAACACTCCTGGACTCTCGTACTGTCAGTATCACAGATACACCAAAGTGGGAAGTGTTTGACATCTGGAAACTTTTTAGGAACTTTAAAAACTTGGTTAACTTGTGTTTTGAACTGGAAACTTTTGACAGGGGGAGAGCTGTTGATCTCAGGAGCGTGGGATTTAATAGAACAGGAAGACAGGTCAATGAAAAGGCTCTCTTCTTGGTATTTGGGAGGACGAAAAAAAGAGACTTATTCTTCAATGAAATCAAAGCTAGATCCGGCCAAGATGACAAAACTGTTTATGAGTACTTATTCAATCAGAGGCGGAAGAGAAGAGCTCCTCTAGCAACACGGCAAGGGAAGAGGCCCACTAAGAATCTGAAGGCAAGGTGTAGCAGAAAAGCCCTCCATGTGAATTTTAAGGATATGGGCTGGGATGACTGGATAATAGCCCCTCTAGAGTACGAAGCGTATCACTGCGAAGGGCTTTGTGAATTCCCCCTTCGATCCCACCTGGAGCCCACCAATCACGCAGTTATCCAAACATTAATGAACTCAATGGACCCAGAATCGACACCCCCAACTTGCTGTGTCCCAACCAGGCTGAGTCCTATTAGCATTCTTTTCATTGACTCTGCAAACAACGTGGTCTACAAGCAGTATGAGGACATGGTGGTGGAGTCGTGTGGTTGTAGGTAGCAGAACAGTTGCTCACGTGAATATGTTATGAAAGGTAATATGACACATTGAACATAACCTCTCCTTAAACAAGGTTAACTAGTTTTCTTGCCTCTAGGGTAAGTATGTTTACAAGGATGTAGCAATAAATCCAGTGCTTCTACCTGTCTCTCCACCGTGGGCATATTTCAGTAGCGTTTGGATGCTGTCATGCAGCCTGATGTAAGGCCTTGTGTTGGTGACATGAGACTGGCTCTAACTGAAGTCCATGATAGTGAAGATTATACCTCCACACCTCTAGATCGCCTGCTTTTAGCCTCAAGGCAATGGGTAAAGATGGTGCCAGTGAGCTGTGGATATGACCTATTTGATCCTTTGAACAATGTTCTCGAGACTGAATTTATGTCCGAATCCCATGTGCTTTGTCCCTTAAGAAATGTAAGAAAAGAGCCCTGATGTCAAGAGGGAAGGTTGTGTTCTGGTGTGCTCCCATCTTGGTGTAAATAGTTACACTGTAATATGATTTCTTTCTGATTAGCTCTTGAAACTATGCATATATAAAAAAGGAGTCATTAAATATAATATGTTGATTTAGTTTTAAGTTTTACGTGGAGATAGGTGATGCAGGAGGTATTTCTTCCATGTATGTTTTCCTCCAAGCTACATATCTTTCTTAAGTACCCACCTTACCATTATTATGTAGCAAGATATATTACTCTGTATAAGGTCCAAGTTGTTCTCAAATGCTCATAGTAAAAGTGTTCAATTATGGCATAAGATGTAATAAATTATTGACACAGTGCTACATTGTGTCTAGCTGTCCAACTCTGCATAATTATAATGCTATTAAGAAATTGTTTTTAATGTTTTTGTACAATAAATACAAGTGAAAGGGACTTTTCAGTGCACCAGAATACCAATGGTATGCAAACCATGGCCATGTATTTTGCTTGCCTCTAACTCTGCTGCCACAGAGAGAAACTGGGGAAACATTGGAAGAAAGACCTGAACGTATGGCATGGTTTGACCTAGTGGGGAATGATGTATCATTTGCTGTATCTGGGGCAAAAATGAGTTATGCAGATGATCGCAAAAGAGCTCTGGTATCCTTTTATTCCACCCTCCAAGGGCCGTGTGTTTGCATATCCCCTTTACCTATTCTAGACATGGATTATAAATTTATTGTGGGATTACTCTGTGTGTGTTTCCACCTACAAAACTAGGTACCAGCTGTTCAACTGTATACGGATCAGAAAAACCACAAGAACCATCAGAAATTATTGAAGTATCTTATCAGTGGTGTAAAATATAAATGCTAAGGTTTGATATTGTTTCATCACAGTTTAAACCATGAAGTCACACAGTTTCCTGTGGACCTCAACTCTCCTCTGCACAGCATCACTGGTGTGGGTGGTGGCAGGGAGCTGAATATGGCCCCTGAGGTCCTCCTGGTCAGTACCCCGTTCTGGACGTGCTCTGGCTCACACTAACAGCGACCTGTCCTAACTTCACGGTCAATAGCCATGGAGAAACAGTGACAAAAAGCCCTGCCCTTCCCCCTGCGCTCCCTAGGCAGTTCAGCCTTTAACCAGCTTAAAAGACCTGGCTGAGCGGCCTGGCTGAACCTGCATGTGGTTCCCCTGACAGGTACCATAACCTACAGCATGGTGATGCAGAAAACACACTGCAGGGAGCTTTCATATGCGTGATCTCTTTGTCATGGCTTAGCACCGTGATTTCTGCCTGCGGGAACTGATACAGCTCAGTTCAGGCCGCGCAGTGACACAAACCGAGGTGGGTCAGAATGCCTTACTTGACAGGAGGGCGGATCACTAACTAGCAGGTTAACAGGCATGTAGAATGCTGAGCACCTGAAGCTATTTCATAACATTTGCATGAGAAATTCTGGCATCTTATGATCTATTTTGTGGGTCAGGGCTGTCCCCAGGGGTCCCCTGTCTCCCTTCTGGCCTCTCAGTGTCTGTGCTTCCCAGGTCCGGCTCTTTGGCATCCTGATGGAGTCCTATGCCGGGACCAACAGTTTCTGTCCCCTGCACTAACTGCTTAGCACCAGCCAGTCTCAGATGACTTTCAAAACAACAAGGAGTTTTTAGTTCTAAGCTTTACTACAAGCTTATTTAGATATGGTTTACCAGTAGGAGAGAAAACATTCTCCCGCCAAGTCCACAGCCAAGAGGGCATCTCAGACTTGTTTTGCCCATCCTGTTCAAGCAGTTCTTGCTCCTGGCTGTTTTCTGGGTGACTGGCCTGCAGCTTTTAAGGACCCTTTCTCTAGCACTGACCGGCCACAGCTACCTTCTGGAGAGGTTGGCTAGACGGCCATGAGAAAGGGTTGTCTCCTCTCTTCCTTGCGTGAAAGCGTGCTGCTCCCCATGCACATCCCCGTTTGCACGTTCCCAGTGAAATCTCTGTTCTCGCGTGTGACACACAGCTGTGCTGTGCCATTTAGCGACCACACAGGCACACTCCTCAACGGCTCAGGGTGATCAGTTTAAAGGAGCAAATATTGCCTATTTAAAATTCACTTGAAGCAAATCTAAGTTGTCTTAACAGACAAGTTAACTCCCAGGATTATAACTGCCTGCAAAGGGCAGTTTGCTTTGGTTCCAGCTGGATTCGTGAGATGCTGCAGCAGCTTCAGAGGAAGGCAGCGCTGGTGTTACACGCAATGCACGACAGCTCGGAAATCCAAGGAGGAGAATTGCTATTCGCTTCACACTGCAGAGCTGCTGATCAGCCCAAGGATCCTGGTGAGGCCGGTCGCGACAAAAAGTTTTAAAAACCTCATAGGTATCTCTCTGAGGTTCTTGTTTCCTGTCCTTGTGTGAATTTCTCAATACAGGAATAAAGCACGATAAAGATTCAGGGAAATGGTAATTAAATTGAGTATATACCGGCATCTAAATGGAAAAAAAATGCTAAGATTTTGCAATTACCCCAAAGCAAAGAGTATCATCTGAGGAAAAACTGAAAGAAATACTGACATACTAAAGTCTTAAAAAATACTCTTTGTTAATGGTTCAAAACCCGATATTCTGCAAGGTACTAGTTATACCTTGAAGGGAAAAGAAAAAATAACAACTAGTAGGTCTTTTATATCAGTTCAAACATATTTGAAACTACAGACACTAAAATGCTAGAATTATAATGGATTATTACCGCATCAAAATTGCCAGATATTGGGTTTGGCCAAAACAGAAGCAATTTCAGCCCAAGTATTCATGTGAGGAAGTAACATGACGTCCCCTTTGCTTAGTTGGTAGCTCAAGTGTGGTGACACCCAGAAGGGACGGTCCTGGCACTACTCAAGGTTGGTCCAGCTCAAAGTGCAGTTTACAATGGTGGGCATAGCAGACAGCAGGATTAGGGTAGTTTTGTCACGTTTAACTCTCAAATTGACTATCTTTGGTTTATCACACTGGGTATAAACCAGCGCTCCATGGCCACAATATCCTTTTGCCTTTCTGCTACTGAAATTGTTTGATAACTCTGAGAATTCCAGTTCAAAGCTATTTTATTCTGGAGTGGTCTACTGACTTTGACCATGGTGTAAATGTATACTGGCCTATAGGTGCTTTACTGGTGTATTGTTTGACCGTTGGGATCATCTGGCACAGACATCTGTCTCTGTAATTAATTACAAGATACTTACTGAACGGTTATGATCCCTTAAATCTACAGCGTGGAAGGGAGTGACCTCTTTCACTGCTCCTCTCAAAGCAGTTTCTGTTATTCTTAATTCACCTAAAATTTCAATAGCAACAAAAGATGCTGCCACAGTGAGCACTTATCCACTCTATTTCTCCTCACAGACCGTTGCAAATCTTGTCAAGACTCTACACGGAAATGTGCACTTTCAGTTATCCGGTGTGAGAACAGACACACGTATCGAAACGGCCCAAGACATGTAAGCGGTGGCCATGACAAACATTCCTTATCACTGATAAGCACAAAAGCACAACCCAGGTGGACTCGACTCAACCCTCATTCCTCTCGGAAAACAGAGGTTTAGGGGTAGGGCAGAATCTGGAGCTGACACCCAGCAAAGAAACTGGAAAGAAAGAGAGGACCTTGAAATGGCAGAAGTCTGGCACTGCTTTCTTTAGCCAGGTCATTATAGAACGTGCAAAGATAGACACCCTCAATGATTGTAACGGCGTTCTTCCCATGGGTGAACTGGTGTGAGCAACTGGATGGTAGAAACGCGCAGAAACCTGAGCTGTAAAGCGATACAGGTTAAAAGTTCAGCTTTCCACCTTTATGATGGCAGGTTTCACTCTCTCACTGAGAATGCCTCATTTGTATTTACTTTTTAGGGTCATTATCTGTCCCACGAGAGTCTTTGTGAAGGTCCAAATTTCAAATAAACAGTACACTATAAGACAGGTATGTGTGGATAATTTTTGTTGTATTTGGCTAAAATATGGGTACTAAGCTCAATAGGTAAACATAAAAGTATGCCATTTAAAACAATGCATTCCCATTAGTGTTTGAATATGTGCCTAAACTCCGTGTACACTTTTACATGGTTATGTCATTTCCTGTGTAAAATGTGCTTGTTTATACAGCAGCCATATGAAAGATGCAGTAACCCGCTATGTGGGCTATTTGAAGCTTTCTTTAAGAAACATAAAAACCCCTTGACCCTTGTATAATAAAAGGTGTTAAAAGATACTGCTTTTATAACATCTTAGCCAAGACTAATAAGAATGTACAAAGCAAACAATTTTTTTATTTTTTTTTTTACTCCATAGTCCTGGTCAATCACGTGTTACTTTATGAATTTACTGTTGCCGTTGGGTAGTAAAATGATATTTAGAAATAAAATTGCATGAGATTTCATTGCTTCTCGGCAAATTTAATAAACAAGGAAATCTTAACATTTTTTGAAAAACTCTAAATATGGTGCAGTAAATACACTTTGCTGAGGGCTCAGAATAGCCCATTTATTCTGTCATTCCGAGTTCACCGATGCCCCTATTTTGCTGGGTTGAGTTGTTTTGTTGTTTTTTTAAGAACTAGTTTCAACTTTCTGCAATGATTTGGCTCGCTGAAGTAATGCAAATGGATCCAGTTTTCCCTGATGTCATTTTGAAGGGTGCAGCTGTCAAGAAAAAATGACTCCGTTAATAATAATAGTAATTAATTGGCTGACCCGCTGCTAGGGGACAGAAAATGCTCTTTTCACTGCTTTTTCTCTAAGAATCTCTTTGCTATAATAGCTTGTGCCAGGCTCTGCCATCCAGGGATGCAGCCTGAGCAGACTCTGCCATTGTCCTGCCACAGAAATGCCATTAAAATGAGGGTATTGTTCCCGCACATTCAGTTACCGTCTGCCTGGTTTTTACAAGATACCATTTATCATGGCATAAAGTCAGAAATGAGCCTTTTATTGATAAAACCAGACACATTTCATTTTGCTGGTGCAAACAGCTTCAAAACATTAATCTTTCTCCAGAAATGTTGAAAGAGAAACACAACATGGGTCCTCCACGGGCTTAGAGAAGGGGCTGTATATCTTCATGGGAGCTCTCTTGTCTCCAAAGGTGCAATAAGACTCATAAACTTTAGATGGCAAAGAAATCATTAACTCACACGGTTAGTGATCAGATTACAGGAACCCAGCTCGAGAGGATAAAAGGCTAATGGTAGCGCGGGGAGCAGCCCGTGCCACAGGAGGAGGTGCTCTAAAGAAACGTTGGAGGGACCGTGGCTTGGGAGAAGGACTCGGGGAGCGGCGGCTCTGGGGGGAGGTAGACAGGCAGCCCCGCAGCAGTGGGGGACAGCGGGGGCTGAGGACAGGGGGAAGGATCAAATCATAAGATAGACCAAATGCAGGAGCAAGCGTAGAGTGAACGCACACCCAGATGGAACAGGAGATGGGTTGGGTGGCAGTGCTGCTGCATGGAATAGACGTGTCTACATGCCCACCAGGAAAAATAAACTTTTTCTGAGGGCTTGGTGTGAGTAATTCTTCTTTCTTTCCACTTGCCTGTCCTTCTCATGCTTGTGGCTTTCACGGCTTTACTCAGGCTCTGGCGCAGAAGTTGCTGAAGGCTTAGAGTGAGAGCAGGCTGCTCAAGCCCAGCAAAGGCGAATGGCTTCTGATGGTGGCACTGAGCAGCCAGAAACAGTGGCAGCTTTAGCAGAGTTCCTGACTGCGGCCACAAGTGCTGCTGTGGCAGGTCCAGAGCAACAGGCCTGAGAAACCTGAGTCTGGACGATGAGGCGCTTCCATTCATGAGATTTTCAGGTGGATCACGAACGTCACTGCTGGGCCACAGGCAGCCAAGCGATCTGTGTTCTCTAAGCCATGTGCAGCCTAAGGTTAAAAAGACCGATCGTGCAGCTCCGGACAGTTACTTCGAGTGCCTAACTTGGGCATTTTGGTGCTTTTTCACAACAATCCTTGGCTCCAGCAGGCTGACTCAGAACACTAAAAACAACCAGAGGGAAGAGCCAGGCGCTGGGAGAGCGTCTGTGCTGAGCGGGGAGCGCGTGGGCGACAGCAGGCACGGTGCCCCAAAGGAGTCCCCTCTCTGGGGACAGGTACCCACAGATTGGGTTCCTCTGTCCTTTTGGGATTCAGCCGCAGGCATGAGAGGGTCTTGCTCTCTAGGAAAAAAACAACAGTGGAGAGGCTCCTGTTAAACATAATAGTCTCTGGTTTTGTTGGTGGTTTTTTAACTTGCCCAGGGTGTGGGGGGCTTGGGCCCAGATCCTTCTCCCTGCTGCGCTTCTGCTCCACTGGAGGCCCCAGGAGGGGGAACTCTTCATGTCTCCCTCTGCACATTCCGACTGCTGCTTGGGAACGTTACATTCCTGCCTGCACCCTGATATAGGAAGCTGGAGAGCGTGCAAAGGAGGGCTGAGATAAACATCCACCCCAGCACCGCTTGCAGGGAGCGTGCCCTTTGGGGAACAGGGGATCTGACCGACATTTGATCGAAATCACAGAGTGGAAGGACTTGTACTGAACGCTTCCACATTCAACCGATTCCTTAGGCAAACAGCTGTATTACAGACAGCCTGGTGTTTTAGGTACATTGTGAGGACAGCTGCTGGATGAGTCCTACAGGCGAGAAATACCGAGTGCGAGGAGGGAGAGAGGAGACAAAGGACGAACTTGAGCGCCTGGCAGCAGCATGTCTGACAGTCAGGCTCTGGGCGTGCAGCCAAACAGCTAATCTAGCACATGAACGCGTTTGCAAGAAGGTGTCACCAACACCAGTGACGATACACGTCACAGTATTTTTACAGATCCCTGAGCTCCAGCCTGGTGCCCAGGCTCAGTCAAGGCTGAGAGGTTTGAACATCTAGTGCCTACAGCCCATGCATCTTCACTTCATCGCATCACAGAATCCCAGACTGGTGGGGGTTGGAAGGGCCCTCTGGAGCTCCCCCAGTCCAACCCCCTGCCAGAGCAGTGTCACCTCCAGCAGTGGCACAGGACGGCGTCCAGGCGGGTTTGGGATGGCTCCCGAGTGGGAGACTCCCCCACCTCTCTGGGCAGCTGTGCCACTGCTCTGCCACCCGCACAGGGAAGAAGTCCCTCCTCATGTTAAGATGGAACTTCCTATGCTCATGTTTGTGCCCGCTCCCTCTTGTCCTGTCCCTGGGCACCACTGAAAACAGACTGTTCCCATCCCCCTGGCACCCTCCCTTTGAGTATTTATGAGCATTGATAAGATCCCCCTCAGTCTTCTTTTCTCCAGACTAAAGCGCAAAGTCCCTCAGCCTTTCCTCATCAGAAAGATGTTCCAATCCCCTCATCATCTCTGTAGCCCTTTGCTGGACCCTCTCCAGCAGTTCCCTGTCCTTCCTGACCCGGGCAGCCCAGAACTGCACACAGTACTCCAGCTGCGGCCTCCCCAGGGCAGAGCAGAGGGGGAGGATGACCTCCCTCGCCCTGCTGGCCACACTCTGCTGGGTGTACCCCAGGGTGCCATTGGCCTTCTCGGCCACCAGGGCATTCCATACTGGAATTTAAACCCACTTGGTGTGGGTCGGTAATGGAAGATGAATCTCTGATGTATGCAGAAATATTAAAGACAAGTTTATCCATGGCTCCATTTTTTTTTTCCTATGGAATAGTGTTGTGTGAATAACATATGATCAATAAGTTCCAGAAAATGTAAGCTGGAATCTTTCTGAGGCATAAAAACTTTAAAACCAGGTTGATTTCTTTGGAGTTCTAAGAAAAATGACCTGCTATTTATCTCAAAATATAAACACAGTGAAGCTATCTGTCTCCTAAAACATTATAACATTTTTGGTAAGAGAAAAAGCCATAAGAATTAATTAACTTCTTGCAACAGTAATGAAATATTCCCCACGCCAGTAAGATAAGAAAGTGATGAGGAGCATGTGTGGCGTTGTCAGAGTTTTAAAACATTTAACCTGCACCAATAAGCCTACCAAATTTTAATAAATCTTGGAATTCTGGGGAAATTCCAGAGGTTTGGGAGACTCAGGAGAAAAGGAATTTAATTCAGTACTATAAAGGGTCACTGTGCTGACCTGGCAATTATAAGCAAATTATGGGACAGTTGATACTGACCGAATCTTATAATGCGATTGAAGGATGGTAGTTTAATTCACAGGCAATAAGGGCAGGAAGAACAATTAAGACCATTTAGCCTGATGAGCTGTGCTTACCCTAGGTAAAAAATTTTACCTCTGAGTCCCTGAAATGGCAGCTCAGTTTTTACAGGCATCAAGGCAGCAAACGCAACTTCAGGAATGACTGGGAGAGAGAGAACAAATGAGAAAACAATATGCAGGCACTCCCGGGATTTACACGACTCGTGAACACTTTGTGATACCATAGAGCTGGAGGAGGGCAAGAAGAACAACTGGAAGTATGAAACAGCTTCTGCGAGAGGAGTAATTTAGACAGACTGGGGCCCTTCAGTGAGAGGTGACTGGGGCAAGAAGGAAAAGTGATGAGGGCTAAGAATGTGAACGGGGAGCAAGTTTTCTCCCAAACAAGAACCACAATGCACCGAATGAAACCGGTTCAGGACAGGTTTGAAACAAGCAGAAAGATACTGATTCCTACAGCGTAGCCCAGCCGCAGAACCCCTGGCCACACCCTGGTTTGGATGCTAAAAGTCTACATATGTTTAAAAAAAAATAATTAAGTTCATGGAAGAAAAATCTGCTGCTGAACACGAGTCCGTGGGACTTTCTGAGCCACCGGTAGCTGGAAGCTGAGAAGCCGTGCCAGGAAAACCTCGCTGCACATTTGTCCTGTCCTTGTTTCCTTTTCGGGGATCTGCTGTTGCCTGTAGGAGATGGGCGAGATGGATCCGTGGTATGACTTGGCAAAACCCCTCGTACGTTCTGTATGAAGCCCAAAACTTGCAGTGAGCTAGTACAGTGGGACCTCCTGGCTTAATCCGTTGAGTAGGACTTAACAGGGCTTTGGCCACTGTCCTGTTAGACAGGCACGGCTTTCTGATGTGGTCTCTCTTTTCCCACCTTTTTTTTTTTTTTTAAAGGAAGGCTATTTTTAAAGTTCCTTGGAATTAAATGACACTACGTAATAGCTGGGTATTATGTGTTTGGAAAGAGAGATCCAGGATTGATTTAAAGACCGAAAGTTTTAAAAAGCTCACCACATTCAGCCCTAAGCTAATTCTGTGAATATTAGCACTTCATTTTTTAATAAGCAGCTATTTCTACTTACTGTCCAGTTTCCACTTTGAATCACTGAATTGGCTTCTTTGTCTGCTACATGAAAAAAACTTGCTCCCATGGGCATTGTTCTACCTTTGTAGACTGTGATGAATTTTTTTCTTTTATTTTCTGTGGAAGAGGTAGATCAATTTGGCTATACTTTTGCTGTGCACTCTCCTTACCACATTTTTTTCTTCTTCTTGTGTTTTTTTTTCTTTGGGCTCTCACTTCTCCAAATAGTTGTTGTAGTGTGAACACCAGAACTCATTTAATGTCGCAGTAACCGACTCATCAATGCCACTGAGACACAACTAACTCTGTACTTTTACTGGATTTGGACCTTCATTATAGTCCAGGGTTCAGCTTTTCCTCTCAGCTACGGCATCACACCAGGAGTTCAAACTCAGCCTTCTATTATGACCAACACCGCTTTTCCATAATCACTGCTTTCTAATGAAAAACTTTCCATTTTATAAGTTCTTGCCTCAGAGTTGAAAATCCTTGTTTACAGCTGAGTTCAAAAGCAGCTTAGTCCCACTAAAAAATTCCTGCTTGACAAGATTTATACAATTCCTGTTACTCATTATGAAGTAAAAGTTACTTTGCTTTTTAGGGTGAGGCATCGAGACAAGAAAAGACGCAACCTCAGGAGCCCTGTCAGTGCCAGTCTCGGGAGCCGAGACCTGTGTCCCGGGCTGGAGAGCTCGCCGCCTTCCCCTGCCTCCAGGAGGAGTGAGCTCCTCCAGAAGTAAGGGAAGAAAGACGCTGACAGCAATCTGGACTTCTTGAATGTTGCAGTGCTGGGCTTCAAGAGCTGGGCAGAGGACTGACAGACCCTCTGCTGCTCACACATATTCGCTAAAACCCTTTCTCTCAGGACATTCTGCAGACACCCCGAGGATGTGAAGATCAAGATGTGCTCTCTTTGGCACGGATTTAAAGGTTACTGGAAAGCTGCTCCAGAGCAGATGCCTGATTCATACGGATTTTGTTCTGCCGTCAGCCCCGAGAAGCACGTGCTTTCCGATCGCTGAAGGAGGTTTGCCCCTCGTGCTGCGCGTCCGTAGGGCACCTCTGTAACCTGCTGGTAACTGCTTATTCCTGGCCAGAGGGTACTGGAGCCCCGCTCGCCCTGCACAGTGCTGGCTGTCTTGAGGAGGATTTAATTCTGGGCATTGGGCTGTTTTTTTCCAGTGCTCCCCAGCGCAGGCAGTACGGAAGCCCAGCAGCAGCGCTCGCTTCCCTGGCCTGGCCGGCGTGGTGTGGGGCATCCCAGGCGAGGACTCCGGCACTGCTCCTGCTCCCCAGCCTCCAAGAAGCCGTGGGAGCGCCCTGCTGGACACAGCCCCTCTACATGAGTCTGGGCCTTGTGTTTTTGGGATACGGGCATCACATTGATGCTGCGTGAGCCATCCAGTTGTGCCGTCCTTCAAGGGTTCTTCAGAGCAGCAGGAGCCTCTCGCTACCACAGGAGAGGGCCACTGTTCTGCCCTCCTCACAGCGCGTGGCCAACCCCTGTGGCTCTCGTGGGGAGCCCCGTGAAGGGAGGGAAAAGGGACTGGCTGCTGGAAGGCGGTGGGGTGAGGGATGGTGGGGACATTTCTCAGTGAGAATTGCTCAGTCTTTGCGAGGAGGGACGGACAGCATGCCTCCGACAGATTATCCCGGATCGCCAAACCTTGCCCCATATTATATGGTTTTCATCACAAACATAAATGTAGTTGGTATAAAACAGAAGGTCAGGAAGGTTTAAGACATGGTATATGAGAAAACATTTTCCAGATTTCAGCTTCCTCCAAGGTAATATGCAAGTGTAATTAAAACAGAACCTGGAAATATAGAGTACAGTACCCTATTGAAAGTGTGTTGTATGAGCTGAACTCCCTTCATTGATAGTTTTCCAAAACACACAGCTGCAATAATCTTTATCCAGGAGAAGGGAATAAATTAAGTCTGAACACCTCTGCATATAGTACAGTACAGTGTATAGCCCTGCACCCCATATAACCTCTTAGCGGTAATGGAAAGCTGAAGGAGGCGCAAGTGGAAAACCTCTCCTACCAGCAAACACTTTCTTCTTCAGAAAGCATACAGATGGGAAGAAAAGCTCATGAAGCAGAGGCGGCTTAAGTACTGGGATGTCTTGTTTCTGAAGCGGTCTGCTCGAGTCGTTGAGACTCTGCGGTGGCAGGGTGCCAAAGCACACTCCGCGTTTGACAGGTGGGGAGGGAAACGTCCTGGGCTTGCCCCAGCAAACACCGAGTCCCGATGGCAAGCTAAAGGGAACAAACAGGAGTTTATCATATTTAACAGTAGCAGCAGCCACTAGGATATAGTAGCTCAGAAAAAGTAATCGGGTCTTATTTCTACTTCCCCTGAACAGTTCAGTCATGGAGCTCAGGTTTTGCTTACCAGGCTTCCCCAAACGCAGCGGGGTGCAGCACTGAGGAGCCTGTTCGGCTTCACGTCTGCTTTTCCTCCTGCAGCACTGGTGCGGGAGAGGGGTAACTCCCTCCCGGAGACCAGAGCAAGGATGACTTTGCATCCCTAGCCAAGGAATTCCAGATCAGGGAATTGATCTCCATACTTGCCAAACCTTTCAAGGTCCATAATGTATTTTAAGGATCATACTTTTATTGAAAAATTCTCTTATTTTTGTATTTTTAAATAGCATTTATCCTGGGAAACAGCAGTAGCAAATGTATGCACACTGACACCCCAAACAGAGTATTCAGTCTTATGGAGAGGACTAAGCCTCCTGAAGTTGCTAAAAATATAATTATCTTCCATTAAAAGTACTTTTTCAGCATGTAATGTCATCCTAAGGGTGAACTTGGTCTCAAGTTGTCCAGATTTACTCTGTACGCAAAGGAGAAAAATTTTGCAAAAGCAAAGTATGACAAATTCGTTATAAACGACCAGTTCAACCTTAGAAGTGCCATTTTCCTTCAGCGCACAGCCAGAGCTGGAAATCCAGCAGAACATGGGTTTCCCCAGGCGGTCAGATGGCCCCTCACTGCATTTCTGGAACTCGAAATGCTGGTAAGAGCAGTGCAGGAGCATCAAAATTAGCTCTGGAAGAAGTCAATCCACATATACCAGTGCTCCAAGGGGCTGTTATCACCGATCTCCGCTTCAAGTCCTAAAAGGGTGCATTAGCCAGGATGGAGTGCCAGCCCTGCACTGGCTCCGTTGGTACATACAAGGCCCTTTCAGAACCTGGAGCACCGGGAAAGTATGCTGCAAAGACACTCAAATAGCTGCAGGGGCCAGCTGGCAGTCTTGCAGTGTTGGCACTGAACCAGAGTTAATAAGACCTGCTGGACCTGAACTGAGTTTTTTGCAATTGGGTTTCTCTTTATCATGATCTCCAGAGCGTCCTGGCATACCCATGCGGACTATTTTCCCCCCAGCCCTGCCTGTCCCAGGTAGACATGGAGAGATCCTGTTTCCCCACGGGATCATGAGATTTCCTTTTGACTTTTCTTCTACAGAAGCAAGAGCAGGTGGTTAAGAAGGAAAAGGAATATAATTTTAAATCTGCACTTTGACGGGAATTCTAGACTGAGCAGAGGAAAGATTGAAGTTGAAAGATCTGTACTTTTGCCCTAGTCTGAAGTATGTTTGTTTTCCAGAAGGAGGGAGCTCTCCCCAGCAAATGTTGGGCTAACAATTGCCTTATCGAGTTGATTTTGATTCTTCATGTGACTGAGAAAAATACGAGAAGTTGTTATGAGACTTTATATATTTAGAATATTTCAAAATGGTTGATTAACCTGGATTGTTACGTTTTAAAATATAAAAACACAGGCTTACATAAAAATGATCAGTCTGCTTTTCTGTGTGAAAACAGAAAAAGCATGTTCTATGATAACTTTTGAAATAAAATTATGTGCTGATAGGCAATTAGGAGGACAGGAACATCAAATGTTTTAAAATGCCTTTGTTAAAAAGTTATTTATCATTCCTTGTTAATTAAGTTAAAAAAGAAATAGAATTTAGTAGTGGTCACTGAACCAGCTTGGGAGAGGTTAAATTCGTATGTAATCTCAGGACCAAAATAGCCCAAGGACCTCTGTGCAGTGGATGGATAGTCTTTTGAACGTGGACAGAAATACACAGATTAAAAAAAAAAAACACACAGAGAATCTGTGTCCTGGTGAGTTACACACAGAGAGTCCGGCTGCAGAGTGGTCTGCATAGAACATCATCACTGCTGGAGGTGGGGAAATGTGGCAAGTGAAAAATACAAGAAGAGATGATAGAGGTACCTGTCTCTGAAGTCTGAAAAGGGGAAAATTCGGGAAAGATTTAACCTGGAGATTCCAGCTTGGCAGATCAGGCAGTTCTCACTGTGCTAAATTCTTGGGTGCAGCCCCTTTATCTTTTCAGTAGTGTATTGCTCACTCTGAAAGACATAAGCATTCCTCCAGGCAGAGAGAAGCAGTGGTCGCACAGGACCCGGATTGCTGGCTCACCATACTATGTCTCGTATTTTTGACGCTAGATTCTCCACATGCCCATTTGTGCTGCTTATTTCTGATGGCACTACAACAAAGCACTTAAAAAAACATCATCAAAACTGTTTCATTTTCTTTTGTTCTGAGGAAATATGTGTATATCCATTAACAGGGTGAAAAAAACAAGTTACATGATAAAAGTTATATACTAAGAAACTCGCAGAGCTGTGACATGAAGCCTTACCTCCAGAACAGCCAACCAAGAGTTCCTCCACATCTCTACAATGCTTCCTACAGCAAGCCTGAGGCTGATTTCTTAAATATTAGCCAAACTCCGCTCTTACCTAATACCTTTAGGAACTTGACATCAAAGGGAGCAGAATGGGGCTCACACTGAGAATCTTTACATTAAGTATGAGAAAACTTTCACAGTGAAAGGTTGGAATGAGCTTCAGACGGAAATTGGGAATTCCCTTACTGAAATCTTTAGATGCAGGACAGGGAAACGTGCACCAGAGAGGTCTAAGTACATTTACTATTGGAAGTGGAGGATGGGCTAGATGATCTTTTTAGCTACATACCTACAGGATTTGCAAATGTCTGTAATTAATTATGCCAACCAAGGAGTAATGTAACACCCCAGAATCAAAGTCTCAGTGTCTACCATAGACCAATTGAAGGCAAACATTTTAAGACTTGCAAGTCACCTAAGCA
Organism: Pluvialis apricaria; assembly: GCA_017639485.1. NCBI lineage: Eukaryota > Metazoa > Chordata > Aves > Charadriiformes > Charadriidae > Pluvialis > Pluvialis apricaria. Next base: position 1,629,366 of record CM030021.1, on the reverse strand, counting down.
TCATAGCCGGCCTGGAACATTTTGGCAACACTTCTTCATGTAAAAATGACAGTTTTTCAAAGTTTTGAGGGTAGATAAATACCTAGTTTTGACGAGGTGGCATTCTGAGACCAGCATGGAATTGCTGGGCAAAATAGACAGCCTTTGTCCCGCTCTCCCCATGGAGAACAGACAGTGACCTAGGCTGGCGTACTTCTGTGCAATACTATCAATCTCCAAGTTTTGCCCTGATTAAGATTAAGGGATTTTAATTTGAATTTTTCACACCATGGGTGGTCATTGCAATTATGCTAGATGCCTCTGCCTCTCTTCCAGTCTTTCTTGTGGCACTTTATATCACTAATTAGCAGTTAACTGAATCAGAAAGTCAGTTTCTATTCTGATGACTATTTCGTTATCAGGTGTCCCAGTCTCCCAGTTGATAATATTCAACCCGTCCATTGCAACTCTTCTTTCCTTACATACTCTGCCAATAGGCTGCCTGCAATTCAATGGGGCTGCGGGCCTGAAAAACAGTTAAACCAGTCAAAAGCCACCTAAGACTGGATCAAAAGACCAGTAAGAATAAGACAAAAATTCCTAAGCTGGCTTACACATGCTAAACCAAATCAAAATTGTTAATAAGAAACGTTAGGCACAACTTGGACCTGTCAGTTGTTTTGAAGGGCTTAGTTTTGTCAAAATCCTCTTGATTTTGGTGTAGTGTTTTAACACTGAAGAAATGCCTGTGTGATTTTAACCCCAGCCCCTCACTGCCAGCTCCCTCCTCCTTTTAGGCTAAAAAAATCACAGTCACTTGTTGTCTCCATTCCTGGTAATGAGGAGATTTGGACCCTTATCCTATCTTCACATATCTGGATAATAGGTGGATGTGGAACTTTCCTCCATGAGTTTTTGCAGGTCTGGATAAGCTTCACGCTCACCCTTTGTGTTCGGATACTTGCTGGATTGAGGCTTTAACTAATAGGCTAGAATTATATCGCCCTTCCTGTTCTGCACAGCAGTTGACTTGTCAAAATAAAGCCTTGCCAGCCGCCACAACACCCTTAACTGCTACCCACAACACCCAGCATGCTCTAGAAAATCTTATGCTCTGCAAGGCCAAAGTTAAAGACGAATGCTAGTGCATAGTGCACATAGTGCCAGGGGAAGGACCTCTCCCATAGCAATTAGTAATTTTATCTGCTTAGCTGTATTGTCAAACTGTATCCTTACTTCATCCACCAGCCCCATCTAACCACAATTGCAAGAGCAAAGGGAGGCCTCTCCCACCACCCTGACACACGTGGATCATCGCTGCACCCATTTGTACAGATGCAGCATCTAGGGCTGCGCAGCATGGCCCCAGTCACCCGAAGCCACCATTCCTGCTGTCATCAGGCTTTTCCTCCACCATCCCTGTCCTAAAGAGAGGACTTTGTGGGTAGATCGTAGAGTCATCTCTCCATCCGGCCTTCGCTTGCTTTCTGCACCCTGCTTCTCTGCCTTTACCACCCAGCAGATATCCCATATCCCTTCTCGGTCACACTTAAAAAACAGCAAACATCACTTATTTGGTGGATTCTGCAATTCCTCACTCCCTCCCTTCTATGTCCCTGCCCTCCCCTAAACTCCGAGTCTGTGCTCATTGCTGTCTCCATGCACTGGTGCCCAGTTAGTATCCTCTCTCATTCTCCATGCACACGTTCATCCAGCCCCACCACTGCTGTTCTCCAGCATGTTCTAGCACATTCAGGGAAGGAAGTTTCTTGTCCCTCTTTGTTTTCCATTTCTTCTTCACTTAAACTCCTCTAGACTACTTTCAGCCCATGATTTGTGGCCCCTTATCTCCTCCCTCTAACAGCCACCCCCTCCAGTCACTTGGAATGGTAAACTCAAAGCCAGCTGCCAGGCCTGCAAGTAAGACAGAAGATGGGATTGAGGCCAAAACAGAATGCTCATTAAATATAGTTTTATTAATAAATTAATTATTATACTAAATAATGTGACACTTATTTTGTAATTCATTATTGTCCTGGTTTGAGCGACACAGGACTCATTTCTCTTCTAGCACTTGGGAAGACTGCATTTTTAGAGGACTCTAGTGTCTGAATTTGTGAAAGTATTTACTTTCGAGCCAGCTATGGTGTGTGGGTTTCAATGTGTCAGTGTTTTCGAGCTCGCCAGGTGCAGGGATGAGGAGGAGTGAGACTCGGGCACTTGACCCAAGCTGGCCCACAGGATGATTTCCTACCATCAATGTCACATTCACTATAAATTAGGAAGTTTGCTGCAAAGTTCTCTCTCTCCCTTGATGGCTGCCATCCTGAGAACTTTGTGCCCCGGTGCCGGAGCCCTGAGCCCTTCCCTTCCTCCTGAAGCCACAGCGCTCGCAGTGTCCCACATTTGCTGTCCGCTGCTGGGGGTGCAGAGCTTCCTACGGATAGAATTGGCTGAGTATAATCTTTGCATATTGTGTATTGGTACCGGGATCACTATTGGTTCTTTAGTGCTATTAATGTTAATTATCTAATCTTACTCTATTAAATCTGTTTATACTTCAACTCCCAGGTTTCCTTGTTTTTTCCTGATTCCCTTTACCGGGTGGGGAGGGGTCATTGGGTGATAGAATGATTGTCTAAATGACAATAAATTGTTATGGGTCTCTCAAACCATAACAATTATATAAATTAAATATCATCATATCTTCTTTCCTGTTCAGTCACCTGGTTGCCAACACACCTAAGGCCGTCGTTAATGTTCACTCGCATGTTTTAGGACATTTGCGAAAGCAAGTTTCTCTGCCATTGTCAATGGCCTCAGACAAAAGACCACCAGCAGTTAGATAGGAACTTTGCTGCCTTGTCTCTGGGACTTCTTGTTGTTGCTGGTTAAAATGCTCTCCCAGGAGCAGTTCCACATGGAAGGTTCATGAGTGAGGTAAGACTCATGCAATCATGGAGCTGCCCACTGAGCAGAGCTGAACAGTAGGAACTTGAGGACAGCAAGGAGTGTGTACATAAAGGGGAGTAAATTGCCAGTGCTCTGACTGAGGAAATCCCCTTAGAGCTGAAACTGAAATGCAGATCCACCTCCAACTCTTCTGTCTCCGTGTCCCCTTTGGAGGCAGTCTGATGTGCTGTTCTGTGTGTATGAGGGAGCTGTGTTCAGCTAGACTGACATGAAAAGGGCTTAGTGCTACACGGAGACTGACATAACAGTGATAACCAGAGGAATCTCAGGTAAGATAGTAATTTTCTCCAACAGAAACGTGTCAAAATCCTCCTGCACATCATTAGGTAAGACTAACACAAACCCAGGTGAGTGTCAGGAAGGGGCATACTCAGTATATTTATCAGACACGCAGCTCTGAGTTAGAAAGCATCCACTGTGGTGGAGAGACTACTGCACACTGCTGTGAGACTCCGCAGCAACTGACAGGCGGCTTTCCTCTGTACAACTATACGCTGCAGGGGTTCTTGAACTTCATCACTTTTAATGACTCTTAACTCATTAATAGCAAAGGGGAGGCTTCAGAAAAGGTGTAATCATTCTCCTCCATCGCCTTCTCACAAAAAATTTGCTGTTATGAATGGTATTTAACATTGCTTTGAGTCTAATGCACGCAGGACAGCTAAGCAAATGGAACGAAGCAGAGCTAGCTTTAACCTTCCTCCCTAGAATTAGCCGCAGGCACAAGAATGAAATGAAACATAGCATAGCCCTGACCGAGATCTACAGTTCAGTGCGTTGCTCAACATCCAGCCCCACGTCAGAACAAACTAAACACGTTGTCAGATGCAGTTAAACCTATTTCAGCAGATAGCTGTGGTGAGTCAGAACATCTTGGAAAAGACCGACGGCAGGCACAGGGATCTGGGATGCCTGTGGAAGGGAAGTCCAAGCAGGTGATTCCATTGGCCCCCTGAGGCCTGACATTTAAGAACATATGAAAGATTTCTAAGGACTACTGTGGAGTTTCAGGGCCATTAAAGCAGCTGCTACTGCTCTCTTGAGAAGCTGACATCCCAGTAAATATGCTGGGAAAGAGAGGAGTAGAATATTATAGTTCCCCAAGCCCTTTAAGCCAGCACTGCTGCTGAAAAGAGCAGCCTCACTTTCTTCCCCAGCTGCTCTTGCTCACATCTGCACCAGCCTCCGGTGTACGAGGGCTAACATTTGCGAGGTGATGTGGATGTGATCCAGATTAAGACTAACCTGGCAAAACAAGCCAGCTCATTTCATCCCCTTGGGCTGCTACTCAGGTTCACTCTGCGGCCTCATGAAAGCTGGTGCCAGCAGAAGCAGGGAGTAGAGAATACACACCAGGGACAGGTGGGATCGCTCCTGGCAGCGAGGTGCTGGCTCCAGGGCCTGTGGCGACACTGGCATGAGGGGCTCTGCCATGTTCTCCTGGTACTACCACCGCGAAGTCCCTGTGCTGGCACCTGTGCGGCACAGATCGCATCTCCTGCTTGGGGCAGCCAGAACGGTCAGATCAACCTCAGCCAGAGGAAACTATCGCTGCTGTCACGCTGCTCTCTCTGCTGCCAGACAGCACAGTGAAAACAGAGCCCCCCCCCGCATGGGCCGGGCCTTCCAGAGGAGAGGCCCGACAACGACGGGCAGGCACAGATTCGCCACCTTTCCCCCTTCCGACCCGAACCCCAACGCAGGCCCCCTCCTTCCTACGCCTCCCGCCTCACGACACCGCTTCCCCCCGGCGGCAGGGCCCGCCGGCCGCGCTCCCCTCCCCGGCCCGCTCGGTGCCATAGCCGCCGCCAACCCGCGACGGCGACGCCGCCCGCCCCCTCCCGGCCCTCTCAGGGCGGGCGGCGCATGCGCGGGCGGCGGGGCGGAAGGGGCGGTGCCGGGCTGCCCGCCCCGCCGGAAGCGGCGCCGCGGACCCATGGCGGCGCTGGTGCGGGCCGTGGTGAGTGGCGGCGGCAGCGGCAGCCGGGGTCGCCTTCTCTGCCCAGGGAACGAGCGGCGTGTGCGCGGCCGAGCGCGTCCCCGCGGGGTTGTCCCGGCGTCACCCCTGTGGTGGCTGGGCTGCCTCGCACGGTCCCGCCGGTGCCCGCGGGTCCTCTGCGGCCTGGCCTTTCCCCGGCCGTCCGCGCCTGAGGCTGTTCGGCGGTGTGCTTGAACCGCGGAGGTGTCTGCAGGGGGGCGCGGCACCCCCCGGCTGTTCCCGCCTCCCCTCGGCCCCCTCCCCCGGCAGTGGTCTCTGGTGAAGGAATGGGTCGAGCTTGTCCTTCAGAGTTTGTGTTTGCATAAGACTTTTGAAGGCTTTAGTTCTCCTGATTGGGGCTTGAGAAATTTTTATTTTATTTTTTTTTTCAGTCTGGTGCTTCTGTTGTTGCTCTGGGTGCAGTGTGTGTGCGCCCTGTGGGGTGGGGACTGCCGTTCTTAGAGATTCCCATTTCACTTTAGAGGTGTTTGATAGCAAGGACAGTACAAAGTTTCCCATTTCTGTGTTAACTGGAAGAGATTGGGTTCCTACGAAGGAGTGACAGTGGATTACTAATCATGCAACTCTTTCTTTGTCATGCATTTGTGTACTTTTTTTTCTTTCTGTTAGCCTTTAAAGTCTTTGCAGCAGAGTACCACTTTTTAGCATGTGGTCTAGAAAAGGGAAGTTTGTGTCTGGGTCTGATATTCTGTCACAACACAAATACAGGGCTGGCCAGCGCTGCTAGGTGGAGACGGGTTCCTCAAGATGAAAGGCCTTTAGTCAGAGGGCAATACCCACTTACGAAATTAATCCATTAAGTGCTTGGAACTGATGTCTCAGGGTGTGGTTTTCACAAGCGCGATGAGCCCTGTCCTTTCACCTCTCAAGCTGAAAGCAACTGAGAGCAAACCTGCATGAGAGCAACTGAAACTCAGTGAGCTGGAGTTCCTGCTTCCTCCTTCTGTTCCTATTCTTTCTCTTTGTTCATGTCTTTGCACTGTTGCCTACCATTGCCGCCTCCAGCATTTTTCTTGGCCCCTATGCTCCAAATGCTGGAGCAGCAGAACCAGGGCAACATAAAAATACTTTCCTGCAGTTTTAATGTGTTAAAAAGGCAATCACTAGCTAAAAGGGAGGGGGAAGCCAGGCAGGAGGGGAGCAGGGAGAGTGGTAGAGGAGTGAGTCACCAGATGGGTTCAGCTCTTTGCGGAGCTGTACCCCAGGGTGCAGTTTGCAATGAAACCTGCTTGCACAAGGTAAAGGACTTGTCTCTTGGGCTTACCTGTGCCTGGGCAACTCCCTGCTCTCCCAGCTGCTTCTGACATTCACGTGGCAAAGTAAACTGATTCAACTTTTCAGCCTGTACAGGGAAATCTCTCTTTGGAAGGGAGGAGATGTAGTTGTTTGCCATTTTTGTGATCTGAAGTGCTTTACTTTGTAATCATAGAAGCACCTGAGCTGTAGTAGGTGGTGGGAGTACACAATTGGGAAGCAGGGAACTTCTTACAGCAGCAGTGTGCTTCAGCTCAGGCTTGGTGATCCTTGGCATTTCCCAGCATCTGCTTTTGCATTAGAATTTAATAGTTGCATAATTGTATGAAAATAAGTCTTCAAACTTTGTGTCTCTTCTTCGTGCTGGAAATAAGACGGGAAATTATTTGTTTTCTTCTGTCTTCAAGCCTTCTCAGGAGCTCACAGCATATGATACAGTCCTGATCATTGTACAAACATTTCAGCTCTACTAGTTAATACTGCCATTATGATAAATCTGTTCTTTACCTAAAAAGAGATCTTGATGAATAGTTTGTCTGCTACCTAAGGGTTTCCTAATGGTTGCCAGGAGGATTTAGAAGACCATAGTGATACTCTGTCATCTGTATCTTGACAAGGCAGCTAGCTGCCGGGGGTGCTTGTGCTGTCTGCAGACTATTCCTGAGTAATCCAGTCGGTTTATACTTGCTACGTTTTCTTTCAGCCAAATGGAGAAGTAAAAGTAGCACTTGAAAGGAAGGTTGTCCTGCAAATGGTAATGCTGTCATAGGGAAGATTCCTTAGCTTATTGTGTTCCCGCTCTGTTGCTTTCTGCTGTTGTCTTTATTACTTGATTGTTTATCACATCTCATCTTTTAAGTGTACTTATGTTTATTTTATGTTTTCATATGTTTCTGTCCAGTTTTGTTGTGGTAGTGCTTTTCAACAGCTCTAAACCCCAGTATATTCAAGCTCTAAGACATTGCAAGCTAGGCATGTTTTCCTTCTTATTACAAAGAAAAAGCCTCAAAAAATTCTGTCTTGGAATCTTGTAGTAATTATTTATAAAAAATGGTAAATTTTCTTTCTCACTTAAGTGTTACATTTTTTATGTCAGAACACTAGATTACCTGAAGAAGTACTTTGTGGTACTCAGCTGAAATACCTTTTTGGATAGAACTGTATCATTTTCATAATTTTACTTGCTGGGTAGTGATGTCATGGAGAAAGAAGAGAAACTAAGTAGTCTCACTATGGTCGAAGTGCGAAGTTGTAGTAGTAGTGAACGCCAGTCACATTTGTTATGGTAGTGCATCTCTCCCCTCACAGTTTTTAAAAACCCAAATTAATTCCCTTAATGGGTTCAAAGTGCAGCTCTGTGAGGAGTTGACAAGGGACAGCCTGAGGAGACCATACACCGCACCCGAGGGACAGTAGTGACTGTGCAGGTACAGGGAACAGAAACTCAAGTTGGTTTTGCGTCTTTTCCTCCTAATCTTTGGGCAGATCTGCTAGTCTCGTAGTCTTTTCACTAAAAAGAGTTGGACTGCCCATTCCATCAGGTATTTATACAAAACGATAAGATTTCTCTGGAGTCGTCTTTGTCTCGTATGTTGCATGCTTCAATCTCTGAATCATCTTTGTGGCCAATTGAAAATGAAGCTATTTTCATTAGGAAAAAAGCATATCCATTCTAATAATATATACGTTATTTCCAGTATTAATGTAGAACATGCATGAAGGAGACAAATATTGTACTAACTTAAATATTGCAGAAGATAAAAAGTGCAAAGAAAGTGCAGGCTAAGAAAACCCTGCCTCTTTTGCATATTACCTGGCATTTTAATTACAGAAAATAATTATCTTCACTGAATTTATTGGGACAATATACGCTTTTGAAATACTGAAATTCTTAGCTGTGCCTGAGTAAAGTAAAACAAAGATGCATAAAAGCTGAGTTGGATGAGGGCTTTTTAGAGATCGCTCAGTTAATTGAAGAATGCTTATTAAGTATTTGAATTTATTGTATAGATATAAAAACTGTGGTGTAGTTTTATGATGTAGACAGCCTGCCGTTTCCTTTGACTGATCTGTTTCTGCCATCAAACTTGGGTTGGATGCTTGTTTTGGAAGGCAAGATTTCTTTAAAATCAAAATTTATACTTCTGTCAAATGCAACTTGGGAGTTTAATCTGAGGATTGTTGTATAATTGAATAAAACTTGTGGAAGCAGGAGGACAGTTAAACTGTTTCTGAGTATTAGGGTCCCTTTTCTTCATTGCTAGTCTCTGTGTTCCAGAGCTGCCAGACGGGAGTAACTCAATGGATAGCAGCATGCAGTGGATTATTACAGACAACCACAGTCCAAGGCCAATGTAGACGGATGCTCTATGGTATTTCCCAGGTAGGAAATCATATCACCGTATGTTAAAGTGTGTAAAAAATGGGATAAGTTTAAATTAGTAAGAAAAAGTCATGGTTTTTAAATAAAGAGGCTTCCAAAAGCAATGTCTTCACTGTCTGTGTATTGCTGAAATATCAAGTCAACTTCAAAGCTTTGTGCTGCAAAAGGGTGAGCTCCCTGTCTTTATTACACAGTTGTGTTCATTCCAGCTGTGTAGTCTTTTAAAGGATCCAAATGATCTGTCATGAGTGGATTAAATGCAGCAGTCCAAATGTAGGTGTCATTTTTCCAAAGCAGCTATTACAAGCTAGTCACGATTGCATGTAATTTCCAGCACTTTATTTCCTAGAACGACTCCACTGTAGAGTAGCCTCGGAGTTTCTAGTATTGGTGGTATGTTTACCTAGCACAGCACAGCATTAAGTAGTGTTGTTTCAGTGGAAAGCACTGCTTTGCAGTTTTGCTTACAGTTGTGTAATGGCGTGCATTAGTGTCAGATTGTGTCTATCCATAGTAAATTAACTAGAACACTATGTAGAAGCAGTTAATAAAAAGGTGAAAAATGTGTAGAAAATGGGGATAGGTGCAGGCTATCTGAACAGAATTAGAGTGCATCTCTTAGTGTTTCCTTCTTGCATACAATGAAATGAGAGGAGATTAAGCATCCTCTTTGTCCTCCAACTTGTATCGCAGAGCCATGACTTACAGAATTAGAAACTTACCTGTAAGCTCTTTGGCTTGGTTGTCTTTTCTCAGACAAGAGCTTCCAGTCCTGTGAAAACTACCTGTGCTTTTGTGTCACAACTATACTGTTAAAGCACCAGTCCATATCAAGTAGCATATGATGTTGGGAGTAGAGAGGGGAAATGAGCAGTTGTGAAGTTGATTGATACATTTGGGCTTACTCTGAGCCACCAGCAGATTCAGTAGACTTCTGGGGATGACTGCTCTGAACAAACCAGCACATTTATTTTGTCTGAATTTATTCATAAACAAGGTACTGCTAATCTGGGTGTGCTGGGAGGCTATGATAGGCGTTCTGTTCAGTGTGCAGCTTCTTACCTGGAGATCCCACGCATTCCTACTTGATGGTTTTCTTTGTGCGGTAGCTCTGTAACGCAAATCATGTTCTGTGAAGTTATAGTGGTTGTAGTGATAGCTTTGACCCTGTAATTTGTCTGGCTCAAATCCTCACCACAAAAACAATTGAATGAACTATAAAGTTGTAGATAAAAATAGCATAAACTCTGTTTCTGTGCAAGGCCAGGAAAAAGAATTGTGCTTTATTAAGTGACAGATGCCATAATTAGAAGTAGTGTGTGAGAAAATCAAAGCAGATAGCCTGTGGTTTTTGAGTGGAGTGTTCTGCCAGTCCTTTCCATCAGTACATTTACAGAACACTAGAAAATATGTGGTGCGTAGTGTTAAGCATGGACAACCTTTTTGTTTGTAACAGTTATGATAATAAATATGTGCTTTTTGTGCTAGTTTGATTGCTTTTCAGGATTATACTGAACTGTAATTGACTTAGAAGCAAACTGAGAGTAATTGGTGTAAAGTTAAGTGTTTACTAGTCAACGGTGTCTTCATTTTTTTCTTTTCTTTTATTTTCTTTATCATTTTTACTAGAGACGCAAGGCTGGCCAGTTCCGACTGTCTAAGTCCTGTGGTGGATTGATTCAAGCCAATGGAGCCGTTACACAGCAAAACAGATCGTTTTACAATACAAATAAGGTTAGAGAGTTTGGTGTTTTTATTGTCAACGGGCGCATTGTGCTAGGGATTATACAAATACAGGTAACAAAACACTTTTCAAAACATGTAGGAGATGACTCAACTTCTGTATAAAATGTTTTAGTATAGCGTGAACAATGGGTCCGATGATTTGAGAAGTGCTCTCTGATCCTTTCCAGGAAATGCAGTGCTAGCACAAGAAGGTGCAGTTACAGTGGGGTTATCTGGGGTGAAGGTTCCACTAAGCCTCAGGGCTTCTTTCCAATGAGGAAAGAAACTCAGTTAAGGACAGTAGTTATTGGGGTGGGGGGCAGATGTTTCTTTCTTACCTTTAAAAAGGGAAACACAGAAGCTGCCCATGCATATTAGAAGTGTCTCCTGATTCTTTAGTTTGGAATAATGTGTAACGATAGTTTCGCTATCTGCTAAAAACTGTCATGCAATCTACTAATAATGACTAATTATTGTATAATAATTTATTTACTGTTCAGCTGCACTATTTTAGTAATTTGTGATCTCTACATCTCTTACGTTTATTGTCTTTTGTCTTGGAATAGAAATTTTCTGGAGCATGAAGCATCTCCATAAGATTAGTTTAGCACTTAATCCAAGGGAGTCAGCATCTCTCAACTAATAATAATCCTGATCCTGCTCTTGTTAACGCAGTGTGACGAAAATGGCAAAATGTGCATGAGAAACAAGAGGACAGAAGGAAAAAGAAAGTTAGGGATTGATGGGTAAAACTTGCATAAAAGCGACAATCCCAGTTTGCTATGTGCCTAATTGTGTGTTTTAGTGGTGTAGAGTTAGAGGTAAATACTAAGAAGTATTTTACATTGATTATTTTGAAGGAAATTAATTTGAAGGAAAATGAAGGAAAACAAGGAGATGTGCGGAAGGAAAGAGCCTCTGGCTGCTCTTTGCATCTAATTCTTAACTAGAGGTTTTCCTTTTTTTGGACAATTTTTCAGTGTTTTTCAGCTGGTGAGGTGAACCAGACATTTTGCAGACAAAGAGATTGAAGCATACACAATGGCTTGCACAATTTACCATCGCCAGACCTAAGGCTAGAACTCAGGCTCTCAAATGTGGTGTATATCTGTAGTCCCTATGCCTGCCTGCGCCGCCCCTCTTACTCCTGCACGAGCATCGCTTGCAGAGCAGATGCGGGAGAGCAATGGGTGACAGGATGGCAGATCTAACAAGCCAGGAGTGGCATGAAGATCTTCAAGGCAGGGGTCAGAGGCTTGCTTTTTATGTATTGGAAAGCGTTAGGTGAGGGGTACAAAGGTTGAAGGATGAATTGGGAAACTTCCTGGTTAAAATAGCGTTGGTGTAAGATGCCAGGCAGGATTTATGACCAGAGAGGAAGCAGTTTACAACAGTGTAGGTAAGATTTGGGGTAGGTTTTTGGACTGCAGCCTCATTATCTTGTATAGAGAAATACTTATTCATCTCTGAAATGTGAACTTGACTATGCACTCCTGGTGGGGAAGTGGTTTAGAATTAATGGTGAGCTCCATTTGTTTCATTTTTATATTTGGTGTCAAAATTAAAAGGAGTGTACGCTTTGAGCACTGAATTTCAAGTACTGAGCAAGAAAGTCAGTCTGAGGTGGGCTTATGTCCTTTTCAGTATCTTGAGGAGCTTGTTTTGAGTGAGCATATTTTTGAAGTTTTCTCTATATGTTTTCTAGATCAGATTTTATATACGCTTGTAGCACTGTGTAGTTGCATTTGGCCGCAGTCCTAGCATTGGCAGGCTGAACTGCATACCTCTATCCATAGGTTGAACCAAACACTCACTGCTTAAATCCCCTCTCCATCTCCTGAGCTAGTCCAGGCAGACTTGCAGAAGAATGAAGCAAGAATCATGGCATTTCTTAGAAGACGACTGTTTTCCAGACAGTCATTTTTTTGGTGATAAGCCAACAACAGTTGAATCGAGATAATTTTGGTTTTTAACTTAACTTCCTCTGCATAATGAAAAATCCATACTGAGGGAGACTTCATAATGCATTGTAGATAAGAGGCATGTAGTAAAATTAATCTGCCTAAGATTCACTAGGGATTTAGTATGATTTTAATTCCTGTGAAGGAGCTTAAAGTTGATTAAGTGAGTTTGGTACGGCTGTGGTTATTGGGACACAGTTGTGCATTGAGCATATCCTATCATTGACTGGCTGGAGGGGGGCTTCTGGAGTTATCTTATGATGTATGGTTAGGTGTCATTTCTAGTGTGGAGGAGAAGAGTATTGCATGGGATAATTTTGAAGAGAAAGTACTAAAATTTGCTTTAAATATTTACGTAGATGTTGGTAGACTTACTGGGTCCATCACATGTGGCAGCGGGTGGGTGGGAGAGACACTTTTGTTCTGGATGGTAATAGGGGAGTTGGTGAACAGGTTGAATGGCCAACATTCAAAGCAAGGATCTGAGTGTTAGAGGAGGTCCTGGGCAGTGTTATGCTGTCTTACTGGGTGACTGATAGATACTAAAATGGCACTGAGCACGTTTCTTCCTGCTTACCTGAGTACTAGGCATGATGGCGTTCAAGACATTAATAGCCATCCATGGACCGTACACAAGTGCAAAGCATTTTATCTCAAATGCTCAGGCTTGTGTGTGGGTATACGTAGTGATTGATTATGTCTCAAAGCTGTGGTTTTTGTGACCTTTACAGTTAGTTTTTAATTAAATATAGCAATTTGTGCAGGATGTGTGTCTGTATTTAAATATGTATTTATTTATAATTCATGCCATTTCAAAAATTAATATATTAGTGCTAGGAAAGCTAGAGAATACAGCCAGAATAATCAATAGGCTATTTTAGGACCCTTCTAAACTAAGGAGAGATATCTGGTGGGTATATGTATGATTCTGGCCTATAAAAGTCATAAAATAAACAGGGAATAGGAAATGGTTGTTTGTGGCTTCTTATAGGAAAATTGGGACCATCCAAAGAAACGGCAAGGTTGGATTTTAAACAGGCACAAGGGAATTTTTTGTACGTAAATGTGAAAGTCGCGTACCAAAACTCTGTGTTACGGAGGTTAAATAGTTTCAAACACTGGGGTGCTGAAGGTGCATCCAGTTGTAGCTGCTGGAAATAACTGTGTGGATACGGTTTCTAGTGCAGGAATGACTGTCGAAAGCCAGGCAGGTCCACCCCAGGGAGCTGCGCTGCGTGTGCCGTATTTCTCTGCTGTTGTGTCTCACCCCAAGTATCTGCTACTGGTCCTTGTTGGAGATAGCATCCTGGTCTAAGTGTTCTGGCCATGTACGGGCACCCCATATGTTGCTCAATTGCTTCCCTACGTGTCTTAGGAGGAAGTGTTTAGGGTAAAATTCTAGCAACTTAAAGCAATTTAACATTTCGTTGGTCAGACAACTGTCTCAGATTATAATGGCTCTCAGCTGTATTCCTCAAGTATATGCAGGAGATTCACGTGCGTTAGATTTTGGTTAGATGGGTTAAAAGTTAATTTTTTGATAACAAAATGTTTATACTGCATACTTGATTCATTAGAAATTATTTGCTGAAGTACAAATGATAATTGCTGATGTCTGCTGCTGTCAGAATGCCTAGAGGCAGAATGCCAAAAAGATTTCTTATCAGTCCAATGTTGTTTAAGGTGTGTAGTTAATCTTGAAGAGAACATTTGTCTTCATGTTTGCAAATCATTGAGGACTAAATACTTTTTTGATCTAGATTTTCTGCAAATACCACCTAGATTAACTGTGAGGGGAATAACAATCTGGGGGAATTTTTCAGTAAGAATAGTGGGTTCATGTAGCTTCATTAGTTTTAAGATGGAGCTGATTGGCTTATATAATGCATAATTACTCTAGAATATGATATGCCTGCGAGAGTAAGAGAGGGAATGTGAAAAGTTGGCTTTATTTACTCTGTTTCTGTGATTTGTTTGCTTGTTTTATCTGCAAAAGATTTAAACCCGGACACATATCTAGAAGGAATATGGGCATGCAGTATGGGAACCACATTGTGGAAAGCAGGTTTCTGTACAAACTATTTGAGTCTGAGCTTTCAATGGGATGCTTTTATCAAAATGGTTATTCAGTGTTTGCGTCTGTAAACAGAAGAATGTCACATAAGAAAAACAGTGTAACATTTTGCAGAGAAGGTGTAAATATGTATTTGTTTTGTTGAACAAAGAAAGTAAACAAGAAAACCTAAAATTCTCTATTAAACTTGTAGCTTTTCTAACTGAAGTGATTTTTCAGATTTAATTGCTAAGGCTGAAATATACAATATTTCGATTTTACAGCATCTTTCTGCAAAAGATTCCTTGCAGCCATCTGAAGAGAAAGTGGGCACTTTCACAAGGATAATAGAAGCAATGGGTTTCACAGGACCACTGAAGTATAGCAGATGGGTAAAGCATTCATTTAATAATTCTTTTGGTTGTTTGATACTTTGAGTTCTAAAAAGCAAACAAAAAAACCCCACTTCTAATTATTACCCATGTAAATTCCTGTTTTGTGATGTGAAGAATAATAGTCCACAGCATGTGCCTCACTTGATCTATGTGTTGCCATCATTGACGCAAGTAGGAATATTGTATTTGGTTTGTAGAGTCTTAAGCTGTCTTGAATTTCTTCAGATACCTTCTTTTTCACTTCATTTGTGCACCAAAGAACACAATAGCAGCCATACTATCTAATTCAAACACCCACGTGGACCATCATCTTGGCTCTAATAATAACCAATTGCAATTATCTATGAAGAATTTAGTTACAGGAAAAACATATTAGGATACTTGTCGTATGTGCTGCTCCACCCTACAACAGTCTGTTTCAGGACTTCCTGCATGAAACCACACATTTTTCTGTAGTATTTGTTGATGGATTTTTCTTCTATAAATTTGTCCAGTTGCACTTTGAACCGTTGTAAGTTTATAGCATCCATAGCATTCAATATCAGGAAGTTCCATAGCTGAAGTAGCCACTGGGGGAAGAAGTACAGTTGTTTTCAGGTGGTGCCTTTTAATTTTGTACTTTAAAAAAAATGGTGATTATTCTTTCCTTTGGGTGTACGTTCACATTCTCCCTTCCACTGATGGTTATATTTATAGACTCGTATATTCTGTAATATCTTAGTCTTTCTCTGGATTGAGGACATTTGGTCTAACTTGTTTCTCTTGTTGAGGCTCTTTCGTGTTTTAATTTTTGTTGCCCTTCTCTGAACCTCTTTCAGTGTTCTGTATTTCTGTGACAGGAGGGTCTCCCAAACAGACAGTAGTGAGATATGTTATGATTGCTGGTTTAGTCGCTGTTCAGTAATAGCTGACTAGGGCAGAGTCACAAATAGGTACTCCCCTTTCACATTTTTTTTAAATAGTCCTTTCATAAGGCAGTTGTTAACATTGATTAAATGAGAGCAGTCCCGTAAGAGACACCTTCAGTTCCTTATGCAAAAGGAAAAGGACAGAGATGAAATTCATGATTTCTTTGCTCTGAACTAGGACACAGTATAAAGGAGTGAGAGGAAAAGGCAGGTTGAAGGAAGGGCTGAGCCCAGCCGTGCAGGAAATGAAACCTATAAGGTGCTTTGAATATCCGCAAGGCGGTGTGCACCTCTTCCCAGACTGATCTGAAACTATTGCTGATTGCATCTCGCTCCTCAGAAAGAAAATACAAAGAAAAGATAACTGGCACGTAAGGGCGTTAGGTATTTTGGTTAAAATCAGTTCCTTTTAATCAGGTGATGCTAAACCGCATGAGAGAGTAGTTTCCCTTGTGCTTGTGTACATATTGTTGTAATAAAGATTCTTGTTAGCTCTAAGTGTTGATTCAGAGTTCTCCTTAATTGCTCCTCTTTACTGCCTGCTTTTGGCTGGGGAACTTGGGTTTGGAGAGAGTTATTTTGTGGTTAGGGCCCAAGAGACCCAACTTCATTTTTGGCCTTGCCAGTGCTCTCTGTGAGATCTTAGGGAAATTTCTTAATATTTCTCTGCTTTTTTCCATTTTCTTCTCATTTCCCCCACGCCTCTTCTACACCCTAAAACTTCCATGATTAAATTTCACCAGTTTCTCCAGTGTTACCTGCCTTATTTAAGGGCTGGATTGCAGGGACTGTTCTTTACAATATGTTTTTAATGCCTAGTAATGCCTGGTCTGGGGCAATGGCTTTCACTGGGGAGATCTCTACTCCCAGGCCAGGCAGCGTTTCCTTTAAAAAGGAAACCTTCAGAACTCCAGTAAGCAGTGTGAATTATTTTACCGCAAGAAGTTTAGATGTATACCTGACTTTTGACAGAAGCCCGAGATTACTGAACAAGAGAAAGAATGGCTCCTGTGTTTCCACAGCAGGAGGTCAGTTGCAGCTTCCTTATTTTTATTTTGGTTGGAGGAGACACAAATACTTCCATAATTTGAAGTGCTGTTTGACAGGCATAGTGCTTATGTCTAGTATAGTGACTACCGGGATGATCCCTAGTATATGTCAATAAAAACTAAAAAAAAAAAAAAGATAAAAAACCAAAACAAAACAACCGAAACCCAATGCTGCTTCTTGGCTTAGGTAGGGGAGTGGGCTCTGGAATTTTCAAATGTTTTAATTTTTCTCCCCTTGTTAGTGAAGAAGAATGGCTGACAGCTCTTCTATTTAAGATCTTTGCTATCAGTTGTTGTGCTCTTTGAAGTTTCAGCATGTGTATCTTTGTTATAGATGTTGCACTGAAGGCGTTTCTGGTGCAGTGGCAGGCCAAGAACAAAATTAGACGTGCCAAAGCACCTGAGTATATCTCATGTCATTCATCATTTGGGATTCCTTTCTCACTTGTGAAGCTTAGTTGGTCAATTTTCATTTTTGGTTTTGACGTTTGGTGTGTCACTTCTTTAATACTTAAAACTTAAATTATACAAAACACTTTGAGTGATATACATCAATTAAAGTTATTGGAGGAAACCAGGAATTGTGAATTGGGATCTTTGGAGTCTCTGTAAGGAAAGCCATTTCATTTCTTTTTCTGTAATGACAATATTATAGGAGACTAGATTTAGAAGTGTATTTAAGAAGCCATTTAATCATTTTTTTGTCTCAAGGCATGATTGATTATCTTTGTGTCATTCCTGGGAGATAGAATAGTTTTATGTGCTCCTGAGAGTCTCAAGTGATTGTGATTCTCAAAATAAGTCTTTTCAGAAAATGATCGTGTTTGTATTTAGCAAAAACAGTAGTGTTCACTAGCTCTCATGATGAATACTTTAAGTATTGTCTTTTCTTTTTCTTTAGAAAATTAAGGTAGCAGCTTTGCGCATGTACACATGCTGTGTGGAGAAAACTGACTACGAGGAATTTTTTAACAGTAAGTACTGGACTTGATGGTGTTTGGACTGCTGCCCTAATGAGAGAATTTCTGATGAAAATTGAGTAGATATATTTATACCAATAAATATGACAGCAAAAAGACTTGTCAGACCCTAACAGCGCGTGGTCAACTAGAAACTGTCTGGACTACTGCGTTCTCTTAAGCTCTGAGGTGGCAAGTGTTCAAGGGCGGACTGGAGTCTGGGATTGTTACATTTTGCAGTGGAGAACAAGAACAAGGGTGGGATAGGTAAAACCCAGAATATCCTGGACTTTGAAGGTTATTGCCTTTTTTATTACCAGGAGTGGGATAAACTAAGAATCCAGATATCTCTTCCTTTTTACTGTGGTCAGATGGTCTGTGTCCTACCCTGTCCCATGACCAGTTGTGAGAAGGCCCGCTATAACCGGGATGCAGCTATGAGAACCATCCTCATCCACTGATGCACAACATTTTTATGATACAGGGTCAGTTAGATCACATACCTGTCTCTTCCTCGTGGCTGGGACAGGTTTGGCTAGAACTTAGAGACTTTCTACATTTTACTAACCATGACAGCATTAAGCCAGAACACATCTCTTGACTGAGTAGAGAGGTATGACTAGAACAAGAGACACGAGTCCCTCCTTTAAGTATATAGGAATAATATTGGCTTGAATTGGGATGGCGTTTCCATGTTGTACACGGCTTTTTAGCTATTAGCTAAAAAATCTCTTGCTGCTTTTATTAGGAGCAAATCTGGCTGGTGAATGGAGAAGATGTGTTTTTGAGGCTTACGTAAGCTTCAATAATATTTCATTTTTGTGTGAATTATTTCCTATGTCAGTACGATTTAACTGGTAGTAAACCCATTGCCTGGATCTGGCCTGTCACCTGAATTCCCAGGCTACCAAATGCTTTCTTACAGCTTTACAATGCACCAGCACAGGTTGGGGCTGCTGCTGCCACCTCTTGAGAGATCAACTGAAGGAACATCTTTGTGTGTTCATCTAGTGCACAGCTTATTGAGGTTGGTTTGGTACATGGTGTTGCTGCTGCAAGATTTTCCAATGGTTTTCAGAAGGTTTTCCACAACTGTGATGTGGTTTCAGCAGTTGCAGGAGTGAAAGAACTCTCTGAGCAGCAGGATTCATCATTAGTGATTAAAAAATTAGAACCTCATTTTTCCTGTGCACACACCTCTCCCCAGCTGTGTGCCCTCTCAGGCTTTCTCAGTTCAGTTCTCTTCTGTTTGTCATATTTGCCTCTCAAATAGAGGCTTTGCTATTTTTAACTAGTGATTCACTATCTCTGCTTAACAGGTTAATTGTACAAAGATACATGAATGTTGCCCTAGATTCAAATTTAAAGGAATTTCAAAACATGTCTATGAAAAAGATACTGGCACAGATTTTCAGGCTGAGTAAAATGATTTCAGTTGTATTCTTGATATTGTCTTGCTGTTTTAAAGAGAAAATTCCCTGAGCTCCCCCTCACTTTAACTGTATCGCAAACAGCAGGCAACCTTTCCTTCAAGTTTCACCATTTTCTACAGAATGTCCTTGTTTCTCCGTTTGTCTTTTTGCTTCCTAGTGCAAGTTGTAGCCAGTTCATGTCTGAATTTACACCCAGGGAAATCTCTGTTAGCATTGACTTGAGACCGTTGTTATGTAAGGAACGGGATAGTTTGTTTTGCTGAGATTGACAGAGTGCGTGCTGCACCCGTTGGTGTTATAAGAATGCCTGCCGTGTTGGGGTCTATGGTTGGGGTTCCAAAGAAATCATTGCTTTCATATAGAAACAGATATAAGAGGTTTCTGTTACTTCTTTCTACTTATAGCTGCAGCTGTTTGGGGGATTAGCTCTAAAATTTACCAGGCATGTGATCCATGTTTAAAAAGTGGTTCCCCTGAAACACAGACTGGATGGGGTGGGCAGGAACCTTTTAAACTGATTTTGCCAGTGCAGAAGCTTTAGGCTTTGGTTCCATGGGCAGCTGAGTCAAAGTAGTGGCCAAAGGGAAAAGGCTCACTTCTCCATCTTGCTCTGCCTGTGTTCTGGACTGGACAGCTATCCTGTCCTCCAGTGAACTGTTTAGGTCACTGAAAGAAAACAGCCTGTTTTTTTCACTGACTTGCGGTTTTGCTGTGTTAGTGAATTAAAGTGGCACATGGAAGGGTCTGACGGACAGCAGCTGTGGCATAAAGTAGGTGGTGAGGACTACATCATCAAGGGAACATGGTGTGAAGCAAGATATCCAACTTTCAGTTCTAGTCACCATGTCTTCATCAAACTAGGTCAGTCAGGAGCTGGGTTTTTCTGTTCCAAATTGCTCTTTTTTCAAATAAAGATGGGTATCACTTAGGCCAGGACTGCAGCTCACTCCCAAAAGAGCAACCTGCAGGACTAGTAGGAACAAGGAGCAGCTAACTCTTAACTCCTTGCCTTGGTGATGCAGCAAGCACAGGTGTGTCTGACACTATGTTGATGTGGGTGCTGCCCACCCACATGATGAATTGCACTGCTTAGGAGCCTGAAGAGCCGTGATGGTGCTGCGTGGGGCCCAGCTCAGGTCTGACTGTGACTGACCTCGTGGTGTATTCAGGCTTTGCTGCCCCCAGCACTTCTGGCTCTAGTTCCATGGTGTTGAGGTATCCAAGTGAGCTGCTCGAAGTCAGCTCTGGTCTCTGGAGAGCTTATTAGCTTTTTCTCTGCCACTTGTGAGAGTTGTTAACCTACTGAGCTGGCCTTGGAAATGGTACATCCATGCACATGGAACGCTATTTGTGGGCTCATTAACCATGTGTGATCAGAACCAGTTCTTCATAGAGCCTTCTTCAGTGTTTTTGGATGTGCTTTTGGGATGTGGTTATGTTGTGGCAAGAGTAACAACTGCAATGTGACCTTATGGAACTTGGATTGGTATGTGGATTTTGTCAGGTAGCTCTCTGACAGAGGTGACATAGAGTGTAGGGACTGGACAGTATGGTGTTGAGGACTAGGACAACGGTAGGATAGTCTTACAGGCTATCTTGCTATCTCAGTGCATTTCTGCTGATGCCCAGTTAAATTTCTGAGACTTTCTGTTATGCAATATGAGCCCTTTGAACTTCCTTTCTCTGTATTATGCTTTAGAACAGCGGTTTCCAAAATGTGGACTACGGATGTGCAAGTCATGAGGCTGCTGTAGTATTTGTAGGACGTGTTTTAATTGATACTGTCTAGTACTATACTGCAGTTAATTTTATTATACCTGTCATTCTGTTGTCTCTTTGTTTTGTGATCATCCATGGACAAAACTTTGGGAGCTCTGCTTTAGAGCCGACATCCCAAATGTCTGTACTGTGCTGCTTGTATGGAAAGTTTTAGGACTTCATCTGTTTCTTGTTTAAAGGAGAACAGAGAAGTAGTAGAGGGAATGGCAAGATTACTGGTGCCAGGCTTTCTGTGCACGAAGCTCCCAGAGCTTGGGTAGTTCTAACAAAATGAAGGAGGTAGCCACCTGCGCGGAGTGTTTCATGCCTAACCTTATACTTGAAAGGTGAAAAGAGCTTTTAGAATCAGGCAGGTGATACTGAGGGCTGAGCTGAAGTTTATCTGGTGCACATGGAGTGTAGGGTCACCTTGAATTCATCTTGAACTGTTAATACTGTTAATTGCTCCACTGTCATGCAGCTGCGGTAGTAAGGAGCTGGCCCTATCAAAACAGCCTTTCGGGAGGCTCCTAGTGGAGCTACCAAGCAGCTCGAAAGGGCTGGAGTTTGCCTACAGGACTCTGGATTTTTCTGTCTCCCGTAGCCCATGAGGTGCCTTTAGGCACTTGCTGCTATCTCCGGGCAACACTGACGTAGTGCACCTGTTTTTTTGCAGGATGTGGGGATATTATCCCATTGCGTCCTTCCTAAAATTGTGGTAGTGGCAAAGATGATCTCTCATGAAAGAAAGTCCACGTTCAAGTTTTGCATCCCTTACCTGATGAATTTTAAGTGCAGAATATGATTGGAGGAAGAGGTATGTCCTCATAATCCTGAGCATTCATGTCTCTTATCATATGCAGACCTGTGAACAGGATGTGTTCTATGGGCGGAATAGATTTATTCCCCAGTGGATAATAATCACAGTATTTCATAGGTAGCTTTACCATCAGACATTTTTTCTGTATCTAAACGTATTCTGAAGGGAATAATTTTCTCTTTAATTATAGGATGGATCTTTCTTCCCAGGTAGTTTCCCAGAACGAGGCGTTCCAAACCCCCAGATTTTAGAATTGCATGCTTTGTAAAAAGCTGATATCTGAGGGCAAGTGTGTTGCTTTAAAGGAGCCATCCCTCTTTTAAATTTATGATGTAGACAGTCCTAATATAGAAGCTAAAAAATGAATTATAAAAATAGAAGTGCAACACTTGGAAAGTTAGAGAAAAAATTCTTCCCTCCTGGGCACTGAATAGGTCTTTAAAAATTTTCCGTATTTCCAGTAGTAGAGGTGTGAGCTTTGCTTTCCACTGAAGAGTGATTTCTGTGGTGGGAGACTGATACATGGTAGCTTCTACTTCAGAAACCTCTGTCTGTTGAACTAAGTGTTTTACCCTGAATCTCGCCTGTGGAAAGATTTAATGAAATGGTTTGATTAATGCAAGCATTGTGTACTCTTGCCCTGTTTAGAGATGTCTTGGCATGCCTTTAGGTCAAAGTAGTCATTTCTAGGCACATGAACTATTTCTAATAGGAATGAGAGAGCCAAAAGGGGAGAAGGGTGAAGGAAACTTGTGTTTAATCTCCAAACATAGACTGTTAGCGTCTTTATACTGTCTTAGCGGTGGTGTAGGTGATGTATGGGCACTGAAGCTTGGCAGCTCCTAGGCGCTGATGGAGTCATCTCTCTGAGGAGGGAGGAATAGTGATGATTTGCTTGGTTCTTCTGGTGGTTGCCTGAACATAGTTGGCATATAAAAAGAAAGGCTGTGAAAAGTATTGCTTCATGGTACAGGTGAAACTCCTTGGTAATACTTGTGAGCCAAGAAGTGTAGGAGTCAGGGAGGGATATATTCAACACAGAAAAGATCAGGTTGACTTCCTTGGGGCACATTGGACTGGAGAGTCCATTTCTGAATACTCTCTGGCCTTCTTACAGCTGGGTTTGGACAGTCCTGAAGACAAGACCCGGTGCTGGGTAGGCCAAGGTGACTGTGCCAGATCCTTCTCACTAGCTACTCCTCTACAAATCTTCTCCAGGAAACAGATGTAGAGGTGACTTCCTAGGAGGAGGGCTTAAGATAGATGGGGACTGAAGGACTTAATGCGCACATAACCAATAGGTCCATGCTTTTCAAGCATGAGGAAGAGAAATATGGTATCTGTGCCACATAGCCTAAATCTTCAGCCTCACATCCTAATGGCACCTGCAGATGCATAGCGTGAACGAACATGCATGTGGACCAGCCATCTCTGGGAAACCCAGTGGCTATCTGAGTAGCAGTAAATCTGGAAACAGAAATTGTTTGTATGGGTGGTTGGTGGTTTTAAGCCTACTGTAGAAAGGCTAGAGGCAAGGGACGCCGAGTGCTGTGGGTTGTACAGCCGTGTGGTAAATCAGAACAGCGGAGTTGGAGCAAAGGCCCAGCAAGCATGATATTCTGCCCCTGGCAGGAGGCAACAGCGCTTCTTAAAGGAAGAGTGTAAGAACAGAGCAAAGCATCCATTAATGCTTCCCTTTTATTCTCTACTGCTTTGGGGCTTCTGGAGCTAGAAGCCACATGTTTGTCTAATTTTCCATTTTGGAATTTTTTACCCCTCTTTGTGATTGTTTTCTAAGTGAGTTCTAAACACGTGAAATCTTTTGGAATCTACAGTGTCCTGTGGCTGTGTTTTCTAGAGTTTAAGCACAAGTGTGACAGTAAATGATGTTTGCTTCTGATATGTATGTGCTGTTTAGGGCCAGAAATTAAAATTACTAAAACATATTTAGATTTTGATGTAGTGAATTTTTGTTAGGCGCAAAACGTGATGAAATTCATACTAATATTTAGTTGTGTTTTTGTGTTTTTCCCCTTCCTGTCAAGGGTGCCAAATGCCTGACACTTTGAATTCATGGTTTCTAGTAGCCCAGCTTCATGTCTGGTAAGTGAAAAGTAAAATAATAATACAACTATTTTCAGGAAATAGAGTGATATGTACCTTAATGTGAGCAAAAATTGGCTCCGTGGTTATTGATAACGGTTGTTATAGTCAATTTACTAATTACTGAATTTTAGCAATATTCTACTAAAGAACAAAAAGTCCCATAGAAGCTAACATCTTTTACGTCTCTAAATTCCTCAGTAGTGGAATGATCTTTGCCATGAGTTTTCTAAAAGCCTTGCTCAGCCTATGTGGAAAAATCTTACTTGGGTGTTTTAGGAAAAGCTTAAATTTATGTAGAAGTGGTTTAAATTGGGAGAATTTGTGGTGATTGAAGTTGCTGCTCGTCAGAAGCATTTAACAAATTATAGCATTGGCATTTATTCTCGTACCTCTGAAATGTACATGCAAGTTGGTGAATGCCAGCTTGACTACATGTAAAAATATTTAACACCTTAAACATTAAGTTTTTTCCTTTTTTTCATTTGTGAAAATAGTAGCCAAAAAAATCAGGTTTTCATCTAGCATTGCATACTTGTAAAGGTCAGAGGGATGCACAAGGGAGTACAGTAATTTTTGTTAAGTGCCAGATCTTTCAGGAAACTGAAATCCGTAGACTTATGTTCAGCTATTCAAAGGCTGAAAGGAAATTTGTACTGAAATAGCTGCACTTAAGCATAGGCCCCTTATTTCCTTGCCTCCTATATTTCCGCTTCCCTCCTTTTAATTTCCTGTCTCCTCAATATATTGAAAGATGGGGCAGCTCATTTCACTAAAGAATGAATAAATTAGAACCATTGAAGTTGTAATCAGTTAATGAAATCAGGGGAATCAAGTAAGGAAGACCCCTGAGATTTGCAGTTTATTTATTTCTTACTGTTCCCTGTGGGAAAAAGGCTTAAAAAATTTATTGATAAGCTAATAATTCGTATTGATGTTTGGAAAACTACTACAATAAATACTCAAAACCAAACTGTTTGTAGGTATCTGGGGAAGAACAAAGAGGGGTAACGTGAATCTGCAAGGAAGACACTTTTTTCGCATCATCTTGATTTCGCATTCACAGGAAAATGTACCCTGTGATACACAGCATCAAATTCAAGATATATAGTCTTCTTTCATGACAGGCATAAAAATAAACAAGGGAACTGGGATAGAGATGAGACTAGCATGGGATAGACACAGAAATGCTAAGATCGAAGCTACACTGGAGAAGGCCAAGAGTTGCCACATTTTGAGCTAGTGATGTTAAGGAGACATTTAATTAGGGAAATTGAAGTACTCTTACTTTTAACATATGATGGACAGGTTGACGGCAATATGCTACACAAGAAGGAAGGAACCAAATCCTTCTGCTTAATATGACATCAAAGAAATTTTGAATGTGGAGGTTAGCACTAGAGGCTAATTTTTTCCAGGTTTTATGTGCCTGGCTCCTCCATGTTCCTGGCAGCTTGGCCTCAGGAGCGCTGTCATTCTGGACCACAAATGAGAGATGCAGTTTGGTATTGCAGGGTACAGAGAAGCCCATGACAGGCCTGCTCACTACCTGGGTCATGGGGAAATGCTGCAAGCTTTGCTTGTGACTAGCTCAGAGACCAGGATCCTGCCATGGCATAATTTTGCTTTCACAGACAGGTTTATCGCTATGTTCTCTGTGATTCTCTTCTTTAATTAGTTTGACCTCAGTAAAGTGGGAGCAGAACATTATTGATTCTGCTAGCCCTGGCAGACACCCTACCCCTGTCTGAAGGCTCCAATACCATTCTGTCCTGCTGGACCTTTTGCCTCAGAGGCTAGAAACCTTCCTCATCTGGTGGCCAACGACCTGACCATGTAGATTCTGATCACCATTTGTTAAAGCGTTCCTGTTCCCCCCTCGCAATGCAATCTAGACCGCTTTCTGGTGTACTTACTTCTTCCCTCTTCTTCAGAGTTCTAGTTTCAACTGATTTAGAGTGTTTTCTGGAGCTGGAGATGATGAGTTTTTCCTCGTTTGGTAAACCCCACCTCCTCTCTTGCTGTTGCCATTGCCCAGTGTGTTCTAGTCAACTGTGTTTCTGGGCTTTTTGCATCCCACCCTTTATAGACTTCAGCTGCTTGTCAGAGCGTACGTTCTTGTGTTACAGATTCTGGTGGGTCCTCTGTTTGAATCTCTGGCTCTTATTCCTTCCTGTCTGTGAATAGACTTTTCCTACTTGCCTCCAGTCAGAAAGGGGAGAAATTCAGGCTCTCGTGTTTAGCCTCTGCTTTTGCTAACTTCTTTGAAGATAATGTTCCTTTAGATACACTCCAGTGCCTTCCAATGCAGGGCTAAAATTACACTTTAGAAAAACAGCCTGTCAATATTCTTTCCTGAATGTCATGTTTTTATGGGCTGTTTCTGTTACTTCACACCTTTGATGTCAGGAGGACTCTTTCTTTATGTTTAGAAGTCCAGACCTCGAGACAGAATCTCAAGCTGTTCATCTCCACTGCTGCCTTTGCCTTTTCCCATGCGGTGGCAGTCTAAATGGAGTATTGGCGGGGTCCAGAGCTGTTATGAAACTACCAAAGAGATGACTTTGGTGACTGTGCTGAGAAATGTCTCATACCAGGCTGTATCACCTAGAGCTCCCTTCATATTTTCACTACACCAAATACGGTGACATCTCTGAAGTATTTAGGATCAAAATGGAGTGGTGCTATAATTCCTGTTGGGAAAGACTCAAAGACCTGTTGCAAGAATTCATCTGAGCATTGTTTTTTATAAGGAAATCTGCACTTGAGAAAGTGTTGATCAGTCTGAGAGAGTCCAGAGGAGAGCAAAAACCGC
Source organism: Pluvialis apricaria (assembly GCA_017639485.1). Lineage (NCBI taxonomy): Eukaryota > Metazoa > Chordata > Aves > Charadriiformes > Charadriidae > Pluvialis > Pluvialis apricaria. The sequence goes on along the minus strand of CM030021.1, from coordinate 1,602,799 downwards.
CGAGCATGTAGAAAACAGTTCCTGCAGGAAAGGATTTCCCAGATTTGTGTAGAGAAGACTGAGGATATTGTACCATTTTGAAATGAGTTTCTTCAGAAAAAGGAAATAAACTGTGTTTCGTGACAGAGAGGGCAGGGAGAAAGGGGTTTAAATTGCATCAGGAGAGTCTTGCTTGAGAGCAGTTTTAAGAACAAGTTTATCTGGAACGTCTTAGGCATTTAGTTGATGGTGCCTTGACATGAGGGAATGGGCTGCGTGGCCTAAGCAGAGGCACCAGGGGAGAGGAAGACCGCGCAGCCAGGCTCGGGTCTGTTAGCTTCTGCCCCAGCAAAGGCCTGTATGTGGCTGTAAATTCAGTAGTTGGCGAACTTGCTAGGCTGGGGCACAGGACAACATGCAAACCTGATTAGGGAGGGTTCAGAATTCTGCTCATTACCATTATTCATAGAAGTGTATGTCACAGCATATAGCTGATGAGAAAGTAAATTGAGGAGCTTCCTTCTCCTGTCCCCCGAGTGGCTGGCCATTTGTGAATGGGTTAAACAGAATAAAGCCTTCCAGAATTGCTATTGATACTTGTGGTGTTAAGCCAGACTAATTTCTCTGAACAGCCCCAGGAATAGTTGCACCTGAGGAAGCAGGAATGAGCGGCCAGGTGCCGGGACAGCAGGAGGCTCCACGCGGGCTTTCCCCTTAGCAGTGTAGTGCACCATCCCACCTTGATTGCATGGCACTGAGCCACCTCACAACAGTCAACAGGGTGGTGTTGACTACTGCTTCTGGTGTTTAAGCCAGTCTGTTGGCACTACGGGAATACTGACAGAAGCAGCTGTAGCTGAGGCTGTTGTGGGAAACTGCTACGTCTCATCTAAGATGGGTCGACTTGGAGGTGCTCCTGTTCCTTTTCAGCCACCCTTTCATACAATTTTCTTCTAACGTGATCTGTCCGCAAAACTTAAATACAGCATAAATTATGCAACCCAACTAATGTCAGGTAGACAGCTTTCTAAAGATAGTTTGGAATAATTTTGCTTTTGTGGTTTGACGAAGATTAGTCAGTATTTGACTAAACTACAGAACAGATTCTGTAGTGAAACGATAAAATGTTTCACACTGTGTTGATCTAGTTAGAAGGTTTATAGTCTTTAAAGAGTCTGTGTCTTTTAAACCTCAGACGGCAGGTGTAGTAACAAACTACCAAATTTTCAAATAAACTGCAAAATTCCATGATCTCACTCGTGGTGCTGCAGAACAGCTCTGTGACAGCACTATGCATCCAAACACAGAGCCGCCTTTTAGGCTTCGTGGGTAGCAGGTTTTACTCTGAACGCCACTCCAGTCCTGCTCATCAGTGACCAATTGTTGGCTGTTGGGCTGTGCGCTGCTCTCTCCTCCTGCTTCACCACCACTGAAGACAAACTGGATGGGAACCAGTATTTATGCTCAGGAGGAGGTTTTCTTGCCAAGACACTCTTTTTTTTTTCTTTTTTTTTTTCCTCCCTGAGCTTGCGTATTCAGCAAGAGAAATATAAAAATGCTTTTTTTAGCCCAAAATTAGTCTTTTAAACTGAGTCTTTTTCTCTTTAGCTTGTTAAGAGTGGGTAAAAATTTGAGATACGGTAACTCTTACTAATTAACTTTTTCATACAGGAACAAAGGTTTTAAAACTGGTGGAAGTAAGATGCAAAAGTTTTAAGCTCTTGCTGCATTTGTTTTGTGGAAGGACAGGTACCTGGACAGCTGTTCTGAGTCCTGAACCATTGCTTTAGCAGAAAGCTTTGTCATCTTTCTGTGAGCAAGATGAAGATTCATTTCTTGATACTGTCTTAATTGCACTTGTTTGTTGGGACAGTGATGCTGTTGGACAGATACCGAGTTGTCACTGCCGCAATATAAACCTTGAGAATCCGTACACAGCTCTGTTTCCTGAGCCAGAAATTGCCAGAGTCTTCCCAATGTTCCTTCACTGACTGCTGCCCTTCCCCTTCTCTACCCACCCTCTTCCCAGATTCTCTCGGTCACTCCACCCTTAGATCATTGCTCTGTTTGTCATGCCTCAGTCCCTCTCTCCAGTCTTTTGACCTCGTTTTACCTGCCTTGTGTTGGAGACCGAGCTGTCTCTTGTATGGCCACTGTCATTTTCAGAAGCTCTCCATTTAGTAATCAGATTCTGGTCCATGGGCTTTTCTTCTTTCAGTTTTGGTGTCTCAATTGCAAGGTCCTTGCATGGGACTTAAATGTATGGTTCTAATCAGGAAGAAAAGAATATAGGACTAATGTGGTTTTTGTTACCTTCAGTTTGCTTTGTCTCTGTGACTCATCGCTGGCATGAAGTTTTGCTTCCTTTGCAGGTTAAAAAATACCTTCCCTTTACTAGTCAGTAGACAAGATAGAATCCGTCATAAAGATTGGCATCCGTCCTTTTACAGGTCAGCGCAACAGACAAGCTTCAGGTGTTTATGATTCTCCCTGTTGAGCATTCACAGATCACCAAATACTTTTAATGCCTGTAGGGAGGCACAGATCTTATGTCCACTGAAGAAATGAACACATTAATAAAATCGTCGTTTTTACCTCTTAACTCTTGTGGCACATTCACTATTGTTTGTATGCAGCTGTGTCAAAGTGGCCTCCAGCAGCTTGGCTCTGTTGCTTTAACATAAGCTGTGAGCAGAATTTCCTGTGAGTGTTTTCCCACCTGTAGCATGCCTCTGTGCAAAGCAGTGACTTCTTTCAGCTCTGGTGTTTGAGCATGACCTCGTCTACAGCAACTCAGTCAATCCTGGACAGGCACTTCTCACCCGTAACACGGGAGCAGAGCTGATCGGCGAGGCAGAGAAGGTGGGGCTGGTGATGGGACTGGCCTCTTAGCTTAGTGAGGGATTAGCCTGTATTTTAGTTCATGCTCTTTACAGATGTTGTAAAAGAGGCAAAATAAAATTTTTGTTCTGATGATTTATTTTTTTTTTAGACAGAACAGCAGCAATGAATTTGAGTGGCTTTAATGCTTAAAAAAAAAAAATAGTAAAACAACTCAACCTGGTATTCTCATTAAGATCCCACAATGCACTTACAAACTTCTGAGTTCTTCTAGCATGTACTGCATGTAGGGGTTTTGCCAAGTGGTTGGACATGTATCCAAAGACCCCTGTAGTTGAAATAATTTAGGACGTTGCTAATGTGAATTTGGGTGAAGTCTGTAACTTGCTTAAGCTTTCACAGCTTGGCTAGTTCGGAGTCTTACAGCACTTTAGTATACCAAGCTGAATTACAGCTGGCTTGTAGCCTAGGATTAGACAAGACATTTGTTCCTGCTCCAAAGGGTGATATGTTCTTAAGGCTGAGGAATTAAGGTGCAGTACTGTTTAACAAGATTACAGGACTGTCAGCCAGAATAGAGTCACCTGTCACTCTTCCATAGCTGGATTGGCCAAAATCCAGCAGATACAGCTCTTGAGTACAGAATAGAAAAGTTTGTGATTGTTTATTTAAAAATAAATAAAATAAAATCTTTGTTTGTGGTTTTTTTCGTGATCATAAAAATACATACTGTAAGGAGAATCTTAAATGAGCTGAAACATTTAATTTGCTCTTTACATTTGAAGAAAAGCCAGAAGCTACGAATTGTGTTTTTGTGTTCTTTCAGGATGTGTCTGGTACGAATGAAGCAGGAGGGTCGCACAGGAAAATACATGTGTCGCTATATAGTTCATTGCATGTGGGAGGATGTTGAACAGCGTGGTAAGGTGATGGGGGTAAGTCATCTTTGGTTTTGATAATCTTGATGAGTCGCACCTTTCGATGCTTTTGTAACTGTGTATCTTAGAAAAATCCCTAAGAATCGACCTGTAGCTGCTTGTTTGTTTCTTTATTAGCTTAAGCTGGTACGTGTAGCCCTTACTCCTGACCGTTCATTCCCACAGCTGTACTGCCTGTTGTATTGAGCCACTGACCTTGTTTTTGAAACCACGCTATGGCCTGGATGAAGATATTGAGGTGTCTGGAAGTAATTAATTTTCTGTGTGGTTTGCCATGTGATTGCAGAGACGGATGCTGCTATAACAGAATGGGCATTTGTGGATAGGAATAAGCAGCTGAGGTAGGGAGAAACACGACTGTTGCCAAATGAGTAACGGCAACAGAATTCGGGCAGAGCTTTGAGTTTTCTCTGTATCTAGGATGGTGAGTAAAATGAAAGTTAAGGGACAAGGTTTTTGTGTTAAGTTCCTGTATATGACTACAACTAGTCATTAGTTTATTTCTCATTTTGGATTCTTAGTATACCTAGTCTTTATCACAAAAGAGCTGTTGTAAGGAGAGAGTAACTCCAAGGATAGTTCATTTGCAAGTTTAAAGGAAAACCAAGGTTGGATCTTTTTGGCCTATTCTGAGGAACGTTATGCTAGCTAGTTGTAATGGCCATTTCTGGCCTTGCAGTCTGCAAGTGCATTTCTCCAGCCTTGTGTTGGTGATAGTCTTCAGAGAAGGTAGTGCAGAAGCAGTAGAAGTAGGAGATGGTTTTCATAACCCCAGTATGGCAGTGGTGATAGGAGGCCTGATACAGTTGAGGATGCCTATGTTCAGGATGCTTTTAGTGGGAGAATAGGGCTGGGAAAGATCTCCTGTGTTGTGGAAAAAGAAAATAATTGTTCAGTGATTAAATAGAGGTTTGTCTGTGATGAAAATAGAATGTAAGAGAAGTGACAGTTTTCAAATAGCAATAATGGCATATTGTCAAGTCTTTGCTGTCAGCCAAATAACCAAGGGAGAGGCTGCTGGGGTATTCCTATTGGTGACAAACAAGGGCATTAACCAGGGAGTTAAGATTTGGTATGTGATCACATTTGTAATTCAAGAAATTTCTCTCTGATCTTTTATTTCGTATATGGTTTTAGAAAGTGTTGATTCTGGTGTAACTTCAGTTGTTCCATCAGCAATGGCTTTTTTTCCTAGTTGTTGGGAATTTCATACCTTTACTATGTTACAGCTTGCTTTAAAGACAAGTCATCTTCTTAAGCTTCTTTTGGATTAAATCCGAATTCAGGCATCTTAGAATTTCTTGCTACATTAATGGGCTTAGATAAATTCCAATATGGGAATCTCCACTTTCCTGGTCAGATGCCGTAAGGCAGCGTGAGTGAGCCTAGATAAATTAGATGATCGTACCAGAGGAAAAGATTGAATGAAATAGCTTATGCATTTTTGTCCTTCTCCAGTGCCTTCCATGTCATATCAGTGGTTGATTCTGCTTTCTGTACAAACTGGAGGCAGCTCAGATCTTGCTGTGCTTCTTGAAAAGCAAAAGAAAAAAAACCCACACCCCAAACCTCAGCTAAGCACCCCACCTCCCAAAGACCCCCAAAATCTCTTCTGGGATCTTTAGATTCCATCTGTGCACAGAGAGACTGCTACTTTGGAACAGAAAGTTATTTCTCTGTTCCTTTTGACCCTAATTTTGCTGTATATGAACTAACCTCAAATGCTATCTTGTAGTTTCCCTTGCAGGATTTGAAGCGGCAGCAAACAGCAAAGAGAAGCAAAGCTAGCTGTTTGCTACCCTTACAAGAACTCAAAAGTGAAGCATGGTGTAAGTTAGACCTGTATTGAGATTTTTTTCAGTAAACTTTAAGGGGGGAAAAAAAGATAGTGCTTGCCGTCAGTTCTTTGTAAAGGCAAGCACAGGGTTTCCATTTCTGCCAACTGAACTATTCCATTGGTCCCTGAAAATTCCCCAAAGTGTAAAAAAAACCCGCCAGTGTCCTTATGTTTTCATCCAGTGTGGAACCTCAAATGTTAATATATGCATATTATAATGGTATGGTGGCTGTATGATGCAACTGTAAGGAGATCTTAAGTTGTTTGAATGCCATTCATGCTCTGCCTTGGCAGGGTAGGCATCTTCTCAGTTTATCCTTGACTTTAAATTTCGCAATCTTTGTTTGTAATAATGATCATGCAATGTAATAATGAACATGCTTAGTTTGCAATAATATGATTCCTATAATACAGTTTTGACTGTAACCTAGTGTTAACATAGCTTTTATGTGGCAATAGCTCATGCTTAAATGAAGTAAGTACACATTTAAAGGCTTGATCTCAAAAACAGTTACATCTGTGTGTATATTTAATATAGTTTAGCTGCACAGAGGCCCATTGATTTTAATGAGACTCCTTGTTAGAGAACGTGAACTCTTGAGGTAACAGCTAACTAGACCAGGCACTGTTGGGACTGTTCTCTTCCCCGTAGTGTTTGTGAAGGCACAAGGCTTTCCTAATCTTTTAGTGATTTTTTTTTCTTTAATCTTTTAATTATTCCTAGTCTTTCAGACATTATTTTGTCAAGATGACTGAACTTTTTAGTCTCTTCTGGTAGTATTTATTGTATGTTAAATGAAAGTAATTTATGCATTGATGCTTGAAGAGGTTAGCTGTTCCTTTGCTCCTTGTCACTGCTTTATTTTCCTTCCTCGGTGCTAGTGATCCGAGCTTGATATCCCACTTCCCCTGTGCCCCTGCATGGGCAGTTCCTGCTTCTTTCATGCAGCTTCACTCTAATGCACTTATTTTCCTCCCTTTCACATAGATGTACCCTGGTTGAACTCTTTTCTCACATCTCAGCTTTAGCAATTGCAGGGAGTTTTAAGTGATAAATAAAGGGCAGCTACCCTAGGTGTTAGGTCCTACTTATTAATCTTGATGTATTTATCCCTAATGGCTCTTTTAAAATGAAGCTGATGTAATGACAAAGGGTTTGTGTGCTGATTGAGGAATATGTGTAACAGCTATTTATTGTCAAGTAATTTAGTCCTGCAATCAGTATATATTTTGTCTCCAAACAAAGATAGTTAAATATATCAAGATAAGAATGGTAGATGAAAAAGATGACATTAATGTTCCTCTGTTGATGCATTCAAATTTCAGAATCTGAGCTTTTCTCAGAAGTAAGTTAAGTGAGAAGAAACTTTACTGAATACTTTTAGGGCACTGAGTTGTCATCTGCGTAGCTCCTCGGAGGTTAGGAAATTCTGTTCCCTGCTTTTTCTCTCCTGCAGGGTATCAAAGGTCAGTGTTTAACTCTGATTGGTACATTCCTGTATTGTGGTATAAGTGAGAGAGCACCTGTATGAAATTGCTAGTTGGATGCAATTAGTTTAACTTGTTGACAGACAAAGCTGCAGTTCTTCACCTCGTTTCCCTATCTAGCAACAATTCCAACATTTGATGCAGAAAATGGATGCTATATTCCTGAATTGATACTGATTGTTTATTAAAATATGCCATCTGCTCTTTAGTACACAAGTTCATTGGAGCCGAAAGTGATAGAATGTAAGGCATTTTAACTACTAATTTACATCAGCTCCAACTCCAAATGGAGTTTGTATTATTTCAAAACCTGGTTGTTAAAATTGCTGAGATCTAAATCTCAGCTACAAAGTTTTGGGACCTGTTAGCCTGAGCTCCTTCAGCACTCCTGAATGTCGGCAAGAGTCAGAAACCCAAACTTGACACAGCTGTAAAAACACAGGGAGAGCCTGTGGCCTCAGCAAATTCTACTGGTGCAGGCATATTTCAGGTATAAATTTTACTCTGCTGTCCCTACTACTAATGAAGTCAGTTTCTTTTGGTGGGTTTGCACCCAGGTGTGTCCAGTTCTGTGGCTAACCAGTGCTCTTTACTTAATTTTTCCACTAGTGACATTTCTATCAAACTTTAAAAACAAACAGAAAAATTGGCTTGATGCAATGGCTCAAAGTGTTAATAGTAACATTAGGCTGGGTAAAAGGCTTCCTTTGGATCCTGCTTTGCCAGAGATCTCCACCTTGTGGCTTGCAGGGAATAGATTTATACTATGCAAGCTGGCAGCTGCCTAATCAGTTTGGAAGGGGAATTCAGTCAGTACTAGAAATTGCTGTTATTTGTCTTCCTAACAGAGTTCTTTAGCAACCTGAATATTACCCTTACTGACCCGAGTATTTTGTTTTAGTAACTGTGTGTATATAAAAGCAGTTGCTATAAGTTTAAGTGTACTTTAATACACTGAGATGAAGCTGCGGAGTTTATCTCTTGTAGGTGCTGGAGTTCCCTGGAATGGGATTTCAGCTGATAACTGGATAAGAGATATGAGGTTAAAAAAAAAAAAAAAGACCACATCACTCCCCCCCAAAAAAACCCAAACCACCAAACACCCAAAAAACCCAACACTCCTTCCCCACCCCCATCCTCCAAGAACCCCATACTAATACTCCTGGGTGCAAATCGCATGCTGTCTTAGAAAGATCCATCAGGCTTTAATCAAATACCTGTAAATTGTTGTAGGCTCTTTTTAACAGCATTAGTCTTGCGTGTTGTGGTGGCATTCTGCTTCTGAAATGAATCAGGTTTTTTCAGTGCAAAATAACAATTCATTTTATAACCATACATGTTCTAAAAGCTGCAAAAGAGATAAGAATGGGAGGGGCTGTCAAGCCCAGCGTGCCAAACCTGTTTTAATTTATCTTAATCTCACTTTCCTGTTTTCCCACCAGACCACTTAGACCCCTGCCCCCTTTTTTTCCAGGAACACATCTAGGTGTCTTTTGAATTTGTTTATTGGCTCTGCTGTGCATAGCACAATACAGTCTTTGTTATACGTGTAGCTAGAGCTGTTTATATACAGTGACCCATAATTTGCTCTCAGTTCCATTGGTGTACATCTGAAGTGACGCCATCAGAATCAATAACATGGTTCACATCAGTGTAACTGAGAGCAGAATTTAGCTCTGTGGACTTGAACGCCATTTTCTGTCTTGATACACTTCTCACAATTAGAAGTCTTCAAATGATTGAAAATGCCATTTTACCTTATGGTAGCTACAAAACTTCCTAAACTTCATACAATTCAGTATAAATTATTCTTTCTGTGGAGAACAAAAAGTCTGACACTTCTGAAGACTCAGAAATCATGGTCCGAGTGAGCCAAGTAAGATTCTAGTATGGCTTTAGGAGATGAGAGGGCATAAAATTGATAGAATTTTAAAATAGAACTTGATCTTTGTATGAATTGAACTGTTGCAGTTGATTCAGTGGCAGTGGGAAGCTACTGTACTTGAATTCTCAGGGGGGGCCTGTCTCTAAAATCTGATGGGAAGTCATGGGAGTTGATTTGGGATGCACAGAACAGAAACTACATTGTCGTGGGAGAACAGGGGCAGAGCTGGGGCAGAAGGAAAGTGTGTGCAGTATTCTGGCTGTGCAGTGGAGGAGGGAGTTGAGATAGAGAAACTCTACTGAAGCAAAATACTATGGTGATTTTGTTTGAGGAAATGGATTGGGATAGAAGATAGAGGATAATGTTTAGTACAGTTGCAAAAGGTTTTTAAAAACCTGTAAAACTAGAGAGGAAAAATTTTAGTTTCAAATGGTCTCTGTATATTTTGAAATGTATAACTTTGCTAGGACATTTTCAGGAGAAAAATGCTAAGAGTTTTTTAATGACTATTTAGAAAACATAGTACAGAAAATCTTACCAGTTTCTAATGTTCCCTTTTTTAAAAAAAAAAAACAAACCACCAAACCCAAAACTTGCCAAAGTAGTGAGATACAAAATTGCTGTGTGTAGTTTTTTGTGCTCTTTTTGTTTAATAGGGTACCAGGCATTGTATGATATGGTTTCACTGAACTTAGTATTTTAAGAACATCACAAAAGAAATAGTTCATCAACCCTTGATCCTTACTCAAAGAGCTCAAAAGCATACAGCAAGTTCATAGTATGTTGTAATTTCATAAATGAATAATAGTGTCAGGTACTGTTCCAGAGTAAATTCAGTAAATTTGATTCTGGAAATCTTAGTAACTTAAATATGCAGGAAAATGCACATGTACGGAATGTTACCTTGAAAATATCTCGGCCATGATGAGGTCTGTAACAAACAGTACGTATGGTGATGCAAATTTAGCTTTATCAGGTCATGGAGTTTTGAAATAGGAGTCTCTTTAGCGTGTTGTTCTTAATGTAATTGTCCTAGAACTGGCACCCATGGAACTAACACACCTGGCTGTCTGAAATATAGGCACGCCAAGCATACCTGGTGTTGAAATCAAGGTATAATATATGCTTGGGTTCTTTTCAACTTGCCTGCCCCAGTTTTCTGTAGAGTCTGGCATAAAAAAATCAATTTAGATTTCTCAGATGTGTTGGATCCTGTTACTGTAAGGTGGTGTCCTTGGTCTGTTCTGTGCCTCTCTCTGATGCTTGGGAGAAGTACACTGGAAGCTGCCTTACAGCACCTTTTCTAGAAATACCTTTCTCATTATTCCCCTCGTTCTGCACCAGTGGGACTCACAGGCCAAAATCGACTTTACCATGCAGTGCTTGGAGGTGTTAAGTGCTGCCCCGTGTCCCTCAAACTCTCGAGAACGTAGTGTAGTTGCCAAAATTCAAACGTTGAGCAATGAAGTAATGGCTCAGCACAACTGCATAGTTTTTATTTTGACAGTGTAGAGATGATGGTGCAAACAGGAAAACGATCCTTACAGAACCCGCTGCAGTCTCTGGGCTCAGCAGGGTGGGTAGCAGAGATGCCGCTGTTGCCTGGCTCCTGCCCATGCTTTGTGTATCACTCACGGTCCAGTTTGTGATTTGCCTGTGGTCGGTGTGGTGTTAAGTAACATGTTGTTAGGCTACATATTTTGGACATTTACATTATCAGCTTCCGATCCTTTTGGAGTTTCCCCTGGAATTCCTCAACTGAGATCAGCTGGTCTGCTTGGCTAAGCCTTTTGAGACTTCTGGGAGCAAGGTATCTCGTGTTGTGGTTGTAATTCTTTTTTTAACAGCTCAAAGCTGCTGCAGTGAAAACATGAACACACTTTCAAGTTCCTTCTTAAATACAGAAAAATACCAAGAACAATGTCTCTTCTAAATCGGACTAATCAAGCAAACCCTTGAGAGGTTCTGTGTTGTTCCAAATACATTTTAATCATGTTATCTCTTGTGCTTCTCACTGCTGGTAGAATGTGACTGCTGTTGGCTTCCTCTTCAGGAATGAATAACTTAATTTTTCCTTATGCTTTTGGTGCCTGCCTTTCTTGAAAGACAGTAACATAAGCATCAGTTAAGGTTCTGATACGGTGCAGGGGTTTGAGAGGCTGCTCATTCCCTTCCCCATGCACAACTGCTTTTCGTGTCTCTGGCAGACTCAACAGCACCCATGTGTTGGGGCTTCGGTTAAAACTATGCAGCTGCTGCTGGCTCTCCCAGCTCACCAGTTGTCTCTGCCACTTTCTGTAGTGTCTCTGCCTGTTTCCTTCCTCCTTTTTTAGGAGGCTCCAGTTGCAGGTCCTGGATGGTGTTTGGTGACTGCTGCTGACACGGAGAGGTTGGTTGGTTTTCTGGAAGCACATCCAGCTTCCGAATGCTAATTCTGGCTAAACTAAGGAGTGGTTGGAGTGCTCGGTTTTGCACAAATTCTGCACTTGTCTTCACAGGGCACAGATGGCACATGTGAGGTCCGTTTGGTACTTGGGATCTCCTCTCTAACCTTTATTTTGGGAAAGGATTAGTAACTTTGTTGTATTGCTTTGTTTCCGAGAGCAAAATGTGAGTGCAGCTTTACGGACTACAGGGGTTGTTTCCAGCAGAGAAAGAGGCACGGTGTGCGAGAGAAATTCTTTTCTGTTTTCACTGTGATAGCCAGTGCATTCAGGCTAATAGGATCTTCTTCATCAAGCTTGTGTCTGCACAACTGTGATAATCAGTCTTGCTCTCTCTGTCTGGCTATCCTGGTAGAAGAGCATGGTCCCATTCTCTGGGTTGCCTTCCTTGCTTGACACTCATTTTGTCAGGTGCAGCGGAAGTTTACTTCCCTGTTGGTTGCTTTACTCTATGGTACACTGACTGTATTACTGTTTTCAGGTATGCCTAATTTTGGCATTTACTTGCAATACGTAAGCAATTACTGGCGGTCTTCATTCATCGCACCCATTTTGAATGAGTTTTTTCCCCTCCTTGTCCTTGGTCATTTTTGTGTCACCCTAATCCCTGAATTCACTGGAGCTTGTATCCGATTCCCTTTTCAGGGTATGCACCTGGTTCCGCATTTCCCCTCTGTCAGTATGTCACATACTTCTCCCTTCCTACCTCTTCTCTTGTAAAGGTACTCTCTACCTTTTCTATCTCTCTACCTTTTCTTACCTCTCTTCTTAACTCTGTTTCCTTGCAGGACCCCTTTCTGTGTGTCAGACTGGCACCACCACCTCCCTCCCTTCCCTTGTGTTCCTTCATGTTGAACTAATCCTTTTACAACCATCAGTGCCAGTTGTGCCTACTCTCCGTCCCTGGCATGCTGCTTCACTGATTCAGTGGCCACGGGCTGCCTCTATTCAACATGCTCATCCCGCAGCCTGCTCTTGCAGAGGTCTGCGATGGAAGCTCAGGATCTGTCCTCTTGTCTGTGTGCTTCAAACCCACCCTTGCATGTTGAAGCGTCTTCATGACTTTGACTTCTTTCAACTCCAGATCTTCCTTTTCTTCTTCAATTCTATTATTTCTTTAGCTGAACACTTGCTTTCCTATCCTAAATCCCAGTTGCATATTTGCCATCGTCAGTGCTCTCCTCTGCTAGTGTCCTCATGCCTCATCTTTTTCTCTCTCTGACCTAGACATTACTCGTGTGATGCAAGGTTCATCTCTCTGGATTGTTGCTTGCTATGACATTACATCTCCTGACTGTCTCTGCTAGTGGTTGTTTTTGGTTTTTTTTGCTTCAATAGCCTGTAGTGTGTGCTGGGGGAGCGGGTTGGAGACCTGCCAGCGCCAGCAGGCTGGATCAGCTTCTCCGGCAAGCAGCTCTGTGCCACTTAATTGTCAGACTCCTTCAAAGGCCAGGCTTAAATTCTGCTGCAGACACAATGTCTTCATGTTTACAATGCGTGTACTGCAGTGCCTTGTAGCCTGGCTGGGGAAGTGGGTTGCAAAGGTTTGTATTTTCCTGGTAGAACTCAAGTTTATTTTGTTACTTCATTTTCTGACTTCTCTGGCCCATTTTATCCATTTACAAAACTGGCAGCTCTACGAAGCCCTTATTTTTGACTGCTTTTGCTAAAAATGCCTGCAGGAGAATAAATGATAATGATCAGGAAGTGCAAATGCAATATGTTTAATAATTCCAATGCTCGCTTTCATGCTTGCTTGCTTCTTTGATTTCTTTTACCACTCAGCATAAGCAACGGCATAGGGTACTTTTGTACACGTCTAGGCACACTGATGTGGTTTTCTATTTCCCATGCTGATTTGGTTTTCTCAATAGATTCTTTCTATCCCCTTGTCTGTCCTCAGTTGTGTTTTCCTCTTCTGCTTCTGGTCATACACAGCACTCGCTCTATCTATATTGAAATTAGTTAATTATCATTACTCTTTTGTAAGAACTTGAATGTTGTTGTTTCCATGTTCAAAGGCCAGGAAGTAATGCAAAAGGTTGAAAGATTTGACCAAAATACTGGCGTGTCTGATCTTAGAGATCTGTATTTGTTGCTAGCAAAACATACATCGTGTTGCGTTTTCAAGTTAGTCAGATGGCCCTGTGCCCACAGGAGTGGCTGCCCACAACAAGGGGGATGCAGCACGGGGCACGGGTGTCATGGATGGAAGATGGGGTCAGTGCAATCTTGGTCTGTGTGAAATGAGCAACAGCGATCTGAATTGGTTTTCAGATGGTTTGGGCATGGATTCCATGACTCCAAATATATTTGGTAGGTAACAGAAGGCTGGCAGGCCTGTCAGTGACCAGTGGTTTTATGGGGTGTCACCGGAACGGTATAGTTATTTGTCTCATTCATGCCAAAAGTGCTAGCACTTTTGTTTGTAGATGCTATTTGAAGACTTCATTTTTTTTAAAAGTGAAGAAATGGCAGAGACCCTGTAGTTGATGGAAATCCATGGCCAAAGCCCCAGAGGACAGAGCTATGTACTGAGGAGTTCCAAAATAACGTGTCTTATTGAGAGCATCCTAAATTTGCCCTTTTGTATTTCCTGTTTTATTATGTACTTGCAAGAGGGAAGATGGCCCATATGTAGGTTTAATCTGTGTTATTCAGGAATCAGCGTGCAAGGAGATTTTTGGCTTCTTAAAATCCTTGCTCACACTTTTAGGATCTTCTGGAAGTTTATTTATTCACAGCAGCATCGAGTCTGAATGAAATACAGAAGTAAGATGGAAAACTCACAGTATCTTACCGTGCAGCTTTTTCATGGTTCGCTTTCCTCCTTTGCCTTTTACTTGAGGGCAGAACTAGGGTAGAGAAATAATTTTTGTTCGCTTCTGAAAGGTTACAGTAATAAAGAAACTCTTGTTAACATCAGAGTATATGGCAGGCAGGAGTTTTCACAGTCTGGCATTGTTTATTTTACCAGCAATTTGGAACCTTCTGCACTCTTAAAATATTGGCAAGAAAATATTTAACTGTTAACTATTCTGTGGCGTGCGTGTGTTTGAAGCCCAGGGGAGGAGGAGTGCTTGGGGAAATCGGGTTTTTCTCAGCTTATGATTGAAACCAGAAGGTGCAGAATATTGGTAGAAGGTGAAAGCAATGTGACTTCAAATTAGAATTTTACCCAAATGTGGAACTGATGGGAGAATGTCAAACAGGTCACGTATGAACAGGGCTGTGCTCAGAAATAGTGGGAAGTCTGACGGAGCAAACACAAATAAGCCAGTCTGCTAGGCACTACAAAATGAATTTGAGAGATAGCAAGAGTGAGTTTTTGTATTTGTCCTGGCCTCAGTCACCGGGTGAAGGTTGTAGCAGTACTGGGTGTTAGCATCAAGGATTTGGCTTGTTGATTGCGTACTAATTGTATGGGCTCTAGCAATTGTCACTCCATTTTGACATGAAAGAAACTTTTTTTTGTGGAGAGTTTTTTTAGGAGAGGTGATGTGACTTGCTTTTTCAGAGAGCAGATGGGTGACTTGCTGTTCCTATCCAATAGAAACTTGTTCTGGTCCCAAATTCTTGGAGAAAGAATGTTGTTTTTATTATTTTTCCCCCTAGGGGAGGATGATCTGTTTGGTATTTCTACATAAAATGTAGCCTCTTCCCATGAGGTTACTAAAAGCTCTATGGTAAAGGTAGCAATTTTTTTTAATTGCCCCAGCACATTTTGGGTGAAATTCCTACCAAGTCAGCGAGTGACCTGATGACTGCTATCCAGGGTCGTCTAATGTGCTGTGGCTGTCTTGCTGCTGGTCAGGGCAGGAGGAGGTACACAGGCTGGAGAGACACCAGGCAGTATCTGCACAGATCATCAGAAAAAGAACAAAACGAGCATACTCGGAAGTCATTCTTCTAATGGCAGATGAAGATCCAGCGTACTATTTCTGGCAATGACCAGAGATACTGAGGAAAAAGTATAAGAAACAACTGTGTATCAGTATTTCTTCTGGTACATTCTCTCAGCGTTTGCTAACGAGTAACAGGAGAGTTGCAGGGGGACCATCATATTTAGTATCTGCTAACAGAAATCCTCTATGAATGTGCAGTCCCCTTTTTACCCCTTTCATAGTTTTTGCTCTTTAATGTCCTGTGGCAATGACTTCTGCCACTTAATTGTGTTGCATGAGAATGTACTTTTATTTTATATTTAAAGTATTATTTGGTCATTTTGTCAGCTTCTTTTCTAATGTTTTTTAATGAAGAACAGTGAACAGTAATTCCTTGTTTACCTGCCCGATACCACTCATGATTTTGCCTCTCCATTGTCTTCCTCCTCGTTTGTTCTTGAATATAACTAGTGTTTCCTCATATGTCTAATCACCTTGGTCTTTTCTGTTTGTTTTCTATTTCTTTTAGATCTGTTTTGAGATGAAAAGGTATTAAATCTGTGCAGCATTTTATATGTAGGCGCACTATGGGTTTATGGCAGAATAGGATTCCTCTTTTGTTCTGTATTCCTTTCATAATAATTTCTAAAATTTAGTTGTCTTTTCTATACTATGGAATTGCTGAACTGAATTTTTTTGAGATTTCCCCACAAACCCTCTTTAAGATCAATTTTCAGAATTGTAGCTGCTAAACATGCACACCTAGTTATATAAATTTTATTATCTTTTTTAACAACTGCTACTAGTACCTTTATCAGCATTGAATATTACTGGTCATAATTATCTGTGATTGTCATTTTCATTTATTATTGTGTTTTCTACTACTTTGTACTTACCTGGTTCTGCTGAAATACTTGTCAAAATGCATGCCACCTTTCATGGCTCTGCAGCCCTATTAAATGTTATTTAATACCTTTCGTTTAGTTTAGTACTTCATGATCCCAGGGATTTTGTTGCTCTTGACTTTTATTAAATTACCTTAAGTCTTTTTCTATGGGCAGATCGTATCACCTGGAATATGATGGACTCTCAGAATCCTGAGTGCCATGAGAAGGTGATGGAGCAATGTGTATTCATTCGCTGTCTCATCCAGTGAAAAAACTGGGCCACCAGATGAAACTAGGAGGAAGCAAACAGGAGGTGGTGGGTTCTCGTCATGGGTGGTAGACCGGGGTACTTCTTGCTGAAGCATATTGTGGATACAGAAAGTTTACTCGACAAGTTGCTTGACATCGAGACCTTTTGAAGGTTACCATATCAATAAATATCAAGGGTTGAGAATTGTCCTGAGCTGAAGCTGGTTGGGAGAAGACTTGGGGGAAGCACGTACCAGCTTGTAGGCTTTTCAGTTTTCTCACTGTATCTGGCTACTGTTGAAGGCAAGATACCATGTTAGGTGGACCCTTGGTCTGATCCAACTCAGTGTTTCTTGTGTGTGACTCTTTCTGACAGTTACTGAGGTTTGTCTCAGTGAAGAGATTGAATTTTACAGGATCTCTATAAGTGCTCACGGTGAACATCTACCTTAATGATTTGTTTACCTTTACTACTGTCTTCTCCAAGTGCCTCTTTTAAGCTTGGTCATGTAACTTCCTTTCAGTTTATCAGACTGAATTCTTGATTCTGCTGTGTTCAGAAACATGTTCATGATCAGTTTTGGGCTTTTAGCAAGTAGTTTTTTCAGAGGCATTACAGGAAAAGCCCTCTACGACTGCTCGCACTTCCAGAGAACCAAGACAAGCAGACAGAGAGCACAGTGATGGGACCTCTTTTCCCTTGAGAGGTTGTCCAGTGAGCTCCGCCAGCCCCGTACTACAGAGACAAAGGAATTTGGAATAAACCCCCATATATTTAATACAGTTCAGATTGTACTATGATCTTTAACTGTTACCATGGCAGAATTTCCAAATCAATAGACTGCACGATAGAAACATACCTCATTTTCCTGACACTAGACAGCTAAGGGTGTCCATCTGTTTTGGCAGAAATATGTAGATAATGTTGTATAACTTGCTTTTCTATGTCTGCTTGAAATAAACAAGCTGTAAGGAGTGGTATTGATGATTATGCAATTGTTATGAAGGTAGCACAGCATGCAAAAATCTTTTAACATGTTGTTTTTATGGATTGAAGATTTTGGTAGGAACTGGTTCTGATACAATCTGACGTTTAACTTTTGTCTAGGTTAGTACAATATTGAAGTAGGTTGTCACTGAACATTGAAGAAGGCTTTAAAGACTATTCTCTGAAGTTAATTATCTGCTGAGGTGCATTACAGAATTACTTACTTTTAATTAGAAAATCAGAGAATTTATCAGAAAAGTTAATATTTTAAAGTATATGGGGACTCACAGCTGTAGCTAATTACAAGCCAGTAAGCTTGCTTGCAGACAAAGCGACAGAGTGGTTAATAAAAGACTCAAAAAAATGAAGATTGGAAAAATAATTTCTGCAATATCTTTGTCATTTCACAACTATGTGAAATTGCCTGAAGGAACTGGCCTTTTTGGCCCCTTGCTACAGAGATATTTTTAATCTGTTTTATTAATTTAATCTTTTTGATCCTAGCTATGTTCTCAGTCATTTTCAAAATTACTGTCCTAGAAGTAATAGTTATGTTATTGGAGGAAATAAAAGGGCTGTATGCAGGTTTTCCAATTTAATGGCATGTGCGTTTATTAAAAGGGCAGCAAACACTTAAAAAGCCCATATATAACTATATGTGGTTATATATTATTTATAACTAATGTAAACTATATATTATAAGTCATTCTTTCCAAATGCAGCTTGAGAGAAGGTGCATAAAAAAGCCTGAATGTTTGAGGAGTGATTTTTTTTATTTTTTTTTATCAGGAAAGATTTGTCCTGTATCTCCTTCAGGAACTTCTGCCAATATTGAACGCTCCAGTAATCAAAAGTGTCGATGGGAATTGATTGATGTGTTTACGGCAGCGTGGCTAATAGAAGTCCCCAGAGTAGATTTGGTTGTGACAGCAGAAGCGTACTCATACCTGCGTAACTTGTTTCGCACAAGAGATGGATTAATTTTTACTGTATCAGCATAAAACACTACTTTGCTCTTACAACTTTGACCACTCCAGGAGCGCACTGCTGATGTAGTGTATCAGCGCACCTCGCGTAAACATTACCTTAAGGAGCCCAACCTTGGTTTGAAAAGGTGACTATGCTGACACATCTACTGCGTACAGGTACAGGAGTAAATACATTCTACAGAAGAGGCTTTTTAGTCTGGCAGGAATGGTATAATGAGAATGAGGGGGTAGAAACTTAAGCCAGAAAATTCAAATATGAAATGAGATACACATGTTCAACTGTGAGGGTGATATGCTTTAGCCAAACACAACTTACTGAGCTTAGTACAGAGGGAACTCAGTGAAATGTAATGGTCTGTGATATGCAGAGGGTCAGGTTCTATGATCTAATCATTTCTTCTGGCTGAAATATCTTCATAAAAAAATCTAGTTCAACCATAACTTATGGCCTAAAGAGAGGAATTGCTGCATGAAATTCAATGACTAGCACTTGTACAGGTGCAGTTGGAAGTGTCCCTTCTGGCTTTATAGTCTATGGATGGATTAACGTGTTAGAGTAGCTTAAGGGTGCAACACATGCTGGCAAAAGCCATAACAGAAAGAAACTCCTGTTAAAGTGCTTTCAAATAGCGTAGCCGGTGGATATCACGGCTGTGTCTGCACTACCATATAGTGAGTGTGGTCTGAGGGGAACACATTTGTCGAGTGAGAGAGTTGGTGATCCAGCGTCCCTGCTCCAGGGGGATGATCTCTGCCTGTCGCTGGTTCTGGGCCGGTCCCCTGGGCTGGGTGCCTCTTGGCAGGTAGAGCGCGCGAGGGCACCTTTCCCAGTTTGTGCACACTGAGACTTCTCTGCAGTGTAAACCAAAGCATGGTAAGTGGGGAAGAGGAGGAGATTTGTTACGAAAGAACGCTCTTGATCCAACAAAAGACATTCATATGGACTAATCCTATAGCAGCTTTCACTTTAAAAGCTGTGCCCATACATAAGATATTTTCATACATGACTGGCATATACAATAAAGCAGTGTGCTCTTACTTTCCTGGAAATTTTGTTAGAATACAAAACCTTACGTGAGACTTGATATTGTACAATGTCTGCTATAGCAGTAAGCCTCACCAGCGGGCTCTTGAGTGATGCATACTGAACTCGTTGAGGGTGAAGACAAGGTTTCTTACTGCAGTATGATAATGAAAATGCAGTAGTCGTATGCGGTAGTCATCTTGCAGGCAGAATGTGGGATCACGGAGTCTTTAAATGGAAAGTTGTGACATGTAGTAGGAAGATACGTTAGCTGTACATTTCCTTTTATTTTTTTAAAAGGTCTTACAAATGTGAGAGATGTGCCAAAAACGTATTCCTTGTTTTGAACTAAGATAGTTCTGTGTGTCAATTTAGGCAGTGGTATATAAATTTATTCTGGTGACAGCTCTGCAATGGGTTGTTCCAAAGAAGGCAAAGGGGCTGAGTCCCTAGAAGAGCTCCAGATGTTACTGATTTTTCTCTTGTTATTAGCAATTACTCACTTGGAATTGTCTAGCAGTTTTTCTTCATAGCAACAAACTGTGGAAGAGTCAGCAGAATCATGACCAACCAGATCATGAAACTTGCCAGTGCTAAGGACATGTACAAGCTTAAAAAGAGGAAGCGTTTCCAACAAATGCTGATTTGAATTTACTCATTTTTCTTGTTTCATAAAGAAGGATTTTTTCCTACAATGTTTGTACTTAAGCAGTGCCGTTTGTATTCTTCAGAAAATGCAGTATTCCTTTAAATGTAATTTTATTGCCTAAGATACTGCTCCATCCCCAAAGTCATATTTTATATTTTAAACTGTTTGTCTTTTAAGATGTATTTATTGCCATGTTTGTTTAACTTGGTTATCTCCTTCATCAATCTATTTCTTGCTAACTTAAGGCTGCTGCTCTCTGTTTTTAGTATAGAAAGCTGCTTCCCTAGGGATGTATAGTCCAGGACTTGTCTCTGTAATGGGACTATTTGTTTTCTTTGCCCCTTGCAGTTGCCTGCTGTAACATTTGTAGTATGTGTTAAGTAATCCTTGAGGTAACATTTTTATTATGTCATAAAAAGTGCGTGGCAAATATATAATAACTCATGGAATTTGTTTGTTTAAAATGGAAGGATAATTTATTGAGTGTGTTACATGAGACCTGCTCCCCCTTATTAGAGCTGTAGAAGTGCAGCTTATTTAGAAGTATGTTCTATTGAGAAAAACCACGATCTCTGACATGCATAGAAAGTTCGAGCATGGTTGGGTAGAAATGACATCATAGTTTATGTACTCAATAAAAATTTAATTAAGTCATTACAGAAGTTGCAGTCATCATTTAACCCTCTGATTTCTTATGTTTAGTTCTTTTTTTTAAACATTCAGTAATAACCAGTCTCCAAATCTTGATAGCCTATAAAATATCTGCATGAATTTTAATAGTTTATATTAATGGAAAACTATGAGTAACTGACATAAAAGGAATTTTCCTTGTGTTTGCACTATATGCATTTCTATAAAAATCAACAGATGAAAAAAGATAGTGGTTTAATGGAAGAATATTTGAACTGGAGATTTGCTAGCGTAGCAAAAACTAACTCATATTTTGATAGAAAAGCTGTTTGTGTAATTACCAAGGTGAGTACTCCTAAGGATACTAAGAAAGTATTTAGGACATGTGGTTCACACTGTCGTAAGTATTAAGATTTTAGATATGTGAGTTTTCACAGCTTTTCTTTAGCCTCGTGATAAGCTGTACATCAAAGACAGCAGTGCTTATTCCATAGCAGACCTGATGTCCTACCCTGTATTCCTGGTTGCAGTTTCTTTTCTGTAAAACCTGTCTCCAAGATGCAGCCTCATACATAAGCGATCTGCTGGTATGCAGGGATGAAGGTAATTATCCTTGGCATTTATACTGATGTTGTATGCCAGATCTGTGGAAGAGAAATGCGTGGTATCTCTTAGATCTCTCATGAGAGTCCATACAAAGAAGCAGCTTTACCAATTGAAGTGTAGCTTAGCCCTCGGGAGAGGAACTGTTCATTAAATCGTTTTCTTGATAGAAGTAAAAAGTACAGGCAAAAGGAAGAGGCAGTTTGTATGAGGGAGATGCACGCAAAGTATTTCAGCCATCGCTCTGGACCAAGCAGGTGATCCCTTTTGGTCCTCTCTTAAGCTGACATGGGGTCAGTTCTGCAAGCCAATGGGTAGCTTTGGCCAAACCAGCGAATGTTTAAGCAACTGTTAAATTTAGTGAAAAGTCAGTGCGGAACTTGGACTGAGTCACACTTACGGCATAGGGGGAAGTAGCTGGATCATCGCAAACTCTGAAAGAAATTTAGTCATAGTTAAAACCCAGTGAGTCTGAGCTTCTAGTACGATGCTGTAGAAACGGAATTCATGTGATTCCTGAATGAGAAAGTCAATATTGACAAGTAAGGAAGGAGTAGTGGCAGGGATGGTGCCTCTGTCGTTAGCGTTACAGTGCTTTCGCTGTAATAGCACGTCCAGATCTAGAGTCTGCTTTAGAAAAAATGGTGAAAAACCTCTGAGTTTCTGAAAGACGTGGGTGAGTGAATCAAGGTCTGGAAAACCTGCTTAATAGTTAAAATATAGAGGAGTCTTCATTATCTTAGCCTGTGCTGCCACTGAAAGGACAGCCTTGCCTTCACTCTTTCCTCAGCTGTGTTTTTTCTCCGCTCATGTAACTATATGTCAGTTCTGTTGGCTGAGAGTTTTTCTGCCGTTCATATCTTGAGTAACACTGACTTTCATTTGTGTACAGAATTAACGGAGCTGTATTGCATGTTCTAAAATGTTTGATTGCACTGACGTTGTTACTTACAGCCAAATCCTAACCCGTGTAGGCCAAGGCACTCTTTCTTCTTTGCCTACTCGGAGTGAAACGGGTAATATTTTCTCATCACCTTCTCTTTAGAGCCTATGCAGATGGTTTTCTGCTTTATTTTTCAGATTAATTCTGTTGTTCTAAAGGAAGACTTGAGAAGCATGGTAGAAAATTTCTATGCAGCTCTATTTGGATATGATGAGGTAAGAAGGGTGATTTCAGAGAACGTGCAAGAACAAATAGACCATCTAATTAATGAACACAGAATCCTCCAGAGGGGTAAAACATTTGCGGTACATATCTTTGGAGAAATGTTATGTTATGGAAGCAGACTTCTTAGTTATTGCAATCATCTCATGCCTTGAATTAAAGTGCTTTTAAGAAAAAAGAAAGCAGACAGCGTATTTATTTAAACCATGGGACATGGAAGGAGGGATGTTCTTTGTACTGCTTCACCATCACTACTTGACCATCAATAAATCATTTCCTCCCTCTGAACCCCATTGTACTCAGGTATACTTTGAAATCAAAGAGATTATTTATAGGGAGTCTATGTGAGAGGGTATGTATTGGAAATATCTAATAATATAGGGAGGCAAAAGCACCACTGCGCACAAGTGTCTGCAGGACTTTCAAGAAGGAAATACAATTGCATCATTTCTTTTTAGTAGTTATTTCTTTCTCTAGTGGATTTTGCTCTTCAGATGCTTTTCTTATTCACATGGTGATCTGCGTCATTAATATCTTGTGAATGTAAACTTCATCGGGTTGTGGGCAGTTATGCATGCTCGTCTTTAGTCTAGGTTTAAGTATAGCCAGGCTGGGTCTGCCTGTGTCTGTCCTTTTTTTTTTTTTTTTCTTTTCTCTTTCTGTTGACACTCTTTTTGGAAACAAAATGTCTCGTTAAATCAAAGACAAATGTTGACCTTTTTTATTTTGAACTGAATATTTTAAAGTCCTCCCTTGCCTTTGGCAAACGTGTCAGCAGAAGACAGGAGTTATGTGGTGATAACACCACATAATCGAAAAAGACAATAAAAGTGGGAGAGAACTTAGACAAAAAGCACTTATGGATGTGATTCTTGCATAAGCCAAATTTAATATTAGATTTAACTGGAAAAATCTAGATAGTTCTTGATGATGAGGAATTCTCTCTTTCTCATTTAGAATGAAAAATAGAAAAGCAAAGCAAAATAGCAAAGTCCTGACTACATCTGTGCGACTTTGTATTAAATATCCTTTAATTTTTCTTTTCCAAGCATCATGGGCTTCATGCAATTCTGTGCTGGGTTCTCTGTAAGGCCAAAAATTTGATGGTAAAGGTTTCATAACGTAGAAATGTAATTATCAGATCCTACATTGGGAATACCCTGACCCGTTTTTTTTCCAAATTAACTGGCTGGAATATTTGTTAGAGGCTGCTCTGTAAATTAATTTAAGGCCAGGGTTGTTTTTCCGTTCTGGGAAAGAGTGATGTTGATGCCTTTTCACGTGTACAGTCCATAGCAGCTGTGGGCTTCGAGACAGCTAATATTGTCAGTTGCTAAGCAGAGTAACGTGCTTGTCTTGTCTTCAGACCCTCTTCATGGGTGGTTTTTAATCCCCCTCTGTACTTCCCGTAGGGAATCTTGTCTGATGATCATGTTCTGGCAGCAGCTCTTTGGAGAAACCTTTTCAACAGGAACTGTGAGGACCCTCGGCATCTGGAGTTACTCGTAGAGTACGTGCGCAAACAGGTACAATACAGCTCACAGGGTGACTTCTCTTCATTCTTTCATTTAGAATATTAAATATTTATTGCTTGCATACTATGTAGCTCAGTTCCCTCAGTTCTCCTCATAAATATAGCTGATTTTTGTATTCAGTGATTATATTTAAGGCAAAAAAGGTAAAAATATAAAAACTGGCTGTTATTTATTGCAGTTTGAAAAATGACTGTAGAAAAATTAACAGAATATTGAAAGCAATTCTGTTCATCTTTTTCTGGACCTCTGCTACAGAGGGGCTTGACAAGATGTGTCAGAAATGGGCTGCAACTTGTAGAATTATAATTGATGTTGCGGAGTTGGGATCCTCTTCATAATGAGATAGTACACAGAGCTTGAAAGTCTCCTGATGATCTTTGTGGGAAAGAAGTAAAAGGTTTTGTTTTACAGAATTATTTCTTTTTCTTTGAGTTATTCCCTGGAGGAAACAATGTTAAGTAGGGTTTGTCCTCTTAACCCTTAGGAGGTTTGTGAACCAGCTTTCTAGGAAATGTTGGTAGGGTATAGTCCAGGTGGGTACCAAAGACAGAAAAGGGGTGAGATAGGTTCTGGAGGAAGAGCTTAAGCTGTTGGGCAGGGAATTGAAGAGCAGAACCTCCACAGCAGCGTTCTCTGTAATGTTTCCAATACTATATTCGGGACCAGATAGAGATTTGGAGCTATCAGGACCAAATAAAGATTTGGAGCAACACTGTTTCAGTGTGTCTCTGAGAAAATGATGTGGGAAGTAAAGGGCTGAACTTTGTAAGGGACTGAGGACACTTTTGGAATGCTAGAGGGCTTCTCAGGAGGGACAGACTTAGTTTATTGCTTAAGGTTGCTGATGCTTAACATCAGTGAGGCTGTAGGACAGTTTAACACTGAAGATTGGCAGGGAGCAAACATGTATAAAAAGTGTGTAATGTGGGACAACTTGCTCCCAAGTGTGGAATTTGTTGCACTTCTGTATATTCAAGCAATGGATAGGACAGAAGCTATCAGCAGTTGAATAGGAAACAGTGATCACACAGGCAAATGTGTCATACTGCGGAAGAATCAGCACAGCTCCTGTGAAGGCAGCTCATTCCTGTAGACAGTTCTGAAGTGGTGCACTTGAGAAAACCAGTCCCAGCTTTACATGTATATTGATGAGCTCTAAACTGTCTCTTACCACACAGGAATGACTCCTTGAGATTATAATTGTATTATCAAAAATGTCAGCTCAGCACTCTGTAGTGTTTAAAAAAAGGCAAAGCGAATGCTCAGAACTACTGAGGAAGGAATAGAGAATAAAATAGTGTTGTTATGCCACTTTTTAAATCCACGGTACCCTCATGATCTTGAATAATGTGTATGGTTTGTGTTCTGACCATCAAGAAAGATAAAAACCAAACTGAAGAAGGCTCAGAGAAGAGCCTTAAGGATGACATGAAACAGCTCCTTTGTTAGCAATGAGCAGGGTGTTCCGCCTGAAAAACAGCTGACAAAGAAGATGACAGCTATGGGAAATCTTGAAGGCATATGAAAGTTGAGCAAAGAAAGGCCATTCACTGATACAAGAACATGGGAACATAACGTTGCCACAGGTTGTTTGGGGTGCTACAATTGCATGTGGGTCCCAAAGCCACTGGCAAGGTTTATGGAAGAGAAGTCTGTCCAGGGCTATTAAATCCACAACCGCCATTTCAGGCTCAAAGTCCCCGAACTAATAAATTTTGAGAAAAAGGGAAAATAAATGAGGAAAATAACATTGTATGCATGCATTGTACTCAACTCCTCCTGGGGAATTTGCTGGTGATGACTGTCAGAAACAGGACATTGTGCTTAGGTGGCTCTTTGGTCTGACCCTCTGTGGCAATCGGTGTATTCTTTCCTCTGTTGAGAAACTCCATGTCAAATCACCTTTTGTTTCCAGTAAACATTGTGTACGAGGTCTTTCCCGCAATTTCTGGCTGATCCTGTCTTTAACAGGGGCTATTAGTGGATGCCAGAGAAGAATATAGTAACAGGGCAAGCATGTGTACTATTTCCCTGGTCAACTCTCCTAGCAATCTTTATTCACAGACTTCCTGAGCCAGAGGTGGTTTTGTCTTTTACTGACCCTTGATGGACTCTTCCCCCTCCCCACCCTCACCCCCTTGACAGTGCCCTGTGGCAGCAAGTTAACCCTACGTTGCGTGACAAGACTTTATTTTGCTTACCTTGCACCTTAAAATTTCATTTGATCCCAAGTATTTCTTGTACTGCAAGAATGAGTGTTCGCTCCATCTTTATCTCCTCCAGCTCATGTGCTTTTATATTAGAACTCGCATGTGTTCCCTGCTCGTCAGGCATTTTTTCTGTAGTGAAAAGCCTTGGTCTACGTGAAACCACTTTTATGAGAGCACTCTGTGTAGATGATGGTACTAGCAGTGTGTCATCTGAATTAACTGCCAGGAAGATAAAATGACTCATGCTAGCTTTGCGTGGCTCTTCTTTGTCCTGTTGCCAAACTTTCAGAGGAAGCATTAGCTAAGGTGTTAGTAGAAGACCTTACGCAGTTAACTCCGGTGGATCTGCAGATACTTATCTCCCAGCCTTTCCTTGACGCTTAAGCAGTCGTCAGTTATCTTTTTAGGTCTACCTCACACAAATGGCAAAGTACGCTAAAATCCCCCTGTTCTGCTTTCGTTCTGGTTTGCATAGCTCTTGAGGAACTTGAATGGGTGATGGGACACCTTGCGCTAACCTCCTGTCCTTGCAGGTGCAGCACCTGGACGCGCTGAGCGGGGAGGACCTGCTGCTGACGGGTGAGGTGAGCTGGCGGCCGCTGGTGGAGAGCAACGCCCGCAGCATCCTCAAGCCCCATTCCCCTGTTTACAATGACGAAGGACTCTGAGTGCGCCGGCGCCTGACGTGTCTATCAGTTCGTCAGATCAGCTTGGGAAGCGTGCCTGAAATTGAACTGGGCTGAGGCTGTGGGGTCAGGAAGGAAAATCTGCTGTTGAAAAGAAAATATTTAATTAGATACCCTATCTGTGGTGAGTCAGTAGCAAATTGGACAGCCATACTCTTCTGAATATTCACCTGCAAATAAATACTAGTTGGTTTGAGAACCTCTGTCCTTTTAATGGCACTGAGTGGTCCTTGCTGACAAATTGAAAGACCTGCCTTCTGTCTGTAGGAAACCAGGTGTTCTACCATGACTTAGAGTTATCTCAAGAAGACATTTCTGTCCTTTGCCTCGTTTGGAGAGCTGCTACCTAGAGACACAGCGGTGTTCCTCTGCTCGCTGAATGGTTGTGAATGCAAATCTGAGCTTTGCGTATTAGATGTTAATGTATTTTAAGAGCCTGATATCAAGATGGAATTGTCCGTTTTTGCTTTAGTGGCGTTAAGAATTGCTTTAACGGATTCTGAAGGGTTTTCTGTGAAAATCCTTTTTAGGAACTCTCTGTTCTGTTGCACAATGACAGGAGGATGCAAAGAATAATGCACAGTCCCCAGTAATCCCGTATGACTCTAGCCATTTTAATTAGAATAAAGTCCAAAACGTGGCTGGGCTATCACTAAAATCTGCCTCAGAGTACTTGGTACTTCAGTCTGCCTTGCTGATATTCCCATATTCTTTTTAGAGCTGTGGTCTAAGAATTTCCTTATGAAAAGAACATCTCCGTTTCTGCCCATGGCTCTTGATGGACAGGACTGTGCTGTCCTCCGTCCCCCAAAGCAGTGGTCCAGGGCTTTTTAACGAGACCTGTCAACCCCAGTGAAAACTTTATATGGCTGTGCAGGCAGATTACGCCAACATCGTAATTACGGGAGCAAGAGCTCCGCTGATGAAGTCAGCAGAGGCTGAGGTGTACTGCGTGGGTGGATGGGTCACCAGGCTATTTCCAGGTCAGTGACAAAAAGAGTTTTCATTTCTCTCCTATCTAAAATCCTAGTCAATAATAAATGTCAGTCTGGGTAAAATTGATGTGTGTGTGTGGTTTCTGTGCCATGTGCCCTTTTGATAATAAACCCTATAATAGCAGGACTTATTCCTAATAAAACTATTAAACAAAAGTCGAAGGTGATAATCGTTAATTTGCGAATCCTTAATCTGGTGAAAGTGTGACTGTGCCTGGCTGTGACTGTTCTTCCTTCTGAAGTTGCTTTCTTCATATTGTGTGTTTTGGGGAATATTTGACATCCCTTCACTGTGTAAAGAGCAGTGGGATGCAGAATATAGGCTCCCAAACACTGCCTTGCATTTTTTTTTTTTTTTAAATCTTTTCTTAGGGAGCCTTCTGTGTATAAAAAAGGCATTTTGTTATTTTTTTTCCAAGGCGAACTTCCTCAGTTTAACTTGTTATAAAATGAGTCATGTAAAGAAACCCTCTATGTGTGAGGTGTATCCCTTCTCTGTGAAAACATTACAGACCAAACAACTTGCTTGCAGTTTATTTAAGATGCTTTTGTTGAAAGCTGAGCTAAGCAGAGAAACCTCTTATGTGTGAAGTATTATACAGTGTGTGTGAGATAATAACACCTTGTAATTCATTACAGCTGGGTTGTATTTACATAAAAGAAGGCTGAGCTGTGTAGGAATTTGCTGATTAATTTATTTTTAATGAGTGAAGTATACCAAGTACCAAAATAAACTTTACTTTGTGTATCTTACTGCTCCTGAAATAGGTGGAAAAATTAATGGTAGATATCTTGGCTCAAAGCTACATACATTAATTCATATACAAAACAGTCATTTAAACTTTAACCCCTTTCCTGCTATGTAATTTAAACCTGGGCTCGTGTTATCCATGCCATGGGAACATAGGACTGGGAGTACACCGCCGTCCAACCCGGTGCTGCGCACAGGTCAGCGGTGGCGCAGTGTCTGCGGTGCCGGTGCTGTGACGCCAGCGAGCTAGCAGGATTCCTGGGACCGCTCCTCCGGAGGTGCCAGTGCCTTTTGTACTCTGTGTATGGGACAGCCACGTGGTCACAGCTGAACCCTTTCCTATATTTATGGGCAGGAGGCTCCAGAAGTCATGGTGCCAGGTTGTGGTCATTGGCATCTGCTTTTGCACTTTTTTTATTAATATGAGAATAAAGACCTATAATCATGGTGCTCTGCTTGTTCCATAAAATGCCTTCAGCCACCCCGCTGTTACAGAGCTGAGCCAGCAGCCAGGGTGTGTTTTGGCCAGAAGTGTGTGGGGCCTGGTAAGAGAATAAGGCAGAAAGTGTCTATGAATTAAAAGGGTAATCTGTTAGAGAGGAAAAATACACCCGAGGCGACGTAGGACAAGAGAAGACTTTGCTTCCCAGCCATTAGTTACCCGGAGACAGGGTTTGGATGTAGAATAGGTCCCCTCTTCCTCTTGAGCGTTGCATGCCAATAGGCTAGAAATGCGCCTTTGCCAATATCTTATTTATAAGACATCTTTACAACTGGAATTTAGAGTCCTTGAGAGAGAATACATTTCCAGTAGCCAAATCTGCACCTTGCAAGCATTACGGCAGCAGTGATTGGCAGTTAAAAGTGATTCCTATGCACAGTACTGCTGCAAGTGCAGCAGAATGTGGGCTTTTGACCAAACCTTGTAAAGCCCATCTTTTCCCATTTTCGAGGTTTTGCAGAGAGAATGATTGAAGGCATTTTGGTTACGGACAGTTCTTTGTTTATGCCACTGGGTTTTTTGAAAGTGCATTGGGTTGAGGATGCTCACTGTATTTTAAGTGAATATATGCATGTGCGTTTCTTCTGGAAGGAGCCGTGCTGAGCACTGTGTCATCCAACCCCATCCCCTCGTATACGGAATTTGGACATTGCTTCTTATTCCAAAGGATTTGTTCCCCCAACTTTCCCAGGTGTCTTAAAATCACGAGCCTGTAGGAAGCACTCGTTATTTCAGCTAGATCTTGGCTTTCTTGTTTCTGTGAGCAGAAAAGAGGGACAAGGGCTCAATGTCTTCCCTTCCTTCTCTGCTGTTTGACACCAGTGGGACAGTCGGTGCGGGTTTTGCCCATGGGGTCAAACTTGGGAAGTCTCTTGCATCTCTTCTGAGATGTTCTGGAGTCTGTGTGGAGATTCATCTGATACCCTTCGATACCTACCCTGTATTTTAAGTGGTCAAATGTATTTTGGTGTCATCTCAGCTTCTGTGTCCACACTGCCTTTTGGAATTCGTATCTAATGGTTTTCTCCTGCTTCTCTGAACAGCTAAAGTGCTGTGCACAGCTGTCCTTCGTGATCTCCACATTTCCTGTACTGTCCTGTTACTGGCCCTGTTAAAATGCAGTTACCACTTCCCAAATTGCCGACTCCTCTCCTCACCTTCCACAAAGTGAAGTTTTTAGTCATGCTTCTGCCACGCCAAGCCCTTGGGTCAGAATTGCTGCTCCTGACCCAACAGTTGGGCTTCCTCACTGGCCTGTCCCGCTTACTCTGCCTTTGGCTTGCCAAATAAGGTAAGCAGAGACTGGAGTAAGAGCTAATTTTTCCACCAGAGCTTTAAATTAACTGAATGTAGAGCAGATGAAGAATAGCAAAGCCGTGGGAGGGTAAGCATCAGCCGGGAGGGGATGGTGGCCGGTTCTGCAGGCATGGTCCCTGTGATGTATGCCACTGCATGGCACCACTTTGAGGAGCAGTGGGAGCCATGCCCTGCCCTGTGACCCACTCTCATATTTTTCCACACTCTGCTACTTCCAAAACCTTGCAGAGGAGGGCTTCCTCCAGAAATTCAAATCAACATAGACCTGGTGCTGTCTACTCGTAGCATTTCCATGGGAGCAGTTTAATCCTGAGCATGTAGCAAAGGTTGTCCACATCCCAGAGAGGTGCTGGAAGGACTCTTGAGCATTTGGAGAAGTTTGCTGGTCCCCTCTGCAGGTGTGCTGAACAGTTCCCTGCCTGTCTTGAGCTGCAAAACTGGACTGTGTGTGCTTTCTTCCAGAAGATGAAAATACCTGTGTTGGGAGTCACAAATGTTACCTTAATACCTCGAAATTACTGAGTGTCTTTTTAACTCTTCTCCTATTAGACCTGTGCCATGAGAACCGCGGTCATCTGTTGTGATGTTCTCCAGCTTCTCAGGCCCCAGTGCAGATGTTTGATTGTGGTCTTGGCCTAGTACATGGGGTTTTTTGGATGATGCTGGTGGCAGCTGATTTCTTCGTAGCGTCCCCCTCCCTGGTATAGGCTCCTGCCCTCCCCATCTGCCACTTCACATCTGCCCTGCTCTGTCTGATCTCTGTTGTCTTCTCATATAATAAACTCTAATCGAGGCTTTTTTGCTCTTTTCTCTACGAGTGGCTGCGATAAACCCGTGCCCCATTGTGGCTGCTGAACAGGCTCGACTGGGCCTTTGGTGTCCTATGGTTAGATTAACACCTCTTCCAGCAGCCTGGCTGCTGGTACTGCAGCCCCTCTGAGGCATGCCTTCGGCAGCAATATCTCCGTCTTTTGGGCGTACTGTGTCTGCACAGCCTGGCCCTCAGCGCCGTCTGTCTTTTCCTGAAGGTCTGAGAAGTCAGGCAGAGGGCAGAAGCTTACGTGGGAGCTCGGGAAAGTTGGCAAGGACGTAGGAAAGACCCTGCGGCTCAACATGAGCGAGCGGTAGGCTCTGCTGCTTCCACAGTTGTGCTGTGCTCATGAAGTACCCACCTCTCTCTTCTGCCTGTGAAGGGAGTGTCGCCCACTGGTTCTGTGGGCTGCCTGGCCTCCTGCACTGGGATGGGGCAGTGGCATATTAATAGTCTCGTGATCCTTCCCAGACTCCTCTGGTGAGCTTTTTTTTTTTTTAACTGCTGCCCTTTCTTCAGGTGCCCCTGTGCATCGTACATGTGTTCTTCCTGAAGTTGCTGAACATGTTGAGGGAGTACTCGTTCTGCTTACAGTCATTCAACCTGCTTAACAGCTTGTTCTGCTCGTTTGTGGGACAGAAGAGATGTTTGGGCCTCATCCTTCCCCTGGGAGGGCAGAGCAGGAGCTCACACGAGCATGATTCTGCCTTCTGCTGTTGCGTTTCAGTGGCTGCTCCAGCTGCGATGTGCTGGGAGCTGCCAGGGAGCGGAGGTCAAGCGGCAATAGCTCTACTCGAGGGGCCTGGGGCAGGCTGGCAGGAACCAGAAATATCTACTGTCCTCTTCTTACTGCCTACTGCAGGTACGTGTGTTTCTGTAGGAGGACCCTGCAACGTGTTGCTGAGGCTGGATCCTGTTGGTGTTGGCGTGCTACTGCAGCTCTCCCAGGAGGTAAGAGCTCCTTCATGCTTATTTAGGAAGCAAGGAGTCTTGCACACACAAAGCCTTCAGTAATGATTGTGTCAGTCACTAAAAGAGTGAGCTGGGCTCGTTCATTGCTCATCCCACCTGCCGGTCTCCTGGGCTGCTCCACATCCTGTCAAAGCCAGGCATCTTAGGAGGATTTGCTCATTGTCCCACATCCTTCCCTTCTCACCCTCTTCCTGCTGGTAGCTAGACCCATTGGTGTGACGGTGCCCAGTTGTATTTCTGAGTATTTCCTTTGGAAGGAGAGAAGGAAGAGGTGCCTGAAAGTGCTTTTTCAGTAGAGGGTGGCAGCCTAGGGAAGAGGCACACTCTGGTCCTTCTCATGACAGCTGTGAATTGGCACCCTGAGCAGCTCAGGGCTGGACCTTGAAGGGCCACCAGAGCCACTCTGCGCTGGCTTCCCTACATGGCGCATGGGTGGTAGGCACCACAGTGCAGCAACTGGAAAGAACCTATATGCATGGCACAGCCCTGAGCAGGGAGCCGGCGGAGGAGGTAGGACTGTCTACCTTCCCTGCTATCACCAGTGGTTCGATCATTTGGCCCACAGCTGGCAACTGGTGTCTAGTGCCCTCCTTCAGCTGAGTGGGTGCAAAGCTGTCTCTCCCCTGATTTGGAAGAGCCTTAACATACGAGTGGAAAAAGATGAAAGAAGGAATTTGTGTGCTGTTGCTGTGTTTAGAAGAATGGTTCTGTAATGCCAAGGTCAGGAACCTTGGACGAAAGACTGGGAGACCCATCACTGCACCGCTCTGTCTGCGAGTTCAGCGCTGACACATCTCAGTGCAGTCACTAAAATTTGGACTGTCCTCATCTAGCTGTGCTTGCTGTTTACATCCAGCCAGCGAATTCTGCACATTGCTATGCAAATGCCTTCCAGAAATGCCTATAGATAAACGTGTTTAGCAGCATAATGTTTGTAGTGGAAGATGTGGGTTTCAGTCTGAAATAAAGAGAGGGGAAAAAAGCAAATCTGGCTTTTCGCGCTCCTCGGTGAGTGCTCTCCAAGAACTGTGCTATCGTGAAACAAGTTGGCAGGCTCCCTTCCATCTGCGCTTGAAGAGGAAGCAGCAGGTACATTTATGAAAAGCCCAGACAAGGTGGTTGTGTTTGGTGAGCTCCAAGAACGTCTGTAGTGGGACACAGGAATGAAGTATTGCCTAATGCCTGAATCCTGACTGAGCTGGGGTATCATCCAGAGTGTAGCTGCCTGGGGACACTGACTTGGAAGTGGGACTTGGGGTGTGTGTTTAGCCAGAGGGAATTTTGCCCTTGTCTTTCTCTGTTGATTGTTGAAGGTGTGTAGACAACTCTTCCAGATAAGATCCTTGCTTTTAGCTGGCAAAAACTGGCTGCTGTGATTCCCACATCCTGTGCTGGCAATCAGTCTGTGGAGTGCCAATTACACACACTTATCTCTTTGCCAGACAGCAGGGACAGGATACCTCTCATCTAATTTTAGATGTCTGCACGGTAAACCTCTGTCACTGACTTGGGCAGCCTGAGCTCTCCTTCTGCTCAGGGGAGAGAGATAAGCGCTTTCATGGCACATTTCTTCTGCCCTCTGTCAGATGTCTGCTGTGGGGTGAGGTAGCTGACTCCCTCGAAATCGCTGCCTCTCCCCACCAACAGTGAAGGAGCCTGACAAGCTGGGCTGGAGATCTTTGCATCATCTGTGCTTTCATGTGCTGAGGTCCATGAGAAATTACTGGAGAGAGAGTAGATCATTACCAAACGCCAGCTGGAGACAGTGGAAATCCCTTTGCTTTACAGAATTGGCAGCAGTTGCGTACCTGTCAGAAAATACACAGTTGATGACTTTTTTTAAAATTCACACAATTCAGCTCTTTAGAAAGGCAAAAAGTAGTGTGATGTTACCCTTTTGTGTTATCACCAAAGTGATGTTATCACCCTGGCAAAGCAGCTCCGGAAAAAGGCCCATTGTGTTATAGCCCCTTCCCTTTATTTTTTCCCCAAAATTTCCTTATATTGTGTTTGGCTGTTCACCTTACATTTTAAGTTAGTTATTCTTTAAGCTGCTCTAACACTGATTTACACCTGTAACACTTCTATGCCAGCAGCTTTATTATAATTTTGTCCCATATCTACTGTGCACAGCTGCTAACTCTGCACTGTTTTGCTGCATTTGCAGCACAGCTCCGGCAGGAAACTTAAATTTTCTGATTAAATGTACCTTTGCTTCTGTTTTTGCAGTTTGCACAGCCCTGATCAGAGTTCGTTTTACTTCAGGGATCTAAAGACCAGACAGCTAATCTAAACTAATCACCCTGCTCCAGCTGTAGTCCACGGAGAGGGATTGTCCCTTGGGGACGTGATTCATCCCGGCTGACTTAGTGTCTGAATGTGCTGGTTCACACTTGGGCACGGCTAGCTCTCTCCATTGACTACAGCCCGCTGATTATTAGAGAGCAGACATTGAGCTTTTAGACGACTCAATTTAGCCTGGATGAGTTTACTCTACAGGGGCTTTTGTGACTTGTAGACAAAAGGCTAGCTGCTTAGATCAACTCTCCAGCTAGTTCTTCATTCCCTGGTTGGCCTCTGTGGAGTTGAGCAGCTCCAGGGTGAGTGAAGGGGGTGGAGGAGGTCCACGTGGCAGTCTGGGGACTCCTGTGCACAATTTTTCATGTACTGCATTGTGTTCTGGGCGCTGCATTCTGAACACAGCGCTTTAAATCACATATCAATGTCTGCTTGTATTGTTTCTCCAAAAATCGCCCCATGATGCTATTGGGAAGCCGGAGTTAATGCATCCCAGAACACCCAGCATGTGGGCAGTATCGTCACTCACACAGCACCAGACTCCTAAGCTTGAATGTCCCTTCCGTGATGGATTTCCAGGGAGGTGCTAAAAGGCCACATGAGCTATTGCTCTCGTAGCCTGTGTAGATACCATGAGCTGTGCTAAGATTCCTGCCATGCTTCACACAAACACTGTGACGCTGTGATATCAAAAAAGATGGTGTTTTGGCTTCTCTGCCGGGTGTCAGTCTAGCAGAGCCCAGGCTAAGAGCCCCTCCAAGAAATGCTATGGAGGAGCGTTAGCTATGGTTCAGGGAGGAATCAGTTTCTTGGCCGGGTCTGATTATGCACTTGGGATATTTGTATTTCATTATAACTGACACTGAGGAGCATGTTTGATTTGGAACAAATTTCAAGCAGGAACAAGTTTCAGCATCTACATTTCCACTGTGAGCACAATGAGGGACAAAACAGGTTAGAGCCTGCTTGGCCGAGGGTGGGGACCTCTCGGGAGGGAAGGGGAGGGCAGGACGCGAATCTGTTACAAGGAAAGGGAAGGAGCAGCCTGAAGACCTGATCGTCCTCCCCTTGCAAAAGGGATACTCCGAGCACCAAGGATCAGGTGTGTGTCTGAAGAAGCCGAGTGAGGGAAAGCCGGCTCCTCCCCCAGAGTGGGAGGCTGTACCTGGTGATTAACTCCCAAGCGGAGGAGTGGAGCTCATGCTGAGTCCTGAAGGAACCTGTTGGGAGGAGCTCGGGAGTGTGAGAGGGCCAGAAAAGACCTGGAGTCGGACAGAGGACTAATCCACCTGGAGAGGCACTTCTTGGCACCAACAGCTTCGGTCATGTTCAACTACCTAGGAGTAGAGGTGAGACCCCAGTTCCACCGCAGCTATGGGGGCCAGCAAGGGGTGTCTGGGCCACTGAAGAGCCGCCTCGAGCAGCTGAAGAAGCCGTGGTGGAGGGAGGTCACCCCACTGGTGCTCCAGCACAGTGAAACAGCCCGGCTTGCCATAGACGCCTTTCTCGAGCAGGGGGAACGCGGCTACCTGAGTGCCATCGCTGAGGAACGTGAGCTGCCTTTCCTTTCCACCCTGGACATGGAATATATGAGCCATCAGAGACACCAAAGCATTCCGGATCCCAGTGCAATGAAAGACAAAGAGGCTGACCCTGGCGATGCGGACACTGCAGACAGGTCCTCCCTCAACTCTGAGCTAACATCTGGCACCTACTTTCCACTCATGTCTGACGTGCACCCTCCAGAGCTGGAGCTGGGGTGGCCAGGGATGCCACTCCTCACGGTGTCTGGCCAGACTCAAGCCACTGTGATTTTCCAAAGAAACAAAGCTAACAGCATTAAGGATTTGCTCCGGTCTCTGATCAGCCGGGCACGGACGGTATGTATAGAGCTGTGTCCCTGGAATGGGGTCTTGTGCCACAGCACCTGCGTCCTGGTGGCTGGTCCCACAACTGCGCACCACGACCTCCAAGCTGTTGCTGCTCTCTAGATGTCTGGCATGATGTGATTGCTTTTTCTCTAACAAATCCGTAACTGTTCCTGCTCCTTTCCTTTCCTGTGATTTCTTTCTGCCTGGGAAAATGTCACATAGGCAGTGTCCTTTAAGGCACTCTGCCTCTGTATTTATGGGCACGCAGAGCGCGGTATCAAAGCCTGGAGCAGTGAGTGGCAGGGCGTGCAGCGTTAACGCTTGGCTGTCCTCCGCTGGCAAGTGTGCGCCAGCCAGCCCGCCTGCCCTCTGCCAGGGACTTTGCACGGCCAGGGCTTTTCTCGAGCCCTGGACATTGTGCTAAGCAGGACAAGAGGATACCACTGGTGAGCTGCTGTGGGAGAATTTAAGACCTGAGTAGACTTGTGGGACTGAAAATCCCTGCCTGTGGTTTGGAGTAGGTTAGAGTACATCACCGTATCTTCTAGACTTGATGTCTGTGTCTCTCTGAGGATGAGTAAGATCAGCCCGTTTTGCCCCATCACACAGTGTCTGCCGGGTAGAGATTGCCAACCCTCGGATGTAATAACAACTGGGCAACTACAGTACTTGCCTACCAAGTACAATCCTGGCGTGCATTTACTCGCTAAACTATGCTCCTGCTTCTTTCTCTTTACTTTGCCACTATTCTGTGTACTAAAGCAGCAGCTCGGACAACTGTATCTCAGACATATTTTCAGCTTTTATTGTCTTTGTCCTCTTCATGGTCCTTTTAATCCGTTCCACGTTATTTTTCTTTTGTAGTATTTAGTTTCAGTAGCATGGAGATATTGAGTAAACTTTTAGTGCAAAGTTCACTTTTAACCAGTCAGCTTCTAGGCAATTTCTTTTATCACTCCGGTAGTTTCTTATTTAACTTTACTGTCACTCCTTAAATTCATTACTGCCTAGTGCGGAAGGTGGGAGGTGAAGAATTGTTAAGCCTGGACTTCAGCTGGGTCAAGAACACAAACTGTTTGCAGGCAGACGGAGCTAAAGTGTTATCTTCTATCACCATCTGCAGAGTTGAACAAACAAGATTATGTTGTCCCCAGCAGATGAGACCAGGCCCATGCAGGAGCTCAGATTGCTGTGCAGCATCATAACATCATCACAGAACCACACATCCTTGAAATTTGGGCCTGATATGAAGTAAACAGGGATTTTTTTTTTTTTTCTTTTGTACAAAAGATGACTGTTTTGCCACGTAAGCTACTGCTCCGTTGGAAGCAGCCATTGCTTCATGCCTGAACTTCTCTTACACCTGTGTAGGCAAATACAGGAAGTTTTATCCAGGAAGTCAGTGACAAAAAGCTTTGTTTGTCCTTGCAGGCAGCTGATTTATGATATCTTAAATGATCTGAAAAGTCCTGTGACACTCACTGTGTCCTTTTCAGCAACGGGGATTAAGACGTAGTCACGGGAGAATGCACAAAGTCAATGACTACCGAGAAATGTCCCCTTGTCACTTAGCACGTGTCCCGGATCTCTGACGATATTATGATCCTTTAAACCACATGAAAAACGCCTTGCTGCTTTCTCAGTTCACAGGGACTTCTCTCTTGCTGCAGGGAGGTTGCCCAGGCAGTAGGTGCTTTATTGGACTTTAAGTACATTTTGAGTTTGGGGTTTTTTTCAGTTGGCTTGAAAAAGCACTGACAATCTTCAGCTCTCTATGTTCAAGCTGGGGATTTTCAC
Source organism: Pluvialis apricaria (assembly GCA_017639485.1). NCBI lineage: Eukaryota > Metazoa > Chordata > Aves > Charadriiformes > Charadriidae > Pluvialis > Pluvialis apricaria. The sequence continues at coordinate 1,564,574 of CM030021.1, read as the reverse complement.
GCAGTGTTTTTGACTGTTGTGTGAAATGTGAGAATGAGTTTTCAACCACCTTATTGATTTATTACTGGTGTTTTACTGGCTTCTAGGTTAGCAGCTCTGGCCAGTGCTTCCCGTGATTATCATTGATGGCAGTTGGAGCTCATTCACAACCCCAGTTACACATCTTTAAGTACTTAACTGAGTCATTTTGCTCATCAAACTGTCCAAAATATCTTTTAATGGCAAAAGAGCAACCAGAGGTAAAATCACCTTTTCCTTGAAGTGCCAGTAGCAGCCATGCGGAGAACCGCTTGCTTTTTTGCTTTGCAACTTCTGTTTCTGCATTCAAATATCTTCCCCGCTAGACTTTAAGCTCTTGTCATACCTCCCTCCTTTAGAGTGTTTCTCCTCCTGTGTGCTTACAGCTAACCTAGAAGGGGGATGTACTGCTGGTGGGATGTGGGAAAGATGTTGAGATCCCCGCCTGCTTTTCCTGGGTCCTGCAGACAGGAAGGCGTGTGTCTTGAAGTGTTGTTTGCTGTTTTCTCCTGTACACTCATACAGAACAACATCAGCTGACATATTTTGCAACAGCGTATTTGTACTGACAAATCAGCAAAAAGGGCATCTGGTTTATTGGTACCTTTTGCTGGTGCGGTTTGTCTTCCTACTTTGCTGTATTTAACCAGCTGTCTTTGAAGATGTATTTTCAGATTTGAGCTCTTCTCTTTGCAGACATAAGGAGATGCAGTGCCGCCACACCTTAGCCTTCATTTGATAATACTATTACAGTTTTACTTTTGTTGGATGAGCTCCAATTGATTTTGAACTGTCCATGCTTCTTCTTGCGCCCCCACTTGTACAACTCTGACACAGGCTGTGCATCTGCATTTACATGCGCTGACAGAAGGGTCGCTGATGGTCCCCCGGAGAAGCAATGTGTCACTTCAAATGGCAAAATTACGGTAATGACCAAAACCACACTGCTATTGGCAAATACCAGTAAAACCAGCTGTGCTGGTTAGAAACCAGACAGATGGCAACCCCAGTGGGGTGCTGGTAAGTGCTGTAATTCCCAAAGTGATGACTGCAGTAATTGCTGAATTGTGAGTTTCCAGGAGTGGATTTAGAAATGTCATGATTTAACCCTACAATGGCGAGGTGTGAATTTTCTCGAGCCTGTGGGGCAGCCACGTCTTTGCAACATCCTGACCCGCCAAGGCTATGCTATGGGCTTGGAAGCCATGATCAGCATGGTGAGGAACAGGGATGCTCTGAGCCTTGCAGCTCCCACCACTGGAGCTGAGGGGCTGGAGACACTGGACATATGTTGCTTAGGTTTGTGAGGCCAGATTGCTTAAATGCCCAAAGCTTTAAAATGTGAGACACGAGTTGTCAGGAACCTGAATTGGAGATGGTACCTAATTTCACTGCTTTTCAGAGCTGTTGGAAATTATCTTTGAGGCTTTAGACCTCAATTTTGTGACAATACTTTCTTAGGAGGCTTCAAGGGGAAGACTTCCAGGGTAGTCTCCCCCCTCAAAACTTCTTGGCTTTAGTGTGCAGCTGATGTTATTATGAGAGCTGCCTGCTTTGTTTACTGAGAGGATATGGTGACCTGAGTGGCCCTTACAGCTGCCCTGTGGCACCCATGTTTGGAATGAGCAGCCCCACCATGGGTGCCTGCATCTCCACCACACAAGGCTGCAGCAGGGCACAACCTCCCCTCTCTCCCCACTGCAATGCTCCTCACTGTACACTGCAGTGCACATGGGGCTGCCAGCCTTCTTGCCCGACGTCGGCTGTGGGTGCTTGCCCACCAGGAGCAACTCTACCCAAATCCCTCCTGGGAAGGGATCGCATCTGAGGAGGCCGTGAGTAGAGCTACAGCCTGTTCCACCTCCTGATGCCAAGCGAAAACCCGCTTCGGAAAACATGAGTCTGACTATCATGCAAGGCTCCACCCAGCTTGCACAAGCTGGCGTCCCACTGCCTGGGGCGCTTGCTCCCGCACTGACGCCGGAGCCCTGCCACGAGGCTGCCAGGAGATGCCGGTCTGCCTGGCATCCAGCTGTATCCAGCCCTGGGCACTGGGTGCTACGGGTGACTCTGTGCCATGTTCTGCCAGGCGCAGCTCTCTCTCGCAGCAAGCACCGTAGACTGGCAGTGCTGTTTTGGGGCAAACAACAGCCCCGAACTCTGCCAAAGCCTTTGAGCACTGGTAGAGAAAAGCAAGATAGTGTGGGACCTTCTGTGCACGCGAGGTGCAAGCATTGCCTCTGAGCATGTGGGTTCTGGGGAAAAAGGAGCATTGGGCTGCCTTGACCCCATCATATTGACTTCCCAAGCCAAGTTTAGATTGTCTCCAGGGCTAAGCCTGCCTCAGACCTAAGCTCGAGATGAGCTGAAATATTGTGAGGCAAGTGTGGCTGAGAGGGACTTGCCTGAGGCCTTGCACAAGGTTTAGGCTATAGTTTTTTTCTTGGTGCTTCATCATTAGAGAATGGGTGGCCCATCAAAGTAATTTGGCTAAATTGACTTTGGTTTCTGGCTGAAGGCAAATGTGGAAAGACATGGTGAAATCCTGCTTTTTTGTGTAGGTCTCCGTGGTACCTAATGCTGATAGCCCAGCAGCAGCATTAATTTAGGAAGCTAAAGATGCTTCTCACTGCTTTCAGAGCTCTTCCAGGGCTGACTTTGCTGCCCGTGCCAGAAGAGTGCATTTCAGGAGGGGAGAAGAGTTTGCCAGAACTTCACAGGGCTTCTGGGAAGACAACACTGACGAGAGCTACAAAAGAGATGCCCTTTGGAGTCAGGCTCTGAAGACTGTGTATCCCAGGGCCAGGGTGAGAGGGTGGAGATGTGGTTTTGGCCTGGACAGTAGAAATGACTTTTAGGTCTTGATGACCGCTGCCTTGTGTCCACACGGACATCTGGGGTCACACCAGCCTCCAGGAAGGTTCTTCACCAAACTCTGTTGTGGTGGGCTGGGTCAGGGTTCTTCTACAAGGTGTTGGGGACCAGTCACAGCGTGTAAGGCATCATCAGAGATGGTCTTTGGGGACAAATCAGATATAGTCAAGAAATCTTGTCCATCTGCAAAAGGGATAAATCCCCAAGGGAGCAGGAAGCAACCTTTTGACATTGCCGCCCTCCTCTGCCATGGCTCTGGTGCAGGGGGTCTTTCCATGGTATGTGCAGGCAGAGCGGGGCTGAGAGGAGCCAGCTTGCCAAGAAAAAGACTGGGCAGGCGAGCACAGGAAAGCCAACGGGGCCCCGCTCTGCCCATCGCAGCTGCCTCCACTCAGCACCTAGGCCATGAGCATGAGCCTGGAAAGAGGCAGTTTATTAATGAAAACGGAGTAGAAGAGCTACTGGGCAGCGAGCGATGTGGGGACAGCACACCAGTCTGGAGCAGAGACATGAGCCTGTCCCCACATTCAAGGACAGTGATACTTGGAGCTCCTCTACTCTTTTCTGAAACTATTCCAGGTCAGACCTTCACGTGAAGGTGATTCAGCCTGCTCCTATTTAAAGCTTGAACCATGGCAGGTAAAAGTCAACCTCACTGCTGTCCTCTGCATTTAACTCTCTGTTTGAAGAGGAGCAGCTGAGCAGAAGTGGCAGAGGAAAGCTCACCCTACATGGCCTGCTCCATAGGGTGATTTGGACTATGGAGAACTGCATTCGTGGCCATGCTCTTACACGGGCAGAGGAGGTGTTTGAAAAGAGGATTCCTACCTCCTCACACGGTGCATGATGAGTAGCAGAACAAACTCTCTTGTGCATTTTGGGTGCAAGGTGTAGTGCAGGGCATAAACATTGAGTAGTGGGGTAACGTAGGCCATTGGAGCTGCACTCCAAAACTCAGCACTTTTTGGCCCATCTTTATTTGGGCATCCTCTGGTAGGTGCAGAAGCTCAAAATCAGAGTTACGCACACAACTCACAAGTACTGAACAGTTACCTTAATTACTGCTAGGATACGGTAAAGACTGGGACTAAAGTACTGGGTCAGTAGTTCCGTTATTTTATCAGCTTTTGACATGAAGCTGGCCTATCGGTAAATCCATTGCTACTTTACCTTTTTCAGTCCCCTAGTGTGTTGCCATCTTCCATGAGTTTTTAGTGTTAACTGTTAATGGTTTAAGGTCTAAGTCACTGGATTGCTCTGCAAGCACCCTCAGGTGAAGTGCGTCAGGCCTGACAAATCATCCAGCTCAGCAAGTGCTCTCATGCCCATGCCTTCCTTCTCCAAGATGTCCCCCTGATGCCTGTCGCTAATGGTGACAGCCAACAGATGATGCCAGCAGTCCCTTCCTGATCCAAATAATGACCGCCTTGATGTTGTCTGCTGGCAGGCTCACTCTGTGAGGAACAGTGGAACAGCTTCTCCAGTCACATCTTAATTATTTATGGTTGATTTCCCTTGACCCATTGTTCTGGTTGCAGGTCATACTGTACTTTGAATTTTCTAGTTCTGGGTCAACTCACTTGTAGTAGGTACTTGTCATGACCTGCCTTGCATTTTCTGTATTTTCCTTCCAGTTTTTGGAGAATTCATTTAGCCCAGATGGTCTGCTGCCTCCCATCCCATCTCCACAGAGGGATGGGTTGCCATGGCCTTCTTCAATCTCATTCTTTCAAGAACTGGCAGTTCTCTTTAAAATTTTAAAACCCCTCCCTTGGAGACCTTATCTTGCAAGTCTTCAGTTCACTGAGATAGATTTTTTTGAATTCTTTTTTTTTTTTTTAATAACGTTAGTGTTATTCCTTCTCCCCGCTGTTAGGTTTCATAACTATCACTTGCATCCTGGGCTGCGTTAGCAGGAGTGCTGCCAGCAGGGAAAGGGAAGGGATCCTTCCCACACATGTTATTCTATGATTTTGTCTAGTCGCCCCTAGGATGTAATCTTGGAACAAGGACATGTACGTACTTGATCAAGATACCTTCTCCCTTACCTGGCAGTGTGTCCTTCCTGAAAAATATGATACTTCACTGTATTAATATACTACTCATCTATGGAGTCACTTATACCAACTGAGTAACAATTTTGGTTGGTCTTGGCTCAGCTGTTTATATGCTGTATTTCTGGCATATTTGCTTAAGGGAACAGATAGTTGTTGCACCAATGATATTCAGAGTTTGTGCACATGTATGACCCTTTCAGTTATTTCTTTCTGTGAATGACAGATGAGACAGGAGGTAGCTGGATGGGGAATATCTTTATAGTTATTAAAAGTTATTTTATCTGCCATGGTGGGGTAAGGGCTGTTAAACGCAAAGGTCCAGAAGCAATGTCCACTCGTGTGGCCACAGACACTCAGTAACTCAGGAGGTTTGAATACTTAATTCATGGGTTAATGCACAATTCACTTGCGCATGAGATCTCAACAGTCTTGTTTTTCTTCCCTCCCACCTCTTTTCTCCTGGCTAGGTGATAGCAATTGTGATGGATCTGTTTACAGACATGGAAATACTGTGTGACCTGCTGGAGGCCTCAAGCAGACGGCATGTCCCCGTTTACCTGATCCTGGATGAAGAGTACTTGAAGCATTTTGTGGAAATGTGCAATAAAATGGCTCTTACACAGGACAACTTCCCAGTAAGTTTTCAGTCACACACTGGATATGATAAACAGGTCTTGGAATGGATAAAAGCCATGTACCCTTTGTTCTGTTCCCTCCGTCTGGTCCCTAGCACCCATCCCTTCTCCCACTGTCCCAGGCTAAGAGACCATGGCTGCTTGGTCTAGGAAATCAAGATCTGTTGGGAAGGAGTGGAGAAACCTCCTAGTCTCATATCTTGATGTTTTGTGTTCCTCATTTCAGTTTTACACACAAGTGTGCAGTCAAGGCCAGTAAGATGCAGCATGTTACAACGCTTTGCTGGGCTGGTGCAGATAGACAGAGGTTCACCCAAAAACTTACGTTCATGTGGACCTGTACCATCTCCTTTCCTTCTCCCCTCTCAGTCCCTGCTCTAAGACAGAGAATTGCAAGACTTAAATTGCTCATAGTTCAGATCCCTGGGCTCAGTTTAGAGTCTGGCCAGAGCTGCTGTAGTGCAAGAGCTGGGTGGGGAAAGGAAGGAGTGAGTCCCTTTAGATGTCCTGATGCAAACCCTACCATTTCCCGCCAGCCCTGCTGCACCGCCTTGATGTAAAAGCACGTTAAAAATGTGTTAAGATCTGCTTTTCAGCTTTTGTGATTCACTTGTAGGTTCATGAGGGGTTTGTGAAGAGCCTGATTCCCCACTCAGTGGGGTGCCCATCAGCAGTGGTGTGCAGTGCCCAGAGCAAGCAAGCAATAAACATTAATGTGTCAGTGTGACAAGCTCTCTTGGGAACTTACAGACTCAGAAATACATCCCAGTTTCTTGCTGCTCCCTGTATAGCCTTTCTGGCTACCACCTATCAGTGGAAATTGGTTTTCTGTTGCCTTTTGTTAGTCCTGCAAGGCCAGCAGTCCTGGCTGTGCCCCTTCACTGGGTGCACAGGATTCCCTGGAGGACTCATTCTCTTCCAGCCACCAATTTCATAGGTTTTCCCTTCATCTTGGTGGGGAATGCTTGGAAGTTATCCAGTTACCTCAAAACCATTCTTAACTAAAAACAGGCTAGGGGAAATGCAAAAATAATGTTTTACAGCATTCAAAATAGATGCAGTTACAAATGTCTTAATTTCCCCTCATTTTTAACCTGTCTACACAAAGAGAGGCTTCCTTCTTCCCCCACGCTGGTGATGCTCTGTCCTTTCTTGCTTCTCACTGGCCAGACCCATTTCATCCTGCCTCTTGAGATAGCAACTGTTAGGGAAAACTGCTTCATGCTGCAGCATGTTTGCTTTCATAAACAACTGCATCACTGAAATCACACGGTGGGCCCAGATAAATTCCACCTCTCCAAACTGTATTTTATTTGCTTCTTATCCAAGAGCCTGGTCATTGTTTTTAATTAAAATTAGAATGATTTTACATCCATGGAGATATTTACGTCTCTTTGTTAGACCTGATGTCATGTCTTGTGCTTTAATGGCTAATTAACACTTGCCTCCCCCATTCAGTGACTCATCGGCAGGTCTCAATGCGAAGTGCCTCTTAAGCGGATGCATCTCAAGCAGTACATTAACATACATGCTTGATATTCACATCTAAGCGGAATGAGTGTACGTATTTTATTCCTGGCTCTGAGTTGCCACAGGATGTGATGGTAAATCTCCATTTGGAATAAATGGTGACAATTTGGGGTTTAATGGGGAATTTGGGGCAATTGCCCCTCCAGCATCTTCTAAGAATGTTATGCGAGCCCGCCGGTGTTGAATCCTGGTGCTGAACATCAGCAAATCCCACAGTGGTGCATCAAGCATTGGCAGTGGTCAGAGCAGAAGACTTAGCTGTTGGATTTTTTTCAAATGGCCATCTGCTGAACCTAAAACTACTGTCTAAATTGAGTGAGAGTGGTACCTGGCAGTCTGGCTTTCCTGCAAGACTGCAGGATTCTCATCTTGCTTGCACAATTCAGGGCCTAGATTGCCAAGAGTAAGAAGAGGATGGAAAAAATGAGCCAGATATCAGAAACTCACCCAGTCTTGAAAAGGATAGAGGGAGTGAAGAAATACTGTGATGACAAATCTATGGGATATCCCTTAATTGAAGTGGTTTCTAACTTCCCTGGGGGGGAGAGGAAGCTCCTCCCAGTGAGAACTAGTGTTACTAAAACCTCAGCACTGGAAGAAAAAAAGTCCCTGTGTTGATTGGCAAGAGGATTATGTGAACACCTCCTCAAGCATCCAGCATATCTTGCTCTATATCAGCAACTTGTGGTGGGATCACAGATTAATGCAAGTTGCCAGGGACCTCAGGAAGTCATCAAGACCAACCTCCTGCTCAAAGCAGCATCACCTGTGAGGTCAGACATAGTTTCTTAGGGCCTTACCTGGCCTAGTCTTAAAAATCTCCAAGTGTGGAGACTGCACAACCTCTCTGGGCAACTTGTTCCAATGAAAAAGTTTCTCCCTTCTCACAGGTGGCAGATGAGGACATGTCCTGGGACATGAGAAGGCAACAAGTGAGAGCAGCAGTGCAAAGATTGTGAAGCTTCAGCTCTGTCCCTGCTAAAAGTTTCCATGAACTCAAGGGAACACTGGACAAGTACTTGGAGAAGAGGTCCAAGGGAGGGTTTCCACTAAGACAAACCACAAGAGGCTCAGGAAATTCTCTGAGTCAGCCACAATATTAGGGGGCAGCATCATAAATGATTGCCTTCTTCCTGCCCTTCCCCAGCTGCCATTGCCGACTGTGAGAGATATACTGTTGGGAGACGGACCCTGGTCTGGAGGAGATTTGCTGCTGTCATGAAGCCCTGAAGGCAATGGTGCTCCTTGGGTGGGTGGGGAGACTTCCTCAGTGCGACGTGAGAGTCAAGCCTTTCCCACCCTGCTGCCATGAGCTCCCCAGCAGATGTTTCCGGGAAGCCCACCTCCTTCCCGCAGGGACGCTGACGGAAGAGGAGAGCTGTCAGGAATGGAGTCACCTGCTGCAGGGTGACTGCCTCCTGCTCCTCACCCGCGAGGCACGACTTCCGCGCTGTGAACCTCACGTGAGGCCAGAGACTGGGCAAGCTGGTCCCTGTCTGTGTACAGGCAGCCTGGGGAGCCCACACATGCTCAACCTGCCCGGCAGGAGGAGGAGGGGGAGAGGGGGATGCAGTGATGCCCGGGAGCATCTCCTGGAGGGGTAGCAGGGACGTGGGTCTGCGTCCTGTGGAGGATATCTGTAGGCAAATCACAACTATTCGTGCTTGTCTTCTGTCTGCAGCGCTGGCTATTACAAACTGCTGTGGCTGGCCAGGCTGAAGTCTGCTGCGTGGTGGAGGTGACGCTGCCACCTCCACCAGGAGCACCCACCACTGTGGCAGCATCACCTCCACCAAGAGACAAAATGTCCCCGGCGGTGTGTGCGGCCCATACCAACTGCCGTGGGCCTTCGTCTTTTGCAGGGCTGATGCTAGGCAGGGATGAGCTGCCCACAAAGAGATCTGCTGGGCCAAACGCAGGTGGTGACAGTTTGTGACAGCTCCTGGTGTGCCAAAGCCACCGCTGGTGGCAGGGGAGCTGGCCTGGAGGGGCAGTCGGGGATGACCTGGCAGGCCGGTGTAGGTGCAGCCTCAGGGATGGTTATTTACATACAAGATGTTTTGTTTGGCACTGTATCATATAGACCAGGCCAGTAACTGTTTCCAGTGACTGTTCTCTTCTGCCTTTCCCAGCCGAGATGCAAATAACTGTTATTATGGGCAAAACCCCCACACTGCGAAAAACGTTCCTGATGGATACTGAGAGCGGTATTTCCCATTTTGTACTGGGCAGTGGGTTTTACAGGCCAAAGTTGTATCAGAATTTCTTTGCAGCCTTTAAAACAGATGAGGATCAGGCCTGTTGCACTTGAGTGCAGCAACTGAAAATTTTAATAGTGTTTTTAAATATACTGATAAAAGGCAGTTCTTAACATGTAGACATACCTTTCTGTAAATCTTTTTTATTGAGTGATATTTTGGTTTTAGGAAGCCTGTCACTGTATTAAATCAGAACAGCACATTCGATTGATTAGAAACTGGCTAGTTGTTATGGGTCAAAATTTATTTCAAATGCAGAGCCATCAGCTAGTGTGGTTAGTTGAATATTATCAATAATCTGGAGGAAATTGCATAGTCTTACATACTTCAGAAATTATCTGTAGGCTCATAGGATTCTCCAATTTTTTTTTCAAATTGGGATTTGTACCTAAGTGCAACTTGTTAATATTTGCTGGTATTTTTGTCTTACAGAAGCAGACAGCGCAACAAAATGTTTGGTATGTAGAAGCCAAGAAATACATAATGCCTTGCTGCATTCTACCTCTGGGAGCAAAGCTCCTGCTTGAGGGAGTCCATCAGTAATGCAGAAGGGAACATTTTGGTTTAGTTCAATACGTGTCCCCCTACCAACTCTGCTTTCTTTGGTTTCAGAACATGCGCATAAGATGTCTGGGCGGTGACACATACTACAGCAAAGCAGGCAAGAAATTTGCAGGCCAGGTTCTGGAGAAGTTTATCCTGATTGATTGTGACCAAGTTCTTGCTGGCACATACAGGTAAGAAAACCTAGCAACTACTGTGACAAAGACTGGTGACACTGAGACAATATTCATTACCAAAATAGTGAATAACACAGCTCTCTCTCATTTTTTTCTTCATGATAATGATACACTGCTTTTCCTCTTCATTTCCCCTTATAACTGTCAGGTTTCATTTTGTTGCTTTACCTTCTTCTATTCCATCCTCTTGCTCTTACCGTGCTGTTTAGCTTTCAGATAGCATTGACTTCTTGTCTGCCAACATTAACGCTTCCTGGTCACATCTGTCTATGAGCATCGCTTTCATTGCTTAAAAATGCAAAAAATGTTCTGCCACATCAGACAACGCTCCACCTAGCCTAGGTTCTGCCTCCAGCTGATGCTGTTTAGGAAGAGCAGCCCAAACTGCCATCTGAGGTCCATCCCTCTTGTCCTACCACAGCATGCACCATCATTGCATACATCCCTACTTATTCCCTCCAGTACCTGCTCTGTACCTATTGTCTGTGAATTTGCCCTAACTCGTCTGTTCTAAACCAATCTCCTACTAATTTCATGAAGTGCTCCTAGATCTAGTGCTGCAGGTTGGTGTAATAGCTTTTTTCAGCCAAGTCATTGCTTTCACAATTTTCCAAGCTTCCATCTTATCTCTTATCCAAAGTGAAGACCTCGGCCTTTTCAGTCTCTCCTCATACAGCAGCTGCTGCATCCCTCAGTCATTTTAATTATCTTTCTCTGCATCCTCTCTAACCTCACTATGTCCTTCCTGAGATGCAGAGACCAGAACTGCACGCAGCCCCCAAGATACGGCTGCACCACAGTGTTAAAGAGGGTCAAAACGATGCCCTCTGCTTTGTTATTATGTTGGCAGTGGCCAACATTCATTGAATTTTTTAGCTGCCATTGCACACTGAGCTGATGATTTCAGAGAACTGATGATGATGATTCAAGCTCCTTCCTGAGCTGTTTCAGTTTCAGCTTCATACAGGCCTGATACAGATCATTTTTCCCTGTGGGTACACCACATTTTCCTACACTGAAGTTCATCTGCTGCATGTTTGTCCACTTGCTCAGTTCTGTGAGGTACTTCTGGATTTCCTCATCTCCAGTGAGGTATTCAACCACCTGAAGGAACTGAGGATCCTCTGCAAACCTGGGAATTCACTGCAGCCCTCCATGCCGGAGGTCACTGACAGGATGAAAACCAGTCCCAGCACCAGTCTCTGAGGCCTCACTGCTGACTCTTACTCATGCTAAAAAAATGACCATTAAGCCCTACCCTTTGCATCGTATGCTTTCACCAGTCTTGGTCTTTCACCAGCTCTTTGGACCTTTCCTCCAAGCCTATGGCAACTTAGTTTCTTAAAAGGCTTTGGTGTAGAACCTTGTCAAAGGCTGTTTGAAAACCCAAAAATATGTAGTTGACTGGTCCCTTTATCCATGTGCTCACTGGCTCCCTCGCCAAACTCCAGCAGGTCTGTGAGGCAGGGCTTGCCTTCACAGTAGCCCTGTTGACCTTCTTCCAAGAGGCTGCACTTCTCTGTGCCATCAGTAATCCTGTTCTTCACAGCACACTCTGCCATGTCCCAGGGTGGAGGTCAGCTCCAGTGATACATAGGCCTCAAGACTACGTCCAGAGCCCTCCCTGTAGATGGGATCATACTGGAAACCTCCCAGTCCTCAGCAAAGCAGTCTTTGCAGTGGCCCTGGTACACAGGAGTAGAGCACATCTCAGCATTAGCAATGAATGCAAAAAATTCATTGAGGGTCTCTGCTATGGTCTTGCCATCACTGAACTCCCCTTTTGACCCATAGGTCTCAAACGGGCCCACTGATTTCTTAACTGTCAGTACGGCATTTTTGAACAACCTACAAGCCATAGTCATCTTGGGGTTTCTGGACTGCTCCTTTTCAGCTCTTTTTGACTAATTGCTGCATCTTTACACAATTACCTTCCTTGAAATTGAATATCCAGGTGCTGCATTTATTTAGATTGCTCTCTCCCACTACAGAGTTAAAATTGTGTTGTGAGCATTATTACAAATGAGGTCTTCCACTTCTACCTCTGGAACTGAGTCTTATGCATCATTCCAGACCACATCCTGAATAACATCTTTTCTTGTGGGTCAAACAATTTAGGCTAGTTAATTCTGGCAAGTAATCATTTATTGCTTCCAAAAAGTTTTTCTCCACAGCTCATCCCAGTGAAGCGTTAACCTAGTATGTATATGAGTGGACAAAATCTCCCACTAATACTACCTGCCCTAATTTTGCAGCCTCTGTAATCTCAGTCACCATCACTGTTCCGATCAGGGGGTCGGGAGTACTGTTCTTGTACTATATATTTATTACCAGACTCTTGAATTTTCCACCTACAGATCTTTCCCACAGTATTTTCATGCTGTTGCACATCATATTATCCTTCACAAACAGTGCAATTCCCAGGACAGACTGTTCTGATATTTCTGTGAGTTTGGTGACCTGGCAATACTTTATTCTCCTTCCGCCAGGTCTCCTTGAACGCTGCTCTCCCTCTCCCTTTCTATCTCTTTTCCATCTCCCAGCCAGCACATGCTGGACCCTCAGTCTGCCAGTGTCCTCATCAGCACTGTTGCTCCAAACTGCACCTTCTCCTCTGCTTCTGACTTCATCATCTCCAAGGGTGGAGGTCTCACCTTATCAAACTCTGGCACTGAAAAATGGAAGTACCCATTTGAAACTGGTTGTGTAGAGTCTCTACATAAACAACATGGAGAGCAGTGTCTGGTGGCACTTAAACCACCCTAAGGCACGTATCTAAGAACAATGGAGTGAATCCCTGCCAGGAAACATCTATTCATCCCCATTGATTCCAGGGGGCAGGGATTAGATAACTGAGACCAATCATTTTTGAATGGTTAAAACTGAGCATTCATCAGCTGGATTGAACTCCATAGCTGGAGGAGCATCATATTTCCCTGTGGCCTAGAGTCAGGGTATTGCTCAAAATGCAGATTTGGTTCTCTGGGTCAGTTCCTCCCTCTGCTGATCTGGGGCAGGGATTTGGGTCTGCGATGGGTCTCTTTCTACACATCTCTGTATAGCTGAAACTTCTTGAGTTCTGGAAGGTGGTTCAGTTGAACAGGGTCTTATATCTGATTCTCTGCTGTCCCAGTAAGCACAGGATGTTCTGGACTAAAAACAGTCTCTCTTTGTGGAATTTGTTCAACAGTGGTCAGAAACACTTCCACGGGAGAAAACCAGGAAGTCTGCTACTGGGTATACTGCAGCCTTGTACTGTACGTAGTAGAGTAGGTGTTTAGATTACCCTCCCTGCAGATGGGAAAGCTAGGTTCAAAGGATAAGAATAGTTATTGATAATGCCAAAGATCCAAGGGTGTCTGGGGATGATACAGGAAAGATGGTAAGCGTGTTCTTACCCAGTGGCAGGTTTTACAGTTCAACAATCTTGTGTGCAAGCACCAGAGGTTTCAGAACCTCTGGGGTTATATGTTGTATGTGCTGCTTTATGTTCAATTTGCCATAGGAGAATTTTTCCCACCATGGTTGGCCCCCATGATACCCTCTGGCAATGGGTTATGCAGTTTAATTTATGTCTTGCGTGAAGAGGTCCATTGTATTTACATTAGACCTACAGTAGATAATTATATTTGATGTCCCCAAATTTCCATAACCTGGCCACAGTAAATCACTGTTTCTTATCTACTTTCTTGACTACATCTATGATTTTGTCCTCCTCCATTATAATCCCTCAGGAGAGTCATCTCTTCTCCAGCTGAAGTATCCTCGGCTGTTCAGTCATTTCTCGTGTAGGAGAACTTCCCGACCTTTAACCATAATGTTTATCTTTTGTGAGACTCATTGACCAGAACTGCATGAAGCTGTCAAGCTATCCCCACCCACTACAGTTTAGCACTGCAGTATAATAGTGACTTCTGTTTTTTCCTCTGTCCCTGTTCTGGCAGTTCCTAGTCTGCTCTTTGCCTTTTTGACTAGTGCTAAACATTGAAGTGATCATTTTTTTTAACTGTCTATGGGAACCCTGACCTCTTTCCTAAGTGTTAATATCTGAGAATTTGTCAATATACAGAGACCATCAGGGTTTATGCAATAGTTTGATTTTATTTACATTGAATTTTGCCTATCGTTTTGTCACTTATTTACCCCATACCATTAGATCCTCTTGCAGCTTCTGATTATCCAGTTTCCTTTCGACCACCCACGATAATTTTGTCATGAGCTCTGTCATGGACAATGTTTCTACCATTTTTCAGGACTTTTCTGAATACGTTGAACAGCAGCAATCCCAGCACAGAACTTGTGGGATTCCAGTGGGTAAATTAAAACTATTGCTAGCATTTGTATCCCATCTTTAATCACCTGTAACTCCTCGGGAAGACCTTCCTTTGTACTCCATGATCACTTAATTTTTCGAAGAGTCCTTGCTGAATGACTGTGTCAAAATCTCTTTGAAAACTCAAGTAGCCAAGATCAAGCAGATCATATGCATCTGTGTGCTTGCTGCCTCCTTCAAAGAACTGCGAGAGGCTTTTGAGGCATGGCTTCCTTCCACGAAAATATGCTGAGTCTTCAGCATTATGATTATAGTTATTTATGCATCTAATCATTTTACTCTCTATTTGCTTCTACCAGTTTGTTCAGTATGGAAATAAGACTGGCTGGTTTGTAGTTTTCCAGGAGCTCTTTAAAAGGTTCACATTTACTACTTTCCATTCCCCTGCTACTATGTTCAATTTTAAATGATAGGTTATTCACTGGTTAATAATTAGAAAATTGCTGACTTCCAGTTTTTGAAGCCTGTTTACTTTAATATTTTCCTTTAATGCGCCTTTTAACTATGGTGACTTTTTGGATGTTTTAAAATATCTTTATTTTGATAGGTACATTTTCTCTGAGACTCTAATATAGCATCTTTAAACAATCTTCATGCTGCCTCAAGCATTTAACCTTTTTGGTTACTCTTCTAAATTTCTTTTTAATAGCATTCCTCACTTTCTCTTTTAAGTATTACTGTTGTGGATTATTTCGGTCCTGAAAGAATATTTGATATGGGTACGTCATGGCTATTTTTTTGCCTAGTGGCCTTTCCAAAGAAACTTTCTGAACTGGTAATGTTATTTCTCCTTTTGTTGGTTTTCTGGTTACTTTCTCCAAAAAGCAGACATTTATACTGTCTAAAATGCAGTTTCTGCAACTCTCCCAGTGACGGCCCCCATTTGACATGGCTACAACTGAATCTCAATTCCTCTGCTTTCTGCCGCCTTAGCCTCTCAGCACTTACTTAGCGTGGCATATTTACCATTAGCACCCCGCTCCAAAAGTTCACATTATAGCCCTAATACTATGTTTTTCCTACTTGGGAGTGGACTTTTAATCCAACAGGAATACATTTAATTTGTTGAGATATCATTTACCTTATTTGATTTTTTTTAATGTATTGTGCCACTGCCCCAGCAACATATCCTCTCTTTGTCCTTTCTGTATAATTTCTACCCTTGCAGTTTTACTGTTTCTTGATTATTTTTTTCCTCCACCCAGTAAGTTTCTGAGATGCCTGCTGTGTCAGAGTCATCATTTCAGCTTAGGTATTTCACAACATCTGTCTGTTTCTTTAGCTCATAAAATTTATGTACACATGTAAACATTTGTATCTGATCTGGTTGTTCAGCACAGTGCACTTTCTAAGCACTTTTTTTTTTTTTGTTCAGATGTTCATCAACTCTAATTTCTTACCTAAGTGTCATTGATTTCCATCCTGTCCTTATGCCAGAATACAGTTTTCTTGCTTTTATTCCTAAGGTAAAATGGGCAATCTCAAACTGTGTGGCCTTCTGCACATCACAGCTTTGCTCCAGATTCTAATTTAAGACCTCTCTAGATCTTCTGCATTATGTTGTGCAGCAGCCAGGTTTCATTTAGGTTAAGATGGAATCCAGCTTGCTTTATAGAGTCACTATGTTCCTGCACTTGCCATTTCCTTGTGATTCTACCATTGGTTCCCTGACATAATTTCCATAACCATGTCCTGAAATGCTCTTTTCATTCTCTGTCCCATTCTAAGCATGGAAGAGGGAGCATTTTATAAGGCTACCAATAAAATCCTGATGTTTTTTATCTTCCTACTTAGGTCTTTTATTTAACCCCCGAGACTCATCCTGTCTCTGTTTGTGTTAATGGCACCTATGCAGACATTGACCAGAGGCTTCTCTGTGGTGCTCCATAACTTAGATCCAGATGTCTCTACTATCCTTCATCCCAGCGAGCAACTCGCTCTTCATTCTTTGCTGCCATCCTGCCGGAGCACTGAATCACAGAGGACCACATCTGTGTGCTCTCTGTCTCCTGCGGACACCAGCACAATTTGGCACCTTCCATATAGCTTGGTTTGTACAATCTGAGGACAGTTACCACGCTGACCCTCAGTTGTCTCTTTTCCAGACTCAACATCTCCTGTTCCTCAGAGGATTCAAGTCGAGTGAAAGGATTACACATGGCCACAATGTAGTCCACACCCCCCCAGGATGTTGGCTTTTTTTCCCAACACTGTGACACTACAGACGTGTGTTTTCCTTAAGACATACTCTAACCCCCAAAGCTGCTGCTGATTCATTCTCCAGCCTATATTTGTGCACCTGATCGTGACTGCCTGGAATGTATTTTCTTTTAATATTTTCACGTTGAACTGCATCCATTTTTTTTCAGAACCTTTTTCCAACTCATATCTGTGCAGTCCCTCTCCATTTGGATACGATTTGTGAATTTAACAAGTGTACACTCTTCCATTATTTAGGCTTGCTCATGAAGATATTGGGTAGCACCAGAGCCAAGATGTTAGATCTCTCTAGAGTTTCAATACATCCTTCTGCATTGACAGTGAATCCAGATGTCCAGTCTCTCTGCATCCTCTCTTGCAGAGGGGTATTTTCCTACTCTGTCCTTGACTATCCAGGTATTCAGTGTCTTTTAATTCTTCAGTTGTAAGAAGAGATTCTTCTCTCCTCAAATGCACGCTCAAATCATGCCTGAAATCCACTTTTAGTCTCTAGTTACCTCTCTAGTCATCAGATTCTCTCTCCTATGAGCCCTGTATGCAGCGTTACATGCATGCACCAAGAGTAGTATACATATTGACATTTTCATATTGAACCCCGTATGTTGATACTGTTGTTCTCCATGCTGACACTTTCCTCGGTAGTTTTGTAAAAGCCCTTCTTATTTTCCAAAATACTCTTGGCAAGCTGAACTCATTCTGATATATTGCTGTCTATTGGTATGAATCAGGCATGTTTTTGGAGAGTTTTCTAAGTATGGGAACCAAGCTCACTGCTCTTGTCTTAAACAACCATAGGCAAATCAGTTTAGACCCCTCAACTCTTATGTGTTTATTGAATAAATATTTCCCTGTGTTTCCCATCTTTAACATTACACTTCCTCTAAATGAAGACAAGGAAAAAATAGGGTTCATTGAGATATCTAGGAAAAGCAATAATCTAAAATCCTAAATATAATTGTATAGCACTAGTTATTTAGTATTATTCTGGGCACCGTAAGAAATAGTACGTTTCTTTGAGCACTTATTTAACGTAACAGAGTGAAAGATATGAAGACATTTACTAATGCAGCAGATGAGAGGAGCTGAAGGACAAATGGGGCTAGAGCTAAAAAGGACAGGAAAACTAAAGTAAACATTTGCCAGCTTAGGACTAGAGCGAAGAGGTGGTGTTGTCAGCCTGAAAGGGAGTTCCGTGGCTATTTGTCTTGCCTCAGAGGAGGTTAAATTTCTCAGCTCAAATTGGAAGATGGTCAAAGTATCAGTACGTGTCCTGCCTCTGGCACAGAGAGGAAGGAGCCCATTGCTGTATTGTAGTGAAAGAAACTCAAGATTTGGGGTTGAAGGTGACACGACACCTGAAACTGAAAAATGAGAGGAGAAAGTTGAGAGGATTACAAAAGCTCTGCGTCTGCCTTCAGTACGTAAGTGTTTGCAATGGATAGGCAAAGCCACATGGGTTTGAAGCTGGAGGAGGCTTGGAATTTCTTTAAAAGAAAGGTGCTCACGCTCACAGGTATCCATGTCCCAAGCAAGAGAAAAGAGCCTTTAAGAGTGAGTTACAGATCTAACTTGATGAACAGTCACCTCAAGAAAGAAAGTGTAATTAAGCAGAAAGTGAGTGCATAAGGAATGGAAACATAGTGTAGGAAACCCCAGGCTGATATGTATAGCAATAAAGTGAGCTTTGTCAGAAGATAAGCTACGTATAATCTTGAGGAGCACAGCAAAGAGGAGGAAGTCCTCAGGTGTATAAATAAAAAGTGAATCCAGAAGAAAGAGACGAGGCATGCTCCTGTAAGGATGAATAAGGAATAAGAGATAACTGAGACAGGAGGCCCAAATTAACTGAATACATTGCACAGTTTTTAATCAAAACGAAGATGAAAAATGAGGAGTGGAAATGATTTCAAGTGCACTGGAAGCACGCTTAAAGGGCTTACTCCAATAAAGTCAGATTATTGTCACCACATCAAAGAAAATGCCACTGGAAATTAAAGGTCTAGTAATGAGTGTTATGTAGTATCCACATTTAGCAATGAGCACAAATGATACACAGAAGTTTGTATTGGTATACAGAAAGAAAAGAATGACAGCCAAGGTGACAGAAAAGCAATAAAAATGAGTAAGAGAAACTACTGAAAGAGGCATAAAACCTTCTGCTGCAAATTGATATATCATCAGTTGGAAATAGCTGAAGCAGAGAGGCCAAGTGTGAGCCACCTGTAGAAAGGCCACTGTGACCCGAGACCGTACCACACGTTTTACGGAGGGGCGCCCAGAAGAACTAACCCTGTTGTCGAAAATGCTGCTGAGACTGAGACTTCGGGCTGAAATACCACAAGGAGCTCTTGCCACTCGTGCTCGACCCAAGCCAGAGCAGCAGGGCAGGGGATGCTGCGGCGGGACAGAGAGGTGTCCCCCACCCCATGGGAGGTGATGCTGCAACTCCATCTCCTGGCCGAAGGCTGAGCTGCACGGGTTCCTGGAGGGTTCCTGCTCCAGGAGAGTCTGAAAGCAAGGCAGGGAAAGGATCCTTACTCCTGTAATTTGTGCCCCAGGGTGCGTCAGAACTGGATGCCGGCTTTCTGTGTGCAGCAGTTTGTTATGGGGAAAAATGAGGGCAGGAATATCCTACCACTTTTAGAAACTCACATGAACATTTAGAAACTCACATCCACAGGGGCCTGCAGTGAGGAGCTCCACAACTTGCGGTGTGTCATGTTGTACAAGGAAGCACCTCTTCTTGTCTGTATTGAATTCGTAACCTTTTAACTTCATTCAGTGCCTCATCTTTTATACCAGAAGAGACCAAGAATAATCATTCCCTGGCTATCTCCTCCATGCCATGCATGGAGGAAAAGAACTTTATCAGTTTGTAGTGATGGGAATAGCCATGGCTCGCAAGGTCACATTGTCCTGTCTTGGAAACCTGTACTACAGCAAGGAGGAGTGCTGTGCCACTGAGGGGACTTGGATGATTCCTTCCAGGTCGTGTCACGGCACAGAGTGGTCAGGCCCCCATTGGATCGGCATTGGCTGGGACACAGTAATGCCTGCACTGGGGAAAGAGCCGTAAGAGGCGTCATAAGGCATGCGGAGTGTATAGCTGGATCTGAGGCTGCTCCCCTTACAGGGGAAAGGGTGGTTCCTGTGGGTGAGAGGAGATGGCTGGCTCGATCTATCCCCTGCGTTCCTATAGGGAGGCTGTACTTGGGTCAGAGGGTGCTGGGGGAAGACAGAAGGTGGAAGTCACTTTGTCTGGGGAGGGAAGGAAAAGCTAAGCAAGACCTGTTGTTTACCTCCTGCTAAGGTGACGCCAGAGGCCTTGGTGGGTAGCTGTTGTGATGTTCCTGCTGGACCATTTGAGTCTGAGATGTGAGACCTCCTAGCTGGAATGAGGAGGGCAAACATGACCACTTGCACAGCTCTGTTTCCAGGTCTGCTGGCAACAGTGGTGCCAGGCTTGGGTGAACAGGGGTGGCAGGCATCATCCTCCACCTGGCTGACCAGGGCCCTCTCACAGTTCACGGGACAATGCTTGCAGTGCGAGGGATGCAGTCCTGCCCCTCCAGAGGAGAGGGTGCTCAGCCCTCTGAGCACATTTGTAGTTTTGAGGAGTTCAAGTGAACACAAGTGTGTGTGTAAGTGGAGTAGGTCCTGAGCGGGGCTACGTCTAAGCACTGTGCAGTGTGGATGCAGCACTCTTGTGTAGAAGGGTAATAGCTGTAAGCAACATGGACGGGAACCCCAGCCCTCCTGGGAGCCAGGCAGCGCCCCTGGGATAGACGCCTTTGACCATACAGGTGATACAGGCTACACGAAATCTCCTCTGTCTGGACTCTTGGATTCCTTCAAAGAACTCTCACAGCTTTGTGAGAGATAACTTTCCTTTGCAAAAGCCGCCTTTCTTATTATATTTACCTATATGGCCATTAATTGTATTCTTTAGAAGAGTCTCTACTAATTTGTGCGGTGCAGTTATGAGACTTAATGGACAGGAACATTACAAAAATTATATCACATTAGCAACATTCCACTCTTCTGATAACCAAGGCACTTTCAAGTGAGAGATAACACATCCTGGTTAGTAGTTGACCTATTTCATCCTTGCATTCCTTTGGAGCTCTTGGGTTAATGTTACCTGGTCCTGCCAATTTGTTACTATCTGCTTTGTTGATAGGTTTTCTAGTCTCTTCTACAGAGATTTCAACAGGAGACTGATCCTCCCTTATGTTCTGTATAAAGGTGGGTTCAGGGCAGCAATCACCCCAAGCTCCTGTACAGTAAACATCGATGCAGAGGAATTATCTGAGCACTCCTATTGCACATGGACCATGTGCTAGCCCCGCACAGAGCTGAATATTATTTCTCATGTCTTTTGCAATGTGTGACCCAACCTTTTTGAAAGATGGGCTTCCTGGTCTTAATCACAGAATCGTAGAATGGTTTAGGTCAGAAGGGATCTTGAAGATCATCAAGTTCCCACCCCCCCTGCCCTGGGCAGGGACACCTCCCACCAGCCCAGGGTGCTCCAAGCCCCGTCCAACCCGGCCTTGAACACCTCCAGGGATGAGGCAGCCACAGCTTCTCGGGGCAACCCAGGCCAGTGTCTCACCGCCCTCACAGTCAAGAATTTCTTCCTAATATGTATTCTAAATCTACTGTCTTCCAGTTTGAAGCTATTACTCCTTGTCCTAATGGCTTCAAATAGCTTCTCTTCTGTCATTTAGCCATCCCAGCTATTTTCTGGGGGTTTTTTGTTTGGTTTTGTTTGTTTTCTCATGTCTCTCTGTGAAGTTGTATGCATTTGCTTTGAGCCTCCAGTGCGGTATTTCTGAATACTCTTCATGCCACCAGCAAAGGTTTTTCACTCTTTAACTACTTCTTCATTCTTACTTAATTTACCTGGTTTGATATTAAGCAGAAGAGTTTTGATCTTTTCATTTTATGTTGCTCTTTGGGGTGTGTGTATGCTGAGTGTAAGTATACTACTTACTTTGAAACAACATTATGAACCATAACAATTGTACACTGCTCAGGAACAAGCCAAAAGCTGGTTTTCCTACTAAAAGTTCCCAAATAGCTGTCTTGTGAAGTAAACATTGATGAGGTCGCAAAACATAGTGCCAGTGTCTTACCCTGAAATGACATTTACTTGGAATTTCCCATTACAATTGCTCTCCTGTAGTTTCTGTGATTAGATCCTGCTCCTGTCAAAGTCAGTATCTTTCTTTAGCAGCTGATAACGCAGCCTTACGCTGGTACTTCCATCTGTGAAGGTTCTGTTTTATTTAACACAATTAGTCTGCTAATCTGGTTTGACTATGGCAAGAAAAAAAGAAGCAGCTGATGACTGGGATGACCAGGAGCCTGGGAAGCCTACTATGTAAGAAGAGGTTCCCTGTTTAACCCAGGGAAATGAAGATTGAGAGGAGAAATGTGGTTGCTATCTGTAGATATATGGGGAGGACAGCTAATTAAGTTACAGTTTTGGCACAAACAACAGGTAGGGTTAAACAGATAACAAAAATATGCAGTGGCAATTAGCGGAAGTTTTTCCCCAGCTGGGGCACAATCTAATTGGTTTTAAGGTGAAACATAACAAGCTCCCAGAAAACATCCTAAGACATTGCACTGTGAGAGCAGGGACTGGACTTGCTGAGCAAAGGAGTCGTGAACTTCTGACACCATGCGTCTCATAACTGGATGGCAAGGAAAAGATGGAAAGAGTCTGGGGAATCTCCCAGCAATGCCTATGGACAACATCAGCAGTCTTTCTGTCCTGAGGTATTCCTGTGGGGCTCTGGAGACTTCTGCTCCTCAAGGCAGTGCCCAAGATCTCCATTCCTCTCCCTCCTGCCTGCCTAAGCGGCTCCTTCAAGTCCATCACATGTTGCAGACGTTAAGGACATGAGAACATAGCTCCTGCCAAGGCAAGGGAAGAGAGCAAGAGACCAGGCACGCCTTGATATCCCCTCAAACCATCTCCTCACTGCAAGGTATGGTTGCAGCGGGCTGTGCTAGCCAAACATTGAGCTAGAAAGTCTGCAATACAAATTGGGCAGAAAGAGCCCTTCAGTGCCCCGCGCTTCCTATCTCATTGTCCCGCAGCCACACCATCTCCCGACAGTGGGAGCTTTCCTTGCCCCTGCCTGCTGCACACAAACCACGCACCCCACAGGACCCCTCTGCGTGGACTGACAAGCCTGCCCACAAATGGTTAGCTGGTGCTCCTCCGGCACACGGCCGGGATGGGGAATGGGAAACGATGGTTCTGTGCTTACGGGCAGAGAGTGCTGGCAAGAGGAAGCTGGAGAAGAAAAGGCCTGAAACATGCTGCTGTGCTGTTTAGGCAGGAACCAGTTGCTGCTGTACGTCCTTCATAAAGCTAAAGAAACCTGGCTGCTATTTCTTGTTCATTGTTTATGTTTTCATACAGTTCATTACATTACCGAGTTGAAATTAAATGGCCATTTTAGGGTAGTTCTTTTGTAATTATGTAATGAGCACACTCAAGTAACTTCAGACTTGCATACTTCAGAGAAGGTTTTAATGACATAAATTGGGTAGCAAGACATCACTCGAATGTTAAAATCAATGCTAGGTATTTTGGCACTCTGTGAACTAAAGTGAAATGTGTGGGCTTTTTTCTTGTTTTGCAGTTTCACCTGGCTTTGCAGCCAAGTTCACACCAGCCTGGTGACCCACTTCCGTGGCCAAATTGTTGCCGAGTTTGACAAGGAATTCCGGTACTTGTATGCAGAGTCCAGAGCGGTGACCAGCTTCTGTGTGCCAGATCCTGGAATGTGCCCCTCTTCTCAGAACACCTCAAAAGTTGCCAACTCCCTTTTAAAACCTGCACAGGTGAATGATGCTGAAACCTCGAGCCCCTCCAGCAGCCTTTCCAATGTAAGCATCAGAAGCATAAAAATGTCTCCCTTTCTGAAAAACTCCAGCTGCAATGTACACCCAGAAAAGCAAGATTCAGGCTCTGATTCTGGTAATAAGAAGGGGAAAGAAGACACAACTCTGAAGCCCACCTGCCCTAAGCAGCAAGGAGAACCACCAGACTCAATGAACAGTCCTCCAAATAAATCCATCCTAGCCTTGTATCAGAAATCAAATCTCGGGACAGCAAGGACATTCTTGCAGCCAGAGCTTTCCTCTGCCCTGAGCTCCAATAAACCCAGTTATCAAGGGGACAGTAAGGCTAACAGCAGCCACTGCTCCCCACTAAGACAGGAGCAGACGTTGCAATCCCTTTCTGAGGGTGCCAGTAGCAACGGGACAAGCATGAAGCAGAAAGAGCCTGCTGCTACCTCCCGGGAACCGACAGCAGAAAATGACAACACTTTTTATGGGATGGAAAAAAGACAGAGTCCTGGACAAGGAAAATTGGACCTGCTATCCCCATACAACCAGGTAAAACGAGATAAAAAGCCTGTAGTTCCTTGCTATGATAAACTCACTGAGGACATGCTGATGGAAAAGAACAGCGCGTACGGGGCTGAGAAAAGAATGACTCTGGGGCACAGTAAGCTGGATCTGATCACCAAGTACAACAAGTTAAAATCTAAACACATACACAGTCGGTTCGAACTCTGACCTGGGCCTTCAAGGTGCCCTTTGGTCTTATTTTCAAGTGGTTGCTTTTCCCCACCAATTGTCATATCTGGGGCTTGAAATCAAAATATGGGTGGCAAATTAGTCTTGTTCCTACTAAAAGGTGTCTGTGCTGTTTCTAATATATGCAGATGACTGATTCAATGAGATTAGCAAGTACAGTTCAAATTTTCAATTACAGCTCATGGCAGGAGAGAGACAATGACATAAACATATTCCACACTTCTACATTTTTTTTACCCATTTGGGAAAGAACTTTTCTTTCCCAAAGAACATTGCTCCCCAAACTTACAGCAAAACCATTGCTGCAGCTGGAAACTGCTCACGGAGGTCTTCAGGGTGAGCCCAGGTTCTCTTTGCACTGAGCCATTCCTCTCCCTGTGTCCATGTGCTGAAAATGAAATGGTCAAAGGCAGGGTAATGTTAAAAATAAAGGAGTTGTTCTGCTGCAAAGAGCTGTGTTGGGTCCCTCGTGGGGAGGTGAGCACCCCCGGCTTGGGCAGGGCCCCTCTGTGCTGAGCTGTGCCATGCCAGCAGGATACGGGTGGCATGTCTGGGCATATGGTTGGCATCTGCACACGGTTGATGTTGGCACATAAGCGGTGTCTGCACTTGGGTGGGACCATCACATGGGTGGGATCACCACATGGGTGGTGTCTGCACATGGCTGGGATCATCACATGGGTTTGTCAGCACATGGAAGGTGTCTGCACAAAGGTGGGATCATCATATGGATGGTGTCTGCACATGGGTGGGATCACCGCATGGGTGGGATCACCACATGGATGGTGTCTCCAAGGGGTGGGGTCACTACATGGGTCTGTCAGCACATGGATGACATCTGCACAAAGGTGGCATCACAACATGGATGGTATCTGCACGTGGGTGGGATCATCACATGGGTGGGATCAGCATGTAGATGGTGCCTGCACATGGGTGGGTCATATCCGAACACAGGTGGCAGCTGACACAGGTCATGCCTGGACATGGGTGGCCCCTATACACGAGTGACACGCTCAGGCACTTGGGTGACATCTGGACTGTGGGTAGTGTGTCTGCATACAGGTGACACATCTGCAGCTGGGTGCTGCTGTACGCAGATGGTGTAGGTACAATGGCCACATCTGGACGTGGCTGGTGTATCTGCACATGGGGACACGTGGACAGGGACTGTCCTGCACGTAGGTGGTGGTGGCCCACGGTGGGCACACAAACAGTGATGGCACACCTGGGCCCGCGGTGGCACCTTCAGGGACCGGCGGCCTGTGAGGGCACACGGGTGGCCTCAGCCCGGGGTGGTGCACCCGGGCACAGGCTGCCATGGCGGAGGCCAGAGTGCCCTGCGGTACCCGGGACGTGCCGCCGCCGGGGCAGGGCCCTCCCGGGCGGGTCCCCATCATGGCGGCGCCGCCTCCGGGCCGCGGGCGGCACTGTTCCCGCCAGGCGCGGCGGGGGCGGCTCTGTCCGTCACTTCCGCCCGCCGCCGCCGGAAGCGGAAGTGGCGGCGCTTCGTCCGTCCGGCAGGGGGTGTGGTGGTGGTTCCCGTGCTCGTCTGCGTCTCCGTCCTGGCCATGGCTGTCCGCGCCAGCTTCGAGAACAACAACGAGCTGGGCTGCTTCGCCAAGCTCACCAACGCCTACTGCCTCGTGGCCATCGGCGGCTCCGAGAACTTCTACAGGTGAGGGAGCCCCGAGGGCCCGGCCCGGCCCGGCCTGGCCGGCGCCGCCTCGGCGAGCCCTGCGGCGGGACCCTAACGGCGCTTTCTCCTTGCAGCGTCTTCGAGGGAGAGCTCTTCGGGACCATCCCGGTGGTGCACGCCTCCATCGCCGGCTGCCGCATCATCGGCAGGATGTGTGTGGGTAGGTGGCGGGGCGGCACTTCGCCCCCGAACGCGGCCCGGTCGGGCCTGGGTGTTCCTGGTGGAAACGGGGAAGCGATCCCGGGTGCGGTTGGTGCACACTGGGACATAGCGTGGGTCTGACTGTGGTGGGGGGTCCAACGGGCAGCACCCCTTATCTTCAGAGGTTTTATTTTAACGATTGAAGCACGTGAAGAGGAGGAGTGAAAATGGAAAAACTGAAACTCGCCGAGTAGCAAAGAGCTGGGGTAGTGGGGGTGTTTGCCTCTTGGAGCTTAAAACAGTCTAAAAACACGTGTAAGTCTATTATCTGGTAAGCTGAGAGAAGTTTCATTTTTCTTAAGGATAATGGTTCAGTGCCAGCGCTGCAGGGGCAGAGCCCAGGGCAGGGCATTAACAAGTGCAAAAGTCAGGGAAAAGTCTTTCATCTGTGTCTTGCTGGCGAAACCTTATTGAGTCAGACAAATGTCTTTCTTGCTTCGGTTTTGTTCCTGTGAAATGAATATGGGTGTCCATCCTATCTTACTGCTTTGCCACAGTAAAGTAATACAAACAAGCAGAATCTGTATGTTTTGTGGGGCAATTGGCAGCTATAGGGGAGATTCCTAGCCAAAGTATTTCATTGAGAACCTCGGGCTTCCTTTAGTTCTGTTGAAAAGAGATGTGATTAAAGGTAGTGGCATTCACCCTTTTCTACTCTGAGATAAGTCTGTGCTTCGTCCTGATTTTCCCTCAACTGTGTGCTGTGTTCCTAAATAGTAATGTTATTTCTCTTGGGCTGAATTCTGGGCTTGGGAAGAGTGGATAGGGCAAGGGCAATTTAAGCCATTATGTGAACACCAGGAAAGTAGGAAGCCTGACTGAAACATTCCTTTTATTAGTTTTCTCTCTCTTTTTTTTTTTATTATCATTTTAGGAAACAGACACGGATTGTTGGTCCCAAGCAGCACAACAGACCAAGAGCTTCAACATATCCGCAATAGTCTTCCAGATTCTGTACGAATTCAACGAGTAGAAGAGCGTCTCTCAGCGCTGGGCAATGTCACTACCTGCAATGACTATGTAGCTCTTGTTCATCCAGATCTTGACAGGGTATATAGCTTTAGAACACTTTTAAATTCATAGTGGGTGCATGTGAAATGGTTGCCAAGCTGCAGTTTGGGTTTGTAGTTGTTGAGGATTGCTGTATATAGCATGGGGTTAGGTTATCAGGAGTGGTCAACATGGATTCACCAAAGGTAAAACATGGATTCACCAAAGGTAAATCATGTGTGACTGATCTGATAGCCTGTTACGATGGCATGACGTGCTGGGTGGGTGAGCGGAGAGCAGTGGATGTTGTCTGCCTCGACTTCAGCAAGGCTTTTGATGCTGTCTCCCATAACACCCTCGTAGCTGAGCTTAGGCAGTGTGGGTTGGATGAGCGGACAGTGCGGTGGCTGGAGAACTGGCTGAACGGCGGAGCTCAGAGGGTTGTGATCAGCAGTGTAGAGTCCAGTTGGAGGCCTGTAGCTAGCGATGTTCCCCAGGGGTCAGTACTGGGTCCAGTCCTGTTCAATATAGTCATCAGTGACCTGGGTGAGGGGACAGAGTGCACCGTCAGCCAGTTTGCTGATACAAAACTGGGAGGGGTGGCTGACACACCAGAAGGCTGTGCCACCATACAGTGAGACTTGGACAGGCTGGAGAGTTGGGCGGAGAGGAACCTGATGAAGTTCAACAAAGGCAAGCGTAGGGTACTGCATCTGGGGAGGAGTAACCCCATGCATCAGTACAGGTTGGGGGCTGACCTCCTGGAGAGCAGCTCTGTGGAAAGGGACCTGGGAGTCCTGGGGGCCAGCAGGGTGACCATGAGCCAGCAATGTGCCCTGGTGGCCAAGAAGGCCAATGGCACCCTGGGGTGCACCCAGCGGAGTGTGGCCAGCAGGGCGAGGGAGGGCATCCTCCCCCTCTGCTCTGCCCTGGGGAGGCCGCAGCCGGAGCACTGTGTGCAGTTCTGGGCTCCTTCCAGTGTTTGCTTTCAATTTGTGCTAAAGGTGGTGAAGAAATGGGGCTTTGGTGTTAGGATGCAAATGGAAAAAAAGGGGGGGGATGAGGGGGAGGTAATGGTCTTTGCAGCGTATTACATTTTAAATAAGTGCAAAAAGTAAGGTAAGATGGCCGGAGAGGGAGAAATCAAAATAATTCACAGTGAAAACCTGGAGGGAGAGGAATTTCTTTAGAGTTATGCAGAAGGATATGATGATTTTGTCCCAGTGGTGCGGAACAAAGTGGAGTGTTTTATAATGATTGAGTAAGCGTTTTATGACTGAATTGCAATGGGTTGTGAAGGTGAGGGCAATCTTCTAAATGGGAGGATCCCAGTTCATGGTTCCATGCAGGAATAGCTTGACTTCAACAATACTGCTTTGCTGATGACTTTATTCTCTCTTTATGTTTGCAGGAGACAGAAGAGATCTTGGCAGATGTACTGAAGGTTGAGGTTTTTAGACAAACAGTAGCAGATCAGGTGCTGGTAGGAAGTTACTGTGTTTTTAGTAACCAAGGAGGAATTGTGCACCCCAAAACTTCAGTTGATGATCAGGACGAACTGTCTTCATTGCTCCAGGTCCCACTCGTGGTAAGGCGTTTGTGGGTCTGTGTTTTCTCTTGCCGCTCCTTTCCAATCTAGTTTCAGTTTTCATGTTTCTACGTCTCCTGGGCTCCTAGATAGTGTTTCCTCTGCAGAGCTGTTCCAAGTGGGAGATGAGGAGAAGACTTGAACGGGGCAAGTCTTCTCTGAGACATTTTCCCTGTCTTTTCTGAGTCTGGATAAACTGGTTAGCACCTTTAGTTTGCTTCTGAACCATTGCTCTTCTGGGATTATGCAAGTTGTGCTGATTAATTCATACAGAATGTGAGATTTCTGTGGTTTGTCCAAAGGCAATGTTTAAAAACAAAAGTAATAAATCCTGTGTCTGCTCAATTGGATTTGTGAATTTCGTGATTGCTATGCCTTTATGTTTCCTACTTGTTAGATTTTATTTCACTGAATGTCACACAATTTTCTCTCCAGAGATTAAAGGCTGTCCAATAATCTTTTTATCCAAAATCTTTATAACTGTTGATGGCAGAAGCCTTAATATTTTCAGGAGTGTGAGTTGAGGCCCTCCACTAAAGACTTGTAATAAGGATGCGTAATGAAATGTGTTGCTGTCAGCGTACCCTGTTAACTCTTGCCGCTTTGTTTTTGCCAGGCTGGAACGGTGAATCGTGGCAGCGAGGTCATTGCGGCAGGAATGGTTGTAAATGACTGGTGTGCCTTCTGTGGGCTGGATACAACCAGCACAGAGCTCTCCGTCATCGAGAGTATCTTCAGGCTGAATGAAGCTCAGCCAAGTGCCATTGCTACCAAGATGAGAGATTCCTTGATTGACAGGTAAGGAGGATCCAGGTCTGTGTATAATCATGATCAAAACAGGCAAGATTTTGCTATAAAACGAGCTGTTTTTACAAATGCTTTCTCTTTTTTCTCTAATTATTTACTTTATTTTATTTTTTTACTTCCTCTTTCCTTTTGTCGGGTTACTGACAACAATGACCGCATTGCAGAAGGGTTTGTTTCCTAGTAGCTGATGAGCCTGCTTAGTCCTGTATCAAAAGCAGAAGGGCTTTTGTTGCAGTTATAATACTTTTTGTGAGAAACAGTATTCAACTTTCAGGTACTTTTTTTCTAGCTGTTCAGTGCTTAGCTGTGACATGAATGGATTTTTTTTAAACAAATTTTGTTTTAAAAGTTAAAACGCCAGTAATGTTGCTTGACATCCTGGCTTTTGATTATTGTAACCCATAAAATTATTTCAAATGCCTGCAACAACCATTTCTGGAGCTAAAAAGACTTTGGACCTTGTCTGCTGCTGCCTTAAATCTTTTTAACTTAAAGCTGCTACCTTATTTTTTTTCAAGCCTTTTTTGTCAAAGGCTTTTTCCAAGTTACCTTTAAATGGGAGGCAGGTTTTCTGCCTGGGTTGGTAGTGGTATAGGACCTTCCCTATTCATTAATGTATGCAATGTTTTTTACAAGGTTTGGGCGTGCGTATAGATGAATGTCCAATGTAGACTTTGCTTGGGTTTTCATCTGATTACAACTCTTACGATCATTGCTGTGGTGATGGAGGTGTGTTCTTGAGCTACCTAGGCCATTGTAACCGAGTTCTCAGTTATCATAGGAACATACAGGAATGGTTTATGGCATACGGAAAGAATAAGGAATTCCTTGAATTAAGAACCCTTTGAAAGAGTTCTTTGCTGCCTCTTCACAGTTCCTGCAGAAAGGCTTGATGTCTCTGAGTGTTACAGAGCCATAATTAAACTTGCTCTGAGCTTTTGATAACTACCTAGACCAAGCTGAGCGTACATTTTGCCTTTGCCAGCTCGACAAGTCTGTTCTTAGAGCTGGCTGTTAGGGGCTGCTAGGTCTGCCTCCCTCTTTGTGTGGACCCTTGTGTTCTAGGAAGGGAAATTTCTACTGGGCCTTTGTAAGTGGAGGTTGAGAACAGACTGTACTGGTGTTTTGAAATGCTTTCTGCACTCCCTGGCATGCGTCTGCTAAAATCTCCTTCCTGTTTTGTCTTTTTAGCTTGACATGAGCAGTGTTGGTTCCTACTTTCCAGAAGGGTCCTAAGGAGTGAAGTGTCAAGCTGCGCTTCGGATTACAGACATCTGGACCTTCTGATGTTGTTTCTGCAGGCCGAGCCCGAGGAAGAGGCTACAAACCCAACTTTTCATAGTGTTTTGTAAACTAATTATTATTACAAAACCTGACAAATAGCATACATAAGTTACAATTAAGGAATGCTGTCTGTCCCTTTGCTGACATTTTCCAGTTCTTCAGCTGTGCTTTGTTTTGTGATGCTGACTGAGACCCTCAAATTAGCCCACAATATTTACTCTTGTGGCTCTTGATATTGATTGCTGGAGATTATTTTGCCTTAAATAATGCATCAGTGTTCTGCTGCACAGCAGTCTGTTTCAGCACAGTAGTGGCACTGCCCTCTCTTTCCACACTCTTGCTAAAGCCCCTTGTATGTCCAGTACCAAAAATATAGTAGTTTACTTGCCACAAAATCATTCAGAAGTCATCACCTGCTTTCTTGCCCTGACTTGCAGCTATTCCCACAGGGATGGTGACTCTGAAGCAATCAGCTGTGATTAAAACTGGAGTTTCTCAGAGTCAATCCAGGGGCTTCTAACAGCAGTAACGTATGACTGCCTCTGGAACAGTGGTATTTGATCTGTTACGGGCAGACACCTGGTGGCATGTGTGCTGCTTCTGAGGCATCTGGCAGAGAGAGCCCAGAAAAGCATGCTATTGCCCGTGGGCTTAAATTTGTTCTACAGCAGTTACCCACCTACGCTGGAAAACTCTTGAAGTCAGCAAATCCACAAAGTACTAAACCACCTCGTCTTGAGTTATCTTGGAGACGAAGATTAAGTAACACGGTTCTAACCAGTTACTCCGTTCAGTCGGATCCTGCAGATCTGCGGGCTGGCTAATGAAAAGTTCTGCCCGAGCCAGGGAGTGGTGATGGCGAAAGGGAGCTGTAGATCTTGCTTTCAGGTAGAAGATAGTCATTTGCTTCTAAACAGAGCTCACTGATCTTACTTCAGTTGGTTTACTTCTGCTTGCCCGTTAAAGGTGTACTGAAGGCATAGAAATGTCTCCACTTCCCATCCTGAGGATGTGTGGAAGCTCCTTGCTTGCGTCCACGCTGCAGCGTTACTCTCGGCTGGGTTCTCTTGAGGAGAGTGCTGCCTTGAAGGCAGTGTGGGCAGAGCTCTTTTTTGGCCTTGGTGCTTCAGGCTTTGTAGAAAATTAAGTAAACTTCCATTTTTGTTTTTACTGTCTGGATGTTTAGGGAAGGTTTTGGTTGATTAAAAATTTTAAAAACCTTTTAAATAAAGATTGCCATAGAATTGTAGTGGTCCTGCCATCTGGTCTGTGTAGAATGGTAACTGAGGTAGGGGCTGCCATTTCCAGACGCCTCACCTTCCTTCTGCCACTGGGGACGCCTGGAGGCGGCACATAGCTCCTTGCTACTACAGCTAATGATTTTTGGAGTTCAGGGCCCCTTTGATCTAGCATCCTACCTTTCTCGGCACTGACTCCAGGTCTCCTCCTCTTAGTGTTTCTCAGTATTTAGAGTGAGAAGCTGTTTTCCTTTGGTCACCTCACGGGCTCTGTTGTTAGGTAGAAATGGCAGTCTGACTGTTGCTGTCGGTGTTGCCATGTGTTCGTCAAGTGCGAAATAAGTAAGGCTGAAGCTTTCCTCTGCAACTTTTGTAGCTTGGGTGTGTTTTTTTTTATAAACCAGGAATCCTGGTTTATATTGGTGATCTTGATGTGTGTTACGTGTTAAAAATTGTTTAAACAAGAAAAAGAATCCAGTCTCTGTGTAATCCAAATCCTTAAATGGGAAAGACACTGTTACAGCGTTGGGGGCTGTGATGTGCCAAAGAGGATTAGAGACGGGCAGCAGAACAGGGTACGGTAATGGTGGTGTGTGACCTCTTAGAGAAGTTGCATTGAAGGTTGGGAACTGGAAGGTGGCAAATGTGTGACACCTGTGCAAAGCAAGGGTTTCTGAACTAGTGAGGTGGGCCTATGGAGAAGGAAAACAGAAACTATAATAAAGAATGGAATTAGTAGAAATGTGGATACATGATACCATGAGAGAGCATAACCTTGGTGTTTTAATGGCAAGTCATGTCTTACAAGACCTGTGGAGTTCTTGAAAGGAGTCGGCAGGGATGTGGAGAAGGTCTCATGTAATGCTATTTGTATTTCCGAAAGGCAGTGGGCAGGTTTTTGTGCCAAAGGCTTAAAGGACCCTGGGTGAGCGATGCCATGGAATGAAGAGGGAAGCCCTGGTACATGCTTGAGGATGGGGGAAAAACTCAGAGTAAGCGGTTAGGATTTTCCAGGAGTTTCACAGGCTCTGTGGGAGCCGCGACGTTCAGCATTATTGTGTCGTATTTAGGAAAGGCAGCACGTTCGTGCAGGGGAGTCTCCCCACACTGGCTTATTCTGACCAGTGAGGATGAGGACTGACTGATGGGTTGATAGAAGGGTGAAGCTGATGTTCAGGTGCAGCTGAACATGAAGTGAAGCATGTTGTGAAGCAATTGCGCACCTGTAGTGATGAACTCTGAGCAGCGCAAGAGCAAATTCTTGGCCTTGTATTTGAACAAAGACATGCTCAGTCATCAGTAACAGTCAAAAAAGCAAACAATGTTTGGAGTGAACTAAGAAAAGAAAGCCCAAACAAAGCATTATTGTCTGTAAATCCATGATGCATCTTTATCTTGAGTACTATGTGTAGATTACATGCGAGTGTTGCACAGCGGTTGCCAAGCTTTTCTGCAAATATATATTTTGGGGTAATGCTTATCTACTTTGTTGTTCATTACATTTTGGTTCTTCTGTAAACTAAGAACTCCGAAAGAAGCCAGGGGAACGGAGGAGCGAGATTCTCGTGCTATTACCGATTCCTTCCGGTGAGAACCTGCCTAGCAGTGTCGGCGCTTGCAGGTGCGGGGCCATGAGGATGAGACGGTGAGAACACCAGCGTGAAACAGCGAGGGAGAAATGACAGCTCAGGCGAAGGGTTACAGAAGGGCAGAATTGCCAGTGGCCGGCCCTTGGCGTGACACAGCTCGAGGCACTTAAAGCACGGTGCAATGCTTGACCGACCCTTGGTACGCACTTTATCTCACAGGCGGCACTCTCCAGTGGCAATGCCAAAAGAAGGTGTTAAGGAATACTCAGTCAAATCAAGTCGTATGTCCCCAGTGCTGGGTATTGCTACCACCGGTTCTCAGGATTCTTAAGAGTGAAATTGCTGAACCGTGAAGCCCCCGGTTCCGTACGACGGCTGCATATCACCTTTGCTGTCGGGCATTGGAAGGCAACACGTGACTTCATGGATTACGAAGGGTTGGAGGAACAATCTGAGGAACTGTAGCCGATTCCAGCTGTGCTGGATAAGTAAGTGTGATACTATGAGAAAGGTGGGAGTCGAGCCCCAGGATGAATAGGACAGGACGGAGAAGCGTTGTCCAGAGGTTTTGAGGGCGGAATGAATGTCTCGCAACCCGGGGATCAGTGAAGAAGTCATAGGGTGTGTAGCTTTGGCTGCCATAGTGGGCTTTAATGTCCAAAAAACTTCTGTCAGGATCCTTCACAGAGGTTTTAAAAACCTGAGTCCTCATGGTGTGAGATGGGAGATCCCCCCTTGAGGTTTAACGACTAACTAGAAGTTAGGAACAACTAATCCCTCTTACAGTGGAGGCCCAGCTCTCTTCCGACTAGTGATTGTGTATCCCGGCCTATTTCTAACTTACCTGGAAAAATGAGCCTACTTTACCGGTGATGAAATTATTCAAAGTAGTCAAAACCAAACTGAAGCAGAATGTTGAGTGCAGTATAGCGTATGTGGTGGGCCGCTCACTGGAGGGGCTGCAACTGCTGTGCTCCAGGTAAACACTTGCCAGGACTCCCTCTGGCTGTGCAAATGGCCCGTACTGCCGGGCGGTGCGTCTCACGCCGGGAGCACGCCAGGAGGAGCCTCTTGCTTGGATTTGAGTTGAGTAAGCACTGCTGTTCCCTGCAGCCCTGTGGTGGCAACATGTCCTGGTGCGGCGTGTCTGGATGGTGGCCGCCGGTCCCCGGAGGTGCTTTAGCCGTGCTGATGGGGGCAGAGCAGGTCAGAACTCTGCTGATCGGGTGCTGTGTTTCTGGAGCATAATCCAGGGTGCCGGCCAGGAGCTCAGGTGTGGTAATATTAAGGAACTATCCCTTACCCGAATACTGATGTCTGTGCCCGGATCCAGGTCACCCCGGGACTGCACAGGTGCCAATCTTAACACGAGAGAGATGACAGTGGCGTGAATGGGACTCTACTCGGGGAAGGTGGGTCAACCGCTCCCCTACTGCCCCAGTGCCAACACGGGTGCCTGTAGAGGGCTGTTTCTCAGCCCCTTAAGCACCTACACAAACACCGCCCAGCCCTGCAAAGCTCCGGTACGTGACAGCTGCACCAGCAGCCAGTTTCGAAGCAGTTAGAAAAGGCACCAAACTATTTCTCCGGCTCTTTGAAGCAGCGTTTTTTTGAGGAAGACTGAAATTTGGCAATATGGGGCAGGCGGCTTGCCTCCTTGCAGCGGGGTGCCTGGCTCCGCAAGGCAACCTGCACTGCCTGAGGAAACGGCTCAGCTTGCTCCAGACCTGTACAGCTCCTAACTCAGTACAGGGCTTTGAACAGACCAAAAAAAAAAAAATCTACCTTTGGGTGGGAGGGAAGAAAATACAAACAAAACCAGACATTTCTCTAGGTTGTAAATTTTTTTTTTTTTAATGATGGCTGTTGGAAGTTGCTCAAAGGTTTGGGCTGTCGCAGTCCCAGAAGAGATGGCAGCGTACAGATGAGTTCGATGTGCCATGTGGCTGTGGCATTCATAGTGTGCATTCTACCACATACATAGTACACATAGCAACGTACGGAGTAGCATGTGGGGGGGTGTCTAATTAGTAGCTCCGATTTCATTTGGTCCTTTGCACTCCTTCACCCATCATGAGACATTATCACATTTTTTCACTAAAATTCAAAGTTTTGCATCTACTAGTTTCTCACTTATTTTGTAATATGTTTGCAATATTTTTTTTTTTAATGTTTAAACACAATAAACAGCTTGGCTACGGAAATCAATTATGAAGGACAAAATACAGTTTGAGACCACGTGTTATGCAGTCCTAGTGGGCTTTGCTAGAAGTATCTATTTGTCTACCCTGCTTCACCATAGCAATATTTGAGCACTGGTTCAAAATTCAGAATGCTGACAAGCTTTCGGCTTCTTCATTCCTCATCATTGTAGTGCGGAATATTTTTAGCATGTTTGTCATCCTTGGATTTTTTTTCATAGCTGACATTTTTAAAAGCTGTACTTTTTCGATACTAACCGGACATTCTGTGCATTGCACTTCCATTGCACTGAATGACATTCAGTTATAGGCAGAGGGCTTACGCTAATCACCTGTTCCTTATAGGGAGCGTGCAAAGCAGTTCATGTGCTTGCATGAATGGCCCTTTGTACAGGGCTGGACCACTGCATCGCGCTGCTGGAAACTCTTCCACTCTGATTTAACATGGTAGAAATACCAGCATCAACAACAAAATGGACTAAGTTTGTGGTTAGGACACAGCATCCTCAACCCTTCACAACTGAGAGGGATAAGCAGAAGCTACTGTTGTAGGAAGAGACTTGTGAAAAGTTACTAGCCGAAAGTTCAGACATTTATCTAGCCTTTACCTGATTTTTAGGCCTCTGACAGACGGGGCTAGTGATGAACTCATTCTACTGTGTGGCATGCTTCCTTGGGTCCTTGCCAAATATTTGCCTGTGAAGAAGTGAGCAAAAACAAAAAACAAATTTCGAAGGCATACAATGTTTGTAACATCTACAGGGATTGGATTTAGTTTTATAAACAGGCCTAATTCTTACTGTACCTTGACTATTTCAGCAAAATATAATGACAATCTCACTCCAAACAAACATTTCCATTCTTCTGAAACCCAACATACAAATTCCACAATCTAGTTATACATGCCACGTAACAACAATTCATCTTTTCCCAACATCTTACCGGGGGACAGAGTGCAGTCTACGTCTATACATATTTTTCAGTATATCGGTAACCATTGGTTCACTCTTTCTTGCTGATGGGAGCTTAAAACAACATCATATGACATTTAAGTATTTCTTTCATGAATGGCTCCCCAAACAAAAACATGTATTCCCATGATTGTTTGTGGTTTTTTTTATTTTTAGACCCAATTACTTTGTCTTCAGTTTGTCCCAATCTAGGGCTTGATGTTGCCAGGTAACGTTACGGTGTCTGGTTTGGTGCTTCTTGAGCTGTTGCTCTGCACCTCTTCGAGTGCTTAGTGGTTCCTCATGCACTGTGCTGAGTGGTGGCGTCGATTAGTTATGAATGTACAAAACATCTGACCAGCAGGTATTGGAAAATTGTATCCAGGTAATTCCCTGGATTTTGTAATAAACTAAGAAGATCTTTTAGAATGGTTCAGCATCGGAATGTCTTCTGCTTACGATACTGAATTGTTCTTGTTCATAGATTTCATGATCTTAATTCATTTATGAGACAGCTATTAAAAAAATGGTTCTGTTCAGAGGTGGTTTAGCTACACTGGAGAATGCTGGGTTTAACAGGGAGCACTGGTGCAGGGAACTGAAGGAAGTTTCCCAGGTCAGTTGAAACCTGTCTTGAAGACTCCGATGTTAGCAGAGTGAGCCTGCGGAGGATGGCACACCGAGACTGACGCGCGACTGAGGCAGTAAGAAGGAAAGAGGCTCCACACTGCAAGGCTGCCTGTATTTTTTCCAGTTTTCCTGCTTCTTTCGGTCCCAGGCTGTCCAAAACTTGTAGGTCACTGAAGTAGTTTTGTTTGATAGGCTTTTGAATGCATTATTTTGTTTCCTTTTTTTTTTTGTCCGCAGTCCTCATCAGATCAATGAGTTGAAATGTGCAGCGGGCTGTGTCATACCCATTCCTGGACAGGTCTTTTGTAATACACAACATTTTGCTGCACCTCTTTGTTTTTAAACTGGAAGATTGTGTATACCAAGACAAGGATACACAGAGACAAAATGCAAGGGATCACAACTGCGATTGCATTGACAGTGCTAGGCACATCGTTTATTGTCACCATAATATCCACATCGTCGTGGGGGAGGCGTCTGTCTTTGCTTCGTTCAACATCCTTCTGGTTACAGCCCATCCAGTCTTTGAGGATTGACCTGGGGTAGCCTGGCTCCACGCTCAGCCTCTGGTTATCGAACTTCCAATACTCCTTCCCTTTGTAAAAGTAGGTATAAACTAGGAGACAAAACAGAGAGCATTTCTTGATGAGCTCTGCTTGCGTGAGGCTGTGCAGAGCGCCCGACAGGCCGGGGGTGGCAGCTGCCTGGGCCAATGAAGCACATCCAGCCAGGGCATCTCAAAACCACTGAAAAGTGAAGGCGGTTTTGGAGCTAGGATTTCAAGGAGAAGCCATAACCCTGGCTTGTGGGTGCAGTGTTGCCCACAAAGCACCGTTCCCCTTGGCCAAGACAAGCTGTGAACAAAAAACCCCAACTAAGTAATTTTAAAGTAAGTGTTCTGCAGTGAGTTATTTTTTACTAAAGCATCTGTAAATATGGGCTTGTCATGATCAAGCAATTACCATAATCTGCAGAAGGACAGTGTGTGCCTGGGTGCAATAGTGTTTGGAAGAACACTGAAGGTTTCTGCTCACCCAGCCTGAGGGAGCAGATGCTGAGTAAGATGAGTCCTGGCCACAGCATCCAGAAGATTTTGCCTTTATTAAGAAGCAGTCTTGTCCTGCTGCTAATAAAAAGCTGATGGTTTATGCTACGTGTTGTCTGAAGTACCCCTCATCTCCCCACATGACTCCTTTTCCAGTCACTCTCAAGTGATTAGGAAAAAAAAAGGAAACAAGAAGAAGGGAACAGTGGTGGAAGTACTGGGGCTCCTGCATCTGTCCTCCAGCCTGGCTGGCTCCCACTGCGATCCGCCAGCTCAGCCCTACAGCCCTCCTCTCACACTGCAGCCCCAAATTTAAGCACGGCCTCAACGGCACAAGCCCCTTCTGTTACTTCTTTCCCCAACTGGAAGAAGCGGAAGAACTCTTCAAATCAGAGAAAGAAATGTGCTGGAAGGAGCCGCTGGAGGTCCAAGCCTCTACTCGGAGCGTGGCTAACTTCAAAGTTCGTCAGGCAGGCTGGGGCCTGCGGCAGTGACTGGGCTAGCTACAGGTGAGAAACTCGGTGGAAAATGTAACTTACGGCATCCTCACAATCAGGGCCCAGGAAAACTCGGGTAGGGACTGTTGTGGCAGCAAAACCAGAACAAGTCCCCTTCCCATCCCCCCCGAGCTGGCATTACGATGCTGTGGTTGAGCAGCTGAGGCGGTACGTGGGCTGGGATGAGGGTCAGGAGGGATCCCAGACCACCAGTGCTCACAGGGGCCAGTGTGACCCTAGGACTTCTGAGGCTTGACTCCTATCTCCAGAAATATTCGAAACACCCCACATCCAACAACCCAACTCCCACGGCAGACAAGCTGTTACCGATCTAACAGGTAACGCCGGCAGATACATACAGCCTTCTTTGCTGAGAAACGCTCCCTGCGGAGCCTGAGGGATTCCTCTCCACACGGTGATGGGCTTTGGGTATCCTGGGTCCGTTGCTCTCTTGTCCTCGTTGTACCTCCAGTACCTGTCGCCTTTGAAGAAGTAGGTTTTGCCTACTGGCTCCCAACGCAGAGCCGTGTCGATGCCTTCCCGGGGCAGACAGCTCCCCAGCTCCACCAGACTGTGTGGGTAGCCTGGCTCTGCTGTCACTTCTTTAAAAACCCAGTATTTATCTCCTAGAGATGAATGGGGACACAAACAACAAACAGATTTGCCTAATTAGTAGTTGAATCGATACAAATATAAAACAGCCACAATGAACTGCAGCATGTTGAGGACTTCCAGGCTTAACTGTATTATGTGAAAAAGCTGCTCCTCCTTTTCATTTTGACCCTGAAGCCTCCTGGCTTCATTTGCTGCTCCTTCAGCTCTTGTTTTGGAAGAGAGGTTAGACCACCCTTTCCCATTCACCTTCTCCAGGCCAGTCATGATTTCAAAGCCCTCTCTCCTACCCTCTCTTTGTCATCCCTCACTCCGTCTGGGGAGGTCCTTGCCAGGAGGTCAGCCTGTACGTTTGCATCATTTCTGCTGCCTTTCCCTGAGCCTTCTCAAGTTTTAATACTGAGCTGAGAGACTGAAGCTGCAGACATAAAATTCAGAAGCGCAGGTAGTGTGGGGGACACCAATGCTTTCCAGCCACTCTCCCTTGCTTACAGCTTGCTCTCAAGTGACACGATCCTGTTCAGACACTGTCACAGCACAAGGAGTGTGTCTCTTCAGGAGACAATTGTCCAGAACTGTGGTTTGGGAGCGCCCTCCAACTGGAAAGGTCCTAATGCCCTGCCAAAACACGTTCAAGGAGATGACAGGCTGGAGACTGACACTCCCTGGGAAAGAGGAGCTATTTCTTGTTATCGCATGGAAGCCAACTTTCACTAATCAATATTAGCTTTATATGGAGCTCATCCTGGCAAGGCCAGCCCACACTAAACTGTATTTTAAGGATTAGTGGCTGCTTGAAGTGTCCCCCTGGAAAAGGACAAGGATGCAGCGTACCTGGTTTCACCCCCTTCATGCCATAAAAGGAGTGGGATGTGAAGCAGGTGTGGTAGGCTTGTACTGAGATGTACTGTACCTTTGAAGAAAACGAATTTTCCATCAGACCGCTCATATGCTGCATCGATCTTCGCAGGGAGGCCTTTCCAGAACTGCTCGATTTGCATGGGATATCCCTCCTGCACTCGGTTGTTGCGCAGACGCCAGAACCAGCGATCCTGAGAAAACCAGAAGCGTCTTCAGACTGAGTATTTTTATCTTGCAGTGAAATCAGGCTGGGCAGCCAGCATCAAGCATTACTAATCCCTGCCTAGGCCCCGTAACCATCACAGACAGAAGTCCTGGCTCAGATGACAGCTCCAGCCCAGCCCAACACTGTCTCCAGTAAGGGAAGCGCTTCGTGGGGCAGATGGCAGCCAAAAGGGCGAGAAGTTGATTGCTGGTGCTGTGAAAAAGGGTGGAAAGAAGGAGAGGAAAAAGGAGCAGGGGGAAGCAAGTCCACAGTTACAAGCGTTAGGAACTCATTTGTGAGTGACCTCTCTGTGTGTCTCGTCACTGAGGTGTCACCATTGTCCTGGTACAACTGGTGCTCAACTATCACACCCCGTACAGCCTTAACGTTACCTGGTGACTGTGTGAAGCACACAATGTCCAAAGGCACAAAGGAGTCATTAAATATCCCTTTAGATATGAGCTCATTAGTTAAAGCCATAGTGGATGCTCAGGGATGAGTAAGAGCAGGACAGAGCCTGTGAGACTCCCCCCAGACACTGTCCCAGCCTTCAACTATTTTCAGTTCAGGCATTTTCTGCAACTGATGTGGTTTGTCCATTTAATGACCTTCAATAAATCCCTCACCACGTTCACACCGATTGGGCAGAGTGAAAGCTATAGGTATTTTGGGACTGGGGCCCCGGATTTCCCTATTCAAGGCACTCCAACATGGGTTATTGAGCAAAGCCTCTCCTGCTTCCCTGGCTGCAGTTTAAAAGTAAGGTTGACTCAAACTCCTCAAGAGCTTCAGGTAGGCTGAGCGCTCCCCGAAGCCCAGGGTTCGATGCGTGCCATCTCTGGAGGCAATGAGGCTTAATCCCTGGTTAGGTACTGGTGTCGCTTTCTGGCTTTACAGGTGGTTTCTCTCTGAGGTTGGTGGTGTCTGAATTCTCTGCCAGTGTCTCCACGTCGCATTCTGGTGCACAGGCTGCCTGGGCATTTTGTGAATCCCATCAGGTACTGTTTCCAAATATTACAGAGCCAATCTGCGTAAAGGTCCTGCTAATATTGCTCATTCATCAGCCTCAGAGGAACAGAGCTATTTTCACAGATATTTCAAATCTCACTACCCGATACTTCTATTAATCTTTTCCAGCAATAAAACTAAAG
Organism: Pluvialis apricaria; assembly: GCA_017639485.1. Taxonomy (NCBI): domain Eukaryota; kingdom Metazoa; phylum Chordata; class Aves; order Charadriiformes; family Charadriidae; genus Pluvialis; species Pluvialis apricaria. The sequence goes on along the minus strand of CM030021.1, from coordinate 1,522,738 downwards.
ACAGACTCAAGGGTAAGCAGGCATTCTTAGTACCTTGAAAACAAACATTTCTCCTCTAAAGAGGGCCACAGTGTTAAAGTTGCCATCACAGATGTTTGGTTTTGTGCCAGGAGGAGATGGCCTATCACCCAGAGGAGGACTAGGAGGCCTTGGCTGTCTCTCGTGTTTTCTTTCTGAAGTGGAGTGAATTCTGCGAACAGGAAGAGTCGGTAAAGGCCTGGTTGGCTCCAGGGGCTCAATAGGAGGACCTAGGAGTGAAAAGAAAAACGTTTAGCAAAGTGGACAAGTTTGGATTTTCTGTGCTTCCCTTGTAGGTTTTAAAAGGCAAAGGGCTGGATGAATGGCACTGCGAGGAATTTACGTACTCCTTATGCAGAGCTCATTCCCTAGAAATGGGGAGCAGAACGAGATGCATCCACACATGAAAGATATCCCAAAACAGATGAGTGGTAAGAACTGAAAAAGAGCCAGTGTGTTTTTGCAGGTCTTCCCAAGGCGGCTGGAGCTAAAAGGAAGGAGGAGCCGCACCAATCGTTCCCAACTGAAAAGAAAGGTAATAACCCTTGAATATTTAATAGACCATTAAAAAAAAAAACCCCAAAAACCAAAACCCAAAGCAAAACCAGAAAAATGTGAGGGTGTGAAAACCAGTGCTACAATCTAAGGGGAACTGCAGGGGAATTTAGGAATTAGAAAGCAATTACTTTATTACAGTTTTGTCACAGTCTTTGCTATCAGAACACCATGGGCACTCTGGTGAAGAGCCGCGACAAAGGACCATGCCCCCCACAAGCACAGCTCCCCCCTTCGATCCTTACCCAACTCCGCTTTGAGATCTGCTTTTAAACCCACTCTGCCACAGGACGATGTCATTAACAGGTAGTGATAAAGTTTGGACCAAATCTACTTAAAAGAGTCATCGCTTTCTTGTTGCTTCTCAGAGAAGGCCACAAGTTAGTGTGGCAATAAGCAGGCTAGGAGAAGCAACAGATTTTGGCAAGTTTTATATCTGATGTCATCAAATGGGATTTGATTGTTTATTTCCATGGATTACGGTTTCAATCTCTTCCTGAACAGTGCTGTTGAAGGGACTATGTAGACAGACTGCGGGACAAACCTCTGCCAGTGGGCACAACAGGGGCTGACTGTGACGGTGGCTCTATCAGCGTCCCTCTCCCGGCGGTCCAGCAGCACTGCTGGTGGGCTTCACACCAGCCGGGATCATGGAACACGCACCGGACGAGGCTCAGCCTCACAGGCTGAGAGGGAGTTCCCCTGTTGGGGGTGACTGCCTCGCCCATAGCCAGAGAGGGAATTTACGGGTAAGGATTTAGATACCCAGGGAGGCTCCACACCTGTGGGATTAGAAGAGGACTTTTTTTGCAGATAAATGTTTTGAACTATGCTGCCTAAAATGATGGTTACGGTGCCCAAGTCCCCACATCAACTTAGCTCTTAAATATTACATTTTCAAAGGTTTCCTATAATGAATGAGTGTTTAACACGTCCCGGAAGCATGACTGGGTTCGTGAAAATCACCACTGCTAGTGATAAAGAAGTCACCAGGAAAAGTCATCATATCTAATTGTTATTAAGGTTGTAACAGTAAGAATCTTGTGTGTAGTTTCATGGCTGTTACGTTCAGAAAGGATCACTTAGATAATGTAGTCCAACTTCCCGCAGGACCAGGCCAGGAACCCCCACCTGCGAGTCCTGCGATGAGCCCAGGGTTTTTGGGGCAGACACAGCACATTTTCCGATTTCAAGCCATAGAGAATCCTCTATAACGCACAGCAAATTGTTCCAGTGATTAAGCCCTGACACGCTAAAGTCTGTGTCTTACCTATTGTCTGAGTGTGTGCACCTTTAGATCCAGCATTTTTTTTATCTCTAGCATCTCAACATTTAATCATTTACAGATCTTAATGAGGGTGCTTTTTAAATTCTCCTTTATGAGCTAAATAGACCAGTCTGTTGCTGCAATGTCTTCTACTTTTAAGATCTTGAGACTTACCCTTACAGCTCTTTTCTAAAGCTTTTCAAATGGATCGTTATAGTTCTTCAGGGTGACTTGTCCTCATAATGTGTTATTTTGTGGCATATGCAATTTTTATTAGCAACTATTTTTATTTACTTTTATTCCAGAACTTTAATAAAAGACATCAAATATTGCTCATCACAGAAATCCTTTAGCTGAGGATTCTCTGTTGACAATTACTCTTGGAAAGCTGAACTGGATGGAAAGTTGAACCACATGAACTGGATAAAAATATTACACTGATTCTGTGTATTTCTCACCCCCTCCGTTCTTAGCTGTTCAGTGCCCAGTATCTTAGCAGACCATAAAGTTCTTTTAACTAAAATTCCCAAACTGTGATACTGCTACTGCTAGCGATCTGTGAATCTTCCCCAAACGGTATGCAGCACCGGTCGGCAGACAGGCTGGGACCCCCCTCGGTAGCCAGGCAATACGGGTGCATCCACCCTAGCGTTTCGGTTCAGCTCAGGAATGTATAGAACAGTTCAGCTGCGTAAAGAACCGGCTGGCGGCCGTGCCCAGAGAGCGGTGGTGAATGGAGTGAAATCCAGTTGGTGTCCGGTCACAGGTGCTGTCCCCCAGCGCTCAGCACTGGGGCCGGTTCTCTTTATTAAACTTTATCAACAACCTGGATGATGGGATCAACTGCACCCTGAGTAAGTTTGCAGATGACACCAAGTTGGGTGGGAGTGTTGACCTGCTGGAGGGCAGGACGGCACTACAGAGGGATCTGGATGGGCTGGATTGATGGGCCGAGGCCAATGGTGTGAGATTCAACAAGGCCAAGTGCTGGGTCCTGCACTTGGGTGACAGTAACCCTGTGGATGCTACAGGCTTGGGGCAGGGTGGCTGCAAAGCTGCTGGGCAGAAAAGGACCCGGGGCTGTTGGTGGACAGCCGGCTGAACATGAGCCAGCAGCGTGCCCAGGTGGCCAAGAAAGCCAACGGCATCCTGGCCTGCATCAGGAAGAGCATAGCCAGTAGGACCAGGGAGGTGATTGTACCCCTGTACTCGGCACTGGTGAGGCCCCACCTTGAGTGCTGTGTTCAGTTTTGGGCTCCTCACGACAAGAAAGACGTTGAGGCGCTGGAGTGTGTCCAGAGAAGGGCAGCGGAGCTGTGAGGGGTCTGGAGCACACGTCTGATGAGGAGCAGCTGAGGGACCTGGGGGTGTTCAGCCTGGAGAAGAGGAGGTTGAGGGGACACCTTCTCACTCTCTACAGCTCCCTGAAAGGAGGGGGTAGCGAGGTGGGGGGGGTGATCTCTTCTCCCAAGGAACAGGCAACAATACAAGTGGAAATGGCCTCAAGTTGTGCCAGGGGAGGTTTAGGATGGGTATTAGGAAAAAATTCTTCACAGAAAGCACTGTTAAGTTAAGCACTGGAACAGGCTGCCTGGGGAAGGGGTGGAGTCGCCACCCCTGGAGGTATTTAAAAGCCGGGCAGGCGTGGTGCTGAGGGATGTGGTTTAGCGGTGGTTTTGGCAGGGTTAGGTTGGTGGTTGGGCTGGATGATCTTAAAGGTCCCTTCCAACCCAGACAATTCTATGATTCTATGATTCTATGCGCTTTTGAAGAGGTATGCCGTCATTTGCAACTTCTGTGCTTTGATTCACACTGACGTTCATGAAATGTATTCTTTTTGGACAAAGTTAAACTTGAAGATGTGCTTCTGGAGCACATCTAGCACACTGCAGCTGCAGACAGACATCACAGGGCACAGCCAGAGCTAATCCACAATAACTACCCCCTTCCCCGAAGTGCACAGTCCCCAGCACTGCACTGAACACCACCCCTAAATACTGCTGTATCTACAGATGTGCCACTATTATTCTTGCTAGCAGCCGTGGACCCCGTTTGCTGATACAGCTGTAGGCAACGCTGCGGTGTGAAGCACACGGGCTGGGCAGAGGCATCTCCTCCAAGGAGCAGCATGTGAGCTGGCACTTCTGCTCAGGCTGGAAAGCTCAGGCAGGTGGGATGGAGTTGGTGCAGTGGGATATGCTGCAGAGGAAGGGATGGGAAGGGGGAAAGAGGTCCCAGGCAGGTCTTACACGAAGAAAGGCGGAGTTCTGGTTCATTCAGGTGGGAGGTGGGAGCAGTGTTCAGCTCCTGCTTTGGCGAATTAAAGGATCAGGAATCTGGTAACCTGTTTCGCCTGCCAAAAAATGGCACTTGGTGCCAGTTATAGTACCTGGATAAATTAAGTTTGAAACCCAGCAATTTCCATGCCTGGTGAAGATGGTAGGAAATGCTTGCATTAAGGAACGGTAAATCTTGACTGGGACCTAAGCAAGGAACCGATAAGCAGTGACTTACTGCCCACTGCAAGTCTCGTAACACAGCACTGTGAGCCCTCCGCTCCTGTGCCACCGTCCACGTGGCTTTGAGTGGATGTGTTTGGTAGATAACATTGAAAAAACTCTAATGCATGTCCTACGTGACAGGATTGCCCTGCCAACAGCCTGATAGAAGGATCATCTTTCTAAATGAGACTATAGGATGCTGCTACAGAGGCACAGGAGAGGCGTAGCTGTTCATTCCCTGCCCTTTGCAAGAGGCTAACGCTGCCGTGCACTGACCAAATGAGAGATGCATTTGCCATGTATGGATCAGAAAAGCCTCTTAGTGCTCAGTTTAACCGGTACAGTGGAGCAATTTAATCCGACAGCTGTTTGGTAGTTTGCAGAAGACGGCCACCAGTGCCAGCACGGGATAGAGATCCCTGTGTTGGGAGAGGCAGCTAGAAGCAAATTCACAACATGACTGTAGGGAGGACTCCAAGGAGCGCCGGTGCCTTTAAACAGGGTGCGATGCGTAGCCATCTGCAATGCAGAGGCACACCTGCTGTCCGAGGGAATTGTCTGGGAGGGACCCAAGAAGTCACTGTGTGGTACGTATTCAAACCGCTCGTTGGAAGGACACGGAGTGTGAAAGGGAACGATTGCCAAGTCGGGGCAGTTCTGCTTCTCAGACTCAGCAAACAGATAGAGATACCCAAGTCAACAGCAGCTGATTTCCAGAAATAACAAGCCCAAAACTCCACACTTCGAGAGAAGAGAGGAAGAATAGAGTTTTATAGAGATGACCATGAGCAGTAAGATGAGGACAACATGACATTGTTTTTCCCCCTCTCTTTTAAAGGAAAAAAGGGTGAGAGAGACAGGAGTAATACCTAAAGAAAATTATGATGAATGTGTCTGATGGGTCACAAAGACACACAGAATCCGATAGTAAGGTGCAGTGTAGGGACTACGGTATTGTGGTTATATGCTAGGAATTTAACACCTCATGCATGATTTTAGTTACCAAAGATTCACTCTCTCTTCACAAGTGAGGACCACTTGTACACCAGGTTACAGCCTGCCCTGCCCCTGCTGCAGGACAGCAGACGTGTTCTACTCTCTCATGTTCAACTTAAGTGCCCAAAGTCTGTCACAGTCTTCTGTAGAGAAGAGGGAAGCTAAAAGAGCACCTGCGATCCAGGGGACCAACTGTAAAGGTTTTAAGTAGCCCTCAGATGCCACTGAAACAGAGTGCAGTAAACTTGGAAGGCAGAAGCAGTCGGACACACTGTGGTCAGGACGGTGCAAATCAGCAATGATTCAGGCGAACTCGAGATCTGCATTAACTGAAACATTTGCTAGAGCAGTGGAGAGAGATGACAAGTCAGGAGCAACAACGGAAGCTGAGCCACTGTACGTACCCCCTGCTGGCAATGGCCAAACTAGCGCTGGAATATTGCTCTGAAGGAGGTGCCCAGCACCGACAAGCCTTCCCACACATTTCACAGGTGGTACTGCAACTTGCTTGGATGCAGACTTTGTCATTTCACTTAAAATATTCCTATTACTGTCTTTCCCTGCCAGCCACGGATTTTTCCTTGCTATATTTTGCTTCTCTTCTTGTTTTTTCCTTGCTATCTTTCACTTCTCTTCTTGTTTTTATTCTAATTTATCCTGATTGAAGTCTTGTCTCCTCTTGTGGCTACACAGATTGCCTTTTTATTTTTAATTGCTGCCTTCGCTTTGTCACTGAGAGGGGGTGGACTTACAGCTAGAGGTGGAAGGTAATCCTGCAGTGATGCACATGCAAAGAGCAGAGGAGCACACGTACAACATGAAAATCCTTGGGTCCACTTGCTAGGTGGTCTACAGAAGCTGGTCTGCAGTTAGGGGGATGGAGAGCAGAAGCACAGCCTGTCCACCGCTGAAAAAAGATGCTATCATCTCGTAAGACCTAAGCCACTTCAGAGCACAACCTGGCTTGAAAGCAGAATGAATAGGCCCTGTATAGTTTGCCAATCATTACTATTTCCAGACTCCCATCACAGTAACCTGCCTCCGAAACAGATGGCTAAAGGCAGGATACAACACGTTTATCAGCAGCTGAGATGACCGTGTGAACAAAGAGTTACTTAAGAGTTGCTGGCACCTTGGTGTGTATTACAGGAACTGATTACACCCACCACTGACAGAACTAACCAGGCAGCCCCGCACGCCCATCACAGCCTCTCTCACTACATCTCCCAGCAACTTCAGAGAACCAGTCAGAGCAAATCTCCCTGAGAGAAAAATTAAGTGGAAGAGGCTATTGCGTGGGTCTGCAATTGGCCTGAACCCAGTCACCTAGTTATTGCGTGTGATCCCAGCCACCGGAGCCGAACCCACCCCTGGGGCTGAACCTGCAGCCACTTCCACACGGGACGGAGGTAAGAAACCTCCTGGAGCTGGAAACTCTACGTTCTGGAGGGAAGCAACTTGCTGGGGCTTTACAGACACTGTGCGGAGAAGAAGACTTTCTTCCCCTCTATCACAACCAAGGCAAAGAATGTCAGAAAGCTTTTGGGTCACAGCAGATCACCTTCAGCGTGTGACTTCCGCCACTGGCACTTAGCCTCCTCCCTTCATGCTTCCTCTGTCGCAGACCATCTGAATACCAAGGTGACCTGTGAAGATAACACAGAGAGAGGAGGCATTTAGGAGCCACTGTGTCGATAGTTGAGGACAAAATATAATTGCAGTGTCCTCCTGGCTATTGACAGAGTGTTCCCTCAACCGCACAACGCCTGCCTGGGGGCTCAGCACCTTGCACGCCTCGGCGTCTCTCACGGGAGCTGTGTGCGAGCCAGGCGGCTCGCCAAGCCTGCCAGTGCAGAGGACACCCGTTTCTGACCAGGTGAGATAATGATCCAACTGCAAACAACGGCCTGTCTTTACCTTCTTAATACTCACTCCAAGAATACAACTACCATCCAGACTACAGGCAGGCAGTTACGCTTTTGAATAACATACCGGGGTTTTTTGGTAAAAAGCTGAGCTACCTGCGTGTTTCTGCAGGACTGTACCAGCTGTCACAGGAGCCACACAGGAAAGGCTCCTCAGTTTCAAATCAAAATGTAGGAGCTAAATGAGCCAGGGAGAGTGAGAGAAACCCACCTGGCTGCTCTGCAGACTCCAGCGCAGAGGAGAGAGGTCCCTGTTCGTATTAAATGAGCTAGCTGCCGACGAGCTATCATCTCAGGGAGGAGCGATGGTCCGTCCACAACAGCTCAGAGCTCAGGAAGGACTCATTTCCCTTGCTCGCTCGGTAAACCTGTCCACAGAGCACTTTGCACTTTTGGGGTTAACTTGAGCAGTGGAGTGAATTAGCTATTTCCGTTAAGTTTGGGTATCCTTGCCACAGCGCACTACAGTCTGCAGACAAGCCCCAGCACCCACAGCGTACCCAACGTTTGGGCAGTTGAGGCCCTCGTGATCATCACTGGGTGGCAGGAAGGGTTTCGTGAGCCCTTCTCGCACAGACATTCTCCTCTGAATGACCAACTGCCACCCACGTGACAAAGCATTTGCCTGGAAGACAAATGTCCGCGGCTGAAATCCTTGCTCTAAGCCAAAGGGAATGCTCTCCTGGGCTCTGTAATGAGGCGATTCACCTTGCGGTTGTGTTCTCTGCTTTGGGTGCAAGAAAACTGGGTCCAAAATTCCCAGGCTTAGGGAAGCAAATGATGAGGGTTTGGGGCTCCGCAAGATGCTCCAGCTCTGGTGCTTGCAGCCCAGTTCCCCTCTGGAAAAATTTTAAGAAGCCTGACATCTGCTCCACTGCAAAACAGATTTTTTTTTATACTCAGAAAGATCTGTAGGATGAGAGAAGTATTTCATGCCCAGCCATAACATAAAGCAGTGTTTCTCCATCAGCTGAGAAACCTCCCAAGAGAGGTGGGCTCCCCCTCAGCTCCCCCTTCGTCAGGAGACAGCTGATCAGCTCCCGCCTCTCACACCAAAGGTGTGCAGCTCCAGGGCTGACGTGGGCACACGTGAGCCCCTGTGTCATGGCAGAGTCTCCCAGGTGTTGGGTGGACCCCAAGGACAGCAGCGGGAGCCAGGCAGTTACTCCCTGCCCGTTTTTTGGAGGAATGGGAATGGAGACCTGGCATATGGCAGGTGAGAGTCAGTGGATGCACCAGAGACAGCATCCAGTATTTTCTGCTGGGTGCCACAGAGTCTCTGGACAGGAGGAAAGGTGCAAATGAAGGGATGCAACGCAGCAGGAGTCTGGTATCTCTGCAATACACCAGCGATGTGGCACCAGGGCAGATCCCTCCAGCTCTCTTATTGCCATGCATTTTCCTTCCCCTGCTCTCCTACAAGCACAGCACCATGGGACACGGCTCCAAAACTCCCAGATCTTGAAGCTTCTACAGATAACGTCTTGGATGTTACTTTATTCTCTTGCCATGTTCAAGAGGACATTATCAGAAAACAGTCCTATGCCTAACGTTTCCAGGTCCTGCACAACAGTAAAGCTTGCTCTGACGGTACTGTTCACAATGCAGTATCACCACATGGAGCATTTTGCATCAGGTCTTTCTGCTGTTTTGTCACAAGCCATCGCGCATGTACACGTAGGTTACAAGGATCTGGGATTGCTCTATGGGCTGCCATTGGGAAACGGTGAGGGTTCTGAAACCCGTGCTTGCCGCACAGGAGGAATGAGGCTGGCAGAAGGTGCTATTTGCTCGTGGACACTGTGCCCTCCTGAGCCCCTGCTCCTGGATGTCAGAGCTGGTGTTTAGTTCCTTGGCCAGGGGCTGGTGTGGTTTCATGACCACCCTGGACCTCAGCCCTCGTGAGATGCAGCATATACACTGACCGGGAGCTTCAGAAAAGATGTGTGAGGTTGACACGTCCTCAGTGAGATTTGGGAGGACCCAGATCCCTGAGGTTGTCTCCAGGCTTAGTGATTCGGTCTATCATTGAGTGATTAGGAGACCTTTCCTTTGTGACCTTAAGGCTTTGAAAGGGCCTTGAAGGCAATGGCCTGGTCTACCAGCTCCAAGCACCTGTGTGGACAGGAGTTTTGCTGCTCCCCAGGCACAGTGTCAGCAGAGTCGCTCCTAACACAAAAGGCTGTTTCACAGCCTACTGCAAAAAGGGTACTGGGAGCAGGAGGCGAAGAACAGTGCTGAAGGATGATCGGTTCAGGCTGTATGACAAGGCCGTGGCTGAGTATGGCTCCTCTCTCCATCTGCACTGTAGCTGCATGCAGCCCTGACTCCAAGACCAGCAAAATTAAAAGAGGCGGTCAACTTCACAGCACATCCAGAGGACCTACATAATGATATTATTTCCAGCTTAATTCCTTCCTGGGCACATCACCTGTGGCATGGGCACATACATACAGTGGGAGATACCCTTCTGAAAAGGACACGTAAAGAACAGTCATGATCTTTCCCTCATTTTGTCAAGGAACATGCTACCAGAAACACCCATCAGAAGATGGAAATACTGCTGACTTGTCTTAAAGTCTACTTTGCCACACACGGTGAGCTGCTGGCCTTTTCATCATTAGCTCCTAAGTGGAAATAACATTTTAAACAATGACCTTATACGAACCAGCAGGAAGCACAAACAAGAGTTCACATCACCTACTGCCTCTTTAGGTGAGTTTTGAAATAAATCCAACAGAAAATAACTTGATTTAGACATATTTCTTTTCTAATGGATAAGCACAGACACAACATAAAAATATATTTGAAACACATCATTCTCAAAAGAAGGAGACAAAATGGACTTAAGCTTTAGCAGAGCTTCTGTTCTTTGTTCTAGCAACTTCAGTGGAATGAAAAATCGGAAGTTTTAATTGAATTTATTTTTAAAAAAGGGATGCTACAGGCAAGACAGGGGCTCTGTGATTTGTTTTGCATAGTAGGTTCCTAAATAATACGCGTTGAGCACATGCTGCTGCACTGTAGAGAATGTCAAAGCAGCAAGAAAGCAGGAGGTTTTGATTTTTGGACAAGTGCCCTGGTAGATGGGCTTTTGGCGTTCCCAAGGCACAACAAAGCAAATTGCCACTGTGGAAATTAAACGCATTAGTTGAATGTTCCCGCTAAAGCTATGAGAAGGATATTTCAGCAGTCCCTTCTCAGTTGTAAGAAGCTCAGATGAGAAGATGTGTTCTCATAACTCCAGATCCAGGGCGAAATGCAACCTGCATTTTCTTTCCTTTGTGAATCACAAGAGCAAAACCTAGTTTTAAACTAAACGTTAGTTTTTGGACTGTAACTCTGTGCTAAGGGCTGAAATCTCTACCTGGGGAATCAAAGCTCCTTCTTCTCCCTGCAGGACCAGCTGTCTCTACAATCGCCAACACCATCCCCAACCCACTGCGGTTCAAAGGCCTCAGAGAAGAGCCTTGTGAGACCCCATGATAGTCAACAGACTAATTCCTAATTACTGCCTGCACCATGTAGTAATTCATTCATACTGCTTTTTTCAGGCTGAGTTAAAACTTTAAGTGTACTATATTGCACATAGAGACCCTTAGCATAATATGTGGCTAAAGTTTAATGTCCCTGCATAAGTGAAAAATAGGTGGAAGTGTAGCGGTGGTGCTGCCAAGCCGTAGGCAGTTCAGTGCTGAGCTCTCTGCTCTGTCGTAGCTGTGCACAAGATGCTGGGCAGTGCTCTCTCAAATTGTCAGGGCCCTGAGCACACTAGTAGGTCTTAGCGGCCCTGGCCAGTGTCACCCGGTGCCTCTGCCCCCGCCACAGGCGCAGGAGCCCCATTCCAGCGCAGCCCTGGGCACCGGGTTCCTGCCCGAGCTGTGCGGGGGCAGCGCTGGTCCCCGGCTCAGCCACAGCTCATACTGGCTTCAACCACAAACGTGAAGAAGCATGGCTGGCAATTCCTCATCTGCTCCCTTTCCAAAAAAGTATTTGAAAACAGAGAAACCGGTAATTTTTCCTTGATTGCACTTTCACCGTCGGCTAGAAATTATTTTTTTTTCTTTCCGATTAGTCAAAGTTCACAGGAACTAAATCAACATTTCAAAACAGAAACAGCGTAATTACTTTTTAGCTGCTTTCAAAAATGAAAACGTAGGTATATTATTTAATGAAAGTTTAATACTTATTACACCGGCACTTTATTTCAAAACAATCCAGAGTCTCTGTTATCCTGAGTATTTGAATATATACTATGTTAAAGTATGCATAATTAAATGACACCATAGGACAATTGCCATGCAACTTCATCCTGGTAATGAACAATACAGAGAAATCTGCTGCTGCAGTAATAGGAAGAGCCAGTTCCCCCTGGGTGTACTTCAAGCCATCTTATTTTAAATGTTGAACCTTACTCGGCTATCTGCCTTACAGTGAGGATTACCTGCACTCTACAAATGTCTGTTTTTTTCAATTACCCAGACAGGAGTCTGGTTAGGAAACTAACCCAGAAAGAGATTTCTCTTCTTTAGGCATCTACATTTAAACAAATGAATCTCATTCCAGTCACCAAAACAAAAAATAATAAAAAAATCAGACTCAAACAATTGACATACAGTTCAGACCTCTAAAATCTTGCTGTACTGCTTTAGAATCTTATAGGCAAAAATTCTATTAGCAGTAATTTAACATTCACTGGCAGATCACTGATGCAAACATTAACTAGTGTCAGGTCTGCCACTGATCCCAGCAGCAATCCCTCAGGAACGCCAGCTTCCCCACAGACACCCATCTTCTAAGGTTTTTTTTTCAGGTCTTATTCATAGAATATCTGCTCTACTGCTACTGGGAACTAATATTTGACTCCAGATGTCAAATGTTGCATAGCTGCTCTACGCTACATTTATTAAGTAACCTCCCTGTCAAACTTGCACTTTCCTCAAATGAAATCAGGGATGTTTGACAAAACCTGTTTTCCATGGGCTGCCACGGACTGCACCCATTAGCATCTTCTAGCTCAGCCTCCCCTTGACTGCAGCTCCTAAAACCTGCATTTCCCTCTGCTCCCAGAGTCTCCTTCAGCCAACAATTCTCTGAAAGTCCCGTCCTCACACCCTGGTATCCACGATCCCATCACACAGTACCACAGCACCTCCAGCCCCTTGCGTTTCCCCCACAAGCGCTCTGCCTCCTTTTCTCTCTCTTTTCCTTGAGCCTGTATCTTTGTGGCACATGTCGTATGACAATGTTCAGCTGGAGATTAAAAGAAGTGTTTCCTAAGCATATCCACACTTTTTTTTCCCTACCTTCTATATATGGAGAAAAAAATAAATGCATAAATACTTTTTACCTTTCCTTGATGTTCCATGTTCTTCGCATTCTTCCCCTCTATTTGCACTGGCTGTTCCTAACGGCCAAACCTTGGGTACAGCAATTGCCTGTTTTTCCCTTTCTAGTGCTCCTTGATATTGGGGACATAGCGAGGGACGGAGCCGCAGTGAGATCACAGAGGTTTGGTTATCCAAAGCGCAAAGATATTGCCACTGGGACAGTGGTCTGATATTTGACTGTGGATTAAGGGCTTTAAACTGTTCCCCATTCAGCTACGGCAGGAAATCCAGCCCACCAGCTGCAAGCATTTTGGGGGCTACCTGTCTGTGGCTGTGAAATACTTACTAGCCTGAAGCCCAGTGTAAACAGAGGAGTGGATACTGCTGCTCACCATAGATTTTCTGAATTCCTTGGAGGTCATCCTGGGGCAGTTTGAAGTTGTGCGTTTCCATGTACTGGTAGAAAGGAGCCATGATAGCACTGGGATCATTGGAGTGTTCCAGACCCAGCGCATGTCCCAGCTCATGGACTGCGACCAGAAAGAGATCGTTCCCTGTGGAAGGAAGGCACAGCCAGGTTAGTACACAGCCACAGCCTGATGCAATCCCAAGCCCCACTTAGTCATAAAGCAAGAAGGAAATGCTTTGCTATCCTATTGCACAGCAGGTCACAGTGCCAGGGTCAGCTCCTGGAGGTGGTTTTAATCCTGAAAGTCTGCGCAGCTTCTACAGTCATTGTCACAGAATGGGCAGGAGGCTCCTAGCCCGTGACCACCCATAACCACGTGCACCCTCAGAGCAGGTGAAACAGGCAGCTGCCTGGAGGGAAAGGATACTGACTGTAGACTCTTTTGTAGAGTTTACAGAAAATGGCCAACAAAATAGGCTGCTCTGATACCATCACCTCCTTATCTGAGTGCTGCCAGGAGGGGTAAGAGCACTGCCAGTCTGCGGATCAACAAGGGCACATGGTGGGAAGGGAGCTTTGTCCCCCTTTTGGGTCCTCTGGTGCCGTGCTCTGATCTGACCCGGACCACCAAATCTGTAAGCGGAGATGTGTAAGGCACCTGGCAAGGCAGGAGGAAGGACAGAGAGAACTGGGGCTAACGCCCACCATAGCAGGTGTACTACCTGGGACAACCTCATCTCCTCTAGCACAGGCTCCTCAACATGATTCTACTTTGCTGGCCTCCCGCCACTGCCACAGCTGTGGGAGGAGGTGAGCACAGGTAGCACCATCCTGCAGGAGGCAGAGCCACACAGGGAAAGGTTGGGTTGGATCCCAGCGACAGGAGGGAGAAGGAGGAAGGAAGAAAGAAGGGACATGCTCCTCACAGGAAGAGAAAGGGCTGAGGAGCCCTGTCTGGTCCAGAAGCTGGTAGGAGTGCGAAGTAGGGGTACCTTCAACTCTATGTTACAGGCATACACTCCTCTTCAGTCCCACGGATCTGGGACCCTCATCTCCTTGATCTAGTGTGGTCCCTGGATGTCCTACTCCGTGAGGGCACCTTGACATGGGAGGTGACACAGGCAATGCTGTGTGAGGGATGAAGACACAGCCAAAAAGGACAGATGTAAGAGTCTCCCCATGCCAATAAAATGCCTGAGCCCTCAATTCTGCCTGAATTGGGCTTTTTCACAGCCTTTCTGGCAAGGCACAAACCAAGAGCACTTGCAAACAGACACGGGAGAGAACAGATGGCAGTGGCAGCTCAGCGGCTGCTTTGCAGCATCTCCAAACAGCGTTATCTCCGTTCCCCACATCTCAGAGGTAACAAAGTTCAGTTTTGCGTACATAGCTGAGCTATCCCTGGGACAGGAGTTGCAACAGTGATTCATGTAGAACTATCTCCACTATTTAAATACTTATTCTTTCACTGTTGCCCATAAAAACGTGACAACACAGGTTCAGGGGTCTGTGAGTCTCCACAGCAGGATGCTTTACCAGCATCTCAGATACCTAAAGCCAGCAACAAACAGTACACAACTGGTCACACATACCACACCAAAATGGTTAAATTGTCTAAACATTTGAGTTGGAGGGCATAAGCACCAGAATATGCAAGACATGTTAAAATATACAAATGCATTTCAAATAAATGTTCAAATACATTTGTTCAAATACAAATGTCCAAAATCATATGTGGGCTAAAATTCAGCCATGTATGTATTGAAAATTCCAGAATTTCTGTATTTGGGAAATCCAAATGGGGACTTACTTAATAATTCTTTGTCATTTGTTGCTGAAAAATCTGGTGTGTGCAGAACAACTCAATAAAATGTCCAACAGCACAGTATAAAATGCATTAAGTAGTTTCATGGTAAAGTTTGGATGACTGAGCGCTCTTCATGGATTTTCAAAACCACTCAAGTTTAGAGGATGCACTTAATTTCCAAAATGGATTTGGAGACTCAAAGTCCTTTGAAAATTAAACGGACTTACGCTCCTGTATCACTTAAGTGCTCATGAAAGCATAATTAGCACCACTACTCACACATGTAAATGTCCATGGTAAAAGTCACCCAGTTCAGAGACGACTTTCCAGTCAGGTTTTGAATTTCATGTTTCTTGTACTGGGAAGCCCTGTACACAGCACTCCAGATGTGCTGAGTAGAAAGGAAGGATCATCTCCCTTGACCTGCTGGCAACACTCTTCCTAATGCAGCCCTGGGTGCTGTTGGCCTTCTGTGCTGCAGGGGCACACTGTTCAGCTTGGTGTCAACCAGGACCCCCAGGTTCTTCTCTGAGAAGCTGCTTTCCAGTCTGCCAGCCACCAACAAAGCCCAGGTGCAGGGAGGGCTTTGCATTTCTCTTTGTTCAACTTCATTAGGTTCCTGTCAGCCCACTTCTCCAGTCTCCTGAGGTCTCTCTCAATGACAGCAACACTATTTAGTATATCAACCGCTCCTCCAAATTTTGTAGCATCTTCAAACTTGCTGAGGGTGCACTCTGCTGCGCTGAGATAATTTGTGAGGATATTAAACAGTATTGACCTCAGTATCAATCCCTCTGATGCATATCCTGAACTCTACCATCTCACGGTTACTGCAGCCAAGGATGCTACTGATCTTCACACTACCCACCAGTTCTTCCTTTTAAAGTGTGAGGTCCAGCAGATTGCCTCTCTTTGTTGGTTCCTTGATCACCAGTGAGACAGCCAGGAAGAGTTCGGAGATGATCAGCAAGCCCAGAAAGATGAAGTCTCAGACTTGAGGAAGTATGTCAACAACCATGGTGGTGAGGCTGACCAGCCCTTCCACTACTGAACCCAGTGCCCCTTTTCCTAGTTATCCTTATTAAATACCTACACCTGGAAATACGGACAACTGTGGAAAACAGCTGCTGCAGTGCCGTTTGTCTGGCAGTAGTGTGTGCGGATGCCACAGAGCACGCAAAATTCTGGCTGGGGAGCTCTGCTTCCTTGTATCTACAGGCAATGGACTGACTAAGAAATGAACTTTCCCAGTTCTAGCACAGCCACAGAGGACAGGTCAACACTGGAGTGGCAAAGCTATCCTCCAAGGGAGGCTACATTGCTAGGAAACCACTCAAATGGGAGTAGTGATGTCCTGGGAGGTGGTGGCTGGAGCAGATGAGGTGGAGCTAAAGAGGATTTCTAGGAAATGAAGTGACTTCGACAGAAAGTAGGACAAGAAGCTCCTCTTGGTTCTCAACAAATAGTCTGATTCTCAATGCTATGGTTGTTTCTCATCTCAAAGCCTTTGCTGAAAGGCAGTAGAAAGGCACTAGCAGACATAGCTCCCTCTCCTTCTGCTCCCTACCCTGGCCAGGCATTTCTCGCCACTGTTTCATCCCCTCACCTTTCTTTTTGTTTGAGCCTCCTCCCAGACACATCCATAGTTCTCTTCCTTCCAGCACGCCTGTGTCACCTGCCGTCTCCACCCTGCTATGCTCTGTAAGACATCTCAAGTCTGAAAGCAGCTATGTCATTCTCAGAGTGGACAGCATGCATTTTGTGGGAAGTGGAGACAGGAGAAAAAAAGTCTAAGACCATTTTGTAAGCACAGAGTGCTCAAAAACCCAGCTCTGGATTCATCACCCTGCTTCTCTTGAGGGGTCAGTTTATATTAAAAAGCAACTTGTCAAGCATGAAGTTCCCTTCATTTTTGTAAACAGTAGTAAGTTTTATAGTGTGGAAGAGAACACATTCCTCATCTTCTTTTCAAAGGCTGTGCGAGGATTTGCTCTGAAAAGAAAATATCAAGGTATAAAACTATTGCCTGACAGCGTCCTTATCTCTTCCCACAGCCCTTAGCTTAGAGCTGTGATGGCTCTTTGTGTACTGCTACCCGCTGCTGTTTGGAAACTGTCCACTCAGCTGATCTGAAAGGAGCCTCTACCTCTCAAATTCTTTCTGTTAGTTCTTGAACAAGCAGTAAGGTCTCTGACCTTCATGTTCTCCACAGTTCTTGATGGGACAGCACTCTTAAGAATGTCCACCTTCTTGGAGCAAGATTCAGAAGGCAGAACTAATAGTTGAGCTTGACATTTTGCTACTCATACGGAAGCAAGGTCAGGCAATCAGATAAAGCTCCTTAATTTCCTCTTCAACTCCCCTTCCCCAAGACCAAGTGAAACTTGTATTCAGTGTGTACCAGCCACTCGGGTAAGGCAGTATGGTGGAGAAACTGATTACCCTTGCTTTGCATTTGCAGGGAAAGGTCCCCAGAGAAATCCAACAATTTTTGCTTGCTTGTACCATTTGCACAAAATAAAGAGGTCTGGTGAGAGACCTGCCCCAGCTTTCTCCCTCCCAATTCTCAGGAGGCACCCAAAAGTCCACCAATAAGCACCAGAGAGAGGACGACCCTGTAAAACCAGGGGTGCTTTTGTAAGTTGGTTCACCGAGTCAAACAGTTGACCTGCTATGCTAAAATATAAAAAAGCACAGTTAATTTAGCTTTAAAGTCGCTGATGTTTTCCTTACCAAAACAATGTTATTGCCAGAGAAAGCTATGAGGATACACCTACAACAATATAAAAGCATCACCCGTTATCATGATGCCAAACCAGGCGAATGCACCGCTTATCTCACATTCAGTTTAATAGCTCTATACTCCCCGCGCACACACCACATACAGAATACACCCAACTTGAAACATACTTTTTAGTTGAATTTTCTTAATTAAAAGTAATCTAAATCTGTGTTCAGAATAAACCTCCTGTCAGCTGAGGTATTCCCAGTTGAGCTAACTAAAGGTAAACTGCAACATAATCACACATCAAACCCAGCTCTTTGGTTAAGCACTGAAATTGTTTATCATATGCTACCTTTCCACACAGAGATAAGAAACGTGTGGTTTTATGGAACACCACAGAGAACACTGTAGTCACAGATAAACTGATTTATGTATGATCTTCGTTCTAGCCATATACTCCATCACTCATGCTTCTTTGATTTTCGTCTTCAGCAGGAAAAAATGGCTGTTAAGTCAGGTAACAGACATCTTGAGAAAGGCTTTTCTTTGTGAAACTGCTAGTACATGCCTTCTTGTACAGTTTCATTCACTTTAACTATGAAAATCCGTATCAAAACCTTTTCTTTATTTGGCTAAGTAACTCATTGCATAGTAGGGTATCCAATTGCTGTAGGTCAGCAAAACCACTCAACTAAATGCCTACTGGTTTACAGGAACAGGTCACAGGGATACTATTATGGCAATGTCGTGACATTACTATCAGAATTTACCCCTGAGCACAGTAGCTGTATATATAGCTGTAATGACTGCAGGTAAACTCTGTAGAGCACCTAGCACAGTGCAGTGTAAATCCAGAACAGAGCTTCTAAGACAACGGAAGTACAAATAATATTGTATCTCTGATTAATAACAGAAAAGCAACTGTGAATCTCTGATCTTTGTCATATTAGTTTTATACTTTATGTGTGTATATATACACTTTATGTATCGTCTATGTATTGCAGTTTACTCAGACATAATTAAAAAGACATATGAAGGTTAAATTTTGAGATTTTATTAAAGTAAGAATGATACTGAAGAAGTTAGATCATTGGTTGTGACAATAGCACACCTAGGGTAATTACAGAAAAGATGGTGTGAACTAAACATGCTTTAAATACACTAAAATGAACCCTTCCACTCCAACAGCCACGTAGAGACAACTGTTTTCCAAGCACAACTTAAAGAAGCTTTAGGGCTACTCTAAGCTATGCCTTGGTTCTTGCATCTTCAGACCCGGTAGGTCTGAAGTGTCAAACAGAAGAGCATGTGATTTGTCTGTACTCCTCCATTCACCTCCACAACACGCTCTGCTCAAAAAAAGATTTTCAATCTTCTGAAGTCCCTGAAGAAGTGGTGATATTGTTCTTCCATTTGTTTGCATTGAGAGATGTGGAAATCCGCTTTTCTATCTAGAAAGGAAGAAAATACATGTTAAAAAGAAATAGAGGTTTTATTTTGTTCATAAACTATTATCATTATAAATGTAGCAATGAGTATGATGCATAAAAACTCTTAAAGAGTGTCATTAAACAGCTTCACTGGAGAAAGAATGAGTGATACACAGTCTTAACAGAAATTCTACCACAGCCACATTAGCAAACTGACCTCTATGTGATCAAGTGACTGCAGAAGGACAAGAGAACCTCATGCTGTTACCAATGATCGTGAAAGATAGGTCGTTTGCTTTATTGTCCCCAAAAGGCAGTGTGCAAACTCGGTCTGTTAGTTGTGTTACAGACCTGACCAATGTTGCAAGCCGTGCTTTATCTGACCTGGCACAGATGGCCCTATGAGGACAATCTCCTGTAGAAATTCACAGGAAAAATATAAAATATTTTTCTGGAATGGTGAGACCAAAACTGAGTGAGTGCTGTGGAGGCAAGAGCGGGCAGCCAGAGAGAGGGGAAGCTGTGAGTGTTTCAGCTGGCTCAGCAGCCTGACATTCCATGCAATAAGAGTGTTCTGCTGAAAAGACTTCCCGCGCCTTTCACAAATGTAGGCTGTAATTCATTAAGCAATTCAGTATCAAAGAATCACCATTCCCCAAACGAAAACTCGTATTTGCCTAATATTAGCCTATCATTCCCTAATTTGGTAGAACAGAGGGTGAAGAAAACAAAAATACTCATAAAAACATGGACAACGTAGATACGACTTTCATTCCATCACTCAAAAAGAAGCTATGCTGGTAGTTTTATTTTTAAAAGTATTAAAATGCAGCAGGGTCTACAGACAGAATTTACTACTTGACCCAGCTGTGGAACAGCTCGGGGGGTGAAGAGGATTTTGAAATGGTTAGAAGGTTGGCCCAGTGTGTTCCAAACAGGTCCTGGCATAGGCAGAGCGGATACAAACCAGTTTGCGCTATTTGGGATTCTTTTTTGCCAGTCAGGTTGAAATAATATTTAACTCCTGGTGCTGGCAGCAGAGAAAGTGCTGTTCTGGAAGCTACGAGAGTAGCTCTTTGCCAAAAAGAGGGTGTTTTCTACCTAGGACAGGAGACTTACTGGCTTTGTCCTCCCCTTCACAGAAGGCTCCTGATGGGGCTGTAAAGACAAAGCAGGACTGAGAAGTAAGAGAACCGGGATGTAAGAGACATTCCCCCCTCAAAGTGGTATTGCTGGGGGATTTGGGTAGAGAAGGCAATACTAGTCAAACCATCTTCAAATCTTGTGCTCTTCTTTGGAAACAGGAGAGAAAAAAAAAAGTAGTTTAAACAAGTCCCAAGTTTGCCACTCGGTTGTGATGTCAAAATCTGGAGTATTGGGTGTTGTTTCACTGCTCATGCTGCAATAACCAGGAAACTCTTCCCAAGAATTCATCTATTTTTCATTTTTTTCTCTTCCTGAACGCCTGTTATTTTATTCCTCTCCCCTTCACCAAGTGGAATGCAGCAAGTTTCTTAGAGACACTGCTGCATTTTGGCTCGCTTCACATCATCTGTTTCTCCTTTACAAAGGAAGGCAGCAAAAAGAGACCTTTTGGCTCACCTTGATTCTCATCACCTGCCTTTTTTGCAGTCAGGTTTTTTCTTCCTTTTTAAGGGAATGACACATCATTTTCATCCCTATTGGCTCCTTCCTATGAATCTCAGAGTATCTCATTCTCTGTGGAAAGAAGTAAAATATTTTACTTTAATTATACAGAAATCAATAGGATTCCAAATACCTACACAACTGTATCCATACTCTGTGTAACAACTACTGACAAAAGCAGTGGACAGTAATTTTCTTCATCCAACACTGTGAACATCAGGTGTATTTACAAGTACATTGTTTTGAGAGTGGAATTTGCAGGTGATCCTTATTAATGAATTTCAGCTGTAATCAATAACTAGCACTGTCAATACTGCAAAGCTTTGAAATCCAGACTGCACTAGCACAGCACTACTGTAATGCCACTTCTATGTTTGTATACTGACAGCACATACAACAAAAGAAAGCACTACTTACAGAGATGCTGTCCAGTAGCGAAGAAGAAGAATCTGAAGACAGAAGTCTCCGTGTGTGCTGGTGGGCTCTCTCTCTTCACTTCACTTTTGTAAAAATTCTTAATTTGCAAGTTCTCTATTTATGGCCTTCTATGTTTGGATCGACATGACAGGGATGTAATCTCAAACTGTTGCTGATTTAAGCCACCTGATTTGATTTCTTTTTACGGTGGCTGGCTCCCTTGAGACCATGTGTCTATATGCCTGCTCAAATTTGGTTCAACATTAGCATATGATTTTAGAGAACTCTGGCTTACGGGAACAAGTCTCTCTAAGCAGTTACAGGATGAAACCAACGTTAAATAGGTACGTTCTAGAGACTAAATACTGAACTGGTCTTCTTCAACGGCCAGAAGTACTGACCAACAGCATGATCTGGTGAAGTATCACAAAAAGGCCCGATAGAATAAATTGAAATTTTAATACAACTTATGCCCCACTTGACTTCCAACATCTTTCAGGTCTTCTGCGTTAAAGGGCACGTGAGTAACTTCAAAGCAGCTCTGATTTTCGCTCTGAAAAATACTGATGCTCGTTTTCAACAATAGAGTTTCAGAAGCCTGAAAAATAATGATGGATTCAAAATGTCATTTGTTAGAACAAAACTCTGTAGATGTGGAGATGTTCTGTACCTGAGAAATCAGACAAAGAAAATTAAAAAGGTATTTAACAGCCAAATAGCATAAAGATTGTGTGTGCACTGTGTTGTGAATACATGCGCTCTCTCTCTCGCTGCTCATTATGTTGACGCTTTGTAGATTGCCGTTGCTGGCCCCAGCATTTCCACAGAAAATGAAGACGAAAAAAGTGGTAAAGTAAGAAAGAAATGAGACAGAGAGCAAGGCAAAATGGAGAGGGAATAGTAATTAATTGAGGATAAAAGACTACCAAGTTCTGGCAATGTGCTGGGTGAGCGTACAGAGATTAAGGGAAGCTCTATTTTCTTTTTCAGCAAGCGTGCACTTTACCTGTACAAGTCAGGTATGTGGGTTGCAAGTAGATAGTAGAAACTCAGCCTAGAAAAGTGGATACCAATACAAATCTCAAAGAAAAAAAAAAAAGCAACAACTGGACAGTCTTCTTTCCTCTAAGTTCCCTCCCTGCACCTAAAATATCGCGACCATAATCAAACAAACCAAATAGAATAAAGAATGTTTAGCTGGCAATGTTTCCAAAGTGATTGGAAAGACTTGGAAGTCTTTAATAATAAAGAACTACCTGACCAGGTGAAAAAAATGCCAAACCTACTTACACACACCGCTTAATACTAGGGGATCTGTTATCTAATGTATCCTAACATACATGCCATGTTTATATGATTAATCTAGTTAATGCTTACAGAAACCTTGGAAACCTTGTACATTTTTGCATTTTAAAAAAAATAACAATAAGAGGTGGTACTTCAAAAACATCAAACATCTGGCAAAAAATATTGCCACCTACTTTTTTATGCACCTATGAGCATCACCAGTGTTCCTTCATGAAGAATCTCAGTATTAAAAGATTCCTGTTTTTAGAAGGGAATTCGGTGATAGAAAAGAGAATTTTATGAGACAAACACCTTGTTGCAGGCTCAAAGTTGCCGTGAGGAGTAACTGCAATTTGTTTTTCAAGTTCTAGGAACTAAAATTCTGTTTGCCAATGTTAAAGAATTACGGAAAAATTTAGATTGAAAGGCATGCCTGGAGGTCCTCAAGTTTAACTGTCTGCTTCAAGCAGGGCTAATCTCCAAACTACATCAGGTTGCTGAGGGCATCATCCAGCCAAGTTTTGAAAGTCTCAAAGGATGGAGTCTCCCTCCAGGTGCAGACTCAGAGCTGTACCACTCTGTTAGTGACGAATTTTTTTCCTTATGCCCAGATGGGGTTTTCCTTGTTGCAGCTTGTGCCCATTGTCTTTTGTTCCTTTCTCTGTTTACCTCCAAGAAGAGTGTGGCTCTGTCCTCTCTATAATATCTCCTCAGGTAGAAGACTGCTATTAGATGCTTCCTCCCCACCACATCCTCCTCCTCCTTACTATGCTAAATAAGCTCAGTTCCCCTGGTTTCTACTTGCTCCAATCCCGTGTCACCTCAGTGCTCCTGCACTGGAATCTTCCCAGTTTGCCGACACCTTTCGTGTACTGGGGGCCCAAAATACCACACTCCATTCTTGTTAAACTCAAAACATCACTGGTTTTGACCATGCACTGCCCACAAAAGTGAAGCTGGCTTTGCACAAAGATCCAGCTAAGGAACAAGAAAAGCTTTCTGGACAAAAACAGTGACAAAGAGCAGGATGAAAAAAAGGCAACGAGAACGGAAGGCAGAGACTCACACATAGGTTTGAAGAAATAAAACTCTACCCAGAATGTAGACACACAATAGTTCTGCTGTAGTTTTACAATCAAGATGTGCATCTTGCAGCTGAAAGGGCAGCAGCCCTTTTTCCTGCTCTAGCCACTCATTCCTACCTACTCCTTCATTTGAGCCAAAGAGGTGGGGCAGCTCTACAGTAAATGAGATGAGGGGAAAGTGAGAGAAAGACAAACAGCATTTGGCTACATCTGTTCTCTTGTCTGGTTCACACTGTGGCCACTTCAACCTCCCCCTGGTTCAAAAGGGAAGAAAGAGAAAGAGGTGCCAGGGAAAGGGTGACAGTGATGGGGGGAAGCATTTGCGTGACAAGCCTTATGAGGAACGACTGAGGGAGCTGGGGTTGTTTAGCCTGGAGAAGAGGAGGCTGAGGGGTGACCTTATCACCCTCTACAACTACCTGAAGGGAGGTTTTAGAGAGATGGGGGCTGACCTCTTCTCCCACGTGGCAAGTGATAGGACAAGAGGAAACGGGTTCAAGTTATGTCAGGGCAGGTTTAGATTGGATATTAGGAAGCATTTTTTCACTCAAAGGGTTATTAAACATTGGAATGGGCTGCCCAGAGAGGTGGTGGATTCACCATCCCTGGAGGTGTTTAAGAAAAGGGTAGATGAGATGCTTAGGGACATGGTTTAGAAGTGGGTGTTTGTAAATCAGGGTAGGTTAACGGTTGGACTTGATGATCTTAATGGTCCCTTCCAACCTCACTTATTCTATGATTCTATGATTCCTTGCGTAGGAGTTTAAACTCAGCAGAGACCTAAAGCACCTGACTGGAGACGTAGAGCACTGGTCTGCAAACTGAGTTCCAGAAGCCGAGAATGAAAAGCATGGTACTTAGAATTCTGTTTCTCATTCAAGGTCAAATTATTTAGGGCTTTGAAAGACACTCTTGCCTCCAAGATCCAGGAATCTGACCGGGGAAAGCCATACACCTATTCCTTGAGACAGTCTGTAGGAGAACCTGTTCTAGCTAGACACAGTCCATAAAGTATAATGACATTGCTCAGTAACTGCGTTTTTGTATCTCTAATGGCTTCCAGGATGTTCAAGACAAGTGAGCAGATTCAAGTACTCAGATGTGACAGTAAAGGCAACAAGTATCAGAAGCATGGGACATCCTCCATAAGACACCTGTGATGGACCAAATGGATAAAGGCAAGGGGCAGTGGGCTAAATGGGACAGACTCCAAGCAGAGGCACTGCTGCAGCAGAAAATCTGTAGGCGCCTAGGCAAATTTAAGAACTTTTTACTCATAGCAGGAGTAAAAAGAGTACCAGAACATTCAGGTTCAAGCTCAAATTAATTTGGAACACTTTATTTCTTAACAAGAACAGCCCAAGCTGGGACAGCAGAGTGGCTCTCTCAAAGCTTGGCCAAATGCCTGTGTTTGAGCAACTGAATTCCACTGTAAATGCAGAGGTGAGACAGAGGATCCTGTCTTTAGGAATGGGGATACAAATGTCAAAAGAGTCAATAAGGTTTGTGATATTAGTACTGCCAGGATAGAAAACAGTAAATCTCCAATGAAGACACCACTTTGAACACACTGACTGGAAGATTAAATGTCAGCTCAAAGCCATGCATGCCCCCCACCAACAGGTACAACAGGCTGTCACGCTCTCTGGCTACCAGCAAGACTCTCCTCCAAAATTAGCCACTCTAATCAAAATTTGCTCTTGAGATCCTTGCTGAACATTCACACTAGTCAGTTTAGACAGTATTTGGTTGTCTTGAAAATCCTGCTCAGGTTCCTGAACATATGCAATGTCCAGATGGTGGCTTCAGAAATGCTTGCTCTGTTGTCCAGGTAGATGCCCACTGAAAAAATGCTAATCCTTCAGAGAAAAATCTGTCCAGTTCCTCTCCACTGTGGCTAACAGAAGCCTTCTCAGAAGGTGGTTCAGGCCCTTGTCCTCCAGAACTTCTGCAGAAGCTCCTGCACTGAGACCAACCCACGAGGTCTCATCTCCTGTACTGGTTCTCGCAGTGTCTTGTGAACGCCGGCATGTTTTGGTTGGCTTTTCTTCAGAAGCCCTGAACAAGCAGCTTTCCAAAGAAGCCTCTGGAGGAACCCACCGGGATCTATGGGGACGTTTGTTGTAATGATTACAATATTTATTTACTTGCTGTTAGCAAAGGTCAGCATTTCTTGCCTATATCTAAAGAGCAGTCAAAGTGATAATGCTACATTTACAAAGAGAACCTGATACAGGTGGGAAGCTGTACAGTGTGGGAGAGTACCTGGAAGAGAGGACACTGAAAGATGACTCCTGTGAACTGCAAAATGATCAAACTTGATATGAAGCCAAGTTACACTACGGTCGCCACAGGAATAACTTGTCAACTGGGGTTTTTTCCTGAAGGAGTAGAAGTGGCTGCCCTTGGGCACGCTCCCACGACGATGCCACACAAGCAGCAGACGATAGGGAGGGTCTCAGAGCTCAACTCTGGGCATGCTGAAAGAAGAGATTTCTGGTGATCCCTGACAGGGCATGGATACCTCAGTACTCACTTTGCTTTAGCATTAAAAACGTTCTCTAAATGTCTTCCCTAAATCAATCCTGCTCCACTTTAAGCCTTTTACTACTGCTTCAGTGTAAAAGTAAAAAGTTCCTGACCAGCATGGTGCCTGGTATGCTTTGGAATGAAATCTGGATTGTAGAGGAAGACTGAGAGCCGGCGGAACAGCCCCAGCAGTGGCAGTTCTGGTCACCCACCCCGCAGCAGCGCTTGCTACAGCCATGGGCAGTTACTGCCGAGGTGGGGGCCATTACCACCATCTGAGACACAGGCACGGCTATTTGCAGTGACAGTGACAGAGCAAGTATTGTCACTGCCAACAGAGGAACATAGCTAATCGCTATATCTAGCTACATCTCTATAGCTATAAAGCGAATATCTGCAGTGGATTGGCAGATACCACATATTTAGTGGTATGGCGGTGACAACATGGGTAACAGCAATGGTCTTTTAAAAGACCATGAAGAAGATTTGCCTGGGATTACTATTGATACTATTTACAATGTTAAACTGGAGATTAAAATTCACTTTCTATAATTAACTTGGATTAAACAAAGGTTTGAGTGTCAGAGGGGTGTAAGCAGTCATGTGTAATGTGGATATTTAAACTGACAGAACTTACTTTCAGCCACTCAGCCTTTTCAACCTGTTATCAGAGATATATACGTATATAATAGTTATTTTCATATAAAGGCTAGGAAGTACTTGATTTGGCCAGTTATTAATGGATTTCATGCAGCATCTCTATGCTTGAGCCAAGTTAGGTAAGACATTGAGGCAGCCAAGGGAGAGAGGTCCCGGCACGGCCAAGTCTGTTCACCCTCTTTCAGGCACAGACTTTGCTGCCTACAGTGAGCAACGTATGTCAGCGGCTGCGAGTATTGAGATGGGCAGTTTAAAGTTTGCTTGGCTGTTTCTACAGCACATTTCAAGTAAAAAAAGCCCAAGGTGTGGAGAAAGTAGAGCAAAGTCACCTTTGGTGTCACTCTGGTAACACAAACACTTGGGATACTGAGACTGCCTGCATTGACATGTAACTCAGTGACCAAACGCTGCATCTAAGCAGCCAAGAGGGGCCACTTGGCATGTGAGCAGCTACACACAATGCACCACTAAAACACAATGGCTCCAAAAATGGCTTCAGCTGCCTCCAAGTACCCATATATCAAAGTCTGATAAGCTGGAGCCCTTGCTGCTACACGTCTGGGATAATTAAAGGCCAGGATCTGCTTTCATTTCTGTTGAGGAGCACCTTCCAGGACAACCATGAGATAAGTCCAAGCAACTGTGACCATGCCAGTTGCTCCTCATTGTGCAGTTGTGTAGATGATTTATCTCTAATTGTAAAACCACACTCCTCCTCTTTTTCCGTTGCATCCTCCTCTTTTTCCGTTGCATCCTCCTCTTTTTCCGTTGCATCCTGTTTGCCGTAACATTTCTCCAATTTGCCTTCATCCTTCCGAATTCCAATATCCTGCTTCATGCTTCTAGCTGCTCCCATTGGCATTCTCATCTGAAAACTTAACAAATGAATTCTGTATCCCGTGATTCCAGTTAACAAGGATTGCTCCAGGAGTTCAACGTCCTAGCTGGTTTTGCACATCCTCATCATACTATTATCTAAATTCATCTTCCACAGCTTGCTTATGGGAACGTCAGAGAAGGCAGAACAATTAAGATGATAAATCAGCAATCATGAATTGAGTATTACTTGGCTAAAGGAATTGTATGCATGAGTGGAACTAACTAATATCCAGGGGGAAAGAAACTTGGCGTTCATTTTGAAAGCCCACGCAGGATCATTCTTCACAGCAGAAGACAATAGAAGTATTGGTGCAAGTGCCCCTATTACCACGGTCTCAAAAAGACAACCAACAGCATCATAGCTATTATGATTATACTAATAATTTTAAGGGACATGGTAACGGTCATGCTGTCCACAAGGGGAAAATCAGTACAATAATGATCACGCAAAATGATAATGAGTATGAAAATCCCAAGAAACTATCCACTAGCTGCTGTGAAAAAAAATAATGAACCCTAGAGGATTACCACAATGTATCTTTCCAAGATAGAAGCTTTCATCAAAAGGATGTATCATGGTGTCCATGTACAAATCAGAGATGGCTGTTTGAACAGATCTTTCTATGAAAATAATTCTTCATTTTTTTCTGACCAGATAAGACTTCACGTGAAATGTTTCGGTTCAATCCATATAATTTGCACGTCTAGTGAAGACTCCAAAACAGTTCTTCTGCAGGGTTACAGCTGCATCCGAACATGGGACTTACTGAAACTCTTCAGGTGCCACAACACAGTAAGACAAATGTAGACCAACAAAAGCAAAGCTTCAGATCGTACTGGTTTGTAACAAAACTATATGGACTAAATAGATCAGCCAACTATTCCGAGGACCTACGGTGCCAGTTTCAGCATCCTGCTCTGTTGACCAGAGATTTACCTTTACAATTATTGCAAGGCTAAGAGAGCTTTGAGGCAGATTGTTCAAATTCTCCTTTCAATTAATACACAACCTTCTCAGGAATGGAACATTTTACATGGTGATATTTTATGGGTTGATGGAAAGATACTATTGTTACTCCATGGCTATTTTAAGATATCTATAATCATTGAATCGATGCTGAATGGCCAAAACAAGGGTTTTTTGCATCTGAATAAATGTGAGCTTTGCTACTGGTAGAGTATTTTTATTCTGTCACTGAGAGACTTCTTCAGTTCCAGACTAATGCACCACATTGCTCCAAAACACATATCATAAGGAGAAGGAAGACCATGACTGAAGAAATACTTCCTGTTAAAAAGACAATACTGTCCTCGCTAACACCTTATTTCTAATGAAAAAAAGGCAGTGAACTGATCACAGTGCAGGAAACCTCTGACCAAGAAGAAACTCTTTAAGACCTGCTAAAAGCATTTCAAGTAAAACACATCAGAGGTGAGAACCTGGAGCTAGTGAGAGCTCCAGTGACAAGAAGTAGTAAAACCAAAGGAAAAACCCTCCTAAAAAGGCCTGGATCATCCAGTGAGGAGACAGGACATTTTCACATTTGCATACCAAGGCTAAGAACACAGGCAAAACCAAATTCCTCGCATTGAACACACACCTATGCTCTGACTTCAGGCTTACGCCTGTCATCCTCAGCACATGAAATTTCCTTTCCATCACCAGCGCTCCCCCCAGGCGGAGAGCCAGACACGAACCCACCATTCTCAACATCCTCGCTGGTGACTTTTTTAAAAGAGTTTCCAAATAACCATGCCACCCAGTCTATGCGGCACGATTATTTGAAAACAAACACACAAATGACATTTATCCTCTGGAATGGAAATCTCAACTCTTCTATCAATTTTCACACTCGCAGTGCACACCAGCCCCTCAAACACCAATTATATGCACTTTGAGGACTCGACCTGTGACAGTCACTCTGCACACCTGAGAAATACATCATGTTTTTCAAAGAGCCACATGGATACTGCATAAGAAATAACTTTTATAAAAAAAGAGAGCCTCTACTCATTGTATACATTGCTCTCAAACACCATCCTAAAAAATATGCAAAAAAAAAAACCTCAAAAAAGTGATAATCTATGTTAGAACATCCTACCCAGCAAAAAATTTTCCCCAGAGCCATCCCTGCCAGTCTTTAAGCTGCCTCCCAACCTTGCTAAGCTTATCATCAGAAGGAAGCTTTTTGTGCGGAAAAAGAGAAAAGAAGAAAAACAAGTACAACTTGTCAAAACCTTCCCTTCCACCTTCACGTAAGGACCTTCTATCCCAGACACCAGCACTCCCAGTCTCATACACAGGCTGACCTGGGAAGTCATATCCAGCACACAAGCCACCCTCACACCCCAGAGTTGAGATCAAGTAATTACTAAGACCAGACTGAACTCGCCCAGCCCACTAATAAAGCACAAACACACCCAACTGCTGCAAAAGCAGCTCTCGTAGGGTAATCACTCAAGTCTCCGATTGTCAATCCTGATCCTCAAGGGAAACTTATAAACCGCCCTCCAGCCACAAACCTGGGAATAAAAATTCATAACATTTTAAGATAGCAAGAGTCTGCTTCTCTGCCACACCATAACCTCCCACACTCTCCACACTCTCCCCCCTCCACATCCCACAGGCCATAACCTCGCTCTTTCTCTGCCTACATCTAATCTAGTCATTGAAACAGGCCAGAAAATGTTACTTCTCTTTCCCTGAGAAGACAAGTATCACACCATTTCTGCTTTCCTACAAATTAGCATTCCCACATTGAACTTGCCAGCTCCGTTTCCTTTCAAAGATGATCGGATAGATACTGACTCAAAACTCTGAGGGTTTTTCCTCAATTTGCATTCCATTCGGAAACAACGCTGTCCCTTTTAGGTCAGGCCTGCAGGTGGCTTGCATGCCTGAAAGCTTTTCTCCTGTTCAAACTCCACTCTTTGGTCTAATGGAAGACCTCTGCGTATGTCCTTAAGACATCATGGCCACAACAATGCTACTGTTTTTATACAGTTTAGAAATCAAGTCATGTGTACATTCCAAGTAAACTTCTAATTCTTATAAAACGTTTCAAAATGTGACTTTGAATCGCTTAAAGGTTTAAAGACATGTTGTTCTTCCCAGATCACTAAGACTGTGGAAACTGGACCAATCTCTTACGAGGCCACTGTAAAATTCTGTTTTTCCAACTTAAACTTTTTACAAGTCATCACTATTCTCAATCAAAGGTTTGAAAATAGATCAGAAAGTGCTCATTGCCATTAGAGAGTAAGATAAAGCTAGAAAGATGTGGAAACTCTTCATTGCTTAATATCACAAAAACAGTTGTCCTAATCATCAGCCTTCCTTAACGAATCAGCCAGCCCCAACCTCTGATGGGAGGAATTATGACCATACTCAGACTGTGGGAAAACAAATAGGGATCCAAATGACCTGACATTCAAATGCCTTCACTCTCTCAACTTTCCATCCACCATTACAACTAAATCTATTCGCCCTTGTTAAATATTCCATGTGATACAGAGTTTACCTTTCAACACCCTCTTATTCACCTTTTCCCTCCCAGAGCCGTGGTTTCTGTAGCAACTACGGTCCAAATCTTGAGAGATGTAAAAAGCCAGCAGACACACACTTCTCTTCACTCCTCAGCATTCACACATGTGCACAGAGCCACGCAGAGTCACAAACTTATAATAAAATTCTTTACCCCTTTAAGATAGAATACATGTTTTAGAAAACATTTGAACCATTGTATGGGAGGTGAGAGCTCCACTAACCAAATACTTTCTGGTTGAAAGCCTGTCAGTGTGTCTACATTCAACTTATCCTTGTTCTGAAAAATGACCTGCGCTCTTACCATCGTGATTAGAATTTCCCAGGGTCCATGGCTCATCTGAATCGAAGTGAGTATCTCCTCCTATTCCTGGCCCAGGAAAGTAAGCATGAGCTAGAAATCCACCTTCTCCATCAAACGGAGAACTGTCTCCATGGAAACCAGAAGCAAAAAATATCATAATATCTGCCTCCTTTCTGTCATTTTTAATTTCATGGTAAGGGACTTCTTCAAAGGTAAGCGGTGTCACTCTCTGCCAGACATCAAAGGCCTGACGAATGGCTCTCCTTGTATCAATCTCTCCAACCTTGGGGGTATAGTTGTGTACGCTGTGTGAATGAGAAAGAAGGGTTGGTTAAATTTGCAGAATACATTCGAGACTTCTGATTATAATTCCAATTCATAGCTGCATCTACACAGTTTCCGTTTCCAAAGGGTCTTTATTTTTTGCAGGCACTACTTTGTGCATGCAAAGTTTTGCTGTTACAAATAAAGTTACCAACAAAACTACAGCCCTGATCTGAAGTCTACATTTATTAATACAAATCTTCCCAATACTTTGGTTGATCTTGCATCACTTCCCAAAAACCTGACAACCTTTCAAATCCTGATGTAGACAGCTAAGTAACTGAGTTTAAATGTAAATTACCATGCTAAAACAGAACCCAGTGTATGAAAAAAAAACCTGACTACCAAAATTCTTTTTGAGAAACAAACCTTTCGTAAACTATATAACCTTACTTATACAAGCAGCTTCATTCTCAGGACTGCTCAAAATACTCAAGACCTCATAGGAGTGATGGATCTGCCAGTTTTGCGCAACCCAGTCCATGATAGCTGACGATACAGGGTTGGAGGGGGAATCAACTGCACATAAATTTCCTATAATTGTAAACTTCAGCTTAGAAAGTGCTGTTCATGGGGTGTTAAAAAACACCCCCCATGTGTGAGAAGATAATACACTCAAGACTATTAAACTTGGCTTGGGGAATATGAAATATCTATGCCATGAATACAACTTTCAGTCTTTAATGAAACCGGTTCAATTTAATATAACAATTGACAGATGAAAGACACTTTAACACATTCAGTGGTAAAACAAGATATCTATCACTTGAATGGCACACTACTAATACTGAAATTGGAAAGTTAAGCCACTACTAGTTTAACAAAGGTAGAAGCGAAGCCATCTGCCAACCTGCTTCCTGCGGTTATGCATATGCTTAAGACATGTTTTATTTATATGATTACATACCAATTTTCCCTAAGGTCCAGAAAAGGTTAGAAGCAGGATCTGACTCTTGAGATCTTAACATGCAGAAGGTGTCCCTTCACAATTTGAGTTAAAGGAACAATTATTTGTGGAAGCTTTGAACTAGTCTCCAGAACTAGTCCCTCCTCCCAGTCTCTGCAGTCCCTCACTGCTACCGAGAGAATCCTCCTCCTCCTTTCTCAGAGCTCTTGGCAGAAGCAACAGAGTGCCCCAGCCCCTGATTCTCTTTCCCTTCACACCATCATATCTCTTCCTACACATTCTGGCACCTTCCCCATTCAGGTCACTCATATTTCTACCTCTTCACTGCAGACTTTCTTTATCTCTTAACCTTGCTCACCCATATCTTCTTAATGCCTACATTCATAATTTTTACTCCTCTGCAACCTCCTTCCCCCCTCCAAAAAAAATTAAAAGGCTATCCTTTCAACTAGAGAGGGGGTTAATTTTACTTTGAAGCGACATTCTTATTGTCAGAAACTTCCGTTGGCGTTTGCATTTCAAAAGCTAAGGGCCTAAATGACTCAAACAAAACATATCTCTGGGAAATAACCTTCACTACGTAATACATATTTGACACCTGCAGCCCACTTCAGCACATTGCCTCAGCGGGTCTAAGTCCGGACAAAAGCAAGAGTTCTGCTATATGAGCAAAAGTAAAACCTCTGCAAAAACAAATATTCAGTAAAATGTTGCAAATCAGCAGAGGGAGAAAGCATCACGCCTTTAGACAATGATACTCCTTCTGCTTTAATGCTTTGTTAAAGAAGACACGTGATCTAAGGGCTAGAGCCTTAGATTTCTAAGGGAACAGAA
Organism: Pluvialis apricaria; assembly: GCA_017639485.1. Classification (NCBI taxonomy): domain Eukaryota; kingdom Metazoa; phylum Chordata; class Aves; order Charadriiformes; family Charadriidae; genus Pluvialis; species Pluvialis apricaria. Next base: position 1,489,358 of record CM030021.1, on the reverse strand, counting down.
AGAGGCTTACTAGGATTTTCCCGCCAAAATTACACAGCTGACAGCCAGGATTTAGGTGCCTCTACTGATCAGTTATTTTTTAATTGAGAATAGACTCTTCAGTTACTCCAGTGCTGTGAAAGTATTCCCCTCCACCACATTCTGAGAATGAAAGACTCAACTAGGCGTTACAGGGGAAATCCAGTTTTTAAAAGTACTTACAAAATTTGCATACCAAACAAGTACAGAACAGTTTTGCCCCAAACAAAAAGGGGCACGGAGGGGACTATACCTGTAGGTTATATGCTTCTGCCTCCACTTTTGTCCAGTTAGTGCGTACCGCTTTTTCCTCCGGCTATGGCGCAGGTGGGGATGATCTGGAACTCCGCATCGAGGCTTCTTCATCCACCTGGAAGGGAAGGAAAGAAAAAGCAAGTTAACAAAGAGTTCGGAAAAGAGATTCAAAAGCACTCAGGGGGGTGACTGGAAAACCTCTGAGGGATAGCCAATGCAGGTGCCAAGAAGGGCTCGATCTTCCCTCTCTTGGGTTTACCCTCTTTGCACAGAGCCGCACACCCCACCTCTGCTGGCAAGCCACACACCTCACCACAGCAAAAAGGATTCATATTTCCTTTTGGAAACACAGACACCAGATCAGGTAGCCCTTATGCTTGACAAGAGCTAAATGATGACAATGCCACAAAAGAGACCCAGATCAAAATTGCACGTATGTGCCCACTGGGATCAAACTCTCCTATCGCCTACTCTATCCACTCTCCATTTGTTAAAGTGCTCCTGTGCCAGTAAAAACCCTCCCAATTCATAACTCACTATATAAGACTGAACAAGTGCAAACACGACCCTCCCAGATAACAACTACGGCTTTCCCCTGTGCTCACTCCACTCTGTGGGTCACAGGCACCAAATTCTGCTAGGTCCTCCCCGTAACCCTTGACTCTTTTGATGTCACGCATGGCGTAGGCAACTCTTGCCTCTATGGCCAGGCGAACTGGAAGAGCAAAGGATGCTGTCCCTTGCACAGGCATCCATGCACTATTATCAGAGAAGTCGGGTCTCCTCCCCTACCTCCAGCCTTAATACAACTTTTGCTTATTTCTTGCACCAGCTTGAGGGTGGTCAAACACTGGCACAGGTTACCCAGAGAAGTGGTGGAGTCTCCATCCTTGGAGGTATTCAAAACCCAACTGGACACAGTCCCAGGCAACCTGCTCTAGCTGTCCCTGTTTGAGCAGGGGGTTGGAGCAGATGATCTCAAGAGGTCTCTTCCAACCTGTATGGTTCTCTGACAAGGAGAAATAGACTGTACCCTAGAATACCATCCTGCTTGCTGGTGTGGGCATACTCCAGAGAAGTTAGAAGTGGCTTACGGAGGAACGAATCTGCCCATCACTGCATGTGGCAGCAGGGGAAAACAGACAGGGACAGAAACAGAGGAACTACAGGTACTGGTCTCCAAAGGTCCCAGCACAGCAGCTTTCTGTCCCAGCCACGTTCTCTAGGATTTTGCAGTGCAGCCCAGGACAGGAGACCAGAGCCCAGGAATAATGCAAGCAGTTCCTGGCCACAGCCTCCTGCTTGGGCTGCTGCTGGGGACATGGCCACTGGCATTCTTCAGGCATTTTATGCATTTGATCCACTTACTCTGATGGCAAAGGCAAGTGTCCACTGTGGCACAATGCCTTAAGAACACATTGCAGGACATGGGATGTAGAAACATACCCCTGCCTGGTCACACAGGAGGAGAGCACTGTAGCCAATCCTTGCAGATTTCTCACATGGGACACCAAATTCTCTCCCCTCTCCTCAGTAGGGCTTCCCCCACATCCCTGGCCACCTGGGGGACAACTTTTGGCCTCCAAGTGCAGCCATTCCTCCATCAACTGCAGCCAGCAAACAGCAAGTAGTCCGTACGTGCCCAAATGCTTGAGCCTAAACAACGTTCATCTTGTCTATCAAAAATATTAGCCCCACACCTTCAGGAAGGAAGTGTCTTGCCGTCACCAGTAGATGGTTTACAAGACTTCTTTCCAGGACACCTTTTAAATAAAAAACAAATAGACAAACGCTTTGCTTTGTACGGCTTCACAAGAAGATTCTCTCACAGCACACACACCTGTGCCCAGCTCAGGCAGCCGTGCAGCTGACCCTTCCTTAGTCCACTACCTATACATAAAAGCTATCGGTCCTTACAAATTTCAGTGCAGTCATCTGCCATCTTCTCCCCAAGAACAGAGCAAACGAGACCTGTTATACATATTGTAGTGTACCTGACAAGAACCCAAGCTGTGTATATAAAGCTAGCAGAAATCTTCCCCACTTACATTTATCAGTTTGCTACGTCTTTCAGAAATCTAAGCAACCTGTGGAAATCAGATCTGTCTTGTCCACACAACTGCTGCCACCTTCAAAGAAAAGCGGTACACCTAACAGCCATATTAAGGGACTTTTAGGCACGTAGGGATAGGACGAGGGGGAATGACTTCAAACTAGAAGACGGGAGATTCAGATGAGATATGAGGAGAAAATTTTTCCCTCTGAGGGTGGTGAGCTCCTGGCCCAGGGTGCCCCGAGAAGCTGTGGCTGCCCCATCCCTGGAGGTGTTCAAGGCCGGGTTGGACGGGGCTCGGAGCACCCTGGGCTGGGGGGAGGTGTCCCTGCCCGGGGCAGGGGGTTGGAACTAAATGATCTTCAAGGTCCGTTCCAACTCAAACCATTCTGTGATTCCATGACTCTATGATTCATTCAACCCAAACGCATTGTATTTTTCCAAGTGTCCTTTATTTGTGTTCTTTTGCATTGCTTCTACCACTTTGCTCGAGAGATGTAGGCTTACTGTAGCCTGTATTCTCCTAGGTATTTCCTGAGTATTTTTTTAAAAAGTTCCAGTCATATGATACAGTACAGAGTTTTTAGCATAACCTTACACAAACCATAGCATGAATTAGTTTTTCATTTTTTGAGCTTCATGAGAACTCCAGTACTCTGAACATCACCGTTGTCAGGCCCTGATTACAGTCAGAAAATGACCTTGTTTTATCTTTACTAGTACCATCTAGAAGACAAAAGGTAACAGAGGAGCGCTACCAAACCAACATGGATGTGTAGGACAAGTCACCAGGACTTTCCAGGACAGTGCTAGCTATGCTGACACACTAGCAAATCATCGCCAAGTCCCTCACACCTCCACATCTCTTTCGTGCGTGACCAGCGGCTGCCCCTGCCCAACACCCGCCCTGTGCCGCGCAGGCTGCGGGAAATCGGCCCCCCCCAGACTAGTCCCAGGCTATCAAAGCCGATTAGAACTGCGCCCAGACCCAACCAAAAGTTAATTCCCTCAAAGATAGTGTCCTGATTTGGATGACAGAGCACTAATTTCTCTTTTAATGCTTGGGAAAACTGCCCTTTTAGAAGACTCTAGTGTCTGAATTTGTGGAAATATTTACTTTCTAGCCAGCTATGGTGTGCGCATTTCCAGGTCTCAGTGTTTTCGAGCTCGCCAGGTGCGGGGACAAGGAGGAGCAAGACCCGGGCACCTGACCCAAGCTGGCCAGCAGGGTTATTTCATACCATGAACAGCACATTCCATACAAATTAGAAAGTTTACTGCAAAATGCTCTCTCCCTTAATGGCGGTGACCCTGAGAACTCCTTGCCCCAGTGCCGGAGCCCTGAGCCCTTCCTTTCCTCCCGAAGCCACAGTGCTCACAGTGTCCCACATTTGCTGTCCCCTGCTGGAAGTGCACAGCTTCTACTGATAGAATGGGCTGAGTATAACCCTTGTACATTTTATATTGGTATTGGGACCAATACTGGTTCTTCAGTGCTATTAATGTTAATTATCTAGTCTTAGACTATTAAATCTGTTTCTATTTCAACCCCCGGGTTTCTGTGTTTTTTCCCCAATTCCCCTTCTGAGGTGGGGAGGGGTCACCAGGTGATAGAATAATTGTCTAAATGACAATAAACTGTTGTGGGTTTCCTCAAACCATAACAGATAGTTAAATTCCCTGCCCCTTGCCAGCTCTGTCACAACATACGGACACGGGGCAGGGTACAGGGCTGTGCCAGAGGCAAGCTGCAATACCGGCACCCTGGGCTTTAAGGGATTCCTGAGCCAAAGCTTCCAAGGTATCAGCGTTTGCAGAGCTGCCGATAGACTTATGCTACGTACAGCTGCTTAACTCCTCTTTCAACCCCATTGCACTCAGGCCCCCACACTCTACCACAGTTTGTTCCAGAGCTCAGCTACACACTTTCTGAAACAGACCTAGTAAAAAAGCCAGGCTACCCGGTTAGAGCTAGGCAGTACCCAGGTTGTCAACAGCCTGTGCTAATGTCAAGCTGAGAATGTTTATCTGGATCAGTTCCCTGATCCAACTTGCTTCCCAGACATATGGGCCCTAGTCTCGTCACATGGGCCAGGGTACAAGTCCAGCCATCTCTTCTTTTCTCAGCAGGGCAGATCGATGGCAAAATAATCACAAAGCTACAGCTTGCTGCCGTTGATCTTCTTTAGTTGAGCTTTTTGATAGCCATTCTCTACTGAGCAGTTTGGATAACCCTTTCTGTGTTCCAGGGGATTTATAAAACCACATTGCATCCGACACAACAACAAAAGACAACTACTTGAAGCAGGATTCAAATACTTATGGTTGCTTCCCCCCTCCACCACCTCTTTTTTTTTTTTTTTTTTTTTTTTTTTTTTAATGGGGGCACCAATAACATTGGATCATCACAATTTATCCTTGGCACTGTTTAGGCAGACACTATTGCATTCCTCCAGCTGCCTGGCATGCAGAAAACAGGTAATTTCCAAAAGCAGTGATATCCAGGTCTTGACCAGATACAGCTGCTTTTCCCAGTTCAGGCTCCAAGCCCTCCACAAGACCCTCCTAAACAGAGGAAGCTGTCACTCCCAATCACCGACCATGGAGCTGGTGGGAGTGCTACCTTTAAACAGCTGCATTGTGCATCCCAAGCTGAAGGGCCTACACACGAGGCTCTAGACAAAGCACAAGACACACAAGACACTTCCAACACAAGTAAGACTATTTCTTGGTTCCCTCCAGGGCCATGCAATTGATTACAACAAACAAAATAGTCACCACTTCTGTTAAGCGCTCGCGTGCCTTCCCTGCCGGCACGCTCCCAGGACTGTATCCTTGCCTAGCTGCTGAGCAAAATTACGATTCAACCCACTAGCTGCAGCCAGACACAAAGTTTGCTGAGGCACAGTCAGTGGCAGGGTGCAAGGAGGCCATTTTACGTATTCTCCCCTGCTCTCCTTACAGGAAAGCTACATACCCTCAAACTGCTACCTCAAGACAGCCCCTCTGCTGAACAGACACCCCCCCACCCCCTTCCTTTCGGGTATCAGTAAGCAACACCGATGGTGTTATTCCTTCCCATTTCCCACTCCCACTGGCAGCGCCTGCACGGCAGCTTTCACACACTTGGGTACCACTCCTGGAGGAAAGAACAAGCTTGGGATTTGGGGGCGTGTGGGGAAGGAGATGAAAAACTTCAGGCTTCCATAAGTGTAAACAGAACATGCAGAATTTGTTGCCTGACAAAGAAACTATAGAAAATAATAACTTCACACTCTGACTGATTCTAAAGTCACTTTAAAGGGACAGAGCTTATGACACTGACAGAAGTGACAGAAAAATTCATAATTGCAATCTCAAAACTCATAACACAGCCTGAAATAACAGCTCAGCAAACGCCCGAGCAATTCAGAGCTCTCGGAGCCAGCCTCCCTTGCCGGATCTTCTCCTTTTGCTCAGCTTCCATGACCAGGTCTGAGGAAGCGACAGCCCAACACGGCCCAGCCAGACATGCCCCTCCGACTCAAAATACAGGCTCACTGCTAACAGCAATTAGGACCTCCTTTTCCTTACATTGAATTTCTAGGTAGGTACTCCTGCTCCACCCTGCCATACAACATATGGACATACCAATTCAGGACAGATGGAGGTAGAGCAGCCGAACTGCCTGCAAAGCACACCCGCATTTCGTTGCGGCTGAAGTTTCAAGCCTTTGGAGACTCGCGTTTCAGAAGAGGGAACCATTTAGGTTTTTCACCCATCAGGCTTCGGGCGTTCATGCACTAACCAACCCCTGCCCATATATAAACTCAGTAAAACATGGCAACACCTTCCTTTCCTCCAGAAAAATACTTTTACTTACAAAAGCAGGGACTCCCACATGCAGCTTGCTTCCTTCTCCCGTCACCCACAGGGCAGCAGAAACAGCTCCCTAACTTTCCAAACTAGCACCCCAGTATCATAGCCCCTTCTTCCCCCACCCACTTCTGACTCATAAGCATCCCGGCCGCAAGCTTCTACGCACCAACTGCACATACACAACCTTGCTCTCCGGCTCTGCTTCAGCATTCACTTACAAACTGCGTTATTAATGGCAGGCAGATCTTGGATGGAAAATCCCCACCTTTAAAAAGCATTTCATTTTCAACTCATTTGAAAAGCAAACAGGATTTTCTCTATCCCTCAATGGAGAACAAGGGGCTTTTCCTGTGAGCTAGAGGAGGGAATGTTACATTCACTGGAAGCACTCCCAGTCCAGGATGATCCCCTCCTGCATAATTCACTCGTTTCTTCTGTTTCTCCCTCTTCTTGTAGTCTGGAAGGCATACAACCAAACCCCTTTGTTCTTCACACTATTTGGTCACTTTGTGCCCCCTTTGTGCCACCATGTCCCTTTTACCAGCAGAGTGCCGTAACTAATGAGACGAAGAACTAGGCAGAGCTAAAGGTCTGCTAATGCACTAAGAAAAGGTGAAGGGAAAACTCTCAGGCAGGGCCTAAGCAAGTTCTATTATTTGTGCTTTCTTTTTTTGCTCACCATAAGATGCTTCTATCCCCCAGAAAGCATTAGTAAGACCTTATCTGCATTCTGCTTTAGACAACAGATGCTCTCCCAGTCCAGACCAACAGCAGACAGATTCAGCCAATATACAACATCCAGGCGATGGGACGAGAGGAAGCCAGTCAGGTAGCAGCAATAAACACCGCTTCCACGCCAGGACACAGCTTCCACACCACCCCTCACAGTACACACTGAGCAGCAGACTAAAAGCAACAGCCTTCAAAGAACAAAGTCCCTCCAGCCTGGGTGATTTAGACCAACGCTTCTGTGCTATCAAGAAACAGATCACAAAGAACAAATAACACGTGGTCAACATAGAGCAGAGAACATCTAATGGCCAACAAATGGCAACTATCAATAGCTAAGTAGTCTTGGCTATTGTCACCAGACTACAACAACTCACTTCAACTGGGACCTACAGCATCTATGGAGAGCCACAACTCCAACTAATTAAGAAATACATTAGAAGCCATGTCTGGAGCCAGATTTTCACCTAAATCCAGACAGAGATGGAAATAAATGAAACCCTTGATGTTCTCTGCTTTCAGAAGCTCACAGGATTCAGGCTTTGCCTGTGCACAAGAAATGGGGATCTATGCACAAAGAACGACATTACCAAGAGCTGCTCCTCACACTCGCAAACACCACTGTTGGCAAAAAGAAAAGGTAGAGTTGTCCACATGTTTTCATTAGGCACACCTTTTCAAAATCAAGACTTCTCTGGCTGAGTCAGTCAAATCTATCCCTTTTCAGGGCTTCTTGTAGCTGGAATAATTACCCAGGTAATATGACAATGCGTTAAGAAAGGGAAAGACAAAATTAGCCTACGTTAATCTTACTCAATAGTTGTCTGGTCCAAAACTCCTGTTACTGGGATCCCATAAAACTGTTGCATAGTGGCAACTGCGGACTGCACAGCTTTTCCCGACTGCAAGGCAGACATTTGGCTGTCAGATGGAAGTAAGTAGCCGTAAGTTTTTAACCAACCCTGAAAAAGAAAGAAACAGATGGTAAGATGCCATGGTAAATTTTCAACTTAACAGATTAGAATGTTTCCTCAAAAGAAAAGTGACAAACTAGCCCAAAAAATTCAACCACCTCTCTTTTTTTGATTAGGTTTGGTAATATCATCTGATTGCTGGGAAGGGCTGAAGATCCAGATTAGTATCACCTGTCCTGACAGGACAACGCAGACCTGCCAAATGGCTATCATCCCTACTGAGAAACTGGGGCAGGCTTAGGTCTTTGGAGCACCAGAAATGCCCAACAAGCTCTATCCTTGTTCCAGAGACCTCCTGTGCATCCTGTCATCACGAGATTTCTCAGTCCCCACAGCAGCATGCTCCCAATAACCCACTGCCCACTACTTACTGCTGCCTCTGGACCGTCACCCCAAGTAAACGGCGTAACAGGCCTGGGCAATCCCCGCAAACACAGGCTCAGCTTTATGCTCACACTGAGCACAGGAGTATTTCTTTCATAAAGAACCCCAACAAACCAACCCCAAAAACCCCACACTCAGAAAGCTTGCAGGGACTCTGGTTAGATGGACATTTCCTCTCCCAACAGCAGATACCTAGCAAATTGCGAAAACAGGGAAATAGCCAACTCTCCTCAAGGAGCTTTGTCCCTTTTCCTCGCCTCCCACCCCAAAATGCAGCCTTAGATAAAATCACATGTCAAACTTGTCAAAACGCCAAGGACAGCATTTTCAAAAACACCCATTAGTTCACATTTTTTTTTCCTTCCTCCCCTCTCTTTCCCCCTCTCACTTTAATACCACGAGAAAAAGGAATATTAACTCACCATTAAGCGCAAATACCAAAAAAACCCAAATGAAGGCTTGCTTTCATAAACTTTTCACTGTAACTTTTCATGCACACACCTCAGTGTTTCTTTTTTTCTGTTCAATACCCTAGCCCTCCAATTCAATACTTAGACCAGGATTACTATGAGGTGGACATATATCCCGTAAGCTTTTTCCAGCCATGAGGCAAATCCATCTGACCCACCAGACACAGTTCTCAACACACAAGCGCGGATGAATCGCCTGCGTACGCTGCTCTCGCATCAGCAGCCTGATCATTCGGAGCAGGGGGAAGAGAAGCACACATTCCCCTAACATAACAGCGCAGCGGGACAGGGGCTCCACTCAGGAGGGGCACAAGACGGAGAACGATCCCCATTTCTTTGTGGCAACAAGAAGACACCAGAATCCATTGGGAAGAAAGACCTTGCTTCCAAAGCAGAAGTAAGGTGTAAGACAGCATCTTGGCCGGGCATGTTAAAGTTCAGCGAGTGAATAGACGTACAGCGCTATTCCACACAGATATCAGCAAAGGCTCCAGACAAAGCCAAGGTGTTCAGAGACCGGACATTTGCTACCACTGCCTTGGCACCTAGCGTTGGCCTCTGCCAAACACAGCCTGCTGGTACAGGCGGACCTTCGGTCGGACCAAAATAAGCTGTCCTTGAGCAGCAAGGGCAGAGCACGCTGGCCAGGAGAGCTCTGCCGGGGGCTACCCTCGCCTGTCATCCTCTTTCCCTCCCGGCCAGACTCGGAGGTGGTGTCGGGCGAGGGAAAGGGACTCCCGGCCATGCCCGACAGGCACTAAGGGAAGCTCCTCCGGTACGCTGATGCTCCAGAGCACGCAGGGGGGCTCGGCTGCCCTCGCCTGCCGGTTCCCAACCTGCCCAGGCAGAGGAGCCGCCAGCGGCTGCGGCCGCACACCTGAGCCCAGCCCGGCACCACCGACCGGCACCGGAGAGCGGCCCGACGAGGCCCTACGGGAGATGGAGGAAGGCTTCTGCCGGGCAGCAGCGAGCACCCAGCCGCGGCGACGGGGCTGGAGCCGGGGAGCTCCACCGCCCCCGCAGCCCTCCAGCCCTTCCCCGGGGCCGACACAGCGCACAGCCCGGCCCCGGGCTCCCCGGCCCCGCTACCCTGCTCCCAGCTGCGGCACCGGCCGGCCTCGCCGCCCCGCAGAGCCGCCCGGCCGCGGCCCCGGCCCCCCTCCCGCTCCCAGACCTACCCGGCCGGTGCTGGTGTCGGCGGCGACACGGAGCAGGGCGCAGAGCAGCGGCAGCAGGGAGCCCGCCGCGGCCAGGCCCCGGCGCCGCCTCGGCGCCATGGCAGCGCGGCGGGGCTCCGGCCAGCGCTCCGGCCCGGCGGCGGGGGCTGCGGGCTGCGCGGGCACGGCGGAAGGGGAAGGCCCCTGCCTCCGCACCGCCTCTTCCTCCGGCGGGGCCGGGCCGGTGGCGGCGGGCCGGGCCGGGGGTGTCTCGCCAAGGGGCCGCGGCGCGGACCTGGGGGGGGTACCGGCGGGCGGCGGGAGGGCCCGGGCGCGCTTCCCCCGCGGGAAGGGCCCGGAGCCGGGCACCCGCAGCCCCGGGTCGCCGTCCCCCCTCCCGAGTCACCGTCCCTCCTCCCGGGTCACCGTCCCTCAGGGGTTTTTTCCGCGCACCCCGCCTGTGGCGGCAGGCAGGGGGGGAGCGCGGAGGGGGCGGGCGGCGGTCCCCGGCCCTGCCACAGCACCAGAACCGAGGCAGCGGGGCCGAGGCCTTTCTCTGCGGGCCTCATCTCTCACGACGGGGCAGTCGCCTGTTCTCAGAGGTCCCACTCCTGCCGAGGCTGCCTCACGTTGTCCGTGGTTGCAGCCTGAAGACCCTCAGCAGACGTGTGTTAGAAGCCCCAGGTGCAGGAGGCCGGCTGTACACACCTCCTCATAGTGGCCCACACGCTGGAGGGAAGGAATGCCATCCAGAGGGACCTGGACAGGCTCAAGAACTGGGCCCCTGCAAACCTCATGAAGTTCAACAAGGCCAAGTGCAGGGTCCTGCACCTGGGCCAGGGCAATCCCAGGCACAAATCCAGGCTGGGCAGAGGAGGGATTGAGAGAGCCCTGAGGAGAAGGAGTTGGGGGTGTTGGTTGATGAGAAGCTCAACACGACCCAACAATGTGCGCTGGCAGCCCAGAAAGCCAACCCCATCCCGGGCTGCATCCCAGCAGCGTGGCCAGCAGGGCGAGGGAGGGGATTGTGCCCCTCTGCTGCACTCTCGTGAGACCCCGCCTGGAATACTGCCTCCAGCTCTGGGGACCCCAACAGCAGAAGGACACGGAGCTGTTGGAGCGGGGCCAGAGGAGGCCCCGGAGATGCTGCGAGGGCTGAGCCCCTCTGCGGGGAGGACAGGCTGGGAGAGGGGGGGGTGTTCAGCAGGGACACCTCCCACCAGACCAGGTTGCTCAAAGCCCTGTCCAGCCTGGCCTTGAACACCTCCAGGGATGGGGCTTCCACAGCTTCTCTGGGCAACCTCTTCCAATGACTTACCACCCTCAAAGTGAAAAATTTCTTCCTAATATTTAATGTAAATCTCCCTTCTAGCTCGAAGCCATTCCCCCTCGTCCTATCACTCCATGTCCTTGTAAAAAAATCCCTCTCCAGCTCTCCTGTAGGCCCCCTTTAGGCACTGGAAGGGGCTGTAAGGTCTCCCCGGAGCCTTCTCTTCTCCAGGCTGAACAGCCCCAACTCTCTCAGCCCATCCTCATAGGAGAGGTGCTCCAGCCCTCTGACCACCTTTGTGGCCTCCTCTGGACCCGCTCCAACAGCTCCATGTCTTTCATATGTTGGGGACTCCAGAGCTGGAGGCAGTACTCCAGGTGGGGTCTCCACAGAGCAGAGTAGAGGGGCAGAATCCCCTCCCTTGCCCTGCTGGCCACACTTCTTCTGATGCAGCCCAGGATACGGTTGGCCTTCTGGGCTGCGATCGCACATTGCCGGCCCATGTTGAGCTTCTCATCACTCAGCACCCCCAGGTCCTTCTCCTCAGGGCTGTTCTTGATCCATTCTCTGCTGAGCCTGTATTTGTGCTTGGGATTGCCCCGACCCAGATGTAGGACCTTGCACTTGGCCTTGTTGAACTTCATGAGGTTGGCATGGGCCCACCTCTCCAGCCTGTCCAGGTCCCTCTGGGTGGCATCCCTCCCCTCTAGCATGTCTACCTCAGCACACAGCTTGGTATCATCAGAAAACTTGCTGAGGGTGCACTCGATCCCACAGTCCATGTCTCTGACAAATATGCTGAACAGCGCGGGTCCCAGTACCGACTCCTGAGGAACACCACTCGTCACTGCTCTCCACTTGGACATTGAACCGTTGACCACAACTCTTTGAGTGCAACTGTCCAGCCAGTTCTTTATCCACTCAGTGCTCCATCTGTCAAATCCATGTCTCTCCAATTTAGAGACCAGGATATCATGTGGGACAGCATCAAGTGCTTTGCACAAGTCCAGGTACATAACATCAGTTGCTCTTCCCTTATCCACTGCCACTGTAACCCCTTTGTAGAAGGCCACCAAATTTGTCAGGCATGACTTGTCCTTGGTGAAGCCATGTTGCCTGCTACCAGTCACCTCCTTATTTTCCATGTGCCTCAGCAGAGTTTCCAGGAGAATCTGCTTGATGATCTTGCCAGGCACAGAGACTGACTGGCCTGTAGTTCCCTGGGTCATCCTTATTTCCCTTTTTGAAAATAGGGGTTATGTTTCCCCTTTTCCAGTCGGCTCTCGGAAGAAGAGCTCTTGGAAGGAGCCATGGAACACGATCTCACTGCTGACATCTGAAATGTTGACACACTGCAGAGCGCAGTGGGGAAGCGGGGAGAGGTGAGCAATGGGCCAATGGAGAGGGCTCAGCCCGGGAGCCTGGGACGTGCAGGGCTGGTCTGGGGCTTGGGACGTACGTGGGGAGCTGGGAGGGATCCAAAGGTGGTCGGGCCAGGGAGGTTTTGCAGGGAGTCCTGCCTCTCTGCCCAGCCTGGCTTATGGCTAAGCAGGTATGAGAGGAGCTGCGAAAGGATGTGGACGTGGGTTGACAAAGGAATGGGAGTTGTGGGGATGAGGGCGAGTTGTGGGGCCTGCCTAACCCCCAGGAGACTGTTTGCAGTGCATTATCCATTTGCTGCATTTGAACTGCCGGGCTTGAATTTTTCACTGTGACAGTTCCTTTCTGTTGTGGCAAGGTCTGAAGTTCTTCCCGGTGGCCTAAGATGCCTACTTTGCTGTGGGTTTGTCTTCTCTCCCCCAGCCCATCACAGCCTGGCCCATCACAGCCTAGCCCAGTCCAGCCTGGCCCTGCAGTCTGGCTGTGGTGTTCTCTGTGCCTTCAGGAGGATGGAGAGGAGTGTTGGTCTTCAAATGAACTTTACATTTCACAAGTACGCCTGGGCACCTCTTTGCTGCTCTCTCCTGCCTCCTTCATCCTCTGGAAAATCTCTCTTACAGCTTCACCAGCCCTCTGGTTATTTCAATCTGGGAGACCCGCACTGCCGCCTGCTGAGCACGGAATACAACAGCCTGCACGACCCACATCTGCGGGCCTACCACAAACGCAGGGACAACCTGCGGAGGCTGAAGAGAGAGGGTTACGTCACCAGTGACGGCAAAGTAGGTTTGGATGTCGGTCTCGTAACACCAGCCCCCGTCACGCGGGGTTCCCAGAGTGCTTGCTGCAGCCGCCTGTTGCTGGCGGAGGGCATGGGGCTGCGGGGCTGGTTTCCCTGGGAGCAGAAGTAGCGCCAGTGTCCCTCTGGCACTTCCCACCCCTGCTTTTCTCAGGCTGCCCCACACTGCCGGAGCAGTGAGGAGGCCGGGCAGCAGGGCCAGGAGCCGCTCAGACCCAGCTGGGGGGGAGCTGGGGGCCACCAAGGAGGCGAGGGGAGGGTGTGCAGAGGAGCAGCTCCCCTCCCGCTGCGTCCCGGCTGGTTTGGGGAAGCAGTCTGCAGAGCTGCCGTCAGTTCTTGGAGGGTTTCTCCCCTCATCTCTCTGTGGCTGCCTTGCGCTCTGAAGGACTTCAGTGAGTACAGCCGGGAGCGGCTGGGACCTGTGGCAGAGGAGACTGGAGCAAAGAGCCCAGTCCAGTACTTTCCCCGTCTCTCCCTCCACTATTCAGCTCTGCCCAGAGCCTCCCTCAGCCCGAGCCAGTGAGCCCTGTGGAAGGACAAGCCCCCATGGGGGCCTGCTGTGCCCTGGGAACTCTCTTCCGGCCACCATCAGTGATGTCCAGGCAGCCACTAGCTTCCAGTTCAGGGCCTGCAGCACCTGGCTCACCGTGCTGAAGTCCAGGGGGCAAAATGGTACCTGCTTGATTCTGAGAAGTGCCCACAACACCTGGCTCCTGGCCACGGGAGACCAGAAATCTCCCTGTGCCCGGTGGCCTACGGAGAGACCAGAGTTTTTCAAGCCTGACTGCTTGGGACGCGTCTGGGTAGGGGGAGGGTCTCATAAGGAGGAAGGGGAAAGTGAACCGAGGTGAAAGAACACTTTCTCTCATCAACTGCTCCTCATTTTAGTCTCAGAAGTGTGACGGAGAATATGCGCCTAACAGCATCCAGCCTGTGCTGCTGCAGGCTACGCTGGCTGAAGAAAAGGAGCTTAAAAAGATGGCTGAGACCATGGTCCAGGAAGTGCAGGAGTGGATGAAGGTGCTGGATCAGTCTGTCCGCATCTTCAGGAGGGCTCCCCATGAGCTCAGCGGCAGGTTGTTTGCCAGTGCCAGAGGGGCAGAGCCTTTGGACGCTTAACCTGTGGATCGCTGGGAGGAAACTGGACTGGGGGTTTGAGAGATTGTGGCAACTGTTTGGCGGAGCTTTGGGCAGCGTTTGGTGCCAAGGAGGTGTGTGGCTTCTGGGGCACAGTGCCCCTGGGCAGCTCCCGCAGGCAGAGAATAAAGAGTTTGCTCCCGAGGGGCTGCTTGTGCCTGCCTTCATTCAAGCCAGGCCGATCTGTGTCTGGGCATTTTCCCTGCAATGTTTTCCCTCATCTTCCTCCCTCCTACAGCCTCGGTCAGGCTAAGACGCAGTTTTTCTCTCATGTAGAAAGCTTTGCGGCCGGCTGTCAGAGGGGCTGGTCCAGCCCTCTTAAGCCTGGGTTTTGGCGGTCTTTGTGTTGAGATCCTTTTTCCAGGGCTCCTTCTCCTCAGACCGAGAAGCCCTGCACGAATCCTTGTTCTCGTCGCTCCAGGCATGGACAGTGGCGTCTCCCCCTGGGGACTGCTCTGCCAGACATCGTTTGGGTCTCCTCTGTCCGGAGCGGGGGGCAGATGTATCGTGGAGGCCCAGAATCGTGCAGGTGAGCGGGTCCGAGCAGCCGATGCCAGGGCTGAGCCAAAGGGGAGCGGTGGGAGCAACCCTCTCTCCAACGGGAACTCACTACCCTGCCGTGCCGCAGGCTGGGCCTTTGACATCCTGCCACGCAGCATCCCCTGGGGAAGGCAGACCCTCAGTGCCCCAAGGAGACAAGTCAAAGAGTTGTTTGAATTTTCCCTGCTCAGCAGCGGTAATTTGTGAGCAAGGAGTGATCTGGCCCAGAGGGCCGGAAGGCCCCGCTGCAAGAAGGCGTGAAACCGGCTGGAAGCAGGGATGCCAGAGACAGGAGGACTGCCTGCACGGGAGCTTGATGATCTTAAAGGTCCGTTCCAGCCCAGACCATTCTATGATTCTGTGAACTTCTGTGTTGGGAAGTCCCCATTTAGGAAAGGCTCTCACCAGAGCCGTGGCTGGCCATGAACCACAGGAAGGCCTGGGGACAGCAAAGGCAAAGGTCTGTCCCCAGCAGAGCACGCCTGCTCCAAAATGCCGAGCCTCCTGTCAGAGAGGAGGCCACGCCACCTTCCCCTGGCCTGCGGACAGGAAAGAGCGGCGTCCACGTCCACGTCCACGTCCACGTCCACGTCCACGTCCACGTCCACGTCCACGTCCACGTCCACGTCCACGTCCACGTCCACGTCCCCCCTCGCCCCCGCTGCCCTCGGCCCATCTGCTCCCGCTTCTCCTCAGGCCCCTCCGGCCCCGCCCCACGCCGTCTGTGACTGACAGCCCCGCCGGCTCCGCTGATTGGCTCAGCCCTGGCCAAAGGCAGCCCGCGCCCCTCCCCCAGGGCAGCCATGACCGCACTGCCCCCGCGCAGTGCCGCAGCGCCGCACCGGGCTGGCGGGGGGCGGGGGGCGAGGGGCGAGGGGCGAGGGGCGAGGGGCGGGGGGCGGGGGGCGATGTCGGGCCGCCGCAGCCCTTGGCAGGAGGAGCTGCCTGTTGTTAGCCTGTGGCTTTTTTGGGCTTGGGCTCAGGCGTCTGCAGAGGAATAGAGTCAAATGGCAGAAGCTTCTGGGCAGGCCCTCTCCTGAGGAGACAGGCCGTCCTGGAGGGCGCCCTGGCGGGGCACAGGCCTCGTCCTGCTGCGCTCACCCAGCCCAGCCCGCCGGCTGCGGCATCTCACCCCTGACCGCCGCTGCTCCTCAGCCGGTGGAACACTGTGCCTGTGGAGGGACAGCCTTCAAGAAGGGCCGTTGCACCTGGAGGTGGTGGTGTAGCAGCGCGAGGTGTGTGCACAGCTCCGCCGTGCCTCAGTCAGCCTCGGGAGACAGCCGCTGGCAGAAGGACATACTGCGTTGCTGGAGCTCCCACTGGGGCTCAAGATGCCTGTGCTGTGCGGCTCCCAGCCTGTCTTCTGCAGGGCAAAGCTGGGGGAAAAGGTCAAGGAAGTGGAAAGGGGTAGAAAACCTCTCCTCTTTTACGGGGGCCCCTATTGTCCAAAGCTGCAGTCGGGACTGTTGTTTACAGATGGGAGAGATCTTTTGGGGGACAGGCTCCATCCCTTCCAGCCTCCCCACCTACGCCCCATGCTGTGCATGCACACCCACCGTGAAGCCCAACTGTGCAAAGACGTGCATGCAGTGTGCACTGTTGTGGTTTGGCCTCAGCCGGCAACAGAGCCACACGGGCGCTCGCTCAACCCCCACAGCGGTGGGGGAAAATCGGAAGAAAGAGGCAAAACTGTTGGGTTGAGACAAAGGCAGTTTAAGAGAACAGCAAAGGAAAGAGAAAAACAATAACAATAACACCCACAGAGGAATGCACAAACGCCATTATGGTACCAGCGCTCACCCACCAGACCCGGGCAGCCCCAGCCCGCTCTGAGCAGCGACTTCCTGCCCCCTGCCCGGCCTGCTGCCCCTGTAGCCCTGGCATGGCTCCCAGTGGCACCGAATACCTATGTCCCCTGCCACATCCTTGGGGAATTTAACCCCATCCCTGCCAGAACCAGGACAGCACAAACACGTGTGCACGGTAGCACACACAAGCATAGGCAGCGACACGGCACAAGGGCAGCTGGAGGAGTATGTGAAGCAAAATCTAGCACCCTTGACTATGGACAAGGGCGAGCTGTTTGTGGTGGAAAATGTCTGGCAGCGCTGCGCCTTCTTGATTGGAGGCACCCCTCATTTCCATGGTACCCTGGAGCTCGCAGGCGTGCTGCCCTCTGCTGCCACGTCCTACCTCAGCTCCTTCTTGCACCCCATGCTCCCCACAGGGGAGAACCACAGACAAGAGAGACAGGAATCCTGTGTTCAGTCTTTCCTGCCTTCCAGGGACATAAGCCTCCTCCTTCTACAACTGATCAAGGGTCAGGGTACCTGACAGGGAGCTTTCGGCGCTGAGCGATGACATCCTAGTGATGTAGTCTTGGCCCAGTTGGGTGATCTGATCTCCCCAGGAACTGCCCTTTGACCTCATGGCAGGGACCACTCAACACTTGGAGATGATGCCATGGCAGCTTGGCAACCCCTGGACCCATGATCCCTGTGTGTGTCCCCGGTGATCCCGTCGTGATGTTTTACCTCAACATACCAACACAATCAAACTTTGACCTTGGTGATGGCCTCTGGGCCTATGGCAATGACTCGAGCCTGTTAGAACTTGGAGCTCCTCTTGCTACTTGACCGGCCTCTTGAGTCCCCCATGCTCCCCTTGACATCATCTCATCATCCTTGTATTTGGTTTATGCGGCAGTGTTTTGGTAGTGGCAGGGCTGCAGGAGTGGCTTCTGTAAGAAGGCACCCGAAGCTGCCCCCGTGTTGGCCAGAAACAGTCGCAGCTGGCTTCAAGATGGACCTGCCGCTGGGCAAAGCTGAGCCATCAGCAATGTTGGCAGCGCCTCTGTGATAACATATTTAAGAGGGGGTAAAAACTGCTGGCCAACAGCAGCTGGGAGGGAGGAGTGAGAATATGTGAGAGGAAGAACTCTGCAGACATCAGAGTCAGTGAAAAGGGAAGGGGAGGAGGTGCTCCAGGTGCTGGAGCAGAGATTCCCCTGCAGTGCATGATGAAGACCATGGTGACGCAGGTTGTTGCCCTGTAGCCCATGTAGGACCCCACACCACAGCAGGTGGAGATGCCCTGAAAGGAGCTGCAGCCCATGAAAAGCCCACAGCGAAGCAGGCTCCTGGCACGGGCTGCAGCCTGTGGAGAGGAGTCCGTGCAGGAGCAGGACCTGTGGCCCCTGTGGGGGATCTCATGCTGGAGCAGTCTGTTCCTGAAGGACTGCGCCCCACGTGAAGGACCCATGCCGGAGCAGGTCTTGAAAAACTGCAGCCCGTGGGAAGGACCCACATTGGGGAAGTTAGTGCAGGACTGTGTCCCATGGGAGGGACCCCACGCTGGAGCAGGAGAACAGCCTGAGGAGGAAGGAGCGGCAGAGACCAAGTGTTATGAACTGACCCCAACCCACACTCTCCAGCCCCCTATGCTGCTCGGGGGGAGGAGGTAGAAGAGTCAGGAGTGAAGTTGAGCCTGGGAAGAAGGGAGGGGTACGGGGAAGGTGTTTTTAGATTTGTTCTTATTTCTCATTATCTTAGTCTGTTTAAGTGGCAATAAATTAAGTTAATTTTCCCAAGTCAAGTCTCTTTTGCCTGTGACAGTAATCAGTGAGTGATCTTCCTGTCCTTATCATGACCTATGAGATTGTTATCATATTTTCTCCCCCTGTCCTGTCAAAGTGGGGAAGCAATCGAGTGGCTTGGTGGGCACCTGGTGGGTAGCTAAGGTCAACCCACCACAGTCCTCTAAATCCCTTCATTGCCTTCACACACCCCCAGTCACCCATGACCTCTCCATGTCCCCTGAGCTTAGTGAAGGGTCTACCAGCACAACTGCCACGATTGAGAGACGGGACACAGCTTGATGCAAGCAAAATGTCGATTTATTGTACACAATTATGCGTTTATACATGTTTTCATTAGCTGCGTGTTTCAAACAGATTGGTTCTTAAAGCTAAACACTGCCTATTCAGCAACCCCTGATTGGTTCGGGACAAACACGGGACACTGTAAGTAAGTTTCCACAATCAGCAGTTAAGCCTTCATTCCACAGCTTGTTACATTGTATCTGGGTATGGCTCACCAGTCAGCATTCTGTTGGCAGTTTTCTGTTACCCTCTTTGTCCTCCCAAGGTTTGCAGCCTACAAGTTCCAGCACATCCGCGTTTATCAATTGGGCAGGCCTTGGAGTCTTTCCTTTCAGGCCTTGTCCCAAACACAACAACATTTATTATTGCACTTTATTTGCCCTGCTCTCAAGGCATCCCACCCCATGACTTTCAGTGGCCGAGGTCCCCTACCTGGCCCCAAACCCCTCCGACCTTAGTCCAGCCCTGCTGCAGGGCGGGACAGTTTGAAACTGCCTGTGGCAGGTCTATAGCAAGTCCATGGTGAGTCCACGACAGGTCCGTGGTGCATCGCTGGTGGGTCCATGGTAGTCCCGTGGCTCAGCTGCTAGTGCCTTCTCTGTGGGGACATCCTTACATTCTGCCCATGTGGTCCTGCAGCCTCTCCAGCACTCCTTGCACCTGCTTCAGTACCTCCTCCTCATCCACATTGTGGAAGGCCTCGCTGGGGATGATGGGGAAGGGGTGGTAACTCGGGTACTGTGTGACCTCTCCATCCGTGCCACAGCCATGCAACCACTCCACCTTCTTTGCCAGGCCTCTCAGGTTTGGCTCCACCGCCTCCAGCCATTGGGCCAACCCCACCAGCCCCGTTGGGGCCTCAAAGGCCTCATCACGGCAAAGTACGGCAGCCACCAGTGCCTTCTGCAGGGCCTGGTGCACCTTGAAGAGGACCCAGTTGGGACAGCTGCACCTGATGTCATTGTGGGCTGCCTGCAGGTCACTCTTGGCCTGCCGCAGCCACCGCTGGGCCTCTGGGATGGATGGAGTCAGGGTTGTGGCCTCCTTATTGCACAACCAGGAGCCATGGCCTTCCTGTCCCTGGCAGTGGTGCTGGGCGGCTCTCTCAGGGTTGTACTGGAGGTAGAGGTCCCGCAACACCTTTGGCCGCTTGACAGCACACAGCTGCCCCAAGGTTGCCCAGCTGTGATCCACAATGCTGTTCAACTCTGGCATCAGGCTGTGACAATCCTTCCATGTCTTGCCCTTTGCCCCAGCCTCCTCCTGCAGCCTCTTCTTCAGCTCTGGCTCGAGCACCGGTGCCATGACCTCCTCTGGCTCTGGTGCAGCACCTGCCAGTGGCACATCATTCTCCTCCAGAACAAAGACCACGTCCCGTGGCTCCTGGCAGACCAGCATTTCACGCAGCACTGACAAGGTGGGTGCCTCCAGCTGTCCACCCAGCATGATATTGATCTCCTGCGCTAGCGTCTCCAGGACCCTGAGCTGGTGCCGGTTCAGCCCCGTATCTGCATGCCGGATGTAGAGGAGCCGCTGGGCACCACCAGCCAGGCACACATGGATAACCCGTGACTGGGAGCTGCCTTCCACCTCTGCACCACGGTGGACCAGCACAGTGCAGATGTTCTCGCAGCACTGCACTTTCAGCTGCTCCCCTGCAAAGCCACCAACCCCCTCCATTCTCGTCACAGACCTGTTCCTCTGCCACCGGAGCAGGGACTCCAGCCCCATCCTAAACCAGGGTGATACCAGGAGGGTCTGCAGATGCCGCTGCCCAGGGCAGTGAGAACCATAGCGACATGGTCGCAGACTGCCCTCCTCCAGCTGCTGCTTTGTCACCTGTGAGAGTGCCTGCGGCCGCAGGTGCTGTGGTAGCCTTTGCAGCAGCCACCAGGCATTACACCCGGTCTCTGGCAGTTCAGCCATAAACACAAAGGTCTTCTCCAAGGCCCTAGAGATACTTGAGGACACACAGTCATTGAAGTACAGCCTGTGGGATGGCTCTAGGCGGTCAGCAGTGCTCAGCAAGTACAGCTTAGCCACAGTGGAGAGATCAGGGGGCTCCGGTGCATCCCGCAGCAGCTGGAAGAAGTACCGTGTGGCCAGCAGGACTGTCTTCTTCTGGATAGTATTGAGGGTCCCACTGACATGGCTCTCCTGGTAGATTTGGGCCAGGACATAGCTGTAGTGAGTCAGTGTGGGGTGCAGGACCACCCCAAGGTGTTGCAGGAGGTCTCCATAGGCAGCTATGCTGAGGTCAAGCTGGAGGAGATAGGGGTTAAAGTCAGCCTCATCTGAGAGTGATATCACCACTTGCCGTGGCATCATCATTTTCCCTGACTTGGCCAGCATCACAGGCAACTCAGCGAGACGCCCTGTGTCCACCTCCTTCAGATGGGTCTGCAAGAAGTTGTACATATTATGGAGCACTCTGGCTCGTGTGTTCACTTGCTCTTGTGTCTGGCATGCTGTCCTGCACACTTGCTCGAGGTTTGCCACCACCAGGGCGGTGGGTATTTCTACAAGGACTCCTATGGCCTTCAGGACGTTCTTATTGAGTTCCGAGACGGACTGTGGCAGGATGGTGGCTGTTGTCCACAGGAGCTCAGCCACATCTTGGCAGTGGGAAACGCTGCCCTTCAAGGCCACGGGCTTAGTGCAAGCTGCAAAAGGGGGGTGGAGTTTTATCAAATCTGGGGGGATGTCCAATGGAGGCAGGAAGTGGATTGAGGCAATTTTCCTCAGGAAATCCTCTGACAAGGGAAGTGTGTCACCCACGAGGATGTCCAGCATCTTCTGCTGTCGCACCAGCAGATCTTTAGTGCAGCACCTAGCCTGAGTGGCTTCACGCTCTATCTCCAGGGTCAGTGCCACAAAATCCTCCACTGAGAGGCTGGTGCGGACACCTGTCTCAAGCAGGAAGTTCATAGCAGCTTTCTGCTTGTAACGTAGCTCCACAAAGAAGGACTCAGGCACAAAGCGGTGTTGGAGCTGCAGAGTACAGAAGGAGGGTGTGTTCTTGTAGAAGTAGGAGGCCAGGTGCAGCACACCATTGGCATCGCGTATAAAGGCCACAGTCTTAAAAGCTGCCACAACATGTTCTGTGAACTCATCGTCATGGGTGGTTTGCAGGGCAAAGAACAAGCGCAGAGCTTCCATACGCTCTTGCACTGTGAGCTGAGACAGCCGGGGCAGCACCACAGTCTTGAAGAGCTGCCGTTCATCTGTGAGCTTCCACTGCAAACGGTTGGCCAGGTCCTGGTGGATCTTGTCCGCTGTGAGCAGCAACATGCCCTTCTCCAGGTTGTACAGGGCTTGTGCACCCTGGGGGAGTTCTGGGCATGAGCTGCTGAGCAACAGCACCTTGTGGTAGGGTGCCACAGCTACGTAGTCCCCACCATACTTCCGGAAGAGAGGCAGGAGCCGGAGTCTATCCACTGCCAATGAATCCAGTTTTCCATGCACAAACTGCAGCAGGCAAGTCACATCCTGCTCTTTTAAGTCCTTCCAGTGGAGAAGATCTCTGGTGTCCGCCAGCTGGGCCAGCACAGCCCCGGGCTCTGTGGCCTGCAGTGACCTTGTCTTCAGGAAGTAGTTGGCAAAGTGAAAAGGCAGCAGGGACTGCTGGAGCACAGGGATGCCCAGTTTGTGCAGCACCTTGGCCACGTCCGTCTCACACTGGAAAAGAACTTTGGGGAGGAAGGATAGTGGCAGTCGGGACTTCAAGCCTGTCTTACCATCCTCAACAGGAAGCACTGCCATATGCTGGAGATGATCCATGAATGACTTCATGTTCTGCTCCAAATCATCATTGGTCTTTGTGTTTGTGCAGACCACAGTGCTGAAGAACTTCCACAGGTCCTTGAGCCACTTCTTCCCCTCTGTGTTCCAGTTCAGCTGACCCAGTGCTTCCTGGATGAGTGGTTTGGCCTCCAGGAGGCTAAGCTGCTTCACAAAGGAAGGCGGGGTAAAATCAGAAATTAACTTGTGGGCAAAGCGGTCACAGTGGCGGGGGAAGAGGTGGGCAAATTTGTTGTGGAAGACTGGGTGGTGGATGCTGAGGGCATTCAGGCAGCCATCTTGTGTGGCTAGCAAGGGTAGGCCTTCCAGTTCTTCCCCGGCCACATCACCAGGCTCCAGGCACTGTTTCAGCAGGACAGAGCAGCTCTTTGGGGTCCCCAGGGGTGTATCAGCCAGCATGCAGGGCACGGGAAGTGCCAGGGCCTTGAGGAAGCGCCGGAGAGAGGCTGGCTGAAAGGCTACAGCCTCCACCTGAGCTGCAATGAACTCCTCATAGATCTCCTTCAGGTTGGTGAATGCTGGCACCAGGTTCATATTCAGGCGCTGCAGCACCTCCTGGAGATCTGACTCAGGGTTCACCATGAGGAAGTATGGCTCTGTTAGCACATCCCCTCCACCTGGAGATGCCCAGGTCATTGTCACCATGCTTTCAGGGAGCTTCACATGGTACACGGGCACCAGGGGCAGGCGTGCATGACTGAGGTGCCTATAGACATCCCTCACCATGTCCTGAAAGGTAGGTGTCACAGGACCCTTGGTCACAACAGGGAAGAACCGGAGGTAGTGAGAGGCCAGGTGCTGCTGGCAGTCCCTCAGGCACTGGAACTGGAGCCCTTCAGGCCCCAGGGCTTTCCACTGGCTGGTGAGAAAGGTACAGTATAGTGGAGCCACTAAGTGCCGGAGCAAGAAGGAATTCCAGGCTGCCTCTCTGCTGTCTGCGTCCTGGCGGAGATTTCGTCTGGCCGCATCCACAGAGAAGTTGGCATTGATGTGTACAGGCAGCCCTGTGGTCAGCGGCAGTGGGAGGGTGCAGAAAGCTTTGCCTATGACTTTGCCTAAGACAAATGGCTTCAGGCAGCCAGCTACAGCCCCATAAGGCAGCCGCCCATGTACCGGAGACTCCTCAGCCCCCTCCTGAACCCCAATTTGGGAGACCACCCTCCACATGGTGCTGGCCCCGGCCTTGCTGTTTTTGATTGTCATGATATAGGAGACAGAGGTGGTGCCATTCCCAGCCATGGCTTGGCTCAGTCTTGCTTGAAAATCCTGTCTCCGCGCTGCATCACCATCTGTCAGCTCTGTGGCCACCTGCAGCTTCTCCAACAACTGCTTCCCATCTGGGGGGATCTCAGAGAAGACCACGGTGCGGAGGTGCCGGAGGAAGAGCAGCAACTCCTCACCTCTCTCAGCCAGTACTCTCTCTATGTCCCTAATGTCTTGGTCCCGCACGACCATGGCAGACACTCTGGAGATGGCAGCCTCAGTTGCAGTGCGGAGGGGCAGCCGGAAAAGGACACCCTGGTTCAGGTCGAAGAGGGAGGGTAGGAAGGTGCCATAAATGTCTGGAAAGTTCCTCTTGAATTCCGGGTTGACAGCAAACATCCCACCAGGACTCTCAGTTGTGGCTGTGGGCACGTAGTGTTTATGGGGATCAAAGACACACAGGGCACTGTCTCCAGTAAGAAAGGCCGGGCAGTCAGTAAAGTGGAAAACAGTGCTGAAGCCCAGGCCATATTTGCCTGTGACATCCTGCCGGCATTGCTTGCCACCCACCCCCAGACGCTGAATGCCTTCGATGTCCTGCTGCTGGAAGGGGCTGTCACTGTAGATGCAGAGGGCAGGGCCCTGCAGGACATTCCAACTCTCACTGAAAGTGGTACGCACTGGGTGCTGCCGTCGGTCCCACACAAAGTGCACAAGCCGTGCACCAGCGTCGTCTGCATTCTGGAGCAACTCTGTCACCATATCATGAGCAGATGCTGGGTACTCAGCCAAGATGTTCTTCAGACGTGTAGGCAAGTCTTCATGGGCACCAAATGGCTGCGCCCAGAAGCTAAGATTGCCAGTGAGGAGCTGGCTCTTCTCCACTGCCCAGTGACGTGTGGTAGGCACCCCACAGCGCAGGGCTGTGTCTCGGGACAGCTTTTCATGGCACAGCGGGACATCTCTGTCCACTGGCATCCATGGCGTATCATTGAAGTGGAGCTTGTCCCGTGAACGCAAAATGCCCTTCTGGTCAGGTAGAAAGAGTTGCTGGGTCTGGTAGGCATCTGGCTTTTTGTCATCTGCCATCAAGCCACAAGACACCAGCCGCAAGGCCAGAGCCAGCTCTGCGTCAGGCAGCGGTGCTCCAGCATGCATCTTTGCCAGGCTGCAGAGCACTTGGACATAGTCATCCCAGGTGAATGTGTGGCGCAGCCCCACACACTCCCAGAGTTGTCTATAGGGCCGGTACTGCTCCGGGAGCTGGTGAAGATATGGGCCAGCCTCAAATGACAACGTCTCAGCCACAGCCATGACTGGCATAAAGCGGGAGCCCACCAAGATGAAGGGCTCCCCTTGGGCCGCTGCAGAAGCCACCTCATCCCTGATGGAGTGATCTTTCTGGAGCAGATCGTTCAGATGCTTGTAGCAGCACTGGGTGCTGGCCTGCAGGTTCTCCAAAGGGAGAGCATTGGAATTACAGCTCAGTCCCTGCAGCTGCTCAAGAACTGTAGCTGCTGGTATCTGCCGGTCCAGGCCCAAGAAGGATTCAACCTCCTGGGGGAGGCTGAAGTTTTTTCCCAGCATTTTAGGAGCCAAGATAGGGTGGATGAGTCCCACTAGTGGGGCTTTAAGGTGATGGTAGAGCTGGGCAGCTGGCAACAGCACATGTTCACCAGTGGGCAATGTACCAGGGAGGAAGGGCACGGTCTGGAAAGCTGCCTGCGTGGAGTTGTTCACCCTCTTCTCCACTGCATCCTGAAGCAGCTCAAGGATGCAGGCAGCCCTCTGGCAGCCCTGGGCATGGTCCTTGGTCCAGAGAAGTTGCACTGTCTTTGCCCGCTCCAGCAACTCTGGCAGGGTTATTGTGTCCTTAACCATACCCAGCCTCTCCAGTTGGCTTAGTCTTTCTGGGGAAAGGAAGGCATCCCCAGTGGGGAAACGCCCATCCTTAGGGTCATATAAAGAGGCAGTGCGGCCTCTGGGATGCACCAGGCAATTGATGAGCTGCAGGTGGCCATGAGGGGTGGCAGGAATGCAGGGCACTGTCTGCAGCGCTTTGTTCACAACATCACAGGACATATCCAATGCATGGAGAAGCAGTGCATCCCGGTCAACAACAGAAAGGTCTTCCAAGTTGGGAAGCACAAGCTCACAGTAAAAGCGGGGCCAGTCATAGGTGCCAGCATCCACTGCCTTCCCAAGGCCCCTCCGCACCTGCTCTGGTAAGGACACAGCTAACAGGGGATAGGGCAGGGTGGTGGCAAAGGCACGCTTTGCCACGGCACCCAGCGTGGGGTGTCTGATCACAGCCTGGTGCAGGAAGCGGGCGTCCCGCAGTGAGCACCATGAGCAGCCATCAGAAAAGAGCCTGGGGCCATTCCTGGCTGCCAAAGCCTGGTAGAAACCAGTCACAGCCTCTGTAAAGGGGTAACGGGCAGTGTTAATGTCCGGCCAGAAGACATGATATTCATAGCTCTCCAACTCACCTGCCTCATGCATGGTGCGGAGGTGGTCCAGTGCCCGGAGCCAGGCAACTGGCACAGCATTGCGGAGCAGCACCCGGTTCCACTCACCCCGCTCTGCCGTGTCCCACAGCCCCTTGCGGTTTGAGAGGATGCTGAAGGCCCCATGCACGTGGATTGGCAGCCCTGAGGCAATTGGCATGGGAAGGTGGCAGAAGACTTGTCCCTCCTCGGCATCCAGATGCGGCACCCACTTGCCATCTGCTGTAAGGGCAAGGGGGAGGGCCACACCAGCCATGGGAGGCAGAGGATGGAGTCCTGCCTGTGTGTTCCGGTGAAACAGTTCCAGCAACTCCCCATCATCCTGACACACCAAAACTAGGTAGTGCCACGTGGTCTTGGATGTCTCCTCACAGGCTGTGAGCTGCTCGATGGCTGCCCAGCTCAGGGCGTCCCCAGGGGTCCCCAAGTCTCGGATCTCCTTTCGCCGCAGCGTGGCCAGAGGCATGGTATCCTCTGCAGAGGTGGCCGTGTCTGGCAGCATCTCCAGGGACATCTCCCTCACCCTCCGCAGGAAGAGCAGCAGGAGCCGGTTAGAGCCAAGGAAGCTGGTGCCAAGGGACTGGATGCGCTCTGTACCAAAGGCCTCTGAGCAAATCTGTGATGTCACAGCTTCCTCTTCAGTGCGGAAAGGCAGGCGGAAAAGACTCCCTAGAAAGGGTGCTGGCTCAGGCAGGCGGCACCCAAAGATACCGTGGTAAGGCCAGAACTGCTCAGCAAAGGCACGGAGGATGCGTGGTCGGCTGGAGAAGTCCAGGCGGATGCCAGGGCTGCCAGCCCTGGGCATGTGCTTGCTCAGGTGGGTGCCATTGGGATCAAAGATGAGGAGCGTCTCCCCACTCAGCACTGCTGGCACGTCTGTGACACGGTAGACAGAGCTGAAGCCCAGCCCAAAGCGCCCAATCTGGCCTGCCTGGCCCTCCTTCGTAGCAGCCCCAACCCGTGTGATGTTACGGAGGTCTTCCTCTGTGAACAAGGCATTGTTATAGGCCCAGAGGGCTGGGCCATGGCAGGCAGCCATGCCGGGGTCTAGCAGCCCAGAGGTGGCCTTTCTGCAGTGTCGGAGGTCCAGGAGAAAGCGGCACACAGTAGCTCCAGCATCCTCTGCATTCTGGACAATCTCTGTGAAGAGATCACCCTCCTCGCCGTACTCCCGGAGGATGTTGCGAAGCCGTACGGTGATGGGCTCAGAGGGGCCACAGGGCGTGAATGGCTCCAGCCCCAGCACGCGTGTGCTGAGCAGCTCCGTGCCGAAGAATATGGCTGTGCTGGATGGCACTGCCTCATGCACCACCTCTTGAACATCCTCCTCTGCCTCCAGCTCCATGTCCAGGTACACAGCAGAAGCAGCTGGGCGGAGGGCAAATCCCGAGCTCTCCGGGATCCTCACAGGAACTGGCACCGTGCCCTCGCCCTGGTGCCCCCGGCTCTTAAGCCACTCCAGGACAGCTACAGCCACCTGTAACTCTGCTGCAGTGCCAGCTCTGGAGCTGCGTGCATCTATGTCCTGCCCCAGGCAGCGCAGGGCTGCAACCGCCCTCTCCTCACTCACTCTCGCCTCCACTCCCCAGGCCCTGAAGAGGCAGCTGTAAGGCAGAAAGTCAGGGGGCACCCGGTGCACCAGCGTCCCCAGCTCCAGCTCCTCAGGATAGCCCAGCACAGCATCACATGGCAGGACAAACCCAGTCCCAGTCCACACCACAGCATCATCTGGGGCAGCCCCAAAGGTCTTCAAGTTTTCCTGCATGTGCCGGTAGACAGGTCGGAGTGCAGGACCTACCTCACCCATGTCTGTGCACCCTGCCAGCTCTCTCAGCTGCTCCCACACTCTTTCTGGCGGTGGAGTCTGGCTCAGTCCCAATTTCGTCTCTGCTTCTGGCACGAAGGCGTCAGTGAGGTGCATGGCAAGCCCCACCAGGGGCTGGTACTGGGTGGACCGTAGCTCCTTGGGGGGCAGGAAGGGCTGCCCAGGCTTTCCAGTGCACTTGGAACGAGGCACCCATGGTAGGGCCTGGAGCTGCCTAAGCTCTGCAGCGCTGAAGCCAGCCAGTGCCTTGGGGCAGTTGCAGACCTCGATCAGTGCCTGAGCCCTGTCCAGAGCCGCTGCATCACCCCGACTCACACTTGCTGCAGCCTCTAGGATGTCCGCAGGCAACAGGCACCCCTCGCCATGCCGCAAGCCCAGGGCTCTCAAGGCATGGAGGACAGGCGGGCTGTGGAAGGCGGCAGGAGGAAAGCGCTCAGGACCCAGCAGTGCCTGCAAGGTGCTCTCGCAGGGGTCGTAGAGGTCCCGTGGGCACCTGGGGCCGTTGGGCGTCTCCAGGAAGGCCAGCCTGCTGCAGGCCTGCTGGAGCAGGGGGCTCTGTGCAAAGAGGACGTCTCCATTCTGCAGCACCCAGAGCAGCAGAGCCTGTGTCTCCACCGCCCGTCCTGCATAGGTGCCGCAGGCCACGGCTCTGACGGCCTCCAGTGCCACATGGGCTGCACTGATGAGGGACCTCTGGAGCCTCTCCAGGAGCCGCCGGTCAGCTTCATCCCGGCACAGCAACATGGCCTTCGGCAGCACCACGTCTCTGGGCAGTTCCAGCTGTGGCTCCAGCGCTGGGGTGTCACCAGCCGGTACCAGCTCCGTGGGCTGCGGGGTGGCCAAGCAGGGCAGTGGGATGAAGAGGGGCAGAGCAGCCAGTGTGGCCCTGTCCTGCTCTGTCAGGGATGGGATGTCTGCCAGGTAGAGCCGGAGGGTGACCATATCCTCAGCAGGCAGTGTCGCCAGGCGGGAGGCCACAACTGCAGCCTCCTGCCTGCCCAGGGCACGCAAGGCATTGAGGGGGGATGGAGGCAGGACGTAGCGGGACAGACAGCGGTGCCACGTGCCTGGTGGCACCACTGGGCAACCCAGGACCTCCAGGACAGAGGCCACAGCAGGTGGCAGGCACTGGTCCTCCCATGCCTGGAAGATAAGACTGGACTGGGTTTTCAGTGGAGCCAGACGGATGCTGGGGGCACCCAGTGGTGACAGGGGGATGAGAGGGAGCCCTTCCAGAGGGCCCAGGTCTTCGACATGGTGGGCCAGAAATTGCCACAGGGCTGGGAACCAGGAGGCTGGGGGCTGGGGGGGGCCTTCGGCTGGGTACCAGGTCAGTGGGGTTGAAGACTGGGACGTCCAGGTCGGGGGCAGAGCCAAGCGTAGGGTCTGGGCAGTCATGGCTGGGTCCAGCAGAACCAGGTTGGGGAAAAGACCTGTGTGTGGGAGGCAGAGGCTAAACGAGGAGTATGTGGGACCTGGGACCTGGTAGGGGGACCCAGGATGTGGGGGAAAGAACCTGGGATCTGCAGGGGATGGGAGGCCCCGCCATGCTGGGGATGGGAGGACCTGGGCTCTGGAGGGACAGTGGATACCCTAAATAGAAGGAACAGGGGAACCCCAGATTGGTGGGGGTAGAGGAGATCTGAGAGGGAAAGAGGTGTTAGGGGGACCAGTACTGGGCGCCACAGAGGTCCTCAGATGGGGAACACAGGGAGACCCAGGATCTGAGGGAGCACAGAGGGGATGGGGGAACATGGGAAGAACAGCAAGGACAGGGGAGTCCCCAGAGACACAGGGAGATGCAGGACAGGAGAGGTGGCCCTGAGCTCAGACCATGTACCCCAGACCGGAGAGAGACAGTGAGACTTGGGATCTACAGTGCCGTTGAATGGATGGAGGGCGCCCAGCGAGGGGAGTCAGACAGGGACCAGGGACACCAGGTGTGCATAGGGAGTATCAGTGTGGTACAGGGGGACGTTGGGGCTGCAGAAGAGGCCAAGGGTGTACAAGGGTGCCAAGGGGTGTTGGGCTTTAGAGGGAGATCAGGGGACCCAAAGGTGGCTCAGGGACCTTCCATCTCTTACCCGCCTTGGCAATGCCTCGCAGGAGGCTGTCCAAGCCTGGGTCCAGGTCCGAGGGCAGGAAGGACCCGGCGAGGCCGGGCAGGAGCTCCCTGTGGGAACAAACGGAGGTGCTGGGGGACTGGAGGGGTAATGAGGGGGCACGCAGCTTCCTGGACATCCCACTCGGTGAGACTGGGAGAGAGGAGGAAGGCAGTAAGGTGCCCTTTCAGCTCAAGAGCAGGCAACCACCTCACCTGCCCACTCCCACAGGGAATGGGGCTGCCTGAGGCTGCAGACTCACCTGGGACAGTCGGACGTGTCCACGTAGACAATGGCTGACGCAGTCCCAAAGGCCACAAAGGTCCCATCGGCGCGAGGCAGGAGGGGGAGACCCCGCAGCTCCGCATGGCTCCCATCCCCGGCCACGTAGCGCAGCAGGGAGAGCCGGTCGGCAGCTGGAAGGTCTGCAGCCCCGTGGCGCCGCAGCACCTCCCGCACGTGGCCGGCCGTGGCCTCCCGCACGCCCTCCGCCATCCCCAAGGCCAGCGCCCTCCGGACATGGGCTGGGACCTCAGCCACTGGCTCCCCAGCTGCCACCAGCAAGGTCTGGACCACCCGCCGTGTCGCCGTGTCCCCTGCCACCTCCGGCAGCAGCACAGCCTCAGGGGCCCGCAGCCGCCCTGTGGCCCCCTCTGTGGCTGGCACCAGGGTGCAGGCAGCTGCCAGCTCCTGGCAGACACGGGTCACCAAACTGCAGATGCGGCCAGAGCTCGGCATGCACTCGGGGTCTGGCCAGATGCTGTAGGGGTCTGCCCCAGGCAGAGCCATGCTCACAGCAGCCATGTGGCTGTAGACCCGTGGCAGGAGGCTAAGGAGCAGCAGGGCGTTCCAGCGGGCATCTTTCTCACCCTCCTTGTCCTCCTCAGGCCAGCGGAGGTGGCGGCGGTCATCAGAGAGGGCGAAGGGGGCGCTGGCGTGGATGGGCAGCCCCGTGGCCATCTCGTCTGTGGCTGGCAGGGGTAGGAAGCAGCACAGCCGGCCTTGGCAGGGCCCACGGAGGGGATGTGCCAGGCTCAGCTCGGGGCAGCACCTCAGCCCTGTGCCCAGTGCCACAGCCAGCCCCTCCGTGGCCCTGCCCGTGGCCACCAGCCACTGGCTTTCGTCCCCCACCCCATCCCCATGCAGGGCCACCAGGCACCATGTCAGACTCAGCCCCTCATCCCCTGATGGCCCTGGGACAGGGAGAGGCTGAGGGGATGCCACAAGGGTCCCCATGAGGGTCTGGACCCCATCAGGGGCCACGCGGTGCAGGGCCACACGGCGGACATGGCGGAGGAAGAGGAGGGCAAGAGGGGCCTCGGTGAGGAAGGTCTGGAGGAGGCTACGGAGGCGCTCAGGATCGGAGACCCCTGCAGCGATTCTCGAGGGTTGCCGGCGGAGGGGGAAGCGGAAGAGGGTGCCCTGGGCAGAGCCACGGTGCTGTCCCACAGCTTCCAGCCCAGCCCAGAAGGGCTCGAAAAGGCCAGGAAGGTCCTGGGCTGCAGAGATGTCCCAGCGGGCACCGGCACCTGTCAGCACCCGGCAGTCGGGGTCCAGCACCCCCAAGGATGGGGGGCTCAGCACACCTGGCAGGTCTGGGGACATGGGAACCATAAGGCCAAAGCGATGGCATGGACACCACTGCCAACCCTGGTCGTCCAAACCCATCAGTGGCCCACATGTCCGCCCAGTACCCTCAAGTTCAACCCCGCAGTGTCTCCTGTGGTCCCAAGCCGAATCCCAATTCATCAGCCCTCCCTCAGTTTACCCCTGCAGCCCTGCCCTCCATTGCCACCCACCCTCCCCCCAGCCTCCCGGTGCTCCAGTCTCCCTCACTTCAGGCACAGCGCTCCATTTTGCACCCCCCCTGCAGTACTCCCCAGCACCTGTAGCTCAGTGCCTCCAGTACAACCCACGTCCCCAGTTCATTTCCCGTTGAGGCCCCCCCCAGTGCCACTTACCGGTGAGGTGGTAGACAGAGGTGAAGCCCAGGCCGAAGCGACCCACCGTGGTGGGGTCCTCCCGCTTGTGCGACACCCCTGGGCGCATGAGCCCTGTCCAGTCCCGCGGGGACATAAGGGCGTCATTGTAGGCCAGGAGGGCTGGGCCTGGGGGGGTCGGGACCATGGGTTAGGGGAGATCTGGGACATGTAGAGGGGATTGCGACCCACACTCAGTGTCCCCACAATCTCAGTCCCCCCCTCCAAGTCCCACAAAATCCCCCTCGGTGCCCCCAGTACCACTGAGTCCTCCCACTACCCTCAGTGCCCCCAACACATTACAGAACACCTCATTGGTTCCAGTTTCCCCAGTTCACTCTGATCCCTCTTCAATTCTTCACCAGTATCCCCCAATCCCTCCCAGTATCTGCCAGTGCCACCCCTGCGCTTCGCCCAGTCTCTCGTAGTGCCCGTAGTGCCTCTCACCCTGGGTGCCCTCCAGTCCCCCTCCGGTGACGTCGAACACCCGCTCGTCAGACACAAACACGACCTCGTTAGCGCCAGCATCGTCCGCATTCTGCACCAGCTCCTGGGTTCAAGGATCAGTACCCGGACATCTGGGTGTCCCCAGCCCCCAGAGAAAACCACCAACCCGCTCTCCCAGCTGGCCAGCAAGGCCCAGGGGCTGGTGCTGGGCAAGGACCACCACCCACCCACCTCAGCTGCCTGCGGTCTGTCTGCCCAGCTGGGCAAGAGAGCCCACACGGCGGGGTTCCCTGGGGGTCTCACCTTAAGGATCTGCCCCCCGTCGGGGTACTTCTGCAGGATGTTGTGGAGGTAGTCAAGGAAGATGGGGGCCTGCTGGCAGAAGGCCTCCCTGCAAAGCAGAGAGAAGGGTCGGGGGGCGCGGGGGGGGGGGGCTGGTCCCCATGGGTAAGCAGGACCCCCATGTCCTCCTCAGATCCCCCAGGACGCCCCCTCCTTGTGGGGTCCAGAAGCCTATCTGCTCCTGGGAACCACTGAAACCACAACCTCCAAGGACCCCCCCACCTCCCCTGGGATCGCTTCCTGGGATCCTCCAGCAACCCTGAAACTTCCCCATACCCCCCCTTACCCCCCCACCCCCACCC
This sequence comes from Pluvialis apricaria, assembly GCA_017639485.1. NCBI lineage: Eukaryota > Metazoa > Chordata > Aves > Charadriiformes > Charadriidae > Pluvialis > Pluvialis apricaria. Next base: position 1,455,946 of record CM030021.1, on the reverse strand, counting down.
CGCAAGCCCCGAACCCCCCTAATCCCCACCTCCCTCAGTAACCCTTCAGGTCTCCCCACTAACCCCTGAGCCCCCAGTCCCACCAACAGCCCCCGGTGACCCCCCGAAGACTCCAGTCATCCTCCGTGAAACCCCAGTAACACCCCAGTGTCCCCACCCCAGCCCCACTCACGCGTTCGGCTGCTTGAGGGTCATGACGGGTGCTGCGGGGGTGCCACCAGGGTCCCCTGCGATGCGCTGCCCAGAGCTGCTACCCGGACGCCGGGGTGCCCCCTAACAGCCCCGGGGCCCTGGCCCCGCCCCCCGGAGCCAACAGTTTCGTTTCTCGCCTGCACCCTCCTCTCAGCTCTTTTTTAACCCAAAAATAGCAGTGGGGGCGGGTCCGTGAGACCATGGCAGGGGGATGGGGTCCTATGGGGGTATGGCAGAGGGGCAAGGGCCGTGGGGATATGGCTACGGTGCAGGCGGCTGGGGGGCCACGGCAATGGGGTGGGAGCTGTGGGGTGATGGGGTTACATGGGACATAGCCATGGGGTGGGATCACCGTGAGCAGGGGCACCGCTGTGGCATGTGGGGGCATGGGCACACAGCTGTGGGGTGGAATTGCTGTGGGTCAGGGAGACACTGGGACGTGGCTATGGGGGGGGGGGCATGGAGGACACGGAGACAGGGAGATGGGGTAGCGAGGATGTGGAGCATGTATATGGGGTGATGGGTACATGTGGGACACGGCTATGGGGGGGGCAGACTTTGGGATGTGTCTGTGGGATGGGATTGCTGGGAGAGCGGGGCGGGGGGGGGGGAATGGGGACATGGCCATGGGTTGAAGGGCTGTGGTGGGACTGATGAGAGGGAAGGCTTAGCAGGTCTCTTCCAACTCCCTGTGCTCCTGGTCAAAAGGAGACTCTGGGTGACCGTGAGCCCATCTCATCTTTGACTCCTTCAAAAAGGTCACCTCTTAGAGGAATGTCCCTGTCTGGTGGACCTGGTAGCTCCTATGTGGCATGTCCCCATAGACAGGCAGCCGAGGACATCCCCCGTCACAAGAACGGTGTGGGGATGGAGGGAATGGGGACCTGGAGGACACTGAGAAAGGCATCTCCAGGGACATAGGCACTGGGGAACAAAGGACATGGGCTGTCCCTGTCCTGCAGAGTCCCTGAGCACAGGGGCATCCAGGGACAGAGGGCCTGGTGAGGTATGGAGCCAGCAAGGATCCATGTTGCGGACTCAACTGGACACAGAGCTGGACCTATGGCCATCCATAGGGGTTTCTGGGGCGAAGTAGGACCAGGCATGTGTCCATGTGGGGAATGTGGGATAATACACGTGTCAAGGGTGGGGAGGGACCAAAACGTATCTGGGGCAACACATGAGAGCCAGACATGCATCCAGGATGATGCAGGGCAACTATCTCAGACCAGGGCCTCGCAGACCCTCTTCATCCATCCATCCATTCATCTCTCTCTTTGCCATCTCACTACAGGGTGCTGGCTGCTCAGGCAGGGCACCACACCAGTGAGCATCCACAGATTCCCTGGGGAGAGGTTACAAGGGGACATCAGTGCTAAGGACAAGGCTGGGAGGGACAGGGACCCCAGGGGGATAGTTTCTGGTCTCCTGCCTATCACCAGCCTTCAGAGTCATCTGAACTGTCCTGGATGAACGGGCCATATCAAATGGGGACCATATGGACACCACTTGCACTGTATGGATCATGAGACCAATTTAGGCCACATGGACTGTTACAAACCACGTGGAGACCACAGGAAATCACATTGCCTGCATAGACCACATGGGAACCACAAGGACACCGCATTGAGGGTACATGGACTACAGACCACATAGACTGTATGAGGACCACAAAGACATGGAGACCACTGCCAATGGAAAGCACTGGAACAGGCTGCCCAGGGAAGTGGTGGAATCACCATCCCTGGAAGTATTTAAAAGACAGGTAGATGTGGTGCTGACGGACATGGTTTAGTGGTGGTTTTGGCAAAGTTAGGTTAGTGGTTGAACTCGATGATCTTAAAGGTCCCTTTTAAGTCTAGGTCCCAACCTAGATGATTCTATGTGAAGACAAGAACACCTGTAGGACATGCAGTGGGACACCTCTTCAGGAAAGCTTTCTTCCTTCTGTCACCTTGCTCCTGACCGCAATGGTGTGCAGGTCAGTGCTTCATGGCTTCACTCTCTCTCCATGCAGATTCACACTCTCCCAAGCTCTTCGTGCCTGTGACCCTCAGAGCTGTGGTGGGACTGGGGACAGCCATGAGCATCTGCTACACATGCCAGTGCTGGGATCTGATGTTCCTCCTGTGCTGGGAGGGAGATGGGCCCCCCAGCACTTCCAGGACCCATTGGCCAGCCAGGTGGACAGTGGGCCACATGCCTACTGCTGCACCAGAAGGACAGAGCCAGCTGTCCCACTGGGAGTCCAATGGCCCTTAGAACTGGCGATTGTTACATTATGTGATAAAAAAATCGCATCTGCAGGCACAGGGAGCATAGGCAGCCATGGCAGTTGAAAGTGTAACTGCTCAGCAATGGCTCCAGGTGTGATGGAAGTGAGCAGTTATTTGGAGTAAGGACCTTGCTGTTGCGCCAGCGTAGGCCTGGGGAGGCCTGGCTGGAGGAGGAATGGGGCCAGCCTGGCGGAGTGGGTCCAGACCTGCAGGTAGGAGGTATTGCTGCCCCTCCTCCAATGAAAGACACTGTAGGCCAGCTGGGATGAAACAGCCGCTGAGGAGGCCAAAAGGGACACCAAGTTCCTTCCCTCCTATTCCACTCCGTGGAGCTGCCGAACCTGCCCCGCAGCCATGGGGAAGAGCGCAGCCTGGACACCGCCTGGGGCTGGGCCGGGTCCTTTGCCCCTCCACCATCTGCTCTGCACTGTGGCGGGGGCACCACGCGAGGGGGGTATGACATGGTGCAGAGGTCTTCCTGGAGCTGGGTGAGAAAGGCCTGACAACAAATGGAGTAAGAAAATATCTGGTTTAATGGCTTAGAATAAAAAAAAAAAAGAGGAATATAGAGCACAGGTAAATCTTACGCCCTTGCAGATGCTGGCCCCATCTCCCCAGGCGGGATTTGCGCAGCGTGCCGTGGGGAAATCGATGCATGCGGCAGGGAAGTGGGGTGCCCTGCCTCCAAGGGGGTGTGAGATTTACTTGCTATCTATAGTCCCCTTTTTATTCGGTCTTATTAAACCAGCTAGTTTATGACGCCACTTGTTGCTGCAGTTTTCTTACGGAGATTCAGGAAGAGTCTTGCGCTGTCCCTTCTCCCCGCCCCGGTTGCAGAACTTCACCCTGTTTCGCAAGGACCAAGAGGAAGCCATTTCCCCATCAAGTGACCAGAACCAAGAAAGAGAAACCAAAGGCCCCGCTAGCTTCTCTCCTAAGATCCACGGGATCCTCAGACCAGGTCGTCAAGGGTGGCCAGCCCTGAGCAAGTGCCTGGGACGTTTGGGTTCCAGTTCAACCATCCCAGCTCTGCAATTGTGTCTGCAGAACCCCAGGCCTTGGGACAGAAGGTGGCTTGTGGCAACGAGGGTGTATCAGGACCCACAAGAAGCCACCCAGCTGCTCGGTGCCTCCGGCCAACGCCTTCCTCTGAGGAAGCCCTGCTTGAACCGAGGACGGAGGGAGCCAAGAGGGACATGATCCTGCCCGTGACCCACGTACTAGCCTTCGGTGAGTGCCAGAGGCTGTGTGGGCTCTCAGGGCAGGGTCATGAGGCATCTGGAGACTCCACAGAAATGTTACACCGCGGTTTCTCTTGCAGGTGTTTGGCTGGTGGCACAGAGCAAGGCTACACCAAGTGAGTATGATGAGGAGGCAGACGGTGAGTTTGGACACATCTCTGGGCTCCCATCCATCTCCCAGGGCTCTTCCCCAGCCCCACAGAACAAAACTCACCCTTGTGTGGAGGTGGGGTTTGGAGCCAGCTCCGAGTTCACCGCGGGGCAGCGTCTGGTAGCGTTTCTCTCCCTGTGCAGGTGCTCCGACCATCTCCATCTTCCTGAAGCCACCTGGGGTGATCCCACCTGGAGGTTCCACCACCATCTGCTGCAGTTTTCAGCATGACAATGGGAACTTTGTGCTCTACAAGAATGGCCACCAGGTCCGTACCCTGGAGCCGCATGGCAACAGGGCCAAGTTCTCCATCTCTAATGCCACCAAAAAGGACACAGGTGCCTACAGCTGCCATTACCTGGACAGAGGCACCGTGCTGGCTCGCAGTGAAACCCTGGAAATCCAGGTGCAAGGTGAGGGATGTGCTGTTACCCCTTCACGTGGGGTCAGATGCCACATGGGCAGACCGGGATGCATGTAGCCACTTGGCTTCCCCGTCCACATGATGGACACGGGTTTTTTCCCCTCTTCCCTGGCTTGGAGAGGTAGGGACCATCTTCACTTCTGCCTGAGCCAGGTGGTGGGGTCATGGAGATCCCAGAGGCTGCAGGCACGGTGTCAAAGCCCTGCACACCTTCTCATGCCTTCTCTCCCCACAGAGTTCCATCTCCCCGAACCCGTCCTCTCTGTCCTGCCTGGCCATGAGGTGAATGCGGGAGCAGATGTGGTTTTCCGTTGCACCATCGCACACCCCAAGGCTGGCTGTTTCCTCTACCTGGAGGGCCGGGTCGAAGGCTTCCCATTTCTCTCAAGTGAACGAGACTACATCCTCTCCAATGTGCATAAAGGCAATGGGGGCCGCTACAGCTGCCAGTGTTTCACCAAGGATGCTTTGCTGGAATGGTCTGCTGTCAGCAAGACCCTGGATCTGGTGGTGAGAGGTGAGACATCCCCCCAGCCACATCCTACTCTTTTCTTCCTCCCTGGCATCTGCCACATCCTGGAGGAACTAGACAAGGGGATGTGGGGGAAGAAAGCAGCTGTAATTGGGGTCCAAGCAGAGGATTACAGCTTCCTTCAGATGTGTTTGAGCCTCCCCAACTCCTCAGACACCCAACAGATGACCTAACAGACCCTATAGACACAGCTGGGGGGCGAGGGTCAGGGGACATCCACCAGCCCCAGGGACGGTTGTACATCTCATCGCAGCCCAGCGGTGCCGTCTGGCTGGCAGTGGCAGGTGAGGGCCAGCTCCATGTTTCTGTCCTCCTTTTTGGTGCCACTGGGAGGTGTGACAGGTCAGAGACTGTGGGTGCGGGGTGTCCCCAGGGAGCAGGGATGTGGGAGACAGAGGCGGCAGGAGGCCTTGGGGGCTCCCTTTGAACTTGCCTTTCTCCCTCGTTAGCCCAGGAGCTCCCCGGCGTGACCCCTTGCCTGCGTGTCTGTTTGCCCCAGGAGCCCCATGTGCACCCGTTCTGTCCCCTTGGGTCCCCTGTTGCCCCCATGGGACTCCTTTGGTCGGGGAGCTCCGGGGGGCTCCGCCCAGGGGCCCCCAGTGACTGTCCCTTCCTGTCCCTTGCAGATTACACCTGGAGCAACGTGGTGCGCCTGGCCCTGGGCGCCGGGGTCCTGGTCCTGCTGGGGCTGATCGTGGCCGAGGCCATGTGCAGCCACCGCTGCGGGACGGGGCGCCGCTAGGACGGGGGGGCAGCTCCCCCCCCCCTCTGCCCCCGCCGCCGGAGCCGGAGGGGACAGCCCGCTCCCCGCGCGCACAGCTCCCCGTGACGGGGACCAGCACGGGAGCGCGGGGAGCCGCCGCCACGGAGAAACGCTCCATCCCCCCGCGGCCGCCTGCGGCACCGCGGCGCGGTGGGCGGGGCCGGGGCGGGGTGGGCGGGGCCGGGGCGGGGTGGGCGGGGCCGGGGCGGGGTGGGCGGGGCCGGGACGGGGTGGGCGGGGCTCCGGGGTGGGGGCGGGGCTCCGGGCAGTCTTCCCCCCGCCCCCCCCCCCTCCGCGCCGTCCGTGTGTCTGTGTCCGTCCGTCCCCTTCCCCCGGGCGGCCGCAGGGCTGAGTAAGCGGTCTCCACTGCGCAGACGTCCGTTGCTCACATTCGTTTATTATTTTAGAACACTGACAAAACACATCACACCATGGCCTATATATATAAATTTACTTTCACGCAGATATAAATTTATATATGTAGGACCTTTAAACCTCTGTATACTCAGGACACAAAGTTCCAGAATAGCTTCACTGGCTACAACAAAAGTATTTTTGTTATGAAAACACAAAGAGGAGGTGTGAATATCAAAAACGCGGGAAAAAAAGAAATTAAAAACGAGTGCAAAATGAATGAAAGTGCAAAAAAGCTTTTGCTATCATAACGCTCCTTCCAAAATACGCCCCCTGCCCCCCCTCACGTCCCTCCAAGGCCGAGTGAGCCTCGGGCCGGAGGGAAGGGGTGGATGGGGGAAGGGAGCCGGGCTGCAGCCCCCGGCTCCGTCCCCCTCCTCTGCGCTGAGGGGTCCCCCCGGAGGGTTCCGAGTGGGGAACGGAGGAGCAGAAGTGGCCGGGTCACATCCCCCTCCCGCTCCCGCCTCTTCCCCAACGCCCTCATTGCACTCCCGTCCCCAGATCTGCCTCTGCAGGCGGCAGCTGCCCCACGCCCTCAACCCTCCCAGACAATTTGGAGGGATTCTTTCTTTTCTAAAAGTGCTTGTGATCGACGTGGAAATCACCGGAGCGAGGTCGAGGCCGGCAGCTGCGCTCTGGGGAGGCGTGCACGGCCGCCCTCCTCACTGGGCTTCAGGCTGGCTGCTCTCACAGAGATGGAGACCTTGGCCTCACACCGGCACGACGCTGCCCATTTCCACGAGGAGGGAGAAACACCTTCCTGAGAGGCTCCAACTGCTCCCACGCACCCGGAATCACCCGTGGACCAGCCGCCCCGGAAGACACCCTGTGCCCGAGGCTGGAGCGCGTGGTGGGACATCTCCCGCAGCTCCAGCTAAGCCCTGCCAGCACCATCTGCAGCAGCAAGGGCAGGAACGACAGGAGCACAGGCTCAGGGGCCTCGACTCAAAAAAACATTTGACTCGAAAAATTCTTCACTGAATTGGAAATTTTGGCTGCAGTCACATCTCTCAGAAAGACCCCAGAGAGGAACCTATGGGCAGACACATTGTCCTCTCCGGCTTCTTAGTGACATGGCAGTGGACATCCCCGTGAGGAGTTTGGTCGGGCAACGGGGGAAGGATGAAAAACTTTGGTGCTTCTGCCTTGGCCACAGCTGCCCTTGATGCTCCCTGAGGGGGGACTCCCAGGCAATGCTCTGGGGAGATGGAGGACCTGCCAAGGGCAGGGGTGCAGCAGCCTTCCTTCTCCTGGTTTCCCTGCTGGGACCAGAGACAACTTCTGCTCGCAGAGGACACATGCCCTGAGACCCCGGGACCAGAGCCTGCTGCCTCCACAGCCACAGAGACCGGCACATTAAAACAGCGACATACCAACAGCAGAGGAAACGGTGTGGTGGTACTTCCACGAACGCCCATCCACACGTACACACACAATGCTTTGGGTTTGGTTTGGTTTTAAAGGAAAACAAGAAGAAGGTTATAAGTTTTAACAGTAAATAGCCCTTGACCACCTACGAACCCTGTAACATTCTCACCCGGATGGATCCAGGGGCTTTTTACCCAAACGGCTGAGTCAGCCCGAGGGGCTGATGGATGGATGCTCGAGAAGCCGCTAAGTGTGTGCCACAGAGACCCTCCCGTGTCCCATCGCCCTTCCAGCGGGGCTGGTTCTCCTGGCAGCCGCTCCCTGCGCGGAGCTCAGACCCAGCAGAGACCCGGCGTCCAGCCGTGCAGCCAGACCCCCAGCCAAGGGGGAGCACCTCGCCAGCCCTGTCCAGTTTGCGTCCGCTCTCTTAGAGGGAGGTCAGAAGAGCCCAGGTAAGGCAGTACCCCACGGGCACAGCTGCTGCCCGCGGCCGGCACAGTCTGACACCCGCCCCTCCGCCTGTTTTGCTGGCGCCCAGGCACAGCACGGCGTGACTGCGCCCAACAGCAGAGCAAGAGCTGATGGTGGTGGTTGTAGCCAGTCCTGGGGGCCAACCATGGCTCCTCTTCCCCTTCAGCAGGGATCCTCTGAGCTCACCACCACCTCTGCTCTCCGGAGCAACCCTGTGGGGGCCAAGGCTCTCCATCCTTCATGCGGCTTTCAGAGCTGACACCTGCAGAGCAGCTCCTCTCCCAGCGCCCAGGGGAAGCACTCCGTCTCTTCCCCAACAGGAGGAATGACTTGGCATGAGGGAACGGAGATATGAGAATAGATGCTGTCGTAAGGTGTTTCCTTACATGCCCAATGACCATGTCCTGTGCGAGGGTATCAAGAGCCGTTCCATTTCAGATCCCACCTGGAGAGGTCTCAGCACCGTTCGCACAGAGTCTCACAGCTGAAGGTCCCAGGGCTCCTCCTCTTCTCCCCCAGCACACAGCGGCCCACAAAGAGACTCCCCATCAACTGAAGAGACCAACTTCAGGACCATTTACTGCAGATCAAGGGTGACTTGGAGAGTGACCGTGAGACATGGCTGTTCCTACCCACTCCCCCTGTTCTCCACAGCTGGCCGCACTGCAGCACTTGAAGAGATGGAAGAGAATACAAAAGGACAGGAGAGGGAGAGCTGCCTAAATCAAACCCAAGCATTGACAAAACAGATACACGGACTAATTGCAAGTCCTGCGTGAAGAGCAAGCAGCAGAGTTTCAAGAGCAGGTCAAATGTGACCCCAAGTATTCGATAAGAAAGAGTCAAAATGCTACATTTCCATGGGAAGCCTAGAACAGATTGACCCAGGTGTGACAGTGGCTCCCAAGGCAGTGCTGCTCCAAGACACATTGCTGGTGCACTTGTTACGATCCCTTCATCCCCGTGTTTGGGCACGGGGAAAAGGGGAAAAAAATTGTTTTGCTACTGATATGTCATTCTTGGGAATGGGAAAGAAAGCAGACGTGGGACTCGGCTGCCATCGCTGCAGACTGTGGAGCGCCCTCGGGGCAGGCGGCCGCCCTCCAGCACCGCGCTGCCGCACCGCTGCTCCACCAGCGCCCACAGCAGGCACGCGCAGGAGGTGGTGAGACCACGGCAAGAGCAGCACAGGTGCCACCAGGGCACAACAGGGACTATCAGAAGCTGCCGGGGACTGTGCCAGGACCCCCCCAGGCATGTTGGCTTTCCTGGCTCTGGAGTGTGAGCCACCTCGGCCTCTCCCCTATCACGAGGGACAGTGTTACACGGGCATTCCCAAAGCACCTGCACCCTTGGTGACAGGGTGCTATGTTACTAAAAGGACAGAGGAAAACCCCAGTTAACTGCTGAATTTCTTTTAGATCTGCAAGTAAGGAATCCAGAGACAGCAGAAGATCCTGCTCTTCTGCCAGCAAAACCTGGGGGCCTCACCGGGGCAATAAAGCGGGAGAAGGCGGCTTGGCAGGATTGAGTCAGCCAACTCAGGAACGCCGTCGGAGGTGAGCTGTGAATCTGCCTACGGAGGAATGGATGCTTCTTGTCCTTGGCAGCTGTTTCCACTCTAGAAAGGGCCTTGCTCCTAATACGTGGACCAAAGAGGGCCCAACTCTCCTTTGCAGATGATTTTTTAATTGCTGCAAGGGGAACAAGTCAACCAAGCACCTTTCTCCCACAGACGTACTGGCCAAGAGAGCCTGAAGAGCAAGAGGGAATGGAGCTTGTTCTGCACCCACCCAGCGCTGGCGCCACAGGGCCCTGGGGCTGCTGCATCAGAGGAAAGAGGAATAAAGCGCAGATGCTGGCCGTGGGCAGAGCAGCAGCCAGGACACATTGCTCCCTGGAAGGGGCAAGAGATGGGCCACTGGTTCCCAGTACGGCAAAGGGGCAAAGCAAAGTCATCATCTGGCCTTAAACGGGAAAGTCAAAGGAATTCAGAGAAAAAGGCAAAGTGAGCAGAAGCTCTGTGAAAGCATCCCTTGGAAACGATGTTAGCACAACCCCCCCCAGAGGAACACATCGAGGGGGGTGAAAAAAAAAAATCTCTCTCAGCTGCTGAGCAAAGCCAAGATCAGCCTTTACACGGGTGCAAGCACGTACGCAGGCAGTCAGTCCCTTCCCTTATCTGGGCAACTCGAGCAGCGGTGTCAGCCCCCCGCTGCTACACTGTTCCCCCAGCCCTCAACACACCCCCACGAACCAGTGCAGTCGCAGCAGGACACGGTGGGCAGCTGTCCCGCTAGGACAGGCGAGTCCCATGTCAACCCTCCGTCCCTGCAGCCGCCCCCGAGGCCTGGGGTCAGCCTGTACCCAGCGCTGGAGGAGAAGGGCAGTGTGGAGGGGAGAGGATGGGAGATGGACTGGTGGGAGAGAGGAGATGCGGCATCTGAGGGTACATGAGCAGGACATGATAAGCTGCGGTCAGTCGGGGGAAATCTCTGTCCTGACCAGACAGTTTGGCAGCACCGGTGCTGAGGGAGGGTCCCGATCGGGCCAAGAAAAGTCACTTTAAGGTGTCATCAGCATTCTTGAACATGAGGATGGCATTGTAGATCTTGAGTGCCGGGCCCAGCTTGACACTCATAATCTTGACGATGTCAGCTTGCGTCAGCAAGAGGAATGCCTCGCCATCGATCATCTGGAGAGGAGAGCAGGGACAAAGGCACTCACCGAAACCCCAGGCTGTGGCTTCCTTGGGACAGCCAGCACAGGCACAACCTGGGGACGTGCACAGTCACACTCACCCTCGGCCAGATGCCACAGACGATCCCAGGCAGGGGCCACCCACAGCACTCCCACGCTGTCCCAGATAAGCCAGAGCTGGGCGCTTGCGTGCCCAAGAACAGGGCAGAGAGGGGCAAAGGCCCTTCCCGCGGCCGCCCCAGGAGCTCACCCTGCAGCCGGCCCGGGCTTCTGTGCCAGAGCGCAACGGGCACAGCACACAGCCAGCAGGTGACCTGCTCCGGACAAACACCCGTCCGTTCCCTGCTCCAGGTCCCAGCACGCGTGGAGGCTGCCTCCAGCTCAGCTTCGCGTGTCCGAGCACCCTTAAAGCACAGGGGCCATTTACTAACAGGCTGGGACGCTTGCTGTTCCCAGTGTGCCCAGGATCAGCTGCCCTGGGTGCACTGCGCGTGCCGGCAAGCAGCCTCTCTGCGCCTCTGTCCACAGAGGGGTCTAAAAGCAACGAACCTCACTGAGAGACGGCAGTGCCACTGAACTGCTGTGCTGGTGAGAGGATGCAGGCGGGGAAGGATGAATGGATGAGGAGTAAGCAGCTTCCGTCAGGAGGCGATGGTGCTGTTAAGGCTGCAGCGCCATCCTCCTGCCGCTCCGCCATCCCAGCCTCCACAGAGGGGCCCTCCCTCCCGCAGCCACGCTGGGAGAACGGGGCCGCACAGCTCCTTGGGGGTCAGCATCCCCCCACCGTATCCGCACAGGCAGACAGCTGCACGCTCAAACGCAGTGGGGCTGCTGCCCCCAGGGCTGCAGGGGGGGATCACTGCCAGGTGCTGGACGTGCTCTCAGCGTTCAGCAGCAATCCACTGCAGGAAGGCCACTGGCCAATTCCTCCCTGCCCTGTTGGCAATCAGCCATCCTTGGCCACCTGCACTCATCCTCCAGCCCTTCTCACCTCATCCTTGAAGAGCTTGGCTTGGTCCTCGCAACCCGTCAGAGTCTGAACAAAGCTAAAGACCTTGGAATAAACAGAGAGAAGTGTCAAGACAGAAGCAATGTCTCTGGCTGGAGACCCGCCACGAGCCCACATTCTGATCTCCACAGAGGCCTTTTGCGCCCTGTAAGGTTGTCCGGGCAAAGGCTGTGGCTGCAGCACCCTCCCATGCCCAGAGACCGCCCCTGGACCAGGGCACAGCCGCTGGGCCTCCTCCAGCCCCAGAGCAGCAAATGCTCCAGCAGCTTCATCTCCAGCAAGCCGTCTCCAGCACAGCCAGACGATTCCCGCTGAGGGGCTGGGGCAGGAGAGGGGAACGCAGGAGGGTAATGGGGAAATCAGGCAGGGCTGACTGCTGGGGCTGGTGCCAGATTCCAGCTACGCAGGACTTAAAAGGGGCCATCACAGACGCCCAAGAAAGTGAACGAAGGTGATGATGAAGAATTTGAAGTAAAGATTTCTTTTTTAGAGAAACAGTGAAGTGACTTCTTATCTGCAGAATCTATGGTTTAATTTTTGAGCTTGGCAAAGAAGATGAAACTGATTTCTTTGGAAAATAGTAACATGGTAAGTGAAGAGACTGCTGTTTGCCTTCACCTGCCTGCCCTGAGCTAGTGTCACACTTAAGCCAAGCAAGAACCTGGTAGTTCTGCATCTGCTTCCCAGAAGCTGCCATCAGGGCCAATGTCTGGAAGCTGTCCACACGGTATCCCACAAGCACGCCCGGCAGACCGCCTTCTCACTAGCCCAGGGAAGTGGCCGCTGAAACACCTCCATGCCTGGGGTGTGTACCATGGTGCTGCACAGCCAGGAAGAGTGCTCCCAGCCATGCCAGTGGGTCAGGAGCCAGCAAACAGTCTTCAAAACCATCTTACCTCATCAATGGTCCACTTGGCCACTGTAGTTGCCGTGATGCCAGCCACCCCTGGCAGGAGTTTGCAGTGCTGCTCCCAGCAGAGCGACAGGGAGCGGTCAGGGTGGGCAGACAGGGCAGACATGAAGAGCGACTGGTGCATATTGTCTGAAGAAATAGCTGGCAATAAAAATGCAAGATGCAATACAAGACAGAAGGATAAGAACATCCCATCCCATCCTACAACCCGTGGGGAGGGCCCCGTTCAGGGGAGGGCCCAGGGCTGGCAGCAGATGGTCTCATGGGTCCAGGTATCACGAGCTAGTGGTTGTCACTTGAATTAATAGGATATCAGTGTATCCAAGTTTTCAGTTTGATGGGATTGGGGATGGCGGGGGAAGAAGTTTAGAGACAAGCTTGGCTTTGCCTTGTTCTCGTCACCTTCAGTCATTCATTTTCCATACTGAATTAGATTTCAATGTCTAATTTCACACCAGAATGCCACCCCGTATCATTCAGTTCATTTCACGCTTTTAACAAAGCTTTTCCCTTGCTTTCTGCTCCAAGGAGTCAAGGATGGCTCCCAAGAAGAGAGTCTCATCATTCACCCCCAGCACTGGGGTAGGCAGCAGGACTGTCCATGGTAAAACGGCTACTGGCTGGAATAAATGTCGGTCATCGTCTTATGTCAGTCATCAGAACTAAATGCCAAGCAAACTGTACAGCATCAGTTTCTGCGCTGCAGGAATAATTTGGCACTTCATAACCACACTCATGTTTTGGGGTACAGCAGCCACAGGATGAAGGCACAGCATCCCTGTCTGAAGAGGACAAAGCACCAGGGAAAATGCACTGCCACAGAGAGGGGATCCTAATTCCCTGCCCTAAAGCACTCAAGGATTCACAGAGATAAACCAAAAGACATGACGAGGGACCTAGCAGAGCTCTGGTAAGAGGCAGGGACATTCCTTGTCAGATGGTCAACCTTGGTAGTTGACCACAAGCTCCTCACTGGTGCTCACCTGTGTGAGGTCTGACTGAGCGAGCCAAGGGAGACCTGCCTCCAACAGCCACCACCCCAGCTCCTCGAGCCTTGCCCCTGTGATGACACCGCGGCAGACGACAGCACTTACTCTGGAAGTCTTCCTGCTGGATCTTCCGGTACTTTGGAGGTCGCCCTCTAAAGAGATAGGAAGACTGATTTCCAGCTGGGTTGGGACTGGCCCGAGGGCCCTCCTCCACACTGCACAGAGCAATGCCTCAGCAGTGGGAGCAAGGATTATCTCTCGGACCCTGACCCAAAAGGCTGACAGCTAAAGATATAAAACGTGGGCAGAAAAACCAAGAGAGGTGCCCAACAGAGCTGGAAGGACAAACGCCAGCTGCCAGCAACCATGCTCCCCCCGCGGTCAAGGAGCCTCTCCAGCTTGGCCATCCCTCCCAGGGACAGCAGTCGCGGCACAGGGGCCCTGCACTGCTGCACGGGGCTCACCCCTACCTCCCATGGTGCCGAGATTTCTTTCGCTGAGGGAAGCCAATCAGGTTCCTCTTGCGAGTTGAGGCCTCGGTGTCAGACAAGTCCGCCTTAAGCCTGCCCTGGTTCTTCTCTGCCAGCGGGCACCCTGAGAGGCAGTAATGGGCCGTGAATCTCCCAGTCACGTGTCCTGACCCGTCGCAACCCGGCGTGGGGCACTTCCTAGAGAACAGAGGGGAGGCAAGCGTTGGACCCGGCTCAGAGCAGCATGGGGGGGCAAGGCAGCAGGGCCACCCTTCCGCCCCTGAGCAAGGGACGCCGTAGCCCTGGCCACGGAAAGCAGAGTAAAGATGTGCTGAACAAATTCCAGGGTGAGGGCGCTGGGTGCACGGGCAGGGCACACCCGGTCCCCCCAGGTATAGAACAGAATCATAGAATCGTTTTGGTTGGAAGAGACCTTTAAGACCATCAAGTCCAGCCATTAACCTAGCACTGCCAAGTTACCCCTCAACCATGTCCCTGCGCTCCATGTCTGGACATCTCCTAAACGCCCCCAGGGATGGTGACTCAACTGCTTCCCCGGGCAGCCTGTTCCAGTGCTTGACAACTCTTCCTGTGAAGAAATTTTTCCGAATAGCCAATCTAAACCTGCCCTGGTGCCACTTGAGGCCATTTCCTCTTGTCTTATCGCCTGTTCCTTGGGAGAAGAGATCAACGCCCTCCTCGCTACCCCCTCCTTTCAGGGAGCTGTAGAGAGCGAGAGGGTGTCCCCTCAGCCCCCTTTTCTCCAGGCTGAACACCCCCAGGTCCCTCAGCCGCTCCTCATCAGATGTGCGCTCCAGACCCCTCATCAGCTCCGCTGCCCTTCTCTGGACACGCTCCAACGCATCAATGTCTGTCTCGTCGTGAGGGGCCAAAACTGAACACAGCACTCATGGTGTGGTGTCACCAGTACAGAGGTACGCTCACTTCCCTCGCGCTGTTGGCCTCACTATTTCTACAAACACCCATCCCACCTCCTCTGCTGCCATCACAGCGAGCCTGTGCACATCACCACAGTCTAGATCAAGCAAGTCATTCGGGTTCACAGAGTCTCCATCTTCCCTTCCTTGCCCGCACAGACATCCAGACTAGCCTCAGTGAGAGGAGGAAGCAAGTGTCACAAGCGTGGCCAGTAGAGAAACTCCTGGGAGCCAGACCTGCCTTCCCATCCTCACAGATGCTGCGCCATACTCGCTCCTCTTGACGCTATCCTGCCATGCTGGGGTCGGCACTACACCGTGCCTGGTTTCCCCTGGAACGGGTCATGCAAGTGACTGATTGAGCTGGGGGAGATGCACTTGTCCTTCTCAGGACTTCGCAGCTCAACCTCACAGTGACAGGCATCCATGAAGGGCGGGAGGAACATCGTCCTTGCAGCTGGTATCACTGAACAGCATCTTAGAGGCACTGTCCCCTATGTAGCCCATACGTCCCCATGGGTACATGTGCATGCAGGGCACCCCCAGGGGCTCTGGGTGCCACAGGACAGGCGCAGAGTACGAGCTCACGGGAGTTACGGTAGCCGTGGGCTCCGGACCGCCCCGGGGCCTGGCCTGGGGAGGGCAAAGGCTGCCCCTAAGCAGGGGGCAGAGCCAGGCGTGGGGTGGGCACAGGGAAGGGCTGGTTGCTGGAGGAAGCTGCCGGCAGGGAAGCCGTGCCCCTCTGAGCTGCGCTGGGGAGCTCACCTGTGGTGAAAGCTGTACTTGGAGCTCTTGGTGTGAGGGATGCTCTTGCAGCCCAGGGTTGGGCAGCCCCCGTGGGCAGAGGAGGCTGGTTCCTTTGGCCCTAGACCGGGAGGAGAAACAGGAGAGAAACTGTCATGGCTGTAGCCCCAGGCAGAGGCAGGGCTCTCTCAGACCAGAGTCCCTGCCCGTGCCAAACAGGAAGGACTTTTACAATTGACAACTCCATGGAAAAGCCTTTCCTCTCTGTCCATCCTCGGCCAGCAACTGCCCTCCCATTTCTGCACATGGGCAGGTGGCGGCGCCAGTGGGGGTCCGGCACGCTTTGGCCCTGGTATGAGGGACTGACCCAGGAGCAGGACTTACTGAGAGGAGGCTGCAGTGGGTGTCCAGTTTTTGAGCACCAGCCTATGGGGTGGATGTCCGGATGATCTGCATCAATCCAGAAATCATAGACGTGGCTCCAGCCATCAAAATGGATCTAGGGAGACAAGTAGAGAGGTCATCCTTCGAACCTCAGGGCACCTCCCTGAGGAGCTCTGGAGCCCTCCAAGCTGCCATCAAGCAGCAGGGTAGAGCTGAACTGCAGCACAAGGCTCTGCTCCACTCCTGGGGCCTGACACTGGGACCCGCCATCCTCCACACGGTGTGCTTCCACAGACCTCCACAAGCTTTGCCTCTGCAACTGGCAGTGAGCTGGGAAGGGCAGGAGCAAGCCAACACAGTGCCTGGGCACAGGCTCAGCACCGAGACTCCAGCACTCACCTTTATCCTGTGGTCTTCCACGTCCTCCACACTGGCCACTCGGATGAAGGAAGGAGTCCTCCTGTCCACTGCCTCCAGCTTCATGTTGACCAAGAAGCCATGGGGTGGGCGCTGGGGCCAGGAAGAACCCAGGTCAGCGGGGAGCAGGGCCGTGCTTTGGGCTCCCGCGCCCCTCGGCAGCTTTCCCAGCAGCGTGCGCTCCTCAAGCCCAGCTCCCAGCCCTGGCCTGTCCAGGTAAGGGCCATCCCAGCTCACAGTGGCAACAGGAAAGAGTAGGGACAGGCCTCCCAGATCTGCACTGTCTTTTAACAAGATGGGAAAGCTGTGCCCAAAGGAAGAAGGTCTCCAAGAGACATATTTTGGGGTCTATATTGCAGCCACACTTGGATCAACACAGCTGCTGTTGTTGCAGTTGGAGACAACTATCAAGTCATCCTAAACAAGTTCCCATCACCCAGCTCCTGTCTAGCTGAGGGGATGGTCATACTTTCCATTTTTCCCAGTTCTGACCTATTTGCCCAGGATAGCCCTGACTTCTGAACCTTGAGTGCAGATCCAAACCCCAGGCCTGTGGCAGGAGTATGCTGAACATCCCTTGACTTTTCATAAAAGCAAAGACCTGACAATGGAAAAAACCTGAATTCCTGCCCTGGCACAGTGGAGTAGATGATGTGGCACTCACCACTTTAAAGGCCCAACCTGGGACAGCAGATGCTCCAGTTTCCTTTAAGTACTTTTCCCAGGTGAAGTTGTCGGGGTCAGGATAATCTAGAAGGGGGAAGATGCAGAAGGTGAGACATGCCTGCAGGAAGATGGCAAGTACCCTAGAATGTCCTACTGCCTTGAAAGACCAACCAAGTCTGTGCCAGGCACACAGGAACCCAGGGCCACTGACTCACCTTGAGGAGGTGTGAGGGGTTTGCCGTGCTCCTGACACCATCCAACTGGGTGGATGTATGGACTGCTGGGGTCACACCTGGAAAACACACCCAAACTCTTACACGGGGCTGAGATACCCGGCTCATTGCTGCCAGACAGCATGGGCTGCGGGGGCCCAGGGAAAAAGCCCCTGCAGAAGCTGAGGTCTTCTACAGCACCTTTTTCCCTGAGTGACCGGCGGAACCATGGGCCGTAGCAAGGCAAGGGCTAGAGCAGGGGTTCTCCAGCTCAGCCAGGCAGGACACAAACACGCCCTGGGTGCAAGCCCTGCCACAGAGCTGCCCAGGGAAAAGCTGCAAGCGGGGAGAGAGGCTGTGCCTTTCAGAGCTCGGAGGGGTGAGACCTGAGCAATCAGGGGGGCTCATGCCCTGCTCATGGCTTCCAGAAGGTCGCAGCCCACTCAGGTGCTGCTGCTTCACAGCTCTGCCCTGGGACAGAGTAGGCAGCTGCCCAGCACCAGCAGTGAGGAGCAGCCAGGGACAGAAACCGCTGCAGCCCCACAGCTCCTCGGGGTGAGAAGCAAGAGAGTCAGAGGGCTTCAGCTGGAAAACAGAGCTGCTCTCAGGGCCCTGGTTGTGCTAACTGGCCATTTTAATTGGCCTTAACCAGCCTCACCTAGGACATTTCCCCACCCCTGCCACAATCCTCTGCCTACAGACCCAGGAGCTCCTTCTAAGATCAGGCCTTCAGTCTCTGCATCACAGGTGGCCCTCGCTTCAGGGCAAGCCCACAGCATGCAATCACATCTGTCTTTGCTTAACTACAGGGCCGTGGCAACATCCCGGGAGGTGACATGGAACAGGTAAAGGTTTGTCCCCCAGCACGGGGGGGTGACCCTCCGCCTCAGTGGACCACTGGTGGCCTGTCTGCAGCAGCGTGCTGGGATTGTCCCATGCTTTCCTGAGCATACCATCACTCTTGCTGAAGCAGTGGCAGGGTGTCTCCCCAGCACTAGCACCCCAGGAGCCTCTGTGCACTTACCAGTAGTCATAAGTATCATCCCAGTTGTCAAAGTGCACCAAAAAGCGATTGTCCACCACATCAGTCACTGTAGCAACACAGATCAGGGAAGGATTCATGCGGTCCACAGCTTCGAGCTTCATGCCCACCTCGAAGCCTGGGGAAGCCTCGTGCTGGGGGAGAGAAGGGCAGGTTTCTTTCAGAGCCGCAGTCCCAGCACCCTCCTCGCCTATTCCCTTGCCTGCTGCAAGAAAGCATACACCCAAACCTTCCCGAACCCAGATTCCCTCTGGCCTCCAGGCAAGCCCAGGACCACTCTGGATCCCAGAAGAGCAGTGTCCTGCTGTGCATGCAAGAAGAGAGGCAGAGGGTAACTAACTCAGCTTGGCCACACAAAGAAAGAGGAAAAGAAATCTTCAGACCCTCAGGATTTTCTATCAGCAGTAACCTCCAAGAGGAAAACAGCCTCCAACCTACACTGATTCAGATTTTGTCACAAAACACTTGTTGCAGTCACACTCCTCCAGTATTAGCAGCAACCAGTGCCCTAGGCTTGGCGGGAGGGGCAGGGATGGGGCCCTTCATCCTACCTTGCCTTTATTTCTTGGCTCCAAATCTGCAAAACGCTGCATCACACCCGCTAGTGGGATTGTTGCAACAATGAACATGAGGGTTTAGACACAATCAATAACTTGGAGAGGTTGGTTTATCAGTAGGTTGAGTTTCCTCTGCAGCTGACAAAGAAACCATGAGTACTTTGCACTCCTTTATATTCCCACTTTCTGTACCCAAGCTGCCATATGAATACAGAGGCAGAGGCAGAAACAATGAAGACACAAAGCAGAGACAAAAGACTTTATACTTAAGAAACATTAAGTGAGGAGTTTTGGCACAATAATTGTTGAGAGTAGTGGTTGCTTCTCCTCACGAGTACTTTTGCAATAGATTTAACTGTCCATGACACCGACCTGGATGAAACTGCGAACCAGACCAACCTCAATTTTTGGGCACACCAAACAAGTATCCAAGCTACAGATCCTCAGCACCAAAGCATGCCACATCTCATTAAGCAATGCCAGCAGTACACTCTGCACTGTGACTTGAGAAGTGTGGGGTGGACAGAAAAAAGCTCAGCACTGGCAGAGGCATTCTGCTCCGCTGTAGGGGAAGAAGTCACACCTGAAACTGGCTGCTCATGGCTTGGATGGGCGTATGCTTCTCTGGGTAAAGAACTGGCTGGATGGCCGGGCCAAAAGAGCTGTGTTGAAGGGAGTGAAATCCAGCTGGCGGCCGGTCACAAGTGCTGATCCCCAGGGCTCAGTGCTGAGGCCGGTTCTCTTTAATATCTTTATCAAGGACCTGGACAAGGGGATCGAGTGCACCCTCAGTAAGTTTGCAGATGACATGAAGTTGGGTGGGAGTGTTGACCTGCTGGAGGGTAGGACAGCACTGCAGAGGGATCTGGACAGGCTGGATTGACGGGCCGCAGTCAACGGTGTGAGGTTCAGCAAGGCCAAGTGCACTTAGGCCACACCAACCCCATGAACACTACAGGCTTGGGGAAGAGTGCCTGCAAAGCCACCCGGCAGAAAAGGACCCGGGGCTGTTGGTGGACAGCCGGCTGAATATGAGCCAGCAGCGTGCCCAGGTAGCCATGAAGGCCACCAGCATCCTGGCCTGTATCAGGAATAGCGTAGCCAGCAGGACTGGAGAAGTGGTTGTCCACTGTACTCGACACTGGTAAGGCCACACCTTGAGTACTGTGTTCAATTTTGGGCGCAGCTGTATAAGAAGGACATTGAGGTGCTGGAGCGTGTCCAGTGAAGGGCAACGGAACTGGTGTGGGGTCTGGAGCACAAGTCTTATGACAAGCAACTGAGGGACCTGGGGTTATTTAGTCTGAAGAAAAGGAGGCTGAGGGGAGACCTTATTGTTCTCTACAACTACCTGAAAGGAGGTTATAGAGAGGTGGGTGTTGGTCTCTTCTCACAAGTTACAACCAATAAGACAAGAGGAAATGGCCTCAAGTTGCGCCAGGGGAGGTTTAGGTTAGACATGAAGAAAAACTTTTACACTGAAAGAGTTATCAAAGCCTGGCACAGGCTGCTCAGGGAAGTGGTTGAATCGCCATCCCTGGATGTATTTAAAAGCCGTCTAGATATGGTGCTCAGGGACATGGTTTAGAAGTGGGCCCAGAAGAGTTAGATAACGGTTGGACTTGAGGATCTTAAAGGTCTCTTCCAACCAAAACGATTCTATGAACCTGCAGGCTTTGGCAGGAAGGATAAGCTGCTACTCACAGTGTTTCGGATCACGAAGAGGTGCTTAGGAGCTGCCTGAGCCTTTGTTATCTTCAGGTAGTTTGCCCAGCTGAATTCTTCTTCCTTATAACCTACAACCCCTCAGGAAGAGAAATGAGAGCAGCGAGTTCACAGAGAGCAGCCAGGAGGTTGTGAGGCCAAGCCCGGCTACCCCCAACCAGTCTTCACCCTGCCAGGCATGTCCTGCGTGGGCGGACAGGGTCTACAGCAGCCCTGGGAAACCCCAAGCCCATGGCTTAGGCCCAGTGGCTGATTTTGAAGGGGTGCTAGTGGAGTGGAAATCCAGAGCTCAGCTCCTCCCTGGAGACCATCAGTCACACCTGCCCTGGGGAACAGCTGCTGGCTCCAGCCTGGCACGGGGACATCCAGGGTGATCGGGCTTTGCCCCAAAACAGGAGCGAGCAGAGATCTTTAGCACGATGGGTGCCAGAAAGGTTGTCCTGCAGAACCCCCTCAGCACAGCAGCATCCCCTCCTCGGCCCCATGGAATCACCCTGTGCCCATCTCCAGCTCTATATTTGGGGGCTCACTACTTGTCCCCCTCCTTCAACAGGACCCACCAACTGAGACTCGCTAACTCCTTACCTTTTGGTGGCTGGAGTTTGTGCCCCGTCTCTTCAAACCAGCCAGCAGGGTGGATATCGGGAGAATCAGCATTCAGCCAGAAATCATGGCACTCAGAGTAGCCATCAAAGTGGAGGCGCATCCGGTAACCGCACACCTACCAGCGGGAGGGCAGGAAAAGGAAAGGACCATGGAAACCTCCAGCTGTCCCTGGCTGAGCATCTCACGCAC
Organism: Pluvialis apricaria; assembly: GCA_017639485.1. Taxonomy (NCBI): domain Eukaryota; kingdom Metazoa; phylum Chordata; class Aves; order Charadriiformes; family Charadriidae; genus Pluvialis; species Pluvialis apricaria. Next base: position 1,434,553 of record CM030021.1, on the reverse strand, counting down.
CTCCCCTCCTGCACGCAGTCACAGCATATCACTTAGGGAAGCCAAGGGTCAATCATAGGTCAGTGCCCATATCAGGAGGCACGTGCCAGTCCCAAAAGATGTCCAACACGGAACAAGGTAAGTGCAAGGCCACCATGAGCCAGCCCTAAGAAGGGAGGTTCAGGCCGGGGTGTGAGATACCATGTTGGGGCACCTTGCTGGGTCCGACAAGTGCAAGGATTCCCTTTTCTGCACCTAAGGGAGATGCTGGCGTGGGGATTTTGGCTAAATGCCATGCTGCTTTGGTGAAATCTCTCCAGCAGCAAGAACAGCAGCCACCGTTGTACGGCTGATCTCCCTGGCTGCCTGGGCAGCACTGCGAGACAAGGCTGGTTCGGCTGCCACACGGCTGAGCGGAGAGCCCCACAGACAGAGGGCCTCCACGGACATAGGGAGGAGCAATGGGATGCCGCCACACCTTCCATCTCAAGGGCTCAGGCATATCTGAGGGGCACCAGCTCAAATATAAGAAGCTGTTGCCATCACCACAGTCTCCCCCCTATGGCTCTGCTGTGTCAGGGAGAGATCAGCTAGGCTGGGGCATGACAGCTGCTCCACAGCACTGTCTCCTGCCCCTACGAACTGGAAGGAAACTCCCCATTTGCTTGACCGATGTGCTGGAGCGCCAGCTCATCTCATGCAGTGACATGCAGGCAAGGGCCCAAAGTGTGTCTCCTCCAAGGGCCGGCTGGCAGCACCTCCCCTCCCCCAGAGCCTCCCGCCGCGCAGGCGCGAGGAGGAACCAGGGACCATGTGAACTGGAGTGCCTTACCTCAGCCACTGTCAGGATAAAGTACATAGACGGGTGCTGCGGATCGATCCCCTCCAGCTTCATCCCCACTTTGAAGCCATTCTTGTGCTGGGAAGCTACTTGGTACTAGAAACAAAAAGGAAACTACAATGTAAAAAACGACACAGGTAGTTGGGTCCAGAACCATCCCAAGGAGCAACCATCAGGCAACGGGAGCTGCTGGGACCAGGAGACTGTGGGCCACAGGTTATGTTGTCGTCCAAATTTTAACTCTTTTCCCATAGAAAAACACATTCTTCCACCTCCTTGTGGGTTTGCATCTCTTGCTACTGCCAGGGCAGGGTGTCCCCAGGCTAACGGCCGCAGCCGGGGAGAGCGGGGCATGGGCCTGGCTCCTCTTGCACTCTGGCACTCAGATGCCTGGGAGCAGGGGTGCAGCGCAGCAGCGTGGCCCCAGGAGGGCCCACACCTGGCTGTGAGGAAGGGCTGGAAAGGCTCTACCACCCTGCCAGAGTCACAGGGGTGTCCTAGACAAAGGTGGGGTGCTTGGGATGGGGGACAGCACCCTGCTGGGGAGTGGGACTCGGGGCAAATCAAAACTGGAGGCTGACTGGTCACCTCCAGGTGAAGATGGGAGCTTGCTTATCGCTCAGAGCCCCACAAAACAGGGAAGCAAAGGAAGAGAGGAGAAGGAGGAGGGGTGGGAAAAAAAAGGGAAAGAAAAGAGAAGATGAAAGAGGGGAAAAAGACAGGAAAATCCCAACTCACATCCTGGAAGAGATCTAAAGGGGCAGCGACAGCTTTCTGCTCCTCCAAGTAGGACGCCCAAGACCAGCCTTCTTTCTTCTCCTCACTGGCACCTGAGCGCAGCACAAACGCACACACAAGAGGCGCTGCTGAGGGTCCGCTCCAGCCTCCGTCCCTGCCTGCCTCGGGGCAGTGCGGAGGGCAGGCGAGTGCATGGGTCCCGCTGGGCCCGCGTCCCGCTCTCACGCACAGTCCTGCATCCCTGCAACGCTCAGCACCATCCTACCGGAGCCCCTTCTCCAGCACACCTGGCCGGCTGTCCGAGGAGGGACAGAGCCAAGAGGCCTCCTCTCACACAGGTCCCCATGACCCACATGTCCTCTGTCGCTGTACAATGCTCTAGTAAAGCACCCAGGGGGCCTGAAGGACAAGCCATCCTGTGCAAAGCGTCAGGACACCTCTGCAACCAGTCCTCCTCCAGCTAGTACATCTGAAAAGGCCACAGCACTGATGGACTGGGGACAGCCAGCAGGATCCATCCAGAGGTCTGGGAATCACTCCCAGATGCAAGGGGCTCCCAGCCAGTCAAACCAGCAGCGGGCTCACCTCCCACCACTGCTCCAGAAGCACCAGCTCTGCTATCCTCTGCTCTGAGACCTCAGCCCTCCCTTGGGACACCAGGGCCACCCTTATGCCCTAGAGGTGACGCATTTACCCTCATGGTATTCATGAAAGGAAGACAGCATTGTCTCTTCATAGGCAGGGAGGTGATCCTTCATCCCTTCAACCCCTTTGGGGAGGGCACAAAGGCCTTGCCCGAGGCACACGAGACACAACCCGTCTCTTGCTCTCCAGCCACTCTCTCTCCCTGCTTCGTAGCACCTCAAGGGACTCCAGGAGTGCTGTGCTTAGTCCAGCACTGTGTGATTCACAGCTACAAGTCAGCCACGGCAGACAGCCTTGGGTAGGGCAGGCCAGAAATGCAGGGGAAATACAGACCAACTCCTTCCGCCCTTGGGCTTTGGGGAAGCGGAGATGGAAAAAATAAGAACTTGTGGAAGAAATTAAAGCTGAGCTTCAGTAAGCAAGGTTACTAACCTAGATGCTTCACTAATACTTAAGAGTGATGAACACATTTATTATTCTTTAGGACATAGAAAAAAGTGGCAGGCGTGTTTGGGGAATCCATAAGGACAAGCTCTGCACTTCTGGAGCATAACAAATACACCTGAAGATAGAGCATACATCAACTCTGCTGCACTGAAGCATACAGCTGTGTATTTTGTTTGCTGATGTACTTCTAAAATAAGAGAAAATAAAATGCTGAAATAACAAGGCTCAGCACTGCTTACTTGTATGCAGCAGAGAAGGGTACATGCTCAGGGCTCAGACTGTAAAGAAAAGGACCAGGCAAGCGAGTATGAAATCCCTTTTTAATAGTGGTTAACTCAGTGTAACATGAGGGGTTAACATTTGGCCCCTGTTACTGTCCCTGTATGTTCGGCTATGGAGAGGAGTATGAAGCTGGAACAGTTTCATTTTAAAATTACTTTGAGTATGACCTTTCACTATTCAAAGACAAATGGTTTCCCATAAATGTTTATTTTCAGTATTTTCCCAAGTTTTCCTTCCCCCTGACCCCCATCACATTGCAGGGAAAAAAAGCAAACAAGCAAACACTGCATCCCTCAGCTTGTCTCCTTTCCCTCTGGGTTGACAGCTCTGCATTTGAGATCTCCTCTGATACGGTCCAGGAACAGATCCCCAAGAGATAAGACAACCCCAAATCACCCGCCTTCAGTGGCACCAGACCTATAGGAGCAGCTCCCAATCTTGTGAGCTCCCAACCATGAGGGAAGCTCCCTGTAAGACCATCCAAAGTGAGGGCAAAGCCAAACATGGCACAGAGACACGTTATTGCTCAGGATAGTGCCTCTTGGAGCAAACACAGTATCCACGAGCAAGTAATAAAATCAGCTTCCAAAGGGAGGGACCAGAAAGCACTGTACAGTATGGCCCAATGCCTGAAGAAGACACAGCCGTATCTGTAAGGGTGCACCCATCCCATGGAGAGAAAGAGAGGAAAGGAGAGAAATGGAAAGAGACAGAGAGAGCAGGATCAAGCAAGCAGAGGAGCTTACAAGCCTTCAGGAACATGTACCAGCGCATTGCACTGGGTGTTTGACTCTGATGGAGCACCAAAATGCTGGCCCAGCACTGCAGCAGGACCCCAGAGCCGTGGCAGGAGCACTCATCCCACCACCCGCCCGGCCCCTCCATACCGTGCTGGCTCCCGTTCCATGCATCAGTCTCTGGATTGCTGACGGCAGTGTCTCCTGCAGAGTTTTTCCTCTCCTCCTGCTTTTCCTCCTAGACATGAGAACAGACAGAACAGAAACCCATCATGTTGGAGATCTGCACAGAGGTTTATGCTACCCACATACTGGTGCCAAGGACCATACTGTGCCTCCGCAACATCCATGATTTGACTGATGATGTCCAGAAATGGGCAGCCAAGAGGATCTGACAATGGGAGCCCAAGGGGGATTTTGGTGCTGAGTGGTAGCAATCACATGTGGAGTGGATCTGCTACAGTCAGGGCTGGCAAGCAGAGCTTCCCTGCCTTGCCAAAGTCCCTCTCCCTTCCCCAAGACACACATCACACAGACAGACACTCTCTTACTTCAACACTTACTTTGGTGGCCTAGACTCAAGAGAGCAGTTGAGAGCGCTAGATACCTATGTTGTAGTAAAATTGACATAAACTAGGAAACTGAAATGTAAAATGTAATTGAAGCGACCAAGGAAACCTGCTGCTGCTCAAGTCCTCTATACTGCCCCAACCCTATTTAATTATTTACCTAATATTAAAATAAAGAAATAGTAACTAGAGATGATTTATCTATGACTCAATTAAAGAACTAACCACCAGACAATGTAGCATTGTTGATAAGCAGGGTATTCCTGTCAAGAGAGTGATGAACTGTAGGCCTGGTCAGCAAACCGAGAAAACCACTTGGAACTGCCAAGATCAGAGGAGAAGTGGGTAAAAGATAATTTCGGCAGGAGGAGATCACGACCACCGACTCATTGACCACTGACCCAAATGGTACCACTTACTCGAAAGAGAACAATGGAAGAAGGCGGCAGAGCCTGCGCACTAATTCACATGGGAAGCAAAGAAATCTCGACCAATCATTAAAAAGAATAACAATGAATACGTATTAATTGTTTGAATATGTAATAATCAGTGTATAAAAGTAGGGATTTTTGGAACTAAGGTGTGCTCCTGTTTTGGGACAAGCATGGGACATTTCTGCACATTAATGGAATAAACTTGGAAATACCTCTGCTCTGTGTGTTATTGAGTTGCACACTGGGTAAAAAACCCCAGATTTGGGACAACACCTACAGCCCAACCAGGTCTTGTCTAGCACTGCCAAATCCGAGGCGCTCGGCACGCCAAACAGCGGGCCAAGTGTCTAGAAGCCCCGATGCTCCACACATTCAAGCCTTTTTCTTGCATTAACCTGTTGCATTAACAGCCAACAGGTTACCCCTTTGACATGGAGCTGACATAGCACTGAAAAGCACCGATGAGAACCGCGCGCACCCGCAGCGCGTACAGGGGTAGCCCACGGCCCACTCTTGACATTGGCACGCGCGCACGCATGCCCTCCCTGCCTTCTTCCTACCATTTGCTCTGATTCATATTCTTCCTCCGAAGGGCTCTGGTAGTCCTTCCTCTTTCGTTTCTTCACTGGCTTGAGGATTTCAGTGGCATTGGTGCTGCTGGCAGAGTTTTCGACGATGACAGACCTGCATGGAGGAAGGGAGAGTAAACCACTGTGGCACATGGCAACGGCTGGGGTGTCAGTAAGGCAGTGGCTGCTGGAAAAATCACTGCCATCCCCATTTCTTACTCACACATGCTCCCATGCCTCCTGACTAGTGTATGCATTCCTCTTAGCGCACAAGTTGGCATGAGATTAGAACCAGGGTACAGACCAGAATCACCTTCACACACTTGGGTGTCAGAAACCTGAACCCACGGATGGATCAGAAGTGAATTAGTTTCGTAGCATCAGAATCACACAGAGATTCCAGAAAACAAGTCCCAGGTGTCACACATTAGTAAGCAGAGGGACTGGAAATGCCCTCATGACCAACGCCTCCCACTGCTGCTCACCCTTGAGGCACCCACTGCAGCAATCTCCTGCTGCAGCCCTGCTCCAGCAGATATGTGTTTATGATGCCACAAATTGGGCAGGAGGAAATCTGGCTCCTGTGCTTCCTGCTGTCCCCTGGGACAACTCTTCATCCCCCCCCACCACTGCAGTCAGGGCACTCTGCCTGCAGGAACGAGGGAAATTAAGGGGGGTCTCCAGCACCTGCCAGAGACAGATGCGCTTGCATCCCTTGCTGGAGCATGCGGACCAGGGGAGGGAGGGCAGACGGATGGATGGATATGGCTCTGCATGGAGCAGGCTCCCTTTCCTTTACCTTTCTTTGAACTGCTGGTGACAGTGCTCACTGCAGAAGCCCCTGCCTTCCCGAGCTCCATCCGACACATGTCTCCGGCCGCAGGTGTCACAGTGGCACATGCCTTCTGCTGCTGGCAGCTTGGTCTGCTCTGGCACATCTGAGTCAGAGAGAAGAGGAGCAGTGAGGCACAAGGTGCAGCAAAGGAAGGAGAGCAGGAAGCAGGAGACATTTGCCTCACTCAGGGCCTACGCGAGACAGCGCCTACTGGATGATGGTACCCACCCCAGAAGTGCCACGGTAGTGCCCTTACCTTGAGCCACAGTAGGATTGTCCCTGCTGGTGGGTGGCACCTCCGAGTCCCCATCTTTCTCTGTGTGATCCTCCTTTATAGCTTCCACTGGAGGTATCTTATCAGCACTCACCACCTTCAGCGTCCCGTACTCATTTATTCGAAACTATGTCATTGAACAAAAAAACAATGAAAAACAGTTAACAAGGAGGACAGAGATGTTACTTGATAGCTAGCGGGCACATGTGAGCTCTGAGAATGAGAGGGACATGGCTTGGTCATTAGTGTGTCCCACAAGAGGACAGCTCTTCTGATGACAGAGGCGAGCACTGGACCAGAGGCAGCTGTCCGGCCGCCCCTGCCTGCAGTCCGTGCTGGCCGCGGAGCCACTGCCTGCGCCGGCGTGAGACCAGCGCCAGCTGGCAACACGAGGGGCAGGGTGATGGCTGGAGGATGTGGTGCCCTGAGGCTGAGTAGCAGCTGAGAAATTAGTGCATTTTGCGCAAGCTATTTAATGTACCAAGGGGTACACCTAAAGGCATCTGCTGTCTGATAAGCGCAACACGACTGATTCCAGGGTGAGTGCAGGAGTTTGATGAGAGTCAACTCCATGGCACAGTTTGGAAAGGAAAGATGCCCTGCACAGCACGTAGCATCCATCTGCCTCCCTGCGCAGAGCAGACCTGCTGCAGCCCCCCGGGCACCATATGCATGCTCTCTCTGCTAAGCTCACAAGAAAGGAGGGACAGAGGGATGCAGCACAAGAAGAGCCTTGCAGAGCCACAACAGCCGAGCGATCCTCCAGCTGGGGTGTGAGTACTGCCAGGGGCCACGTCACATCCCGGTGGTCCCTGCCTGGCACAGGCTGGAGGACTACCACTTACAAGGACAAGAGGCTTCGGGGAGCGGTGGGGCGGGGGGGCAAACACGGTGGCCCAGGTCTACACTTACCCGCAGGTTACTTCCAGGCAAAGTAGCCACCCCATCCTTCCACTCCAGCACACGGACTGTGCTGCAGGTCTGTACCCCGCTGATTTGGGGAATGACAGTAGCTGTGATGGGCTCGCTCCCTGCTCCCCTCTCTGGCCTCTCGGCCCCTGTGCTTCTCTGTGGTTCCCGGGGAAATCGCTGAATTTCTAAGGTGCTCGTGGGAAGGTTGATGGTAGTGGCATTTGCTTGAGAAGGAAGAAAGAAAACAAACAATGAGAGGCATACACAGAACACAACTGATGCAAACAAGGCTCAAAGGCAGCACAAAGTGACAGAAAGGACAGTCTTCCAGCCGAGGGCTCAGTACTGTGGGCTAAAGCACCCACAAGCAGGCAGCGTGACCCAGCAAGATCTGCAGCCAGCAATGGCTTGTGCTGGGGAGTGGTACCAACACTATCCACATTCAAGGGTTCCGACTTCAGCCTAACCTCACACTGTTCCTATCACCAGGATGCCCTGATGTGGCAGGAATGTGCTGGCGAGCTCCTGGACTTCATCTTCCAGTTCAGTTTCATTTCAAAGGAGCAGACTGCAGCCCAGAGCCTCTCCGCAGTAGGAACTGAGGCACAGGGAGGAGGAAAAATTGGGAGATTTTCTTCTAAAGAACACCCCTGATCTCACCTAACACACATCCATGCTTTGCTCACACACCTCCTGAAAGACACTGGTCAGCTGGCCTGAAAATTGTTGTCCCAATTTTCAAGAACAGTAAAAAGGATGACCGTGGTAATTACAGGCCCGTCAGTCTCACTTCAGTGCCTGGTAAAATTATGGAGAAAGTTATTCTGGGAGTTACTGAAAAACACTTGGGAGCAATGAGTCATTGGTCATAGCCAAGGCAGGTTCATGAGGGGAAATTCCTGCTTACCTAACTTAATTTCCTTTTATGAAAAGGTCACCCATTGGGTTGACCAAAGGAAGCCAATAGATGTGGGCTTTTTGGATTTTAGGAAAGCTTTTGATACTGTCTCTCACAGCACCCTTCTGGACAAAATGTCCAGCATACAGCTAGACAAGTCCATAGCATGTTGGGTGAACAGTTGGCTGATGGGTTGGGCTCAAAGACCTACAGTAAATGGGGTCACATCAGGCTGGCAGCCCGTCACCAATGGGGCTCCCCAGGGCTCAACTTTAGGGCCAGTGCTCTTTAACGCTTTTATAAATGATCTGGATGCAGGAGTCAAATGTCCTTTAAGTAAGTTTGCCGATGATACTAAATTAGGAGGAGTTGTGGACTCCTTCAAGGGTAGAGAGGTCTTACAGAGAGATCCGGATAGGCTAGAGAGCTAGGCAATCACCAACTGCATGAAATTTCACAAGAGCAAGTGATGGATCCTGCACCTGGGATGGGGTAAGCCTGGTTATACGTACAAACTGGGGGACGAGAGGCTGGAGAGCAGCCCCACAGAAAGAGCTATGGGGTGTTGGGTGGATGGCAAGTTGAATCGGAGCCAGCCATGCGCCCTGGTAGCCCAAAGGGCCAGCTGTGCCCTGGGGTGCATCAGGCACAGCATCGCGAGCCGGTCGAGGGAGGTGACTGTCCCACTCCGCACTGCGCTGGTGCGGCCCCACCTCGAGCACCGTGTGCAGTTTGGCCACCTCAATAGAAGAAGGACATCAAACTACTGGAGTGTGTCCAGAGGAGGGCGACTCAGATGGTGGAAGGTCTCGAGGGCAGAGCCTTAGGAGGAGTGCTGAGGTCGCTTGGCGTGTTCAGCTTGGAGAAGAGAAGGCTGAGGGGTGCCCTCGTGGCGGTCCGCACCTTCCTCAAGGGGGGCAGCGGAGGGGGAGGTGCTGATCTCCTCTCTCTGGTGACCCGCGACAGGACAGGACAGGAGGAAACGGAATGAAGCTGTGTCAGGGGAAGCTCAGATTGGACATGAGGAAAAGGTTCTTCTCTGAGAGGGTGGTGGGTGCCTGGAACAGGCTCCCCAGGGAGCGGCCCCAAACCTGTCAGAGTGCAAGGGGCGTCAGGACGACGCTCTTAGTCAGTTTGGTTTTAGTTAGGTTTGGTTTTAGATAGTCCTGCGAGGAGCAGGGAGTTGGACTCGATGATCATTATGGGTCCCTTCCAGCTTGAGATATTCTACGATTCTATGACAACGCAGCAACCCAGGAGCCCACGTGCCCTGCAGAGCAGGCACCCAGCACACTGTGCTGCACTGGCACAGGGCCCCAGACACTGGGGCTTTGGTTTAAAACTCAGGAGGCTTTGATTCACCACAAATCAGCCAAGTGATGTGGGATAACCACAAAGAACCTCTAAGATGGCAACAGCAGCACAGCTTTGCCTCCCAAGGTTTGGGAGGAGCACAGATATACATGGAGTGGGAGGAATCAATGTGCGGGGAGAAGGCTGGGGAGGACAGTCCCACATACCTGGTATAATGAAGGCAGTCGTTGGCAGGTGGGTGCTCTGCACAGTGCTCTCGGTGGTGACCACATGGACACTGACCTCGCCAGCGGCATTCCCCTTTGCGCTTCTCACGACCTCCATCTCTGCTCTGCTGTCCATCACCTTGCCCGGACACAGAGCGAGACACTGGAAGACAGCAAGGAAGAAATCGAGTTGGGTACAAGTACAAACACAACAAAGGAGTGAGAAAGAGACTGCGGAGGATGGTCCCTCCCTTTCCATCATCTCCCAGCAGAAACCCCTGTAAGACGTATTAAAGGCCCATTGAACCCAACAGAGAACAACATGACGGTCACAGCTGGTACCAACACGACCTAGTAAAGCCCCTGTTGTGAGATCCCAGCTCAGTCTGCAAACGCCAAGGGATTTTTCTTACCTAGCACCACCATAAGGTGGTCCGAGCACAGCAGGTCCACCACGAGCTACAGCTGCTTCTGGCTCCCACTGGGGCCTACACCACTCTGACGCAGACTGTGACTGAGGGTTGGCAAATCCTACCCTGGAGAAGACAGAGGTCCCCAAAGTCACCCTTGATCTTCTAATTGGCTGTAAGAGAGAATTTCACAATGGACAGGAGTTAACTGGGGTGGAGGTGGTGAGGAACATGAAGTCCACTGCATGCAGCTGAGTTTCTCACAGGACTGGTGATGTTCAACCTGTTTAGCCATGAATTTCAAGGACTAGGCAAGGTGTCAGGGCCCTGAGGGCACTACTAGGCATTAATGGCCCTGACCAGCCTCCTCTGGGACCCCCACCCACGGGCTCAGGGGCTCCATGTCAGCCCACCCTCAGCCTGTCTATGCCACACCACAGCAGTACTGGTCTCCAGCTGCTGTCTGGCAGCAGCAGGACCTGACCTGCCAGCTGGTGTCCTGGCTTGATCTCAGACCTTGCCTGGTGACCTGAGCTCCTAGCTGGACCTGGCCACAGTGGCCCTGCCAGCCGCCTTCCTCGGTTCCCTGTCCCTGCCCCAGCAGGTAGGATGGTGCCTACACCAGGATGTCCCCAAATCGGGGCCTGCCTGCAAGCCAGAGGGAAGAACAGAGTTGCCTCCCAGTGCCCAGGGTGCCTCGGCGAGGGAGGGCTCTCGGTGCTGCTCCTGCCCTAGTGAAAAACACGGAGCAAAGCAGGAAACCCGCGGTATCATCGGATGCACTCAGGGAAGGTGGATCTCTCCACGCCTACTGAAAATGATGGTCTGAGTGTCCCAGAGACTGCTGGAGGCTGAGGACACTGGGCTGGGGAAGGATTTTGGATCTGCCCTGTTTCCCACACCCACTTCAAAGCACTTGGTGCCAGGATGGAGGCAGGGCTGCTATGGGGCTAAGTAGGGGACCACCGTCATGTCTTGATTGCTTTAGATGCAACCTGAATTTGAAAGAGAAGAGAGCCATGTGGAAAACAGGATGACGATTTCAGTGAAGCACGGTTAAATAAGAATTTGGCTACAAAGGGTAAAATCTGGAATTCTAAAACCTGACATTAAGATCAAGGTGTTACAACCAGAGGGTAAAGAGTAAGATGGTGTGCTCACTTTAGGGGAAGATCTACTTCTTCCTCTCTCTTACAGTGCTGCCAGGTTTGTGATCAGAAATACCTGATGTTCAACTGACAAATGGTATTATGGACCTTTAAGGCCCTCCAGGTGCAACGTCAGAAAGGCCATTAAGTGTCAGGAGAACTGAAGGAACTGCGTAACTCAGCTGGACACCAGACTCCAACAGAAAGCCAAAACGAATTCAGCAGCCAACCTGTCTTGGTGCTTCCTAATACCACCTAGGAACCTATCTGCTTTCTCAGGCACTTAAATCTGATATTTTTCCTTGATTCACCACTTGGGTCAAATGTTTCAAGGACAACTCCTCATTTTGTGTGAACTATTGGCTTTTTTTTTATTTAGTTAAACAGAACTTGGGACTGGAAGTGCCTAGAAAGGAAGAGAAATAACTAGATCCCGTGCCAAAGCTGGGTGATGCTTAAACTCATCTCCGTACAGCAGTGTATGATGTAAACACAATAGCAAATAATTGCACAGGAAATAACCAGCAGTAATTATCACATGTCAAACACTCTCCAAAGCCTTGCGGGGCTGCCTGCCGATGCTGTTGAGACTGGTTCTCCTGTGCCTTGTGTTCAGGGTGAACAGAATCGTCGTGGGAATTTGGATTATAGATTGCGGCACTATTCGTTAAACTGGAAGAACTAAATAACTGAGATTTAGAACTTAACCTCCAGACAATCTCTCCTCCAACAACCTCCTGGGAAAGGCCTCGCTACACCAAAGGGCATGTCCCCCTGTCACACCACAGCTGGGCAGCCCAGCTCAGAAGGTCAGGAGCCCTCCAAGGAGCTTGAGGGAGACAGAGGAGTCCATCCAGCCCACAACCCGGCCCTACAACAAACTGTCACTCCTCTTCCTCTTATCTGCCCCACAGCAGCGGTGTCTGTGCTTCCCCCAGCACCTCTGGCCAGAGCAACCTCTTTCTTGGTGGACACCTTCCCCTAACACCTTGCCCCAACTCCTGCCCATTGAGCACGCAGGGAGAACAAATTCTGCAAACAACTCCCCCAGCACGTGTCCTGCTCCTTTCCACAGGGGAGCAAAGACTCTGAGGTCCTGCACACCACAAAACCTTATGCTTACAGACATCTCAAGCCACATTTATGTCCTTTTAAGATCCATGGGGGGAGACAGGCCAAAGCTATTCCAAAGCCACACATGAGCAGCAAGAACATTGTTGGTGTGAACTTGTAAGCACACCATTGCCACAGCTGAAACCCAGTGACTCCTAGGGCTCTCCCACCTCTTGTCAAGGGCTTCCATGGTGTTAGACAGCAATTTACCACCAACACCGCTCACATCAGCCATAGCACACATCGTTAAACTTTTAACTCAGGATTTCTGAGATAACCCCTGCACAAACAGTCCCAAGCCCCAGAGCACTGCTCTGGACCACTGCTCCTCAATGCTCTGGAGCCTTGTTGGTGGGACAGGTGTGGGCATGACATGACACCCAGGCTGCAGAGCTCCATCCCCAACCCAGAGGAGTGAGGATTAGGATCAGAGACATTGTTTGCAGCTCAGAGTTTTCAAAACCCTGGCAGAAAAACCCCTGGAAGCCCGACCTGCTCTGAAATATCTCAGGTCAGGAGCAGCATCTGAGGAAAAAGGGAGAGGAGAACAAGCATCTCTGTAAAGGAGTGCAGCCACGGCTGTGATCTGCCCTGTCACAGCAGGAAAAAGGCACCGACACACATCCCCTTGGACAACGCTGCTCCCTGAGAGCAGGGCCTCTGACAGATGTCAGGGAGAGGATGCCCATGGCTGAGACAAGTCTGGTTGCTTCAGCATATGGAGCCAGAGCCTGGGCAGGCACCACCACCCCAGAGATCACTTCAAGAGGTCTCCTGCAAGCTCTGGTATGACCCATTAAGGATTACAGGATAATTCAGGCTGGATTATTAGAACCTCAGGAGGTCTTTAGTCCAACCTCCTGCTCACAGCAGGGTCAGCTATGGGATCAGACCAGGTTTCTCAGGGCTTTATCCCATCTGGTCTTGAAAACCTCCTAGGATGGAAACCATACTTCCTGCAAATTAGTACAATTAGCAAAACAAAGTAACGTGTTCCCTTTTTGGTGACTGCTCTAGACGATGAACAAAAGGTTTATTTATTTTCTAAATTTTTTATTTAGTTGGGATCTTAGAAAGCTTTTGGCCCCAGTGCCATCTGATAAAACTCTGCCTGCCCTGACAGGACAAGAATTAGGCCAACACTTAGCAGCTTTCAAAAATCCCACCGTCTAGATTTTAAAATAGCAAGCAATTGTAGAAGTGAAAGCCATTTTGGACTTATCAGTGAGGCCCCGAGTTCTCCATTTTTCCTGGTATTGAGTGTAACCCCATACATCTTACAGAGTGTGTAGGTCAGCCCCACTCCCCAACAAACCTGCCATTCAGTCTTTCCTTTGGGTCTACAGGGACCTAAAACTCTGCACACCCACTCCTCCGAGGGACAGCCACAGACCTCAGGCTCTCACTCTGGAGAAGCCAGAAAGAAGGAAAGCCACCCTAGGAAACCCCGGCCACACATACACGCTGACCTGTGGTCCCTCCAGAGACCACCACAAGATGCTGGCTGGCTGGCTGGCTGGAAGGAGGGATTTTTCAAGACACCTTTCATCCAGGGGCGCTCTCTTTTGTGGCCTGCTTTGTGCCAGTAAAGCAGTTCTTGCAATCACGTTCTCCATGTATGAGTATGTACGTGCATATCTGTCTGCAGTCAGACCCCGCCAGCCTATTTCAACCAGTTTTGACAGCAAGATTAGATGTTTCTGTAACAGTGGTGTCTATCAGAGTAAAACTTTCAAGTTTGGAAAACCAAGTATCTGCACAGAGAACGGGGTCTCTGCATCACCCCTCACCTCGCAGGGGAGGGGATCAGCCCGGAGCGCGGGCTGAACCTCCTGAGTACCACATTGTGACCGGGGCCAGCTGATCTGTGCACACATATTCACATGAACAGAGGAAACTGGCCCCAAAACACATGTTTTAAGGCAACGAGGCTTCACTGGTTCTGCTGCTCGCAAAGCTTCTAGCTCATCAAACAAGAAATGTTGGGTGTTGGCACACCAGCGCTCTGGACCAGCGGCACAGGGGCTTGGAAAGCAAGCATTTCTACAGTTCCTATACGAATGAGCCTCCAACTCGGCTGCAGTCTCTTGCAAAACCACGGCAAAGCCAGGGAATGATCCGCTGTTCGGGAAGAGGAGGGATACGCTGCATGCAACAGGCCACAGTGGAGCACAGAGAAAAGAAGCTCCCAGCACAGAGACACTGTACAGCTCCGTCAGCACTTTAGAAGGCACAGTCTGGTCAAAATATGTGTTCCTTTTCATCACAAAATTGGCTTCAAATAACTGTATTTCAAACAATATTAACATGTTTATTGGCTTTGTGGCTTCTCAGATTTTTAAATATTCCTGAAATCTGCACTGGGATACGCTGGGGGCCATCCAGCTGGAAGCAGTTTGACAGAAAAGCAGTTTCTGGAACTGGAAGCAGTTTGACCAGGGGATCCTGGTGGACACCAGGTTGACCATGAGCCAGCAAAGGCAGCAAACGGTCTCCCGGGCTGCCTTAGGAGGAATGTCACAGCAGGGGGAGGGAGGGGATCCTTCCCCTCTGCTCAGCACTGGTGAGGCCACCCCTGGAGTGCTGGGTCCAGTGATGCGCCCCCCCCAGTACAGAGAGACAGGGACATACTGGAGAGAGTCCAGCGAAGGGCCCTGAGGTGATGAAGGGACTGGAGCATCTCTGCTATGCGGAGAGGCTGAGAGCTGGGACAGTTCAGCCTGGAGCAGAGCAGGCTCCGGGGGATCTCATCAATACCCGGAGGGAGCGTGCAGAGGGGACAGAGCCAGGGTCTTCCAGTGGTGCCCAGGGACAGGACCGCAGAGACACAATGGAACACAGGAGGGTCCGTCTGAACATCAGGAAACGCTTTTCCACTGTGAGGGTGACCGAGAACCGGCACAGGGTGCCCAGGGAGGTGGTGGAGTCTCCATCCATGGAGATACTCAAAAGCCACCTGGACAGGGTGCTGAGCAGCTGGTTCTGGGTGGCCCTAATGGAGCAGGGGGCTGGACAAGGTGACCTCCAGAGGAGTCTCCAACCTCAACCAGCCTGTGATTCTGTGAATTATTTTTTTCAGGAATTTCCTCAGCCATAACAGAAAACTTCCCCATCCTTATCAACAGCTGAGGTATGGATTATTAATTACCTCCAATGGCAAAATTGAGCCTTTAAGAAGAAGCACCAGCTGGGATCATGCTAAAACTGCAAGTGGTACACCAGAGCACTGCAGAAACATGGTGGGCTGGGAGCTGCTCTCTTGGATCTTCCCCTGTCTTCTGGCATTGCCCAGGGCAGGCTAATGGCACAGCAGAAAGTATTTGCTCCATATACACAGAGGAGCACACTCAGTAACACCCTTTGCGCATCCAGGTGGCCCAGCAGAGAAAGGCAAACACACACACCTCTTCCCTTCCAAATCTGACTGTGCTTTAAACCCAGGAGGCAATGCCTCCTCTGGAATAAACCAGGGGCCACAAAGTTCTACGTTCTGCTGCAGCGTGCAGTAAGGTTTGGAATGGACTGTGGTATTTATCAACACCTCAAACTAGGATGACACGTCCTTCCGTGCAGCAAGAGCCTGTTCTGGTTACACATTTCAAAATAGTGACTAGATTCTGTGAAGAGAGAGATCCGAGGGAGAAGGGCAAGAAAGCAGCAAGCTGCCTTCAGCTTTAGGTTCAGACACAGCTATCAAAGCAGACACTTGGGCTGGGTGTCACCTGCCCTCCCCAAGAGCAGCACTGCCACCGGGACTAGGTCTTGGGCCTGTGGATCTGCTCAGACCCACAGGTGGGGAGAATAAGTGATCCGTCTGCCACCCCAAATGGCTCAAGGTGACACCATCCAAGCTCAATGCCAAGGCCAGAAGGCAGCCTGAAGCCTGGGCAGCTCCGACTGGGCGCAGACCCCCTGCTACTGCTGAGAGAGGTACAAACACACACACCCCACCTCCCACCCTGCTGCCATAAGCCACTGCCTGCTGAGAGCGCCAGCCCTGCTGCAGCACCAGCCCCGCACAGAGTTAGGGCATAACACAGGAGACTTTTTCCACAAGTACAAGTTACACTTATAAGCAGGCAGAAACATCTAAAGAGGATTGATACGTGATCCCGAAATACTTCAAAATGCCCAGTCTTTTATCTTCTTTTATAACTAATAAAGAAGTAAATCCAGAACCTGTCCTAGACCTTGTGGAGCATCCTCTCAGTAGCCTGGGCTGCGTGTCCCATGTCCCGCCAGGCTGGACTAATAATGCCCTTCATGCTGCAGGACCCTTGCAAGGACTGCAGCGCTGTCATCTTCAGGCTCTGGGACAGCATGTGCTCACGCGGTGTTTGAGAACCACCACAAGGAACATCGTCAAGCATCCACCCTGAAAGGGGCCTCCAACCTCTGTGCGTCCCAGAAAGGATCCCTTGGGAAAGCCGGGGGAGAACAGCCCCATTCCCGGTCTCCGCTGGACACCGCTGGGTCACGCCTGGGCAGCTCCTCGTGCCACGCACACCCAGCCGGGACCAGTCCGCCCAGTGGGACCCGCAGCCACACCAGTACAGAACTTGTCCAAGGAGATATGCACCTGCACCCCCCCCTTCCTTTTTTTTTTTTTTTAAAAAATTTTTTGGTAAGATATCCCCCATCTTTGGGCGTAGTGGCTCGCCTTGAGGAAAAAAATACTTGGCCGCACATCAACCTGACAGCCCTAAACCGACCCCACCGCCCCTCCCCGGGGCGCAGGGCGGGCAGCCCCCCCCCCCCCCCCCCCCCGCCCGGCCCGGCCCGGCCCGGCCCGGCCCGGCCCGCTCCGCTCCCGGCCGCCCCCTCCGCCCCCTCCCCGGGCCGGGCCGCGGCGCCGCCGGCCCTGGCCCCCCCCGCGCCAGCCCGAGGTGGCTTTGGATAAAAGGCGGCAATGGCGGAGCGTCCCTCCCCCCGCCGGGCCCGGGGCCGCCCCGGCTGCAGGGGGCGGCGCGGAGCGGCCATCCCAGCCCCGGCCAGGCCGCGGCCCCCCTTCGCCCGCCCCGGGCCTCGCCTCAACGGCCGGGGAGAGGCGGCCCCCCGGGCCGGGCAGTGCCCGGCCGCGCTTCTTACCTCCGCGGCGGGGCCCGGCGGCCGGGGCCCGGCCAGGGCGCTGCTCCGAGCCGCAGCGGGGCTGCCCGGGCCCGGCCTGCGCTGCGCAGAGCCCGCGGTAGGGCTGGGCCGCGGCGGCGGAGCCCGCACGGCCCGGCCCCGGCCCGGCCCGGCGCTGGCGGGGCTGGGAGTAGGGGCCGCACCGGGCGGGAGGGGCGCTGGGCCGGGCGGTACGAGGGGGAAGTGGTGGTGGTGGTGGGGGGAGACGGACGGGGGGGCGGGCGGTAATTGGGCAGGGTGAAAATGCATGCACTTAATGAGCGCCGTCGCCATGGCAACCCGTGTGTGCCTCCACGCCGCAGTGGCGGTGTGGAATCCCGCCGCAGGATTTCGGGGAGCTGCCTGGTGGGGATGGGGATGGCCATGGGGAGGAGGGGTCGCCATGGAAACGCCGCGGAGCCCCTTTACCACCCCCACCCCACTCCTCCGGCCCGTTTGTCCCCACCGCGCTGGGGCGGCTGCGGGTGGCACCGGGCACCCTCAGGAAAGGCTGAGCTGGGGGGTGCCAGCATCCCTCCTCCGCACCGGGGATGCCAGGTGGCCGAAACACCGTTTTCCACGTTTTTTTCTCTCTTGGGTTAGATGGGACGGGGACAGGGACGGGACGAGGGGCTTGAAAGCCAGAAGCTGCTTTTTCTCTAAAGTCACTGGTATTAACCTCACCCCGCTCAAGAGCAGTCAGACTGCAACACTGATGGCAACGTGTCTTCCTCTCCTCAGCAGCCCAAAACAGCTCCCTGGGCCCTCTCCGGCCAGGAGAGGCATGGGCTGCCCTGGTGAAGATGGAGAAGCTTCTCCTTCTCCTCAGCACTCATACCGCAGGCTCAAAGAATAACAGGAGAACATGAACATGGCATCCCCAGCGTCGCTGGGAAGCGAAAGGACCACTCGAACTCTTTCTCTGGCGGAAACGCAGGACTTGCTCTTGCACAAAAAGCAGGGCAGCTTACCTGCCCACCTGTTGGTGTTTGGTGGCCACACAAGAAGTGTGCCTTTTAGACACTTACACAACGTCTGTCCCACTGACCCGCGGAAGGTGGGAGTGGAAGGAGCCAAGACTAGAAGCACAAGGACCAAAGTGTACAAAAAGCTGCTGAGAATGGCCCTCGGTGGGTGTTGGACGGTTGGGGAGAGGCGAGCGGCTGCGGACCCTGCAGCCAGATCCCGCCAGAGCCAGCCCAGCATGAGGGCTGGTCGTGCTCGCTTTCGGGGAGCAGAGGAACAAGCTCTATGTTTCTAGTGTAAGTATCTGCCAGTTTTTTATCACCTTGAGTTTTGTACTCCAGCATTTTTAACATTTAAAAAAAGGTTGACGTAAAAGACTCTGGTGAAGCAATTAGATCCTGAAGATCAGGAAGTCACTGACAGGTATTTCCTTGGCTGCTACTGCCTTCTTCCCCCTTTTCAAATAAACCTTTGGTGGCACAGTGTGGAGAAAGGTCTTCCCATATAAATCCTTTTATGCTGCAGTGGAGGTTCAAATAGATTCAAATCAGGAGCAGAGTGAAACTCTGCCACCTGAAGGGCAACCCAGTGTTCACCTTCTCCTACCAGTTCCCTGTTCCTGGCTATGCTTGCCATAAAAAAAAAAAAAGTGAATTCAGAATGAGGAATTCCTGGGAAACGGCTACTTTGGGTGAAAAGCGGAGGCATCCCTGGCTTCCCAGCGAGCTCTCTGGCTGATGTAATACCAGACCATTGCTCCCTCTTGTGCCTCAACTTCCATTTCCATGACCTCTATTGTAAAGCATCTTAACTTTTACATACAAACTGGGGGACGAGAGGCTGGAGAGCAGCCCCACAGAAAGAGCTATGGGGTGTTGGGTGGATGGCAAGTTGAATCGGAGCCAGCCGTGTGCCCTGGTAGCCCAAAGGGCCAGCCGTGCCCTGGGGTGCATCAGGCACAGCATCGCGAGCCGGTCGAGGGAGGTGACTGTCCCACTCCGCACTGCGCTGGTGCGGCCCCACCTCGAGCGCTGTGCGCAGTTTGGGCATCTCAATAGAAGAAGGACATCAAACTACTGGAGTGTGTCCAGAGGAGGGCGACCCAGATGGTGGAAGGTCTCGAGGGCAGAGCCTTAGGAGGAGCGCTGAGGTCGCTTGGCGTGTTCAGCTTGGAGAAGAGAAGGCTGAGGGGTGCCCTCGTGGCGGTCTGCACCTTCCTCAAGGGGGGCAGCGGAGGGGGAGGTGCTGATCTCCTCTCTCTGGTGACCCGCGACAGGACAGGAGGAAACTGAATGAAGCTGTGTCAGGGGAAGCTCAGATTGGACATGAGGAAAAGGTTCTTCTCTGAGAGGGTGGTGGGTGCCTGGAACAGGCTCCCCAGGGAGCGGCCCCAAACCTGTCAGAGTGCAAGGGGCGTCAGGACGACGCTCTTAGTTTGGTTTTAGATAGTCCTGCGAGGAGCAGGGAGTTGGACTCGATGATCATTATGGGTCCCTTCCAACTCAAGATATCGTGTGATTCTATGAACTTTTGCTTATTTAAACTTAGCTCTTAGTAATGCTTTTATTTAATTTATTCTGACACGGCTTATCGGACTCTGCTGGGCCATTAATACCACTAGACCCAACTAGTGCAGCCTGTGGCAGGGCTGTGCTTAACAAGAGACGCTGTGGGACGTGTTGGGCCGGCATCCCTCCCCACGCATTCTGCTGTTCACAGCACGGCAGCATCTGCTGGGGGCTGTGCCTGCCAGTCCTGTCCTCACCCACGCTCACAGCCCGTGTGCATTTGACCCAAAAGCCTGATGGAGACCTTAAAAACAGGAAGCAACAGGACTAAATTTGGAGTACAAATGGGCATCCGTGGTTTTTATTCCCACTGGGCAAGTCACTGCTATTCTGCGCCACAGTTTCGTGCTTTTGATTATGGGGAACTACAAAACAATTCTGCTCTGGGTTGTCAAACGTACATAGGGGACACCTAAATTATGGCAAATGGCGGATTACACTTTCGGCTCACAGAACAATGATTTTTAATTGTCAGCAAATGGACCCAGATGAGGTATGTGGAGAGGCTCTTTCAAAATGTTTTCTCCCGTCTCCCCAGTTACCGTCAGCACTTACTCCAGGCTCAGCAGCGTGCCCGTACCAGAGCGCTGAGCAGAACAGGGAATGCCACCCCAGGGCAGCTGTCGCACCCCGCCACTGCCCCCCAGTTAATCGCACAGCATCACTGTCGCACCACTGGCATCGCGAGAGACTGTTGGCTGTATTATTTTCCTCTCCTGTTGGTGCTGAGCCAGGACGCTGACACTGAGAACAAGGAACACAAACGCTGCGCAGGGCAAAGCTTTTCGCACTTTACCCATTTCTAGGAAAAACCTCACTCTTTGCCCGTGTGCGCCTGCACGTTGTGATTACAGCAAGCAGATGAGATATGATCCATTTTACACCTACTGACTTAACGGCACTAACTTTTCTTGTTCACAGTTCCAGGATAATCCCATTCCAGGAGCTGCACACACGGGTAATAAATTTGCCCAGGTAATTCCTCCCACGACTCCACGCACAAGAGCACACAGGCAGCATCTTCCAGTCGCCTCCAACCCTGGAGTCACCCGCAGAGCTTCCCCTCCACTATTTCCAGTATTTTGGACTGAAATCACTGTGCTCAGTTCTTCCCCAAAGGCAAAACGTTGGAGCAAGGCTTCAGCTTTTGCTTTGAAAATGAGTAAAAATACTAATTTTTAAAAATTAATATTTGACGTATTCTAAATTAGAGCACCCTGCAGAAGTCACTTTCTGTGAACGAGAGGGAGAGGTTGTAGCCCTTGAGTCGGAGAATCAGCCAGAATCACAGCCAAAACTCGAGTTGACATCCAAAACTTGAGGATTAGTATGAATTGTTGCGAGGTACATCCCAAAGCATGCATTACCTGCAGATGTCTTCCTATTGCCACTACTTTTTTAGTGTTTTGGGTCATACCAACTCCTGTGATCTGCTCCTTCTTATACAGGAGCACACCTACTTTCATCCAACCAACTTAGACACGTTATTGACAGATGTAGCTAAAAGGGTAGAAGTTTATGAGCCACTTCAGAGCAGTTTATTTCAATTTTTTACTGGATTACAAAACAACCAAAACTTCGCCTCTGACATCTACAGAGACATTTAGCAAAAATAATAATGCGTGCAGAAGCTGTGAGAGGTAAGAGCCCACGTTCTGCTATTTGATTCTCCCCACCTAACCACAAAACAACACGGGAGAAAAGGGCTGATCACAATGTTAACAGATGCCGTTATGATCCCACGAACAGGTAGGTAAAATTCTCGCACCGTTAATAGCTGCTGCTACGCAAAGCAATGTTCGTGTATGTTTTGCTTCTCATCTTTTATGCGTTCCTGTTTACATTAAACAGACATCACAAAGCACACGAGAAACACAGCAAAGATCTGCTAATCGTGTCGCAGGAACTTTACCTTCAGATCAACAACATTAGAACTACGCATCTTTCAAATGATCACAGCATTTTGCATCATCTCTCAAGGGCATACTGAACATCAGCTCAGCTAAATTTCTGGGATTTCCAGGCTCCTGAGCCAAATTCCTACTTTCCCAGCTCTTGCTCTTTGACTTGCGTGATTGCTCGGTGGATATTACAATGCCAGGCTGAACGAGATGTGAGCAGGAACTGGGAACAGTTTGAGTTATATCATGTGTAAATAATAAATCCAACAATCCCGTTTTAAATGCCCCTCCCCATCACTCACACAAAGACGGCTACAGTCTTGTTTGGGACAGAGTAATCTCCCAATTGTAAACAGACTCTAAAACTGCAGCACTGAGAGGTAGAAATATTGTAGTAGGAAAAAGGAGTGTCACCTATTCTAGCCACTCACAGTTTCACTCTACTTATAGCAATCCTGTTAGGTGAGATTGTGGTGTACATCAAGCACGAAAGTTGTGCTCTTCCTTACAGCAAGCCAACACACTGTACCCATTAAATCCTCATGGTGTTAGTCCATCTCCTGCTCTTTTTTAAGCAACGATTTCTGACCGCTTGGCATGAAACAGGCCTGTACGGCTGCCTGTTAAAGCAGGCTGCACTCTGTTTCACGGTGGCACGGGGACTCGATGAAGCAGAGCCACTGGCGTAGACTGGAATAGTAGCGTCAGCTTCTGAAAATCCCGCGTTGTGGCTAAGGTCAGCCTTGCCAGGCCTCAGCATCAACAAGGAGGTAACATCTCTGTTCATCTTCCCCTTTCGCCGCCTTTGCGGACAACCAAATTGCCTTCCTTGCCAGCCAGATGGCCCCAGTAGTCCCCAAACCCGAAAGCATGACCCATGCCAGGCTTCAGGACTGGAGTCAGTCACCCAGGTCAGGAATAATCACATTTGCAGTTTGCTTTCTCACCAGACCAGGTGCATTAGGGATTTGTTCTCTTCTCCATCAAAGCACCAAGCTAGAAGCCGAAGTAGGGAAGAAAACCCCTTTTTGAGCTGGGAAAAAGAATTTTCTTTTATGACCTGCTGACACGGGCAGTCACGGAGATTAAGTTCAAAACACATAAATGATGGGTCACCCAGAAACTCTGAGCAGAAATGAACTTTAATTCCAGATTTCTCCATTTGTGTGTGATAGCCAGTGTCACTGCTGTCCGACGGAAACAGCACAAGGAGTTCGACTCGCTTCCAAGGCTACAGGTACACAAAGAGCACGCTGACTCACCACCTACACGAGGGACAAACACTTTCCGACTGTCTGCCAGGGTTTAAGTGAGATGCACTCAAGGGAAGAGGCGTTTCCACCCTCTAACTTCAAGGCAGGTATTTTACATCACGCAAATCACGGATTTAAGGACAGAACTTGCATTTATATCAAACACCAAAATACAGGGAGTGATGCTTTTTGAAATACAGGAAAAAGCTATGAACAGACTACAAACACAGCCTCAGATTCTAAGTTTCACTTTTTTTTTTTTTAATAGCCATGTTGATTTCTCCTTCACAACTTGCTATAAGACACTAAGATTTTAAGTCAATCCTGCACTCCCCAGTTGATGAGAAGGCGTGCTTCTCTTTTGTCTTTTTAAGAACAAAATTATATTGTTTATACCAAATGCAGAAAAAAAAAAAGAGTCCAGAGTCCTAATACTAAACCACATCCCTGAAAAGATGGCTCCACCCTTAGGTCAAAAACTGAGATACAAGCAACGCCAGATAGTTTTGCCATCAACTATTGCTACTGCTGCAGGCCAATGCAGAGCACATGCGACAGCTGCAAAGCGCAGCACGCATGCAAGTCCTCTGCCATCTTCTACTCTTCTGTGAAGTTTAAAACATATCCGAACCACACTTTTCTAACACCTACAACAGATCTCAGAAATAATCCCACTCATGATCACAGATACACACCAGTCTTCCACTCCTACAAAAAAAGCGCTGACAGAGGCAGAGGGATTACGGTGTTTGCGTTTTGTTGGTGGGTTCTTTAAAGTTATCGCAAACCTTGCACTGGCTCGGTATCTGGCACTACTGAAATCCTACTAGCTTTCCAGAGGGAACAAATCCAGAAGGATGCAAGCCGTGCCAAGGAATTCCTGCTTCATTTGCACAGTGAAGAGGCATCTCCCTTTTGCAGAGCAGCCAAGGGAGACATCGCATGTGGCGGCAGCAACACAAAAAGAAATCTTCCATATTTAAAGGAGTTACAGGCAAGTTGGTTAAATCCAATCTCGGCCCTCCCTGTAAGTTAATTCAGGGATATAGATGACTTCAAACATAACCATTGTCATAACAACCTCATGTCAGAAAGCAAAGAATATAGTAGGTAAAAGCTATTACTATGCATCGTTAACCAAGACTGGGGTGTTAACGGCTACTGTAAGGCCAAGACATTCTCATGCTGGCACTGGAAATCGGTTTTAGAAAACAGCCGTTACGAGTACCTACGAGCATGTGCAAGTAGCCATTGTTAACATCTTGTTTTATTACCCCAAAGACACACAGAGATACTGAAAATATGCATATATACCTTTTAATCCACTGAGCTGCGAGCTCAATTCTTGTTTCGAGGAGTGTGACGTTATTCCACTGAAGCCCCCTTGAGGCTCATCAAAGAGGAGCAGTTCTCCATGAACACCGACCTACTCCATGATCAGCATCAAGAAAATCAAGGGGGCATAATGCTGTTGTGTCAAGTTTAAGGGAGGTAAATATTTCCACAAGTGTAGCTTGAGGCTGTAAACCTGCAT
Source organism: Pluvialis apricaria (assembly GCA_017639485.1). NCBI lineage: Eukaryota > Metazoa > Chordata > Aves > Charadriiformes > Charadriidae > Pluvialis > Pluvialis apricaria. The sequence continues at coordinate 1,409,874 of CM030021.1, read as the reverse complement.
TAAACTATTCTTGCAGAGTCTGACATGTGTGAGAAGTGCCCAGTACTCCCCCCGTTTGCAATCCAACACAGAGAAGGTATTACCTGCAGTGATCAGACCGACAGCATACAATCACTCTAGTCATTATGCTAAAATACACCTTAACTAAAACAGCTTTGATTTTTTTAAAAAAGTTACCTATCACAAATTAACTGAACACAGGCATCACCTCATTCCAGGTTCAGAGAATAAAACTTTAGTACTAAGCACACTCTGCAGAAGGGTGGATTTAGTCGTGCCAGAGATATCTGCAAGACTCCACAGTTATACAATCATGGCGAAGTCTAGCTTGGCAGCTCAAATACAGCTGCTTTTCCACACTCGGCAGAGAAACAGCATGGAAAAGTGTACAATCTAAAAGCAACAGTAACCTGATCTTACGGCAACACAAGCCATGTAATCACTTCCACTCAGGTTCCGTTAGGAATGTGAGCTTATCAGGCAAAAGCAGCTTCATGCCTCCTGGGATCCCTTCTTGTACCAGCACAGCTACTCACATGCAACAGGCAAACGCTCAAGCTAGATACGATCAGGAAATGGCAAGAACCCAAATATTAATTTTCAAGAGAACTGTTTAGATCATAAAGCAATTCCAGGAAAGAAAAGTCGGCACGAAGTCACATTTGAAGATGCGCTTGATGCGCTCCCTGTGCCTGACCCAATGCACCTGAACAGATGTGTGAAGTTCTGACCAGAGGTGCTGCTTCCACATCCAGTCACACCTGAAGAGAGGAATATGTACTGGGACAAGCGGTACTTGGTTGCCTAGCTGGTCTCAAGTGCGTTTCAAGAGCTCCCAAGTTTCTTACTAAAACAAAGAAGTTACACCAGCAAAAGACAGGATAAGTAAGTAGGATAAATTGCGATTTCCCCAGCGTAAGAGGCAGAAACCCAATCCCATTACACTGCAATAAACACAAGAGTCTGAGTCACCAATTTAATTTTATACAAGTCAAACTACACGTTGTATAAAGAGTACAAGGCAGTTCTAATGTTTGCTATTGCATGTTACAAAAAAATCAATTTAGCTATAAAGGGGAATTTTTGGGATGAGTCCTATTCCACAATTTAAGTGAATTGGCAACTGTGGTTTAGCAAAGCCTTTGTTAAGACTAGAACTCTAGCTCAAAGAGATTACATTTCCAATAAAGGTCAGACTTACACACAATAGGATTATAGTTCTCCTAGTCTGAAGCAAAATGTTAACATAAATGAGTCAAAAGGGAGGGAAGACAAGTTTTATTTACCTAGTTTTCATATCCAATAGGTATTTAGAGGCTGACAAACCATACAACATACTAGTGACTTGGACCACATCCAAGAGACACATTAGTGTCTGACAACGGAGTGACACTTGATATTCAAGCAAAAAAAAAAAAGTCAGAAAGCTTTCATTCTTTCAAGTTTGAAACGTAGGATTTTTCAGCAATACTGTATGATACAGGTTCCAGAGTACCTTTATTACCTTTAATACAGTCACAGTATGGGGGGGAATGTTCTTTTGGCAAGTTAAGATACAACACAAACGCTCCAACTTGAGTTTATTGCTGGTCTAAAAATCTTCCTAGTATTGTTACCAGTTTATATAGTTTGCAGCCTGCTTCCACAAATTAAGAGAAACCAGAGAATTATCTGACCTGCCCAGCAAGGCAATCCTGCCTTTGGTAGCAAGCTGTAACCTATGAAGCTAATGATACCCATAGTTCTAAAACCATGAAAAAAAATAGGAAAAAAATGATACTTTCAAAAAAAGCCCAGATTTAAGCCTGTTTATATTCAGTTTATTTTTAATATAAAAACCACTTTGCACTTAAGAGTAGTTAAGTTACTCCTGCGGAAATGCTATAAAATCAAACTTTTAGCTGAATTTCTACAAAAGGGGGACTTTTCCTGCTTTGTACCACCATCCGGATCTCGTATTTTCAAATTTGGGATACAAATTAAACCCTCATGCCTTAGTTCTTAGGCCATTCACTCCTGCAAGAGAAAAAACCAACTTCTGAAGTACTAACATAACACTAATGGCCTGACAAGTAGGAAAATGTTCCGTAATAGTGTGCAATGTAAGAGGAGAGTTCTAGTCTTAATCTCTTGAACTAGATCTTGATCGTGAGCGAGATTTTGAACGAGATCTGGAGCGGGACCTCGATGCAGCTCTTTTGGGTGGTGACTCTGAACGAGCCTTGGCAGATGGCTGCTGCTGCGGAGAATTGGAACGAGACCTGCTCCGTGACCTGGACTTAGACTTAGCATCCCCTTTACCATTTTCTTTGGGAGATCGAGACCTGGACCTGGATCTGGACCGAGACTTCTCCGACTTCTCCTTGGATCTGCTGTGTGAGCGTGAGCCCCTGTCAGACTTGGGTTTTGATTTGCTCTTTGATCTAGACTTCCTGCTTTTAGATCTGGAACGTGAGCGGTCTTTGCTTCGTGACCTGGATTTAGATCTGTCAAAAAGAGAGTTTATTCTGCATGAGCTGAAGTGTACTTACAGCAGTTGTAAATCTTTATCAGTTAATAAGTAGCAATTCCTGAACTAACCAAAAACAACATATCACTTACCGCGAGCGGCTTTTGGAGACGCTACGGGACCTGCTGCGGCTGCTCCTACTTCTACGACTTCTGCTTCTAGACCGTCTTCTAGACCGTGACCTAGAAACATTTAAAGTGTAGTTTGTCCCTTATTCTTTGTCTGGTGTGCCCTGCTGTGCTATCTAACAGAGAAAAGCTGCGAAAGAACTTCTCAAAAACAAGTATGGCCACACCAAGATGTACCATTAACCCACCTAGATTTGATATACTCTTGATGAATTACATCTGATGTCTCACACGTGAAAAACTCTCAAACCCGGTTCTGCTGTATGACATAGAAGAATTCCTTATACATTCCCAAGCACCCTCCTATTCCTAAAATATCAACTGAAGGTAACCATTGCGGGCAGGGCTATCTACACCCCAAATTCTTAGTCTGAGTAGTCTTGATGCAGAGACTGACATGTCCTGAGAGTTACCTTGACCTGCTGCCAGAGTAAGATCGCCTGTGGCTCGACCGTGGCTTGTCTTCAACCAGCCTGATCTTCCTGCCATTTATCTCTGTGCCATCCAGTTTGTCCAGGGCACGCTTCATGTCCGAGTAAGATCGGAACTCAATCACTCCTTCATTCGTACGTTCTTTGTGAGCATCTGCATAGGTTACCTCACCAGCTTGCCTCATGAAATCCTTGAGGGAGTAGATGAAGAATAACGTAACCATTCCACAGGCTTACGCTCTGCAAGAACATTCACTTAAGACAAGTCTGAGCAAATGCAAGAAGCATTAATTGCGTGTAAACATTCATGCACAATATGTCTCAATTACTTCTACCTAAATCAAATTGAACATTGATATTAAAGGAAGTTACTGCTTCCTGCTAGTCACAACAGGCTCTACGGTAGAACGTTAATACATACTTTCAAATCCTGCCAACTACAGCGACTGGAAAGGTTTTCAACAATCAGTCTGTACTCTGTACGAACAGGCGGTCCGTATTTATCTCTTCCAGATTGTCTCCGACTGCTATAGCCGCCACCACCCCCACCTTTATTGTACAAAGAAATAAAGTTAGATCATCTCCTAGCATGAAGAAAACTAAATGTTCTGAAAAAGTTAGTTAAACAGTTATATTTACTGGAGTAGGACTTTATTTCTCTAAGCCTCCAATAAACTTTGCAATTTTGCCATAATCTATATTAATGGCAAATCAAACAGACTAAAATCCTACAAGTCTGTGCTCCTAAGATCTGTTAGAGAGTGACTGCTCCTTATTAGATTCACCTTGCTAAGTTTTATTTTACAGAACATTGTAAAATATAAAACTTAACTGATTACATGCATTTCTACATTTTACAAAAACGTTTACTAGTTACACTAAGTACTTACATCACAGTATGAGGTTTTTGGTGGTGGTTTGGCCACAAAACACGCAAGGTAACAGTCACCTAGTTCAGTTTAACCAGTTTTGTCTAACCCTTGGAATCCTCACCATCACCCTGCGTCTAATGGCAAAAGGCTGCTGTCGTCATGGCTTCCGGTAAGGTCAGCCAAAGGGTCATAGGGCAAGGGTCACACAATGTATGGAAAAGCCATGGCCAATCAGGAAAGGCAGTCATCTTAGCCTCAGTGGACACAGCCTCAGCCCCACTGGTCACTTTTAAATTGAAACATCAAGGACTTGTTAAAAAGTTTGAATTGAACATGCAACAATTTTAAACAACATACATTTGATTCTTTTCAAAAAGACACATACCCACCCCCCCAAACACCAAGCTTCTAGAGATTACTGAAAGATGAACCTTAGTACTTTTAATTACAGTACTAGGCCACTAGTACAGCTCAGCTCAAGAAGCTATACGAGTTAGCTGAACATAGAAATATTCACAGTATCCCCCACTTAGTACAACAGATTCCTGCTTGAAAACCTCCCCCCACCCCTTCTACATATTCAACTGAAACATTCACGTGGAAGTTCACAGCTGAGTGTTTCTACCCCAATTATGCAACGGTATTTACTCATTAACATCAGTGATGCAACATCACTGTTTCATCAAAATGCTCCCAAGAACACCGGAGCCCTTAAATTACCAGAGCATACCGTTTCTAATTAACAAGAAACCCTTTCTAGAAGGCCACAATTTTGCGGCCAGAATTGCTTCACGTATTTGCCCTCCTAAGTTTCTTAGGGGATATCCGAGCGCAACGCCGGTGCCAGGAAAAAGGCCTGCAGCACCAAGGCAGCAGGCAGCCTGCTCCCAGCGATGCACCAGGCATCCCCCGCTCCCAGGGACAGAGACACCCCCATCCCCCGCCCGCCCGCCCGCCTCCCCGCCCCCAAAGCCCCAGGGGACTCGGTCCCGTCCCCTCCATCACGACTTGCCGCCTCCCCTCGCCTCCTGCCCCTCGCCCGCAGCAGCCCGGTAACCCCGCAGGAAAACGGGCCCGTACTCACTGCGACTACTGTAGCTGTACCCGTCCCTGTCGCGGCGGGGGCCGCGGGCGTGCTCCACGATCACCCGCTCCCCGCACAGATCCTTGCCGTTCAGCTCGTAAACGGCATCGTCGGCGTCTCGGGAGTCCTCGAACTCCACGAAGCCGTAACTAGAAGCGGGAAGGGGGGTGTGGAGGGGGGTGGTAAAGAAGAGAGGCCGCCGTTCAGCAGCGCCGGGACAATGGGCGCCGTCCCCGCCGCAGCGCCCCCCGCTCCCCCCCGCGCCGCCGCCATCTTGAGCCGGGCGCCACGCGGCAGCGGCCGACAACATGGGGGAGGGAAGGGAGGGGGCGGCGGGCGCGGCCCGCCCGGGCCCGGCAACGGCGGGGGAACGGGAAGGCGGGGGAGGCGAAGGGGCGCGGGGTGTCCGGCGGGGGGTGCCGGCCCTCAGGCCGCGGGGCGCCGCTCACCCGTTTTTGAGGTCGACCTCGAGCAGGCGGCCATAGCCGCTGAAGAAACGCTGGATGTCCTTCTCCCGGACGTGGTAGCTCAGGCGGCCGATGTAGACGCGCGGCATGTCCGCGGCGGAGGGGGGGGGAGGGGGGAGGGAGAGGAGAAGAAAGAGAAAGGGGGAGAGAGAAAGAGAGAGAAAAAGAGAGAGAGAGAGAGCCGGCCAGAGGGGAGCGGCGCTGCCAGGCCCGCACGCTGCCACAGCCGCGGCCTGCTCCGCAGCACAATGGCGCCCGCCGCCCGCCGCCGCTTTTATAGCAGGGGGCGGGGCCCGCGGCGGACGTTACGGCGCAAGGCCGGCAGGGGAAGGGGGACGCTGCGCCAACGTCATCACGCTCCGGCCAGCGAGCGGGGGCGAGGCGGGCAGGGCGGCGCATGCGCCATGCGCGGAGGTGCGCGCGCGCGCGCGTACGCGCTGGGCGCTGGCGGGCCACGCATGCGCAGCGGCGGGTGCGGTGGGTCTGTGCGCCTGCCCGGGGTCCGCCTTATCGCCGCTTCCCCCGTGGCTGCGGGCCCAGGGCGGCCGCTCGGCCGCAGCCCGCCGGCTGGCGGTGCGGCTTTGTCAGTCGGCTCCGGCTGGGCCCACTTCACCCGGGTCTGCGGGAGCGGGCTCTGACAGAGAAGGCGGGCGGCCTGGCTGGTGGCAGTGTGTGTGCAGGCCGTGTGCTGTCAGCCATGGTCAGTCAGGGCAGAGCCCTGGGGTCGGAGCGGTCCTCACAGGCCGGGGAGCCCAGGGAGCTCTGTCTGTGGAGCTGCTTTCTCCGCAGGGTTACGTGGGAGCAATCCCTAAAACCAGCACAAAGTTCCCGAGTTCTGTGACTTGGTTTCCCTTCAATATATGTTTTGAATTAGAAGAATCCTTCCAGTATATTAGTAAAAATACTGTTTCAGTCTGTTGGGCCTTGCATTGTAACACTGCTTCATAGTGTATGCTATGATTTGTATATTTGATATAAACTATATATTATAGATGCAAATATATATGCTAATACTTACAATGTTTTTATATTGTCTACTATAAAATGAAAATATTTAAGGTGAAAAGGCTGCATTTATTCCTACCCCTGGGTTTTTCCCACCTGCACAAAGAGCAGCTCATGTTCACCTAATGCTTCCATACTGTGAGGCATCAATGTCAGTAATGAAACCCACCAAAGACACGACGGTTGCCTTCAGTTTTGCCCTGAGTTAATCTGTAACAAAGGAACTGCTGAGTTAGAGTTACAGAAGTGGGGGAAATCTCTGGAGTCTAATTTTTTTTCTCATTTAATAAAAGCTCGATTCGTATAGTACAACAGACAGTGGGTGACCTCTTTCTTGTCCATTATCGTGGACAGTGTTTGGAAGATTTCATGAGTTCATTGAGTGTTTTCTGTCTGCTTTAGAAAGACTTAACGCAGGTAAGTCATTAATTTACAGGCCTGCTGTAGTTTTTTCATACAATATCACCAGGAGACTTGCGGGTAAATTTGACCATTAGCCAGGCTGTAGTGTTCATTGCCTCTGTGCAGAGAATTCAAAAGGCTTTTTTTTCAGTCCTGAATAGCCCGGCACAGAGGGGAATAGCACAAGATATGCTGTACCTTGCCCTGGGCCTACTGAAATCAAAGCTCTCCTGGAAGAGTTGGGATGTATCTCACCCTCATGGTCTTCAGCTTTCAGCTGTTCTGTTTAAAGAGCAAGCTCTGAAGCACCAGTGCTTTCTCAGGTAAGTGGCAAAAGTATTATAGCTATTTATTGCTAAAATGCATTAGTATCTCTGAGCCTCTCCCATGGGCAGCAATACCATTGCATTGAGTGTTGTATATGCAGAACTAAAGGATGGCTTCTCCTACCAAAACCTTAGAATATATAAAAATCCACTTGTTTGGGTTATTTGTGTCTTCTTGCATGACAACCTCATGAAGTTCAACAAGGCCAAGTGCAGGGTCCTACATCTGGGTCAGGGCAATCCCAAGCACAAATACAGGCTCAGCAGAGAATGGATCGAGAACAGCCCTGAGGAGAAGGACCTGGGGGTGCTGAGTGATGAGAAGCTCAACATGGGCCGGCAATGCATGATCACAGCCCAGAAAGCCACCTGTATCCTGGGCTGCATCAGAAGAAGTGTGGCCAGCAGGTCAAGGGAGGGGATTCTTCCCCTCTACTCTGCTCTGGGGAGACCCCACCTGGAGTACTGCCTCCAGCTCTGGAGCCCCCAACATACGAAAGACATGGACCTGTTGGAGCGGGGCCAGAGGAAGCCCCAGAGATGCTCTGAGGGCTGGAGCCCCTCTGCTGGGAGGACAGGCTGGGAGAGGGGGGGATGTTCAGCCTGGAGAAGAGAAAGCTCCGGGGAGACCTTAGAGCCCCTTCGGGTCCCTAAAGGGGCTCCAGGAGAGCTGGGGAGGGACTTTTTATAAGGGCATGGAGTGACAGGATGAGACGGAATGGCTTTAAACTAGAAGAGGGCAGGTTTAGATTAAACATTAGGAAGAAATTTTTCCCTGTGCGGGCGGTGAGCCCCTGGCCCAGGGTGCCCCGAGAAGCTGTGGCTGCCCCATCCCTGGAGGTGTTCAAGGCCGGGTTGGACGGGGCTTGGAGCACCCTGGGCTGGGGGGAGGTGTCCCTGCCCAGGGCAGGGGGGTGGGACTGGATGGTCTTCAAGGTCTCTTCCAACCCAAACCATTCTATGAGTCTATGATTCTTTGAGATAACTGCAGGTTATAATGTCTGATCATAAAGGTCCTCTCCCCACTACAGCTATGTTCTGTTATGTTTCACTCTTGTTCTTATACGAAGATAATGATTCACTGGCCCAAATTTTAAAAACCTTGGGTGTGAGCATTCATCTGAAAGTGTCTGTGCTGGCGTGTACAGAGTAGGAGAGCTGCAGGCTAAGACTTGCTGGAAACAACCCAATTAGTTCTTGCTAAAACATCTTGTGCTCAGTTGAAGATAGTGTGTAAGCCTGTACTGAAGTTCAAGGATAAGAAGGAAAGCTGAGCCTGTTCTTAAGGGCTTCCCTGCCAGTGGATGCTCTTCAGGATCAGAGCCTTAAATAACTGCCTTTCCTGAAAGATCTGCACTTTTTTACTTCCCTCACTTCCCGTAAAAGCTGCTCTCTCGTAGGTGATGATGCTCACTTCAATGTCTCTGCCTCCTAGTATAAGGAATTTCTTTCCCACTTCCAACAGGGAAAAATAAATTCTTCATGACAAAAGTGCTGTCCATGCATCCTCCGAGCTGTGAGACTTCAGCTGGTGTTTATATCGCTGCCTTTTCTTGGGAGAATATCCCTGCACAATGCCCTAGAAATGGATGAAAAACAGCCTGTTCAGCAAAGGGCCGCATGGAGCGTGAATGGGCACAGGCAGTTCCCACACTTGCTGGCCTGTTTCTATGCATGCAAAGAACTGAGCTTGGGACCTACCCATCCTGAGCGCTGGGGTGTCAAACAGTAGCAAACAAAAGCACACAGGTGAGTCGGTCCTCCTGTAATCAGACAATCAGACAAACCCGCTGCCAAAAGCAACATCAGGATGGAGACAATCCCAAAAGGAGTAAGCAACAAAGGAGCGCTGGACAGAAAGGGGTCGGGAAAGGGACAAATGGCACTAGGAATGCATTTGCTGGGTCAAGGGAGTGCCCAGGAAGGGAAAGGAGAGACAGTTGCGGTTCGTTACTGGCAGCAACACATCCTGCTGCTGAGGGGAGCAGAGCTGCCTGGGCTGGAGGCACTGGGGACCTCCCCAGTTCTGGACCAGGAAAGCATGTGGGCAGAACAGCTCTGCATCGTTCATGCGCTGAGCACATCCAGTGACCGAGGAGCCACGTGGGTATCTCCACATACGCAGTGCCTGCTTCTCCAAAGAAGTATCGGCGCCTGCACCCCATATGCTTTCTAGAAGTAGAAGAGGATGTGACCATATAGAATATGAAGTCCCATGTTCCATGTGGACTGTCCAACAGTCCACACCAGCGCTGCCTGGTGTGTCTTTCAGGCTTCCAGGGGCCCCTGTTATGTGATGGCAATCTCTCGGAGCACATCTCAAAGCTCTTGGCAGGTGGCAACAGAGATGTCTTTCTGTTGAGGCCACATGGAAAGTGAGGGAGGATTCACATTAGGATCTTGCAGCCTTGTTTTGTTTTTCTGTTCCTGTACTTGAGGAGGGATAAAGGTTCATCGAGGTGCCTCCTCACAGGGTGCCATGCTCTGTGTCCCCTCCAGTGCCCCCTCAAGCCATTTTCAAATCCTTGATTCTCACACCCCCTGTGCTTTTTTCACTGTTTGTCCCCCATCATCAGTTATCTATTTTTCACATTGTTTCTTCTTCCTCTAGCCTTCTCCCACCCTGGGGGCTTGATGGCTCGCTTAGGACCAGCCTGGTGCCTAGAAGGAGAATGATGGACACTCCCCCTGTTTCAAAGCCATTTAGGGACCTATCTGACCAGTCTTTGCTGTAGTTGGAAGAGTCATAGCCCTCTTCTGTCTTATGCCTTCTGGTATGTTCTGTTAGTAGCCCTGGAAGGCAAGAAGTGGCTGTAAAACGGTGACATAGTGACCAGAGATGAACCTCACCTCTTACACAGTCCAGGCAGGCTGGTGGATGTTGCTCAAAGCAGATGCATGTAAGAACCAATTATCTTCTCTGTCCTTCTGGATCAGTGGTCTCAGGCCGTTTCCCTGACCTGTCTCTGTTGTGTCCTATTATTTTACACCCTTGACCTATCAGTCCTGTTCCTGCCGTACATAAGCACATGAAGCAGCAGGTTCGGGCTCTGAATCAATAGCCTTTCTCACACACAGAGGGATGTGTGTTCCTGACCCCTGGGGACCCAGGCTAAACATCTCAAATGCATTAGTTTTACGGTCTGATCTGCCAAATCAGCTGGCGCTGCAGAACTGAAAATCGCAGCTCTGTAGTTCAAACCGTCGGTGCTTTTTCCTGGGCACTTAAGACAAAGAGGGAAATGGAGAAAGACAAATATTACAGTCTTTTCGTACCACTTCCACAGCGGAAGGTGGGAGGAGCATCATAAGAAGAAATTACAATTCATCTTTTTTCCTCCTAAGGGTGAAAGGCTCTACTCTCTCGGTACAAAGGCTTGAAGTCTGTAATTAATCATAATCTCTGAGATATGAAGCAGAGCTCTGGTAACCTTTTACGGGTCTTTTATTGTTAGTCCAATAAAAAGTATCACATGTAATTTGTCTGTCTTGTTGAGGGCTAATATTTGGCTAGCGATTACTTCTTATAATCTGTTGTCAGAGGAACCCTCCGTGTGAAATTCATGTTCTTTCTCCAGTCTTGCCAGCAGCGGGTATGGCCATATGTGAGTCTCTCATGAAAACAGTATAAAATATGCATATCATGAATTTATCATGCACCAGCTGTTTGTTGCAAGACTGGCGTCTCAGGGTGCTGCTGTCAAGTGTCTGACTGTTTCTGTTACACTTCCCTCTCGCATCACCTGGTCCTCATCACGTCTCTCTGACGGAGAACCCAGTTCTGAAGCTGGGTGCTGCTCAAGAGGCAAAACGGTCAGGCTGGCTGGTCTTCTCGCCTTTTCCCACAGCTCCTTTGTGTGCATCCCATAGGCGCTGACACTGGAGGGCAAGTCTGGGTTCACATTCAAAACGTGGGCAAATTCCGTTCAGGTCTTTGGCAGGTGTAGCTGGGTACTCTGATCGCTGGGTATTTCGCTGCTGTGATCATAGCCGTCATCACTGGGTATTTCACTGTGGCTGTACCCCCATCTTCATTTTGTTTGTGGGGAACGGCGGTTTAGGGAGACCAGAGGGTGTGAGGTCTCCCTGTGGCTGTCTGGCAGGCCCTGCCTGCAAGGGCTCCTTCTCACACATGGCTCCTGTTCCCCAAAATTAGGGTCAAGGAACATTGCAGGGGATAAAGTTCCTTTCCATAGGATGGCAGGAAGAAAGCAAACTGACAAAGAAGTGCTATCTCAGAGACAGGCCGCTGTAAATCAGTGTGCTTTATATGAATGATTTCCTATGGGTTTTTAGTCCTCCAGCTGCACGAACCTGTTAAAACATGAGAGCTCCAAGGGCTATTGTCATCCAGTCACGGCACAAGCTAAAAAATGTCTGTAAGTGAGCCGAGGCACGGGAGATGTTAACAGCTCCCAGGAGCTGTTGTTGAAGCAGCTCATTCATCTGCTGTGCCTTAGCAGCTCCTTCAGAGCCACCACGCTAGCTCAGCCCAGGCACTGACTCACGAGGATCAGTCTGGGCTTTGGACCAAAATGGGACCTCCTGACACGGATGTAGAGAACTGCTGAACTGACCACGACTGTTTCTGTGCATTAGTGGCTAGGATGCGACTTTTTTCTACTGCTTTCTTTGCAATACGTGAGTGAATGTCCTTATATGCCTTGTGGGTCCACTCTGAGCATAGCCTTTGAAGCGCCCAGTTCAGGACAGGAGCCGAGCACAGATGCATGTGGGCTTTAGGGGCTTTCAGTCTCTTGCGGTCTCTTCTGCAAATGGGTTTCATTCCCCCATGGACCCTCCAGCTGCGCAGGGGCACCCAGCAGGGGTCTGAATGGGTGTTTATACAGCTAGGACTTACACCTCCAGGGAGAAATGGATATCCTTGGGCTGTGAAAGTGTTTATTCTTCTCCCCAGCAGTACTGGCTGATGCTATGTGGACTGTTGCATCTCCTACATGGTCACAGACTCCAGCAAAAATTCCCTCCCCGCTCCAGGTGGAGGTCCTGCCTGCCCCTGAGGAAGGTCACAGGAGGACTGCCATCCATTCTGTGCCCAGATAAAGCGCTAATCACATAATCACATTCTGAACCCAAATTTCTTGTATTATGCAATTTGGGGACAGTATATAAAGGCCTGGCATTTCAGCTCATCCTATGTATATTTATATAAAATCAATTGATCTGTCTATATGAAGTGCCTAGATATAGCTGGCAAGCTGCTGGGTTAATAACATGTTGTGCTGGTTTTTGCTGGGATTGAGTTAATTTTCTCCACAGTAGCTGGTATGGGGCTATGGTTTGGATCAAGGTCCTTTTGTAGCAGCACGTAGGGTAGTCAAGCTTCCAAGACTGCTGACACATCCAAGTGAGACACTGCGTGGGGCACTCTGCCATGGATTATTTTTTTGTCCCGTGCAACCTGCTGTAGGTGAACCTGCTCTGGCAGGGGAGTTGGAACCAGATGATCTTTCAGGTCCCTTCCAACCTCAACCCTTCTATGATGCTATGATTCTATGATTTGTGCTGAAAACACTGTTGATAACAGGGAAGTTTTAGTTACAGAACAGCGCTTACACAGAGTCATGGCCTTTCCTGCTTCTCGCACCGCCCCGCCAGCGATGGGCTGGGGTGAAACAAGGAGTTGGGAGGGGACACAGCCTATTGCAGGGTATACGCAGCCTATCCAACTCTTCTGAAAGGTACCCAGATATCTAGAAGAGCAGGGCAAGGATTCCCAGCTTATTTTCTTTCAGTGATTCTCCTGATGAAAATCTGTTTTGATCGTATTCCCCCAGGCAGAACAGGGCTGGGGGGTGTTAGCACAGGCTCCAGTTTGGCTGGCCATAGGGCTGGTGCAGGTCTTCCACACTGGGAAATTTTGATGAAGTTATTTTTCTTTCACTGGCATTTTCATTTTAAAAAACTGTTGGGTTTTTTTTCCTTTCCTTCCAGCCCTCGTTCCCTCCTGCCGCTGCAATTCTCTGCCACGTTACTTAGCAATTGTGCCGCCTGCCCAGCAGAGGAGTGTAGAAACCAATATACAGACAGCAAACTTGCTCCCATTTCCCCCATTTTCCCATCGTGCTCTTTGACAGGCAGTTCCTGCCCTCATTTCAGCATCCCGAGCTGTGGCAGCTGCAGGGCTGAGGACCCTCTGCTCTGCTCTGGGGAGCCCCCCCTGCAGCGCTGCCTCCAGCTCGGGGGGTCCCAACAGCAGACGGACATGGAGCTGTTGGAGTGGGGCCAGAGGAGGCCCCGGAGATGCTGCGAGGGCTGAGCCCCTCTGCGGGGAGGACAGGCTGGGAGAGGGGGGGTGTTCAGCCTGGAGAAGAGAAGGCTCCGGGGAGACCTCAGAGCCCCTTCCAGTGCCTAAAGGGGCTCCGGGAGAGCTGGGGGGGACTCTGGGTTAGGGAGGGGAGCGATGGGACGAGGGGGAACGGATTTAAACTGAAAGAGGGGAGATTTAGATTAGATATTAGGAAGAAATTGTTGAATATGAGGGTTGTAAGACACTGGCCCAGGTTGCCCAGAGGGGTGGTAGATGCCCCATCACCAGAGGTGTTCCAGGCCAGGTTGAATGGGGCTTTGAGCAACCTGATCTAGTTGAAGATGTCCCTGCTCAATGCAGGGGGTTGGACTAGGTGGCTTTTAAAGGTCCCTCCCAACCCAAACTAGCTTATGATTCTATGACCACGGAGTGTCAGGACCGTGGCAGACTCGTCTGCTGGCCAAGGGGCTGGAGCCAGCCCTGCTGCCTGCAGGCAGCTGCGGGGCTGGCATGTGGGTGACAGGGAAAGAGCGAAGGCAGGGAAGGGAGGGGGATGGAGGAGATGAGAAGAAGCCTGCCAAGCCATCCAGGAGCTTGTGGTGCTGACCTGCTCCGGGCACAGCACCGACATGTGCCTTGCCTATGGACATGGTTTAGAAGTGGGTGTTTTTAAATCAGGGTAGGTTAACGGTTGGACTTGATGATCTTAATGGTCCCTTCCAACCTCACTTATTCTATGATTCTATGATTCTATGATTCTATGGCTCCTGTGCTGCAGGCAGTGCATGGACAAGGCACCAGCCTGACATCTGCCAGCACAAGGGTTTCTGGCCGAGAGCATGAGGTGAAGGAAGCCCCCAGGAGTGCTCTGCTGGTGCGTGAGGTCAAGGCAGGCTCCTTCAGGGGCTGACAGAGGTCCCACACTTCCCTGTCTTTATTTGCTTGGAGTGGTGTGGGCTGGATGCCTTCAAGAGCTGAGAAAAGCTGCTATCTCCGTCCGCACCTGGGCAGGCAGTGAGCTTGAGACGAGGTGTGTGGTATCTCTCGGGAGCTCTGGCTGTCCTTCAGCCCCACTGGTGACTGGAGTGGGTCGTGACTTGCCCATGAGTGGTGGCTGTGCTTTGCCTCCTCTTGCATCCTCTCCTTTCCACCGTTGCACTCATGGGTGGCTGCAGGCTGGTCTGCCTCTCAGACAGCTGCCCGTGATGTGTATTTTCCTAACGAGACTCTTCAAGGCCTTCAAGTTATGTCCAAATTTCCTTCTCTCCATCTGCTTTCCAGCCTCTGTCCATCTGCTCTCAGTTCGCATCAGGCCTGGCTGAAATTTGTCACTGTGGGACGGCTCTTTGGAGGCGCAGCGCAAGGAGCCCGCTGGGACGCCCTGATAAGCACTCTCCTGCCCATCCCCGACACTGCCGGTGCCGCCTGCCAGATCCGTGGCCGGGATGACTATCGCTGCCTGGCCCCCGCCGCGCAGGCAGGGTCTGCCCACACCCAGCCCTGCCTGTCCCCGCAGGCAGTCCCCGTGTCCCCGGCCTTGAGAGGCGGGCAGCACCGTGGCCCCGTGGAAGGGCTCGTGCCCTGCTCTCTCCTCGTACACGGCAGAGATAAGGATGCCGGCCGCCGGCATGGAGGGAACTTGGGGTGACGGGTGGGAAGAGCCTGGTGTAGCCATAGGCTTGGAGGTGGATAGCAATGGAGCTCCAAAACCTCAAGTCCCGTTTGCTGAGTCCCTTTTGCATGCCATCCTGGGGGGCTCTTATCCCTTTCTCCAGCTCTTCTCCTTCTCCCTGGGGTTCAGCTGTTTTTATTCCAAATAAAAACCAGAAATTCTCAGGAGTCCAGGAGCTGAATGAGTGGAGGGACTCTGCAGCGCTGTGGCAGAAGTGTTGACTCATTAAACTGACGTCACAGAAAATGCTCTTTGCATTAAGGAGATTAATCACAGCTCATTTTTTAAAAAAGAAACCTCTTAAACTTCTGTGAATCCTTCCTGTGAATCCTTCTCTATGCTGCCCGTGATACTTGGTCTCCTTGGCTCAGGCTGAAACTTATTTAGCATTAAAAATCCCACTCCCAACAGTATTAATAAAACCTAAACCCGTATGGGCTGGAAATTCAAAGAGATGATCTCCCTAAGAGAAGCAACCTGTCAGAGTCCTTCCAAACCACAGGGAAGGAGTGGGGTTTGCAACAAAGGGAGCACGAATAAAAATGTTTCTGGAAGGAAGTGGAGGATTAAGGCTTGGCAGCAAAACGCCTGACCTGCTAGTGCAGCTGTCATGGAACTGGTGGCGTGTGGAGGTTGAGCATATGCCCTTCGGTTTGCTGAGCTGTGCTGGCCTGGTGAGTGGGAGGCTCTCCTTGGGATGCCGGCAGGGATTTTTCAGCTGGAGCACCATGATGAAGCTAAGCAGGAGGGTGGGAGCCTGCTGTCAGAGGCTCTGGAGAAGTATAGAGGAGCCCCAGCTCCACGAGATCTGGTGAGCAGAGCAGAGGTCTTGGGGAAGAGCAGGTAGGAAATGTGATGGCAGTGGATGTCCCTCCGGGATTGGGCTGGTGGGCAAATGGAGGCATCCTGGCGCACGGGAGCAGGGCTGGACTCGGCAATGGCTTTTAGGCAATGGCTCTTTGCTGTCCAGGGAGGGGAAAAGTAATTCATTCACTCTGGTAGGACCTCAGAGCATTTCTGTCGAGTCAAGAGACCAGCAGCCAGTGCTCATCTGCTTATCCCAAAAGCCAAACATCTAATGAATGATAGAAGACTTTCACACATGTTGCAAGGATAAACATCATCTAATAATTTATTCTTAGATCTTTATACATGAGCAGAGGTAGAGATTTATTCTCAGCAGTGCAAAGTGCTTTCCATGAAGGTTAAATCTTTGGGCTTTGAATTAAGATGTCTTGAGTTTATTTTTCTCTGCCACAGCTTTACGTGACCAGACTTCAGAATTAACCTGGTAAATCCAGCAAAACCTCTCTGGGCTCTGCCATGTGTGTGTGAGAGAGAGATTCAATGCCACACGTAACTAAACGGAAGAATGACTCTGGTGCAGGTAACTGCTCGCACAATCAGCAGTCTTTTGTGTTGTGCTTACAGGGCCCAGGATGGAAGGTACTACTGAAATGAGAACCTTTTTGTACCTTTTAAACGACACAGAGCAGGAGATCAGTGTGTTTGTGGATTTTTCAAGTAAGGGTAACCTCTGTAAGAATAGTTCATTAATTTGCCTCTCCCCAGATTTTATTGAGTTGATGTTTTTTCAGTTTATTTCCATTTTGAAGGTGTTAGAGATTTTCATATGAAAATAAATTTTCATTCATGGCTTAATTTTACCCTTTTCCCACGACTTGCTGGCTGGCTAACTAGGCGGTTTATAAGAATGGTTTAGTTTTCACTGAGTACAAACCTAGGTAGAAGATTGTCTGGGAGTCATTTAATAAGCTAAATCTTCCCCCCCCCCCCCCCCCCCCCCCCCCTCGTTTCAGTAAAACCTAAAATGCATCCATTGTTCCAGAAAAAATAAAAACTGGGTTATGAACCATGCCCGTAGCATTTGCCACATGGTGTGAAGATGTTGGAGCTGGCTATGCTCCTGGCATCTTGGTGGTGCCCGCGCACAGTGGCGCAGAGAGCTTTCCCAGGCTCCCTCGGGGCCATGGCAACACTTCTGCCACAGCAGATCTGTGGGTTTCAGCTGAACCCAGGTGCGGATCTGAGATTTTCCACGAGGCGGCACAGAGGACCTTGAAAGGCTCTCGCTATCGCTACGGTGACCTCACCACGTGTTGTATCTGTGGTGGTGTGGGTGCGCGGGGGTTTTCCCACTGCTTCCAGTGCTCGATCCTGCTCCAATACGGAGCTGTCATCAGCTGGGTGAGCTACCCCACAGTCCTGTCAATCGGGGCATCATGCTGGTGATCACCACGAGAGCCCCAGGAGAGGCCCGACTACCAGGGGCAGATACAACCTTTTTAAAGAAATGGGTATCTTCATCAGGGAATTGACCCACCAGCCACTTCTGAAGGCTTCTTAAATGGCTCGTTTTCCACCTCTGCGTAGTGGTCCTTGGGAATGAAGCCTTGAGCAGCTAATAAGAGATTTTAGGTGCAACTTGGCCAGCTGAATCTGAGCCTTCAAGTCCTTACACCAAGTCTGACCTTCCGCGATGCACTTACAGCTGCTCTAGGCCAGACCTTAATGCCGCCCTGGCTTATAGTCCCAGTCTAAAACAGGCTGGATGCAGCCAGGCAGATACAGGGGCGTAAAGAGAAAAGGTGAGTGCGCAGGGGGAGAAGGGATGGCATTAGAGCTGAAGACATGTTAAGCTGTCCATAGGGACTGTGGGAGAGAAAAGCTGATTTTGTTTAGGCAATAGAGGTGCTGGAGTGGTGGGGCTGCGTTCAGCCCTGCGCTCCTATGCCTGGCCAGGGAGAGCTGTGGGACAGCATGTCAGAAACTGGCTCAGACCCCACGTCTCACGTGCCCTCTCCGGGATAAGTTATCCCTGAGGTGTACATAAGGGTAAAGTTCAGCCCGGAGGGTGACACTTCATAAGCAAAATGCATCACTCGGCAGTATGAAAAAGCAATCAGCACGTCTCGCATGTGATTACCGGTGACCTTCCCTTGCAGCTCCTCTGCTCTTGTTTATCAATCTGGAGACATCAGCACCTTCTAATAATGCTGGAGTTGTTGGGAGGGGACAGAAAATAGATTGTTTGACCTGACACCACACCATTTGCAAGCATTTAGCCTCGTCCTCGGAGTCCTCCTGCAAGCGCAAGGGAACTGGGCTGGCAGTGACTGAAATCTGTGCCGGTCCTGGCTAGTTGGGCTTCCTCCCGGCAGCAGCCCACATTGCAGGACTGGACCACTTTGAGATAGGCACTAGTGTAAAAGAATTCACACTTGCAGATCTTGTCTGCACTCCCTCCGTGTTCCCTGGATGCCAGTAGCATGCTGGAAGACCAGGCATGGGCTGGGACTTTGTCGTCCCCGCTGCTATACAACCACAGAACAAAAAGACGTTTGCTGTGCAAGCTAAGTAGGAGAAACCTGACAGTCAGCTGGCAAACATGAGCCCTCTCCTCCCGTAGCACTGCTCCTAACCTTCAGAAATGTCAGTACCCATTCCCTGCTGCAGTGAGTGCCAAACAGAGAAAGCAGGAAGAATTAATTGCTGTGTTGCTATTTGAGCTGCAGTAAATTTTCCCTGTGTAGAGACAAAGAAGAGAAATAAACCAACAGCTCAGTCTGTCCCATCCCATTGACACGTTCAGTCCTTGCTGCTGTAGCCTGCAGATCCAGTGTCTCAATGGCTGATCGCGATCCGGGGGATTTCCCTGGGTTTATCCTTGTGGATGGATCACTGCAGACGTCAACTTCTTTGGGAGTGACTTGGGATCAGGTTAGTTTTTCCAGACTGCTTTTTGCCTCTTCCTTTCCACACCAAAGAGCTTGTCTGGTTGCTAATATTAGCCTGGCTCTGTATAATCCACTCTTACCAGAGACTCAGAAGTGTTCATCTGACATCTCACATTCAGCAGCATTTCAGGAGGCAGCGAGGCTATCATCTGGGAGCATCCTCGGATGAGCCACTTCTCATCGGTATGAGGACATGCCCTGCTCAGACTCCCCTTTGCCGCCCACCCTGGGACCCGTCTAAACCTGCTTCCACAAATCTAGCTAGGACTTGATTCAAAGTGCTGAAGTATTTCACAGCCCAGAAGGCCAACCATATCCTGGGCTGCATCAGAAGAAGCGTGGCCGGCAGGGCGAGAGAGGGGATTCTGCCCCTCTGCTGCGCCCTGGGGAGACCCCACCTGGAGTACTGCATCCAGCTGTGGAGTCCCCAACATCAGAAGGACACAGAGCTGTTGGAGCGGGGCCAGAGGAGGCCCCAGAGATGCTGCGAGGGCTGAGCCCCTCTGCTGGGAGGACAGGCTGGGAGAGGTGGGGGTGTTCAGCCTGGAGAAGAGAAGGCTCCGGGGAGACCTTAGAGCCCCTTTGAGTCCCTAAAGGGGCTACAGAAGAGCTGGGGAAGAACTTTTTACAAGTGCATGTAGCGATAGGACGAGGGGGAATGGCTTCAGACTGGCAGAGGGGAGATTTAGATTAGATACTAGGAAGAAATCTGTCACTCTGAGGGCGGTGAGCCCCTGGCCCAGGGTGCCCAGAGAAGCTGTGGCTGCCCCATCCCTGGAGGTGTTCAAGGCCGGGTTGGACGGGGCTTGGAGCAACCTGGGCTGGTGGGAGGTGTCCCTGCCATATATATATATATATATATATGTTTCCATCGGGCTCACTGTAGCCAAGGGTCTGCAGCCCCGTGCAAGGTGTAGGCGAAGCCAGGAGCAGCCAGGCGGCACTCGGTGGCTGCGGGGCTGGCTGTAGGAGTGCCATCAGACATCTTGTGAGAGCCTCATTTGGAAGTTTAATCATCTCTCATTAATGTAGATTTGTGCCCAGTTTGGGGCTCCCTGGTTCAAGAAAGACAGGGGACTGCTGGAGAGGGTCCAGCAAAGGGCTACAGAGATGATGGGGGGACTGGAGCATCTTTCTTATGAGGAAAGGCTGAGGGCCGTGGGGCTTTTTAGTCTGGAGAAAAGAAGACTGAGGGGGGATCTTATCAAAGCTTATAAATACTCAAAGGGAGGGTGCCAGGGGGATGGGAACAGTCTGTTTTCAGTGGTGCCCAGTGACAGGACAAGTGGTAACAGGCACAAACTTGAGCATAGGAAGTTCCATCTAAACCTGAGGAGGGACTTCTTCCCTGTGCGGGTGGCAGAGCAGTGGCACGGCTGCCCAGAGAGGTGGGGGAGTCTCCCACTCTGGAGCCATCCCAAACCCGCCTGGACGCCGTCCTGTGCCACTGCTGGAGGTGACCCTGCTGTGGCAGGGGGTTGGACTGGGGGAGCTCCAGAGGGCCCTTCCAACCCTCACCAGTCTGGGATTCTGTAAAGCCATGGATAAACTTTGGTATATTGCAGAAAATGGTTAATTTTTTTGAAGACCAACTGCCCAGGGGTTGCTGAGGCATAGGACATGTCTGACATGGGGTAGAGCAGAGTCTGGCCCGGTGGAGCTGGAGCTGTCATTGCAGATGGTAACTGCTGGTTGTGATGCCCAGCAGAGAGATGCTCATGTGGGAGTCCTGCTCTTTCTCTCACTCCTTTCTCTCTCATCGCATGAGGACCCATTCTTTTTCCAAGAAGTGACGTTTTCATTTCTTGCATGGCACAAAAGAGGAGGGTTTCCAGGCTTGCTTAGTGAACTCTGGTGGGTTCCCAAGCGAGGTGTCCCCCATGGAATTGCCATACCACTGCGCTGGGATGCTGCACCCTCCCAGCCACTGTGCAATGACTTTGGCAGCTTCATAACGCTGGGACTCTGCTGTGCCTTTCTGCTTTGTGCAGGGGTTCAGGCAGCGATGCTGCGAGTTGCTGGGTGCTCCCCACATCCAGCTGCTGCTTTCTGGTCCTCCTGCACTGAGGGACTGGGTGGTGGTTAGTGCTCCAGCATCTCCCTGTTTCTCTGATTCACGCCAAGTTAGCACAAAATGATCAAAGCAGCCAGTCAAAACTCTTTATTTTTCCCTACAGATTATTGGTGGCAGAGGTTTTGATCACTTTCAAGGGAGGAGCTAATTAGCAACTAACTGAATTAAGTAGAAGGTGCAGCATATGAACTGACTTTTTGCTGCTTTTGTGGCTGTTGTGAAGATTACTCATACCAATGAAATAATTGTTGCCATAGCAACTAATGTACTTAGTCGGGGAAGAATTGGAGACACAAATAACAAAGACAAAGGCCAAATCTATAATGCTAAGAGGCACATGCAAACCCAAGACACCACAGCGCAGCGCATTGTGACAGCTCCGGCGTGTGCTGCCTCCGACACTGTGTGGGATGGCGTAAGGGGGATTCCACAAGCAGAGGAGGGTGGGGAAGAGATGGGGCAGAGCGAGGGGCTGTGTGGCTTGGTGCAAGGGCCGCGATCTCTCCCAGTGAGTTCAGGTGGTTGTTGCTGTAGGATTTCTCGCTCAGCAACTGCCACAGCTCCCCTTAAAAGCGTGGTGATTTTAATGCGAGGTTGGTACGTGCAGAAACGGCAGAGCATTTGGAAGATAAGCAGGAATGAAATCTTCCCTTCACCTCTGCTGTGGGATCACACCTCATTTTATCCAGGCGAGTGATCCACCAGTCTTTTTGCCTTATTCCGGCTGTGAGTTCTGGTTTTGTAGCCCTGAAATTCAGCCATCCCATACACAAGAGCAAACTGCCTCCGCCTGCCCGCACCACCCTCCCTGCTGTTTACTAAATTATAGGGGCTGCAGTGGAATGGCCCCAACCTGCAGCGCCTGGCTCGTAACCCTCGGGCATTGCGGCAGGTTCCAAACAGCTTTTCTATCTCAGCCTGCCCAAGGGCCTTGTGGGGTCTGAAGAACAGGTTGAACGAGCAGCCACGAAGGCTGACCTAGATATGTTTATCCTTTGTCAGTGCAGAGGGGGATGCTCTGACCTTTAAGGTGTCCACACTCCTCTAACAACCTATTATGCAGCCACTGCTCAAGGAGAAGACCTTCTTGTTTTCTGCACTACATTTCTGTCTTTATTTTTGTACCAACAGCAGAGTAAATCTGCCCAGGAAGGAAGATTTACCTGTGCAGCAGTCCAGCACAAGTTGTTATCTAGTTGTCAACTTTTTTTTGAAGCACACAAGCCTAAGGTCTCAGCCCAGTTTGCTATCACAGCTTGGTCCCAGCACCAGAGTGTCACCACGGAAGGAGACAAAGCAAACGAGAGCTAGGCAGGTGTCTTGGTACAAATGCAGAACCAGGCACAGAAGGATTGCAGATCTGGTTTCCAAAGCTCCCAGCATCGCTCAGCATCTCCCTGGTAAGAGTCCTGGGCCAGCCTGATGCCAAAGTGTCCGGGATTCCTGCTGGTTTGGCTGGAATAAGGCCAGACAAGAGGCCTACACACATGAAACGGAGACTCATCCCTGGTGACCTAAGTGCTGGAACCTATAAACATCCAATAACCAATATAACCAGTCCTATAACCGTGAAATACTCCTGCTCCGCCACCCCCAGATCTGAAACCGTACCTGGAGCTTCTTCCAGGCTTTCTGTGCCAGAGTCAACCAAAACATGGCAACGATTTTATGCTAGTTGTTTAATGAACCAGGCAGGTCAGATAGGTGTTTTCCTGAAGTCCCACAGCCATAGCTGCAGATGCGTTTATGGTGAGCACAAATGCTACAAGGTTCCTCTTGCTGGGAAGATTCCTCTAACGCGGCAGCCACGGTCCTGCCTGGACCGCGTGGGAGGTTCGGTGTCAGGGATGGCTTAGGGAAGGGAGAAGGAAAGAGGTGCTGATACTGATGGTTCCCTTCTGGCTCTGGACCCCAAGCACCACGAGCTGTGGACAAAAGGTCCTGTCAGGTGTCAGACAGACCCTGAGGTCTCAGGGCTATGACAGTGCTCCTGTTCCCCTTTCAGAGGCAGTCTGCTTAAGCACAGGCTGGCAAGGAGAAGCCGTCCCTTGTTCTTTGGTCTTTTCTCTGGGGCAAAGGACCTAAAAGTGCCATCACAGCTCTGGGACTGTAGTGCTCATTCTTTCTTTGCCGCAGCTCCCTCCCTGCATCCCCCGTCTGCCCGCCCGAGCGTACGCTGTGTTACCAAACACACCTCCTGCATGTTCAGATGCCTTTGCCTGTTGCAAATATCCCTGAGGTCTCTTACGTAAGCCGGTGCTGGTTTGCCGAGGCAGAAGAACATTTTCAAGAAAGATGAGAAATAGCATCGCTCCTTCCCGAGGCAAACCCAAACCCCAGCTTTTTGGGCAGGAGGAAGAAAAAGGGGCAGATCAGGACTGATGGGTCTTAATCACAAGCCCAGAGCTGCCCCATCCTCCCTCTCCCAGACCATATCTGCTCCCACAGCCCCCCAGACTCCCCCCATGGTCCTGCTCCTGACTTCCCTTGCCGGCTTCAGCAAGTCTGGCTCTGCTGGATCCCCCAACCCCTTCTGCCCAGGAGACAGGGCTGCGGTTGCCACCAGCTGGATCAGGCCGATGCTCCTCAGCCTCCCGCTGCACATCTGCGGGCCGTGCTGGGGCTTGTGCAGGAGGAGCTGGTGCCAAGCCGGCTGAGGTCTCGCCAAGGGTGGGCTCTCTGTGGGCAGACGGTCTCGCAGGAGCGAGAAGCCAGCAGAGCTCCCTGGCTGTCAGCTCTTGTTGAAGGGCAACCCGGCAGAGATGCCATGCCAAAGCAGCAAGGAAGATGATGCCTTTCCATCAGCCATCCCCCCTGTCAAAGCACAGCAGCTAACAGGGATCCACCACGCAAGGTGCTGAGTTGGATCCAGAGTGTTAGAGGGACACAGAGAGATGACCACAGCCTGGCTGGCTGCTTGCTGTTATCCTCACTTCTCTTTTTTTTTTTTTTTTTTTCAACTGTATATATTGCTTTCCTCTGTAGAAAAGCCTTTTCAAGGGAAAAATTATATATTTTTTTGTTTCTCGTGGGCACCCCTCCTACCCTCCAGCATCTTTCACTTGATATAACCCCAGTGTGTGACTCTCTCGAGTCCAGAGCACACATCGAGCCTGGGGGGCAAGGGGGAGATGTGAGCTGGAGCTCAATTGCTTCACGTGCTTATCTTGGTGATCCTTCTCCAGGCCACTGTGCAGAGCATCTGCCTTCTGCTGAGGACTGAGGGCAAATACAGCACAGCGTGTGGTTTTGGGGAAGACAAATGGTTCAGACATGATTTCTCTCAAATCTTACTTACCTTTGGTCACCTCAAGAGGTGTCTGGGCAGAGCAAGGTAGACCAGGAGTTTCAAAAGCAGCCACTGATGCAAGGTAGCTGAACATTAAATCATCTATGAGATGGTACCTGTGAGGCTCAGTGGGATGCAAAGGGAGAGTGGCTGCTCCCAGGCTCTGACCCAGTGTCCCTGGGCTGGAGATGCCAGCCTCCTGCGTGCTCCCCTGTCCCCTCTGCAGGGCATCGCTGCCCTGAAGTGGAATGGGGTCTTTGTGGAGCCAAGGGAAGCAGCACCCTCCTACACAACGGCAGAGTAATTTTGTATTTACAAATGATACGGTACAGAGGGCTGGTGGTGATGGCTATAACGCACGCAAAGGAGTTTATCTCTTATTGGACAGGCTAACTGGGCAATTAGTGGTCAGGATTTATTGAAGTTAAAAACTTGATGGACTTTCCCACAGGAAGTGACCGTGCCTGCTGATGGGACAGGCTCGATGGCTGGGCCCTCCAGGAGTGGCCCTGCATGGGTCTTTTAGCCCTGCCACAGAATGACCGACCGGTACGGGGTCGGGGTGCAGCAGCGTGCACGGGGACCTCCCCAGCTGCCTGATGGACACAGCAACCTTGGAAGGGCATCCACTGGTGCACACTGGCTGTGCTTGCCAGCACGTTGCAAAACAGGGACTTCACAGTTGGGTAATGCCATGATCCCAGATCTTGTGATGTTACCACTGAAAAATCTTTAATCGCAGGGTAACGATTTCCCCCCTTGCTATTTCTGGGGACTGGGACATATTCAAGCAATTACTTTCTTTTAGACACCTGTGGGGATTTGTCTATGAAAGATGAGATCATTACTGCCTGCCCTGGAGCAAAGTGCTCTTTCGCAGCACTGCAGCCACAGGTCTGGACTCTCTGTGGGGCTTTAGTGCTGGAGCTATGGAATGGGTAAGGTATGGCATGGCATGGCATGGGTATGGTATGTACTGTCCTGCATCAGGATGCTTCTCTATGCCAGGCATCAGGAGCAACCCCATGGTCCCAGGAGGTCAGTATCTAGGCAGTTTAGTCCCCAGCCCTGTACCACATTGTTGCCTGAGTTTGGCCCTCCCAATGCTGCCAGCTCTTCAGGGGCCGGCTGGATTTGACTTGAAGCAGGATCTGGTCCCCCCATAACCACTGGCCATGCCTGAGAGCCACACGTGTGGTGCTGGGCACAAGCTCCAGCCACCTCTCGCCTGGGTGCAGAATGCCAGGGCTGTGCCTTGGCTCCTGGGCAGAGTTTGGCCCTTCTGGGTTGGCAGTCTTAGGTTGTGTCTTCAACATGGGGCCAAACTAGAGCTGCCACCCCCTTAGTCAACTGGAACACAAAGCTGTGCTTACAAAACCTGGTGACAAAAGGCTTTTGGCTTTCGCATCTCCCAGCACCTCTGAATTTGATAGTGATGTGGCTGTCCCTCGGCACTTTTCATGAAGCATGAAGAGTGAGCGACCTCCAGCTGGTATCATGGGGCTCACTCACACATCAGCTTGTTGCCATGTCATTTCCATTTTCTTTGATTTCCTCATGTTGATGGTCTCTCCCTCCACGATCTCCTCTGATAAGAGAAAGAAATGAGCTATTGATTCACATGCGGCACTCGGCATTTCAGAGAGAGAGCGCTCTCCTGTCCTTTACTGTAAGTAGGAATAATCAGGCTTAAATAACCAGGCTGGTTTGGACCCAAGTGGGGGATTTAGCCCAAAGGGCAGGTTCCCAGAAGCACAGCTCATGGCTACACAGCACCGGGAGCCCTTCCTGCACCCAGCTCCTCAAGTGGGCTCTGCCTGCCCCCCTGGGGCTGTGGGAGCCGCGTCCACAGGTGCAATGGAAGAGGTGACCGAGCCAGAGCGGTTTGTGTGAAGACTCCCGCCTGGCTGTGCCGTGGGCTGAGTCACTGTCCTGTGCTTTGACTACCAGGAAACATTACCTCTCACCCAAGTGTCTCCTCTGTGTCACTGCTGTCCCGGCACCCGGCTGGCCAAGTGGAGTCCAGGGCATTGGGATGACAGTGAGTCTTCTCGTCAGGTGGGGTCAGGTCAGGTCTTGGACCACTCCTCGGAGAGGAGGCACTGCGTACTGTCGGGTGCCATGCCCCTTTCCCATGGCCTGGCACCCCGTACTTGATGCAAGGACCTCCTGGCACAGGGAGCTCTGCAGGTTAACTGTCCTCTGGGTAAGGAAACACTCATCTGAGTGCTTCCATCTTTCCTGACTGCTGTCTCTGTGCAGCCCTCGGGAGCACGGGCCTCGCTCTTCCAATGCGGACCCTGAGATTTTCAACGTAACCCACTTTCCTCCTCCTGTTTCCCCACCTCCTTTCTCCCCCACTGATTATTCTTGGAACAAACTGGTTTTTCCCTGTCCCCCAGCAGTGCTCCAGGCCCACCGCCTATCTCAGAGACGGGCCGTTCAGATCACTTCGCATGGGCCAACGAGTAGTCCCGGGCTTGGGACAAGGTGAGCTGCAGGGCTTGGGTTCTCCTCTGGGCTCTCCATCCCTGGGGACCGTTTGCCCAGACAAGAACCCGACCTTTGCCCACCCCACAGAGAGTCTGTAGCACCCATCCGTGGGGACGCTCTGCTCTCAGGAGACCTTGCGTGGTCTCTCGCCTTGCGGAGCATGCCAGCTGTAGATCAGACAGAGAGGAGGTGGCAGAAGTGTGTTTTGCCCTGAGTGGGGGCTGCGCTGGAGGCTCGCTGGCCTCGGTGGGCGAGCGTCTCATTCTGCTGCTTAGCAATGCGTTTCCCCCGCCTGCCAGAGACAGCCCATGATTTTGACCCGTAGGACTTCTCTGCAGTATTGTGGAGCTTCAATTCACCAGGATGCACAAGGTGCCTGGAGTGCCTGAGGAGGAGGGTACTTGAGGAGCAGCTGATTAGCTCAATATAATAAGTCTTAAATACTTTCCTTGTCATCCCCCTCTTATAGCTGCTGCCTGCGTCTTTGTGCTCAGGCATGCATTCAGGTTTCCATAGGCATTCGCTCCCATTTCTTTGCTTGTGTGATTACTTATAATTCCTGTTTAAATTCTTCTCATTTTCACAGTGTAATTAGGCAGAGCAGCGGCTTTTGTTCTGCAGTCAAAAAGCAATTAGCTGTGCTTTTTTCTTCATGGTTGTTTTTTAATTAGGACTTTGTTGATGGCTTTTGTCCCCAGCAGAAAATAAAGGCTGAGGTGTTTAGGGGCTGCAGCTGCTGCCTACAGTGAGAGGGGCTGCCCTGCCTGCTGCCCTGCCTGCCCTGCCTGCACTGCCTGCCTGCCCTGCCTGCACTGCCTGCCTGCCCTGCATGCCCTGCCTGCCTGCCCTGCCTGCCCTGCACTGCCTGCCCTGCCTGCCGAGGCGGCAGGACCTGTGGAGGTGGCCCAGGGACACCCCCTTTTCTCCCCAGCCTCTGCCCACTGTAACCAGGAGCCTTTCACCTGCCCTTGGGGTTGAAGGAACTTGCAAAAGTTTTACCCAGGTGGGGGTTTGCCCACTTTTTCTTCTTTAGGGTGCTGGTATTTGCCTATTGTCAGTACATAAACTGTTCCCTGGCTCTTCCCCATGGGGCTGAGGCATCTGCACCACCACCAGCGAGCCCTGTCCCTTGCTCCCAGCCATTGTAGCCACGTGCCAGCCATCGAGCTCCCGTCCCAAGTTGGTTGCGTGCAGGTCGCATTGTGCAGTTGGTGCCAGCACGGCTGAGGATGGAGATCTGTGCAGGACCGCACGCTGGAATTAGGTAGCTCCTTCGGACTGAGAAGACATGCTGTGAAATCCAATTGCTTCCAAAGCCGCTTGTTATTCTGTAAGTGACAGCAACATCCACACGGGGCTGTGAAGGAAATGAGTACAGGCCCGGTGCTTAAATCCCCCGGACCAAGACACGTGGAGCTGCTCTGTCCTTTGCAGTTCAGGGAAAGCCAGGTCCCCTGCACCCTGTAAAGAGACAGCTTCAAGTGAAGGATTAATTTCAAGTGAGGAATAGTGAACGTGTCCCCGCTCCCAGCTGGGGTAATGCAGCCGGGCTGATGCGCTGGGGAGGAGAGCACTGACTCCACACGTCGGGCTCGGGCAGCAAAGGCACCATGGCAGAGCCGTGCTGAGCACCGGTCGGTCTCTTCTCCTCTGCTGAGTTTCCAGGAAGGGATGGATGCAAAGGAGAGGGACATGTCTCTGTCTGGCTGCTCTGGGAAATGCCTCTCTGGAAGGCACAGCCTTTAAGTCCTTGATTTCGCCTGAATGAACCCTTTTGTTGAGCACACCAGGAGCCTGCTGAGAAGGGGACAAAGCTGGAGCAGCAAGGCTGACCTCCCGAGCGGGTGGTGGGGCAGGGGCTGGCAGGGCAGAGCTGCGATGAGCACGCCAGGCATGGCACGTGCCTGCAGGTCGCTCCTGCACACACTGCTGATGGCACTTTGCACGATGCTCACATAGTGGGGACAGGGATGTCCCACCTGTGCTGCTGCACTGCACCTCCTCTCCTCGCCTGCCCGGCATCTCCTGGCCATCTCTCACTTGAAGTCTGCTGAGCAGAAACATTCCCCAGGAGAGCTCGAGAGTTTTCTGGGCTTAAATCTTCTGTGTCCTGCCAGCATGTTAACTTGTGTTTCTGTGTTTGCCGCTGGAGCTGGGCTCGGCCGGCCTGGGGGCTGGACGCTGCCCTGCCGGTAAAATCACAGGTTTGTGCACACAAGTTCAGGCCATACTTCATCTGTACAGAGGAGATCAATAGCCCCCCCCTTTCCCTCTGCAGCCCTTGTTTCTACTCTCTGACCTGCATCTCCTGCCCATAGTTTCCCTCCTTTATCCTCTGTGATCGGGTAAATTCCGGCTTCTCTGGGCCTCCATCATCCTGGCAGCAGGACGTTTGCTCTGTGTTTGGGGGAGCCCTTCCAGCTGGTGGCGGTTGAAGTAGCCCAGCAGCTTTCCTTAGCTTGGAGGTTGCTTCAAAAAAGAAAACTGGAGCGCTCCTCAGTCTTGTCTCTTTGTTCCTGCGGGACGGACAGCCCCTTCTCCAGTCAGTGCTCAGACGGCTGCTGGATGAGTGTGAGACAGACACTGCATCTCATCTCGCCATGTCTTTTGGGACTGCATGTAAATCACAGCAAATATTCCTATGGGCAGATCCCTCATCAGCGACCAGATGTATTTTTAATACAGAATATCAACCAATTAATGAGGTTAACCCCACTGCTTTAGGCCTTTTCTTTATTGCACCCTTCACCTTTCCCTAATCTCTGCCTTCCTAATGGTATTTAGGAATGGCCCCGTGCCCCATCCATCACTGCATGGCCAGGCAGCCCTGTGCTCCAAATGTTCAGACAGACCCCGAGGTGACGGTTATGACAGCTTGATCGATGCTGTGGATCAATGCAATCCCTGGGGCTGCCATAGCGTCCCTGCCCTGGCCCACCAGTACCTTTCCGCCAGCTCTTTGGGGTGTTGTTGCTGTGCACAGGGTGCACCGGAGAGGAGCTCTGCACCACCGCCCCACGTCCCTGCCTCCAGCTCCCCGCAGTCCCGCAGAGAGCTGAGCAGAGCTGATGGAGATGCCAGTGCTGCGGGGACGGGTTGGCATCGGGCACGGTGGGCTCATGCAGCAGGACACCGCGGGGACGGGGTCTCACGGCCGCTGGCAGTCCCGTGCAGTGGTCAGAGAAGTGGGAGCCCCGTGGGTGGCTGCAGCGGGGGGATGCTGCAGGGGAAGCAGGGGCCTCAGCTCACTCCGCATCCCGGAGCCGGGTCCCGGGCTGCTCCCAGCACCTGGGGACCCCTTTGCGGGGAGACCACCAGTTTCCTCCCTTGGGGGGCTGTGGTCTGCCTGCGCCCAGAGATCAGAGGTTATATCCAGGAGGGTGGCAGCAGGCTGTCCCAGCTTGTCCCCAGGGCACCAGTGCCCAGTCTGCCTCTGCCACCCTCCCCGCACCCAGGGCGCCCAGCGGCAGAAGGGGGTGTTTGCGGTGTAGGTATGTGCACTTATAGAGTGTTTTGCAGCTGTATCTCAAAGCATTTGGTGAAAAAAAAAAAAGGATGCCCAGCACCCTCCATGGGAACCGCAGTGGGTGCCGGTGGTGTGTTGCAGCACCGCAGGAGGCCGCCGGGTGCGCGTCTCCCCACCTGAGCCCTGGCACGCTCCTCAGGCAGCCCGGGCACGAATGCCCAGCTCTGCCCGCACCCACGCTCGCTTCGTCGCCGGCGCGGCCAACGGTGAGGGCCAGTGTTGGTTTTTTGCAAGGCAGCTGGAGGACGGGAGCTGCTCCCCCTGCCAACACCGGTAGGACCCTCCTGCTGAACCTGCCCTGCCGGCGTGACTGCCAGGATTCACTGATATTTCCCCTTAAGGAGCACTGTCAGCGCTGTTAGGCGGGACAAAAACCCCGAGGTGTCATGCCTACATTGATTTGTTTACTGCCCGCTGACTGCAAAGTCAGGCACTTTTGGGGCCGATTCTGTTGGAAGACACAAGATAATTGCAGGTTTAAAATCCTTTCGGGGGAGCTTGGCACGAGGCGGCTGTCGCGGCGGGTAGGGAAGACAGCCACCGCAAGCCTGGAAGGCGCAGCCAGGGCTGGCACAGCACGGGGACAAGGTGCCGATGGTCGCTCTTGCTGCTGGGCTCCGGAGGTCTCGGCCGACAGCCTCGGCGCGCCGGCCCCGCCATGCTGCCAGCAGAGGCAGGGGGGTGACAGCGGGCAGGGATGCTTCCATGACAAACCGTCCTCCTGCCCTCTGCCCTCTTTTTTTTTTTTTTTCCTTCTTCTTCTTAAGCTTTGTCAGGTGCAATTGTCAGTTGAGCGTTACATTCAATGTTATGAGCGGCAGGTACTTTCAGATGAAGATTATTTGCATGTAATAACACAAAGATCCATCTGCGGACTGGCTCTCCTGGAGAATAATGACATCTTTTGCTGTGCAGGGAGCCAGGACAAAGCCCACTCCCTGTTTGTAATCCCCTGGAAGCCGCTGAACAGGGCTCGAGCAGGGTGCCAGCGGGGCAGGGCTGCGTGCCAGACCTCTCCCTGCAGCGGGGGACATTATCCCAGATGCATTATTCCACAAAAGGTGTCAGTCCGGCTTTTTGCACTAGCTGAAAGCAAAATCACAGCCATTTGAAGCAAGCTCTTTGGAAACTAAAATTATCTTCACATCGTATTTCTTCGCCAGTAATGCCAGCATTAAATTTTCTCGAATTCTGAGTCAGACGTCAGGAAAAAGAGTAAAAATGTAATTGGCTCCAATATCATAAAATTTAGAAAAGGATCACAGTGTCAGGCTGTTTTTCTCCTTTCTGCTGTCTCTCAGCCTTTAAGACACTCTTGTGCCATGGTTTTGTGTGTGGGTTTGCAAGGAGCTATAGAAATTTCTTATTCTTTTATGTTTTTAAAGGCCAGCGCTGACCTGCTTCGGCGCCTACAGTCATCGTCTGGCCAGCAGAGCCCTCGCTAACGCTGCCGCACAGCCAGGCCAGGGGCGTGCGCCTGAGCCCAGTTGTTCCCCATCTCTTAATGTATTTCCTCTAATGACCTGTGCGAGCCGCCAGCCCTTAGCATAATAATTAGCAGCTGAATGTAAAATGAAGAGAAACAAACCTGCGTGTTCCCCGACACTGGCACTGGTGAGAGAAAAGCCGGTGGGAGCTTCCCCTCCTAGGGCTTTTGTCCCTGCCAGGAAGCAGACCATGGTCCTCTCGCTCCTCCGGGTGCTGGAGCAGCGGGTGCCGTCGGTGCTGTGGTGGGGATGGGGACGCACAGAGAGGTGCTCCCTTCCCCAGTGCTGCCTCCCCCTGCTCACAGACAGGACCGGTTCAACCTCCCTGCCCTCGGTTTGCCGGGGGAGCTGGCTCCTCACGCTCAGCATCTTCTCACCGAGACATCTGACCGTCTGCTTGCTCCCCGGTGCTGCTCCCACCTCCCACAGGAGCTCCCCAAACCTCTGCCCTCGCTCCCGCTGCAAACCAGCCCTGCCAGCCCCGATGGACGAGATGGCGCCCATCCATTTGGGGCACCTCTCCTGGCAAGGTGCTTTTGCCAACGCAGGCGGGAAGGTTTCTCTTTGCCCGACACCCAATTTCCTGCCTTTCTTAAGTCAGCTGTCCTCCAAAATGCCACTCTGCTTGGGGACCTAATCCGACCTCTGCCAAAATCCACCAGAGCCAGTGCAGGTTGGACCAACGTCCTTCCCTGTGTTTTCATGGTTTCTAGTACAGCAGGGGTTGAGAGGACGAGTGGTCCCGCGCTGCTGCCTCACCTGCCATCACCAACACTTTGAGAAGATGCTGAGCACCTTTCTTCCCAGGGGTGGCAGCTGTGGGGGCTGTGCTGGCACGGGCCACTCTCAGGCCCAGCGTAACCCTGTCTTCAGCACGGACAGAAACCAGATATCCAAATCTGATCCAGGAAAAATGGGTCTGGGAGCGATTTCAAGATATCGAGTCCTCGCCTGTTCACCAAAGTGCGAAAAGCGCAGGCACCGTTTTGTCCCATCGATTTGTGAGCGGGAGGAGGAGTAGCTGCCCCACCACAGGTCTCCTGCACCGCCAAGGCTGTGTTCCCCTCCGGTTGTGCCAGGGAAACACGGCAAAGTCTCTCTCACACATCCAAAAGCCGAGCAGGCGGCGTGGTGCCACGCTGCCAGGGCCCTGCCCGCTGCCCGCACCTCCGAGCGCAGCCCGGGACACCCTCCTGTGCCCGCCTGCACCCTGCCGTGCTGCGAGGAAAAAACCAGCTCGCTTTTCAACCAGCCACAGGTTGGAGCTCACGAAAGATCAAACGTACTTCTTTATTTGCATGGTGACACGGCAGAAATTATAATGCCTTTTCCGGAGCTGGTTTGCTGAATGTACCATCAACTTCGGCAGCTCGCATAGGGCAGTCTCTCGATCCACGTGTGCTGCAATAGCAACGCCACTATGCTATTTATAAGACATAATACCATTTGATCAGCTCCAGCAGTTGTGGATGAAACCATATCTGGCTCGGCTTGCAAATGATAAGTCATGGTGAGGTGTTTTGGGGGGTTGGTTGGGGTTTTTTTTGTTTTTCTTTTTTTTTTTTCCCTGTTCCAAATGAAAAGGAAGATGATGTTATCGGAAATGTCAGGCTTTGTGTGGCGTGGGCGGGATGCCTGTAATTTCTCAGCCAGAGTAAAACTGTGTTATTGAGAAGCTCTCTAAAGGCAGACAAGCTGAAAACAGGAGTTTTTTCAAACAACACACAAGAGGTTTACAACCTGTCATATGCATCTAATTGGCTTTTATTATATGTGCATGCTGATAGCCTCCAAATATGTGCCCAATCATTCATCCCCTGCCGCCGTGCCTGGCGCGTCCCACCCGTGGCTGCGCTGCTGCTGCTGCTGCTGCTGCTGCTGCGACCAGCCCACGAGCTCTGCTGCCACCTCTTCTCATCACTCCGCCTTGGAAAGAGAGAGAAATTGTTGTTTCTGGAAGAAACATCCCAATGGATATTGGGAAAAATTAATGAATGGCTGGAGAAGCAACGTGAAGTCGTCGGCTGCTGATGGATGGATATGCTACTGCGCCAAGGGATGGATCATCTGGCAGGTGCCAGCAAGCACCTCGGAGCCAGCAACACTCCGTTACGGCTGTAACCTCCTTTGCTCACCCACATTTGCAGGCCACAGCCGCAAAAAGCAAGGTGCAGCCCCCATCCCGCCTCACCTCTCATTCAGGGGTCGGGAGAGCCCCCCATGAACCACCTAGTGCTCTGAGACAACCCGGCTCACACAAGAGCTGGTGAATATTTTCCTCCAAGACATTTCTTTGAAAGCTGTTTCACTGAAATCAGACTTTCTGCATGAATTGTCAATGTCAGCAACTTCTGGTTTTCAAAAAACCTTCCTTTAAAGCACCTTTTTAATTCCAAGAGCGTATTTTATATTGTAAATTATATTGTAATGCAACATTTTAAAGCATCAGAAGGAAATGGACCAATGTTGTTGAAATATAACACTTCCAAAATGATTTCTGGCATGAAAATGTGAATGTGACTTTTTTTCTTTTGCCTGTCTGCCTCAGGAGGAATTTCGAAATGTCAGAATTTCCTGAAAAATGGTGATCCTGCTTCCCATATCTCTCCTCTGGCTTCGAGTGGGAAATCTCCGAGCTGCTTCCTTCTGTGGGCTCTCCAGGTGTTGAAGGCAGCTGCCACGCTTCAGAGGCTGACTACGGGATCCCTGTGCACAGGTTTCACGTCATCATGTTAATTCTTTGGGGATGACACAGGACCACGGCCATGGGTGACGTTCCACCTCCTTTGGGTATTTCAACAAGGCTCTTGGCAGGTGCTCTCTGCAGCTCATGGTCCTTGTAGGCAGATGTACACCAAGTGTCCTCTCCGATGTCTATCATTTCCAAAGGCAGCGGCCATGGGGACAGGAGCGGTGGGGGCTGGAGGAGCACTCCCTGGGTGCCAGAGCAGGTCCCTGCCCCTGGGGAAAAGCATCCAAGCACCCCGGGGCTCTGGCCATTAGTCACTGCAGTCTCCCTTATGCTGAAGAAGAAACCAGGAGGTATGATCCTGGTTTTCTAGCCCTTCCTGTGCCTGTCTGGTTTTCCTCAGCTCCTTTGACCCTGTGTTTGCATCTCTTCTAAGATTATCATATCAAAGGGAGCCCAAGCTCCCTCCACACTCCTGGTGCTGCCTGGGGACTTTGCGTCTCCCTCCCTCACTAGACGTGGTGATTAAATCTTTCATTAGCTACTTTCCATCCTGCAGGACAAAGAGTGTTTCTCCTTTGATATGAGACATGAACTTGAACATGAAGAGCTGTGTTTCGGTATCACAGTCCCTGCTTACCTTGACAAGAGCCCAGAACAAGGAGAGAAAGGGAAGGGGATCTGTGCTGCTCCTTGGAGAGAGGTCACCATCCACCTACCAACCTGCAGAGGCCTTTGAAACTCTGGCAGCATCTCACCTACAGCACCAAGTCCTGCGTAAAGGTCCCTCTGATGAGCTGATGGCACAGGTTCACTTCGCACACTGCTTTGTGCTGTCCCTTAGCACTGCAGACGTGGGCACTGGAAGGGGCTCTAAGGTCTCCCCAGAGCCTTCTCTTCTCCAGGCTGAACACCCCAACTCTCCCAGCCTGTCCTCACAGCAGAGGGGCTCCAGCCCTCGGAGCATCTTCGTGGCCTCCTCTGGGCCTACTCCAGGTCATGAGAGAAAGAAAAAGAATAAAAAAAATGAAAGAAAATAACACCATAATTTAAAATTCCCTGGTTTGGACTGGAAGACAGAAGTGTTTCCCCTTCTGCAGGAGAAATACACAAAAGCCAGCCGATCATCAGTGCTGGCCTTTCCTGTGACCCACAGCCACAGGCAGCTGAGGCACAGCACATCCTGGGGTGGAGCGGGACGAATTAATACTGCCATTGAAGAGGCAGAAGAGTCCCCATTCATATCAAGCGGATCCTCACTAGTAAAGTCCCCAGGCTGGGAGGGTTAAGACGGAGAGTCGGGTCAGGCTCTTGCAGTGGTGAAATGGATGTGGGAAGTGTCTCTGGGCTTCCCCTGAGATGTGGGGGTTTGTGTCAGAAGTGCTCCAGAGCAAATTAACCCCGCTGTGAGAGCTGCCTGTGCAGAGCAGCGCACCCAGTGCAGCACAGAGCTCCGCGTGGAGCCCGTCAGCCCCCAGCCTGGCCCCAGCTGGCTGCTCGCCCTTGCGGCGCAGGGGCTCGGAGCATCCCGGACAGCCGTAGCCTCAGCTCCTGGGCTGATCCTGCCCAGCACTGGCAACCGGGACGTGTAGTCATCTGTCTCAGAGCAGGATGAAGGCAGCTATGCTGGAATTCACTGCAGAGTTGATGTGGCAGCGCCTGACAGCACGGGGTGTGATGGCAGATGCGCAGTCAGAGGTTTTGCCTGTATTTGGACAAGTGACCCCCCCAGGCGAGGCCACCCAGGACCGCAGGACTGGCAGCTCACGGAGGCTGCACTGGGGTTCGGCATGCTTAATGCAGGGCACCACATTTGCAAAGGCATTTTGGTGCCTGGAGGAGCTGCTTGGGTCCTGGGGCCGCTGAAGCATCTGTCTCCACCCCAGCCAGGGGACCTGGCACCTCTTGAGCATCTCGCCTCATCCACAAACAGCTCAACGAAAGTCTCCTTGTGGGAGTTTCAGTTGAGGTACCCAGATCTAGAGACATTCGCAGTCTCAGACCTTACTCAAAACATGGGCCTGTGGCTTCTTCCCTGTAAAACAGGGACAATGAGTCTTGCCTTCGTTTGCAGCCAAGGTGTGGGTGATGGAGAGCAGGGAAATCCCTGGAAACCACCAGAGAAGCCCCAGGGACACAGGCAGAGCCTGCCCCGGGTGCCCTGCTCAAGCTGCACTGAGGGGCCCAGCTGTGATTTATATGAGTATTGTCTTCACTGGGAACCTTATACAGCTGCTCAGGGCCGCAGGACGCTAAGTAGGATGGATGCCATTACGCCCACGAAGGAAAGGAAAGCCTGAATCTCTGCACACAGCAGCGTGCTCAAGGCTGACTTTGCTCCTGGCAGCCTTCAGCTCTGAGGGTGGGCAGAGAGAGCCCAAAAGAGGCTTGGAACACTTAGACTAACACCTAATTAACTTACTGAAAGCAAGGATCGTTGGCCTTGCTTTGGCATCGGCAAGACCCTCGAGCCTGGGCATTAACCTCATGGTGCAGCTGGAGAGAGGAAGGGGTGGAGGGGTACAGACACACGCAGAGACAATGTCCATCTCTGCCTCCCACCCTTGAGACCCCCCGCCACCTCTGTCCCTGCTCGTGGTTCCCTGCACCCCCTCCCTCCCGCCTGCCTCTTCCCTTCCTGACCGCCCGCTCTGGCCCCGGTGAGCTGGCGGAGCTCAGCACACCATCGCCAGTGATGCTCCTGCTCTTCAAAGCAGTAGTTGTAAGACGAAGAAACCAAAAAGGAGCCTTTGGTCCCCTATTCTGACACATTTAACTTAAATAAAAAAGCCCCAGCAGCCCTCTGTTGCTGTGTGCATGGAGATATCACAGCTGCAGGCGTTTGGCCTCCTGCTTTGGTGCTGTTGCGCTGAGACAGCCTCACCATTGTGGCTTTAAAATAAGAAGCAGCAGAGCTGGGCTGAGGAGGGTGAGTTACCTGCGGCTCCCCTGTCTGCTCCTGTGCACCTGGGGCTCGTGCGAGCACCGGTCTCACCCCCGGTCAGTGTGACACCCCCAACCACAGCCCTGACCTGAGCTCTTGGCTCCGTGGTCCAACGGGGCGATCATGTGGCCATCTCGCACCGGTCCCTGCAGCCCCGCAGGGCTCCTGGTCCCTGCTAAAGCTCCACATCCAGGAGGCTGGTGAAGAGCTCAGCTTTCACCCAAAAGTAAAACATTTCCCCTTGGAAACATTTCCCCTCTTCCCCATGGCAGAGGCAGGCAAGAACCACTGATGAGAACCCAGAGAGGCAAGGGCAGTGTCCCTGGGAGAAGAGCCCCCTTTATTAGCTGAGAACAAAGTGTGCATGTTCTGAGAGCCCAAACAGCGCGTTCTGGGTGCTCAGGGTTGTGTTTTGCTCCATCTCCACATCTGCACCCCCCGGGAGAACACGGCTGCCCTGGGCCATCCCATCCTGCGGGCGCGTTGCAAGCCGGGGTGCCCGGGACAGGGACCGCACTGGGCCCTTTTCCGTGCTTGGCGAAAGCCCGGCTGACTTTGAAGAGCTGTGTAAATATCAACCCGCTGGCAGCGCTCCCAGGTAAGACGGGGACATGGCTGTCGGGGTCCGGCAGCGTTGCTGATGGAAAGCCATTCTTAGAGCAAGAAAAGCTTCCAGAGAAGCTTCCTCTCTGATCCTCCTTTTTTTTTTTTTTTCCGGAGGGTGCTGCAGAGAGATGCCCACACTTTCAGAAATCGCCTTGGCTGGAAGTTAACTCGAGGCCAGGCTGAGCAAAGCTGCTGGAATTGCCTTGGCAGGTCTCTTATCTGGCTGGTGCTAATCCCTCTGGCTTGAGAGAGAAGGAAAATGAAGCAAACCTCACATCTTAATGGCCAGGATTCGCTTATCGTGTTTTCTTCTTTACAGGGCTCCCACTGATTTCTTTCCCCCTCACCTGCCAGGAACGATAGCACTAATGCAGTGCCCAAGTGGGCAGAGCAGCGCTTGCCTGCGCTGCCTGCTCTGCTGCAGAGTGAGCGCGGCCAATGCTTCAAGTCAGACATTGTGTTTCAGGGAAGGCGTACCAGAAAGGAAGAAAAAAAAGCAAGCGGGCAAAACCTGATGCGAGGCTCAGAGCATCTCCTACCGCCTGTCTCACTGTGGGCAAGTCACTTCACTTCTGCCTCAGTTTCCCCTCGGGGGTGAGTTCACACCAGCCGCTTTCCCAGGTCAAACCAGGGGGGTGGAGAGCTCTTAATCTGCCGCTGCCTCCAGCCTGGGGGGCACTGGGATGACGAGGGGTGAGTCTGGAGCACAGAGCAAACCCTGCGCCCCCGCACCCATCACACCCCTCCTGGGCAGGAGGGAAGGTTGGTGGATAACCCTTGTTTTTCCCCCAGGCCCGTTTTCCCTGCACGGGGCCGGCGAGGCTGTGCAGCGCTAGCAGCTCTCTGCCTGTTAATGCATCTGTGGTGAAAATTGCCTGCCAGACGCCCAGGCAGGGGGCACAGAAATGTACTGGAGAGCAGCCTGGGGACAGGAAAATGGAGCGTTGTTTTAACCCTGCTGCCTTTTGCAGAAGACCACTTTCTGATTGAGAGAGCACTGCCGAGAAAGACTTGGGAGATGCTGGTTGATGAGAAGCTCAACAATGTGCGCTGGCAGCCCAGAAAGCCAACCCCATCCCAGGCTGCATCCCCAGCAGCGTGGCCAGCAGGGCGAGGGAGGGGATTCTGCCCCTCTGCTGCGCTCTGGGGAGTCCCCCCTGCAGCGCTGCCTCCAGCTCGGGGGGGCCCAACAGCAGAAGGACACGGAGCTGTTGGAGCGGGGCCGGAGGAGGGCCCGGAGATGCTGCGAGGGCTGAGCCCCTCTGCGGGGAGGACAGGCTGGGAGAGGGGGGGTGTTCAGCCTGGAGAAGAGAAGGCTCTGGGGAGACCTCAGAGCCCCTTCCAGTGCCTAAAGGGGCTCCAGGAGAGATGGGGAGGGACTCTGGGTCAGGGAGGGGAGCAATGGGATGAGGAGGAACAGTTCTAAACTGAAAGAGGGGAGATTTAGATTAGATAATAGGAAGAAATTGACTGTGAGGGTGGTGAGACACTGGCCCAGGTTGCCCAGAAAGGTCCTGGAATCCTGGAAACATTCAAGGCCAGGTTGGATTGTGTTCTGAGCAACCTGTTCTAATTGAATATGTCCCTGCCCATGGCAGGGGGATTGGACCAGATGACCTTTAAATGTCCCTTCCAACCCAAACCATCCTATGATTCTATGATTCTAAATGGGAACGCCAGTTCCTCTGTACCCACATCCGTCAGTCTCAGGCTGATGTGCAGACAAACCCCCTTCTCCCCAGGGAGCTGGGGGGGTGCTGGCACCGGTGGAGGCAGGGGAGGAGGAGGCAGCTGCCTGCACTGCACGGCCAGCAGCACTGGGCACCGCTCCCCAGGCTCCCTGCCCCACAGGGGCCAGACTGCCGCGGGGTTTGCTGTGAGGAAGGGCACCAACAAAGCTTCCCAATGTCTGAGCACAAATTTGGTTTCTGGCTCTGGAGAGCCCAGTAACATGATGCTGGCACTGGCCATCATGGGTGCTCCAGAGGAAGCTGTGGGCATCCCAGATTAGCTGATGGGGAAAACCTGCATCCAGCCTTCAGTCTCCTCTTGAGCTACGAGCATCACAGAGACCAGTTACTAGAGGACTGGCACAAACACAATTGCAAGTGGCAACCCTATTATCAGGAAAAGTAGGGGGAGTAGGAACAACACTAAGCTTTCAAGAGCAATTAATACTTTCAAACACTTTAATGAGCACTTTAACGTTCATCTTAATGAACACCACCTCTCAACAAGCAGTTATGTTCACTGCGATTTTGTGCACTGCCTTCAACATTGCAAAATTCAACCCATTTCACTACAAAATGAACATCCCGATCTTCTAGTGTTTTACTCAGTTTCTGATTTAGGATAGAATACAACCAAAAAAGGCAAAACCGATTCAGTCCTTCCTTCCTCTTCAACATCCCGCTTAAAGCAGAGGGCAGACGGTGTTCGCAGCACCCAGCACTGAGCACATCTCTCAAACCAGAGCATAAGCAGTGTGCTTTGCCGAGCTGCCATGGCCCCTTCGCAGAGCACTGCCACCCTGTGCCCTGCAGGGTCACTGTCCCCTGCATGGGACCACTGGCCTCACCCTACAGCATGGACAGCCCTTGGGATGTCTTAGTGCACCCTGAATTGTCCGGCTCTCATACGGGGTGTTCCCTTGAACATGGAGAGAGGTACCTGTTTCCTCCTGAGCTTGAGAGCCCTGAGGATGCAAAATCCATCAATTCCAGGCTGTTGGTTGTTGATTTTGACATTGGAGCTGTTTCCGTGCACAACACACGCTCCTCTTCCACATCAAAACCTACACTTCAACTGGCTGAGTGATTCACAATCATCCTTAATGGAGGCAATTAGCAAACAAACTGTGATCTGTTATTTAGATTGATAGGATACTGTCAAAACGAGTTAGTCTTCCAACTTGACCTGCTTGACTGCTTTGATCAGCTGTCCTCTCTTGGAGTGCAGCTGTGCAGGGCTCTTGGTGACACCAGCTCAGCTGCTGGTGGCCTTGCACGGGAGAAGTGGTTTATCACCATGTCACCCCTCAAAACCAGGGCTGGGTGAAGTGGCTTTGGTTGTGAATGCAGATGAAACTCCAGGCAAGTGAGAAGCAAGAGCCACATTTCCAGCTGATGATGTCTGTTGTTTTCCCCCAGGATTGTGTTGCTGGAATGGAGAACACAACTTCACCTTGAGGGTTTTTCCTTAGAAAAAGCCACTCCAGCACTTGCGGTCTTGAACTTTCAAGGTGGTTGAAAACTGCAGGCTTAGAAATGAGAAGAGGAATAAAAAAGTCCCCAAACTACTTACTCCAAACTAACTCCTGTTTCTGAGGGCCCCGACCCTGACTTGGGAACCCTTGAAAGCTGGAAGCACTGCGAGCAGTCTCATCCAGCTGTAAATGTGGGTGGGTTTGCCAGAACTGGCCAAAGGCTCAGCCTGAGCTCAGATGAACTGAAACATGCTCTCCACGGGGTGCTGGGAGACCAGCCTGGCCTTTAGCTCAGCCAGCCCCGATGGCTGGTCGCTGCTCTGGGGTGCCCCTGGCTGGGACCAGCCCTCAGGACTTTGCTCAGGATGTCACTGAAAGCCATCTGCGACTGGGAAGTGCCGTAACTTCTGAAATGTCACCTGGGGCCACAACACCACAATCCCCAGGCTGCTTTGGAAGCTCCACGTGGGCTGTGTCTGGGATGGCTCGGGGGAGGCTGCTGACCCTGGGTGCTGCTGTGAATATTTCCCCACCTGGAGAAATATTCCTCCCCAGCTGAGGAGACCTGAAAGCCAACCCAAGTGAGGGCACCTGGACGCAAGGAGGGCATGCTCCTCCTGGCCTGAAACTTTGGTTAAGGCCCTGCTGTGTTGTCATGGTTTCAGTTGGGATAGAGTTAATTTTCTTACCAGCAGCTGGTGTAGTGCTATGTTGTGGATTTGGGATGGGCATAGTGTTGGTAAAACACTGGTGTTTTTGGTTGTTGCTGAGCTCTCAAGGCCATTCTGCTCCTCACACTGCCCCACCAGCGAGCAGACTGGGAGGGCACGAGGAGTTGGGAGGGGACACAGCCGGGACAGCTGACCCCAACTGACCAAAGGGATATTCCATGCCATGTGACGTCGCGCTCAGCATATAAAGCTGGGGAAGAAAAAGGCAAGGGGGATGTTCAGAGATGTGGCATTTGTCTTCCCAAGTCACCATGACGCGTGACGGAGCCCTGCTGCCCTGGGGATGGCTGAACACCCGCCTGCCCATGGGGAGCGGTGAATGAATTCCTTGTTTTGCCTTGCTGGCGTGTGCGGCTTTTGCTCTACCTGTTAAACTGTCTTTATCTCAACACACGAGTTTTTCCTCACTTTTACCCTTCTGATTCCCTCCCCCATCCCATCGTAGGGGGAGTGAGTGAGCGGTGGCGTGGTCCTAGTTGCTGGCTGGGGTTAAACCAGGACACATGTGCATGCTTGGGGCTGTGTAAGCCCAAAACCATGCAGCGCTACTCCAGAGAGAGGTGGGTAGAAGAGCAGCAGCCCAGTAAACTCTGCAAGGACGTTAAAAACATGAATGTATGTTCTGGTTCCTTGCTCTCCGGTGTCACAGCTAAATGCTGGTTTTACCTCTCTAGTGAGAGGTATCCCTGCCTATGGTAGGGGGGTTGGAACTCGATGATCTTCAAGGTCCCTTCCAACCTAAACCATTCTATGATTCTATGATTCTATCTGCGTCTCCAAATCATTGTTCTCAGGGCAATAGGAGTGTGGGATCTCCCCAGTCATAGAATCATAGAATGGTTTGGGTTGGAAGGGACCTTGAAGATCATCCAGTTCCCACCCCCCTGTCATGGGCAAGGACACCTCCCACCAGCCCAGGGTGCTCCAAGCCCCGTCCAACCCGTCCTTGAACACCTCCAGGGATGGGGCAGCCACAGCTTCTCGGGGCAACCTGGGCCAGGGGCTCACCACCCTCAGAGTGACAAATTGCTTCCTAATATCTAATCTAAATCTCCCCTCTTCCAGTTTGAAGCCATTCTCCCTCATCCAGTCCTAGGCTGGGAGAAGCTACAGCATGGTAGCCCTTGTCTGCACAGAAGGGGCCATGGCAGGGTGCCGGGTTCTGCAGAGAAGGATCATCTAAATCATCCCAAAGAGGTGCGAGGAGATGGGCACCCCCTGCCCTCCTTCCCTGATGCAGTTGGTACGGTTGGCAGTCACTGGGCTGCTCCAGTCACCGTGCTGTCCTCTTTATTATCTGGTCAGTACCTCAGTGACAGAGGAAGAAATCAAGTGTAAGGGAGCTGCTTCTACCGAACCCCTGAGCACCATGACCTCGCAGACAGGCTTGTTCACGGGAGATGGAGAAAGACCTATGTTTGTACCAGCACTATTACAAAGCGCGCACAGCCTCTGGCTGTGCCTCAGTTTCCCTGTGCATAAAGCAGATTGCTGTAGTGCTGTTGTTGCTATACATTGCCATTGTGCTCAGGGATGATGGATAAGCAGATCTCATTTACACGTAATGATTAAAACTCCTGTATTAGCAGAAGTGAGATCAAAACAGGCCAAAGTTCCCCGGTTCTCTCATCAGTATTCCAGTTAATGACTGCAGTTAACCCCCTTTGCCCTCACTTAAGAAGGATCTGGCTTTTTGGATGTTCTTTTGTAAGCCTTAATTACCTATACATTTTCTCTTCTCCCAGCCTGGAGGTCTGGCACATCTGAGCAGGCCTAAC
Source organism: Pluvialis apricaria (assembly GCA_017639485.1). NCBI lineage: Eukaryota > Metazoa > Chordata > Aves > Charadriiformes > Charadriidae > Pluvialis > Pluvialis apricaria. The sequence goes on along the minus strand of CM030021.1, from coordinate 1,366,127 downwards.
TGTTGGTTTTCTTCACTTCCATCCATGCTGTCTTTGCAGTGCCAGCCAGAGTGTGGGCCAGCCCTCCTCCCTGCCGAGGGCCGGGCTTGCTCCCCGAGGCGCAGAGCCATTGCCCAGGGCTGACCTGCTCCAGCCTGGCAGTCCCTGCCCTCCGCTGCACAGGGAGACGTCTGAGCCCCTTTCCCTCCTTGCTAGTGCTCGCCCCGATTTCTCAGCCGACCTGCTTTTCTGTGAACAAAACCCGCTCTCTTCCACACACCCAACTGCACTCGTGATCCATTTCAACACTTTTGCTGTTTTAATTTGATACAGGTTGGTTATATGACATATCTGAGCTGAGCTCCCTCCACACCCCATGAACCTTGCTGGGGTGGTTTGGGGGTATTTTCAATCCAATCCTTGGAGCAGGAAGAGAAAAAGAAGACACTTCCAGAGTTGCTCAGCTGACGGCAGCCTAAAACCTTGCAATAAGCCTTTAGAAACGCTGCTGTCACTTGCACGTGTGCGGAGAAGCAGGCAGAGCGGTGTGTCGCAGGGAGGCTCCTCTGCGGCAGGAGTAGCCCTGCTGGAAAGGCACGGTCTTCTGCGCGTGTTCACAACGCGGCTGAGCTGTGGGCTGTGCTGATCGCAGGACGTGTGTGCATCTCTCCAGGGGAGGCTGAAGGTGGGATCCCGGATACCACAGCTGTGTATCGGCAGAGCTGAAGGAATGGAGTCTGCAGCTGAAAACACCACCAGAGGAGTATGATCTTTTCCCATACTGCAGGGGATCTGACAGCCCTTTCTTTACGCATGTGGTGACATTAAACAAATTACTTGACTCAACAAAGATCCACAGAATTGCCAAGGTTGGAAGGCAACAATGGAGGTGTCTCCTTCAAGCCCCTACTCAAAGCATGGTCAAGGGGAGCAGGTTGGTCAGGGCGATGTCCAGTTGGGCTTTGAGTAGCTCCAGTGGTGGAGACTCTACGGCCTTCTCTGGGCAACCTACTCCTGTGTTCAACCACCCTCGCAGTAAAACAGATTTTTCTTATGTTTAAGTAGAGTTTTCTGTATTTCAGTTTGTGTCTGTGACCTTTTGTCCTGGCACTGGGCACCACTGGGAAGAGCCTGGCTCTGCCCTCTTTGCACCCAACTTCAGTTATTTGTATATATTAATAAGATCCCTCATGAGCCTTCTCTTATCCAGGCTGAACAGCCCCACCTGTCTCCACCTTTCCTTATAGGAGAGACACTCCAGTCGCTTTATCACCTTCATTGATGCTGGTGTACCTGTAGAAACCTTTCTTGTTGCCCTTCATGTCCCTTTCCACACTCTGGGTGGACTTCAGCTTTCCTGACCCCATCCCAGCACACCTGGACAGTGTCTTTGCATTCCCCCTTCATTGTCCTCCCCTCTTAGACACTTCTTCTTTATGCCTGGGTTTTGTTGGGAGTGCCTTGTTCAAGTCCCTTGGTGCCTTTGCTGATTCCCTACTTGTCAGAGTGGACTGGAGGAGCTGGTCCTTGAAAATGAATCATGTTTCCTGGACACCTTTTCTCTCCAGGACTGCATCCCGTGGGAGTCTCCCAAGCAGATCCCTCAAGAGGCCAAAGTCGGCACTCCTGAGTCCAGGTTTGTGATCCTGCTTTGTGCTCTGCTCCCTTCTCTCAAGATTCTCAACTCCACCACGTTGTGCTCTCTGCAGCCAAGGCTGCCCTCATCCTTCACATCCCTGACCAATGCTTCCTTGTTTATAGGTATCAGATCCATCAAAGTGTTTTCCTTCCTTGGCTCCTTGATCACTTGTGATAGGAAGTTTTTGCCAGAGCACTCCAGAAACCTCCTTAGATTGCTCACACCCTGCTATGCTGTCCCTCCAGCAGATGTCACAAGGGTTAAAGTCTCCCATGAGGACCATGGCCTGCAAACATCAGGCTTCTTCCAGTTGTCTGAAGAAGGCCTCATCTTCTGCTTCCTGATCAGGCGCTCTGTAGCAGACACCCACAACTATGTCACCCACATCAGTTTGCCTTCCAACCCAGATGCTGGCTCATTATCCATCCCAGGGCAGAGCTCCGCACGTTCCTGCTACTTCCTCACGCAAAGGGCAACTCCCTCTCCTTGGTTTCTTCTAGGGGAGAGGAGACCAGGGGAGACCTCCTCATCTGTGGAAGGAGGCAGGGATTCATGGAAAAAAAATAAATTTATGAGTATCACTAAAAATGTGGCGAAGTGCCAAGGGAACAAAGGGACACAGCTATCACCTTCAGTCTGGCGCTTTCCAGCTCCAGCACTGGGCCTCGCTGCCTTTCTAACAGTCTCCATTTGGGCACGCAATTGCGTTTCACACTGCAAAGGAACCAACTCTGACAGCTGACGTCTGGTGCTCAGTTTCTCTCACATCTCCCTCTGTTTTCTCTCTTTCTCTGGACTCTCATTCATGTCTTATATTTAACTCTTCCCTTGTTTTCTGGCAGTTTTGGTAGCTGCTCAAATACGGCCGGATTCCAAATGTCATGTCTGCTCCTGTAATGCCTGTGTTTTCCTGCCAGGTTTTGCCTTCCCTAAGCAGGACGCAGCTTTAGGCAGCGGGTGCTGCGCTGCTCTGCTTCCCGTGTCACAGCTGGGGAGGTGACCTTCGCCCAGGCTGCCCTTCCCCGGCCACACACAGCCCGGCTTTGGGAAACTGCCCTGGGAAGAGAAAGGGCTGTATGTTTTTTCCCCTTGGGATATGGGCTGTGAACGTGCAATGTTTACACAGCTCAGACAAGGTATTTTCCATTGGTGTTTTAAAAGGAAGGCAGAGTTACGTCTCCTGTTTCATTTTAATGGTGGAGAGACCAATGGGTAGACTGGGGAAGCGGTTTGGCTAAGCCTCCCCCCAGGTCGGTGGCTGCCAGCCCCACGCAGACCCCGCTGTAGCCTCATTTTTACAATCAGTAGATGCTACAGCATTAAGACTCTTGGCTATAATACAACGATCTTCCCGCAGCCAGACTCTTCTGTGTGGCCAGGGACTCAAGAACAAATGTAATAAACGTGGTTTGGGGGCAGCTGCTCCTCACCGGAGACCGTTCCTCTCTTGTCCACCCAGGCACAACTGGGGCAGGGACCCACACCTCCCGCTCTGCTCAGCTCTCCCGAGGGTTCTGCTTCGTATCGGCTTTCCACGGCCAGATTGTGTGTTTTGCTGTTTGCCTCACGCCATCTGCGCTGCTCTCTCTTCCCCCGCTCTAATTGTGGCACACGCTATGGTCATGAGTGATGGCTGGGCAGGCTCAGGGCGGGCTCCTGGATTTGCAAAAAAGGAGGGAGGGACGGTCTGGTACACAGGAGCCCCGGGCTCCTCGGCACACGTTTCCCTACACTGTGAGCAGAAATGCAGTCCTATGGGCAGGGTGGGTTGGCGTACCCCTGGCCAGCAGCGGAAGGGGAGAAGAAATCATGCTGCGGTACCTTGGGCTGCGCGGTGGCGTTCAGAAAGGCGCCAAGGCAGGTTACCCCTGTTGCATCTGGGACGCGGGAGCTGCCGAACGCTGCCAGTGTGCTGTAAAAACACGGGCTCTGGGAAATGCGCATGTATTCCTTTGCCAAGGACTCTGCAGCCCTGCGGGCATTTGTAAACTTACCAACCACAGCAAAGCAGGGAGCTATGCCCACCCCTGTTGCTCCAAGTGACTGCCTGAGCTGCGGCTTCTCACCTGGGCTTTGGGACGGCTTGGAAGGTAGCAGCCAAGTTCCTAAAATTATAAATGTGAAGTAGTATCTATGTGTTATGGTTTGAGAAACCCGTAACAATTTATTGTCATTTAGACAGTCTTTCTGTCACCCGATGACCCCTCCCCACCCGGGAAAGGGAATCAGAAAAAAACGAGGAAACCTGGGAGTTGAAGTATAAACAGATTTAATAGAGTAGGATTAGATAATTAACATTAACAGCACTAAAGAACCAATAGTGATCCCGATACCAATGCAGAATATGCAAAGATTATACTCAGCCAATTATCTCAGTAGGAAGCTGTGCACCCCCAGCAGCGGACAGCAAATGTGGGACACTGCGAGCGCTGCGGCTTCAGGGGGAAAGGAAGGGCTCAGGGCTCCGGCACCAGGGCACAAAGTTCTCAGGATGGCAGCCATCAAGGGAGAGAGAGAACTTTGCAGCAAACTTTCTAATTTATAGTGAATGTGCCGTTCATGGTATGAAATAACCCTGCTGGCTAGCTTGTGTCAGGTGCCCGGGTCTCGCTCCTCCTCATCCCCGCACCTGGCGAGCTTAGAAACACTGAGACCTGGAAATGTGCACACCATAGCTGGCTAGAAAGTAAATATTTCCACAAATTCAGACACTAAAGTCTTCTAAAAGTGCAGTCTTCCCAGGCATTAGAAGAGAAATGAGTCCTGTGTTGCTCAAACCAGGACACTATGAAAAGGTCACGGGCAAAGTCACACCTTTGAAGTGCTCTGCGGAGCAGCAGGCGTATGGATTACACGAGGCACGGTCGCACAGTCTAGACAGTTGGTCTAGAGCTCAGGAGCCGGGATCTGTCCCTGCCTGTGCTGCTGAGGCGTGAGGTGATCCTGGGCTTCCTGTTCCAGAACCCTCTGCCAGATCCCGGTTGTGACATCCCAGTTGTGATGTCGTGACCACGCACTGCTCAGACTTGTAGGATCTGCTGGGCTACATACGAGAAATAACAGTGACAGGCTGCTGTTTCCTGCGAGTTATTACAAGCTCTCATGAGCAGCAGATAGAGAGCGCAGGGTGGTCAGTGGGGCTGTGGCCCCTCTCCATCCTTGCCATTAGCCAGGGGCACGGGGCACGCCAGGCCACGGGAAGTTTCTTGCATTGAGCTGTCAGCTTAGGGTGAGGAATTCAGCCCTGGAGATATAACCAGAATCTCCTTTGGCCATGGGCTGTGAGGAGAAAACCGGAACCAGACTCAAGGCAGGGAGAGAGTGAGCCGTGGTGAGGCCAGCCCAGGCTCCAGGGGCTGCACATCGGGCTACCCTCATGACAGGGGTCCACCAGCTGCCGAACGGAGGGACTATGGCCACCTTGTCTCTATTAATGAGCATCCTCCAGGGACAAGGGCATGTTCAGGGTGATTCATCTACCAGCACACCAGGGACCACAGATCAGAGTCCTTCAATGATGTGCCACCCTCTCTGCAGCCCGCGGGCTGCCTGACTCACTGCATGACCACCGGCACACCGTCGCCTCTCTCCCTGCCTGCTAGCAATGTCTCTCCAGCTCACAAAGGCGGATACGGCTTAATGGGTACTAATGAGGTGCTTCGCAGTGCCTGGGTGGCACCTACTCTGCATGTGGGGCTGGTGACCCAGACCGAGCACCACCAAACCACTGGTGAAACTGGAGGTGCTCACAGCCTGCAGCTCCCATCGCATGGTGAAGGGGCCATGGGACACTGCCTGGGGCTTCAGGCGGCCCCTCTTCTGTTGTCCTTCCCCCACCTGCCCTCAGCACTGATGAGGAACAGAGCATCATGGTGGCAGAGCTCTGGCGTTTCTACACGAGCTGTGGTTTTCCTTAGCCCCGTGGAGCTGTCTCCCTGCCTTAGTTTCCATCTTCCTCCTGTCTCAGCCTGGTGCTGAGGGTGGAGGGTCTATCCAAGGCATGGCAGAGCGAGGTCCAACCCTAAAGGAGAAAGAACTGTATTTCCCATGAAATCTGATAGGGGATGTCATGCGAAGCTGATTTTGGGTATTCCTCATCTGTCACCATCCCAATACTTTTCTTGCTCTTTCTTACTGGTTGGGGTATCTCAAACAAGTTCTTGAGCATGCCAGAGTAATTGCACCTTGCAGAACCTGCCTCGCCCCTCAGATCCAGTAGGTATTTAGCCCAGCTTGTCCTGGACTTCATAAAAGGCTCCTGCACGTTTCTACCCTTGCATACCATGACCTGTGTGACTCGGGAAAGCTTTAATTTCCTGAAAGCAGGCTCCATGAGTACCACTGCAGGGACCAGGGTAAGAAGAGAAAGTGACAGTGAGAAGGAGGAGGTGGTTCCTCCTTCCACATGAGGAACCGTGGAGAGAAGCTCCCGCGCCTGGGCCTGGCAACGGACCTTGGGGAGGGAATGGGACACGCAGAGGGAGAAGCAGCAGGCCCTTGGCATGATGGTATTTCCGAATACCTGCCGTTCCCGGTCACTGCGGTCCAGAAAGGGCTGGTGGCTGCAGGTCCTCAGTCTCGTAGTGCCGGCGGGTGCTGAGCTCGGTCCCTGCAGCAGAGACTCCCAGGCACCGCAGCGGTGGGAGCAGGAGCCAGCGGCGGGCAGGGGGACACCAGAGGCTGTGGCTTGGGAAGGACACCAGGAGCCGGCACTTCCTGGGGGTATTGCAGCAAGGAGCAGGGATCCAAATTTCTGTGGAAATTTCTGTTTTCTATGCCTTTGTTTGCTTTCAGAGTTTTAGAAAAACACACTTTGATTCAAGAACAAGGCTGATATTTACCTTTTTTTCTCTGCCCTCAGCTATCAGCTCAGGCCAAAACTGGTGACGGGAAAAGCAGAAAACCAGAAGAAAGGGATGAGCAGGAGAACAAGGAGCAAGAGAACAGGCAATGAGGATAGAGATGCTGGAGGATGGTAAAGAAGGAACGCAGAATAAGAACTGAGCATGGAGGCCCCCAGCCAAGCCACCCGGCACTCCTCTCAGCCTGTCTTTCATGGCAGTGTTTGGGTTCCTCTAAAGCCAGAAAATTCCCACATAAAGAATTTTTTATCTTATCACCAAGACTGCTACATACAACCCGAACTAAGAGACACTACACAAGAACAAATGCTTAAACATTAAACCCACAGAAATTGCAAGCAAATGCTGCATTCGTTATTTCTCTGTCAACCCCGGGAGCTCCGGTGATGATTGGAGGTAGCAGTGGGAGAGGAACCAGCAGAAATCAAGAAGAACCTGGTAAACTTGGGAGGAAGCCAGGAAGGAGAGCAGCGCGTGGGTACAGGACTCACGAGAAAAGCAGATTCAGGTTCCTATAAGCAGAATCCTACATCACCAGAGAAAATACGGACTTGCCAGCACTCACATAACCTGAATTCTGACTGTGCATCCCATTTACAGATTTCATTTCAATCTAGGAATAGCTTTCTGTTTTTTTTCTAGCCTCAAAAGTTCAGTGGTGTTTTGTCATTTGTTGTGCACTAAGTGGAATCCCCAGTATCTACTGCTTTACTCCATCGCAAGCTCTCGGCATTTCCTCGTGAACTGCGTTTAGATACGTGCAAAATCTGGGTTTGTCCCACGGATTTATTTTGCCAAGTGGGGAAGCATTGCTGTTTGAAAGATACCTGGGCAGCTTTCATCCTGAAGGTTAGCAACCTCTCCGACAGGCACAGGCGCTGGCTCCTGGGCTGGCCTTTGTCACGGGCTTTGCAGTCTCAGCCTGGTGGCAGCGGCACATTCTGGAAAATCTGGTCTCTCTTACAGGCACTGAGCTCTTGGCCATGACCTTTCAGAAAGCTTGACCCAGGGTATCTCAACCTGAGCACTTGAACTTTGCAGCAGGCAATCTTTTGGCCAGATTCTGCCATCTTTACCCGTTTTCATTACTCTTTGCAGCCCAGCAGCTGGCACAGCTCCCTGGCAAGGCTCTGCTGTGGCATATCTCCTGTTCCAGATCCTGCTGAGCCAGATGTGGTGCGTAGCAGGTGATGTATCACCAGCCTGACCAGGCAGCCACATCCACCCACGGCAGCTTTCTGGGCTGGGAGCGGGCTGCAGTGTCAGTGTGGGGACACAGCCTCCGCATCCCGGGAGCTGGCGGCAAAGTGGGGAGGTGAAGGATGAGGGGTGATGGCATAGGGGTGAGCTGGGGAGGTCTGACATGTCTCCTAACATCTGCCATCCTGGCCATACCTGCATAGCCACCTCCCCCGGGATGTCTCAGCTGCCCTGACGCCTGTCCCTGCTCCCTGCGCCCTGGATGTCACAGCTGCCTGCAGTGGATCTGGAGAGGAGCCTGCAGAAGGAATGACTCATCAGACATCACACCGCAGAGCTAATTGCTTCCTCTCCTGACTCACTCGGCCAGGAAGCAGGCTGGAGCTGCACAGCTCAGGTGCACACCCAGCCTTGAGTGTCCCCAAAACTCGAGAGCCAAGACCTGAGGATGCGCAGCCCAGGCTGGACCAGTGAGCAGCTTTCTGGCACCACTTGCCTGGGGCAGCCTTCCCGAGGGCCTGATGGGACCAGTGCCCGTCCTCACTTCCCAGGGGAGATCTTCCCACTCCCCCTCTGTCAGTGCCTCCACAGCTATCAGCCATCCATGGTACTCGGCAAAGCCCTCCAGAGAACAGTGAGGGATGAGACCAGCATTTTGCAGCCCGCAGGAGCCCAGCTGATGAGTGATAGGGTGGGAATGGGTTTGCTGCTGCCCCATACTCCCCCTATTCATTTACTCGGGAGCAGGAGATGCGTCCCATTCCATTTGGGCAGCATCCCCCGCTGTGCCCAGGTGCCAGAAGGTCTGTTCGTGGGAGACCAGCCCTTGGTGCTGCGTTGATGGGCCAGTGCCATGAGCAGAGCAGCCTTTGCTCGTCTGCCTGATAAACAGACGAGGAGAGCAAGGCTGCTCTGGGGCCTTGCAGCCGCTTTTTCCCCCAGTTACTGGAGCTCATGTGCATTGGGGTGCATCATGGAATCATGGAATTTTCAGAGTTGGAAGGGACCTCTAGAGATCATCTGGTCCAACTCCCCTGCTGAAGCAGGATTGCCCGGAGCACATTACTCAGGACTGCATCCAGGCGGGTCTTGAAAATCTCCAGAGAAGGGGACTCCCCAACCTCCCTGGGCAGCCCATGCCAGGGCTCTGGCACCCGAATTGTAAAGAAGTCTTTCCTTGTCTTAGAATGGAACCGCCTATGTTCCAACTTATGCCCATTACCCCTTGTCCTGTCACTGGGAGCCACTGGAAAGAGTCCGGCTCCATCCTCCTTCAACCCACCCTTCAGATACTTATAAGCATCGGGGTGCATCGGGGTGCCTCAATGGCACAGGCAACCTCTGGAAGTTTAACACCACTGGGGAAGCTCCTCTGTGCTGGGTTATTCCAGCACAGTCAGGCACATGAACCAGGACCCAAAGCCATGTCAGCACGTGGATGTGGCAGTGCCCTGCAGCACCGGGACATGGGCTGTGCAGTGCTGCCGGGGAGCAGCAAGAAGAAGAGAGAAGGACCAGGAGCTGAATGAGTTGGAGTAATAATATAGTCATTCCTCTGGGTGTCAAGGACGACAGGACCTGCAGAAACCCTTGTGCTGGGAGCATGGAGACCACGTGGGCCAGCAAGGGCAGTTGCTGCAGGGACGGGGTGTTGCAGGGTTGGGGCTGGCAGGCAGAGCACAGCACTTTCAGGGATTCCTCCCAGGCATTATGCTCTTCTCTGTGCAGCCTAAACCCATCTGCAGTGAGGGGGTGGAGATCCTTAAGCACAAGCAGGAAGCACTGTCAAAAAAAGCCTCTTCAGTGTTGTTATGCCGGTGCAATCATGTCAAAAAAACAAAACGACATCGCCACCTGCAAAAGAGCAGGCGCTAACTCTGACAGCCTTGGAGCTCCCACCCACATCACCAGCACTCCAAGAGACAGGCACGGAGCTTGTTCCTCAGGTCCCTGCACTCTGCGTGACCCAGTCTCAAGCCCTGGGGCCAGCTGGACCATCCTCAGCCGACAGAGCAGCTCAGGGTCTCCTCCACTCACCCACCCCGCAGCACTGCACCAGCTCCCCAGGGCCACCAGCAGCCCAGAGCCACCAATGCAGCCTGTGGTCCCATCACCCACCTTGGCCCCAGCATGAATCCATTCTCAGAACTGCCAGAGACACAGCCAGGGAAAAGATGTGCCTCCTGCTCCATCGGCTGGGTCAGGACGGTGCCAGATGCTGACTTGGGCTCAATGAGCCCTCCTTGTGTCTTTGAACTAGGCAGAGACGAGTGCTGTAAGCCAGGGGCAGGGTTTCTGTATGTGCGAACTCCATCTGGAGAACATCGCTACTTGATGCTACCTGCTCTCTGCCTTCCCTGCTTGCTTATCCGTACAAGCTCCTGCTGGTGCCTTGGAGAAATGAAGGGCCATACTGAGCAGTCCCATCCTGGTGCCAACGGGAGGACTTGCCTGAGCCCCAGATGGTCTGGAAGAAGGCAAACTTGCTCCATGACACCGTGTCTTTCCCTAGTCCTGCCCAGCGATCCAAGCAGGCTGAGGGAAGCATGTTGGATATGGGAGCTCCAGGATCAGATCCATGAACAATAATCACAGAATCATAGAATGGTTTGGGTTGGAAGGGACCTTGAGGATCATTGAGTTCCACCCCCCTGCCCTGGGCAGGGACACCTCCCACCAGCCCAGGGTGCTCCAAGCCCCGTCCAACCCGGCCTTGAACACCTCCAGGGACGGGGCAGCCACAGCTTCTCTGGGCAACCTGGGCCAGGGGATCACCACAGTGCTCCTTCCTCCTCCTGCTGGCAAAGCACTGCCCACCAGTCTGAGCCACTGAGCAGCCACCCATACCCTCACCACGGTGGGTCTCCCAGCAACACCAGCAGCCTGGAAGTCCTGGGGCACCCAGGGTGTATGGTGGTGTCCTTACCTTCCTCTCCATCAGCTAGAGTTCAAAGTACTCGTACAACATCACTTCAAACCTGTCCTGACAGCAACAGGAGCAATACGTGCTCCATGCACAAATCCAAAGGGATAACAATCCTTGAGGCTGAGCAAAACCCTGGTGACAGCTGGCATGGCCTGCAGGAGCAATTCCTGCCAACCCGCTCATCTCCCCAGAGAGGATTTGCACTGCTGTTTTCTGGCACCCCCGACCTTGGTGTTACCCACCCAGGGCCGGTGAGCTGCCTGCAGAGCCTGCCTACTCATCTCTCTGCTCCACCACAGCGGTCATTGCCACGTTCCTCCCAGGCACAGCTAAGCTCTCTCCCTGGCACCCCTGGCATGTCCCCTCTGCGCCGTCCGGTGGACCCAGGAGAGGCAGTCCAGAAGACGGCTTCAGGGGTGAGCTGAGGATGCCTGGCTTCTGAACCCCGGCACCGGTGAGGCAACGCAGCACCAGAGAGAAGCAGAAGTGTCACATTGAACTGACCCATATTAGATGTTTTGGATCTGCTCAGCAGGCTACAACAGTTCTTTCCACCTCGGTGATACTTGCTGACTACAAATCAAAAAAAAATCCCCAAATGCGCCTGCTTTCTTTTTCCAGAATTGACACTTTTGTTTTGTTCCTTACTCCACTTAATGAAAAAATCTGAGATTTCGCTGTTTGAAATCTGGATAAACTGGGCGCAGGAAGTTTGGTGCAGGAGGGATAATGCAGCTGCTGCTCAGCTGGTGGCTCCCAGCTGCCCTTCCTCCCCTGCTCCAGGTGATGTATACACGGTACTCCAGAAGGTTTAGTGGCTGGCCGTCCTCTGAGCTCAAGGCACATCCCAGCAGGGTAAACGCATCCGTTTGGGCAAGTGGTGCAGAAAGGAGGGCTGGGTTTCCTTCACAGCACGGCTGGCCAGAGGTGGACCCTGCTTAACGAAGAATGAAAGAGCATCCAAGGATGCCGATGTACCTGTTCAGTGAGGGGAGATTTATTTCCTTTTTGAAAGGACTAATGACAAAAGCCAAGGGAGAGAAACAAGCAAGCTGGACAAAAGCCCCCAGGAAGGGTGGGAAAGTGCAGCAGAGCCGGCGCAGGGCCGAAGGAGGCAGCATGGCGCAGACTCCTGAGGTCTGAGCTGGGAAGACACAAACGCCAGCAGCAAGGGGGACAAAATGGGAGAGCTGGGGACATCCCCCAGGAGCTGAACATCCCAGGGACTTGGCGGGACAACACAGGCTGGATACATCAGTATAGAAGGCAGAACCTGGGAAAAGGGAATAGTGCAGCATTGCTATACATCAAGGATGTATGTATAAAGATGAATATAGAGGAAAACACAAATATGGAGCAACAAAATCAAGCAGCCTAAGGCAGAAAATGAGTTCTGCCTAGATGTCTAAGCCTGTGTGTCCTGGAAAGTCTAGTTTAACTCAATGGGACAGATAAGCAAAGACCAGATTATATGTGAGGTGGCTAAATCTTTTATGCTTTAAATATTTACAGAAGAGTTAACTGTGACCAGATTACTATCAGCAACAAGAGGCTATGAACAAGAACAGAGTAACAGTGTTGAAGAAGATAGCATGGGAATATTCAGATTGACAAGGTCCGATAAAATTTACCCTGGAGTACGTAAGGAACTAGCCAGAGTAATCTCTGACCCCATGGGCAATTATCTCAGCAAACATATGGAGCATGGGTGAGGTCCTTGTGGACTGGAGCAGGACAAAACATAGCACGTAGCATCAAAAAGGGAGAAAGGGAAATAACACTAATCAGCCTAACTTTGATGGCTGAAAAGATACAGAATGAAATTATCACACACTCACATGTTAAGCATCTCGAGGATAATACGTGATAAGGAACAGACAAAAAGGATTTGCCAATAATACAACATGTCGAACCAATCTGATTTCCATCACTGATGTAGTAGCTGAGCTGATAATGGGAAACGGTAGATATGGTATGTCTTGACTTTCAAGGGGTTTTAGCACTGTCCCACGGGACACGCTCTTCAGGAAACCTAGGTGATGGAGTGCAATTGAAACATTGCATGTCCAACTGGTTAAAAAAACATCGGAGCAGGGGCTGCTCAGATGCTGTCAGACTGGGAAGAGATGTTAAGTGAGGTCCTGTGAGGTCTGTCCTGGGTGAGATCCTGTTCAATATTTTCATTAGCCACCAGGCTGACGAAAGAGTGGTTATGCTTATAAAACCCCGAAATAATAACAGAGAGCAAACTGTTTTGAAGGACATGACCAGAATTTAAAATAAAACTCAATCACTTAGAAATTACTTAAAAGTGATAAAAGGCAGTTCAGTAAAGACAAGTACAAAGCAGGCAACCTGCAACGCATAAACACCATGCGGAAAGTCTCCGGCTGGAGAGGCGTACTGCTGCTGGGGAGGTTGGGCGGGTGACTGCTGACCAGGCTTGGCAGCCTCCTGCCACCGTGAGCCAGGCACGCGCCGGCCGGGCACCGCCACCAAGGTGCCCCTCGCAAGGCAGGGACAGCCACAACGCTGCTCTGCTCAGCCTGGGGGGGAACTTCAGGCAGATGTTTGGGCTGGTCATCGTAAGGAGGAGGTAGCAAATAGGAGAAAGTCCCGAGGAGATGCCTACAAGATTCGATAGACGTTTGAAAAACACGATCTGCAAGAAGAGGAAGAGCAAACTGAATCTGTCTAGGCCTGGCGGGGAGAAGCCTGAGCAGGGATGTGAGAACAGCCTTCCAAAATGCTAAAAATCACTAGAAAGAGATTAGTGATGATTTATCCTCAGGTCTGTCAGGGATATTTTGTGCAGTAATTGGCTTAATTTGCATCTAGAGAGGTTTAGGGTAGGTATTAGGACTGCAAGGAGATTTTCCCTGGGCCACATCATGATGTATCAAAGGCTGGCTGGGATGTAGCTGCTCCGAAACAGCAGGCAGAGGAGCAGCTCCTTGCAGTCCTACTTGTCCTTGGGGGCGGGAAGGGACCCCGCTGTGCCAGGCGCCCTGGGGAGACTGCCCCCATAAATCAGGGCCAGGCAGGGCAGGGCTGGGCAGAGCCCGCTCTGCGCACCCCGCACTGAGGGCTGCGGGAGCGGGGAGAGGGCAGGCAGCGGGGGCTCTTGCCTGCGCCTTTGCCATGGGAGGAGGAAGTCTTTGCCCAGTGGCAGAGGCTGGAAACTGTTTTGGTGACCTACACCACTGAATAGGAAAACCAGCTTTATAACTGTACCTCCCACTCTCCCCTTTTTGATACTCCATCTTTTCCTCTCCCCTCTCTCTGTGCCTCTGTTTTGCATCTCCTTCTTCATCTTCCTTCTCCTGTACCCCTCCTGCTCTCCATCTTCCCCATCCCTCCAGCTGCACTCCTCCTCCTTTCTAGTCTTTCCCTCTTTATTCTCATTCCTTCTCACAGCAGCTTTTTAATTCAGCAGCAAGACATTTCCATTTGAATCGCTTTCCTGACTCCATCCAGGGCAGGAGCTGAGCCAGGGTGCTGCATCCTGTCCTAGCCCCACATTCATCAGCGTCACGTGGACGCTGCTGGCTGTCACCAGCAAGCCCACTCTGTATTCGTGGCAGCGTGCTCCCGCGCCCTCCTCTCTGCCCGGCGAGCTGAGCTAAGCATGGATTACGGTGCAGGCAGTGCTCCCGTCGGTGTGCGGAAAGGGAGCGACCATGAGTCTCGCCTGGAGACAGGCTGAGCGCTCCCCGTTGGCATCCCCAGAGGAGGAAAATGCTTTTCTGAGGGCACAAGGCACGCACAGCTGCGCCATCTCTGCCTGTCAGTGCTTGTGGCCAGCCTGGGAGCCCCCCTGCCAAATCACTGTGCCGCAACGGCAAAGGCAAGAGAGAAGTGCGGTGAGAAGGATCATCTGGAGGAGGGTGGATGTCTGTAGGATCTGCTGGCTGGGGTTAGCCATCAGACGGTCTTTCTAGCAGGCACTAGGTTTGCTAGGAGCGAAGGTCGGGGCTCAGCAGGGTGGTGCGAGCCCGGGTACCTGCTGCGTGGCTGCGGGGGGGTGCCGGGCTCAGCACGGCCCTTCTGAAATGCTCTCAGTGTGGGCACCTCCCCAGCTCTACACAGACCCTCGGGTTAGCCACTGGGGTCTGGCAAAGTCCGTTCCTTCCCAAGGACCATATATTCCCGCTCATCTGGTGCTGAGGGCAGTGTTTTGGGGCAAACTGGCTCTTCTCGGCGTTTTCTCAAGGCCCCGTGAGCACGATGCTGTGGTCTGTGCAAAGCATCTCAGTGTCTCCTGGTTTTCCCAGCCGTTGCCTTGCCCAGGCTGAAGCGGATGGGGTGTGTGTTCCCAGAGGAGCATGTCACCGAGCCGTGTGAGCTCCCAGAGCCACCCTCTGCCCTTCAGTCACCGTCGCAGTGGCTATTTCTCTACTGCAGTTCAGCACAAGCGCTTTGGCGGAGCCGTCCCCACTGCGACACCTGCCCTGACTGTCCCCGTGGCATGCGCAGGATGTGACTGCCACACGCGTTGGGGTTGCTCCGCTTTGCTCAACGGTGTGCTCAGCCTCACCAGGACCCTGCCAAAGCAGAGGCAGACTCTGCCTTGTCCCTCCCTCCTCCAGCCTTCCCAGAGCCAGGCTCTCGGGCTGAGCAGTGCCCCCTGGCTCTCAGCTGTCCGTGCGCCTGTAACCCAATACACCCGCTCACGCACACCTGAATTCACTTCGTGCACATCAGCACATGTGAACATCTACCATGGAACAGACCACATCGTGCAGGAGCCATTGAACTGGGCCTGGGACCCACTGTGGCAGCTCTTCTGCCTCCCTCCTGCTGGCTGAGGTTCTCCAGCTCCTTCACCTGGAGGACGGAGAGCCAGGGAATCCCATCCTGTGGGCTACTTCTCCATGGATGTGAGGGGCCCTGTTGTGAAAGTCACCATGACCAAGACATGGTTCTGTCCCCAGGTACATGTCCCCTGAGGTTCCTTGGGCTGGTAGCAGGGTTGGGGTGGGGACACGTCGCTGCCCACCCTCCCCACCTCCCTCTCTCTTCTCCTGAGGGTCATTTGGGTGCTCGACCTCACAGAGCTCTACCTCTCTCTCCCTTGTAATCTTGCAGTCCACCCAGGCTAAATAAGATTTATTATCTCCCCAGCACCAGGTGGACACAGAGGCAAACAGCTTCCAGTGTCACAGGGTGTTTCTTTCCTTCTCTATCAGGTGCCGGTTAATGGTTAACTCTCAGGAGTTTTCCTCCTGGCAAACAGGGAGCCCTTCAACATTTTCTTTAACCTCTTGGTTAAAGAAAAACCAAGAGCTGGTTGGTATCTGGTGAACTTCTCTCCATGCCAGGTGGAACCGGTGCCCGCTTTGCAGATGCCTCCATGCGGGTGCGACGGCAGAAGGGCAGCGTAACACTTGCAGGCCAGGGCGGGCTGCGGGCAGCTAGCCACAGCCACCAGCGGCACGGCACGGGAGACGGTCCGGGGAGGGTTCGGGTGCAGAAACTCAGTCTGATGGAGGGCCACAGATGCAGTGGAGGATCTGGGGGGCTTGCGGCAACCTGGCGGTTTGCCATCAGGAAGAGGATTGCAGTCCCCATGGGACTGTAAATCAAAATTCCGCCCGTCTCCATCTCCAGGGGCAGTGCGGGTGGGAACGGGGTTGGCGCGCTGACGTAGGCTGGGGAGCCGCAAGCCCTTCACCAGTAAAGGCACAAGACACCCTCAGCGTGCGGGCGGCGGTGCCGAGGCACCAGGGCCTGGGAGCCCCCCTGTGCCCGTTGGCCCCCTCGGCGCGGAAGATAAATGGGCGCACACATCTCCGCTTACTGTCTCTAAAGGCGGAGCCGCTACCCAGAAGTGCGTATGTTGGAAAGAGCGTTGGATTCTGCTAGTAACAGTGCAAAGGGGCGGAATATTTTTTGCAGTCTTGTTTGCGTTCCACTGATGGCCACTCACAAACACCGACACGCAGTGACCCTCGGACCGTACGAGCAGAGCGACCGGGGCCGCACTTTGGTGGCAGCAGCATGGCGCAGCGCCTCGTCCCTTCACTTGCCACTGGCGTGTTAAAACACCACTGGATTTCCGTTCGCTCTGCCATGATGGGAAAAGCAAACAGGCAAAGAGGCTTTGCACTCGGGTTGTTAAATTTTCATGGCAATTTAGCAAGGCTGGTTGAGAGTCATTTTCCAGCTAATTTCAGTTCCTTTGCACGGCTCCTGGGCTGCAGGGCCCGGGCTGCAAATGTGACAGCAGGGAGCCGCTCCTCTGCCGCTCAGGGTCTTGTCATAGAATAAAGCTGACCTGGGAAACGTTGTTATCAGCATTTGATAAGAGGCGATAATGCTAATTTTTGGTCCTAAAATCTTTCCTTAATAGAAATGAGCAGCTCATATTTATCCCGGCAATTACAGCAGCAAAGAGCTCCCGCGGTTAGAGAATATCCACCTTCTGCGGCTGAGAGAGGGGAGAGGTGTACGTGGATCGTGAAGACGAATGTTAATGTGGCTTTTCCAAGGAAATTCTCCCTTTGGAGGGTAAACCAGCACCCAGCTGTTAGAATTGGTCCCCATTCTCCCATGGGACAGGCTGTCCCACGTCTGCCAGCCTGCCGGGTGTCTTGCCAGTGCCTCTGGTGCATCTGGCTGTTGTCCTTGCAGGAGCCGGGAGGCAGGACCTGGCTCTGCTCCAGCGCCCAGCGCGGGCTTGGGCTCAAGCTCTGACATTCTGAGTGGTATTTTTGAGGATGCCTGCAGGGGGGCTTTTGCCAGAAAATGTCCCTTCCAGGGCATCGGGTCTAGGTGGGCACACGCCTCCCAGCCTGCGTTTGATCCCTGTATCCTGCTGAAGTGCAGCTACGTGCGGCGTGACCAGCTGAGGCGTCACCATACGTGCACCGGGGTGCGATCACCGCTTGCAGATATTGGCAGCCTACATTTCTCATCTAGCGTCTGTGGCCTGAAGGCTCGGCAGGGCGCAAGGCAGAGCACGTATGGCTCCACAGTGGGGATGCTGGAGCCGCTGCCAGGGACCTCGTGTTTCAGGGGCACGGGCAGACCTGCAGAGCCTTTGCAGGGCATATTCTTACCTTCTGCAGCAATGAGGAGAGAGTTTTCCAGCCTGTCCCAGCCCTTGTAGCACTGCAAAGCACAGTCCTTGACTCAACGCAGCTCACTGGCTGCTTTCTGTAGCGCCAGCCATTAACCTTTCTCCTCTGCCCAAATAAATCAACGCGTCTGCAGGGCCTTTGGAGCTGGTGAGCGATGCCAGCCGGCGCTGGCGGGCGGACGGGGAAAGCGAGGAGCCAGGTGGTGCTGGGGAGGAGTGCGTCAGCCTGGTTTGTCTGGGTCTCCTCTGGCCGCTGGGTGATCTGTCGGCCAGAAGGATCGGAGCACCCCCAGCCCCGCTGCCCCGAGCAGGACTGGCACTGGCGCTTCTGCCATGCGGGTGGACAAAAAGGGCAAGGGGGGAAAATGTGTCTTATGTGCAAAAGCACCGAAGCTGAGGGGGCAGGATGAGTTCCCCGGTGCTCCCACAAGCCAACCCAACTGGTTTATGCAAAGAGGAAATCACGGGCACTTCTGTGCTGGTGCTTATGTCCAGGTCTCATATATAACAGCCTCAATTTTAGCATGTCAGGACTTTCAGCAATTTGACTGCCTCCAGACTTTGGTCTGGACTTGTTGTCCACATGAGCACCTCCATCACAAAGTCTTCCAGCACTGCCCACTCACGAAGGCCATAAACCATCATCCTCCTGCACCCAGCCCTGAGGGAAGGAAGCTGGCACCCACCCTGGTCCCCTCCAGGACAGGGAAAGGACAGCACACGTGTCGAGGATGACGAGGCCCTAAGCCGGGACCCTGCTTGGCTGCGCTACTTGCAGGGGATGTCCCGAAGGAGGAGGTGGGGACCTGCTGTCTCGCCTGACACCCCTCAAGCACTGGCTTTGCAGGGGAGATATGCAAGGGGTGGAGAAGGTCCCCCTGGACCCAGCTGACCACTGGCACTGGGGATGCCCAGGCCTTCTCGTTGTGAAAGACAAGAGCGTGTCCCCCAAAAGCACCCAGCTCTCAGCATCGCCTGGTGGTCCCCGTGCCATCCAGGTGCGGCGGCAGCTCTGCCACCCGGCTGGGCTCCTCACCAGGCTCCAGCATCTCCGAACAGTGATCAGTGAGGGCCTGAGCCAGCCAAGTGCCAACCACCCACGTCCATCCCTCAGACTGGCTAACTGGAGTGTGTCACTGACCCCAGGACCTCTATGGCCGCCACCAGCACTGGGGTCCCCAGCCACTGGCCCAGAGCATTTCGGGCAGGACGAGGGACCAGGAAAGGTTCCTCCTGCACCTCCTCACTCTGCCCAGTGCGCCCTGCACCATGGCCGTGTGGCCTCTCTACTCCTGCCAGCAGTGTGCTTCAGAGGTGGACCAGCCGGTGGTGTGAAGCCTCCATGGCTCCAGTCCTTCCCCAGCAGCCCCCTGCTTTCCGCCCTGAGCCTGTGCTCGGCCCCCATCCCAGCGGGCTGGGGAAACCCTGGGCAAGTCTGCGAGGGGTCGAGCGAGACCACGGCAACCACGGGACTCCTGGCCAGGGAGCAGAGCTAGCCCCGGGGCAAGCTGTCCCCGCAGTCCCCTTCCCTCCTTCTCAATTCTGGTCCCATTAACCAGCATCAGCATCAGCATCAGCTGCAGAGGGCTGGAGGTCTCAGCAATGCAAATAAATACCCTGAAAAGAGGACCCCACCTTCAAGCCTGATCCTGTGCTGTGGGAGAGGCTCCAGCCGGGCGCTGGACACCCCTGGCAGGGGCTGGCTGTGCACAGAACTTTATTTTCCAAATATTATTCGTGACCCTCTATGTGATGAGCAATAATAAGGCTGGGATCTCGCTGTGTGCTGCTGCCAGGGTGCCTGGGCCAGGGAAATTGGCTGTGGAGGCGTTTGAAGTGCTTTCGCAGCATGTGGGGGGGGGCTGAGCCCTGGCAGCCCCGTGGCCGCAGCGGGGAGGATGCTCACTGCTCTCTCTGCCCTTGGCCATGGGGTCGGGGGCAGCTCGTGCCAGAAGCTGCAGTGGAGGTTGCTCGGAGTCCAGGGAGGCAGGAATCTGGGGACAAAACAGGGTTTGTTTCCCCAGCCGTGACTTCTCTCATCAGCTCAGCTGCGGGCTTGTGTTCCCACGTCTCAGCGGGGTGGCATCCCCCAGGAGGATGCTCCTCTCATCCCACGGCGTTTGTGGGGTGGAGGCCAAAGCTCTTGTGTCCTCACTGGAGCCTCACTGAGGACCTGATGACCCCCTTCTTGTGCAGCTTGTGGGACTGGGCACCATGGGGAGAGCTACTGCAGGCCAGGGCTGAGGAGAAGAGCTCAGCAAGATCCTGGGTCATCGATCGCACCCTGCAAGGGGCTGGGGTAGATGGATGCAGGGAGAAGGTGAGCTGGAACCTTTTTGCTGAGGGGCCACCCCCAGGCCAGGCTCAGGGATGCTCAGGGAGGGTACAACAGTGCAGAGGCGATGGCGTGGGGTCTGGGTCCCCAGGAAGGTGCAGAGCTCCCTGCATCATCCTGCCCATGGGCCATCCCCAGGTGATGCGACGGTCCCTGCTGGGGGCTGTTGGACTGAGGCTGTGTGGAGGGAGGGAGTGAGGTGCACACAGTCTCCCTCGACCCATGGGAAGGAGAGGAGAGCTGCTCCTCAGGTTTTGGCAGCGGTTTGCCCCCAGCTGGGGCTGCGCTCTGCTCTGGTCCCTGCACTGCCCTCCTGCCCATGGGCACAGCCAGCGTTGGTGGTACAGCCACAAGCCTATCGCTGGGGATTTGGCCGCTAATCCTCTCTGGAAGAGATGGCTGTAATCTAGCAATATTGGCTCAGGCTTTTCTTATTAACTTCTCCCAGCCTGCCAGATGCTTCTGGCCAGCAGGTCCAGTGGTGAGAGACTGCCTTCCGCACACCTTCCCGGGCATTTGGAGTGGGGAAATGGGGTGAACTGCACAGCACCGGGTAGGGGTCAGCTTTGCGGGGCGATGCTGGGACTCAGTTCACAGGAGCCCTCATCGGGGGGTTAGACCAGCCCCTGTGCTCCAGGGCAGGACAAGCATGAGCCAGAGCCACTTGGAGAGGGCGGCAAGGAGGCAGGTATGTCTCTGCTTTGGGGGGCTGGAGAGGGCCACAACTTCTGACCCTATGCCACCGCCTAAAACAGCAACGCTGGCCCAGCTTTTGCTCTGGGTGTCCGTGGAAATGTGCTGGCTGGTGGGAGAGGCTGATGCCCGGGCAGGACACTTGCCATGCTGCGATGGGCCAGGGCTGTGGGGCAGGCAGGAGAGTGGGCATGGGGAGCGGTGCCGGGGGCAGGAGCCCTCCCTGGCCTTTGGGGCAGCCACCTGTGTGGGTCCAGCCGGCCACCAGCAGCCACCCTGCCTGCCCTGGCCGGCGTGGGGACGGAGGGAGCAGGCAAAGCTCCTGCTTCCAGCACCAGCAGTTTCCCACCTGGCAGTGCCAGTAACACCTGTGATCCAGCCGGGTTTGGACCGGGCTGCTCGCAGGGTCCCTGCTGTCCCTGAATCTCTCTCCCGCGGGTGAGTTGTCAGGGAGAGGCTCTCCCGTCCCAGGAGCTGCAGAGCTCCGGTTTCTGTCAGAGATGGACCAAAGGCTGAGATTCCCAAGGGTTGGGGCAGAGCAGTAGAAACTCAGCATCTTGGAGACCGATTGGGATCCAGTGGGGAGTGAGTTAGGTGCCCGCCAATGAGAGAGCCCGCCCTGCCTGCCGCCACCCCCCTGCCCTGGCAAGACCCGGGTCCCATGCACAAGATCAGGCAACCAAACTCTTGCCTGCAGAACAAACTTTTCGTGCCTTCAACAGCTCCCGTGTCAGAACAGTAAACAGCCCAGGCCAGGCGCGAGCAAGCGAAGCAGGCTCCAGCTGCAGCAGCCAGGTCTCCATCACAAGCAGACGGGAGAGCAGGCTCTGGTGTTGACCAGGACCACCTCTCCTGCCTGGTGGAAGCTGCCCCAAGCACTCATTTTGCAAGCGATGTTGCCCAGGGTTGGGCAACCGAGCCCATCCTAGTCACTCCCCGCCTGCGAGACGGACTGTGGACCAGTGGCCCTGCTCTCCTGGAGGTGGTCTGCAGGGGCGGTCACACAGGGTCTCTCCTCACCGAGGCCCAGAGATGCTGATTCTTCCCTGTTCCCCAAGCACATCTGCTCCTGCCCAGCTTCCCACTGGCCATGTCGGGACCTGGCAGCGTCCACCCTGTCCACTCTGCGCTCCAGGTTCAGGGTGAGGAAGTTTGTAAGATACTGCTGCAGCAGTCAGGACAGGGGTAGATCAATTTGAAATAAATGCCCTCCTCCTTCCCTAAAAAACCCCTTGGGCTCTGGCTGACCTAATACCACCTATGTAATCTCGCCATGCTATGCCAGCCTCCGCAGCACGGGGGCTGTAAGCAGCTTAGTGCCTCTCCTGGAAAAGATGAGTCTCAGGGCTTCTCCATAGGGTCAAGTAAGCAGAAAGGCCAAGAGCCCAGTAAAGTGCTTGCTTGTCAGGGGTCTCCTACGCCAACAGGCTTCTGGCTGCCAATGCCAACCACATCACACCTCTGCTCAGCGGACTCCTCCCAGCTGCCCTGCACAGGTTTCCCCAGTGCTGCTGCCCCACTGATGACCACCAGCGTGATTGCAGCTGTTGAGAAAATGCAGGAGACTGGTCTCTTTTTATTCAGGGAAGGCTGGAGCATCCTCCAGCACTGGGATCTGCTTCCAATCAGTGAGATGTCTCCAAGTAAATTTCTGGCACGTACTCTGGGATCTTAGGCGGGAGATGGGAACCATGTGTATCCTGCATCCAGACCCATGAGTACCTTGCCAACATCCAGACCTCAGTCCAGAGTGTTTAGGACCAAAAGTGGCTTCAGCAGAGGTTTTGCAAGCTGTTCGGCCCTCCCCACATGTTGGTCCCAGTGTCCTTTTTCATTGCCCCTGGCAAGTCCTTGCAGCACAGCCCTCACAATAATGTCCCTCAGCTCAGGTGGTTTGATGTTCTTGTATCATGGATTCCCTTCATTCAGAAGACATCCCAGGAAGACACTGTCAGTAACCATGGGGTGTACTAATTGCTTTGAAGACACTGAAGGGAAGCCTCTGCTCCTTGTGATCCACATCCCTACAACAACTTCCCCGCCTCTCTGCGTCAGTGGGGAATGGGGTTGTGCCCACCTCTTCACTACCCTCAGCCCAGGTATGGAGCACAGACTCCCAGCGACCCTTGGAAGAGAAAGTGTCGTTCTTCCTACACCCATCCTGAACCCTTCCTGTTGAATCTCAAACATGTCTTAAACCCACAGACATTCACTGGCATCATGTATGAAGCTGGAAGAGGTCCAAAGAAGGCTGCAAGCCCACCTGGGGTCAGAAGAACCTGCCTGGCAGCAGCAGCAGACTGAAGAACTTCAGCTCATTGGGTTTCCCCAGGAGAATGCCCGGAGGTGCCCGTGGGAGCCGCAGGCACGAGCGTGGGGAGAGGCTTGTGCGTGACGGGGCACTCTGTAACCAGGTACGTGCAGCAGGACCTCCTGGCTGGTAAATGGAGATGCTTAAGTTATGGCTGAGGTGCTGCTCGTACAGTGGAGGTCATTAACTGCCGTAGGGCTGCAGTCAGTTCACCATTGCTCCCCAGCTGGTTGTCCCTCCCGTGGCCACATGCCAGTCCTGGGCCTCGTGGGAGGCTGTGGGGCCAGTTCTCCAGGCGTTGCTGTGCAGGCAGGACAATTGTAGTAGTCCCGCATGGCTTGGTGCCTTTCCCACCTAAACAGATCCTTAGATCGTTCTTGACTCTCTCTTGATTTGTTTTGTACTGTTCCAGCCTTTAGGTTCCCCATTTTCCTGTCTTTGCTGTACACAGGAGTGTTAGAAGCTGAGATTTTCACACAGTCACCTGGCTCCATGAGCTGGGACACTGGGGGCTGTAACTGGTAATCTGAAATCTAGAATAGATGGCTTTGTGTGTGTGTGTGTGTGTGTGTGTGTGTGTGTGTGTTCCCTTCGTGTCAGTGATTCTTAATAGAAAAATCCATACAGACTCAAAACATTTGCACTGAGAAGTCATAGCTCGGGCAGCATGAGGGATTATGCAGCACAAAGTCAGGTTCTTGGGCAGAAATACCATTTTCTGCTGGTGCAATCCCCCAGGTCAGCACTCCCGCTGCAATGCTGTAATTAATATTGCACCCTCCTCTGCGGCTCCCCGAAGCAGAGCGATTTAGGACAGTCAGTGTGAAGGAGCATCCTGCTAACGAGGGCAGCTGAGGGATACAGGAGCCATGGTGAGAGGACGAGACGTTTCGCTGGGGGATCCTGTGACATCAACCTAATCTTTCCTGCCTCAGAGCGGTGATGTTAGCAGAGCGGTTAGCAGAACGGGTTAAAGGAGCAAAGGTGACCATGTCCGCTCCTTGCTTTGCACCTTGTTCTTCATCTTTGCCTGCTTGCTCTCTCCTTGGTGCCACGGGTTTCTGCCTGGGGGTCTCAGCTGCCCGCAGTGGGGCAGGCTGCTGTCAGACTCATCTTCATCCAACCCCTGCCATCTTCAAGCTGGCAGTTAATTAAGCTGTCAGAGCCTTCCCTTTAATCAGAGCATGTCAGGCCTGTGCCAGGGGCTCCCCTCAGGAGAACCACACTTTCCTGGCAGTGTCAGGATGGAAGGGCACAGGATATCCCATTGCTCTGCCCGTGGCGCAGCCTGGGGCAGGGCCTCGGCCTCGCTACCTTCCGAAACAGGATGGGACCCACACTCTCCAGGGACTCGCAGCCCAGGATTGCATCCAGCTGGGCTGAGCAGACAGCCCAGCTGAGGAAGGAGAGGCTTCCACAGGGCTCTCTCCTGCCCGGGCCAGGATGTCCCTGCGGGCTGAGGCTGCCACCGGGAGCAGGACCTGCCCGGCCCTTCCTCCTTCCCCTGGCAGCTCACAGGATGGGATTCATCCGCTGCCGATGTCATCTTTGCTGGGGGCTCCTAATCCCATTGCTGACTCTTTGGGGACCCCATCTGCCCCACAGGTCTGCTGAGGTGGCCGTAGCACAGGGACTCTCTGTGGCTACTTGGCAGCTTGTTACGGCTCTGTCGGATGGCATCAGGCATCCCACGTCCCAGCCCGGGTCTCAGGTTCCCTGCCGGTAAAGCGGGCAAATATTCCTGGCTCCCCGTCTCCCAGGGCTACTGCAATTCTTTCCACTGCAATCCTCCTACCCCTGCGCAGTGTCAAGGTGGGTTGTGTCATAACTGTTACATGGGTCGTTAATCTCTTTGAGTTAAATTTAAAAAATGCTGTTTCCTGCCCCTTCTGTTCCCGGTTCTGCACCGTGTGCAAAACCATCTGAATTTATGCCCAATTTTCTGAAGGTCAGCAGGCATTGACGGCATTTGGGTACCGGGTCCTGCTCCTTGGGAAGCAGAGGATGAAGGCAGTGGGAGGCCTGCTTGTTCCTCAAGACTTCAGGGCTCCAGACACGCAGGGATAACAAGGACTTGATCTGATGTCTCTGACGACATCTCAGTCCCGGGGAACTTTGAGCTTTGGATCCCATTCAAACAGCCTGGAGGAAGATGGCACCAAGAACTGGAAATGTTTTCCTTGGATGGAAACCTTTACCTGGAGCTGCTGGAGGTGAAGCAGCCCAAGCTCACCACTGTGTTCCCAGCATCCAAAATGTGTGAAGGGAAGAAGGTGCCCAGGAGCTCCACGCCAAGAGCTGTGCTCCCTCTCCTGCGGGGTGGCCATTCCCCCAAGCCCTCCTCAGCCCGCGGGCACTCCCAGGCCTCCCTGTGGGCACGACTTTGCCGAGGGGGATGGAGCCGAGGAGCACACAGGGAGCGTCTCGCTAATCCCAGCTGGCAGCCAGCTCCCCGAGCTGCACAAAGGGCCTTTTCATGCCCTGCATAAACAAGCGAGAGGCATGAAAGGTTGTTATCGCAGAGCATCAGCACCAGCAGCAGCTCAGGCGGGGATTCCCAAAATAACCTCCTCCCAAAAAACACAGAGACACGCACCCCCCTTTCTCCGCGCTGCTGGGCTTTATGGGGTGAAGGTGTTGGGTGCACCCAGCTCCTCCGCTGAACCTTGGAGCCCGAGCGCTGGCTCACAGGTTTGACCCCTGGGCCACCAGTGCCTCCTGCCAGGAAAGGCAGAGCTGGCAGAGCACCAGCACACACGTGTGCGTGCATGTGCGTGCACGCGTGTGCATGGTCACTGTGTGTTGGAAGTATGGAAGAAGACAACCAGACTTCAACTCCTGCTGCACCCTCATGTTTGTAACTCTGATGAAGAATACTTTGTGATGATTATCAATAACCGGCGGTGTGCTTCCCTCACACTGGTATTGCAAGGGCTAATTAACAGTTTGCTCTGTGCTTGGAAGGTGGAGCTTCAAGAGCTCCACGGTGCTCTTCCTTGGAGGACGTTTCTTCCTCATAGCTGCCCCTATGAAGCTGGACCCCCAGCTGCACCCCTATCTCATCTACCTTCTCCAAGGAAGAGCAAGTTTCCATGTAGAAATACACCCGTGGGTCGCTACTGGAGGATCCGTTGATCCTCTTTTCTTTCTGTCCCATAAAACCAGGCCAGAGTCGCTGCAGAGTTAAATGGTAAGGGGAAAACTTGCTGGATGTCCTGGTTCTGGCAGGGATGGGAGGGGCCACAGGTATTCCACACCATATAAGCCATGCCCGGGCGGTAGGGGGGGAGCTGCCCGGGGGAGGGGGCAGGGAGTCGCTGCTCAGCGCGGGCTGCAGTGGTGCGGGTCTGGTCGGTGAGCGGCGGTGCCCTGATCGCGTTTGTATATTCCTTTATCCGTGTTATTGTTACTGTTCTCTCTTCCCTTTGCTGTTCTGTTAAACTGCCTTTATCTCAACCCACGAGTTTTGCCTTTTTTTCTTCCTATTTCCCCCCCACGGCTGTGGGGGGGAGTGGAGCGAGCGGCCGCGTGGTTCGTTGCTGCCGGCTCAGGCCAAACCACGACACTGGAATAAAAGAGCTTGGAGGCTTTCAAGGACATCCAGCAAGAGCCTGGTGATGGAACCTGTCCTAACACTGAACCATGAAGCATCCGCAAGCCCTTGCAATTTATGCCATCCTCATTTATTTGTATGGGCACTTGAGCTTTCTTATGTTGTTGTTTCAAGTTGATTCTGCCGGACAATGGGAATGCGGCCAGGAGATCCTCACTTGGATTCCAGAAACCACCTGACTCCCGAGAGAGGGTTTCCCGCGGAGCTGCTGGCCAGCAGCGAGCCGGGCTTGCCGGCTCCTCCGTTCACACCGCCCTTGCAGGAGGCTCAAAGGTTTCCCTTGTGCACTGCTGGGCAACAAAGGTCTCCAGTGTCCGATGGGCAAATGGAGAGGCAGTTCCACCCAGCTGTGTGATGGCTGGGTTTGGTGGTTAAAACAACCAACTTCTCTGGAAATGTATTTGATTTATCTGAAAAAATAACTGAACAAATGTCCTCTCCTTTAAATTTCGTTAAAATTCTTTAAATTTTCAGTTAAGCTCCCGAAAACCTTGTAAAATTTACCCTTCCTCAATGTTTTCTGGTGGGGGTGGAAAAAGTTTTACTGTCCCCTCCCCGCCACCACGTCTGCAATGTGTGGCCGGAGCAGACACCTCCATCGCTCCCGTCACTGCAGCAGGAATCTGACAGGGATGCAGGAAAGCTCATTTATCTGTTATTGAATAACCAGAAGAGGCTCCAGCACATGGTGGGGTGATCAACAGCTCACAGGTGATTATTTTGCAAATTAAGCTCTTTTCCTCAGTTCTGTGGGGAGGGCGGTGTGGTCAGGTATGGGCGTAAATTGCATTTTCTCTGTCTTCAGGACTGGTGAGGAGTTTCCAGTTTTAGCTTGGTGGTAACTGGAAGACAGTTCAGGCTGAGCTGCTTGCACCAGTGCGACAAGGGGAGTCAAGGATTCACTGGAGGAATTTCTTCTTCACGCTTGTCTTCCGGCTCCTCGGCTTCCCAAGGGGAATGCTCCCTGCGGTGGGTACTGGGGAGCTATACCAGGGATAGCAGTGCTCATAACTTTGCTGGTGTGGTCACCCACTGACTTATTTGACCCAAATTCACTTAAAAGTGAGTTCAACATTTAAACTTCCTAGATTTTCTTTTAGAGTATGACAGAACCCTACCTGTTGAGCAGAAATCGTCATTTTTCCTTTGAATGACCCGAAAGATGAAAATGGACAGTAACAGTCCTCAAGACACCGCACAGAGCGACAACTGCAATTATTTTTTTTTTTTGCAACAATACGGTGCAACGTTTCTCCTGTACAAGTTCCCTGCGAGCTCAGCTCGGCATGACACGCGAATGACACGGCTTGCAGCGCAGCCACCCCGGTAGCGAGGTAAAGCACCTATCCAGCATCGTCCCTTCCCCACAACGCACAGTGGTGGAGGGCCAGAGGTGAAAACCATGCCTGCGAGGGGAACCCGAGCAGCCGGTTGAAATGCCTTTTATTTGTAAATGAATGCCCTCCCTCAAGCTTGGCTCCCATCCGGTGGGTTGGGTTGGTTTTTTTTTTTCCCCAAGAGGTTCCTGCTATTTACCCAACTTTCCAGCTGGGCTTCTCCGAGGCACAAAGAGGCAGGACCTGCCTGAGTTTGTACAGTGAGTCAACAGCTCGGCGGGGGATTAGAGCCCACAATCCTGCTGGCATCGCTGCCTTGGCTCCAACCACTGGACCATGCAGCCCCATTTTGTTCCTGGTACTCTCTTGCCGGTATGTGGTTTGTCAGGGAAAAAAAAAAGCCTCAGTGTGGCTAATAAAGGAGGCACTTTATAAAGCAGCAGAAAAAAGCCCGCCTGGTTCCAGCGCTTGGTCCCAGTCCCGGTGGTGTAGGGCTCAGGCTCCCCGTGTGAGTGGGAACGGCGGGTTTCCCGCAGGCTGGTGGCGAGGAAGCTGAAGAGCAGCACCTGGAGGCACAGAGCCCTGGCACCCGCTGCTGCCAGGCAGGCGACCGTGTGCTGACACACCGTCAGGAGCCGCCCCGGGCCAGCCCTGGCTTGCAGAGGACAAGCAGAGGCAGCCGGGTCAGACTGTCCCTGCTGGGAAGAGTCCCCAAGCCTCCCCCTTGCCGCTGGGGACCTGCCTTTCCCGGGGTCCCGCGCAGAGCTGCACCCTTCTAACTTCAGAGGACCAATACGGGAACTAAACTCCCTGGGGGTGTTCAAGGCCGGGTTGGACGGGGCTCTGAGCAGCCTGGGCTGGTGGGGGGTGTCCCTGCCCAGGGCAGAGGGGTGGAACTGGATGGTCTTTAAGGTCCCTTCCAACCCAAACCGTTCTATGATTCTGATGGGAGATGCGCTGCTAGAGAACAGGGCAAAGCAAAGGCCCCGCAGGGAGGTCCAGGGGCACAACATGCTGCTTGGAGCCCTACGTGACGCAGCAAGTGCCAGTGGGCGCTGGGTACCGAGTCAGGACTAGCCACAGGCTCTGGGAACGAGGAAACCAGACCCAGCGCTAACCTGTGCGTGACACATCCCCTCCACCCTCCGCTCCTCAGCAGCTGTGAGGCAAAGAGTGTGTGGTGCGCCTCTAGTCTCGTTCCTCCTGTTTATGAGCACCAGTCTGACTTCCCCAAAGCTTTCACCTATGGCCATAGTAGCCATTGCAGCCACCCGGTGCATCCAGAGCATCCCTGCACCCAGGGCATCCCTGCACCCAGGGCACCCATACTGTGCATCCAGAGCATCCTGGCACCCAGGGCATCCCTGCACCCAGGGCACCCATACTGTGCATATGGTGCATGCCGGCACCCAGGTCACCCACACTGTGCATCCAGTGCATCCCGGCACCCAGGGCACCCATGTTGCGCATCCAGTGCATCCCGGCACCCAGTGCATCCGTGCTGTGGGTGGACACGTGAGCAACTGCCCCCAGTTTTCATCCACACCTCCTGGAGGGGGCTGCTTGCCCTGGCCCACCCAAAGCACACAGCTCAGATCACTTGAGGGTGTGGAGATCTCCCGGGACTGGCTTACGGGTGTCCCACGCAAACACCGCACGCAGTGTTGCGGGGCTGTGGGCGGCCCCGGACACTCTGGGAAGGGTCAGCCACCCCTTGGGAGCTGCCAAACCTCCCGCCACGTCCCACCCAGGCAAAGCTCCTTCCCCGAGGCCGGGGACCTCGGGAACCTCAGCCCGGGGCGGTGGTTCCCCAGGGGAGGAACCCCTGGTCCCCAGAGGTCCCCCTGCCACAGGGGGAGGACGGCGGGGAGAGCGGCTGAGAGGGGGAGCGCAGAGGCGGAGCTCCTGGGTGCCCCTGCGGGTGCTCTGCCCGTGGCGGGTGGTGCCACGCGTGGAAACAGCCCCGTGTGCCCCGTCCCCCCCGGGGACGAACCCGAGCCGACCCGCCGGGCCCCGGCCGGGCCCACCGCGGCGGCGGCAGCGAGCGGCGGCTGCGGAGCTCCCGCACCCCACGGCGCGGCCCCGGGGCGGCTCCCGCGCGGGGCGGGGCGGGGCGGGGCGGGGCGGGGCGGGGCGGGGCGGGGCGGGGCGCTGCGGAGGGGGAGCGGCCGCGGCCCCGCCCCGCCCCGCGCTGCGCTCCCCGCCCGCACGGCGGGCAGGCGGCAGGCAGGGAGGCGGCAGGCAGGGAGGCGGCAGGCAGGGAGGAGGCGGCAGGCAGGGCGGGCAGCGGCCGCTGCGGCGTGGGGCCGCGCCCGGGAGGCGGTGGCGGAGCGGGAACGGAGCGGGCTGAGCCGAGGTGAGCGGCCGGGAGATGGGGAAGGGGTGGGGGGGGTGGTTTGGGTTGGGGCGGGGGGGGAGGTTCGGGCAGCGGCGGCAGCCCCAGGTGAGCTGCCTGGAGAGGAGGAGGCGGGCAGGGCTGCAGGCAGCCGCTGGGAAAGGCTTTCCAAGCCGGGCCTCCCCTCCTGGGCAGCGCAGGGAGGGAGGGAGCGCATCCCGCACCGGTCCCGCCTCCCCGCCCGCCGGGATGCTGAGCTCGGGGCGCGGCTCCCCACGGGGGTCCGGCCGGGCACGGGGGGGGTGAGGTGGGGTGGGATGGGGTGGGGGGGACGTGTGGCGAGGCCACCCCGCGCTCCCCAGCCGCGAAGGAGGGAAGGGGAGTGCGGGGAAGCGGCAGCGCGGGTGGGATCCCGGCCCTTGCAGCGGGGTGAGGCGGCCCCGGGGAGCTGTAGCCCCGAGCTGCGGGTTTGCCGTAATAGCCTGTAACTGCCGGGCTGTGATTGCAGGGAGACGATTTACATTAGAGGGAGAAATGTGGAGAGAGCCAGGAACAACTTGGAATGGGTCCTCGCATATTTCTGTGGTTATTTTTGGAGTCTCGTCATATGGCAGGAGGTGGGCTCTGGAGGTATCCTTGAGCTCAGCATTTTCTCCATAGGCTGGTTACCCGGGAGATCGTACTAGAGGACCTGCGTGGCCCTTTTCTCTATCGGCGGTTTCGGTATAAAACACTATTTCTCTTGCTGGGTCTGCGGCGGTATTGTTTTCCTCTGGCCAACCCTCGGCACGTTACGGTGGGGACCCTCCTGTGGCCAAACAATGGTCTGGGTGTGCGTGGTTGGGTATTCGCAGCGTGTTGCAGGGGCAGGCGATGGAAAAGCTGTGTTTGATTCAGCTGTAGATGGTGTGTGAGGTGACTCCTGATCAGCCCCCTCTCCGCTGCCGTGGATGAGGTGTGGCTTCTCCAGCATCCCCAGAGAGACCAGCCCATGCATCCGTCTCCTTCCTGCACTTCACTGTCGCTTTTCCTTCACCTTTCTCATGCGAGACTTCTCCAAAGGGATTTTTGCTTCCAAACAGCTCGAGGTGGGGGAAGCATGTTGTTACCGAGGTCTGCTCCTTGGGGCTGCCTTGCAGATCTCTGCGTCCTTTGCGACCCTCTGGAGGACTCGGCATGTGCCACATCCCTTTGACTGTGGCTGTGCAGGCTGGAGAGCTGTTCTGGTGGCCTTCAGTTGCCTGTCCTTGTTGCCATCAGGTGTGTTTGGAGCTGAGGGAAGGCTGGGTTTGAGTGATGATTTTTGCAAGAAGGGAATTACTGTTTAATCATGTATTTTTTTTAGAGTCTGGTTGGGTAGGCACGGAGCCTGTCTGTGGAGGCCTCCCCAGGGTGCTCAGAGCCGAGGTGTCCCCAGGGTGCTCAGAGCCCTGCTCTTGATGAGGACCCTGCTCTCTGCCGAGCGCGGAGACGCAGGGCATGTTCTGGAAGCTGTGCCAGACCCAGGCTGTTGTAGTATATGGCAGGTCCACAACTACTCTTGTTTTCCCAAAGCATTCCCTCCTTACGCAGGGAGAACCTCCGTGTTTGGTGTCAAAGGACTGTGAGGAACGCGTCCTTTGGGGGGTGCGAGCCACCTCCCTGCCTGCAGCCCCTGCTGGGAGCAGAGTTTTCACCTCTCTCCTCTCTGCGCCGTCCTTGTGTGGTGTTGATTGCTTCAGCCTCGCCTTCCGACGGTAACGCGGTCATTAAACCACACACCACCGCGCACCGCAGAGCCCCCGGTTGGGCTGCAGGGGTATGGGGTGTCTCGGCGGGTGCGGTGCAGCTCTGGGGGAGCCGCAGAGCCCTGTTTGTGCTGACGGTGGCCTGGCTTTGCCTGCAGGTGATGTGCTCATCCCCTGCTGTTTTAGGTGCTTGTCGGTGTTGTAGCTAGAACCGTCCAGAATTTTTATTGGTACCAATTTTTGAGAAATCAGCATTTTCCAAAAACTCTCGGGGGAGATGTTTTGTTTTGGAGGAAGCTTCTGAAAAAGGGTTTTGAAGTTGGGTGTTGTATTTCTGGTCAAAAAGCATGAGTGTAGAAGGGAGCCTGTGTTCCTGGTGTGCGGAGGGTGACGGTTTTGGTACCTTTCCTGTCCGGTGCAGGCAAGGAGCTCGCTGGGCCCCCTCTCCTGGGCTGCTGCCATGGTTGCCACCACCACCACAACCTTCCAGGGTAAGTGTCTTCTGGCACGTGGTTTATGGGCAGCCAGGAGGGGTGGCTGTGTCAGCCGAAGAAGTCACTGCAGTGTAGAATGGGGAAAATCCTAAAAATCAATTTTCTTCCCCCAGGCAGTTGAGCTCCCTGTGAAGCTCTGGGTGATGACCTTGGTGCTGGTGAGGAGCTGGATCTCTCTCATTGATTTACAGAATAACCTTTCACGCTTTCTGCTGGCAGCCCCGAGCCCTCGTCCCGTGTATAACTCCAGCGTCACTCTGCGTTGCCTGCGCTCCTCCTTGCTTTAGCTCCGCTGATGACTTCTGCGTTATTAGAGGAGGTTTTCAGAGACAGACAGACAGACCGGCCCGGTGTCTGATTCATTTTGTGTCCCCCCGCCCCCCCCCCCCCCCAAAAAAAAATAAAATCTTTCCCATAGCTAATTAGGATTTCTAAATTAGGAAGCCACAGAGAATGGCCTGTCGGTTAAAGGGCTTGGCTGTTCCCAGGCTTGCTCCAGGTTTCCTGCCCAGTCTCGCAGACATCACTTGAGTGTCCTTTGCCTTAATTTTATTTGGCTGTGGACCGGAGATATTTCCCTGCCGCCTTGGGGACAGCGCTAAGGCGCCTGAGTGACAGCTGGGATACCGATGGGGAAGCAAGCGTGTGTGAGGAGATGGGCTGAGTACGGGCTTAAGCTTTGCGGCAGATCAGCGTGGGCGTCCGTAAGGCCCGTGTTTAGCTCTATAGTAGACTCTCATGCGGTGCCTGTCACTTGGAGGTCTGAGCTGAGTCTGAAGCTCTGTTTTAAGCATAGATGCGAAAGAAGAAACACGAAACGGCGGAGGTTCCTGAGTCCCCGGTCGCTGGAAGTTCCTGTGCAGGAAGACTTGTGCAGCTGCAAGTACGCGACTCTCGTATGGCATCTAAAAATGTGCTTGCACTGAGGCTGTGACAGTGATGGCTGCGTGGCTTATTGTTCTCATTAGAGCAGTCGGGTGGCTCTGAGTCAGCAGGTTTGGATTTGTCACAGCCGGGGCGATTGCGCCGGGGAGACCTGCGAGGTTTTGTGGTGCTGGGTGGAGGGGCTGGCCCTCGCTGTCTCCTTCTGCCTGAGGACCTTGGGGACGTTGAGCCTGGACTCGTGCTCGCTGTCGGCTCAGGCTGTCACTTGAGCCTGGAAGGAGTTGTACGTATTTGTGGGAGCTGGAAGACGGTCTCACTTGGGAGCACCTTTCCAGCACCTGCCCTGGGCCATTTGGGTCTATAAAGTTGAGCATCGCTACCGCCAGCGAGGCAGCTTGCCGGGTGGACCAGTCTTTCTCATGCCCATGACCTTGTCAGGATTACAGGAGCTGGGAAGCGTGGTAGGAGGAGACTGTCTTTCATGGGGACACGTTGCAGTATTTCCTTGTGGCTGCCGATCCATCTTTCTTCTCCTCTCCCAGCCCTTGGGTGGAAGCCTGTGGGTCATGTGCTTTAAAGGGAAGAGGGAGAGATCTGGGCAACCACGTTTTCTGCTGTGGAAGCAGTGGATGTCCCTTGCCTTGGATTAGAGCTGCTCCCTCCGCCCTGCCTTGCTGCAAGGAGGTGAAGTGTTTTGGGGTGCACGGAGGCACCTGTCCCAAGAGCTGTTGGGCTGAGCTTTTGTATAACTGGGACAGGAGCTGAGGTTTGCTCGGCTCGCGCTAGACGGGGAGCTGTGGGACTGCGTGGAAAGGGGCATTCATCCCACAGCCCTAGGTGGGTGATTTGGTACAAATACTTCATGGCTGCTTGTCCCAGCCCGTGCCCTGCCTGTAGTGAGCGCGTGCCCACGTGTGCGCCCATGCACACTCCCAGGTTTGCTGTCTGGGAGGGTGGGAGTAGCAGCCAGAGCCTTAAAATCCGGATGATAACGTTCTGGAAGAGGAATTTCTTTCCACCTTCTGCTGACGGTGTGTCTTTTGCCCCCCAGAGGGCAATAGTAGCTCCCCTGGGGCGCAGCAGTGCCCCGGGCTGGGTCTGCCCCATGCGGGAGCTGCCGGGTCTGGGTAAGCAGCATCCCGGGTGCGGTGTGATCACAGCGCGGAGAGGAGACTGGGCTGACCCTATTGTGCTCAAAACACGAGACAAATGAGGCTGAAGCTGCAGATCTGCATTTGCCAGCGGGTCAGCAGTTTCACTCGGGCACTTGGCCTCTTTGTGGAGCTGAAATGTGGTAGCAGTTGAGTATCTGCTCCATCCCCCTTTTCGGAAACCAACCCTCTGCCCACCAGCTGTAACTGGACCCTGCAGCCATCTCGCTGGGCTTCGCTGCCCCCTGACCCCTTCTCGGTCCCAAAGGCTGATGCTCCTTTGCAAGATACTGGCGACGAGGTGGAACCCAGGGCCAGGTGCCGTGCTCGTGTGAAACGTTGGAGGCGATACTGAATGAGGATTCACAGCGCAGCCCTGCTGCCAGGTTCCACCCACCGGCTCCTTCCTCCCTCTGCTCCTACTAACCCACTGCCGGGGCCCCGCTCGCTGCCTGGCAGCCGAGCGGGGATGTGTGCTGGTATCCTTCCCCGAGTATCAGATGGAGAGGAAAACACAGGGTGGAGTCATCTCTCGCACAAAGGAAACGTTGAGGTATCGTTTCTGCCTTCGGTGGATTTTTTTAGGTGGCTGGGGAGCGATTAAACAGGATTTTAACACATTCACAGCCCCCTTCCCACCTCATTTTCCTGTGAATCTGTTGCTGTCATGGTATTTTTCAGAAGATATTTTTAGCTTTGTCTTTGCTTCCCCCCCCCCCCCCCTTGTATCAGGCTTTTGAAGGGAAACATGTTTCTATGGGAGAACAGAACGAGCCATTTCACGAGACATTTTGTTATGGGCAGAAGAGCCGGGAAATCTGATTGTGCGTTTTAAATGACACGTTCCCGTTCCCCTTTGTAATCAGCTAATCGTGTTTGCCGGGGTGAGTGCCGGCAGAGAGCCATCCCGGCCGGGCCAGAGGCAGGCAGGTGCGTACCGTAACCTGGCAGCCTGCGGGGCGAAGGGGCACGGACCAGCCCCGCGCATCCTCCGCATCCTCCTCCTGCCCATCCACGCGGCACCGTCACCCCGGCGGCCACACACGAAGGGCTCCCGTGCTGGTTGGGCTCCTGTAGGATTTTCTCTTTAAGGATCCTACTGGGGAAGCAGTACCCCTGTGTAGGAGAAAAGCAATTAAATGTTCTAATTAGGTGCACTATTGATCTGGCAGCTTTTCTGCTGGCAGGAGCTCCTGCGGAGCATGGGATGGCGTGGCACCTGACACGGCTTTGGGTCTCCGCTGTGCCGGTGATGAGAGGGACATGGCAAAGGTCTCAAAGTGGAGAGCAGTGATGTGTTAAGGCGTAAAGGTTGGTCATACAGCGGGGTCTGCTGCTCGCCATGGGAAGGTGCAATTTTTGACAAGAATACAAACCCAACATTGATGGTGGACTTTGGGATGGGAAACTTCCAGCTTGGATTCTCAGCAGCGTTGCCTTTTAGGAGATTTACTATAAGTCCTGATAGATGAGGGTCCTGCAGAGTGACCCGGCCAGAACAAGAGAAACCTTCTCTGAGGTCTGGTCTGGGTATATGCATGCCTACATGCCGTTCCCTCTCCAAATTCACTTGGGCTCTTCTTCAGGGAACTGAAACACGCTTTCTGGTAGTATAGCACGAGTGAATCCCTGTTGGTCACCCTGGTCTCGTGTGTGATATACATCTGTAAGACATGCAGCTGACTGTGGGAAGTCCTACAGGATGTAGGGAAAACGCAACTGTCCATGTTGTGTTTTGGTGGCAACTTCCACCGCCGGCCTGGCCACTTCTGGGCTGCTGCGAGAGCTTTGGAGCTCGGTGCCGCCCCAGCACAGTGCTGCTGCCTGTGGCACCCCCGCGTCTGTAAGCCGGGCAACCTGGAAGGCCCATGGTGTTGTGGTCCATGGCCATCTCCTGCTGAGCGCTGGCCAGAGCTGCTGTGATCCCAGCTCAGGGCTGGACGTTGCGCTTTGTGCTCAGCTAAGCTGCCCTGGGGCTGCCGCGCTGCCCTCTTTGTGTTCCTGCTCGGGGGAACATGTGAAGGGGTCAGTATGAATCCTTGTTCCCTTCCTCACAATTCGTTGGACCCATTGGCGTTTTGGCTTGTGGCTCCCTCCTAGCCCTTGCCAGCGGTGGAGCCGGCCGGCGGTGCTCGCCAGGATCTGCCCCTTGCACAGACCGCGGCCTTCGTTTGGCGGCCGGTGGTGTCCCAGCACCTGCGTCCCCAGCCGGCACTCGCGCTCGCCCCGTCAGGGTGAGGCTGGAGGATTGCCATGACGATGTTGTGACAATGTGGGTCACTCTGGGATGTTTTCAAGCCTGGGGCACTGTCTGTGGCTGAGATGGTTTATGCACCGGCCCGGCGCCGGGGAGAGCTGCGTGGCAGGAGATGGCGATACAATCTAGCATGGATCCGCGCTGGCAGGAGTGTTATGGGGAGCCGCTTGTTTGCAGGCAGAAGCGAGCGGGGTTGGGGGAGGGTCTTGCTCCCGCTGCCTCTGTTCTCAGAACACTTTATTAATATGATACTAATTGATGCAGTAGCTCAGATCCCAAAATGTCTATAGCTCAGAGCCCGCTGCGGTGCAGCCAGCCCTGGTGAATGCCGCTTCGTGCAGCAGTGAGATGGGAAGGAGGGACGGTCGGTGTGTGACGGAGAGCGCAGGGGCTTTGTTCGGCAGCGTTAACAGAGGCAGGTTGGGCAGTGTTGAGTGCCACTGCCCTGCCTTTGGTGACAGCATCCTCTGTCCTCCCTCGCAGGAGGAACACGGTGCAGCCCTGGCGAGCCCTTGGGTGCCGGCACCACTGATGCAATACCCCTTCTTCAGGGTCCATCGATGCCCCTTCTTCGGGGTCTGTTGAAAGCTGGCTGCTCTCCTGCCGGGCTGTGCATCTCCCTGCCCGTCTCCGCTGTGCATCTCTTGACTCGCCCTGGAGCTGGGATGGCAGAAAGTCGAGCGTACGACCCGGGAGCAGCACAGAGTCTTCCCAAAAACCACTGGGCTTGTCAGAATAGGAGCAGGGCCACGGAGGTTGCACCGAGGAGGGGAGAGAGCCCCACAGATCCCCATGGCTTTGTGTGACCGTCTGTGGGTGGCAGCGGGAGCTGCTGGTATTGGAGTTGGTTCCTCGGGTCAGCTTGGCCTGTTGGGCACCCGTGTGTGCTGCCGTGGGAGAGGGCACAGCTCTTCGCCACCGGGGGGTCCTTCTCTCCTTTGGCTCGTTAGCCCCTGGGCAGCCGCTGTCTGTGTGAGAGAGGAGGCGGGTGAAGGAGAGAGGGGTCTGTCCCGGGCTCTGGGATCGAGAGGTGTGGGCACGTAGGTAATGGCATGGGGACAGCAGCCTCCACACGTCCGTGGCATCGCTGGGTCCGTGGGCAGTGGGGGCTCTGTGTAATCAGGAGGTGGTGGGGAAAATGCTGTTTCTGGGTCTGGGAGACTGGTGCACGTGTTCAGCTCCCGTGCTGGGCACTGGCATGGGGGTGTTCGGGCCCTGTGACACCAGCGTGGGTGGGGGGACCGGGGGCTGCGGGTGCAGCCGGTGCCGGTGGCGGCTGGCCGGGTAGAGGGATGCCCTGCGTTGCATCCCAGCCCCGCTCCCCACGCGGAGAGATGGCTGAGCGAGTAAAACCAGTCTACGCGGTGGCTGCGAAAGAATCTGTCCCTGGTGGGCAGGGGTGTACGAGAGCATGCCCCGCACCAGCGCCCGATGGCATCCTGCATGTGCTTCCCCTCGTGTGACAGTGGCAGAGAGCTGGGACAGGACCACGCATGCTGTGCTGGCTGTACCTCCCTCCTCTTTCCGTATCTCTCATGCAAATCATTTGGGGCTGCAGTTTCTCCCTGCTCAAAGGTGATTTTGTTTCCTTGGAGGTGCCGAAGCTCCCGGCCTTTTTGCATCAGGTTTTCTGCCTGGGGGACAGCAGCGGGTCCTGTGCGTGTCCGGGAGGGAATGGCCGGAGCCCCACGCGGTAGCTGCCGAGCCACGGATCAATCGCTGCCTGTGACCGTGCTGCCTGGGGACTGTCCAAATGGAAAGTGGAACAGGTTTTGTGCCCCGAGCGAGCTCTTGGGAAAGCGGCTGCGGATCAGTGTCGCTCAGGGCGAGCCGTGCCGGGCTCATGTTTGCTTGCAGGGAGTGAAAGGTTTTTGCTGAATTCATGGGAGAGGTGTGTGCTTTGCATAGGCGCGTCACGCTGCCTGCTTTGCCTTCGTGCTTACGGGAGGGTGGTCTTTGCCTGCTGAAGGTACATTTGCAAATTAACCCTTGGAAAAGCAGGAGGTATCCTCGCTGTGCCGTGGGACCGTGCGTCTGCCTTCGCGTAACTGTAGTGCCTGCTGGGCAGTTTGTCCTCCCCCGTTAGATGCCATTGTCATCTAAAAAGTGGCCCTGAAAATGCTGTTGCAGTATTTGGGCTATTCCTATGAAAACTGCTGATTTTACTCCCGGTGTGCCAGAGCTGCAGGTCACTCCATGGCCGGGTGAGCTGGGCTGGCTCCCGCGGGTCCTGCATCACTGACCTGCATCATTACCTGGGGGAAAAAGTCCTGCTGACCAGATGTTGCCCTCAGCGTTACCGCAGGGACCGCGCCGGTGAGCTGGAGGGGTGGGTGACAATGGGGTGGCACAGATGGCCCTGAAAGGAGAACTTGGGTAGCGCTGGGCGGTGCGAGCCAGGAGGGTATCTGTTTCACTTCTCGGAGGTGTGTTGGCTCTGCGGCACTGCCTGTAGTAAATATTTTGCCTTTATCACTCAAATGAGCAGAGCTGGCTCGCAATGCGCACAGCGGGCGGACTGAACTGCGTGAGAAGGTGCTGCTTTTCAACATCGGTCTTTTTGAGAGGAAAGCGGCATCTAACGTAATCTGGAGCTTACATTCTCCAGCGAGCAGATTTGTATGGAGTCTAAACGCAGTGCAGGAGCTGTGTGGGCACCATCTTGTGATGGAGCGTCTGGCTAACGTCCTTCCGTGCACTTGCCATCATCTCTGGGAAGGGGTTTCTTTCTTTTCTTTTTCACCAAAACTGATTTCTTCTTTGCAGGTTCTGAATTGTGCCCGAGCAGAGTGCTGAGAGCAGCCCCTGGAAGCAGCGTGAGTTTATCCTGAAAGCTTTTATTCTCCTTTCCAGATCCCACGTAAAGCTGAGTGGGTTTTGTAGTGCGAAAGGGGTTGGTGAGCCCAGAGCCGGTGCTGCAGGGAGACTGGTCTGCCAGAAACCCCTGGCAGGACTGGAAATCTGGCCTGCTACCACCAAAGCACAAAACTGCTATGCTTGGGCTTGTTTGGGATTTTTTTCATGGTTTAGTTAGGAGTTGGGCAGCAGAAAGGCTCCTACCAGCTGCCCAAGTCTTTGCCCGCTGACGGAGCGACTTTGGGACATCACGCTTAACGCTGAGTTTCTGTGCTCTCTTTTGTGCGGTGGATTTGAGGAAGGCGGTGTGTTTGCAGAGCAGCCGTTGGAGTTTGTCGGCTGTGGCTCTGAGCCCCGAGCGCAGGTCCCCGGGCTGGCGGGGGCTGGGGACGGCCGGGCAGTTGGGAACAGAGGATGGGAGAGGACAGCGGTAGGTTTGAGCTGCAGAATTAAATAGTTGGGATGCCTGAAAGAGTGGAAGGCTTGTGGTCCAGACTCCTGGGGTCCCTCCGATGGGATGAGCTGCTCCGCTCCAGGGCCCCAGTGCACAGCGGGTTTGCACGGTGCCATCCCTGCAAAACCGGCCATGAGCTGCTCCCGCGCATCCCGCAGACGGTGTGTGGCCGGGGATAGCTGGGAGGACAAGGTCTCCCTTCTGCTGTCGCTCCCTGACCTGCGAGGTGAGCCTGGGCAGAGAGCAGCGCAGCCCCGCTGCCCTTGCTCTGTGTCCGAGGCGGGAGGAAGGTGTCGTCACCTGAAAACTGGGGACAAGGAGCTCCATGGCTGCACCCCGCTGTCCTGGCTCTTTCCTGGGTGACAGGAGCTCATGGTGTCCGTGGAACCCTGCTGCCCACCGGGGTTCAGCTCCTGCCTGCGGGAGGCGAAGGGCGCAGAGGCAGGCAGCGCCCGGGATGTGGGCAGGGGATCTCCATCCGTGCCGAGGGCGGTGATGGGATGCTGCTGTGTGCTCCTTGGAGCTGGAGGTGTCTCTGGCTCTGAATGGGGCAGCTTGTTAGTTTTTATGAGCAGTGCTACAAGACCATCCCTCCAGGAGGCGTCTTTGTGGGTCTGGCAAGATGCCTGCTCCATCTGTGTCTGGGGTCACGTCTGTAGGGAAAGCAAGGAGAATGACAGGGTTTCTTGTCCCATCTCTGTGTGCTGATGAGTTTGGGTGCTGGAAGACCAGTTTTGGAATTGGTGGGGGAAGAGGTGCAGGTGCAACTTCAGTGGTGGATTGCATGATGAAGATGCTGCAAGGGCCGGAGCCCCTCTGCTGGGAGGACAGGCTGGGAGAGGTGGGGGTGTTCAGCCTGGAGAAGAGAAGGCTCCGTGGAGACCTCTGAGCCCCTTCCAGTGCCTAAAGGGGCTCCAGGAGAGCTGGGGAGGGACTCTGGATCAGGGAGAGGAGCCATGGGACGACAGGGAACGGTTTTAAACTGAAAGAGGGGAGATTTAGATTAGATACTAGGAAGAAATTTTTCACTGTGAGGGTGGTGAGCCCCTGGCCCAGGTTGCCCAGAGAAGCTGTGGCTGCCCCATCCCTGGAGGTGTTCAAGGCCAGGCTGGACGGGGCTTGGAGCACCCTGGGCTGGGGGGAGGTGGAACTAGATGGTCTTTAAGGTCCCTTCCAACTCTAACCATTCTATGATTCAATGTGATCCTGCATCACCGTGTGCCTCAGTTTCCCTCCAGCGCGGGGTGGGGTGCCTGTGTGCTTCTGCCCGCGGCTCTGCGTGAGGAAGGCTGCCAGGGACACCAGGCAGTGGCCACCACTGAGCTGGGAGAATTCAGCTCCTGGGCAATGTCTGGTGGGAAGCTCTGCCCCTGCTTGTGGGGGTGAGTCCCTGTCGGGGTTCCCTGCACTGGGGTGGCACGGGGAGCAGGAGGACACACGCCACCTCTGCGATGACCCCCGGTACCAGCCAACCCCTTGCTTTCACTTGGTGGCCTCCATGTCCTGGGTGCAGCTGGGCGTTCGTGGCCCGGGTCTGGGTGTCTTTGGTTTCGTGTTTCCCTCTTTCGGTCACGTCTCGTGAGCCAGCACCCGGGACTTGGGGAAGCACATGCCCAGCAGAACTGCTTATGGCTTTGTGCTCTGAGCAGACTCGCTGAGCCGTGTGCTGGTCCCTGGTGGGTCGCAGCTCCCTGGCAGGTCTGGGCAAGCGAAGCCTTGCTATCACAGCCCGGGCCAGCTGGCGCTTTGTGCCGAGGGAGGTGTCCCTCTGCTTCTGGAGAAGTTGGTGACGCTCCCGTCATGCGCAGTGATTGTGCTGGCAATGAGCTGCTCATTTCTCTGTATTCCTCCTCAGCTCCCACTCAGTTGCTGTAATACCCCACCTCCTGCGTGTCACGAAGGGCTTCCTGCTGGAATTTGGTGGGCGGGGGTGAAGGGAAGGGACTGTCTCCTTGGGAGCTTGCTCGAAGGACATGGTCATCCACCAGTTGGACTAGATGGTTGTTGTAGGTCCCTTCCAACTGAACTACTCCATCCTCCTCAGAAGTGGTGCACAAGACGTGGCGCACGTTTCCTTGGGGGGAAATGGCACTTTGTATTCATTGCTTTAGACCCTGAACAGGGCTCTTCTGGGGCTGTGGATCAGAGGACGATGACTGTAGCCAGAGAACTTGGGCCTTCCTTTGGAAGGCAAGAGAAGATGGGAGAAGGCGGGGCCGAGCGCGTGCCTGATCTGGGTTTCCTTCGGTGGCTCCCATTGCTCGAGGTGCTCTTCACCTACTCAAGCTCCTCTGCTCTTCTGACACGCTGCTTAGAGGCTGGCCTCGTGGCTTCCAGGGTGTCTGGTCTTGTGTTCTTCTTGCACATAAGGCAACTGGTCTCCCCTGGCTACTGCATCCCAGCGCAAGATGGCTGAACCCACAGTCTCTGCCTTCCTCAGCTTGCTTTTGTCCACGCGTGGTGATTGCCGCAGAGGCAGCGGGTGACCTGGAGTGTGGGGATGGGAGCCGCTCTCTGCCGTCATGCTGGTGATGGGTGGTCCACAGGGTTTGCAACACCCCTGCCTGCTGCTGGTGTGTATCTGAGGTGCTTTGCCGGTGCCCTGCAGTGGTCAGCCACATCTGCAGCTGGGTGAACTGGGTTCAGAGAGCACTGGTGGTTACCATCACAGCCTTTGGTTCAGTCTCCCTCCCTCTGCTGCACCCAAAGAGCTCCGGTGCCGTCCCTACTTGATGGTTGGAGTAGGAGGGGAGGGATGGCCGCAGCGCTGGTGGTCTGGGTGTCTCCCTGGAGAGCCTGGTCCTTACCTGGGCTGACTGCTCCATTGGGCAGCCCCTTCCCCAGCCAAAAAAGCCCAGAGGGGCCAGTGGCACGACCAGCTCCACAGCGGGGCAGCCCCGGCCCCCCGGCAGAGCCCCCTGCACTCTCCGCATGAGGCACAGAGATGGTTTAGCCCCATAACTCTGCTCGCAGGTGGTTTGTAATGGCTGCAAAGTGCCAATGAGCACGGAGCAGCTGCCGAGGTCCTTTCCCGGCACCCTGGGCAGGATTAGCTCCTTGTTAGAAGAATTGGCCCTGGACGGCGCACAGATTGCCTTTAGCCGGAGAAACGCTGTCGGTCTGTGTTACGCCGTAGCTGGGAGGATGAAGCTGTTCTTTCCTACCTGCCCGTCACCCCGTGTGGCGGCGAGAGCCTGGCACAGCCGGTGGGAGCTGGCAGTGGGTGTTCGCTTGGTGGCGGTGCTGCCCGCGGCGGGTGCTGGGGCAGCGCTGTGCCTGTCCCCCCGCCCTGGCCCGGGGCTGCTGGTGCACTTTCCTCTTGATTTAGGGCCCATCCTCGCTGCAAGACGTGTCTTGGTCAATGAAGCTTGCGCTGTGCCATCCCAGCTGCTTTGGCCTGGGCGGAGCAAACAGGTTTGCGGTATGTGGCAATGCGTGCCCCGAAGGCTGGTGAGAGCTGCCAGGTCCCTCAAACGCAGCTTGGGAAAGGCTGGCTTCTGGCCAAACACCCTGCTTGCTTTGGCTGGGACTTTTAACCTCTTCGGCATCACGTCAGCGAGGAGCCGGGCTTCCCCCGTGCTGCGTTACAGCTGGGGTGAGCTGGGATGCCCACCCACCTCCGCCTGGGTGCTGAAGGCTCCGCTGCCTGCGAGCCGCGCTGGGGCTGTCATCTTGCCCCAGCTCGGACAGGCAGCGCGGTCCGCTCGGGTGGCAGGAGATGGGGCTTCCCTTGGAAGATGGGGCTTTGCTGCTCCGATGGTGCTCGCCCAAGTCCTTGGGGGCCTCAGCGTGGCGGAGGGCTCCATTCCCATGCGACGTACCACCCTCACCGCTGGTTTTGGCCAAGGGTGCGAAGAGCTGGGACTGCTGCTGCCTTGTGAAACTGGTGATCCCACTGGGGCTGGGTGGAAAGGAAAAGCTGTCCGTTCTCAGATCCCTGCGGAGGAAAATTTGCCGCCTGGGACCGGCGTTTCAGCAGCTTTTTCGGCACGGTGGGACCCAAGGGATGTGAAACTGTAAGCAGCGTCTGAGCAGGCGCAGTGTGGGGCGGGGATCTGCAAGGCTTGCTCCCAAGGGGGGATACAGAGGCTGGGCCATGTGCAGGAGAGCACCCAGCCCTGGTGTGGGTGTGCTCCAGGGCATCGTGTTCCAGCAGAGGGGTGCTGGTGGTGGCACCTCTCTGGGTGCCCAGCTCTTCTTCCAACCCAGCTCCCCCACAGCCCTCGCTGCTTTCTCCTTTATTCTGGGACAGAGGCTTTTGATTTTTCCTTTCTTGGCTTTCCTCCCTGTTGCTGAAGGGGTTAAACAGCGTTTGGGCCACTTCCCATCCTCAGCAGCTACCAGAGCAGGTGCTGAGAGCTGCTGGGTGGGAGGCCAACAGGTTCTGCAGGGCATGGCCTGCTCCCCTCGTTGCCGCCTGCCAGGCTCAGCCCCATCCAGCGCGCAGGTCTGGGGTGCTGGGGCTCGCTGGCCTCCCCGGTGCTTCTCCAGGGGATGCTCCTTCCGTGAGGGGTGGGTGCTTGTCATGCCTCTGCGTACAGCGTCTCAGCCTGCTGAGAGGGTCCTCAGCATGGTGGGTATTTCCTCTACCGTGGCATTGCTCAGGGACCTCTGGAAAGGGCCAGTTCTTCATGGAGCCACACGCTGCCCTGGGACTCAGCTCTTGGCTTGTGTCCTTCCCCACCTGCAAAGATGGCAGGACACTTGGTAGGGTAATGGAGAAGCTGGCGGGGCACCAGAGGGAGCTTTGCATTGTGGTGAGGACCTTTCGGAGCCTCTGAGGCCA
The DNA here is from genome assembly GCA_017639485.1 of Pluvialis apricaria. Lineage (NCBI taxonomy): Eukaryota > Metazoa > Chordata > Aves > Charadriiformes > Charadriidae > Pluvialis > Pluvialis apricaria. The sequence continues at coordinate 1,321,206 of CM030021.1, read as the reverse complement.
CAGAACGTGCTGGGTGGAGAGTGAAGTTGGGTCTCCTTGCCACTGGTGTCACCTGGAGGATGCTTGTCCTGCTCCCTTGTGCAGATTATGGCTTAGGCCATTCGAGGTAGCCGGCATTGAGACGGCATCTGTCACTCCCCATGCGGCTGCTGCACAGGTCCCACTTTCCTCCAGCCGACAGCCCAGTGACACCCAGTAAACCCCATGGTGGTGGTTGGCGGGGTGAGTGGGAGTGCTGCTGCTCCCCGTGACCCCGGTTGTGATGCTTCTTTTTCCTTATCTTACATTTTAATGATGAATTTTGAACGGAAAGGGCAGGAGGGTGAGGGAAGGAGAAGGGCTGCTGTAACCCTGCTGCGGATTCAGCATGGCTTTTGCTGCACAAGACCGCTCGGCCGCGAGTAAGAAGGTGCTGGTACCCAGGTTGCCTGGGAGACGGAGGCGTTCAGCTGCTGGCGGGATGTGGCAGATGCTGCGGCCATGCTGGGCGGACTGCTGTCCCACCCCTTCGCTGCCACCGGTGACAGCCCCAGTGGCTGTCCCTGATGCAGGGGGCGCGGGGCTGAGTGGTGTGGGCACTGCCTCATCCGGAGAGGTGGATCCGGTGATGGAGCCCACATGCCAGTGGCTCCCGGTGGCTGTGGCTGCACCAGTGCCCTGGGTGGATGCCCCAAAGTCGGGGCAGGCTGGGGAGAGCCGGGTGAATGTGGGTGCTTCTGGCATGGATCAGGGGCCCGCCGTCCAGAGCCATCTCCAAGTGGGTCCCTTGTGCCAGCTGGGGGAGTGAGGGGGTGTCTGGGATGGCGGGTGGCCTTGCCACCACTTGGCTCATCCACCTCGTGACCGAGACGGGCATCCTCGTCTCTTGGAAAGTCTAGACATCCCTCCTCTTCTAGAAGGGAGGGACACCTTCAGGTCCCTGAGGAGTGACCAGGAACCGGCAAGCAGAGGCACACGGTGCTGTGCCAGCCCGGGGCTGGGTGCAGCATGTCGGTGCTCTGCCAGGACTGCAGCCCTGCCTGCCATCATCCATCCAACATCTCTTCCAGGCAACACCACCATGCCTTCTGCCTGTGTGCCCAGCCCTGGGTGACCTCTGGCAGCTGCCTACGCTCTTCCCCCGTGCACCTTCCTTCCGACTGCGGGACAGCCGTCCTGCCTACCGTCTGGAGGCCACGGTGGGAAGTGACAAGCCCATAATAAAATGAGGCATCTCTTTTCATGTTCCCCTCATGCTGCAGTGAGACCGCTGGAGCCTCATGCTCACGGCAGCCGTGGTGTCACTGCTCCATGCCTGGTAGCCCCGCTGGCAGGCTGGGCTGTGTGGGACAGAGGGGTCAGGCTGGCATGGACCTGGCTGAGCCTGGAGCTGCCGCTAGCTTTGTGTCCCTGGTCCTGGTGGGCTGGGTTTAGCTGGGAGGGCAGGAGCGGTGCCAGCCTGTGCGCAGGTCTGCTTGGCACGAGCCATGTGCCGGGGAGCGCTGCCGCCTCTGCCAGCCGGGTCCTGGACACAAATTTCTCCCCGGGGTTGTGCAGTGGTGGGTCCCTGCTCCCCACGCTCAGGGTGGCCGCAGCACCCTCCAGTGCCGGGAGCAGGGGTTTGTGCCCAGGGTGCCCGCGCTATGGATTGGGACCTTCCTCTCCGAGCAGGAGGCACTGGTGGTCACCACGGGCTCTGCACTCCTTGGGGCTCTGCCCTTGGGTGCGGTGGGGAGGAGAGGCTTCATTCAGCTTGGGTTCCATCCCCCCCTTTTATTTATTTATTTTTAAAAATGTATTTATTATTTAAAAACTTCTCCTCCAGCCCTTCCTTCTGTTGTCATTTAATTGTGCAAGTTCCCTGAATACCCGTCACCTGCCTGGGGGTAGAATTTGAGACACATCAAAGCACGATGAGCTTCTGCAGGCGCTAAGCGTACATCCTCCGGGAGCTGGAGAGAGATTAAACAGCCGAGAAAAACAACTGCTCGGGATTGTCCAAGAGGTAAAATGGAAGGGTTGGGGGAGAGTGAGAGAAAACCAGCAATATTTGCTAACCAGAAAATGTCTGCCTCGTGCCTGGAACACCAGGCTGGAGCAGTTCTGCCGTGGGAGCTGGGGGTCTCCAGGCATCTCTGCCAATTTTGACCCCGGCATGGGTTTGTACAGCTGTTCGTCAGGGTTATATCTGTGCATCGTTGAAATGACTCTGATTCCCACCACCCCTCTGGTGGGGTTTGGCATCTGGTCGCCTGGAAGTGGAGGAGAGGTGCCAGGGATGAAAAGGGTTAAAATTAAGTGGCAAGCGTGGTGTCATACCTGAGATGGATTCCTGTGTAGGGTCTGTGGGCAGATGTGAGTCCGGGCAGCGGGAGCGGACCTGCACCCACCCTGCTCTGCCTGCGACCGGTGGAGACCCTGCCTGCACCTGGGGGGTGCATCAGACTTCAACTTTCAGTTGAAGAAGGGAGGGGAAAAAAAAAACAAAAGAAGAATTTTAAGCTTTGTATTTGGGAATTAACGCAAAGCAAATGGAATAAATCTCAAGCGGTGGCGTTGTTTGTAGTCTCAGAATCAGATCAAGCTAACGCTTGGAGAGGTGTCAGCGGCTCGGTCTCCAGCAGAAGCCGCTGCCTGCGTGCAGGAGGGAGCGCGGCGTGGGCCTGGGCAGAGCGGCCTCCTGTGGCTCCCGATTGCTGCCCTGTGCAGCCAGTCCTCTGCGCCTTACTAAACCTGCGTCTAAAGAAGAATGGGGTTTTTGGGGGGTTGGTTCGATTGTGTGTTTGAAAAAACCTATAGTAATAGTCATTTTGTTGCATAAAGCATCTCCTTCCTATATCTTAAAAAAAACCAACCTAACCCACTTAAGGTATTGTACTCCACTGAAAAGCCTTTGGTTTTGGTGATGCCGGTGAGCGAGCCGGGCATGGGATGCCGGGCCACGCCAGGCGGTCGCGTGTCCCGTGCCATTCGCATGGCCCTGGGTGGGGGTGCAAGGGAAGGTGGGGACCGTTGGGAGAGCGGCTTCAGGACACCCAACTGCAGGTGTCTCGGGCTACTTAAATGCCCGGGGCCTTTGCCTCCTGCGGTGCTGGCACCCAGGGCCAAGCTGCAAGCAGGCTATCACTGTGGGGATGAAAGCTCCTGGGAGCCCCTCAGCTTTTTTAATGAGACTTTGGGGCAATGTGCTTGCAGCCGCATTGATTTCTTGCAGCACTGATGATTAATCAGATTTTCAGGTGCCAAGTTGAAGGAAACGCTTGGTTTGCTCTCTAGTTCTGACCCATGACAGGTCAGACCTCTGCTAGAGACGTTGGTGCTGGGGACAGTTTCAGGAAGCCCCAAAAGGTCTGTTTTCCAGTTTTCATGTTCCATGGTTAATATAGCAATTTCCCGCTCCTCTTTCTGGCTAATCTGTCTTCACTCCAAAGCGGGACGAACAGCAGCATGAAGTGCAGGCGGTGTCCAAAAGGACGTTTGCAAGAGCAATTCTCTTCCTTGAGCTCCAGCTCCTGCCTGTTTCACTTACTGATCTGCTGCCTTTCCGCCTGTGAACTTGTAGCATTTTCTTCCCTGCAAAGGAATTCGGAGATGTTTGGAGGGATTTTCCCAAGTACATTGGCCTCCATCCGTTGGGAAGCAACAGCGATGCTGAGGCTTTGCCCTTTGCAGCTTGGGGACTTGCTAGGAGAGAGCCAAGCTGGGAAGGATGATGCTGACCAGAGCAGGGCAGGAGGGGGGCTCACACGCATTGGTGTCCCCAGGAAAGCAGGTTGGGTGGCGCTGTGGGAGATGCTCATTCCAGGTCAGCTGGGCTGGCTGCTTGATGGCGTGAAGTGGTTTCCATTTGTCCTTTTCCTTTCCCTGTCTAGCATTTTATCAGCTTCTGGAGGCAGCAGCTGGACTTGGGGTGGGAGGTCTGTCTCATCCAAAAGCTTCGCTCCCTTTCCTGTAGGCCTTGGGCCTGAGGCAAGGCTGAGACGTGGGGGCCGATGGGGTGCAGGGACAGATTGCAGCAGAGCATGTCCCCGGCGCAGCCAGGCCCCGGTGCTTCAGTGGGGAAGGGGGAAGCTGGTGGATACCAGGTGGACGTTTCTGGTCTCACCTCCGCTGCCAGAGCCCGTTGCAGCAGAGCTGCTGGCAGGGACGTGCGGGCGAGGTGGCTCCTGCGGGATGCTGGTCGCTAAGCAACTGGCAGAGGTGGAGCTTTCTGGGTACCATCCCCAGCGCCGCTGCCTGTCTGCTCCAGCTTGTCCGCATCCTCCCCAGGCAGCACAGGAGGTTCTGCCGCCCTGCTGGGCGCCCCACGCTGTCCCCGGGGACACCGGCGCACTCCAGGGTGTCTCTGGGCATGGCTTGAACCCTGCTTTGGGGCTCCTCTGCCCGAGATCACTGACACCCTCACCCTGGGGAGGGATGTTGTCTTGAAGCTCTGTTGACCCTTTTGTTTGGGGTTTCCACCTCAGTGCTGCTTCCCTGCCTGGTTCTGCCGGTTTGCTCTGAAGCAGGGCAAAAGGTGGGGAGCCCCAAGGCTCCTGCACGCCGTGGCTCATGTGCAGCCCCTGGGCTGGGCTGGGGGCTGTGGATGCGGGGCGGGTGGGCTGTGAGACGCTGCGGGAGCCTGTTTCCCCTCTGGGACAGTTGTGCTGATGGAGCCTGGGGCTCCTTAGCTGGTGGCTGTGTCCGGCCGGGGGTGTTACGGGAAGGCTGGGTGGTGCAGAAGGGTTTGGGGAGGTGTCGGTCGCAGCACTGCTGAGGTGTCGCTACCCAGGGCTGTCCCTCAGGGTGACTGCAGCCCTGCCTGGGTGAGTTGTGGCCTCGGGCTCCTTTTCTTTATGACCTTCCTGAGGCTGGGTGTTTGTGAGGTACTTGGAAAGTCTTTGGATGAAACGACATCCTGCAGCGTGGGAAGGAGCTGGAGGATGGGGAGGTCGCTCTGGGTGGTGGCTTAAACCCTTCAGTGCATCCGCAGGGCCGGTTCACCATGTGCCATTGCATCGGAGGATGTCGTGTGCTGAATGTTAAGCAACCTGCTGTCTCCCCTGCCCTCTCCTGTAATATTCCTGCCCGAACCCAACGCTTCTTGCTGGGCCTTTGCTGGAAGAGCTCAACGCCCTGGGTGCACTGTCACATCATAAATCTGTCTCCCAGCTCCTAGCGTGCTCCCAGCTCTGCTGACAGTGCAAGCGTGCCTTTCAAAAGGTATGCGTTTGCCTGGAAGAGGCACATTCCTGGCTTTACAGGGCTGCCTGACGTGACGGAGGGGGCAAGCTGGGCAACCTTTGGTTTTATAAGAAGCCTTAATGAACCTCTCCCGCCCCGGGCTCTTCCCTGGAGCAGCGCGCAGCCAGCGGAGGGTGATGCTGGGGTGGGGAGTGCGTGTGCTGGTGGCCGTATGGTTTCTGGCACAGGGGCTGCCTGGTTTGCGCTGGATCCTGGTGCGAGCGTCCGTCCCTGCTGCGCCCTTTGCTCCCGAGGTGCCGCGCTGCCGGTGGGAGCCTGTGCTCCGGGCCGGGTGGGGGCCGAGGTTCGGGGTCCCTGGAAGCCCGCGGCTGGTGTGGCTGTACCAGCACGAAGGTGCTGCATGGCAGCGTGGCCATCCCCGGTCAGGGAAGGGACCGGCACGCCGTTCCCTGCTGAGACATGCCCCTGTCCCTGAGAGCCAGCGACGGTGGTGGCACGGTGTGGCCTTGCCACCAGGCTCTCTTCCCGAGGGGGCAGTGAGGTGCCGTGGCCGCCTGCCTGCATCTGCCCGCTGGGCTGCTCTGGAGATGCTTTGGGGTGGGTGGGCAGCAGGGGTGGCTCTCGGGGAGTGGTGGCAGTGGCTCTGCCTGGGAGCAAGGGACGGTTTTCAGCTCTTTGTGCTACCGAGCGGCTGTGGTCAACGGGAGGGAGCTGAAGTGTCAGGCTGAAACCGGAGAGCTCTGGAACAGCATCGGCCCTTGGGCACCTCCAAAGGCTGCGGGACTGCGGAGCTGTTGCCCTGGCCGGGCTGGGCTGGGGCAGGCAGGGCCCTGGCGTGGCCAAGGGCATCCATTGGCCTTGGCTTTTGGAGGGGAAAACGGGTGAGGCTGGAGGGACCCGTGGGTGCCGAGGAAAGCGAAGAAATCCCCAGAGTGCTAAGCAAGGTGGGGCATGGTGGGCCGAGAAGATGATGCTGCGGTGTCTGGGCTCAGCAATGGCACATGGCACACCGTGGTTGGTGCCACTGGTCCCATCCCACATGCTCACGTGGGCTTTCGGGAGCGGGGAGAGCAAACCAGGGGACGAGGGGTAGCTGGGGGTTGCTGTCTGCGCAGGCTCTTTCATCTGGCGGCTGGGTGGTGTCTGGGCTGCGCTTTCATCTGGAGAAGCGTGGGGTGTTTTTGCAAGGGCTGAATCACCCCTCTCCTGACCCACCAGTTGAGAGATGCTCGTTTGCATGTTAACGAGGTTGTGTGGAAGGTGCTTCTTGGCTTCCCAAGCTGTCTGCTGCGAGGGGTCACAGCAATTTATTCCTGAACTGATTTATTCAGCTGGGAGGTGTCACTCGAAAGGGGAGGAAAGAAACCTTCTTTAAAATGGCCCGAAACTGCCCGGGTCTTGCAAAACGACCGTGTGCCGCCGTGCGTGGCGGGAGCAGGGCAGCGGGGAGGAGGCCACGCTGCTTTTGCATCCTGGCAGGCTCTGAGGAGGAGGCGCCTCAGCCCCGTCCCCCTCCCCGGGGACGCAGCAGAGGTCACGCTCCTCTTCCCTGGTTGTTGCTGGTGCCAAAAGGGCTGGGGCCAAAGCAAGGAGGGAGCGAGCTGGAGGGAGTGAGCTGCTCTCTCGGGATGGACTCTGCCCCGGCGGCTCCCGACGCTGGCAGCTGAGCCGGGGAGGTGGTGAGTTGCCATCGCTGACTTGGGGGACAGCCCTGCCCTCTCCATGTCAACTCGATGGCTTCTTGACTTTGGGTTTGGGGTTTTTTTTTGTTTGGTTGGTTTTTTGTTCCCCCTAACTTTCTCATGATTCATTTTTGACCCATGGCACAATGCCTTTGAGCCGCCGTGGAGCCGAGCCCGGCTTCTGCAGTGGAGTTTGGTGACATAAGCTCAGGCTGCTTCATTAACCCTGGAGCAGGGGGATGCCACTGTGGGCAGCAGGTCGCTGCTCGTCTCCCGAAGGCGATGCCCGTGGAGGACAGGGGCGTTTGTGGTGGGGGAGGCGTTTTTCTGCCTGCCAGCTGTGTTTGCAAAAGCCCAGCATCCTGCTCTGGGGTCAGATGTCTCCACGCTGCCCGACTCACACATGATGAGCGAGCAGATGTCTGGGCTCTTGGCAACTGCTGACATAATATAAATACATAATTGCCCAAAAACAGATTCAACACATGTCAATTAAGTCTGAGCTTGCTGCAGGAGAGTGGCTTTGCCAGCCCTGTTCAGAGAGGTGGGAGAGCCCCTCGCCATGGGGTCCTTCCATGTGGTGGATCCCAAAGCTTGCAGAGGGGTTACCCAGGATCACTGCTCTCACGAGTGTGTTGCTGCAGGATCATCTCGTCCTTACTGCCTTTACTCTCATGGTTTTCCCCACTTGACCCAATTCGTCACTTGGCGGCTCTAGCCGTCGTGCGCCCTGTCGATGAAGAGCTACCGTCTGCTTCTCATCATGGTGCTCGGCGGCTGCTTCAGCCCTCAGTCTGACTCATTTTCTCCAGCTCAGCATCCTGCAGAAGCTCCAGGTCAGGTCAGTGGTTGCAGAGCACGCCAACTCAACAGCCCAAGCTTGCCAGGCTTGCTCGGGGCTGGAAAGCAACCACCTCTTCTGACAAAGGTGTCTGTAGTAGCCATCAAAGCCCTACGTTGATTTAAGGCCTGCTGGTAAGGCAAGTTGGGGCCTGTCTTCAGGAAGGGACTGGTCCAGACAGCCTTGATGAGATCTTCCTGCCCTCCATCACTAGCCAGGCTCTGAGCTAGACCTGTCATCTCCGCTGGAGGGACAGGAGCTGACGTGTCCCTGCAGTTTCACTGGGAGCAGCCTCTTGTGATTAGTTGGTGGTGATGATCTCCACCAGCAGGTTCAAACCTTGCTGCTCTTCCCTACCTGAAGGCAGGAGCTGTGGCAGGGCTGATGGTCCTCCTGATGCTGTGCTGTTGTGCCGTGGGCCAGCCTTGGCCTGGTTATCAGGACAAGGCAGTAGAGCTCAGTCGGGGCAGTGCGAGGTCTGCTCACAGGCCGGTGAGAAAGGCGTCTGAGGTGAACAGGGAACGTTCATGCTATCTTTCATGTTCCTAGTTTGACCTACTTGTGCTCACACCATCCTGCTGGGCAGGAGAACGTCATACTATGTTGGTCTGACATCTCCTTTCCAAATGTTCCTGGCAAGGCGGTGGGAGGGAGCAGGCTTGGAAGTGAGGAGAAAAGGGTGAGTTCCGGGCGATGTGGCTGTGAGATGTGCACTGACGTGGCTGGCCATGTGGTGCAAGGCTCATGGGTGGATGGAAGGACAATGTCTGCAAGCACCCCATGGTTGCAGGGAAGACTGGTGGTGGATGGTAATGGCAGGGGATGGGTGAGCAATAAAGCTTCTCCCAGCACCTCAGTGCCCTGCTGCTTCTGCAGTCATCGAGTCCTGCGCGCAGGGTGCTGGTGGGCTCCTGTTCTTTAGTCCTGCCTGCTGTGTGCACGGTCAAGCGCTTGCTGGGCAGAGGAGCCAGGGCATTGGGAACTGGAGGATGCCTTTGGTGTGAGGTGAAGGGGGAACTGCTTTACTGTAAATGGAGAACATTGGAAGAGGTTGTAATTGTCTGGAAAAAGGCTTGGATGCTAAAACATCAACAGCGTGACTGATCTGAGGAACGGAGAGAAAATAGCGGGATGTGAGGAGGGAATGTAGAGAAGGGACTTGAGACAAGTTTGTGGGCATGAGGGGTCTTAGAAAGCTGTGGTTATGTGCCAGAGAGCAAATCTCAGTGCTGCGATCACAAAGCCTTGCTGTCCCGGCTAACGGGGATCTGCAGGAGCCAGAGAGAGACGAGAAGTGAACCCCAAGGTCCATCCAGCCACAGGCAGCAAGGACACAGGGACTAGACCCTCACGGCACAGCCAAGACCCTGATGGCAGGAGGAGGAACTGAATGCCTTTGGTTTGGACCCAGCGGTGCTCAGTGCCCAACTGCCCATGTCTCTGCCAACTGTTTCCTGCTCTTTCAGGGTTGAGCTCCTGGGGCTGGTCCTGCAGGGACCTCCCTGGGCAGGTGCCTTTGCCTTGCTTCAGTGGCTCTGTAGACCTACTGCTCTCTGAGGGCCTCCACATTGCCTCTGGGAAGGACCAAGGCTGGAACCTGATGGACCTGAGAAGGCACCATCCCTGCAGGGGGGACGCAGGTCCTGCTGGTTGAGTGGTGGCCGCAGGGGGTTGCTGTCCCTGGGCTGAGTGAGCTACTACAGGTGTTGCCTTCTCCTCTGGGCTGGGCTGACCTGCCGCCGGCACTGGCTCTCTGCAGGGCTGCTCCCGTGGAGGGGTCGCGGTGGCCTCGGGACAGTGGGGAGCTGCAGAGCTTGAAAGGGTGGAAAGGCGGAAGGAGCTCTGCCCTGGCTCTTTGGGACGGGGACAACCACAGCCCGAATGTACAGGGAAGGAGGTTTGGTGAGATGCTGGAGAATACCTCTCTAGTGTGATGGGGATAAAGTGGTGGTGCAGGGAGAGGAGTTTCCGCCGCAGGAGACCAGTAAAGGCTTGTCGGGCTGGTATGGATGGAGCAGCTCCCTGTGTTGAGCCGAGTGGGATGAAATGACCTCTTGAAGCATCATCTCCCTGCTGCAGTGGAGGGCCGCCGCTGCCTCCCTGGGGCGCGCAGAGGCGGTGTGGGGACCTGAAGGAGGGTTGTCAGGAGCGAGTTGGCGGGAGGCGGTGGGGACCAGGGCTCCTGCGTCAGCCGCCTCTGGAGCCTCACCTCTGTGAGTCAGCGTTTCGCTGCCGATGATTCACAGCGGCGCTGCAAGACAGCCACGGGCTGGTGCAGGGCTGAAATTAATTGTCTGGAAGGAGGGCAGCGCGAGAGGAGGGAGAGAAGATGTTTTCCCTTGTCTTATCAGTGTTTCCCAAGCCCGGCTGTGAGGTACAGCAGCACCGAGCTGGAGAGAGATGTGCTCTGCCTGCAAAGGGGCCTCCACCTTTTGGTCCCCTCCCTGGCAGTGCCCAGGGCACAGGGTTTGGTGCCCTGGCACCTTGACGAGCTGGTGGCTGCATCCAGCCATCATCGTCCTAACCTGAGAGCACAGTCCCCTGCTTGGCTGGACCTCCTGGCGTGCTGCTGCTCTCCCGCGACCCGGCGGGGAGGTGGAGATGACCTCCCTTCTCCCCGTGCGTGCATGGGCAGGCATCTCTGCTCCCCGCAAGCCACGCTGCGGGGCTCCTTGCCGAGCACGTGTTTCTATAATTCAGATTAAAGGTGGGGGGTAACCCATCTCCCTTTTCCTCCTGGTGGGAGGCCGGTGACCCCCAGCACATCTGGCACAGCTGTAAATGCGTTGAGGTATTCTGAACCAACTCGAGGATGAGGGACAAGTACCATTGTTATAAAAATACTATTTGGGCATCTTTCCATGTCCTCCTGGGCTCAGATACCCTCAACCTGAGATGTAAATTGTCGGACCTGCCCGCAGGTCTAATCCTCTTCGGAGGCTCGGCCGCGTCTCCCACGCTGTAGCTCATGGCTGGGTCGGAGGCATCCTCAGCGCACGCGTGTGCAGGTCGGTGCTTTCCAGCCTCCGATTTCCTTCTGTGAAGGATTTTTGCAGACCGGGTGCCGGGCAGCAAGCTGGAGCCTGACGGCGGTGGCTTTTTTTGGTTGCATTTTGCAAGTCATTGAGGGATTTTCCACATGCCCCCGGTTTGGGTGTCCGTAGTGTGCGGGCAGTTGGATGCCAAAGGATGGATTCTCCCCAGCTCTGCGGTGAAACAAATGCTGTTGCTTGCAAATATGAGACTATTGAAATATTTTCTTAGCGAAGTGGAGTCGGAGGCAGGTACGAAAGGTTGTTCAAGGCCGTGAACCTCTTGCCATCTCCAGGTTGTTTTCTGCTGTGGGGCAGCCTGATGGGGAGGTGTTTGGCCGCCCCCACCGTGGTCCTTCCCGGCACACGTAACCCAGGCTCCTGGTTGCTATTTCTGGCTCCTGCTCAGCCCTGTGACTTCCTTGAGCTCCTTTGACACCTTGCTGGTCCTTTCGTGTATCTGTGAAGTGCTTCAGAGCATGGAAATTTCCAAGTTCCACTTTTCCCTGCAGCAGCTGGAATCCAGCTATGCTGCACATATATTTTAGGACTGGGGTGTAGGAGTGGGCACTGCAGTGCCGGTCGCTGCGGGCACGGCTGGGGACCGGTGTCACGGTGGCTTTGGGACTCGGATCTTCTGAAGTGATGGTGCACAGCGCGTTTGCACGGTGATGCTGCTGCATTAATGTATATAATGCATACATTATACATACATCCTGAATATAGAACAGGCAGGGAAAGCAGCCCGGGCAGAGCTAATTGCTGCTGAGAGAGAAGCAGGGGACAGATAAGGGATATTAAGCAGGAGGGAATCGGTGTAAATCCATTCCCAAGAATTGGTTGTGTGGTGTGCGGGCGCTCCTCACGCTGTGCCGCAGCGAAGCCGGGGCAGGGCTGGGGGGGACGCGGTGTCCCAGCTCCTGGGGGCTGCGGCCTGGCAGGGAACTGATGGGAGAGGAGACGGGGGCCGGGAGCATGCGGGGCTCACGAAGGCGGGCATGGGGCAGCTCCGTTCCTGCTCCTCCAGCCTTGGTGGCACAACCTGTCCCCTCCCTGTCCCCTCCGTGGCGGGTGGGGAGGGCTGGGAGCCCCTTTCCTCCTTGCCAGCGAGGCTTACTCTGCACAACTGAGCCCTGGTCTGGTGAAGTGGGGTGCTCCCCACAACGGTGAAGTGGGGTTCTCCAGCACATCTCCCGGAGAGCTTTGCATCAGGTCCGGGGGTGCCTGGGGGGGCGTCTTTGGGGACCCCAGGCACTGGGGCACTGTCCCAGACAAACTGGAAAACATGGGGATAGGTGGGAGCGAGCCGGGCCGGTGTGGGAGGCGCCTGGAGGGTTCCCCACAAGCGGGACCGGGGGACACGGCGTGGCATGGCATGTCCTGCCCTTTGGGCTGGCGGGAGGTGACAGGACCCCGGTGTGGGCAGCACGAGGGGGGTCGGGGTTGGGTTGGGTTGGGGTGCACCCTGCAGCGCAGTCGCAGTCCTGGGGCAGGACTGAGGTGCTTTCTCCTCGGCACCATTTTGTTCTGCAGTAGCCCCAGATCTGCCCACATGGCCCGAGGCCCCGCAGTGTTCCACAGTGTCCCATGGTGTCCTCTGTGTGGAAGGTCAGAGCCGATGAGGGAACACCCCACGGCGGCTCCGAGCTGACTTGCTGCTGCTTCTCCCCACCCTCTCTCATCCCTCTTCCATCCCTGCTGGCCTTTAAGGAGTTTGTCTCTTATCTTTGATAGTTGCCTGCAAGACTTGAACGTCTCCAAGGCCTCAGAGCAGTCCTTGCCTTGGAAAAAGCTAAAAAGCGCTTTTCTCCTGTGCCTGGGCACCCACAGAGGGTGGGGGTCCTTCTTTGCGGCAGCCTGGGAAGCCGCTGCACTGTGGGGACCTGGGGGGGGGGGGATATTCTGTGCATGGGACGGGGCTCCTCCTCTTCTGCCCGCCCGCTTCTCCTTGGAGCTGTGGGTCTTCACCAGCGGACAGGCGTCTCCCCACTTTGCTCCTGCCTCCTCCGGTGGGTCAGTGCCCCCGACCCGGCTCATTGAACCCCCGAGATGGGCCAGGGGGGCCCGTGCTGTGCATGCTCTTGTTATTTAGTCTTATTTGGTGGTGCTCTGGGGTTTCTTAGGGTCCTGATCCTGCTTCAGTCTGTTGTCACCGCCGGGGATGTGGTTCATGGCTGCGCAGCCACTGGGATGCCATTGCTCCCCTCTCCTGGACATACCTTCCTCGTGGCTGGGAGGGAGTCGGATGGGGAGAAACCAGAGCGAAGCCTGCGCTGGTGTCTTTAGGCATTCAGAAAGCATGAGCCAGGCATCCTGAAAGGAGGGGAATTGGGTTAAAACCCACAAATATTCTAGTAAAAGCCCCTCTGGCGCTTGCCTCAGCCTGTGCGAGCCTCTGAGGTAGGTGCTGAGCTCTTTATTGCGAATGCGAGGGCAGAGCTGAACAGGCGGAGCCGTTCAAGTGGGGTGTTTTGGGGAAAAGACTCTTTCGGGCAGGGTCCAGGCGTGCCGTGCCACAGCCCCTGGCCCCCCGAATCCTCCCTCCTGCTGGGGCTGTGGAGGGCAGCAGGGGCAGGCGTGGGCACGGTGTCCCCACGGGGTGCCTGTGGGTGCCCCGATGGCTGGAGGTTACAAGGAACGATTAGCTCTTTCCTGGATTTAAAGCCCAATGAGGATAAACGTTGTGTTTTCTCCTATGCCTGCTGCTCTCGGGGGGGTGGCAGGCCTGAGCCGGCAGCTGGGTGCAGGATGAGGCCCATCCCAAACGCCTGTGTCCCCCACTCAGGGTGGGAGGCAGGGAGAGAGCTGCGTCACCAAACCCCGCGGGCCTCAGTTTCCCCTGCCAGGAGCTGGATGAGCTCCCAGCCTGTGGAGGGTGGTGGCAGTGCCACCCTCCCCTCCTTGCGTGAGCCTCCCGGTGTGATGAGCACCATGTCCCCCTGCTCCCGGTGTGCGGGAGGGGGGACAGACCCCACGGTGGGGCAGCCCTGGGGGACACGGCACAGGGAGGAAGGTGCTTGGTGCTTTCACTCCAGCACGAGGCGAAGGGCTGACGCTGCAGCAGCGCTTGGCCACTCCTGATCCCTGCAGCCCCTTGGCCCTACAGCCCCTTTCCCGAGCGGGGAAAGCCATCGCGGCCACCCCAGCGCTCCCCTCCATCCCCGTGGGCAGGCATGCGTGTGCCGAAATATGGCGAGGGTTGTCCTCTGTGAGTCTTCCTTACGTGAGGTACTTTTTTTTTGTTTGTTTGTTTTAAAATGCAAGTTTGGGTGACGTTTTGCAATGGATTTTTCAGCTTGGCCAGCCCTTCCCACCCCCCACCCCCCCAAGTTTAATTTCTACCACGTTAATCGGAAAAATTTTGATGCTCAAAAGCAGAGGCTGTCTCTGGGATCACAGGAAACCTTGAATCAGCTCATAGATAGAACTGCTCCGTGCGGCAGCCGCCTCCCTGTCTTCCTCCGGATTTGCAAATGCCTCCAGGACGATGGTGGGCAGCCAGCGTGGCCAGAATTGTGGGGGGAGGGTAAGACCAGTGGGGATCCAAGGACTTGCTGGGGTGCTGAACTAAAACCTAAGCCCGGCTTTGCCCTCACCCCTTCTAAGCGTTGGGCTGCGTCCCACTGTGGTCAGAGGGACCGGAGAGACACAATGGAACACAGGAGGGTCCCTCTGAACATCAGGAAACGCTTTTCCACTGGGAGGGTGACCGAGAACCGGCACAGGGCGCCCAGGGAAGTGGTGGAGTCCCCATCCGTGGAGATACTCAAAAGGTGCCTGGACAGAGGGCTGGTTCTGGGTGGCCCTAATGGAGCAGGGGGCTGGACAAGGTGACCTCCGGAGGTGCCTCCAACCTCAACCAGCCTGTGATTCTGCCATTCAGTCCTCGAGCGCAGTGTGGTGGCCTCCAGCATGGGCAGCGTGCAAGGGGTTCAGCAGAACGCAGTGGGGTCCTCGATGGGGCACAGCACAGGCACCGATGCCACAGGGAAGAAGGTGACAGCAGGACCCCATCTGAAACCCATTGCCATTCAGTCACTTGTGCAACCCGGGGGTCTCACCAGTGGCGGATTTTGGAGCCAGGGAGAAGAGGGTTTCCACAGGCACCCCCATCCCTGTTAGGGGGTAGTGGGCGCAGTGGACCCCTTCCAGTGGGGCCCGAGCGCCTCTGGCCGGGTGCATCATTGCGTCTTGCTAGGGATGGAGGGAAGATCCTTCCTGCTCTTGCTTTCCCTGGGCTGCCTTACGGAGCCAGCACAGGGGTGTTTTATCGGGTTCAGTGCTGATCAGAGAGGGGGGATGTCCCATGGTCATCGCCTGCCGGCCCCCCGCGCCTCCTTGCTTGCTCCCCCGGAGTGAGCAGGCGCGGGACAGCGGCAGCTCCCGCTGCCTCCATCCTGCTTGGGAGGGCCGGGGAGCTTGGCTGAGCTGGGGGCGGGGGTGCGCATGACACCATAAATTAGGTCTTTCCCATCACGCGTCAGGTCCAATCTGCGGCATGGCTCAGGTCTCGGGGTCTCCGTCTGCCGCCGTCTCTCCCTTTCCCCTCCTTTTCCTGTCTGTGTTTCATCTCTGGACTCACGCTTCCCCCTCCTTCTCTCCTTCTCCGTGTTCATGCGGTGGCTCCGGACAAGGAGGTTTTACAGTTGTGGGTGCTCGGAGATGGGTGACGGCAGCCCTGACCACAGCGGGGTGCAGAGTAGCCGAGAGCTGGTGGCCCCCGGCCCCACACCCCCGCGACTGCAGTCTCCCAGCCCGGCTGAACTCATGGGGATCGCGCTGCCGAGGCTGGGGTGTCGGGTCAGGGTGCAAAGGGAGTGGGAGAGGATTACGGAAGGAGAACTCGGCTCCTGCACTGGCTGCTCAGCAAGGAGCTGGACCTCCTACGCACTTTCCTGTGTCACGCCCCCACACCTCGTACACGGGTCCTGGGGCAGCAAACACCGTGCTGCCTCCAAAACACGTACCCGAGCACCAGTCAGCTGGGAGATGTACCAGCAGCGTACAGCTTGCTGGGAGGTGTGGGGTGACTGGTCCTCCCTTGCCGCAGGCTTCTGCGTTTCGCTCGAGCGAGATTTCCCCCGGGCCGTCCCGCTCCCATGGCTCAGGAGTCCCTGCGCGGGGCCGAGCCCGTCCCGCGCCAGCCTGGCTGCGCGGTGCCCCGCTCTGCAGGGGGGCTCCCGGAGCGGGGGTCAGGGTGCCACCCGGTGCCTGCCCTGCCGGTTCCCCCAGGGCCGATGTTCACGGGTGAGGGGATGGTCCGTGAGCATCCCAACCTGCGGGTACCAATTGGAGGACTCCTACTGGTGAGCAACTGGGCTGCTGGGGCTGAGCGGGGTTTTCTCCCTCTGTGTCCAGCGTGGTCGGGCTCTGCATGGCCGGACCGTGCGGGTGGGTGCCTGCACCCCGCTAGCGGGAGGCTCCCAGCAAGTTGCCAGGCTTTGCCGGGCTTGTGCTTCTTCCCCTGATGGCTTGGCGTGCTCTGGAGTTTTCATCAGCATGTGTCCAAACTGGTGGGGGCTATCTGAGCGCTGCTCCTCCCGGCAGGCTGCCTACGCCCAGTAAATATTGCCTAGCCCCTGCCTGCAGCCTGCCTGCCTGCCGGACCTGCGGCCAGCCCTGCCTGCCCGCCCCTGGGCTGCCCGCGTGTCCCACACACCCGCTGCCGTCCTGCAGCCGCTCTGCCCGTGCCCCTGCCCGTGCTCCGGGATTTCCCACCGCTCACCGAAGGCAGGATCCGTCCCTCCGCTGCGGCGCTGTCGCCGCTGTGCTTTACGGACACTGGGGGCTGTTGTGTTAGAGGGGTACGAGGCGCCTCTGCAGTGCGGTACCCAGCCCCGGTGTTGGCTGCGTGGTGTTGTCCCTCCTGGGGGACAAGGCGGGGGGACAAGGAGCCACGTGCCCTGTAGGCAGGGATGTGCTGGGTGTCATGCTCTGCGCTTCACTGTGGACTGGGGCGATGAAAGAGCTTCTGTTCAGCTCTCGCTGCTGGTGCATCTCCCAGCTGAGTGGTGCAAGTGGGGTGCTTGGGTACGTGTTTTGGAGGCAGTGTGGTGTTTGCTGCCCCAGGACCCATGTAAGAGGTGGGGGGGGGTGAGGCAGGAAAGTGCCAGATTAAGTCGGGATGAAGATGCGTAGTGGGTCCGGCTCCTTGCTGAGCAGCCAGCGCAGGAGCCGAGTTCTCCTTCGCTGCCGGTGCATGCACGGGGAAGGATGCTGGCAGGATGGCAGCCTGTGCCGGCTCCCCGGTGCCTGGCCCGGGATGAGTCAGGTGTTTGCAGGCGAGGGGGGGGGCGGATGGGGCTGGCACCGGCATCCACATGGGACCCTCCCACCACGCCAAGGGGCTGCGGTGCAGGCACAGGGCTGCTGGCGAGGGGGGAGCCCGGCGGTGGGATGGGAAGGCAGCCCAGTTCCCAGCTCGGCTGCGGTACGCATCAATCACTGCGCGGGGGTGTTGGGGTTGGGGGAAGAGACGGCTCTGCAGAAAGCGCTGCCTCGGACGCGGCGGCAGCCTGGCAGCGCCGAGCTGTGCTGGAGGCATGGGGACCTGGCACCAAGGTAGGGCTGGCCCTGCCGCGGAGAGGACAACTACGCGGGATGCTCTGCGGTGCTGCTGGCCGCCCGTGGGATGCTCTGGGCTTTAGCCGGCAGCGGGTACCCGGCACGGGGAGCACCAGGCTGGGTGAGATGCGGGTCCCGGAGCCTGGGTGGGGGAGACGGGGCACTTTTCCAGCTGGGGAATGGTTCGGGGCAGTGCGGATCTCAGCCCCTGCCAGCTCTGCATGAGGAGGAGCAGTGTGCAGTGTCCAGGAGCTGGGGACACCCTGTGTTTCTGATCTCCCCCCCCCCCCCCCCCCCCCCCCAATTCGCCATAAACAGGCAGCTCATGAGATTGTTTTGGCCTTGCTGCAGAGCAGCAGAGGAGAGCTCTCCGGGCTGCCCGCTGCACTGCGGAGCAGTTTGGGGATTTGCACGTCCCCCGGTGCCAGGGGGCGAGGGCTGGGTGACGGCGGGGCTCAGGGGTGCCGCGTGCTGCCGGGGCTTTGGGGACTGCTTCCCTTTTTCCCTGGAGGATACCCAGGGCTCCCCGCCGGGGCTCCTCTCACGGTTCCAGGAGGGCTGCAAGGCGCTTCCTATGCTGTCCTGTCTGTCCCCGGCCAGCTCAGCCCTGGTGGCAGGGTGCTGGGTGCTGCAGCCCTGGGGTGCTCCTCTGTTGTTTTTGGGGGCTGTCAAGTACCCGGACCCCCCGCCCGGTGTCGCACAGCCATTCCCGCACGGTGCTCCCTGTGCCCAGCTTGCTGTCTGTCCCGCAGCAGCCGTCTGTCCCGCAGCGTGGCGGTGGGCTTTGCTGCCAGGATCAGTCCTGCGGGGCCCTTGACAGCTGCCGAACGCAGTGGCAAGGGAGGAAGGCGCTTGGTTGCTACCCAGCTCTGTGCACCCCAGTTGTACTGGAGCCCACGGAGACGTGTTGGGGCACTCAGCACGGGGCTTTGCACAGAGACTTGTGCCTGTTCGCGTCCCTGATGCTTCACATCATGGCCAGGGCAGCGTCCTCAGCAGGGAGGGAGGGGGGAGAGCAGAGCCCAGGAGCAAAGAGGGATGCTCGGCCTCGAAACCCAGCGCGGGAGCAGGGAGCGAAGGGGCAGGGGGAAGGGGAAAGCAGGCTCGGGTGAAACCCCATTTGGAGGCGGCAGGGAAGGAAAGGCTCAGGGAGGGGAACGCTGCGGAAGCCGGAGCCGGGATGTGCTGGGGAAATGCGGGGGCAGAGCGTCTGGGAAAGCCGTGAATCCACACTCCAGCTTGAAGGGGGAAGAGGAAAACACCGAGGGAAGGAGGAGCAGGCAGGGAGATGATGGGAGGAGATTATCGGCATGACGAGCAGGTCTACCTCTGATCCCGCTCAGGCTTTCTTTGCAGTCATCGTTCCCACGTGCCTCTTTCGGTACCCTGGAGCTCTCACCAGCTCCAGCCTGATGTTTGCCCCGAGGAGAATATTCCCCCAGCCAGTTTTGGGTCTGGCTGCAGCAGAAGCGAGCCAGCCCTTGCTGAAAACCAGGGTTGTGCTTGGCTTGGGGCACCGGGGACCGTGGGTGCGGGATCGTCCTTCAGCCAGTGCCCTGCGCAGAGAGAGAAAGGGTCTGGGGAGATGGTGCCCGCTGCCTCCGCCACCCACTGCCCAGGCAGCTGCCAGCATCGGCGCCGGAGCAGCTCTGGCCCTGGCTTCGCTCCCGAGGGAACGCGCGTGAGCAAGGCTCGGTGCCGGGAAGGGCCGGGACAGCCCGGGCAGGCTGCCTGTCCTGCAGGATCGGGTCCTGCGCCCGCTGCGGGTGATGTTTAGAAACAAATTAAATGATTCGGGACAGCAGTTCCACCGGTCTCAACGAAGCTCACTGCGCTTGTGATCTAAACCCCTCCTAAAGGGCTGTGGTGGCATATACCTCACTTAAACTGTCCCTTTGGCAGCGTGCTGAGAGCCATGTCCTTTCTTGACCCGTGGCCCCGCACACCGGGGTCTCCTGGGGGGCTGTCCCGTGAGGTGGGGCAGCAGGAGCTGAGCTTGGCGTCTGGAAAGTGCTGTGCGATGGCAAGCGCTCCGCACCACCGGCTTCTCACTGGCTGGAAGCGTGCTTTCTGCCTTGAACTCAGGGGTTGGTCCCGCTTAAGGCGCACAGATGCTCCTGTAATAAACGGCTTTTGAAGCTCGAGTGCTGTAGGAAAGTCCATGGGGGAAAAAAATCGAGCTCCCTGGTGGGGAGAAGGGGCTGGGATGGGTCGCACTGACTGCCTCGCCGTGAGTGCTGCTCCGGTCCCTGCGGAGTCCTGCCGGTGCCCCCAGGGTGCTGAGCGCCCCCAGCCCAGCAGAGGGAACAGTCGGGGTGCTGGTGGTCATGCTGGCCTCGGTGGCGGGGTCTGCAGCAGCCCTGGGCGCAGGTGACCAGGCTGCGGTGAAGGGTGGCAGTGTCCCACTGCTGGCCCGAGCCTTGGGGGCTGGGTGCCACCGTCCCCGGGGGCCGGGGCCTGCCAGGGGGAGGCTGACCCTGGGTGCCCAGCCAGCCCTGAGCCCCCGGCCACGCTGCCCGCGCTGCCGCAGGAGAAGCAGCATTGGGGCGAGTGGCAGCGCTGCCGGCAGCCCCAGCTTCGTGCTCCCAGCGTCTGCTCGGCTCCACGGTGGGCAGGAGGAGGGTGGGCAGAGAACCCCAGACAGCAGCACTGCCCGCAGGGACAGGCTGAGAGGGTTGGGGGTGTTCAGCCTGGAGAGGAGAAGGCTCCAGGGAGACCTCAGAGCCCCTTCCAGTGCCTAAAGGGTCTCCAGGAGAGCTGGGGAGGGACTCTGCATCAGGGAGGGGAGCGATGGGATGAGGGGGAACAGTTTTAAACTGAAAGAGGGGAGATTTAGATTAGATATTTGTCACTGTGACGGTGGTGAGGCAGTGGCCCAGGTTGCCCCGAGAAGCTGTGGCTGCCCCATCCCTGGAGGTGTTCAAGGCCAGGTTGGACGGGGCTTGGAGCACCTTGGGCTGGTGGGAGGTGTCTGTGATCTCTGTGATTCTGTGACATGGCACCAACACCCCACCAGCTCCTGAATGCGGCCGTTGTGGCGGTGCCCGGGAGCGTGGCAGTGCCAGCGTGTCCCCCCCTCGCCTGCGCTGCCCGTGCCGGGGCTGTGCGCATCTGCAGGGTTCAGCTGCAGCCGAGCTGTGCCCCGGGGTGACTGGCTTTCCCGCCAGCCCCATCTCCCTCAGGGCATCTCCTGGACCTTTACCCTCACGAGTTTGCCCTGGGGGCTTGCCAGACCCCTTTGCCGGCACTCCTGTGTTGTGTTCTCACCTGCTTCAGCTGAAATTTAGGGTCCCTTAGGCTCTGTGCCCACCGTCACAGGGTTTGAACTAGAGCTTAATATGCAGAAGTATGGCTGGCTGGGAGAGGTGGGATGAATTCCCAGCCTGCCACTCTTAAACAAACCCCGTCATTTCCTCAGGGATCGGTGCTTCCCGGTGCAGGGAAAAAGTAGTTTGGAAGAAGATTTAGAAACCTCGAGTGCAAAACTCGGTGTGTTTTTGGCCCAAAGTGATGGTTGTCATTTTTAGCGATTTCACGCCGATTTAAAAAGTTCACACGCTGAGATCCAAACAGGAGTGGCTGGGAACGGTCCGCGCAGGGATTGGAGCTGGGAGCGTGCAACTGCTTGAATTTGCAGTGGAAAAACAGCAACTCTGTTTCCTCTGCAGAAAAAATAAACCGCTGGTGACCTTTGAAATCTTCTCGTGCCCCGGGCCGAGCGCTGGGGGCTGTTAGGAGAAGCCGAGCTGATGTTTCTCAGGCGTCGGTGACAGGTTGTCCTGCCTGTTCTGGCCAGGAGAGCATGGCCCTGGAGCAGGGGGGGAGAAATCCTGGCTCTTTTTGGTGTGAACCAAGTCCCTCTGCGGTGACCGCACAGCGCTTGCACGGCCAGCAGCAGTGTCACTGCCCGCCCGGCTGCGGGAGAGGGCTGCTCCCGGGAAATGTGAGCCTGGCTGCGGGAGGCACAGGCTGACTAGCTCCATCTTCTCTGCCGGTCCCTTCCCTTGCCTCCTCTCTGGTCCCCTTCCACCCCCGGGAGCCAGTTTTAGCAGTTTTTCTGGGTAAGGTTTCACATCTGCCGGTTGTGCTGAGGACACCTCAAAGGCAGAGGTGGGACATGAGCTGTGGTGTGAGAAGTGCTTTCTGTGTAAAAAACAAAAAGAAAAAAAGTCAGCAAGTTTGTGGATGACACCGAGCTGTGTGGTGTGGTTGGCATGCCAGAGGGACGGGATGCCATCCAGAGGGACCTGGACAGGCTGAAGACATGGGCTCATGTGAACCTCATGCAGTTCAACCAGGGCAAGCGCAAGGTCCTGCACGTGGGTTGGGGCAACCCCCAGTACCAGCACAGGCTGGGGCTGGATGGCTGAGAGCAGCCCTGCGGAGAAGGACTTGGGGATACCGGGGGGTGACAAATGGGGCGTGAGCCGGCAATGTGCGCTGGCAGCCCAGAAAGCCACCTGCACCCCGGGCTGCATCCCCAGCAGCGTGGCCAGCAGGGCGAGGGGGGATTGTGCCCCTCCGCTGCGCTCTGGGGAGCCCCCCCCTGCAGCGCTGCCTCCAGCTCGGGGGACGCCAACAGCAGAAGGACACGGAGCTGTTGGAACGGGGCCAGAGGAGGGTCCGGAGATGCTGCGAGGGCTGAGCCCCTCTGCTGGGAGGACAGGCTGGGAGGGTCGGGGTTCTCTGGAGAAGGCTCCGGGGAGACCTTATAGTGGCCTTTCAGTACTTAAAGAAGTCTTACAAGAAAGACAGAGAAAGACTTTTTACCAGGGCCTGTAGTGACGGAGCAAGGGGCGATGTTTTTAAACTGGAAGAGGGCAGATTTAGATGAAATATTAGGAAGAAATTCTTGACTGTGAGGGTGGTGAGGCACTGGCCCAGGCTGCCCAGAGCAGCTGTGGCTGCCCCATCCCTGTGATGTGGGCTGCTGTGACCTGTGACCACGGGCAGATGCTACTGGCTGAGCCAGCTTGTCCAGCCGCAGCCACAGCCCTCAGGCGCTGCGGTGGCGGCGATCCCAGCAGGTCCCGCACAGGACACGGCCCGGGGAGCCCAGCGATGGGGAACTGGTGGGGCCTGAGCAGCCCGAGTGGCGGATGGGTGACGGTCACAAAGGGTGCTCAGCGACCTGTGTGTGCGTGGACCGTCCCAGGAGCCCTCGCCAGCCCCACGCTGCGTTTGCATAAAGGCTGCAAAAACACGTTACTGAGCACCCCCAGCACAGAAAGTGCCTTCCCTTCCCCTCTTCCTGGCCCCGGGTTTGTTTTTGCGTCTTGCACGGGACAGGCAGCTGGAGCTGGAGGCAGGTTTTGTCCCGCCGCCGCGCAGGGTCCGGCCACGCCGGCCGTGGGAACCCAGCGTGCTGCTGCTGCTGGGAAGTCCAGAGGGGAAAAAGACCCAGCTGTCCCGGATGCAATACGTGGAGTTGTCTGTCTTTGCGATTTCCTGTGTCAGTGCAGCCTTTAGCCTCACTCACAGCCTGGGTTTTCCTCCCAGAATAAACCCTTCCACTCGTAAAACATACTGGTGAAGGTACCGAAGGCCCCAGGGCAGGGGGGAGCAGGGGGTTATGGCCATCCCCGCTCCCCGCTGTGAGTGCGGGGATGGGGCGTGAGCCCCGTGCCCTGACCGCGGGGGGTCCCTGACACTGGTGGCCCTCCCCACACCGCTGGCTCTTCTCCTCTGGCTCCGCTGAGTATGAAATCTGGACCTCCTGTGCTGCTGCCCTTAGCAAAGCCACCCCCTGGCAGCGGATCTGTGCGTGCAGGCGGAGGCGGGCAGGTCGCACGCCTGCCCGTGTGGCCGGGGCACCCCGGCGTCCTCCATCCCCGCACGCCCGGGTGACACCTCCTGTCTCTCCTTGTGGGTGGCGGTGGCAGAGCAGGGTGACCAGCGGCCATGACGACAGAGACGGGCCCTGGTTCAGAGGTGAAGAACGCGCAGGAGGAGGCTCCGCAGCAGCAGCTGGAGGCGGCCGCAGCCACCAACCCCGCTGGCCGGGACGCTGAGGCCAATGAGAAGCCTGGGGCACAGTCCGATGCCCGAAATACGGAGCCGGTGAGTGGGAGACAACTGGGTGCCATGAGATGTGGCAGAGAGGAAGGCGCAGCAGAGGAAGGGGACGTGCCACCGCTCTCTGCTGCCCATCGCTGTGTCCTTGCCGCAGCGTGGGGGCTGCAGGGAGCCCAGTGAGGTGGACATGTCCCCTGTGCTGTCGGCCCCGGGGGGAACACCCCAGAGGGAGTCCCCTATGACCCGGGCAGTGGATGGGCTCTGCCGGCTGCCTCCCAGCTGCCTGCACAGGTCCTTGCAGGCAGGACAGGCAGGAGGAGCAGCACGGGCAGCCCGCAGTGCTGACTGTGCTGGAAACGGCACTGCCGTGGCTGCGGGCCAGGGTCGGGGGGAGAAGGGGGTGACCCCGCGTCGCAGGACTGAGCTGTCCCTGGCAGGGCTGGGAGCAGCGGCCGCACCGCGATGTCTGTACCCCCATGTCAGCCCCGGAGCTGCCGGGGAGCGGTGCTGCTGCCAGCGGGCACGGTGCTGCCCTGGCCCTGCCTGCTGCACCGGCCGGTTGGGCAGGGAGGTTTCGGATGCTCAACTCACTCCGGGCTCACGGGCGAACATTTTCCAGGGACCCTGGTTGTGCCGGCGGCCTGGGGTGGGGGAACTGGGCTTGGCTGTGGACTCCAAAGAGGCCACCAGCCTGGCCCCCATCAGCTGCCCTCTTCTGCCTGCTGTTGGAGGACTTGCCCCATCTGTCTGTCCGTCCATCCGTCCTGGCAGTGGTGCCGGGTAACCCAGTGTGTCTCCCTGCTGCAGGGCACAGAGATGGAGGAGAAAG
The DNA here is from genome assembly GCA_017639485.1 of Pluvialis apricaria. Lineage (NCBI taxonomy): Eukaryota > Metazoa > Chordata > Aves > Charadriiformes > Charadriidae > Pluvialis > Pluvialis apricaria. The sequence continues at coordinate 1,297,080 of CM030021.1, read as the reverse complement.
ACTACAGCGAGACGGATGGGCTCTCAGACAAAACAACCCCCAGCAAGACCCAGAAGTCACCCCAGAAAACCACCAAGAAAGTGAAGAGTGCCCTCTGCAGAGTGACCCTGCTCGATGCCTCCGAGTACGAGTGCGAGGTGGAGGTGAGTCCCAGCTTCAGGGGGGCTGCGCTGGCACCAAGGAGGGGACACGTCTCACCCCAGGGACCCTGCCCACCCCAGCGCGTCCCCGGTGTCAGGGCTTTTCTAAGGACAGCTTTGTAGTACCTCTCTCCTCAGGAAAAGGATCCACAGAAATGTTTTTAAGTTGAAATTTCAAAATAAGGACAAAATATGGAAAGACAGACCCTAGCAGGGAATTTCAGCCCAGTGAATCCAAAGTTGGCAGCTGCTCCCAGTAGAAAACAGCACGTAAAAAGCAGAAATTTGGTAGATGGGGGATAGAGCTCTGCCTGACAATACGTGCACGGCACATCCGCGCACCAGCCTGTCTGCCGGCACCTCAGGAGCGCGGCGTGTTGGCGGTCCTGCGTGCTGAGGCGAAGAACACGTGCGCACGTGTTGGTGCGAAGAAGCTGACACGCGTGGACCCTCATGGCTGCCCCGGGCGGGTTTGCGTCCATCTGTGTTCATCTCCTCGTCCCTTGCTGTCCCTCCCCAGTAAGGCGGCAGGCCAGGGACGGCACGGGGAACGCATTTCCCTGGTAGTGGCTGTCACTGCAGGGGGGGACAGAGGGGACTGGGAGACCTCTCCCTTCTAGGACAGGCTGGGGGACACGCAGGATCAAATCAGGAGCTGAGGCTGGGTTTTGGGGAAGGGTCCTGTGGCCCTGCCGCAGGGGCAAAGGCAGCTGGAGGAGCGGCGTGGTACTTGCCGGGAGCGCCCGTTTCTGTCCCCAGCGCCCGCTGCTGTCGCCTGCCCACGGGCTGGGGAGGGCAGTGCTGCTCTGGCCCACGGCATCGTCCTGGGGGGAGGGACGTTTCTGAGCACTGGCAACTTTGCTTAAAAATACAAAAGCTGAGGTTGTTTAGGAGCAGAAATCCCGGAGCCTGTGCCGGGGAGATCTTTGCGCGTGCTGCTGGCGAGCAGGCAGACGGGTTTTCACTGGCAGCAGCTCGGAGCGCGCTGCGCAGAGCGACCCCGCATCTGTATGCGGGTCCTGCCTCCCCCGGCTCGCGGCTGCGCAGGGTCGATGAGCGTAAGGAGCGTGGCTGCCTGGGACGGGTGAGCCCCCCGGGCAGTGGCGGGGTCTGGCCCCCTGCCCGTGGTGCAGGCAAGCAGGGGCCTTTGATCTCGGTGCTCCGGCAGCCCTGACTGTCGCTTTAGCAGTAAAATTCGTCACAAAGCTGTGGGAAGATGGGTTGTCGGGAAGATGAAAGCCTTCCCGAAGAAGAAAAGGAGTGGAGACCCCCCCCCCAGGGACCGCGGGGGGCTCACGGGGGGCACAGGAGCGGCTTGTGCGAGCCCCGGGGGGTTGTCCATCCTCCGGCTCTCCCCGTAGCATTGGCCAAGCAAAACCAGCCCGTGGGCAGATCGCAGGGTCACGGGCAGCGCGGTGGGCAGAGCGGTGCCCCTTGCCAGGAGCGGGTAAGGACGAGCTCTCTGCTGAGGCGGTGCAGAGGATGGGGTCGGTTTTTAGAGAGCTGCCGCTGCCTAAAAAAAGCCACCTGGGGCACAGGGGAGAAGGTTTAGTGTAGAAAGGCTGGTGCTGCATTTCTTCTTTCTTTCTCACCGGCCCCATGGGGAATAGTTGTGCCTTGCCCACATGCTTAATTAAGGCTTAATTCAGTAAAAATCAAGAAAGGGGTCAAACCATTCAGTGTGACACCCCGGCCCGTGCCATGGGTGAGCCCCTGCCTTCAAAACCCGGGTCAGGAGGAGAGAGGAGACGTGGGAAGGGTGACAGCAATGGCTGGAAAAGCTTTGGAGGGCAGCAGGAGCTCAGGGCTGCAGTCGGGGGCAGTGAGCCGCCGGGGCTGTGCCGCTTGGTACCCTGGGCTGCCGTCCCTGGGGCGCGTGGGGAAGGTGCCTCCAGTAAATGGACGCCTTGGAAGGGGGAGATGGGGGCTGCCAGGCTGTAAACAGGGGAGAAGCACACATGGGAGGGGTTGGTCTTCCATCTCCATGAGCGAGCTTGCGCCTCACTGCCACCATGAAAAGGAAATTTCCATGAAAGGAAATTCAAGGGAACTCAAGGGACCAGATAATGAGGATGCTCTCCATCCCTGCGCGGGGCTCAGGCTCTCATTTGTCATGCCATGCTTTGGGATCCAGCTGCCACCGCCACCAGCAGGGAGTGTTGGGAAGAAGCTTGTCCCATGGGCAGCGCTGGCCACCATGAGCTCTGGGGTGCATTTGCCCCAGCTTACTGGTCTGGAGCGGAGCTGCCCGAGCTGGCTGCACCCCTCTCTGGTTTGGCATGGCTGTCTCCTGGCGTGATGGGGGATGAGCTGGGTGGGCGTCGGGTCCCCCTGGCCTGTGGGACCTGCTGCCTGCTGCACCACACTGGCCTGGCTTGACCGTGCCCCATCCCTGCAGCCCTGGGACCACCTGGGTGTCCCCAAAGCGGTGCTGCTGGGGGAGAGGGCTGCCAGCACCTTTTGGTGGTCGCCTGGATGGCCAGGGCTGTCCTGGCTGTCCCCAGTGCTCCCTGCCTGCAGCCAGTGGGTGCTGCCAGCGCCTGCCGGGTCTCCAGGGGAACAAGGGAGGCCGCTCACCGTCAGCCTCTCCATGTCTCCCACAGAAGCACGCCCGAGGCCAGGTCCTCTTCGACATGGTGTGTGAGCACCTCAACCTCCTGGAGAAGGACTACTTCGGCCTCACCTTCTGTGACTCGGACAGCCAGAAGGTGAGCATGGCGGGGTCCCTCTGTGGCCGCCCCGCTCCGTGGTGGGGAACCCGCCCTTGACCTGCTGTCTCCTCATTGCAGAACTGGCTGGACCCCTCCAAGGAGATTAAGAAGCAGATCCGCAGTAAGTGCCCGGGGAGGGTCCATCCTCCCCAGCCCTGAGGGGGGCATCCCGTGGGGCTCCCGGATGGCTCAGACCTGGCTGTCCCCCAGCAGGTCCCCTCCTCACCTGCCCTGGAGGGGGACCCCTTTGGCAGTGGGCCCAAAACAGGGATGCTGTTGCTCATTCAGCTGCCTGTTACCCACCTCTCCTCTTCCTCGTGACAGGCGTGGGGAGCAAAGGGCCCTGTCTGTGCCACTGGGGAGCTGGCTGAGACCTGGTCCCTCTCTGGGCACCATCCCCACCTGCCCTGAGCAGGGAGGACAGGGATGGGGGGAAGAGTGGAGGGCTTGGTGGGACAGGTCCTGGGGTGCCTTTGCCTGCGATGTTGCCTTGCTGGGGTGGCAGAAGGGCTGTGGCCCAAGGTGTCACCTTCTGGGACATGTGAGGCTTTTGCTGTGACATTGGTGGTCACACTGAGCTGATGGCTCCTGAAATTGAGATGCTTTTCTCTCCCCAGCTTTTTGGGGAGGAGTAACCAAGTCGTGCTGGTGTCCCGATGGCTGGTCTCCCAGCAACTTCTGGAGCCCCCTTGTCCCTGCCTTGTGCGGGACTTGGGGGAGTTGTGGGACGTTTAGTGGATGCCCAGATGCTCCTGCACGCCTGCATGCAGCCAGCGTGGGTGCTGCCCTTACTGCTCTCTCCCCTCCCTAGGTGGGCCCTGGAACTTTGCCTTCACCGTGAAGTTTTACCCTCCAGACCCTGCCCAGCTCACAGAGGACATCACAAGGTGAGGATCACCCCTCCATGGGCACAGGCACCGGGGCAGCTCCACGGGGATGGGCTGGGAGCGTGGGGAGGAGCAGGGCTCAGGCGGGACAGGGGCAGCCGGGGGAATGTCCGGGGTCTCATTGTCCTCCCGCTGCATGTGGCACATCTAAATCATGCAGAGCGGGGCCAGGAAGGTGGCCATGGGAGGTGGCAGTCCCCATGGAGAGCACTGCAAGGTGCGATGCATGCTGCTGCTTCCCGGGGAGCCCCAGCCCACTCCGGAGGGCACGCTCTCACCCTCTGTGCCCTCCTGCAGATACTACCTGTGCCTGCAGCTCCGTGCGGACATCATCACGGGGCGCCTGCCCTGCTCCTTTGTCACACACGCCCTGCTGGGCTCCTACGCCGTGCAGGCCGAGCTGGGTGACTATGATGCCGAGGAGCACGTGGGCAACTATGTCAACGAGATCCGCTTCGCCCCCAACCAGACACGGGAGCTGGAGGAGCGCATCATGGAGTTGCACAAGACCTACCGGTGAGCCCCAGGAGAACACGGGCTGGTGGCGAGGAAGGCACCAGACAGCTGTCCCGTGCCCAGTGGGGCGCCTGGCCACGTGTCCCCTCTCTCTGTCTCCCTGCAGGGGAATGACCCCCGGGGAAGCGGAGATCCACTTCCTGGAGAACGCCAAGAAGCTCTCCATGTACGGAGTGGACCTGCACCACGCCAAGGTAGGGGGCCATGGGGCTGCCAGAGCGATGGGCAGTGCCACCCCATCCTGCCCTGCTGCCTGCCCAGCCCCCCTGCCCAGCCCCTTCCTCCCACAGTGAAGGTTCAACAAGGACACAGTCCTGGGCAGCCGCTCTGGGTGGCCCTGCGTTGGACCAGGGGACCTCCAGAGAACCTCAACCAGTCCGTGATTCAGTGACCTCTCTGTCAGACGGTCCCTCGTAGCAGGGCACTGAGCAGGAGGGAGCGTGGTACTGCTGGCCGGACTGGTTCTTACTGGGCAGCTGAACAGTGCCCTCCTGTCTCTCTTGCCTCCTCCAGGACTCGGAGGGCATTGACATCATGCTGGGCGTCTGCGCCAACGGCCTCCTCATCTACAGGGACCGGCTGAGGATCAACCGTTTCGCCTGGCCCAAGATCCTCAAAATTTCCTACAAGAGGAGCAACTTCTACATCAAGATCCGCCCGGGTGAGGTGGGTGCCCTGCGCCAGTGCAGCCCCGGGGCAGGGCCGGGCGCCTGCTCTGCTGGGCTGGAGCTGCCTGGTGGGGAGCTCCTCAACCTGGCTCCAGCCTCTGCCCCAAGGGTCCCAGGTCCAAGCTGGCCAAGAGAGCACATCTCCTGTGGCATATGGAGGCCTTTGGCGAGTGCTTTCTTGGTCATGCTCTCAGTTTCTCACTGGCAAAGTGACTTCAGCAGGCTGAGGGCACCCCAGGCTCCTTTCCCCACCAGCCAGACGCTGTGACCCCGCTGGCGTAGGGAGGTTGCCCAGGAAGGGGGGGTTGAGGGATGTTTTTGATGTGTCTTCTATGCTTCACAAAAAAGCATCAGGAGGCTTTTTCGTTTGTTTTCTGACTGCATTTTCACTCTTTCCACTTTTATGTGCACTGATGGGAGAACACATTTCCACCCACATTTTCGAGCAGGTGGGAGGGCAAGGACAGTACATCTAAAAGGGAGAATGATGCCCTCTCACCCAAACGAGCTGTAAAAGGTTTTTGTTTCTTGAGGGAATTTATCTTGCTGAAAGATAAATGGCTGAAAAGCCATTTACAGTTGAGGAAAGTGCTTAGGCGAAAAGTGTGGGGGCGTGATCCCACCACCCAGAGGGACTGGGCATGGACCTTTCCAGCACTGCTTTGAAGATGACTTCTTTTTGCATGGTCACAGCTCCTGCCAGGGGAACCTGAGGGCCTTGGAAAAGCAGGTCCCATCCCATCGTGTCCTTTAGGGCAGGATCTGCCTGTAACAGCCTGTCTCTGTCTCCCCCCAAGTACGAACAGTTTGAGAGCACCATTGGCTTCAAGCTGCCCAACCACCGCTCTGCCAAGCGTCTCTGGAAGGTCTGCATAGAGCATCACACCTTCTTCAGGTGAGGAGACCTCCTCCAAACCTTCTCCAGGTGTCCCTTCTCGGAGGCAGACATGCTTCTGCCTCTGCCGCAGTGGGTAAACGTGGGTGGCGGTGCCAGGGGGCATGGCTGGGGCTCGCTGACGGCACTCCACCTCTCTCACCCCTAGGCTGGTGTCCCCGGAGCCACCCCCCCAAGGGCTTCCTGGTGATGGGCTCCAAGTTTCGCTACAGCGGGCGGACGCAGGCGCAGACACGGCAGGCCAGCGCCCTCATCGACCGCCCGGCTCCCTTCTTCGAGCGCTCCTCCAGCAAACGGTACACCATGTCTCGCAGCCTTGACGGAGGTATGCCCCAAATTGGGGAGGGGGAGGGAGATTGGTCGGCTGGCGGGAGCGAGGGGGATGCTGTTCAGCTCATCTCTGTGCGCTGTTCGGCTCGTTTGGCAGGGTTAGAGCAGCCATCAGGCTTCCTTCTGGAGGCTGTCCCCAACCACGTCCCCATGGCAGAGGGTCTGTCCCCACCCCACGCGATAGCTCAGACTGTGCACGAGCAGGGGGACACGGCAGGGCTGGGATTGAGCAGCTTGAGGACAGGGCTGCCCCTGGCTCCTGGTGCCCTGGGACCCCCGGGACCAGCCGTCCCTGCGGTGGGGCATGCGGGGCTCCTGGGCCCCCAGGACTGAGCTGGCAGGGTGGGGGGTAGGGGCTGGGGGGCTGGGCTGGGGGTTGGGGGAGGCAGGGCTGGGGTGACCCGAGCTCTCCCCCACGGACAGAATTCTCGCGCCCAGCCTCCGTCAGCGAGAACCACGACGCCGGGGCGGAGGGCGAGAAGCGGGATGAGGATGGTGAGTTTGGCAGCAGGAGACGGTCCGAGACAGAGGATGAGGAGGTGACCACCCCAACAAAAATCAAAGAGCTGAAGGTACAGACAAGGCAGGCAGAGGAGGGTGGAGGTGGAGGGGTAGGCTGGCTCACACCTGGAGAGGGCAGGCAGGGAACCGGGCACAGGCAGCAGGGCTGGGCTGCAGGCAGGAGGGGTCACCTCGGGGCACAGTCGGTCCCCTGCAGCCCTTTCTCCGGCAGCTGTGCCCCAGGCTGGTGGGACACTTGGGACACAGTTTTTGGCCTCACCGGTGGAAATGGGACTGTCAGAGGGGCTCGGCTCAACTCCGATTCCCCAGTGCCCTCCTCAAGTCTCAAGGCTTGTCCCCAGGCAGAGCTGGACCTGGAAGCAGCCCCGCTCTGCGACACGATGGGGATGGGGACAGGCAGGGCACACCGGTGCCCACCACTGCCCAGGCACAGCCCACCCACTCCCTGCTGGCCCAGGGACACCCCGGCCCATTTCAGCCCCACGCTGCGAGGGGAGGGGGGGTCCGGTCCTTCTGCGCCCTACCAGCCCATCAACTGAACTGTGATGTTTGTGACAAGTTCCCTCAACTGACCCTGCTGGTTACTTTTAACCCTCTCTTTGCTGCCAGCCGGAGCACGAAACAACCCCCAGGCACAAGCAGGAGGTATTCTCTCTCTGGAGTATCCTAGTCCTCATCGGTGCATCATATTGTCCATCCTTCCCAAAGCAACACTGTGTGTCACCCTATTTACTGGAATACAAGATGCACCAGGGCGGGGGGGTTGGACGCTAGAGAAGCCCGATGAGCAGGATCTGGGGATCTGCCCCAGCACGCACGCGGCATCTTCTATCCCACTAAGTAAGGTAGTCCTAATCGTACGTGTGAGCAAGAGCCCTCCCAAGGCGCAACGGCCAGGCCCCCGCGCCGAGTCCTTGGCCCGTTGGGAAGACCTGGCTTCTGCTCGTGTTACTGACTCCGCCATGTCCTCGCCTCGTGTCTCCTCTCCGTCCAGCCCTGCGGCCCCAGCGCTCCCGGGGAGGCTGGTCCCATCGCTCCCGCTGGTGCCCCGACCCCGCGCTCTGCTTTTGCCTGACCCGAGCTGCCTCCGTCACCCGCCCTGCCCGGCAGCTCTGCACTCCCGCAGCCCCCGTTCCCCTCTGCACAGAGCGCTGCCGCTGCCGTCCCACCTCGCCAGGGTCAAATGAGTCTCTGAGCTGCCCGCGGCACTCGCTCGGCTGCCTGCGGAGACACCGTCATCCACCCCCTGTGCCAGAGGGCAGCTGCCTGTCGCAGAGAATAGGGAGGCTGTGCCCTCCCCTGCACAAACTCCCATGTCCGTGGTTGCCCCCCCAGCAAGAACGATTCATCCCAGCCTAAAATCCACGACTGATGCCCCTCCGCTCGCAGTGGGACGTGGCTCCTCGCCGGAGCTGTCGATGGGGGCAAACGCAGCCAGGCCATGGGGTTTGCCGTGCTGGCACCACGCAGCCCTCACCGTCCCGCTCGGCACCGCAGGGCAGACCCCGCCGGGGCGGTGGGCACCGGTCCCAGTCCCTCCCCTGCCCACCTCATTGCTTACCCCGCTGCATGTGCATGTGCTGCTCCCCCGGCGCACCCCGAGCCCAGAGGTGGGCAAACCACGAAGCACTTCACAGCTCAGACACGCGGGTCCACGGGGGCAGTGTTTCCGTGAGTTGCGCTGAGCCTTCAGGATCTGGATAATTTGCTCGGGGTTTTTCATGGGACTGTCTTGGGTCTCTGGGCTGTCGCTGAGGAGAAATACCGGGGAGGTTATTTTAGGTGACTCCTTTCGAACCTCAAAAGAGGTTTGAGTTTGAAGCAGAAGCCCAGGTTCTTGCTCTTGCTGGTTCTTGCTCTTGAGCCAGTTTGCCCACCTCTGCGGCAGGACGAGGGGAGCCACCGTGGTGCCTGTACCGTCACAAAGCGATGCTCTAACGCCTAAACCCCACCTTGCACTGAGCGCTCCGAGCTGTCCTCTCTCCTCAGCAGGCCAGACCCCACCCCACGCCAGGCTGCTGTTGGGCCAAGGCTGGTCCATGGTGATCCAGGCTTGGATCCATGCTGGACATCTCCGCCCAGCCCTTGGCCACCTGCCTGTTGGCAGAAGTCCACTTCGAAGGAGCTCCGTTGGAAATGCTGGTTACCTGCCCCTGCTGGGACAGCGGCTCGGGCTCCCTTTGTGCCCGGCACGAGAGAGCAGCAGAGGTGGCTGCTGGTATTTCCAACAGGGCCCGATCCCTTGCTGATCCCAAGGGAGAGCCCACTCTCTTCCTCCAGGCGGCTTAGCTTGTGCTCAACAGGCCGTGCTGGAGATGCCGAAGGGGCATGCCGTGCCCTTTGTGGAGGGAAGCTTGCCACGCGCGTTCGGCCATGTGCTGCTTGTTTGCTGCTCCCTGCAACGGTCTTAGTGAGAACTGCAGACCAGGGTGCTGTGTCACGCTCTTCATTTGGCTCTTGAGACCCTAAATTCAAGCCCAGTGTGAAGCAAACCCTCCCAGTGTCCCTGCTCGTCTCTTTTGCCTTGGCTGCTGCTTTAATCATAGTTATCTTCCTCTCTCCTTCCCCAAGTTTTTAGACAAGCCAGAAGATGTTTTGCTGAAGCATCAGGCCAGCATCAATGAGCTGAAACGGACCCTGAAGGAGCCCAACAGCAAGCTGGTCCACAGGGACCGGGACAGGAGGCTGCCTTCCTCGCCAGCCTCTTCCTCACCCAAGCATGAGGATGAAACACCAAAGGGAACCCCAGAAAAGGCCGGCGAGGTTTGTTTCACTGCTTCTCTTACGGAGGGGATCAGGTTGTTTGTGGGGAGGTGTTCCTCAGCTGTTGGGCTCTGGGTCTCTGCCTCCCATGCGACCCTGGGCGGGGAGCATGGTGGAAACTAGGTGGTGGGGACACGGGGTAGCGGGAGGGCGCCTTTGGTCAGGTCCTCGTCTCTAATTTTTGTAACAGGCTGTTCGTTTTCACACTGCTGGTAGTGAACTCCCCTTGTGCCCAGGCACTGTGTGGGGTGGAACTTCTCATCCTTCTCTGGAGGGCTGTGTTCGGGGGGTACCTGAGAGTTGGGCTGTGGCTTTGTTGGCCCAGGAGATGGGGGTCTCCTCACCCCTCGTACCAGCAGGGCTGGTGCGTGGCAGTGCCCGGAGCAGCTCTTGCCCAAGAGCTGTCCTCAGCAGAGCAGGACCACGCGCCTGCGCAGAGGTTCCCCATGGTGCCCTCACCAGCCAGGACCTGGGTGGTGTGAGTTGGTGGAGGGCTGAGTGGTGCCGCACTGGCATCCTGCGCGCACATCCTTCTCCCCTCCTGGTGCTTTGCCGGCTGCCTTTGCGGTGGGACCACGAGTGTGAAAGGATGGCGCCTGGGGAGCTGGAGCTGGGGGTGCCATGACATGCAGAGCCCCCAGTGCTGCATGAGGGACGTGGATGTTGCAGCTGGGTGCTCTGTGGCATTGGGTTCCTCATTGGCTTGGTACAGGCAGCGTGTGGCAAGGGCATCTGCCAGCCTGGATGCCCTCTCCCTGCCAGGGACCCTCCCTGCGTGCTCTCCCCTCCGCCGTGTTCTCCCCCCAACAGCGGCTCTGGAGCCAGTCCTGTGCCCGCAGCAATGGGCTCCAGGCAGGGTGGACACCACATGCATGGTCCTCTTTGCCCCGGCTCCCTCCCGGGACAGTCCCAGTGGGGCTGGGCTGTGGGGAGGGTGCGGGGTGGCTGAGCCAGGGGCTCTCTGCGGGGGCTTCGTGATGTGCACATGTGCCTGGTGGTCCCCAGCGCTGACTGGGGACCCGGGGCCGCAGGGTGGCCCGGGCAGAGGTGAGAACAGCTCATCGTCAAAGCACTGAGCTGGGAAGAGGAAGAGGGATTTCACCCACATCTCTTTTACAAGGAAATATATAAACTGCAGAGATGTAAATGGAGCATCTAGAGCTGGCATAGCTGTGACCTCTGTCCATCCATCTATCCACGCGTCCATCCATCTGCCCACCCACCTACCCACCATTTGTTCCTTCATTCCTTCTCATGTGCTCTCTCTCTCTCTGTGTCTCTCTGTCTGTCTCTCTCTCTCTCTCCCTCTCTTTCCCCGTGGGTGCTGGGGTTTCCATGCTGGCACAGACGATGGAAGAGGACACCCTAGACGATTTTGCATCTGAGCACGGAGCTTCCCTAAGCATGGAGTCTTTCACGCAGAAAAGCCTTGTCTCCTCTCCTGAGGTTCTCACCATCCTCCTTCTCTCCCTTCCCCTCGCTCTCAGTTTGTCCCCGCCATGGGTCCCTCTGGTCTGCCAAGGTGGCTTCTGCCCTCTGAGCCCCCCGGGTGGGTCCCCTCTCCAGCGATGGGCAGGATCCCTCGCCAGGACAGGGCTGTTGGTGAAATCTGCTCCCCTGACTGTTTCTTCTGGGCTGTGAGATGGGCTCCTGGAGAGACCTCCCAGTGGAGCCCTGCTGTGCCCCCCAGGGCTGGCTGGAGGCCGGTGCTGGGGGTCCCAAGGCAGTGCTGACCCTAAGGCACAGGCACTCTGTGGGTCTGCGCTCCAGGTGCAAGCAGGCACGCAGCTACAAGCTGTCTTTAGCAATCCCTTGTGCTTTCTCTTCACTTCGGCTACACTTACAGTTGCCCAGGCCCAGGCGCCCTGAAATAGGGCATCTCTGGAGGCATCGGAAATGTTGGTCTTATGTTGGTGCAAAGCAGGATCATGCTGCCTTTGATGTTCTCGTGCAGTGCCTGCAGGTGAAGAACGTGGGCTCTTGACACTGCTTGCATACAGAATTTATCTCATGTGGTGGTGGTTGTTTCCCAGGACAGCCAAGAGAAGATACCACTGAGCAGGAGAAAACTGGTCTTTGAGACGGGGTTCTGGTGTGGTTGGACCCAACCCTGCTGCAGTGCGATGCCCAGCGGTGCTGGGGTGCACGTCCTGCCTGAGTGCCCCGAGGGAAGACAGCGTTGGGCAGGGCGGCAGCGGCGAGGCTGGTCTCACTCTCGCTCCCTGTCATCTCCCGTAGTCAGTGCAGAAGCTGCCAGCATCGGCAGGCCATGTCCTGCCAGCACAGCTGGAGCCTGAACCTGCGCTGGCTGGAGGCCTTGTCCCCAGGAGGCAGTACAGGCGTGAGTCAGGGCTTGGGCACAGTCTCGGGCTTCAACAAGGGTACAGGTATCTTCAGTGAATCTTGGGTGCTGCAGCAGCATCTCCTGGTCCATGGCGGGACCCTCTACATGCCAGTATTTAGGAGCTGGTGGACAGAAACAGCAGAAGTGAGGTGCGCACACATCTCTGGATTCAGAGAATCTTCCCCTCCACCCTCTGGAGGTGCCAGGGCTGCGCTGTGGTGCAGGTGACAAGGTGGCCTTGCTGGTGATTTCTCTCTAGGCGTTAGTGGCTGAGACTCAGCAGTTGATATGTGGGAACTTGTCCTCTCCTGGCCTGTGGTCACCATGAGGAATTCATGGCCCCGAGAGGGTGATGACGTGAGGACAGCACATTTGCAGAACTTGGAGCTCTCAACACGCTCAGCCAGAAAGTCCCTTGGTGCCCAAGGGCTTCAGACCCGCTGAGGCTGGGTTATCCGACACCCCCAGCGACATGCATCTCCACCCTCCCCTCCATCCCTCGGTCCTCACTCCTGCTGGAGGACCAGAATGCTGGGCGGTGAGGTGCCAAGTCTCTTCAGCTTTGGGTGACAAAGCAACCCAGTGTGTTGTCTCGAGATTCACTCATTCTCCCCTCCTTTGTCTTGAGGCCTCTGCTTTCCTTTCAGGTGAGCTGGGTCTCCCTGAGGAGCAAGGAAAGACGTCAGGGACATTGAAGGATGGCTGAGGGGAGAAGACTCCTGCCTGCCCTGGGCTCTGCCGAGGTTATAGGCATGGTTGGCAGGGGCAGAAGGCCATCTCTGCTCCATGCCATCATTTCTTTCATTTCTACCAGCTTTCTCTCTTGTGATGTGTAGGTCACAGTGAGAGTGGCCTTCCCAAATGCTCCTGTTCCTAGAGCAGATGTGCTGGGGCACAGGATAAATTCTCTCTTGGGAAGTCAAAGTTGCTCTATGGACAGACCCTTCCCAGCATCATCACTTCTTAGACTCAGCTCCTGCCTTGGCACACTCTGTCCTGCCAGCCCACTGACCTCCAAAGCTCCAGAAGCTCTCTTCTTTCCTGGAGGACATACCCAAGTATCCTGATATTTGTTCCGAACATCCCCTAGAGTCCCCAGGCTCTGGAGACGCAAGGGCTGCCATGAGCTGTGGAACCAGAACTGTGGCTGGAGCTGGCACTGAGCCCTCCAGAGCAGAGTTCAGATCACACCATAGAGTAGTTGGCTGTTCCCTTGGAGTGGGATGTGCTCATCCCAACAAAGTTTGAGAAGAAAGAAGCTGGTTTGGAAATAAATCTGGAGCTTTTGGGTTTTCCTTACTGGTTAAGAGGTGCTGCCATGGATGAACACATTGTTCCAGGCTTCAGAAGACTTTTCTTAAGGCTTTTTGATCTACAACGTATATCTCAAGCCTTAACTCAGAGAAGGAGCCTGAAGAAACTCATCATCGTTGTCCAGGGAAGGTCTCCTCTAAAGCACTCTGGTTTGCAGCCAAAGAAGGGGGATGAGAGGGCTTCACTGAGGAGTGTGCTCACATGCTGACAACATGTCCATCCTTGCCTTGGCTGCAGAAAGCAATGAGATCACAGTTGCAGGAGCAGAAGAGAAGCTCCTGTACCCTCAGGAAAGTAAGCAGTCTTCTGGTTGGATCGGTCACGAGCATCGCTACTGAGCGGGAAGACTGGTGTTGAGGCAATGCCAGAGACCAACCTGGGCTTCCCAGCAGCCCCAACGCAGCCACCGAGTTAGTGATAATGTTGCTTTCATGAGTCAAACCCAACTGTGAAAGACCTGGGTGCAACCTGGTGCTCCTGGTGGTCACTGACTGCCTTTGTTGCAATTTCCAAGGACTAGGAAGAGATAAAACCTGCATTGGAGGCAGGTGTGGAGGAAGGCACCTGGAGTGCTTGGGAGCGCAGGGGAAAGGGATGTCAGAGAGGCTTGTGCAAGCGATGCTGTAGGGAGCTGGCGGGGGACAGGTCTCCCGAAGACCTGGCTCCTCCAGCACAGGTGCCTGGCTGTGGCAGGGTGTAGGTGCCATGGCAGAGTCCCTGCCAAGGATCCGTCTTCCATCAGTGGAGGAGGGTGCCCTTACTGCCACATGTGTGGCGTGGCTTGCAATGTTTGTGTGCCATCCCAGCGGCTGTCCTGGCAGTGCGAGGAGCCTCTGCCCTGGGGTGGCTCGGCATTCTCACAGGGAGCCAGCATTGGGCCATCCCTGTGCGCAGCCCCCCATGGTGTCTCCCACCCAGGCACAGCCCTGCTGGCACTCGATGGGGGGATCTTCGGGGGGCAGCCACGCTCCTGCCAGAGCCCGGGGCAGGGGGACAGGCGCGAGGTCTGCTGCTTGCCCGGGTCCTGCCAGGGCAAGGCCTGGGGCACTGTGCCCAAGGAGCTCGGCTCTCTGTGGCACCTGGTAAAGAAGGCAGGAGCTGGGAGCTGGCATTTTCAGGTCAAGGGAAGTGACTGCAAGTCAAGGGAGGTGATTCTGCCCCTCTACTCCACTCTCGTGAGATCCCACCTGGAGTACTGCATCCAGCTCTGGAGCCCCCAACGTAAGAAGCACATGAACCTGTTGGAGTGGATCCAGAGAAGGGCCATGAGGATGATCCGAGGGCTGGAGCACCTCTCCTATGAGGAGAGGCTGAGAGAGTTGGGGTTTTTCAGCCTGGAGAAGAGAAGGCTCCAGGGAGACCTTATTGTGGACTTCCAGTACCTAAAGGGGGCCTACAGGAGAGCTGGGGAGGGACTTTTTACAAGGGTGTATAGTGATAGGATGAGGGAGAATGGCTTTAAACTGGAAGAGGGCAGGTTTAGATTAAACATTAGGAAGAAATTTTTCACTCTGAGGGTTGTAAAGCACTGGCCCAGGTTGCCCAGAGAGGTTGTTGAGGCCCCATCCCTGTAGATGTTCAAGGCCAGGCTGGACGTGGCCTTGGGCAACCTGGGCTGGTGGGAGGTGTCCCTGCCCAGGGCAGGGGGGTTGGAACTCAGTGATCTTCAAGGTCTCTTCCAATCTAAACCATTCTATGATTCTATGATATTTTGCCAGGGGCTCTCGCCAGTTTTCAATTACCCTCTTTGTGGAAGCCCTTCCACTAGTAACTGGTTTTCCTCCTTTCTCTCTCTCCTGTAATCTCATCTTCTTTTCCCTTCTCTCTCGCTCTGCTTGCCTCTGACCCCCCTGTCTCCTCTTGTTCAATATCAGTTATTAGGTTTCCATTTTGGTGCAACTGCTCCAAACATTCACCCTGCATGGGGCACGGCTCACGTTTTCAGGGATTATTTTTTCTAGTTTGAGTGGGGAGTGAGCAGCCAGCCCCCTGCTCACAGGGGCTGCAGTGCATCCTGGTGCCACCGAGGGTCGGTCCTGCCCAGCCTGCAGAGGTGACGCCAGCTCTGCCCGCGGGTGCCCGGGCACCTGGTGTCATGGGCAGAGCCAGCCCCATGGTGAACTCTGCAGGACAGTGCCCGCAGCATTGCCCTTCGCGCATCTGCTGCCTACACTAGGATGGCTGGGGAGGATGCTGGGCTTCCTCATTGGTGCAAATATTTTCCTGCTGCTGTCTTGTGGATTATTTTCTACCTTCTGTTCCAGAAGTGGTTGAATTTTAGCTGTGCTTTGTTCTTGGCACTCGCAAAGTCTTTAGCTGTCTTGCAGGACAAACGTGCGTAGTAACAGTAATCTAGCATCCTCGCCTGCGCAGCAGCACAGATATGCTGTGGGGTATATCACATACCCGCTGTGTCCTTGCTGCAGGACGCTCCACAGCCTTTGCTTGGTCCTTGCAGCAGTACCCATAGCTGTCTCAGCTGCCAAGCCTGTGGTCGTCTTTTACATTTCTCAGGTAACCTTTTACAGGTTACGTTTTCTGAACCGCTTGGTTTCAGCATTGCTAGAAACCTCTGCTAAATAATTGCTTCTGATGAGATTTCCCTGGAGAGCTGGAAAGGAAGGATGGACTTTGGAGTGCATCTGAGCTGCAGCATCTGGTAGGAAGGGGAAAGGGCTTTTCTGATGCCAAAAAGTGGTTTTGTTTCTTGCTCATGCTCCTGGCAGCCTGACATAGTCTTAGGGCACGTGTATGAAGCTGAAAGTGAAGCTACTCAAAACACAGACCGTTGCCTACGATGAGATCTCACCCTTTGCTCAGGGGGATTGTTAGAGCCAGTTGAAAACAGGAATCAGGTGGGGAGTCCCAGTTGGGGTTCCCCAGCTCTGTTCCCCCGCCTCATGAGAGATGCCCCAATGGCTGTTAATGTGTCTGCTGGGAGTGTTGCTCCCGCTGCTGTACTTCCAACAAAGCTGCCGATACTGCAGGTATGTCAGTGAGCCACCGCCCAGAGCAAAGCAAGGTCCCTGGAGAAGACAGAGGAGCTCAGTCCCTGTCATGGCATCAGCCCCCTTATTTTCGGTCCCTTCCCTCCATCAGTGAGTTGCCAGGCGCTTTGCATAGACCCTGCCTCAACTCTTGCATGAATAGTAATAATAATAACTTAGTCAGCCCTGTCCGAGGCAGATCAGCTTTCTGCTTCTCATGACAGCAGTCAGCAGCAGTTAGGTAAAGTATGTTTGATGCTAACTCTTCTTGCTCCAATTGCAATGCAGGGCTCGGAGCATTGGGTATTTATAGAGAGAGAAACTCCTAGGCTGGAAGCGATAGCGCTAAAGAAAGCTCTGGGAGTCAAGAAAGAAGAAGCACATGCAGGTACTACCTCAGAGGTGAAAATGAGCGCAAGCGTATCGAAAGTGGAGATGGTAGTAGGGAAAGCCAAGGAAGTGGCAGGCCAGGAAGAGCCAGCAGATGCAGCCCTGGATACCCAGATGAGAGCAAAAATGATCGCTAGCCCAGAGGATTTTGAATCTGTCTGGGATGATGAGATCTATGAGAAGGAAACCAGGGGGGAGCCTAGCCAGGAGGCAGAGCGCCTTCCAGCCGAGAGCGTGGAGGAGCCCCAAGAGCAGGGCGAAGAAGCAACCACCGGTGAGCCAGGTCTGCCCAAGCCATGTCAGCAGCCTGAAGAGAGGCAAAGGACCAAGGTTTTGGGAGAAAGCGAGGTGGTCTCCAAAGAGCGCGCTTCTGCAGCCTCCAGGAAGCAGGAGGCTAGAGTGCCGGCCACAGCCACAGAGCTCATTAAAATTAAAGTGAAGGCTAGTGATGAGAGCTCAGAGACTTCTGCGACCCAGAGGATCATCTACTTAGGAGATCTAGAGGGAGAGGAGAAGGACAGGAAAACACACCTGCTTTTGGAGACTGGTGGACGGCTTGGCTTGGAGGAGAGACCAGAAGCCACTGTGAACACGTCTGGGGAGGGATCCGGGCACGTAGCACCTGCGGCAGAAGGGTTCCAACCCCCTTCCTCAGCAAGTCAGCACCACAGCGCAGTGTCTGGAAAACCTGCTGAAGCACCGGAGCAGCCCGGAACAGGCTGTGATGGGACCAGCCTGGTGGGACATCCCACCTCGGGGCGGGAGGAAGGGCTGCCCCTACAGCAAGAGAAAGCTTCTGCTGGGCCGACAGGCTGCGAAGCACCCGAGGGACGTGAAGCCCTACTGTGTTGCCGAGAGGTGGGACGAGAGGAGATGGATCTGCAAAGCCCAGTGGGAGGCTTGACGCCGTGTGGCCTGGCAGGGGACGGCCACGGGGCTGAGGAATACAGGAGGAGCCCAGTACAGAGCCCAGACATCTGCACGGCAGTGGTGGGGCTCTCGGGAAGGATCGGAGCGGATGGCGAGAAGGAGGAAAGTGCCAGAGTGGTTCTTCAGATGGAAGAGATAGAGACCAAGTCGCCTCCCTCAGCTGTGCCTCGGCAGGGCCACCCTCACACCACTGCGGGGTCAGAGGGGGATAAAGCCAGCACTCCTGCCCCTACGCCCTTTCCCCAGCAATCCAGCCCTGTCCCCGCAGAGCCAGCCCCAGACACAGAGCCTGAGGGCAGAGACCTGTCCCAGGACACCAGCCCTGTAAGAGGTGTGGGCAAACCCAAGGACACGGACCCCTCAGCGGAGGTGGCACGCCAGGAGGCAAGCCCTGTAGGAGGCAAAGGAACCCCCAAGGACGTGAGCCCTGTAGCAGAGGTGGCAATACCCAGAGGCGCCAATCCTGAATCTGAAGAACAACCCCAAGACGTGGGCTTTGCCACGTGGAAACCACACCAAGGTGCAAGTCCTGTGGTGGGAGGACCACCCCAAAACACAGATGCTGCAGCAGAGCCAATCCAGGTCAGAGATCCAGTCACAGGGGAGGTGGCCAAGGGCACGGACCTTGTTGCAGCGAGTGCAACCCAGAGCAAAGTCCCTGCCACAGAAGGGCCGCTCCAGGAGGAGAAGCCCATGACAAAAGAGGTCTCCCAGGACACAGAGCCCACATCAGGGAAGCTGACCAGAGGTGAAGTCTGTGGGATGGAAGAATTGTCCTATGTCAAAAGCCCTTGCGTGGAAGAGCTGCCTCCCAAGGCAGAAGAACCGGAACAACAGACTGAGGCCATAATAAGAGACCTCCCCCAGGAGGGTCCCGTGGCTGGAGGACTGCTCCACACTGCAGATCCCAAAGCGCAAGAGCCACCCCGGGACTTGGAGTTTAATGTGGGACAAAATCTGCAGGGCAGGAGCCCTACAGCAGGGGAAACTGCCAGGGACAGTGACCTTGCTCTGGGGAAGCCACCGCAGGATAAGTCTCCTTCCAAAGAAGCTGCTGATGTCCCACACTCCCACTCCCCTGTAGCAGGATTGTGTCAAGGAAGCAAGATGTACCGGGTCTCTACCTTGATCTATGAAGGTGGGGGAGAGCTGCAAGCGAGCAGTGGGACACGTCAAATAGAGTTTGGGTCATTGATGTGTGTGGCTGGGAGGACAGGAGCCATGTCCCAGGAGCATGGAGATGTCACTGTGGCCTCAGGTAGCTGGCAGGACAGCGAGAGCTACAGGAAAACCTCAGTGGCCTCTAAGATTAAGATGTTTGAGCAAAGCGAAGCAGAGCGAAGGGCAGCCCAGGAGGAACAAGAGCGTGTGCCTGAAGCCGAGACATCAGCAAATGCAAAGGGGAAGATGGGTCTGGCACAGGACATGCTTTTGAACACAGGCCTTACCTCACCGCCGGCGATGCCGGTCCCTCCGGTGGGATCTGTGTCCAGTGTGGGCTCCTTGGCCTTTGGGCAGGGGGCTAGTTCAGGAGACACCTCCCAGCCTCTCTCTCTGAAGGAAGATGTTTCTGTTGACGTGGAGCACGAAGGAGAAGACAGTGCTGACCTGGCCTCCCCCGACTCTGGCTGCGAACTCACACTGGCAGAAGCCGTGGTAACTCTTCCAATGAACTGTCCGGACGGAAAGTTCATGCGCATGTTGTGTGGCTCTTTATTATCATGTTCAGTGGCTCCTCACACATCCATTGACTGACAGCAGTCGCTTTGCATCCCCTGTCCTTTTATGTATGTGTGTGTGGTCGGGCTTCTTTGCTGAATGCAGACCCGCTGGCCAGTTGGTTCATCAGCTTTTGTTTTGTGACTCCCCCCCAGACATTTTGGCTCCCTGGAGAATGCCGCTCGCTAAACCCGAGAGCGGGCACCCAAGCTTCATGTCCAGGAGCGAGAGAGGGAAACGGGGGGTGGCTGAAGGAGCTGCGACTCTGTCACGGACACGCACACACCCCTAGCAGCAGCGTGCCCACGCTTCCAGCTTCACCCTTGCATTTCTTACGTTGATATCCCTTCTTGCTTAGCTCGCCGACCTCACCCACCTTCCCCTGTCTTCGGCAAGCTGGTGGCTGGATGATGAAATAGCTTTCTTCGCTCCTGTAAGTGCTAGATCAGCTCCTGTAGAGTTCGTTTCCTTACAACTAACCATTTTCTCTAATCCAGAGCAAATCTCAGGAACCAAGTGGGGAAGAAAAGGATTTATCTGACCCATCAGTAAAATCCAGCCTGAAAGAAGAGAATTTAAAGACTGCTCTTCCAGTGGTCTTCCAGGTCTCAGTGCTGTTTTACTAACTGCTTCTTACCGTAGTATGAAAGCTCACCTTAACCAGCTGAGGGCTGTGTGCTTCCAGCTCCTCTCCCCCTTGCAGAGCTGTTATGTATATATTTATACATACACACACACACGAAACCGTGTATGCAGGTGTGTTCCTCTTGAGTTTGTTTGACACCCTGTTTCTCATACCTCTCAACCTCCCAGCAGTGCCAAGGGAAGGTTGTGCCGGCCCAGTCTGGCCCGTTGCCGGGTCGGCTCAGGCTGCAAAGGCTTGGGCCAGAGCACAGGAGGCAGGTTTCCTCTGACGTCAGTGGGCTTAGAGCTGTTCCAAAGGGAGAACTGCCTAGAGCGAGATGCAAAGGCCAGCGTTGGGTCTAGATTTCCCAAAGGCCAGCATGGGTTTCGATTTCCCATGGCTTCATGACAAAGCGTGGTGAGGGGGAATGTGCCCTCTGATGGCGGAGTTGAGAGGTATGTCCATGTCTGGAGAAGAGCTAACGGAGGGAGGTCATCCCTTGGCTCTGGTCGTGCTGTCAATTACACTGACCAAACACTCATCCACGTCATGCCTAAGACTCACCTCCAGCTACGTGAGGCCTCTGGAGGGGAGCGTTGTGTTGGTGGGGCAGATTCATGCCCTGGCGCAGGCAGCCGCCCCGGTGCCCAGGGCTGGGGGGCAGCCTCAGCGGGGATGGTCCTCCTCCCTCCGGGGCGATGCTCTGCAGGGCCCGCGCAGATGCTCAGTGGAATTGGCACACTCCTTTGCTTCTCCTTCACCGTACGTGGCTGATGGGGCCCTTTTCTTTCAAACTCTTCTCTCTTTCTTTCCCTCCTTTTGTTGATTTTTTTTTGAGTGCCCAACCTTACTGACATACGATAGCACTGGCGCCTGAGCTGTTTCTGAATGTCTCTTAACAGACCTGTTGTTTTGCATACATCTGCTTCCACCGGGTGCACTGACGTGCCTCCATGCTGGCCAAGCTTTTCTGTGTGACTGACCCTTTTTTGAGATGATTAATTACCAATAGACTTTAGGCAAAATCAGATTGAATAACCTCCCCCCACCCCACCCCTGCAAAGTCGCTACTGTCAGAAAGGTTTCAGTCTCCATGCTTGAGTTGTGTTTGACTCTACTCTGTGATGTTTGCTGCAGCCTTCTTTCTCTTCCTCCTCCTCCCCTCTCCCCCGTCGGCACTGCCAGCGCTGCTGCACCATGTGGTGCTCACTGTCTCCGTCTCTCTCCGCCATTGTGTCTCATTCAGAGAGCGGGCTTGAGGGAGGGCGCCGAGGAGAAAGCTAAGCCACCTCGGCACAGGGCTCCCGAGAGTGACACCGGTGATGAGGAGCAGGACCAGGAGAAGGACTCGGTCTTTCTGAAGGACAACCACCTGGCCATCGAGCGCAAGTGCTCCAGCATCACAGTCAGCTCAACCTCCAGCCTGGAAGCAGAGGTGGACTTCACAGTGATCGGTGACTTCCACGGCACAGCCTTTGAGGACATCTCCCGGAGCCTGCCTGAGCTGGACAAGGACAAGAGTGAAACGGAAGACGAAGGCCTGGTTTCCTTCCAGCACACTGACAAAGTAGTTGCTGGACTGGAAGAGGATGTCAAAGGCGGGGAGAAGGTCTCCCAGCCCAGCCCAGATGTCTCCCAGCTAGAGGTACACAGGGACACCATGCCACCAAGACTGTCTCAGTGCCATCACGCCTCCATGTTCCTTGTGCGGGTGCCCGGTATTGCCTGGCTGGTGTGCACTCCCAGGAAGGGTTTGGAAGAGCATGTTAGCTTTCAGACATCCCCAGGGTCCTGTCTGGTGTAGCTGTTTTCCCCCGATGCACGCTGTCATCTGTGTTGCATGAGCCTGTCATGTGTTTTGTGCATCTGCTAACCAGGAGGAGTCATCGTCACCTCTTAATCCCCTGCCTTTGGCTGCCTACCCTATCCCTCGCCCCACTATGGCATGTCAGCATGGGAAGGGCACGTGTCACTAACCAGCGGCTCTGTCCTTGTGTTTTGCATGAAGTCAGTGACCAGTTTGTGTACTGAAAAGGAATGTGCTGCCAACTAACCCTTCTGGCCATGCTGGGGCTGGGAGGGATTTACCAAGTAGCATGTGGGACCCGCGCCAAAGCTCGTGGAGAGTCACTCCTAGGCCGGGAGTGATTATAACGGGGCCAAGAAAAACGCATGCGACGTGTGTGTGGAAGTTGAGCGTACGCCCCAGGGAGAGGATGGTAGAGCCAGCCCCAGCTTGGATGAAGCGTAGCCTTGCCTCTGCGCCAGGCCAGGGCCATCTCCTGCCCGGTCAGTGCCAGGGCGGCTCTCCAGCCCTGGCAGGTAAGTCCCCAACGCTGCCTGGAGCTGCCGGGGTGAGGCCAGACCTGGTGTCGGGAAAAAGCTGCAGAGTTAGGTGGAGCTTTCTCTGAGCCAGCCTGGAAACCCTTGTACGGAGCATCTGAAACTGTGGGGTCGCAGCGGGGCCGTAGGCATGGGTGATCAGCCCCGCGGTGCCCCATGGCCAGCGCTGGGCAGGGGAGGCTGCTGGCTAAGCATCCCCTGGGCAGGAGCCCCTGGCAGCTCCAGTTTGCTGTGGTGGGGGAGTGCTGGGAAGCTCTCCGTTCCCCTGAGGCTCAGCTGCCGGGAGCTGGTGCAGATCATAAACCTGCTGCAGGGCATGAGTGAACTGGATTCGGTGGGTCTCACCCACCTTTTGAAGACCAGTTGGACCTAACCCATGGTGTCTATAAATCTATCCAAAAAAATCCCTGAAAACCCCAGGGACAGAGCATCGGGTCTGATTTGGGGTCTGGCAGTCACACAGGGCACTTTGTGTGGTGGCCTTCTGCCCAGGACAGTGGCCTGGCCTCTGCTCCTTGCCCGGGTAGGGCTCAGCGTGGCGCTCGCAGGACGTCGTACATGTGTGGCACTTGCAGAGGAGTGGGGCAGGGATGCTCTGCTCATGGGGGCTGGTGCACAAGGAGCACTCAGGGCTGTTGGCATCGTGCCCCAGTGCCTGACTCACTGTGTTTCTTCTGCAGTCATCAGCCCCAAAAACGGATGGTGTGACCGTCGGCCTGGGGCCGGGCATGAAGAAGCCCGAAGCAGACGGCTCCGCTCCCCACCAGGTCGGCACCACAGACGCAGCCCAGGTGACGTGGTGACTCTGTCCTGCTGTGGCCCTGCTCCCCGATGGCTGTGCCGAGCCTCGGCCCAGCAAAACCTGTCCCCAGGCAGCAGCGCTGGGAGGGCGGGTGGCTCAGTAGGGTGGTCGGGGTCCTCTGCTCACCCTTGTCTTGCTGAAGTCCCCAAAACATCAAACCGAAGCCCACCCAGAGATACTCTGTGTGTGTCCCTGGCCCCATCTGCCATGATGCTGGGCAGCGCTGGCACATGGAAATGTCTCCAGAAGGTGACGGCCACCATACATGCTGCACTGCGCGTGTCTGTGCCCCCATGACCCTTCTCGGCTTCCTGTGGCAGCGAGGATGGCCACACCATTGCTGTGTCACCCCTGCCCGGGCACCTGCAGGCTCACCAGGTTTCCTTTGCCCCCAGCAGGTGGAAGGAGGCGCCCCGGGCAGCAGGGACGCCACAGCCACTGCTCCAGCTGGCACCGCAGACACCGCGCTGGCGACCTCAGTAAGCGGGGCAGGCCCCTCGAGAGGTGGGAGAGCCGCTGTCCCCTGCGGTCCCTCTGCTCCGGCAAGGGTCACTGGGGTTGGCGGTGCTGGGGGGGGGGGACCCTGCCCCACCGGGGATGTCTGCGGAGGGCGTCCTGCCATGTTTGCCCCCGCGTTGCGTCCGAGCCAACGCGCCCATCTGCTCTTCTTTCAGGAACACAGCACCAAGGCTGGGAAAGGAGCTGTTCCCGCCACAGACCTTCGCTCCCTCTCCCCGGTGAGAGGGGGGACGTGGTGCCCCACATGGTGGGGATGCAGGGAGGCAGCACGGTGGGGCTGGGGGTGGGCTGGGGTTGGTCCCATAGGGCCCCCTCCCCTGTTCCCAGCACTGGCACCCTTGGCTGGTGTGTTGGTCCTGGGAAGAGCTGAAGGATGCTGTCCCGATTTAACCCCAGCCAGCAACTAGGACCACGCCGCCGCTCACTTACTCCCCCCAGTTATGATGGGGAAGAGAATCGGAAGAGTAAAAGTGAGGAAAAACTCGTGGGTTGAGATAAAGACAGTTTAACAGGTAGAGCAAAAGCCGCACACGCCAGCAAACCGAAACAAGGGATTCATTCACCGCTCCCCATGGGCAGGCGGGTGTTCAGCCATCCCCAGGGCAGCAGGGCTCCGTCACGCGTCATGGTGACTTGGGAAGACAAATGCCACATCTCTGAACATCCCCCTTGCCTTTTTCTTCCCCAGCTTTATATGCTGAGCGCGACGTCACATGGCATGGAATATCCCTTTGGTCAGTTGGGGTCAGCTGTCCCGGCTGTGTCCCCTCCCAACTCCTTGTGCCCTCCCAGTCTGCTCGCTGGTGGGGCGGTGTGAGGAGCAGAATGGCCTTGAGAGCTCAGCAACAACCAAAAACACCAGCACGCTATCACACTATGCCCATCCCAAATCCACAACACAGCACTACACCAGCTGCTAGCAAAAAGTTAACTCCATCCCAGTTGAAACCGTGACACTAGGGAAGAGCGAAACGTGGCCCTGAAATCGTCTCCCCGCTGCAGAAGCCCTTTCCCGCAGCTCTGGGCCTGGTGGAGCTGCGGAAACCTCTCCCTGCCCCCCTCAGAAAACCTAGATCCAGTTGGAAGCACAGTGCAGTCTCTTTTCTTTCCCTTGCCGCTCTCTCCCCTCCCGTGCTTGGCTGATTAGGGGCATCCCGGTGGGAAGGTCCCAGCTCCTCGGGAGCCAGCACTGAGGGCTCCCCTGTGGTGGCCCCGCTGATGCCACTGCTCTCTGTCCTGCAGATCACCGGCGGCTCCGCTGGGAAGGACGTGCTCACCAGCATATTCAGTGCCACTGCGGAAACCCTCTCCACTTCCACCACTACCCATGTTACCAAGGTAAGAGCAGCTCCAAAGGCGGCAGCCGGGAGGGGTCCCGCTGCAAGCCGCTGGGATTTGAGAATGGGTGGGTTTATATTGTGGCTGGTACAGCAGAAAATGCCCCCTCTCCTCTTTACAAGCCGAAAAAGCATATGCTGTCCCATGGGGGATGGCGAGTCAGCCCGGTGCCCCGTGCCCCGTTCAGCCCTGCTGCGCTGCCTGTCCCAGCCAGCCAGGCAGGACCGTGGGGGCTGCAGGCAAGGACAGCCAGGCATCGGGCGGTTGTCACCTGCATGCCACCAACGGGGACTGTGAACCCGTGCTGTGCCCACCTCTATGCGTCGGTAGATTGGGAGGGCAGTGCGTCCTTGGGGTGAGAAGGAAGAGCAGCGCGTGGTGTCTCCGACCTCCTGAAGCCAGCTGCAGGGGTGGAAGGGACTCCGAATTAGGCTGCCAGCAGCAGGCGTGAGTCCCTGCCCGTGCAATTGGGGTGAGTGTTCCCAGATGCACCTGAAGCCAGACCCCAGGTCTCCCTGGCCCAAGAAGCCCACAGCACCAGTGCTGGAGCATCTCGGCTTGTATTGAGTTTATAGAGCTGGAGTGGTGCAGGCGAGGGGGAGGGATGGTAGGAAATGAAGGAGTAGAGGCTTCATCAGAGGACCTCACCCATGGCCATTTCATTCTGAAATTAAGTGCACATAAAGGAAAGCAGAAGCTCAGTGGGGGACCTGAGCTGTGTTTGGTACCTGCCACCCAGCCCTTTTCCTTTCCTCCACACCTGTGGCCAGCTGTATCTTGCTGGTTCTAACCACGCACTGAATCGAGGGTAGTGGGAGATACATTAAATTACGGAGGGAGTTCCTAAGGTGATGCCGGCATTATCCCTCCTCCTGTGGGCAGAGCTACATCCACCAGAAGCTGGCTTGTCGGACAGCTGTGGGTGAGTTCTTTCCTTCTTGTTGTGCAGACTGTGAAAGGAGGGTTTTCCGAGACCCGAATAGAGAAGCGCATCATTATCACAGGAGATGAAGACGTGGACCAGGACCAGGTAGGAGCAGGATGCCCCTGGCCTTGCCCGGCTCTAGCTGCCCCTGGCTGCAGCACCAGATACTTTTGTTTCTGGCCTGTACTGGTTTCTTCCTTCTCTCCAAAATCTGACCCTGAGACCCCAAACCTGCCCAGCAGGGCAGGTCCCCACGGGGCGCAGTGGCACCCAAGTGAAGCCCCAGCCCAGCTCCCAGCAGCGCCCGCCGCAGCAGTGAAGCAGCGGTAAAGGTTACATCCCAGCACAGAGCCCAGTGATGGGATCACCTTTTTATTTTCTTAAAACACATTTCCAGTTGCCCTTTCTCTGTTGAAATACTCCGAAGTGGCCCAGGTTCTTCCTCTCTTTCCAGCACAGTCTCACTCCAGGTTGACTCACTCCAAGTGATGGTGTTTTGCATCTGCCTCTATGATAGGGGAACAAAAACTGACAAACTTTGATGATAAATTAACAGAGATTGACACAAATCTCTAGGGCCACAGGGTGGTTGTCCTGTGGCCTTACCCTTTGGGATTTGTTGCTTAAGAACAAAAATTAAAGAGCTAAAGTATTTTAAAAGCTCTAACGTAATGTTTAGATCTTATTGGAATTCTAATAATAAATTTAATTAGATTATTATTGTAGATTTTTATAGAATCGTAGAATGGTTAGAGTTGGAAGGGACCTTAAAGATCATCTAGTACCAACCCCCCTGCTCTAGGGTTTTGCTGCAGAAATTGCTGCTGTTCCTTTGCTTGGGTTCCAGGAGGGAGCCTGGGACATAGCGCATCTCTGCAGAAAAAAAAACAGCAAGAGAAAGGCAGTGCATGAGGCATGCCAATGGTGTGTGAGTCCCCCCGACCAGGGCTGGGCTTCCGCCTCTTCTGCCAGGCTACTGTGGGTTCAGCTTTGAACCTCTGCATCCGTGTCCTCCTGGAATCCCACCCAGCTCCAGCTGCTTTCTGTCCGCTGGCTCTGTCTGGCTGAGAGCACCGTACCAGATTCCAGGGAAGTGACAGTAAACGCTTTCATCCTTTTGGTTTCTAGGCACTGGCTTTAGCAATCAAAGAGGCAAAACTACAGCATCCTGACATGCTGGTAACCAAAGCTGTGGTATACAGAGAAACAGAACCTTCTCCAGAGGAAAGGGACAAGAAACCTCAGGTAGGTGGAGAAGTGACCAGGTATGATTTATACCTGCGGTGTAAGGGGTGGGTGCAACTGGGCAGGTGTCTCTGATCCCCACCAGCTGCAGGTTGCTGCTGCTCGGCACTAAGAGTGGCAGCTCCCGGCCAGCAGTTCCAGTGTGACGGTGGCTCCGAGCGTGGCCACCCAGTTGTGGTTAGAAAGCCGGTGCCATGCCACCGAAAGCAATTCTGCAGATGTCACCTTGCTGTCCCGCTCAGCAGAGGGGTCACAGTCATTTGCATGTAAAGAAGAATTGTGCCCCTGGGGCAGGGAGGGAAAGAGGTGATACCAGTTTGGTGCATGGGCTGAAAAAGTTGGCTACAGGTTCTGCAAAACCAGTCCAAAGTCTCAGACCACTGTTTGCAAAAAAAAAAAAAAGTGTTTTCTTTAGCCCCATTCAGATCCCCAGGTTGTTTTTTTATACGCACGCAGGTGCAGGCAGCAGCACACGAGGTCTGCGCCTCCCCACGGATACCCCATAGCAGTCACAGCCCCAGACATTTCCCCTCGGGCTGGAGGAGCCCTGCCCCGCTCTTAGCCCCCTGCTCCCACCCTGTTCCTGCCCCGCCAGCCGGGCTGCTGCAGGTCTTGGTGGTGGCCCAGCCTGGCAGAACTGTGTCAGGACAGCCAAGCGGCAGAGGGAGGAGCATGGTGGAAAGGAGAGGGGAAGCTTCCGAAGGCAGCTTCGCTGCTGGAAAACATATGAGGAGCTCTGTCACCAGCCTGGTGCTTTTCGAGAGGCCTCTTTGGAAATGTGATTTGGCGTTTCTTTATCCTATGAAGATTTTGATTGCCAGCTTTTAAGCTTGGAAAAGCGTCCAGCTCCATTGCAGCTTGGAAGGTCAGAAGAGGCTCTTGCGTCTGCCTAACCTTACCTCCTATGGCACAGTACAACCACGCGAGCCCAGACACTTCTGCGTCACTTAGGGAGCCACCCAGTTTTAACTGAATGGCTTAAAGTAAGGGAGCAGCGACTCACCGTTATCTCCCCCATATTCCAACACCAGCCTAGTAAATTAAGAGTTCCTGCTAATTACCAGAGGTCCTGGTAATTAAGTGCAAACTGTGGCCCCAAGCATTTGCATATTTGCTGTCCGATGCCCTCATACAAAGAGGGGCCCTTTTATAGCCAAAGAAATGGGCACCCCGTGACCGGTCGTTTCCGTCTGCCTTGTACAGGAATCTTGACCACAATGTTGGCGGAAGTCGGCATCTGTATTCAAACCTGGAGAACAGCGGAGAAGGAGCCTTCATGCTGGATTTGTCAGCAAGACATAGACATCCTGGCTGCAATGTTCATGGCGAGAGACAAAAATTTTTAAAAAAGGAATAGCAAATATATTATATATATATATACATACATACATATATATATATATATAAAAACAGGAAACAAAATGCATCCTTGCACTGCTGCTATATGCTGGAAATGAATAGCAAACAACACCACCAACAAACAAAGCCAACCCTCTGCAGATAAATTGAAGAATTTACTGGATTGGTGATAAAATAAGATTTAAAACATCATAATAATAACAATAATATTGTTAACAACACAATAAGCCACCATCTTGCATGTTACATTAAAGGATACACAATCATGAGTTCATTTGTTGCACACTGAATGGAAAGGAAAACTGCTTTGCAACAAAGCAAGAAATAAGCAAACTGAAATAAAAAACCACAAGCAGAAGCAAAACCATTCCCCACCTCTGGAAAGAAGAGAGAAAAACATTGAATTTGTTACCTTAGAGTTATTTTCCGATTTGCAAGTGTCGTTTTGCCCTTCTCCTCATTCCATGCTGGTTTTTTTGCATCTTTTGGGGTTACGTTAACTCTTTCCCTTCCGTTCCTTATCTTCTTCTCTGTGCACTTGTCCAACCTCTTGTTCTCTGAAGGTATTTAAGAATGGATTTCATTTCAAACGAAACAAATGATATGTATATGGTTTCTCATTTATAAAAAAGCAGCCTGTAGGGGTTTCATATGGATGTGCATTTAAGTTATGTATATTATTATATATAACGAGGGGGGAGGGAGGGAACAATACTGAAATAATTCAACAGTGCTGGTAAATATGATGACGACATTTTTAAATTATTAACACTTTGATTGACTGTGGTTGGTGTATTTTGAGACTCTTAGATCACTCGTGGGACTCTCGGTCCTGCAAGAAGAGAACGGGAAAGGTTTCAGCCACTGCTCTTTTTGGGAGGGGAAGGGGAGAGGACGAGAGACAGGAGATGTCCCGCCGGCTGATCTGCAGGGTACGGTGGTTGGATTTGGAGGGTCAGTGGTGACCTGGAGGGTCAGGGAAGGAGGCTGAGGCTGTGACTCCGGCAGCTGTAGGAAGGATGGTGTCCCCGGCCCCCAGCCAGAGCCACGGGAGTCAGCTGGGAGCACGGTGGCAGCTGCAGGACTGCATTCATCGCTCCTCTCCAGCCCACTGAGCCGTGCTGGTGGTTGGGGTGGTTTTGCTTTGTTTCTGGATCCCGGTAATGAAGTTACTTGAGCTTTGTAGTAGGGTGGAAGGCAGAAGGGTTGTTTCTGCCCTGCCCACCCCGCTGCCCAGGGTGTGATGGCAAGGACTGCCCGAGGCGCTGTGGGCTGGTGACAACAATGGCGGGGAGATGGCAGTCCTTCCCCTGACCTGCCTAGGCGTGGGCAGGGGAGAGACTGTGCGGTCTCCATCACTGTAGAGCATCCCCAGCATCCCGGGCTGGAGGAGAGAGCCCAGGCCCTCTGCGTCAGAAGGCGCGTGTCGAGGAGCTGTCAGTGGAGCTGCCTTCCCCCAACTCATCCCAGCTCGGCCTTTAGCCACAGGCTTCCTCTACGGCTGCCTTTGGAAGGGGATCATGGGCCAAGCCCAGGGCCTCGTACACTGTGAACCAGGCAGTTAGGGTAGACTCGGAACCAAAATCAGAAAGGAAAGGAAAAAAACGGGTTTCCTTCTTGGAATCGTCTCTAGCTCCTGTGGAAACAGAAGGGCCCACGATTCTGCACCATTTTGCCTTTAGTCTCCCACCCCTCACACAGACCGTGCTCAGAAATAGGTGCGTTTTGCCAGATCCTGCAGTGGCTCGGAGGGTGACAGTGAGCAGGAGAGCCTGCGTTGCGCCGCGAGGGCGTTGTGGGCAGACCCCGCGCCACCGCCTTTGCTGTCCTAGGAGACAGCCTGCACCCTGGCAGCCGCGTTTCACCAGTTGCTTGCTAGTATGTCCCCGTGAAGTCTGTTCTCCTGCTGGCAGAGTGGTTTCTCCCACAAGCGTGAAAGGCGTGAGCAGAGGCTGCCTGGGAGAGAGCTGCTGGCTGGCGCCAGTGCTGCTGGGTCGTGAGGGTCTCTCCAGTTCCACCCGAGCACCTTCAGCTACCTTTAGAGACCAGACTCCCCAACCAAAAAAGAGTTAAGGCAGTTGCAAAGAGACTCCTTTTCTCTCTTTTCTTTTTTTTTTTTTCAATACACCCAAACCAGCTGTGATCAGCAGTGGCACGTTCAGAGAGAGAGGCGGGTGGTGCTGGTGTTCATCAGCACACTGCGTGTTTCACACCCAGAGAAGCCCACCTGGCTTTGATACCTTTACAACCCACCAGAGGCTACTGCGAAACTAGATACTTGCTTTTGACGTTGTGTACAGTTATAAAATCGAAGGTTACTGTTAAAATTAGTGGCCTTACGCAGTTAGACTTGATGTGCGCTTGGACTGAAATGAGTTATGTTTGGAGTGAGCAGATCCCGTCCCTGGCTTCCGCGGCGTGTTTAATGGGTGGCAGCATTCAAAAACTCTTTTTAAGGTGTGTGTGGGGGGGAGCTCGCTGCTTGTTCGCCTGGTGAGGTGTGGGTTTCAGCTGCTCAGCAACAACCGAGGCCCCCGCGGGCTCAGCCCCCCGCAGCCTGCCCATCACCTTGCTCCGTTTCTGATCGCTGATCACTGCTTGTTTTCTTCCAGGGGCCTTTCTGTTGAAAGGGGTGGGAGACACGAGTGCCTGTTTTTACCTGATCCCACGAATTCATTCCAAACCGGGCCTGCGATTGCATGAGTAATAATAACAGTAACAATAATAATAATATTTATTTTTATTTGAGAAGCACCTTACCAACCAACTGCAACGCTCTGTTGTTCCTTCACTAACTCTCCTTTTCTCTTCCCTTGTTCTCCCTCTCCCCCCTTTGGTCATACTCCTTTTCAGTGCTCGGTGGTGTATGCGTGTGTGCTCACTGTTCTCGTATTCAATAAAAGTGAAATAAATGTGTTTGATGCTAAATCAGTTTGGGGCCTTAGTGGACTCTTTCCAACCAAGAGGATGGAGAAGTGAAGGGGGGAAACTTGCAACCGGGGTCTTGCACGTAGAAACACTGGACTCTGCTCCATCTAAAGCAAAGGTGCTGCCGGGTTGGGTACTGTGGCTGGTGGAGCTGGGAGCAGTGCCGTGCAGCAGCTGCTGACCCTCAGACGCAGGCGTGGGGCAGCGAAGGAGGTTGTGAGGATGCTCAAAATGCAGAGAGAGGAGGTGGCAGCAGTCCCTGAGGAGCCTCTGTCTGTTGTCCTGGGAGGGAGGACGTGGTGCTGTGAAGGCATTAAGAAGGACACGGAGCTGTTCGAGCGGGGCCAGAGGAGGACCCTGAAGATGCTGCGAGGGCCGGAGCCCCTCTGCTGTGAGGACAGGCTGAGAGAGTTGGGGGTGTTCAGCCTGGAGAAGGCTCCAGGGAGACCTCAGAGCCCCTTCCAGTGCCTAAAGGGGCTCCAGGAGAAGCCTGGGGGGGGGACTCTGGGTCAGGGAGGGGAGCGATGGGACGAGGGGGAATGGATTTAAACTGGAAGAGGGGAGATTTAGATTAGATATTAGGACGAAATTTGTCACTTTGAGGGTGGTGAGCCCCTGGCCCAGGGTGCCCAGAGAAGCTGTGGCTGCCCCATCCCTGGAGGTGTTCAAGGCCGGGTTGGACGGGGCTTGGAGCACCCTGTGCTGGTGGGGGGTGTCCCTGCCCAGGGCAGGGGGTTGGAACGAGATGATCTTTAAGGTCCCTTCCAACTAGTCTATGATTCTATGATGTGTCTCGCTGCGAGGGTCTCCATGTGTTTGTCCCACTGCAGGGCTCTCTGTCCATCTGTCCCACTACAGGGCCCTCAGTCCCCACCTGAGAGCAGTGGGGGGCCGGGGGCAAATGGCTGCCAGCTTTGGGGGGAGGAGTGAGACCACCTTTGGGAGACGTTTGGTCAGAGTGGAGCAGCCATGGAGGGCCCCGGGAGGGCCAAGGGGAACAACTGCCGGGTCTGGGGTCTTGGGAGCTGGGGGAAGCGGGACGGAACCTCCGTGCCCGGAACGGCCGTGCCCGGAACCGAGCGCCGCCCGGGCGCTTTTCGGGGAGGAGCGGACTGGGGGCGCCGGGAGCGGCCTGCCCTGCCCTGCCCTGCCCTGCCATGGCGGCCCCGCGGCTGGACCCCGAGCTGGCCCGGCAGCTCTTCTCGGAGGGCGCCGCGGTGGTGGTGCTGGGCCTGCCCGAGGGCGCCGAGTTCGGCATCGACTACAGCGCCTGGGCCGTGGGCCCCCGGTTCCGCGGCGTGAAGATGATCCCGCCGGGCCTCCACTTCCTGCACTGCAGCGCGGGGCGGGCGGGCGGCGGGCGGGAGACGGGCCCGCGCACCGGCTTCTTCCTCAGCCTGCGGCGGCGGGAGGTGCGGGTGTTGCGGTGGGACGCGGCCGGCGAGGCGGTGGGGCTGGCGGCCGCCGGGGAGGCCGAGGCCTTCCGAGAGAACCTGCAGGAGATGGACGGGTTCCTGGGGCCCTATCCCTACGAGACCCTGAAGAAGTGGGTCTCCCTCACCAGCTTCATCAGCGAAGCGGCGATGAAGAAGCTGCAGCCGGAGAGCGGGCGGATCTGCGCCTTCTCGGAGGTGCTGCCGGTGGTGGCCGGGCGACACACCAGAGACCGGGCGGAGCAGCACCTGCCCCGCTTCGACGCCGGGTGCCGGAGCTACGCCGAAGGCATGGCGCGACTGCCCCAGATGAAGCCGAAAGCCGGCACCGAGATCAGGTTCACGGAGCTGCCGAAGCAGATGTACCCCGAGGGTGCTACTCCGGAGGAGATCACCAGGCACAGCATGGACCTCAGCTACGCTCTGGAGAAGGTGATTAGCCAGCGGTACGCCAGCCAGCCTCTGGATCTGCTTGGTGAGTACCGCGCGTCACCGGGTGGAGCCCTCGGGTGCTTTCGTAGAATCACAGAATGGTTTGGGTTGGAAGGAACCTTTAAAGGCTATCTAGTCCAACTCCTGTGCCATGAGCAAGGACATCTTCAAGTAGACCAGGTTGCTCAGAACGCTGTCCAACTTGGCTTGGAATGTTCCCAGGGATGGGGCATCGACCACCTTTCTGGGCAACCTGGGCCAGGGTTTCACCAACCTCAGCATAAAACATTTCTTCCTTATATCTAGTCCGAATCTCCCCTCCTGTAGTTTAAAGCCGTTGCCCCATGTCCTATCACAACGGGCCCTGCTAAAAAGTCTGTCCCCATCTTTCTTGTAAGCCACTTTTGGTACTGCAAGGCCGCTATAAGGTCTCCCCAGAGCCTTCCCTTCTCCAGGCTGAACACCCCCAACTCTCTCAGCCTCTCCTCACAGCAGAGGGGCCCCAGCCCTCTGGTTATTTTTGTAGGCTTCTCTGGTCCCTCTCCTGTTTTGGGAGAATAAAGTATTTTCCCTGTAAAATGAGAGCCCCGGGATGAAACCTGCGCCAGTTCTGTGGGCCCTGTTCCCTGGCACCCTGAGGCATCTCTCTTAATCACGACACAGAACTTTGTGGAGTTTTTAGCAGCTACAGGGCCTGTTCCAGTTGCACTGGTGTGAGGACGTGGTGCTCGGTGTCTGGAGCTGCCAGCCTGCCACATTTGCCTTTTGCTCCTGGGTGCTCCGCTTGGTGCCCAGATTGCCTCAAATTAAGTTGAAAGCAGCAGTTGCAGGTGGCCGTGAGCTGCATCTCATGCAAAGGGGACCTGTCATCTGGCACCAGCCTGGCAATTTGCCTGTGAAGGGAACCTCTGAGGACGGAGCTTACAGAGTCCTGGAGCATTGAATGGGACTCAGCATGGCAATTTTCAGGTTCTTGTTCCCGTTTCGGTGGTATCGGATCTCCCAGCAGGTGGTTCCCATCCCCTCCCTGGCTGGAGCGGTGGCAGCTCTGCTGCGTGCTGCTGGCGACTCTCCGTGGCAGCGTTTGGGGTTTGCCAGCCCTGGTGCCGGAGACATCCACAGCGAGGGCTGTGGCTCCCGCTCGCAGGGTCTTAATTACTTGTCAGCCTTTTTTGGCAACTTGTGATGTGAATAAGTATCAAATCTGTGGAGGTCCTGAACCTCCTGTGGAGGTTTTGTTCCGTGGCAGGATGGAGGGAGGGCTCGGGAACTCAGCTGAGCTGGAGCCTCAAGGCTGCTGATGTGTGGAATAAGCCTTTGTTTTTACTTTTTTCCATTTTTTTCTGCATTAACGTTATACAATTTATTCTTTATCAAAATTATCAAAGACAAGTCTAGGATATACAAAGAACCAATTACCTTAGGAAATGGTGACACCATCATTCTGGCAAAATAGCTGATGCTAAGCGTCCAGTGAGATGAGCCCTGGCTCTTAATTCAAGGAGGAAAAAACCATCTGTTTATGCACTGCTCGCCTCTCCCAGTGTTCCCGCAGCCCTTGCATTCACGGGCAGTAGCATTTGCACTCCTGTGTGGCTCTGGAAACCCGGGCACAGGTGGAGTGAGTGCTTGCAGAATAACACCAATGTCTGACTTCTTATTTGAGTGTCATTTTGAGAACATGGATGACACTGGAAGTCCTTAGGTGGCTGTGTACTTTGATTGCCACTAAAGTCACTCTCCAAAGGTGCTAATTACAGTTACAGGGTTTTTTTTGTTTTTTCTCCAGCTGAAGAGCAGAGTGTTAGGAAATAGTGTTTGGAGTATTGATTGCTATTAGCAGAATCGCTGGAAGGGCGGAATGCATGTGCAAAAGGCAAACCCAGAGTTTTATGCAGTCATTTACAGAGCTTTTGAAAGGACACGTACCTTGGATATGTTTTTAGTCTGTGTGTTTTGTTTTGTTTTCCTTTGCCTGAATATGTGCAGCTGAGTTGCAGTTTGCTTTCATCTGCTTCCTGATCGGGAATGTATATGATGCATTTGAGCACTGGAAAAGACTCTTAAACATCCTGTGCCGATCTGAAGATGCCATAGGGAAGTATCAAGACCTTTACGTCAATCTCATTTCTGTGCTGTATCACCAGCTCGGTGAAATTCCAGCTGATTTTTTTGTGGACATTATCTCTCAGGACAACTTTTTAACCAGCACCTTACAGGTACGTTTGTGGCTCTCTCTTGAAAAATGGGAGTGGGAGGAGAGGGCACACAGTACATCAGAGCGAATTCAGGGAGAAGCTACAAAAGCAATTAAGCTACTATTGAGCTGCGTGGGAGATAGTGAGCCTATCTTAAGCACACACATATTTTCTTTTACTTTTTCACTGTGTTATTTACAAAGAAATGCCATTCGCTTGTCATCTCAGAGTTTGGTCGGCTCAGGCTCTGCCTAGAAGAGTCTAATGCGGTATAAAAGTGAGTTAGTCCGCATGCAGAGAGGGCGGCAAAGTGAGGCACCGAGAGGAAAGGCTAATGAAGATGGCTGCCACAGAGAATGGGGACTGTGTCATTTTTTATTGTGTTTTCCTTGCAAATAGTGCTGACGGTAGCCTGCTCTGTTGGCATGGCTTTAGAGTTCTGGAGCGGCGCATCTAATGCAACTGGACTGTACTGGCATACTTTTTCTAAAAATTTTTAAGGCCTTCGACTACATTAAGCTGATGAGCTATGGGAGAAGCTGAGCAAGTGCAAGATGATGTCTGTTTATTTTTTGCCCAAATGCCATTCATTCTTTAAAGAAAACAAAACAAAGCAAAACAACAGAACTTTGGCATAAAAGGCTGATGATGCTGATTTTTAGTCAGCTTGAATAGTGCGCTCAGTGTGCAGAGAAGTTGCCGTGAAACCTTACCGAGCTTAGGGCATTGATAGTGTTTAAGAAGCTTTTCCATTCCTGTTAGCTTTAAGCAAAGCTGAAAATTTCCTATGATCAACTTCTTATCCAGAGGGAATTCATGGTTTGTCCAAAATGCAGAAAACACTGCTTCTACTCAGACGGGCATGGGCAAATCTGTAATTCGGCACTAGTAAAACCAGTTACTCCCACTGACTGTAACCATGCTAACAGCTCAGCAAACAGACTAATCAAAACTTGGTTTGGAAAAAAAAAAAAGCCAAAACCAGATACACTGGTGAAGCTCAGCAATGGAAACTTAATCCCAGCAGAAACGGTAGTAAGTTATGTTGCAGGTGCTTGATGCAAATTGGTAGTGCCTTCTCCTTTCTTGGGCAGTGGTTGCATTTCTCTATTTGTAACTTTGAGTTCTTGCTGTAGATTTGGGGATATTTTTGTTTTTAATTTACTGGGTAAAATGTTACGGGAAGCATTGCTTTAATCAAGTGACTTTCTTCACTTTTTTTGGAATTTGGATTCATAAAAGTCTCAATTTAAAAAAAAAATAAATTATTTTCATTGGTGGTTTTTCTCCATCCCATTCCAGGACTGGGAAACCTAGCTCTGTTTGCCGCACGCTTGCAGAGCAACACTTTGCGCTGTTAGTTTACAGCAGTACAAAGAATGTGTCAACCAGCTGTTCTTTCCGTCTGACGGGAGTTTTGGAAGCACCCTGTCTTTCTGGTTGTCCTTCATTTTTGGATACTGGAGTCTTGTACACCCCTGCATTTCATCAGTCTGTGTTTTTTTACTTAGGCAGTGGAAGCTGATGCCTTTAGGTGGCCGTGCTGGCTTCAGTGATCACTGTTAAGCCCTAGCAGGAGTCGCCACATTTCTAGTAACACAGAAATTTGCCTTATGGTTGAACTGAGCCTCTCCTTGCTTCAAGTTCTCCGTTTCTCTTCTCCTGTGGGATTTTCCTGATGCGCTGAAATAGTGTCGGGGAACCTCTGGGACTTGCCGCACCCAATCACTTTATGTACACAGCCATCAGAGTTAAGAGTCTTAACTGGGTGTGGGCAGGTGGATAGGAAGAAGTGCAAAATGGTGTGTGTGGGGGGAGAGTATTATCTGTGTTAGCTTTTCGCAGCTTTGAATACAGCAACTTTTATTTTTGGAGGTTGATTTAAGGCAAGAAGAGTACAGCATAACCTCCACTGAATATGCAGCCCTAACAATGTTAAAGAAAAAAAAATATTGATGAAATAACTAATTTAAGGTGCAATTCATTGAGGAGAAGTGGGAAGTATAATATTTTAATTTTTTTTTTTTAATAGCAGCCTTGCTGTGTAAGGGAGTTCTGTTATAAAGAGGCAGTTTCATGGTAGAATGAACAAGGAAAAGGCAAATGTTCATAAATAAAGCAATGAAGTTTGCTGCTCATTGTCAGTGTTTTACCCAGCTGTCAGTAGGTCTCTCCCAAATAAGAGCCTGCTTTTTCCCAGAGGGCTTTCCCTTCACTTCCATTCAGCAATGATATTTTTTCTCTTCGGCTTTGAAATATAAGTTTCTTCCTGTGGAAATGAATTCTGGATCACAAGGTCAGAAGAGGCTGATGGGAGATGGGCTGTGAGGTTAAATGCCCTGTTTAATCATATGCAGGTGCTTTAACTCTCAAAGTGCTAACAGAAGCTGCGAACTTGTGAAAAGTGAAGAGATTTGTGTGTGTTTGGATGGTGGAGGGGAGCCGCCCTTAGAGGTTAGTCCAGATCTCAGTGCCCTGTGCTCAAGAGAATGGCTGTGCTGGGGATAACTGGACGTTTTCCAGAGAGCACCCATTCTTCTCTTACCTTCAAGGTTCATTTTATTAAGTTTCCTCTGTATCCTAAGGTGTTGGTGATACCGTATTAAAAAAATATTTGGGGGGGGAGGTGGTCTCCTGGTCCATCCAACCATGAAAAAGGTAGGTACCTGTTGGCCTTTTCGACACATGCTGTAGAATTGGCTATGTGGCAAATGAAAACTGATAGTCGTCTTTTTTTCTTTCTTTTTTCCCCCCCCTTCTGCTCAGACATATTTTTTTTTGCTCACACTTCAGAGTATTTCAGAATTCCATAGTACATATTTAATTACATATGTACTCCTGCTTGAAACAAAGTTATTACCTTGGTGCAAATATTTCTAACGCCGACTGAGTGGAGCAGAGGCGGGATGGCTGTCTTGGCTGTGGGATGGGAGGAGAAGCGTAGGCTTTGTTTAGGTAGCCCCAAAGCTGGAGTGGTTTCCAGGGTGGCGGGTCCCTTACCGGTGGGCTAACCTGCAGCTTTCCCTGGAGCACCCTGTTGATGACATCTTTGTAGGAGAGAGATGCGCAGCATGTGCTGTGGCTGAGTTTTCGCTGACCTCTACTCTGTTCTTTTTTTCCTGTTTTTTTAGGTGTTTTTTTCCTGCACGTGCAGCGCTGCTGTTGACGAGACCCTAAGGAAAAAAGCTGAAAAATTCAAGGCTCACCTAACGAAGAAGTTTAAATGGGACTTTGAGGCAGAGCCTGATGACTGCGCTCCTGTAGTGGTAGAACTTCCTGAAGGCGTGCAGGTGGACTAAGCAAAATGGTCGCTTCGAAACAAACAGCTTTTTAGAATAACTCTTTCTCCACATCTTCTCCAGCCTTGCAAGCTTCCTGAAGTCTGTTTCTGAAGCTGACTTCTCTTTCTGCTCGAGAAGTGCTTGTGGAAAACCCAGGAGGATTCCTAACTTTGCGAGGAGACCAGAATTACTGGAGAAGTGTTGAGTATTGTCACGCAGTTGTTTTGGACACCTTGTTTTTTACCCTAGCTCTTCTGCAACATCCCATCATTCTGTACTCAGCTGAGTCCTGGTCCCTTCTGTCCTCCTGGGCAGGAGGTAACACCCTGTTTGGAGAACATCTGTAGTTTACACTTGAAGCCTTTGCTGCTCTGATTCGATACCTCCTGAGCGAGGAGTGTAAGCGCCTGTGACTGGTCATTACAGCTTTTGACAGCCTGAACCCAGGCTGTGAACGGAGTTCTGCTCTTGCTAGGCTTGTGTTACAGGGATGTAACCACAACTGTTTCAAAACTGTGTTGGATGCTTGTGCTGCTTGCTGTGATTTATTGCAATGATCTCTTGTGGAGGAGGACTCAAAGCCACAGCAAAATTCCTCCCATTTCATACCCCCAATACTGAGGTATCTTATTCCTCCCATTCTGTTAAAGCCTTTTGTATTTACTGCTGACACTCTGTTTAGCCTGATGTGAAAGAAAGTTAACAGTTTGGTAACAAGAAATAGAGTTATTGGACAGTAGTCACCCAGGTCTTGAAGAAGGCAGCTAGCGTGAGATAAAAGGTCAGACTTCCACATGAACTGGATCCTCTGTTTTGTTTTAATTGGAAATCTTGTGTATTTTCACTGGTGAAAGTCTCTTTGTCCCCATTTCCCACAGGTAGGCTGTAAGAAAACTTGTGGTGCTCGTTCAGAGCTGCGTGGGTTCTTAGTCCTGTCACTTCCATGTTACTTTTTCGGCTGTCAGACTCCTTCAGAAGTTTGTCTGTATGCATGTCTAACAAGATAACACTGTTTGTTAGTCTTTTCTAGTTCAAAATAAATCTCAAGAGCACCTTGCCTACAGAAAACATCTGTATGAATAGTTTTTTAGTTATTTAGCCAAAGCTTATGGTACAGTGACGCTACCCTCTCATTCTCATCGGGATGTCCAGCGTCCCCAGAAGTAACATCACAATGGTACCTGTGACCACTCATAGCACAATGGTCCGTGGCATGGCACAAAGCGCAGCGTGTTCTGGAAAGCAGGTGCGTGATGAGGTGTTTCCAGATAATTGGGAACTTATCACAGGAATCAGCTGTCAGAAGCACTTGTCTACTGCTCGGTGCTGTTTCCTCCCGTTCCTCAAGGGCTCTGCGCTCCATTACTCTCGTGTCTTGGTTTGTCCACTTTAAATGCTCTCCGTATTGACCACAGGCCCTTAGGGGAGGTTACTCCGATTTGGCAAGTGTTTTGTTCTTAAATCTTTCTTGCCATGCTTTCTTGTCCTTAACACCCGTGAGATGTTTTATACAGTCCTTTGACTGTGCTCTCCTCTTGTTTTCTTGCTCCTTGTATGTGTCCACAGGCAGCGCTGGCTTTGAAGTTGCCAGCTGGACAAATCATTTGTAACGAATGGTCCCAGCTTTGATGAGAGATGCCTTTGCGGTTTGTTGGCTCTTTTTACCAACCTGATGACCGGTTCTGTTGCTTTGGAGCAGAACGCCAATCACTGATGTAAGTAGTAAGGAGCGAAGGCAGCATGGAGCCTGGGGAGCTGCCTGTCTGGAAGGGAGAGAGGAACAGCGTGCTGCGGCTGTGGACCAGGCAGTGTCA
Organism: Pluvialis apricaria; assembly: GCA_017639485.1. NCBI lineage: Eukaryota > Metazoa > Chordata > Aves > Charadriiformes > Charadriidae > Pluvialis > Pluvialis apricaria. Next base: position 1,256,722 of record CM030021.1, on the reverse strand, counting down.
GTGGTTTGCAGGCTCCCCTGGCAGTGCTCCCACCGTGTTTGATGGATAGGTTAATTTGAGTGTGTCTTTGTTAAATCTCAAAAACAGGAACGGAAAATTTACTTCCAAAGTGTGTAACAGTCAGGTTCCCATAATGAACTACGCTTTTAACAGCTGAGAAAAGAGAATATAATTGCACTTCCGTTGTGCTTTCTTTTTTTTTTTTTTTTTTTGTTTTTGCAGGGTTGTAATAGGGAGAGACGATATCTCTCATTAGACCCACAAAATAGGTGGGGCAGAAACAGGCCTCTGGGGACACGGTCCCTTTGGTAGATGTGAAACAGGAGGAACAAGCTTTCAGCTAAATACTGGTTGAGGTGTTCAGAATTCAACTCTGTTATATGACTCAATTGCACACTTTGAGGGTAAAGGGAAGCTGGACATATTGCAACACATGTTGGATGTTTGCAAGGGGGGGGATTATCAATTTTGGGAGGGAAAAGAGTGCTGTTATTCCTGTTGAAGTCAGCAGGAAGGAGGGTATAAAAAGAAAGTGGTAACATGTAATAGAAGGAATATTTTCTTGCCCTTATATAGCCTTAGGCCAGCCATGGCTATGATAGCACTACCCCTTCTTCCAGCTAAGATGAATACAATGATCTGATAGCAAAAGAGAGATTGTGTGTGTGTGTGTGTAAATACGCATTACTGCAAGTTAATGAAGTGTAATATGTGATGCGTTTGCAGCACTGATTCAGCAATGAATTAGGGTCAGGACAAGCGGCTTTCGGTGCGTTGTGAAGTGGCACTGAGGCATGAGGTACATTGGCCTCCTGCTTATGTGGAGAGTTGTACAGCTGCCAGAGTTGTGCAAGTGAGGCAAACTGGCATCATTCCTGTCTTGTGACATGCTTTCACTGCAACTTGTGTGGGAGCACGGGCCCTGGGTGAGGCTAATCACTTCTGGGTCAGCAGTGGCATGAGCTGACCACTGGATACCCCCGAAGATGCACAGCACACTGCATTTACAATGCAAAGCCCAGAGTGAGTGTATTCAACCTTGAGAGCTGCTATTCCATTATTTTTTTTTCCCACTTTCCCCGTAGGCTCAGTAGTGTTAGCCAAACCAGACTCAGTGATATTTATCCTGTATGGAACCTCTGTGTTGTCCTGCACTGCACCAAAGAGAGTTGCTTCTTCTTTCATCGACCCTGCAGATTCAAAGATGTGGAATGTGCCGCCTGAGGCTGTAGAAAGCTGCCTTCCTCTCCCAGTGTTGTAGTTCTCTCCTTTTTATATTGGGAAAAGAAGCGGCACATCTTGCTCTGCCAGTTCTTGTGGCTTCCTTTGCCATTTCTGCCACCTCCTCCCCAGATGTCAAAAAAGCAGACAGACCACTTCTGGCTTTTTTCAGGTGGATTGCTGCCGATGGCTTCATCATGTCGCTGATGGACACCCACAGTGGGTTTTGCAGTTCAAACTGGCTTTGTGTGGCAGCTGTCTCAGCGATGCTTTAACTCCTGTGACAGCAATGCTTGCAGACCTTGAACAGCACCAAGATCATACAGCGTTAGATGCTACCCAGACGCGTAGAGGTGTTCTTGGCCTCTAAATGCAAACTCAAGATGAAAGGGAGCAGGTGGGGAAGCTGTAGGGAGCGATCAGTGACTGTGTAGCTTGTTAGTGCTGTGGTTTTAAATCTGAAGTGAGCTCAGGGTTAATTATTATTTGAAGCAGCAACTCTTCCTTGCTGCTTTCACTTTTACTGCTTAACGGTAAGTTTTTGGTTATTGGCTCAGTATTTTCTTACGGTAACCCTCGCCTTTCTGTGCGCATCTTGTTTCAGTTCAAGTCTTATTCTATTTTTATTAGGCTTTTCTAGTGTTTGTTAGTATTGTACCCTTATTTTTCTAATTCCGAAGTAACAAATGATGGATATTCATTTGCCATTTGTGCCTCTAAGCTAACAGGAGGGAGAGATTTTTCAGGGTCTCTTAGACATACACCACCTTTGTTTGGAGCAATGTTTATTTCTGCTACTGCTTTGACAGCTGGACACAGACTATGCCAGCTGCTGCAGATGGAGCGGCTGGCACTGCGCTCCTGGAATATGGAAAAAGATGAAATGGAACATCTTGATCCCTTTCTCTGAAAAAGGAAATAATCTTCCCCTGATATTGCTGTTCATTGTCCAATGAAGCTACAGCAGTGGCTTATTCTGCAGCCCTGTTACTATAAAAGGGATGTGCTGTGAATGGTCATTCCTTCCCAATGCGGTCAGCAATCTCACAGCTATTTCTGCTCCCCCTCCGAGACGGTGCACCTCCTGTCCTGCTGCGGGCAGTGGGGCTGCTGGGCAGAGCAGGGCCGGGGTTTGGGGTGCAGGAGCCTGTCCCTCGCAGGCAAGCGGTGTGCAAACCGCAGAGCGGAGCTGGAGCGTGGCTGGGAGGATGCTCCGTAAAGCATGGGCTGTGCTGGAGCCTGTAATTAATGCACAGGAGGCATTGACTCTGCAGGGGCCTCATTAAGAGAGCATAAATGAGCTGCAAGGCAGCCTTACTACAAATAAACAAACTCCAAATGGGTTAATCAATAGGAGGAAAAATCCATATACACCGACTGTCAGAGCCGCTGCTTTGGATGCGTTGGTCCAACTCGCTGCCCCACCTGCCTCGATGGGTCCGTTTCAGCTTGCAGGGAGGGCTTTGTGTTTTCACAGCGAAGGAGCCGCTGGCGGGGTGCAGCAGAAACGGGTGGCGCGGCTGCAGCCCGGCCAGCGAGGTGCCAGGTCTGCGCCTCGCCCGCTGCCAGCAGGGCTGAGCTCCTGCCCCAGCGGCTCTTGCTCGCCTCAGCGTGAGGGGATCTGAAACAAAAAGGTTTGTCATGGCGTGGTTGCAAGCCAAGGTAGCCCCTACCAGGTCTCAGCTTTGAGCAGGCAGGAAGAGAGAGGGAGGAGGACATGATGAGAGGGTTAAATTCTCATCCCGTGCAGCCGTGGCGAGGGCTGTGCTGGTGGTAACTCCCGTGGGCTGTGTGGGCTCGAATGGGATGCTCAGCTGAAGGGCAGAGAAGTTTCCCAGACTTTGCATCCCTGAAACTATAACACTGGAATGTTTTCCCCCTTCTGTGAGGGAGTTTGCGGCTCAGCCACTCTCTTGCAGATGCCATGCGAGGCTGACCTGGGAAGAGAAAGGTGTCAGCAACCGGGAGTGCTCCTGCAGCGTCCCTTGGCAATTATTGTCTCTTTACCTGTAAAAATGACGTCTCTTCCCACCATAGTCATTAAATAGTTCAGCAAATCAACTGGGATTTGTAAAGGAAGAGTGGTGACAAGTGCCAGGCGTGGGGCAGCGAGGGGAGGTGACGGGCCGGGAGCAGGAGGGAGAGCGGCGCTGGGCTGCGCTGGCCGCTGGAGCTGCTCAAAGCCCCTGCGCTGGGCTGGAGGTCGGGGGCCAGTGTTTGCCTGGGGCATGCGCAGGACTCGCCAGAAGAGGGGTTTGCTTTATCCTGTGCTGCAGGTTTCAGCACTGCTTTGGGTTTTTTGGGTTGGGTTTGGTTTGGTTTGGTTTTTTTCCCCAAAGGCATGTTTAGCCACGTTTGACTTATTTCAGAAGCAGCTGATTTTTAAAAGCAAAAGTTGCTTCTCCTCCCCCGCTCTGATCACTGTGCCTGAACTCATTAGGATGCAAGGGCAGCATAAAGGTAATTACTATGGTTTTTATACATAACAGTAAATTTAAACCCTAATAGAGATGGCAAGTTTCAAGTTTAAAGGTATTTTTAAAAAATATTTCCTGGAGCTGGGGAGCAGCTGTGAGGGACGAGCAGGTGGCATCCAGGAAGGCTTAACCCGGGCTGCTGAGGTTTGGAAATGAGGGATGTCAAGGATGTTATTATTGAAAAAGCTAGGTTTGGAAAAGGCATTCCCCCTCAGCGTTGAAGTAGACACGGTGTTCTTGGTTTGGAGGTATCGGCTGTGGCATGAAACAAGAGCTGTTCCTTTTGACAAGGCAGAATTTGGGACGATTCTTGCACTTGAGCAAGCAAAGAGGTGGCCGTGTCTGTTGGGAAAGGAAGTTTTTTTGGGGTTTTTATATATATATATATATATATATATATATACATGTTTAAACTCCCATTGTTTAAACAATGGGAGTTCCTGTTAATTGTTTTTCAGGAGCCTGTGCTGGGTACCCCAAGCTAATTCTGCAGCTGAAAGGTTAGCGGTGGCACAAGTTACCTGTGGGACTCTTCCCTTCCTGTGAAAGTTGCTCATAACTTTACTGAACTGGTAAGAAGTTTGTGAGTTAATGTTCCAGGAGTGGTCCTGTTAATGCTGTGAGCTTTTACAGTTCCCCCCCAAATATCTTTACTTGTGTGCTGGGAGGGAGGTGCCACTTGCTCTGCCTTTTCTGGGAAGGTTCCTGCGAGGAGAGCGTCACTGGCAGGAGCACGAGTGGTGTTTTAAAACAAACTTTACCATTAACACTTGTTTGGCTCGAGAAAGCTGCTCCTTTGCAGAGAAGGGGTTTTCAGTGAAGGAGAAGGACCTCTGGGTGGCTCCATCTTCACAGGTTTGGCATTGGATAGTGTAATTTCTGCCTGCGTACTGCATGACCAACGTTATTTTCCTGATCCATCCGTATGTTTTAAGCACTCGGCAGCAGTGACTATTCACGCCCGGCTGATGCAGCTCGCTGGAGTCAGTCGTACTCCAGGCAGTCCAAGGAATTGTTTCTAGCAAACGGTTATCCCTGGGAGTGCTGCCTCGTCGCTGAACGGTGCTGAGGTATCCCGACTCTGTGCTGGATGTGCTGGTGGGGAAGGCGATGTGTCCTGCGCGAGCCGAGGGCCTGCGGTCACACCTCGGTCTGCAAAGGGGCTGGCTGCTGCAGCATCCAGCCTTGCCTACGCCACGGAGCAACAAAACAGGCTTTGCACCATGGTGTTCTGCAATAACCTGCATTTCGGGGATGGTTCTTCCCTCCAAGCAGAGGTCGACGGTCCCCAGTAACAGGAAGACACGTTGTTCTTTTAGTATGGTTTGCTGGAAGATTTTATGGAGGTCCGTTAATAAGTATTCACTCAATGCTGTGTGTTCCTTCTCTCTGTAAGTTCTTGTGCCCTTCACGCTGCCGTGAGCTGCTCAAACAGGTTACGTGGCAGGTGACCCGAACCCACGCGTGCGCTGAGGGGAGCCTGAGCCGCGCCGCGGTCGGCCGCTCTGCCGACGGGGATGGCTCTCCGCAGGGAGACCTGCGGTTAGCGGGGCAGGGACACGGGGGACGGCCCGGCTCCTGCCGTGGGGCCGCCTGCTCACGCCGTGCACGCCTGATCGCGTCTGTGAGATGCCCAAATCTGGCCGAAGTGAGTTCCTGGCCTCTGGGCAGGGGGTGACGGAGCAGGGATGAGCTGGCGGACCTCGCAGCAACTGGGGAGAGGAGACGATTTAGGCAGGAGAAGTGCTGGGCGGCCCCGTAGGCTCAATTCTTCCATTTGTGCGAAGCACGGCCTCTTGTCTGGTGGTATTTTTGGTTTGTTTTTTCAAACAGCCACTTCAGGATTTAAAAAGCATCGCTTGAGAGTCTGCTGATCGTTGGTATGAGCTTTACAGACTGCTGAGAGACCTTCCGTGGGCAATCCAGCAGGGACCTGTTAAACACATCACCCAGCTGTGGTGTGTGGTCACTGGGGGCCTCTAACGGCTTTATTTCATTAGCGAGAGTTCACTGGGGAGGGCTGTGCGTGTTCATTGTTGCTGGAAGTTCACACTGCCCAAGTGTGTTCATTTAATGGACTTATTTTCTTACCACGACCAATAACCAGTGTGATCTAATGTTCCTTCTGGGACTCTCATTCACTTTATTCCTCAGCAGAAGCAGGCAGGTCAAGAGCTCTCCTGCATTAGCAAGAAGATGTTCCACCTTCCTTATTATCTGCCGTTCCCTGCAAAGATTCTTTTAAACTCCCGAAGAAAATGTTACCTTTGATTTACACTTTTTTTTTTTGCTCCCTCTTCCTTTGCTTCTTTGGTGACAAAACGTTTATTGCTCCTTCAAAAGACCAGACAACTTCTCCCGTTGTGTGAGGGCTCCTGGTCCAATTCTGTGACAACTCCATCAGCGTCCCCGTGCTTCAGTACTGAAAGGAAACGGCAGGTTTTGTCTTGTGCCAGCAGTAAACCAATTTATTTTTTTTTTCCCCCATGTTCCTTTTAGGTCACCACTCAGTAAACGCATCTTTTGGTTGGCTTTCCCAATGCCACCAGGTAGGGTCCCTCAGAGCTGGCTTGTGTACGCGAGGTCGCAGGTGGAGCTGAGCTGCCAGTGTGTGCGTCAGGCAGCTGGGTGGGTTTGGGCCCACGAGTAACAGCTCTGCTTCTTCCCCTGGTTCCTGCCAATGCCTCTCAAAACCTTCTCTGTCCCTCTTGTCACATAGGGGGCGATGGGAGGGCTCCAGCCTGTGTGGGTTCTGCTCTTGCGGTGCAGGTCAGGAGGTGCTGAAGAGAGGTGCCCTTAGGTGTCCTGCTCTGAGTGACACAGCACTGATTTTTCTTCTAGTGCTTGGGAAAACTGCCCTTTTAGAAGACTCTAGTGTCTGAATTTGTGGAAATATATACTTTCTAGCCAGCTATGGTGTGCGCATTTCCAGGTCTCAGTGTTTTCGAGCTCGCCAGGTGCGGGGACAAGGAGGAGCGAGACCCGGGCACTTGACCCAAGCTGGCCAGCAGGGTTATTTCATACCATGAACAGCACATTCCATACAAATTAGGAAGTTTGCTGCAAAGTGCTCTCTCCCTTAATGGCGGTGACCCTGAGAACTCCTCGCCCCGGTGCCGGAGCCCTGAGCCCTTCCTTTCCTCCCGAAGCCACAGCGCTCGCAGTGTCCCACATTTGCTGTCACTGCTGGGGGTGCAGAGCTTCTTATGGATAGAATGGGCTGAGGATAACCCTTGTATATTTTATATTGGTATTAGGACCAATATTGGTTCTTTAGTGCTATTAATGTTAATTATCTAGCCTTATTCTATTTAATCTGTTTCTATTTCAACCCTCAGGTTTCCGTGTTTTTCCCTGATTCCCCTTCCCGAGTGGGGAGGTGTCATCGGGTGAGAGAATAATTGTCTAAACGACAATAAATTGTTGAGCCCATAACATCAGGAAAGGGCTCGGGGTCTGCAGCCTGCCCTGGGTCCTCAGTGCACACCCAACGTGCTGAGTGCGCAAAGCAGGTGTGAAGTGCTCCATGGAGAACGGAGCGAGTGAGTCTGAGGCCTGGGATGTCCCGAGGATGTCTCGGTAATCCAAGCGCTGCTGCAAGGCAGCGAAATCGGTTTGTGTGGCGCACGAGCCAGGTGGCTGCATCCAGGTTGGCTGCTGGAACAGGACCTGTACAGGATGCAGTGCCCATGTCAAAGACTTGTGTCCGTGAAATGACGCCAGCAGCATCTATGCTTGTTCTGCGGTTAGTGGAGGTGAAGGAAGAGCCGAGGAACAGCATCTCCTGCTGAGCTGCTGCCTGACGGCTGCCATTCACCAACAGTCCTGTGTCCGCGCTCTGCGTTTCAAGGCTGGTTTCTCCTCCTCCCCACCCCTACTGATTTTCCTTTTTGCTATTTGTCCTGGCCTCTCCCGATTCTGCTGTGAATCGAGGGGAAAACGCCAATGGAGGAGAGCTCTGCGTGCCTTTCCTGTCTCCCCGACCTGGTTGCTTCCTGAAAGGAATGGATGAGTGCCCGAGGCACCTGCCCTCCACCACTGCCTGCCTGCACCGCCGGCAGCGCAGCCCTCCCCCTGGCTGTGAGCTGGCCCCTGCTTGATGTGGTGGCTGTCCAGACCTGTAACACGATTCAGCAGGAACCTGTCCTGTAAGACTCGCCATCAGCTGTGTAAGCGAAGTGCCCGGGACGGTGGGGCTGGTCCTACAGTGACACAGCGTCCAGTGGAAGAGCTCTTTGCCTGGAAGAACCAGCAGGGATGGAGGCCGTGCCTGAGCTGGTTCGCCTAGTGATGGGGGCACCACCTAGACCTGGCAAGACGTGGCTCATTGGAGGTGTGAAGAAGGTGTGGAGGTGCTGAGCAGGCTGCTGGTCAGGCGAGGTGTGTGGGGCTGAGGACTTGAGGGGCCACGGGCTGGGCTGAGACAGTGCTGGAAGGATCCTGCTCCCTCCCAGCTTTGGAGTCCCTGTGTGGCACCAGCAGCCCTGCTGCGTCCAAGAAAACACGTGGTGGGATCTCCATGAGAGCACTGTGTTGGTTGAACCCCTGCAGATTTAGGGAGGAGAGCAGTGGTTTGCTCTGAAGACCTTCCCCTGTGTGGATGGTGGCCTGTGTCATCAGGAGATGAGTCAGTTGTGGGTTTTAGGGGAAGGGAATGTGAATGTTTGTTTGGATTTGGCAGGAAGACACTAGGAACAGTTTTGGGAGACATTTGAATAAGACGAGGGGTGCTGCAGGTAGGATGGATCGCTGCCCGCATGATTTGGGGCAAGCAAGACAGGTTGTGCCTGGTATCCTGAAGAAGGACAGCAAAATCTGACAGAGCTGGAGGGCTGGGGAGATGGGACGGGGGGAGATTCCGCCCCCTCCCCACAGCTCTTCTTCCCTGTGATGTGCTGGGCCAGGGGTCCAAGCGGTGAAGAGCTCAACCCCAGGGCTGCGAGCGCTCCTTGGCTGCTGGCCCTGGGCACGGCTGTGGGCTCGCTGCGGGCAAGCGCAGGCAGATGGCAGCACACCGCTCCGGTGGGCACCGTCCCTGGCAGTGCTGGCGCCTGTGCCTCTGGCAGCAGGACTTCCCTGGGGGTCCTCCGCGGGGGTCAGACCCAGGGGATGGTCTCTGCAGCTCACAGCAGGGCTGGAGACGTGTGGGTGCCCATGGGAGGTCTCAGTTCTACAGCGAGTGACCCTACCAGCATCTGGCAGTCACTGCTTGCCACGGGTTGGAAATGTGCTGGTAGGAAGATGACTTTGGGCAGCAGGATGAGGGGTGGTGTGAAACTCCGTGCTGCTGAGTGTGCAGTCCTGCCCAGAGCTGGGACAGAGCTGGAGGGACATCCCTCTTCCAGCCCGTGAAGCTTGATGTGCTCCTGAGCCACCTGGCTGGAGAGCAACACGTGTGTAAGGAGCGACTTGCCCGAGGGGCAGCACTGGGCACCGCGGTCTTGTCCTGAGCTCCACTAAAGACTGGCAGAGGCTGCCCAGGGAAGTGATTGAATCGCCATCCTTGGGTGTATTTAAAAGCCGTCTAGATATGGTGCTCAGGGACACGGGTTAGAAGTTAGGTAATGGTTGGACTTGATGATCTTAAAGGTCTTTTCCAGCCATAGAGATTCTATGATTCTATGTTCTGCGGAGAAGATGGATGTAAAAGCAAGAATGCCCCATCTTTCCTGCAGGCTGGTGGCTGTGGTGGGTCTGAGGCGTGCAGTCTCCCATGGGGTTAGCGCCTCCTGTTAGCGTATATGGGGGGCGTCGACGCCTCCCTATGCCCTTCTGACGGTTGAATCGCCCTTTTGCTGGGTACCAAAGTCCCCCCCGGGCAGCGCTCTGTCTGTCAGTTCCCCATGCAGCTGATGTGTGCTATGAAGGCTTCGGGAAATAATCCTTCTCCCTGTGTCGTTGCAAGCAAGGAGAGCTAACGTGGAGGACAACAGGAGGAGCTTTTCCTTGAGGTCACCTTTCCTGGAATGGTTCTGCTTTCCTTCTGATCCTGCCTGGGCAACATCTGTCAGATTTTCTGTTCTCTCGCGGTGGAGACAGGGCCTGAAGATGCTCACCGGAGAAGAGCTGCACTCCCTTGTGGTGATGCTGATCAAAGCCAGCACTAATATTTTAATGCGGTGTCAGGTGAGTTGGGTGCTGTCCTCAGTCTGGTCCCCTTCCCAAAGGACAGCACAGCTTGTGAACTGCGCCGCTTCTGACAGCCCTTTCAGCAAGTGCCTTCACAACAAGTTGATTTCTTTATCTGTCCCTGAACCCCGGTACCGGGCAAGGCAGCTCCCAGCACGCTGAGGGCATGGCAGAGCTGGGAGGAGATGGTGGCTGCTCTGCGTGGGTAGGACTGGGGTCCTGCAGAGCCTGGTGAGGGCTGCTCCCCTTTACGGGCCATAGGTAGATCCAATGAGCTGGCACCAGCTGCGGTGGGCTCTGTTGGGTGGATGGAGTTCACAGCTGTCCCTGGAAAGCGTGTTGAAGTGGTCCAAGCGCTAGAAGTACTATTTGTAGCTGGCAAAGGGTTATGCTTGCGTTTCACCTGGGGAAACTGGGTGGCGTGATCTCAGCTTGCTCAACAAGGGTGGGACAGAGCCAGGAGGAGAACCCAAGGCTTCTCCAAACATCTTCTCAGCTTCTCTGCCACCACAGGCCGCAGCCAAGGCTGCATCCGACTGTTGGGGCAACACTGGGACCTGTCTGTCTGCCACAGCCGGCACGGTGGTGGATAGGCAGCGCGGGCAGTGAGAGCACCCCGTGGCATCGAGGGGCAGATGGGAGCAGCTTATGGCCAAGTGGTGAGGCCGGGGGGGGTCGAGCCCTGACCCCTCACTGTCAGATGGGTCCCAGGAGCTCCGGACCCTGCCTGCTTGGCACGGCGGGAGGAGCGGTGAGTGGCCCCTTCCCACAGGTAGCAGCCCCAGGTGCGGAGGAGCTGAGGAGCAGCTAATTGCTGTGCTCCGTAAGAAGAAATAAATAAAAAGGACTTCGACAAAGAATATAATCTCCTGGGGAAGAAATTGCTGCTCTGCTCCACCCACACCATGCATGAGTGGCCTTCATGCACTGACTCATCCCTTCCTTCGCAGTGGCCGTGGGCAGGGCTGCTGGAGCCTTGCCATGCTGGCCTTTCTGCGGGGGGCAGGACCGGAGCCCCCTGCCCCTTATCCCCGCGCTGGGCTGCCGGGGCTGGGCAGCTGGGACAGCTGTCCTCCGTGGGGCCGCCAAGGGACCTCAGTGCTCAGAGGATTTCAGCTCTGGGTGACTGTGGTCCTCCAGGAGCTCTTGTGACCACACCTGGCCGTGCGACACGCATGGCGCTGCCAATGCTTCCCCCTCCCTCTGCGCTGTCAGTTTGTCTGTCTCCCGCTCAGCCAGCACGTCCTTGTGATCCTGGGGAACCCAATGGGTGTCAGTGTCTGTGCACCGTGACGGGGCTGTGGGTGGTGATGGGATGATGGTTGGGGACGGTGGGGGTGTGCCTGTGTCTCAGGTACAACAGCCACCGCTGAACACCCTCTCTGAGAAACCAGAGGTGTGGAGGAGAGGTGGGACCTGGGACAGCTTCCGTGGAGCTGCCGGGAGGTGCCTGGTGTCCTTGAAAGCATTCATGCACCCAGCACCAGCAGTTTCTCACAGGGTGTTGTAAAGACCAGAACTATGAAAGGATATTTGAGAATTGGGCAAATATCTGCAACCTCTGGCTGAGGAAACACCCCAAATGTGGGTGGCCAGGGAGAGTGTCACGTCTGTCTCATTCCCATGCTGTGGGCCCTGGTGGAGAGGAGTCCGTGGGGTTTGCAGGTGACAGTGATGAGTCCTTGTCCCTCCCTGCTAGGTGTGCTCATGGGAGCTGGTGCAACAGGAGGGCTGTTTCTCAAAGGTGGCTTGTCCACTATGGACTAAGCGGGTTCGTCTAGATGCCTCAGTCCCACACCAGTGTCTTTTCTTTCCTCTCTGTGTTTTCTGCTTCTTAGTCATCCCTTGATCTCCTTCGCCGCAGACACCTGCGTGAAGCATCTGGAAATGTCATGTGGCGCTGAGATTGGAGACTGACACTTGGCTAAAGGGTTTGTTGTGCTCAAAGTGTGGCGCTGGGTGCTGACTCGGGGATTTGGGGTGAGGGGTGGAGGACAAGCCGTGGCTCTTGGTGCGGTCCCTCCCCACTCGCTGCTGACACAGCCCATGAGAGGCTGCTCCTCCTCAACCGTGAAGTTCTTTCTGTCTATGCCTCCATCCTCATTGCAGGTCAAGCAAGGAGGGAGCTCCAGAACCTTGATGACATGGGGCAGGGTGGCCCCATGTGGACGGGGGGCCAATATGGTCCTCCAGTGGTGCTTTGCTCCCCGTATAGCATGTCCTGGTTCTGGTCCCTCGTAGGTGCCCCTCAGGGATGATGGTGGGAAGGGGAAGGTGCAGAGTTCCCTTTGCTGCTCCCGGTTGCTTGGGGAGCTCAGCAGCACAGCCCTGGTGGCTCTGGCCGAGGCATCGCAGTGGTGTGTGGGACACGCGGCCGGGGGGGCAGCGCCTGGCGGCTCCCCGGAAGTGAATAACCGCGGCAAATCCATGTTTGTGGCTCGAGAAGTGAAGGCTGAGAGTGGCCGGTCCAGACAGCCGTCTGCATGCGTGCGCGGTGCTGCGCAGGGTGTCACGCAGCCCGCGGCAGACGACACGCCGGAGTTAGTGCTGCTCTGCTCATTGCAACACGGTTTGTCTGGCTTGTACCAAACGAAGCACCGAGCTGCAAGGAGCTGCCTCCTGATGAGGACACAGTGTACCAGAAAATCAGGTGCATGGCTTGATAATGATATGATGATACAATTTGGGCTCATACAAGCAGTTAACAAGAGACAGGAGCAGAATTCAAGGAGCCAGGCATCTCGTGAGAAAAGAACGAGAGAGAGAGAGTCGTGGGGAGTATATAGGGAAGACTAGATCTGGGCTGCGATAGGATTGTTGCCTCTCGCCTAGGGCTGCGGATCTGTCCATCCTCGGGAGAGGATGGGTGGGCAGAAGATGGCCCTTTCCTTTACCGTCTGCCCGGGAGAGGGTTCCTACCTTTGGCTACTCCGTCACACGTGCAGGAAGGTGCCGGTGCTGGTTTGTCCCTCTTGTCTGAAGTCTGCTCGCTGTTGGCAGGAAGGGGTTGGCTCCCCATGCCGGGCTGTTTTCCTTTTTTGTTTGCATTTTGCTTTCTTAATAGAATAAAGCGTTTCGACACGCAGCCACCGATTCTGTGAGCAGGCTGCTGGCGCTCAGGGGGAGGCTGGTTAACAACGCAGGAAGCATCACTGGGGAATGCTTCATGCAAATACATAATATGCATAATTTACCGAGACATTAATATTAATGATCAACCTAGCCTAACCCCTTGTAAAAACAATCAGCAACAAAACTGCTCCTGCAGCTGTGTGGAGGGCTCATTTTTCCACTGGCAGCAGCAGGGTGAGGCGACAAAAGCAGCTTGTAACAGCTCCGTGCTGCTCTCCAGGGCCACACAGGAGTTTGTCCTGTGCCTCTGAAGCTCAGAGCAGCCTCAGGACTCCTTGCCCTACCTTTCCTTCCAGACACGGGGTAGATATTCACGGAAGTGGCTTTGTTTCTTTTTCTTTTTCTTTTTTTTTCCCCTTTCTCCATCTCGGGCCCAGCTTATCCTGATGCCTCTTTCCCACCCTGCTGCTGCGTAGCCGCACCGTAGTCACCGTTCGAATTGTCTCAGCTGGCACAATATGGTGTATGAGTCCATGCTGTGGCAACAAGAGTAGGTTGATATCTCCTCTAATGAACCTCCGTTCCTGTGTCCAGCTCCGTTCAGACCTTCATGGGTTGCTGCCCTGCGTCCATCCCAAAGGAGCTGGTTCCAAGGAAGTGGAGCCCAGCTCTGACCCCAGAGCCGGTGGCTGTGCCACCAAGGGGACAATACCCTTTCGGAAATTGCTTCAAATTGTGGTCATTTCTGGAGGCAAAAGCATCTGAGAACTTCTCTGAGAGCATCTCCAGAGAGCCTGGTCCATGGAATAGGCACAGCGTTGTGGGCTGACTTCTCTGCCTATGCCTGTTGAGCAGCACCCTGGTGTTTTGGAAACATTCCCCCAGTTCTGGCTCCCTCCTCCCCAGTGCTGTGGGCTCCCAGCAGCTGGAGAGAAGGTGTCTCAAGTTGTGGCACCATCAAAGTTTAAGAGAGGTTGGCAGTGTGGAAGGAGATGAAGACTGAGGGAAGGATAATGCACCAGCTTCTTTCCAGCCTGCCCTTGCACCAAGAAGGCAGGAGACCGGCCCAGACTGGTGCTCAGATGCCTCTTACAGTGTGTTTGCGTAGCTGCACAGAAGCTGGTAGGAAGGCACAGAGAGGGCTCTGCAGTGCGTGATGTTGGGTGTTAGCAGGTCCCTGTGCGCAGAGCAACGTTTGTCCTCTGTCAGAGGGATTACAGGTGAAGCAGTTGAGTTCCCTCGGCACTCCTGCTCTGACCTTCCCTGTCCTTTCCTCTGCCCGATGCCGTGGCCTTTTTTTTTTTCTAGAAACTCTTGAATTGTTTAAACCTGAGTAAGCCTTCCAGTTTTGGGGCTGGAATGCAGGAACTGCCGCCTTCCTTAATGGCTGCACTTGAGCAATTTTTCCTCCCAGAAAATGGGAGACTGAATGGAGAGTATCAACCCATAATGCAGCCTTCCTTTCTTCTGCTAATGCTCGGCCACTAGTGAGGAGGGAAGCTCTCAGCTCCTGCCAACCAAGTGATGCACTATCATTAAAGCTCTGAAGCAGCAAAATGCTCAAGAATATGTTTGAAGTGCTTTTCAGAGCCTGGAGTGAAATCTCACAGCTGCAGCACAAGGCTGAGCCCCACCACATGCTTGGAGGAGCTCTCCTTCCCTAGCTCTGGGCCAGCAGATGGGACAGCCAGGACACCTCCTCTCCAGGCCCCGGACAGTCACAGCCAAAATCATAGAATCATGGTTTAGGTTGGAAGGGACCTTAAACACCATCCAGTTCCCACCCCCCTGCCCTGGGCAGGGACACCTCCCACCAGCCCAGGGTGCTCCAAGCCCCGTCCAACCTGGCCTTGAACACCTCCAGGGATGGGGCAGCCACAGCTTCTCGGGGCACCCTGGGCCAGGGGCTCACCGCCCTCAGAGTGACAAATTTCTTCCTGATATCTCATCTAAATCTACCCTTCCCTGGGGCTCATGCTGCTCGAGGGGACAGGAGATGTCCCCAGAGGACCCTTGGGAAGTGAGTGGGGAGGTGACAGCATGTTGGAGTCAGGTTTGTGTTTCCCTGGCAAAGCTGACCATGCACTTGGGTTTCTCTGTTTATCTCCTGCTGTTTTGAACCAGGGTGGGGGACACATTTGGAGTGTGATAGTCCCACGTAGTCATCTGGCAGAGAATTCTTACCTTTCATTGAGAAAATAAGGACTGCCACATGCAGGATGTGTATGGGATGTGCTGGGGTCCTGGGACACACTTCTAGTGGTGTTTGAAGCTCCCTAGATGTCTGAGACAGGGCTGGCGGATGGGCACAGGACCTGGGGGGGCTGTGGCTGCTGCCAGCAGCCTGGCAGGGTGTGTTGGTGTGCTGGGGGGGCCACACTGACCCTTGGCTGAAGCAACCCAGAGCCATGGGTCTGCGCTCCAACAGCCCTTTGCCCCTCTGGGCACAGCCTCGCTGCCCTCCTCCCTGCACCCCACAGCTCCCGGTCCCCACACATGCCCTTGCTTTCATGGAGCAAGGAGGGGAGAGCAGAGGTGGACACAGGACGGGAGTGGGGAGGAGATGGGATCAGCAGGGCACCCCCTTTCTGGCTGTGCCAGGGAGAGGGCAGAGCAGTGCTGAGCCCGGAGGCATCGCCTCTGCCTCGTGGCCGCATTGCATTGCTCATCTCTCCTCCCTGCTGCTGCCCTCATTTGGCTGCTTTTTGTAGATGAAAAGTGGCCTTTAAAATATAGGACAAGGTCACCCTTCCCTCCCCACGCAGCAATCGCAGCCCCGTGCGGCTGTGCCGCCGTGCTTGTTGACAGCAGCTTTGCAGAGGCACTGCCTGCGGGAGCTGAGGGCTGCCCCACGGGGCCGCGGCGCCAGCGATGACACGTGTGCCCCTCGGGTGGGCTGGGCAGCAGCAAGGGTGCAAGCTGGTGCCCTGCTCTGGTGCCACCTCAGTGCCCAGGCAGGGGGGCACTGGGCTGGTGGCCAGAGGGCTGGAGGTGGCATCCAGCTGTGCCACCGCTGCGCTGTAGGAGCCGCCTTTGCATCGCACCTCTCCTGTGCCCTCTCCTCTGGCCACACTGCTGGCTGTCCCTTCATGCCCTGCTGAAGTTCTGCTGCTCACCTCGCAGGAGAGATGCCTGGCCCTGCCGGGGTGTTTCCAGAGCAATGGCACTCAGGTGGTGGGTTTTGCGGTCACTCCTGGCCCAGCGTGAGCCACTGCGGGTGGCAATTTGTGGAAATGTTCCTCCTGCTCACCACCAGGCTCGCCTGCACCTCCTGGCACTTCCAGTGCTACTGACAGCTTTAGTCCCCTGTGGTGTGGGTTGGTGGGGGAACCGGCACGCCAGCAGCCCAGCGGGTGTTTGTAGAGTTGATGCCTTGCAGACCAGTGTCAGGTGGGAATGCTCCAGTGTCCTTGCAAGGTGCCGGAGTGGGAGTCAAGGGTGCTGTCTGGAAGAGGTCATCTGTGTCAGGATGGCCTGAGTCCATTTTATTGCGCCTTTCTGCTCCTTTCCTTGCCGCTAGGCATTGTCCTCTGAGCGTCTGAGCCCTCTGAGGTCCGGACTGTCTCCACTCCAGCCTGACTGAGCCCTGGCGAGGTGTGCAAACGAACATCCTTGGGAGCAGTCCAAGCCTGAAAGTCCTCTGCCCTCCTTCCAAGCGTAAAGATATTGAATAGAAGCGGGCTTGTTATCTCAAGGGGAAATAGGGGTCTAAGGCAAAGCCTCCCAGCAGCAAAAGCTGAGCAGCAGCAGCAGCCCTGCTTGATGAGAAGTTTCCTCCTGCCTGTCCCTGATGGCTTTCCAGGTGGATGCCAGCACTCCCATAGTGCCTTTAGTTAATGGAGAAAGATAATCCTGATGTCCTGGCCAGCGTTCGGTCTGTGCGGTGCCCAGGGCTGTCCAAGCTGCTGATGACTGTTCTGTTTCTTTGTGCTGCTGTGTGCTGCCAGGATCTAGCTCTCTGGCTGGAGTTCCTGGTGCCCCCAGGAGAGGACAGGCTGCTGCCCTGGGCCTGGGGACCATCCTGTTCTCAGGGGTGCTGGTGGGGCTGAGCCAGAGGTGGAGGGCAGGAGGCCAAGGGCAGCGCTGGCCTGGGCACCGAGCAACTTCTCCACCGAGGCGTTGGCTAGGTGCCTTCTACCTGCAGCCCTTCCATTGCAGTCTCTTGGCAAGGAGATGTTATTACTGAAGAGAGGAGGCAGGTGGTCAACCCAGAATAACCAGATGGTGCTGTAGGAATGTAGGACAGGGTGGACCTGTAGCTCCCAGTGGTCTTGAGTGGTGTCTGAAGGCCTTCTTTCTGATCTCTGAATAGAAGTGCAAGGCTGGGATTGATGCTGCCAGCTCCTGCCCCAGGAGAGGATCCAAAGGACTACAAGAGCCACGCGGGTCCACAGTCACACCTCTGGGTGCTGTGCTGGGGGCACGCTGCTGCTGCCGCCGCAGGGGTGAACTTGCCCCCCTGGAGTCAAGGAGCTATTCCTGTCACAGTGGCACAGCAGACGATGGTTTTGCTGTCTGGGCTGAGCTGATTTCCAACCTGATATCTGAGAGATAGCGTTGCCGGCACAGCAGACCCTAGTGCAGTGCCTACATGTCCCGGAGCTCAGGGAGAAGGGGGAGGTGGGCTCCAGCGCTGCTGCCGGAGGAGCAGCCCGTGTGTGCTGGTGGCAGTGCACACATGTGGGCAGGGTCCCTCCTGCACCAACAAGTCCAGTTTGCAGTCAGAAAAGCACTGGCTCTGCGCACCCAGTGTGGATGTCCCTATTGTGGACCCCAAGTGGCACTAGGAGAAGGTTGGTCGTTCTTCAGCAGGGACCTCCTATGTGTGTCTCTGCCCGAGACTGGGGGATACACCCTTTGGAAAGAGTTTATCTGGGAGATAATGGAGAAGTCCTGGGGGTGACTGCCCTTGACAAAGAGGTGTCTAGCTGATTCTTTGCCTTGTGCGTTTCTCAGGGATGCCTTTCGGTCCCATGGCCCGGAGGCATTCCCTATTTATATCTTCCAAAGCCAAGAACTCTGGATTCAAGATTTATGGCTCCATTAGGATATTTTGTTTATTCACTTACTATTTTACACTGAGGTGTGACAGGCATCCTTCCACCTTTCCTCTAAGGAGATAAGCCCACTAGAAAACATGCCCATGATTAACTGCCAGTCTGTTCGCTCCCTTGACAGTGCACAAAGCTGACTCCTGTTCATTTGCATCCTGATAGGTATTGACAAGCGAAGCAGTGCTCCTGGGTTTGTCCCTCAGCTTGGGCTGTGATTCCAGCCGTGGAAGGGAAATGAGTGCCTTGATCCTTCCCCACCCTCCTGCTACCTGGCTTGATCCAAACTGAATTTGAAAATAACGAGCTTGGTGTCATACCAGAGCCCTGGGGGGTATTTGTTAGCCCAGGGGCTTCCAATCTCCTCAACACACAAGGTCTGAGATCCCATTTTGCTCTCAGGTCTCAGACTGGTGGCTCTCAGGTCTCAAAGTTGTGGTGCCCAGAAAGGCTTGTCTCCTTAGACACTACCAAACTGTGAGTCTTCCATGCCTTAGTCAAAAGAGCAGTCCAGCCCTTCAGACCGGGCTTGGGGTAGTCTCCAAAAGCATTATGGATATACTAGGAACAACCTTTGGGCGTTCGTGGAGCATTGTATATGGATAGTCTGGTACTTGACACAGAGCTGATGTGAACAGGCTCTCTTAAAGGCTTACGGAGCTTGTTGGTGCATTTGGCTGCGGACGGGGCTGGGTGGGCTTACAGCACAGAACTGCAGGAGAGGTCCAGACTGGCGTCCCACTGGCGCCGTGCTGGAAGCTCTCCTCAGGCAGCCCCAAGGGTGCTCAACAAATCCATAATGGAGGTGCGATTGTTTGGTCTTTCAGGCATTGCTCTGACAGAGGCTGTTGCAAGATCACACTGGGTCTGTGTCCTGTCCAGTTATATTGGCCTTACCCACATCTGCTTGGACCAGCCACCTCCAGGTGTCTTCTCTGAATGACAGTAAGAGCATTTTGCTGGCTAAACTCTTTAACCCAGACTGTCTTGGTTCAGAATAAAACCCAATGGTATCTGGTTTTAATACCTAGAAAGTATATTTGGACCATGCTGACTCATTTACACAAAATATCCACAACTGCATGATGTTTTCTCTGCTGTCTCATAAGCACAAATGCCGCGTGGCTCACAATAGCTTGTTCTTCATGCTGACAAGTCAAGTGAAGAAGACACAGTGGGGACGAAAGAACTCCGCTGTGAAGTTCAGGCACCGTCAGCCTTTATTAAACATCATTAAACTTGTCCCAGCAGACTGGCAACATGAAAATTTCATGTGGCTTTTAGTAGGGCTGGGCGGAGCTTTTTAAACATCTCCGTCTTGAGAAAGACACAGGAAGAAATCTGTGCCGGGCTGGGCCATCGGGAAGAAGTACATTGAAACTACACCAGTATGATTTCAGGATGGGAGGTGACCTGTAGTGGACCTCCGATGGCTCTGTCGAAACCACGCTTAGTTTTTTAATCATGTACCTGATTTTGGGGCAGGGATTATAGGAAGTAGCTGCTTATTGCAGAAGATCCTAGAAACTCTGACCCAAGACGACCCTTTTGTTCCTGTACGTGTGAGGGTAGGGAGTGAATGAGAGGAGTTTGAAGGAGACTCGATGTCCTGGTCCCGCTGCTGCTCGCAGCAACAGTTGGAAATAGGAACAAGCCCATGGCAGACATTGGCTGCAGCCTCCTGCAGTTCGGTTACTACGGGCAGCATCGAAGAAACCGGTCCCTCTGCATCCGTCTGTCAATAACTGTCAACTCAGTGAAACTGGAAAGACCAAAGCTTGCAGCAGAACAGGGTTTTTGTTACGCAGACCAGCCATGGGCTGTAAGACTTGCTTCTGTGAGGTCAAGAGTTGAAAGGGTGCAGGATTTGTCCAAACTCCACTTCTTGTTTCACTGTAGGGCACTGCCAGCCCGACGCTCTTTCTTGGAGAAAGAGCCAAAAGCTGCCATTCCTCAAAACCGTGAGCCTCCTGCAAAATACCTGCACACAGGGAGGTTCTCGCTACTGCTTGGGTAGGAAAGGTTTACATCCAGAAATTCTGACCCATGGGCAGTGATGTGACGCTGTATGGCAACAGGACCATCACGTCCCATGTGGGAACGCGGTGAACTAAACCCAGTGTAGTTGTAGGGGAGCTGGGTGGGCTCAACGACAGGCTGGGAGGAGGGCGGACCGGCACGGTGTGGACACGGGTAGGGAAAGCTGGCACCGGCTGTGTCCAGGGCCACCTTGGTCCCGGCAGCCTGGATGAAGGCAGTTCTGCAGCTGCTCCATCTCACTACCACCTCCAGCTCTCCAAGGCCTCCCTAATTTTGGGAGGGCATACTGGGTTGGTGTTTGCCATGGTCGTGCTGGTCCTGAGCTCCCTAGGAGGTCGGTGGGGTTAGTTCCCCCACACCGTTTGAACCACACTTTTTGGCGTTGTTTCCTACCGGCGCTGGGATGTGCTGGACTCTCTCCCAGGACCTGGCGGGGCTGGGACAGGGGCACCTGGAGAAGAGAAGCTGTCTGGCCACGAGTGGCCTGTGGCAAACGGCCCAAGTGGCAAGTACCCCCAGGCAGGGGGCTGCTTTTCGGCCTCCTCCAGAGACTGCTTTGCACTCGTGCCACCAGACCCCGGCGTGGAGGAATGAGCCCAGCTGGGGACAGTGCCCACGCTGCCCGCACCTTCCCCGTGGAACGCGGAGGCTTTGGGAACTTCCCAGCAGCGGGAGCCTACGCAAGTGTGAGTTTTGCCAAGTGACAGACCTGGCAGTTGAGCTGCAACCCAGCAATAATTAATGTGGCACTTATTTTAATGACTGCCACTAATTGCAAAAGCAGACAACTCAGCACCTGCGTGTCCCTGCAACCCTGCAGGTGATCCGGGACTCCTCAGTTGAGGAGGGAAGGAGGGGGAGCAGGGTGCCTGGTTTTTCCTGCTCCCAAGGTGGCACTGGGTGACACTCCCCTGTGACAGCGAGGGATTGTACGAAGGGTCCCCGCTGCAGATTGCACCCCCCTGCAACGGAGGGGCAGCAGGACTTCTCTGGAGTCCAGCTCTCGGGTGCCAGGGGAACGTCGGGCCACGTTGCGGGGCAGTCGCCCCTGTGGAAGGCAGTCCGGCGGCAATCTCTCCAAGCACCTCTGACCCCTGGGCCCTGGGGACTTGCACTGTCTCTTGCCCATGGCCGGTCCCTGGCCCCGATGGTTTAAGTCTCCCACCTGCATTGGGCTGTGAAACAAACGCTCTCACGTGGGGGGACTCTGAGAGAGATTTAGCATCTCAAGTGCAGAGACAAGCTCTCCTTTAGAGCCTACGAAACAAAGGGTGAGACCCGCTGAGCACGGTGCGGTCGCCGAGGCCCGGGGAGGAGCCTTGAAGCTGAGAAACAGGGAAAAGCCTGGGAAGTGGGGAGGAGGATCTCTTGCAGCTGGGCATCCCTTCATTCCCTCTGACCTCTGTCTCTCTCCTTGCCTGTGGAAAGCTCCCCAAAAGGCAAAATCGCCACTATTTTGTTTTGCCAACCTGAGCTTGAAGTAAAAACTAGCTAAATAAATATTCCTGGTGCAGCAGTGGTTTGCAGCAAAGGCAGCAATGTGACTCGCTAGGACTTGCCGTGGGGTGGGATGGGGATGCGTGGAGGGCAAGAAGCCATCCTGGAGCCCTTCCAGGATTTTTGTGAGCGGGATTCACGTGTAACGAGCGCAGACTGCCAGCCTGGTCACCCCAACTGGGCACGCAAAGCCCCAAAGCTTAGGGCATCAGCTCGTGTGTGCTGGGCTGTGGGTCCCCGGCTGTCTGCAAACCCGGTTGGCTCTGTTGCTGCTGGGGAGGGGAACAGGGCTTGTATTTGTTGGTGAGCTTGGCTGTTGCTTTGTGTAAAACCAGCCAGTACTTGCTGAAGGCTCGTGGGCTTGGATGGGATGTTAGTGCAGCGAGTGTGACACAGCTGTGCCCTCCTGCCAGCCCCTGCTGCTCTCTCTTGCTCTCCGGGATGGAACCCAGTCTCTTACGGCCGAACAAAGCAGGTTTGCTTGCCCAAGCTGGCCGCAGGCCCGGGAGTTCAAATCACCGTTTCTTTTAGGGTTAAAACTGGATATTGCTGTAAACTGTCCTTTGCCTCACCAAGACCTCGGTCTGCTTTGTATGACCCGTCCCACAGCGATCCTTCAGCAAAGCTGCTCCTCTCTGCTGGCACTGGTGTGATGGGCAGCGGTGTCCCGGGGGGGCCGCTGGAGGTCCCCGGGGTAACCTGCCCTTGGGCACACTCGCTCTGACTGAGTCACAGGCTGGCACTTTGCTTCGTTGGGTGAGAAGGAAAGCAGGGATGCTCCAAGGAAGGCGAGGAGGGGCTGAGGGCTGTGTTCCCCCCCCTCCTCTGCAGTAGCACCCCTTGCTGCGGGGTCAGGCTGGCAGGAAAGGCTGCCCATTCCTTCCTGCCCGCGCTGGAGCAGCATCTGCCTGTCCACATGCCTTTCTGAGGGGCTCCCCCCCGCAGGCCTTACCCCAGTTGGCACGCAAGTGGCCATCTCCTTTTCTAAGTCCCTTTCTCAAAGTCCTGGCTGGAATGCAGGGGCCTTTGGTGGCTTTTTCATATCATAGGGCAATAAAACCCCTCTCGGGTGGATGCGGGAAGAGGACAGAGAAGGAATCACGTTGCCCCTAGTCATCATGCTCCTCAGCCGAGGACAGAAAGGGTGGGAGAGGAAAGCCATTCCCCCCAAGTCCTTCTGTGGCAGCTGGTCCCGGTCTGAGCCCTGGCGCTGCGGATGGGGCTCCTGTTCCCCTCCACAGCCAGGATCGCCGCCGCCTCTGCTGCTGGTGCTGCCGTGGCGGCCGCAGGTGGCTCCTCAGCGAGCCGGCTCTCCGCTCGCCAGCCACCGGCCACCCCGTGCGGGACCCCACCGCCCTCCCCAGCCCAGGGACAACCACCGGGCTTCTGAGCCCGTTAGAGACTTTGCAGAAGTACGGCTGGGGGTGTGCGCAGGGGATTTATTTATAACCTCCCCGTTTTTACCTGTCTGCTCAGTCATAACAGTCCCAGACACGCTGCCTTTCCTCCCCCGTTTTCCATATGCTAATGCTTTCCTCTCACCTGCCAGGGGCTGCTAATAGACTTGTTCGTGTCAGCCTGATAGACAGCCCTTTAATTTTCTCCTCCTGCAAACTGTGTGGCTGCAGGAGAAGGGGGCCACCTACCAGGTGAGGCATGGTGGTCCGGGGGGTTCCCGAGCCACTGGGGTCCCCGGGAGGTGGGTGTCTGGATCCCAGCGCTGGGCGCTTTTCGACAAGTGGCCACTGCCCTGTGCTGCTGTGCCCAGTCTGGCTCCAGCGAGAGGCTGGGGTCTGTCACCGACTGGTGGCAGGGAAGGCCGGGTACAGACCACAGCAAGGTCTTGACCACCTTGGCCAGGTCCTTCCCCTCGCCGGCACCCTGCTCCATGTGGGACCTTTTCCCCTCCTGTTCCCAGCCTGGGCTGAACCCGTCCCAAAGGGATGCTGCTGGCCCCGGAGCAGAGCCGCCTGCCTGTCCTGCTTGCCCAGCACACACACGGCGAGACGTGAGGACAGAGGGAATAGGTCCCTCGGGACAGGGATGCTGTAGGGACCCTCAGAGGTGACAGCAGTGGTGCAAACCCTGCCCGTGCCCCAGAGCTGGGTGCTTTGTATGACCCGTCCCGCAGTGACCCTCCAGCACAGCTGCTCCCCTCTGGCTGGCCGCGGCGTGATGGGCAGCGCTGTCTCGGGGAGGCCGGTGGAGGTCCCCAGGGGTGCTGCCCTTGGGGCAGGTTGCTCTGCCAGCTCCCCACCTCAGTGTCCCCAGGGCAGGGCCACAGCACTGTTTTGCCTCAGTGCCTTTCTTTCCACCTGCCCCTAAGCCGAGGCAGCTGTGCTGTCCCTCACTTTGCTTTAGGGGCCCAAAATAATCCAGTTCTTTCCAAAACCAGGAGCAGATGTGGCACGAGCCTCTGTTCCTCACCTGTGTCTCCTGCCAGCTCTCCAGTTCTGTGCTCCCATGGCAAACCCAAATGCTTCCCCCTCCTCACCCTTCTCCCGGGTGCCAGGAGAGAGCCCAGTGCCCTGCCCCAGGACCTGCAGCAAGCTGGAGACATGCCGGGCACCAGCACCCCACAGTGCCACGGCCGGGGCTGTGCCGGCCCTGCAAGTCCCGGGGCTGAGGGCTCGCAGCCTCCCCTGCCCACCCGCCATCGCTGGGCCTCCCCCGACGGGAGGTTGTTTTTCTCACTAGATATTACTCGTGTTGAGCACCTCCCTCTAGTCTTGGACCTTTAGAGCATCGTTCGTTGCCCAGGCATTCTCACCCCCCTCCTTTTATTTTTAAATTAAAAAGAAAAAAAGAGATGTTTCCATAGGAACTTGGTGAGAGGCTGATCCCGACCTCATTATTTGCTCAGTGAAAGGAACTTTATTTTCGTCTGTTTGTGTACATTGTCAGATTTTGGCTAAACCTACTTTCCTGACTTTGTACAGTGCGTTCTTTTAATCTTCATTTCAAATGCATTCATCCCGTGGCTTAATTTATCCCGTATTGTGATCAAATTTAGCTGAAAGCGATCTGCTTTGCCAATTCTGAATATTCATCAGCTGCCTCATTCATTCACTGAAGCAAACCCTGCTTGGAGCGGGTGGCCGCGGCCGCGGTGGCCCTCGCCGGGTGCTGCCGAGCGGGGTCCTTGCTCGAGGAGCCGCTGTTCTGCTTGTCCTCCCCTGCTGCAGGGCTGCCGCTCGGAGCCTGCGCCCGCCGCCCCTGCCCGCTGCGAGGGAGCTTGGCGTGCCCAGCCGGCTGGCAGCGCTGGCAGCCTCGCACCGCGCCGGCTGACTCACCAGCAACAGCCGGCCCCGGCAGCCGGTGGGATCGGGCTCCCCGGCACCATTGCCTTGGGACCTGTCTGAAGAGAGAGGGGAAAGGAGGCTGCCGTGTCCACGGGGGATCACAGGGGATTAAGGAATGGATGTCTGTGCCACGTTCACCCAGGGGACCTGGAGGTGGTTGAGGACATCTCCTATTAGGACAGGCTGAGAAAGTTGGGATGTTCAGCCTGGAGAAGAGAAGGCTCCGGGGAGACCTTACAGCCCCTTCCAGTGCCTAAAGGGGCTCCAGGAGAGCTGGGGAGGGACTCTTGATCAGGAGTTGGAGCAATAGGACGAGGGGGAATGGATTTAAACTGAAAAAGGGGTGATTTAGATTAGATATTAGGAAGAAATCTGTCACTCTGAGGGCGGTGAGCCCCTGGCCCAGGTTGCCCCGAGAAGCTGTGGCTGCCCCATCCCTGGAGGTGTTCAAGGCCGGGTTGGACGGGGCTGGGAGCACCCTGGGCTGGTGGGAGGTGTCCCTGCCCAGGGCAGGGGGTTGGAACGAGATGATCTTTAAGGTCCCTTCCAACCCAAACCATTCTGTGATTCTATGATCTCCACCTCCCTGCCCTCTGTACCTGTTTGGGACTTTTGCACAGACAGGACCTTTCTGATCTCTCCTTGTGACCCAGTTGGCACCTTCTTCATCCAGAACTGGCTCGTTTCAGCCTCCATCCTCCTGGGAGCCTATGAATGAGGGGAACAGGATGAGGAACACCCACATCCCAGAGCCCAGAGGAAAATTCATGAGACAGTTGGGGAAACACAGCCAGCGCAAGGAGTAGTCTGTGTTTCCCAATAGTCCCCAGCTGGCACTGGAGCACAAGCTGGGAAGGTGCTGTCACCATTCCCTCCTATTCTTGGCCTGTCTCACCTTTGACTCGATGTCTTCACAAAGTGCCGAACAAGGGGCCCTGATCTCAGCCTCGTATTAAAGGTAGGATGGCGATCGACGGTGGTGTGAGAAGTTACGCATCCTCTTTCCCAAACCACGGTGACTTGTTCTTTTCGGGAGGCCGTTGCACCCATTTCAGCGAGTCCCGCACAGTGAGCGCGGCTGCAAGAGGGGGCGCCGGGGTGAGCGAGCCCCCTCTGCGGCGCGGGGGCTCGAGCCCTGTGCTGCTCTGCGCGGACGCAGAAGGGAGGGCAGGAATCCCGCAGGCTCCGCTATCCAAACTGCTGTTCTGTGGAAAGGATTTTGGTTTCACCTTTATTTTCAGGCTATAAGTAAATGTGACAAAGTGGAAAGAAAATTACTTTGGTGCCAGTGTTGAGGTTTTCAAAGGAGTTTTGGTACAGACTGAGTTGAAAAGATGTGGGACTGCCCCATTCCCAGCTTTACCTTTGTCTCTATGAATCAGCGGTGTCTTAAAGAGGTGAAAAAGTTGGTTTAAAAACTGGGATGAAACAGCACTGTTCACTAAATACTTGTGAAAAAAAAAATTACAAAGGAATTTGAGAGGTTATGCTGAGTGAGTGCCTCATTCCTCTCCCCCAGCTCAGCCTGGCAGGTCCCAAGGGCTGAGGAGCAGCCAGCAGCGCAGGACTGCCTGCACCTTACAGAGCCACGTTCCCTGTCCCCGGTGCGATGACCCTGGTGCTGGTCTGCAGATCACGGGGTGAACATGTGTGGGGAAGCGATGCACCGACAGCCCCACAGCAAAGGAGTGTTAGATTCGGGGTGTGCTGGCTCTCAGATGACACTATTCCACTAGACCACGGCATGGCCTGCATAAAATACGCCTTCAGCCTCCGTTTCTTCATCCATAAGAGGCAAAGTCTAACACGATTTGGATTACCGGATCGAACTGGTCCTCTTGGTATATTCAGCTGGCAAATGGGGGTACCTGGTGTGCCCATGGGGTCTTCACAGGTGCGGGGCCAGTCGGAGAGCTGGCTGGTGGGCTTCTCTAAGGCAGTGCTCAGTGCCTTCAGTCAGACGGTGCAGTGCTTGCTATGTCCTGTCCTCCTCCTGGGAGAAATGAAATTAGTTAATTCATAAATAAATGAGGTTTGAGAAGTGCTTCATGAGACAGATTGGAAGCTGTGGGAGTCCTGTGGCTGAAGAGCCAGCTGGGTGAGGGACATAGCAGTTGATCTTGCTTTTTAGCGTGACAGCAAATTTGGGCTGAGTTTGCCCTGTTGGCTTGGGAAGGGGGAGAGAGGATATGTTTGCAAGGTCTCAGGAACCTGCCTCAGGGCTCTCACTGATTCCTCTTGTCCCCTGGTGCAGAGCAAGAAACCCTCAGCTGCAGAGCCTCAGCGCGGTGTGGGTGGTGGGGATGAGAACAGCCCCAAGCAAACGTCAGGGCCAAAGGGACTCAGCACAGTCAGAGGCAGCACTTGTAAAAGGGATCGAGCACTTTGTGCATCACCTTTCTCTGCAGGAGGGCTCGTGTGAGATGCCCGCAGTGAGACAAAGCAGAAATTCATGCATAATGCTACCTCCAAAACTCCCATTTAATCCATCCCTCTGTATTAATGTCACTTTACAGCTCTTGCACTGGCATTGCGCTGCCCCTGGAGACCAGAGAGATTACGGGGAAGGACGCATGCTGGTGCTTTGTCATGGGCTCCCACGGCACTGTGCCACCTTACACCGCCTGAGCATCTGCCCCTAATCTGGTTTAGCTGCATACAGCTCAACAAAACCCCTAAGTGGATTGTCTTATCTCTCCTCCACTAACCCAATCTGCGAATTAGATCTGGCTGGTTTTTGCATGGTGTACAAGTCTGTCCCCGGATCATTCAGGAAATCTGTACAGATGGGCTGCCTCGGAGGCTCAGCACCATCCCCACACTGGCTGGCTCTAGACACCTGATGCCAACAACTGCCGAGCTACTGGGAGCACACCGTGGTGTGCCATGGTCCCAGGCACGGTGAAATGCACTTTACCCCATCTCCTCTGCGTCCTTTGCCTGTCCACATCCCCTCCCGTCTCCCCATGGTTGTTGCAGCAAGGGGAGCAGCAGGAGGAGTCCCTGGACTGATTCATTCCCTTCTCCGCAGCCTTCACAGACTGGTGGGGGTTGGAAGGGTCCTCTGGAGCTCCCCCAGTCCAACCCCCTGCCACAGCAGGGTCACCTCCAGCAGTGGCACAGGACGGCGTCCAGGCGGGTTTGGGATGGCTCCAGAGTGGGAGACTCCCCCACCTCTCTGGGCAGCTGTGCCACTGCTCTGCCACCCGCACAGGAGAGAAGTCCCTCCTCAGGTTGAGATGGAACTCCCTATGGTCAAGTTTGTGCCCGTTCCCTCTTGTCCTGTCCCTGGGCACCACTGAAAACAGACTGTTCCCATCCCCCTGGCACCCTCCCTTTGAGTATTTAAGATCCCCCTTCAGAGTTCTCTCCAGACTAAAGCCCCAATTCCCTCAGCCTTTCCTCATCAGAAAGATGCTCCAATCCCCTCATCATCTCTGTAGCCCTTTGCTGGACCCTCTCCAGCAGTTCCCTGTCCTTCTTGACCCGGGGAGCCCAGAACTGCACACAGTGCTCCAGATGTGGCCTCTCCAGGGCAGAGCAGAGGGGGAGGATGACCTCCCTCGACCTGCTGGCCACACTCTTCTTGATGCAAAGCCTTGTCCAGCCTGAGAAGACTTCAAAGGCAGGAGCTGGGACTGCTGCAGGGAGGACTGTTGCTATGCTCCAGCACTCTCAGTGGAACAGAGAAGAGGGAGGGCCGAGCGGGGCCATGGCCATTGGAAGGTGGCTGGAGACACTGGTACGTGTAACGCAGCTCCTGTATCTGTCCTTTGTTGGACTTCAGTGGGACTGCTCCTGCCCCTCAAACCCTTCAGGCCACCGGGCCGGCAGTATCATGACCACTCCTGCTCACAGCCTGCGTGCACCAGGGGCAGCAGCTGGAGCACAAACATCCAGCCCTGCCGGGACGTCACGTTGCTCACCCGCCTCTCCCGGGTCAAGAAGGCTGGGATGAAGGGCAGGTGGGCAAGGGCTCAATTCGGGCCAGAGTTCTTAGGCTGAGCCACCTCCAGAGGCATCAGCTGAGCATAGGGTGGTGCAATGTCCCCCCCAGGCCATGGGCTCACAGGGCCCTGGCAAAGAGCGACAGGGTGTCCACAGAGCAACCCTGCCACCACAGTTCTAGGCGCAGGGTAGGAGCAGCATTGTCCCTAAGCCAACACCGAGACAAAATATCCCTGACAGAACCCCCCTATTTATGTAAAAAAATAAGTGCAACTCAAAGCATTCTCCCTCCCGAGGAAAACGGGGATGGAGGGCAGTCTCGCCCCTGAAGTCCCGTCTTACCCATCGTCGTTTGGGCAGGGAGCAAAGCGGGTGCCTTAGGAGAAATGAGCAGATTCATCTTCTGCCTGCTGCTTGCCAAGGACAGGCTGTGTCTGTCACCAGCAGCACTGCAAGACACGCAGTCCCTGCTGGAACCACGTTACACCAGAGACACACTTGGCCTCCCGCAACCGGCTTTATGGCTCCCCGGCCTTTCTGATTACTGGCCTATTTCCTATCAATTCACCTCTGCGGCCGGTGCCGGCTTTTTAATTTCCCAAGCTGCTTGCTAGGCAAGAGCAAACGGCCTGCTGGAATCAAGTGAGATTGGATACGTGTTCTGCTGGGACAGCCACTTTCTCGGGGTTTTTTGAAAAAGAAATAGAAACCCCCCAGAGCTTTCAGAGACAGGTTAAAGGTTGCTCAAGTCCTCAAGGCTCCAATTTAGCTCAAGACCAGCTTTTTCTCACTGTGAGGTGAAGGTCAGAAGGTGAATAATTTCTGGCCGTGTCCTGAGAGTTCTTCTCCTCCCAGATGTACGTCTGACACAGCTTGCACCCAGACCTGGCTGCGAGTGTAGCACCTCATGCTCAGTGGCTCCTCAGCATCAGTTGCGAAAAGGGGTGCGGGAGAGGCGAGTGTTAGACTTGCTTTTATTTCCAGGCTTTGTGTCACTAAAACACATGGAGAGAGTGGCTGCTCTGAGGGTTTATGCTTTGAGCTGGGCGTTGAGGTCTAACACTGCTCCGCCTCCAGAGATCACCGCTCCCCTCTGCTCCACCTGCAAAATGGTGATGAACCTTCTGCCAGTGGTGCTTCCATCTCTCTCCAGTGAAGCCTAAAAACGGGGCTGACAGAACTGGGACCCGCGATTCTCTTCTTTAGCGAACAAGGTATGGAAAAGCGGCACAGCTCCAAAACCCCAGGCCACCTGGGACCTTTCTGCCTCTCACAGGGTGCTGTGCGTTGCCTCGTCTCTTCCTTCCTTTGCGTGGACGCACATGCAATGCCCTGTGCAGCAAGCTCTGCTCTTGCGCACCGTCCCAGCACGCCAGCATTCAGCACTAACAACCGCTAATCATCGGGCTGACGTGATTTTTAATGGCAGAATGAGGCAAGTGCTGTGCCTTGGCAGGACCTCACCTTCCTTCCTCGGCGGTGCTGAGAGGAGGAGGAGGCGGTGGCGGAGGAGAAGGAGAAGGAGGAGGAGGAGGAGGCATGCTCCAGGCTGTGCATCATCCCTTGCTCTTCTGGGGGTAAGGAAGCGCGGAAGGGAGCTTGTGGCATGCTGGTAGTAACACTTGGGTGTTTGATGCATCATGGGACAACCAATCGCAACAACTCACAATATTTAGTGAATATAAGCATTTTTATGGCCTTGCATAAGCAAAAGGTGGGGCATGCCTTTTGCTACAAATTCGGAAGATTTGCGGTTTTCCATGCCCAACCTGTGGGCAGAGGAGGGTTACCAGGTTCAACCTCACCTGTGGTAGCTTGGAGGTGGTGTCAGCTCTCGGACTGTGATGCCCTCACTGCAGGAGGGACTACAGCAGCCAGTGCTAGGCAGGGCTGTATGTCTGCAATGGCTCAGCGATGGTGGCTCTGAGTGCTCCTTCCCCCATTCAGTCACCGCACAATGACTGCCGTGAGCCCTGCCCACCCTGGCAGCAGCCTGCGTGGGCCCCCTCTCAGCGGGGCACCAGGTGAGATGGTGAAGCATCTCCTCACAGCAGGTCTCAGATCACCTCCTCCAGTCACACATCATGCAATGGCTCTGTGCCACGCTCTGCCTCAGCTGGCTCGGAGGGGACTAGCATCTCTACGTCTCCCAGCCCTGGGCTGGTGGAGGTTATGAAGGCTTTGGGACAGGCTCCATCAATCCCGAGAGCCAGGTGATCACCTCAGCATCTCAGTAATCTGAGTCCTGTCTTATGGGGCATTTGTGTCATTATTCTGTCCACAGTGTGGGTCCTCAGAGCTCCCATGGCCACACGAGCTGAGATGATTGGCTGTTTTGAGGGAGATGGATGATGGAAGAGGTTAGATGTGGTGCTCGGAGGAGTCCCTGACTCTGGGTGCTCTCAGCCATGCTGTCATTTATGCCTGGTGACAAAGGCTTTGCTGGCCTGTCCCCTCCATCCTGTGGGGCCGGAGCCTGACTGGCAAGAAGGGATTCAGGTATACGGTGTGGGACTTCAGAGGCTCTGGAAAGGCATCTTTCCTGTGCACCATACCCCAAGTTGCCTTCCCTCAGCCCATCCTGCATGTGGTACCCGCTGGTGGAATGGCACCGCAACTCCTGCAGCGGGCGGACCTCCAGGGCACAGGACCCCTGACCGTGAGGCTGCCCCATATGACCAAAACAGAGGGGGGTGACACCATCTCTAAGCAAAGGATGAAGCATCCCTTCCCCTCCGCTGAGCAAGATGAAGACTTCAAGGGGTGCTCCCAGGAGACAGGCTGCTGTGTTGTGACCAAGCGTGGTGTCAGGAGGTTGATCTCAGGTAACCACAGCCCATACGCAGACTGGAGCGAGACCCTGAAGGCAAGCACAGAGCTGCTAAAAGCCCCGCGCAAGGCAGCTGCTTCAGAAGGTGGCAGGGTGGGAGGGATGGCTTAAACGGTGCTTTCCCATTTCTCTGCAAGTAGTGGATGAACTGGAAAGGGAAGGCGGTGAGAAGGCAGCTTCATTTCTGCCTGCTCTGAAGCACATGATGTTTTTAATACTTTCAATTAAGTCAGGCAGAGGAAGCTAGCTATCACAGGGTATTAGAGAAAATTGAGGAGTTCCGCACTCTGCACAAAACCTGAGCAGCTGAGCAGTGCCTTTGAATGAAGTGCAGAAATCAACAGCGAGCACAGAAGAGTTTGTGGCTCTCGTCAATCTGAAGAGGTGATATTGCCGGGGCTAATGGATCCCTGAGACAAGATGAGATCTTTTAGCAGTTCAGACATGGGGGGAGAAAAGCTCACAAAGCCACCAGAAGGACACAGAATTAAGCCCAAACCTATTAGGATTCACCCAGTGAAGGAAGACGGGCAAGCTGGCTGGTGGGGCATGAGTTGCCCTGACACTCTTCATCAGATAGAGGATCTGGCCGTTACAGGAGACGACGCTAGCTCAGAGTCTGCAAACAGCAATGCACAGGTCTGCAGGAGCTCGAGTCAAAGTGATGGCTGGGAAATGGCTGTGAAGGGTGATGGGTGACCCCCCTCTGCAAGGCATTGCCCAGGGTGGGGAGGAAGGGGCTGCTTCAGCCTTCGCTTGCAGGAGGAGTGCTCTGGACAGGCAATGTGCGCCATGGTGGCAGCAGGGAAGTGTGAGAAGCATTTTTGCAAACAGAGGGATGAGATAAAGCCAATCTCCCTTCCCCGGTCACTGCTGAGGTTAAGGAGAGCTGAAGGAATGCCGTAATTTTGTCTGCAAGATAACATGTTCTGCTGGCTCCGCCAGCTCTGCTCCCCAAATAAATTCCTGCCCTGGTTGTATCTGCAGCGTCTGGGAGACACCCTTAGGGAGAGCAAGCACGTTTTTGAGGATTCAGAATCGCCAACAACAGGTGGTTTCTTTGGTGTTCACTGACATTGTCTTCATCTCTGAGGTGCTTCACAGAAAATGGTCCATTCAGGAGAGTATGGCAGGGCCCAGGTTCTCCATTGATGACCTTTTCACCTAAGAGAAACCACCAAAGACCATGAGCAGCCTGTAAGAAGTTTTGGGAAGAGTCAGGACTAATGAGCTAAAGTAATGAAAAGGATGCCTTTGGTAAATAATGTGTCTGGGACAGTGAGGGACACAGTGAGGTGCCAGACTTGGCTCTGAGCGATAACTGGAAAACACCAATTATACCAGCACAAGGGAGATCTGGCCCAATTAGCAGCTGTGGGAAGTTGCCTAATGTCATCCAGGCCACCAGGAACCCCAAATCGTGCTGAGCAGTGGAGGCTGTGCTCTCTGCTGCTGCTGCTGAAGGGTTTCCTGTGGCTCTGGGGCCACCAGCAGAGCAGGACAGGCTCACTTCGGGGCTGCGAGGCTGGGTGACCCGGAGGAGGGCTGATTCCCAGACATCTCCTGGCTGGTGCTCAGCTAAGGGCTGAATTAAGCGGCAGCGAAGGAGTCAGAGAGGCTAGGATGGACCCGGGGCCACCAATCCTGGACTCTGTGCATTGCCAACATGTGCCACCCACTGCCTGAGGTGCTGCATCCTTACAAACACCCTTTTGGGGTACCAGAGCTGAGGTTAGTCCCTGTGGTTACCAAGGGGCTGTCAGTTTGCTGAGGCGGTTTCAGATGAAGTATCTGTCAGCTTCCAGGGCCGCCTGGCAGCAGGGTGGCCGTGTGCTCCGCCAGAAGCTGCCGCCATCAGAAAGGGGAGAATGGCAAATGTAATTCCCTCAAAAACACAGCGGGTAAGAGAAAGGGGGACGGCAAGGCTTGGGGCTGCCCAGGCAGTGGCACATTTCTGTAGTCACCCATCTGCCCCGTCTGCACGGCTGCTGCTGGGGCTCAGTGCTGGAGGAGCCCCCGTCCTCCCCTCCCAGACTGGGGAGGGTTCGCGCTCGCCCCCTCCAGCTCATCCCCGGCCGCCCAGGGCAGGTCTGGGCCCAGCACTGCTCCTGACACCCTCGTGCAGGATCCTTCTGCCCCGTATGTGCCTTCTCCGCCACTTCAGTGCTGGCATCTCCAGATGTCTCAGGTGAGGTTTGTGGTCTCCAGTTCATTTCATTTGGGTCTCTCTGTCCTTTATATCCAAACTTTGGTCTCCCAGGGGCACAACTACTACTAGCACAGCTTGACATTAAGTTTCCTGAAAACACCAAAGGAAGACAAACCTACCAGTTTTGCTTCTTTTCATGCTCTGAGGAAGAACAAGGTCCTGTCCTGGAAGAACTGGAGAGTCCTCAGACTCATGCATGGTGTACTTGTAACACAGAAATGTGAGAATCGGTCCACGGGCAGGGCAAGAAAGTAATGGCAAGGGCACCCTACATCAAGGGACAGTGTTAGATGGACTTTTGAGGACTTTGGTTCCTACCCCAAGCTCAACCCAGCATTTGGGAGACAAGCTGCAACTTGCACTGCAGCCAACCTGGCCCAGCTGCCTCCCACTCTGCTGCGAGTGCTCCTTCCACACGTGTTCCTCCAGTATTGCTTTTATCACCAACACGCTTCCCGGGCAACAGTTATTTGGAAGCAAAATGACTATTAGCTAACAAACATTGGGGCAATATTTGTCTTCCGTAGGAGTTAAACAAGCCCATGCGCCTTGTCCTTAGGTTGCTGCTGGCTGCTAAGCCTGGGTGGGCTGCAGAGTCCCATCCCTGCCTGTTAAGAGACAAAAAAAGCCTTGAGCTGGCAGGATGGGGGTGAGAAGGGGGATGTCCCCCCCCGCCGTTAGCAGTTCCCCGGCTCCCCTGATGGGTCCCTGTTACATGTCAGCCGCTGGGGGTTACCTGTGTGGACCAGAGTGACATTTCTTGGTCCCTCACCCAAGGACAGCCAGGCTCTTTGGAGGGATATTTCTTGGTTTGTGGTGCTGTGTTGACACATGGGGGTGGGCAGCTTTGCCCTGTCACGCCAAGGCTGCCAGAAGCAGTTGTCTGACCCCAAAGCAGAGGGACATTGCTTTCTGGGTGCTTGTCACACACAGCTGAAAGTGCCAGTGCCACCTCCTTTGCCAGGCTCGTGAGTCCTGTTTGGCCATCCCAGCATCCACACGGGTGGGTCCCAAGAGCATCCCCCCGCAAGGAGGCTGAGCTGGCAGGACTCGAGGCCAGCTGAGGGTGGCCCCTGTCTTTTGGGGCCCTTGGACTGCACAAGTGTCCTGCAGGGAGGCTCAGCGAGGGCTGAGCTCCTGCCCCATCGCAGCCATGCCTGCACCCGGCAGGGCCCCGCTCCCCCGGACCCTCACCTGAGGACTGACTCTGGCTCAAGCCCTGTCCTGCTTCAGTGCCGTGGGTTTGCTGGGCGGTCACTGGGCTGTGTCTGACCCCAGTTACTGTCACGGAATCACGGAATCATGGAATCATGGAATCATGGAATTTTCAGAGTTGGAAGGGACCTCTAGAGATCATCTGGTCCAACTCCCCTGCTGAAGCAGGATTGCCCGGAGCACATTACTCAGGACTGCATCCAGGCAGGTCTTGAAAATCTCCAGAGAAGGGGACTCCCCAACCTCCCTGGGCAGCCTGGGCCAGTGCTCTGCCACCCGAACTATAAAGAAGTCTTTCCTTGTGTTAGAATGGAACTCCCTATGTTCCAACTTATGCCCATTGCCCCTCGTCCTGTCACTGGGAACCACTGAAAAAAGTCTGGCTCCATCCTCCTTCAACCCACCCTTCAGATACTTATAAGCAATAATAAGGTCTCCCCTCAGCCTTCTCTTCTCCAGGCTAAACAGTCCCAGCTCTCTCAGCCTTTCCTCAGAAGGCAGATGCTCCAATCCCTCAATCATCTTTGTTGCCCTACGCTGGACTCTCTGCAGTAGTTCCCTGTCTCTCTTGAACTGGGGAGCCCAGAACTGGACACAGGATTCCAGTTGTGGCCTCACCAGTGCAGAGTAGAGGGGGAGAATGACTTCCCTCGACCTGCTGGCCACACTCTTCCCTATGCAGCCCAGGATGCCATTGGCCTTCCTGGTGACAAGGGTACATTGCTGGCTCGTGGATAATTCACTATCTACCGGGAGCCCCAGATCCTTCTCCTCAGAATTGCTTTCCAGCAGGTCCACCCCTAACCTGTACTGGTGCCCAGCATTCTGCCTCCCCAGGTGTAGGATGTTGCACTTGCTCTTGTTGAACCTCATTAGGTTCTCCTCTGCCCAGCTCTCCAGCCTGTCCAGGTCACGCTGCATGGCAGCGCGGCCCTCTGGAGTGTCAGCCACCCCTCCCAGTTTGGTATCATCAGCAAACTTGCTGAGGATACACTCTGTCCCCTCACCCAGGTCATTGATGAATATATTGAACAAGATTCGACCAAGTATTGACCCCTGGGGGACACCACTGGTTACAGGCCTCCAACTTGACACTGCTCCATTAATCACAACCCTCTGAGTTCTGTCACACAGCCAGCTCTCAATCCACCTGGCTGTCTCCTCATCTAGCCCACACCTCCTCATCTTCCTAATGAGGATGTCACCACACCTGATCCTGACCCTGGCTCGCTGACTCACCTTCCCGGCTTGGCCTTGGTCCTCTCCCATCACTAGTGACTTGCCTGATGATCATGACTCTTGGCTGAGCCTGGCTGCCATGCCTGCCCTGCTCCCTTGCCGGGGTACCGTGGGACAGACCCCCGCTGACGAAGCCCCTGTCCTCCCTGTGTTACCCTGCCCTCACTGTGCCCTGTCACCATTGCCGTATAGTGCGACACTGAAAGGATTATTTCCCTTTGACCTGGGATGCAAAATGAATGCAGAAATGAGCCGAAACCTTGCTTTACAGAACATACCAGGTGAATAAAAGATGGCTTGGTGTGTCTGGCTAGGAATTCCTGCTCTGCTTCTGGCTGGCTTTTGCAATGGGGGGAAGGCACGCTTGGGCAAGCATGGCTTTCCCTTGCAGCTCGCTATGGAGGCGCGGGGATAGGGAGTCATGCAGTGGCCTCTTGCACGCACTGCACAACACCCAGTACCTTCCTAGGTTGTAGGAGAGGTGCAAGGTGCTGCACATCTGCTATAAAAAGAGCAGGTACCGCTCTGAAGAGCTGAGGTAGGAATATCTGTATTAGAGGTATTGAGGAAAGGAACTTGAAAGCTGAAGGCTTTGCTGCCAGAAGAGTCTGTGGGCAGTGGAGGATGCTCGAGAAGCATAAGAAACATGACAAGCCCCTAACGCCTTCTCCAGCTGCCTCATTGCTTGTTCAGAGACTCCTGCAGACCATTATCTCAGATGTTGGACTTATCCCATCTTGAATCCCTTTATTCTCTTTGCCAACGCGATGCCCTGTGGCAAGGAGGTCCACAATTTCCTCGCATGTTTGTATGGACAGTCTTCTTTTTGCATGTGTCAAACCTTCTGTGTGACAGCTTCTTTGATGACTTAGCTCCTGCATTGTGAGACAGAGCGAATAACTATTGCTGACTTGTTTTCCTCTCCTCCTCTCCCGATCTGTGCCCCCAGGACCCTGCAGGAGCAGGTCCCAGCCACTGGGCAGTGTTTGACTTTTCTGACGGGACCGTTCCCTTCAATTATTTTGTTTTCCCAGAACAAAGCCTTTTGTATCGCTGAATCGGTCTGTGGTCTGGTTAATGCTCACCCCAGGCGAGGATGGCTTTCCACGGAAGGCCCCAGGGGCCATGCCAGAGCCAATGCCAGGAGGTGCCCGGCCCTTCCTCGCCCACCTCCATGTGCTGGTCGACCCTTCTCTCCTGGTCTGCTCCCACTTTGGCTCTGGGAAGTCCAGTCCTGGATCACACGGCAGCCAGCCAGACAAAACCCTCCTGAACTGGCTGAAATGAAGCAAGCTGTATGTGAGACCAGGAGCCGGGACCGAGCGTGAAATGGCTCTGTCCCTCCCCAGCAGCTGATTTCTGGATCGTCAGAGCCATTTATAGATGTCTTCCTGCTGCAGTCTTCTTGTCCTGCAATACGATAGTAGCCAAAAAAGAAATGATGAATAATAACATGGGTTTTATCCATTAAGTCTGTCTCTCAGGCACATGCTCGCACACAGAGTACGACAATCTCGTGTCACTCGGTAGGCAAAAGGCTGCGGCACCAGCAAATCTCCGGGTACGTTGACAAGAAGGTGAATCACGAGCGAGACGGCTTCGGGCAGACAACTGCCAGGCAAGCACATGGCTGGATAAACAGAGGTACAGGAGCTGATCAGTGGGTGGAAAAGCATTAAAGATCCTTTCATGGTTCATCTGTAACGCAATAAATAAGACTCTCGCCAAGAGCGGAGAGCACATCTCTCCACGGATGTGTGAGTGATGTACCTTTGGCGTGATGTATATGGAGGGACGATATGGTCCCTGATTAATACAGCCAAAGATTTTTGTCTCCTATGCTTCCAAAGCAGGTCATACTGCACTGTGAGCTGAGATGTGCAGAAAAAAAGGGAGGATCTCAGCTCTGCAGAGCCAAAATTTCTGGTACGCCGGTCCACTGTTTTTCCACTTCTGAGATTTTTGTTCTTAAAATCGAGCCTTTTCTCTGAGATTCACAAAATGGATATTTCCATGCTGAGAACAATCCAAATCACACTTAAAAAAAATTATATTTTTTTTTTTATACTTTCCCCGGTGATTAGAGAAACAGGCCGTTTTTAATGAAAATATTTGCAACATTTTGCAAATCTGTTGTGAAAACAGGATGATTCTTGCATTCATAATGAAGAGCGGGGAGACTGGCAGAGAGCATTTCCCCGTTTCATGGCATGTATTAGTCACTCTTTGAGTGGAAAAAAAAAAAAGAGACATATACAGATGTAAAGGCAAGCAGAGAAATAAATCTATAGGAGAAGAGCATTTTGTGAATGGACAGATGAGGGACAGAAAAGGGGAGAAATGGGGTGGAATTAGGGCAAAGTGTATGTAAAAATAGTGGTGAACCTGGCTAGAAAAATACACAGAGGGGTGGCAAACGGAGCTCTGGAGGAGGTCCCATTTGTTGAGCATCTTCCTTGCACCTGAGGGCTTCATCTTGTCCCTTCCACGGCAGATCATGGTCTGCCCCACCATCGGGCAGCTCTTAGAGAAGCAGCAGGTCATAGATTGCAGGATTTACTCCGAAGAGAGTGAGGAGCACATGCCGTCCTGCCCGGGGCAGCCGCTGGCCCGGCAGAGCTCACCGAGATCTCCAAACATGGCAGCAGCTGATGTAGAGGTGATGCAGCAGCGCTGGATGCGGTGCAGGGCTGAGGGACTCGCGTGCCACCGCGCCATTCTCCCGGATGGTCTTGCAGAGAGTGAGGAGAGCTCAGCCTCTCGTCCCGGCACACTGGGGCAGCGCAGACACTTTGCCTAAAACGCTCTTAATCTAAGTTCAGAGGTGACTGGGAGACAGGCAGCGTTCAAACCCACCCACCACCCGGTCCTGCTGAGTCCCGACATATTCTTTTTTTCATTTTTCAACATTTCACTTGGGAAACAACGGTTGCACTCAAAATTAATTTTAATTTTAAGACTCTACTTTTCAGCTTTGCATCACTGTTATCATTATTTTGATGTAGTGGTCCAGTGTACACATCATATCAAAAGACACATCACGGTGTGCACAATCACCGCTGATATACCCTAATAGAATTGTTTCATAGTGAAATGTTTTGACACTTTGAACAAGACAGGAAGAAAAGCACACAGCGTACTAATTAGAGGACCAGCAGTTTTCAATATATTAAATAATGATTTTAAACGAACACAAAGCTATTGTGTCAAAGTATTTCATTAAAACACAAAGAAACACTTTGATCTAGAAAATAAGATGTTTCAATCAGTGCTAAGTAAGAGCTGTTCAGAATGATGTAAAACAAATACAGTAATGGGAATAAAATAATGGAAGAGCTGGAATCTTCTGCCCCAGTGTGTGCGATGCTGCTGCTCGCGCGTCCTGAGTGCTAGCAATGTAAAGCAATGCAATTTGTATCCCTGGGAAAATGATGAAATGAGTGTTTTATTTTAAATTTTAGCTGTGTATTTTATTTCAGAACACAATTTGCACTTTTGTTTTCCAAACTATATTTGTTTGCTCATTTTATAGGCGCAGTTTTTTTTTCCCTGAGCTAGACGTCAGTGCAGGTTTCAAGATGTGACAGTTTCTTATTAAATGCAGGTTCCAAGTTGCAGCCGGTGGTAGGTACGGCTCGTTGCCACCCGTCTGGCTGCCCCTCGCTGGCCCGCGGCCGGGGGAGGCAGGGAGAGCCGTGCCTGCCCCGCTGTGACTCCCCGCTCTGGGCTCCCGGCGCGGCGCTTCCCTTCACCCCCGCAGATCCTGTGCCCAGGCTGGGACCACCCGGCCCTCTGCTGTTGCAGAGGGGCTGAAATTGGGGCTGAAAATTGGTGCTTCCTCCTCTCCCTGGAGGCGGATGCTCTTTGCGAGGGCAGCAGGCACGCGGGGCGCAGGATGGCATCCCTCCCCTGGCTCCCGTCCCAGGGTGGCAGCAGGTTCCTGCAGCCGGAGTCTGTTGGGAGCGCTGGGATTCTCCACGGAACAATGGCGTCATTAGAGAAAACGGCATCTAAGGGAGCCACGGTCAGCTTCTGACTTGCCCTTTGGGCCCTAATTCTGTTCCTCATTCACAGATGCCAGGCCCAGCTCCATCGGGAGGCTGCGGTGTTATCCTGAGTGCACCCTGAGCTCTCCGGGAGCAGAACTGACCCATGCTCCTCACACTGGTGGTTAGATGATCCTTTTCCCACTGCGGCGGAGCAGCAGGCAGCCTGGGGTCCGCTGCGTGGCATTAATTCAGCCTTGGCTGCACTGCTCATGAAGATCCGGAGAGCACCCTTCCCAGGCTGCAGCCTCACAGCATCACCGTCATAGAATCATAGAATCATAGAATAAGTGAGGTTGGAAGGGACCATTAAGATCATCAAGTCCAACCGTTAACCTACCCTGATTTACAAACACCCACTTCTAAACCATGTCCCTAAGCATCTCATCTACCCTTTTCTTAAACACCTCCAGGGATGGTGAATCCACCACCTCTCTGGGCAGCCCATTCCAATGTTTAATAACCCTTTGAGTGAAAAAATGCTTCCTAATATCCAATCTAAACCTGCCCTGACATAACTTGAACCCGTTTCCTCTTGTCCTATCACTTGCCACGTGGGAGAAGAGGTCAGCCCCCATCTCTCTAAAACCTCCCTTCAGGTAGTTGTAGAGGGTGATAAGGTCACCCCTCAGCCTCCTCTTCTCCAGGCTAAACAACCCCAGCTCCCT
Source organism: Pluvialis apricaria (assembly GCA_017639485.1). Lineage (NCBI taxonomy): Eukaryota > Metazoa > Chordata > Aves > Charadriiformes > Charadriidae > Pluvialis > Pluvialis apricaria. The sequence continues at coordinate 1,215,778 of CM030021.1, read as the reverse complement.
CAGTCGTTCCTCATAAGGCTTGTCCTCCAGACCCCTCACCAGCCTGGTAGCCCTTCTCTGGACACGCTTGTCTTGTTCCGTCCACTTGTTTCCTCCCAACCCCAAGCAGCGGCTCCGTTCCTCATCCCATCCTGAGCAACGCTGTGGCCACGGGCTCCATCCAAACATCTGCAGCACCATCAGGACAGAAGTCTCACCGGTGGGCTTTGCACCAAACTGTCCCCAGTGAGCTCCCTGTGGCAGCGGGGGTGTCCTCGGGGGTGGCCAGGAGGCAAGCCTGGCATTTTCTGTTCCACTGGGTTTTTCATATATATGCTAAGCAGGTAATCCTGGCTGGTAGACATAACCCATCCATCTTAACGCAGCTGGGGATCCATCCGTTTCTTTCTCCTGTTTTGCAGGGTTGTGCCAGAACTTGCTGGCGGTACCTGGAGTTGGGAAAGTGCCGAGATGCTACAAACCTGTCAGGGGGACAGCACCAATGTCCCGCTTATGCATGCAGATGGGCAGCGCTGCATTTCTTGGGCACGTGCCCATCCAGCCCCCGTTACCTCTTGGGCTCTCTGGCCTCAGCAGGGTGGACGGACAGGCTGACTGCCCCCACCTCGCTCCCACTGATGCCCGCCGAGCTACTGCATCCGGCAGACCGACCTTGCGAAGACGTCGGACCAGCGCACGCAGCCTCCACAGCCTGCCTCCTCCCGGCCCGAGGCAGGGAGCTCCCGAAGAGGCAGATGAACGCGGCGGTCCCAAGCCTTAGCCCCCTCACAGGGCTGCTGGGCAGCGGGGATTCTCTGCATGGCCGCTCCTGAGCGCTGCATTTGAAATGATGCTAAAATAATGAAGCCGCTGTTTTCCAACCTGGCGAGAGTTTCTGCAGCATCCACTGTCACGGCGTGCAGATGCCCCCATGGAGGGCAGGAGCAATTTCTGTGCCAGTGAAACAATTCCTGCGGGATCATCCCTGACTCCATCTGAGGCAGCGCAGAAGGGCTGCAGCAGGGAACCTCCAGCTAACACCGTCCAGCTGCAGCGACGGGATCCCAGCTCAGGGGCCTCAGCTCCAGGGAAGTCCTGGCTAGTCACCTTGGTGGCCTCAGAGGACCGAGAAGACCGCAGGCTGTGCCTGAAGCACCAAGGATGGTGCCTGCTTGTGTGCCCCGGTGCAAAGTGCTCAGCCAGTCCCCAAGTCACTCCCGCCTTGCTGCTCACCTAGGGGCTCCCCACCCCAATGGCATCTCTGCGTGTTTGCATGGGCTTTGGACCAGGCGCTGCTGCTCCGTCAGAGGCTCAGGAGGGGTGCTGGGCTCTGCTGGAGCTTCTACCTTTGATGCACCCAAACCTGCACAGGTAGCAGCAGCCACCAGGGAGTGTACGGATTGTCAGCACAGGAGGAAAAATGGCTGTCAGTGAAAAAAATGTCTACGTCACTAAAAATGGCAAGATAATTTAGAAAAATCTGCTTTTCTTCCTTTGGCTTTGGTCTCTCGTTGGTGTCAATGTCTTGAACACAAAATGTAGATTTAAGGGTTTCTGTGTGTTTTGAAGATTCAAAATGATGGATTTGGTATAAAGGAGAGCACAACTTTCATAGTGCATGCCTGGACTGGTCTGTCCCTGCGATGAGTCTGTCCCACATGTCCCTGGCCACAGGCAGGGCTGTCTCTCTGCATTTCAGGGCAAGGCAATGTCCCCGGACTACCCTGGTGGTGGCCCAGGCAGGACTGGGAGCTGCCCGAGCTGCTCCCATGCAACTGCTCACTGCTGACCGAGCAGGTTCCCACCCGCCTCAGGCACCCTCCAGGCGTTCTGGAGACTCGAGAACTTCTCCTCCCCAAACTGCTCCAGGGAGTCAGCCATCAGACTCATGGAGTCACAGGACCACAGAATGGTTTGGGTTGGAAGGGACCTTTAAAGATCCACCCCCTGCCCTGGGCAGGGACACCTCCCACCAGCCCAGGGTGCTCCAAGCCCCGTCCAACCCGGCCTTGAACACCTCCAGGGATGGGGCAGCCACAGCTTCTCGGGGCACCCTGGGCCAGGGGCTCACCACCCGCACAGGAAAGAATTTCTTCCTAATATCTCATCTCAATCTCCCCTCTTTCAGTGTCAAACCGTTCCCTCTCGTCCCATCGCTCCCCTCCCTGACCCAGAGTCCCCCCCCAGCTCTCCTGGAGCCCCTTTAGGCACTGGAAGGGGCTCTGAGGTCTCCCCGGAGCCTTCTTTTCTCCAGGCTGAACCCCCCCTCTCCCCGCCTGTCCTCCCCACAGAGGGGCTCAGCCCTCGCAGCATCTCCGGGCCCTCCTCTGGCCCTGCTCCTACAGGCCCACCTCCTACTTACGTTGGCGTCCCCCGAGCTGGAGGCAGCGCTGCAGGGGGGGCTCCCCAAAGCGCAGCAGAGGGGCAGAATCCCCTCCCTCGCCCCGCTGGCCACACTGCTGGGGATGCAGCCCGGGATGCCGGGGGCTTTCTGGGCTGCCAGCACACATTGCCAGCTCATGGCCAGCTTTTCATCCACCAACATCCCCAAGCCCTTCTCGGCTGGGCTGCTCTCAATCCCTTCATCTCATGGTTCATGGTTCAGTGTTTTCAGCTCAGGGACTTCACAAGTCAGATCTGGTTTCTGGCTATGTAATAACTTGCCTGTGGGTTTCATTTATTTCCATTTATTTATTTTTCACACTTGTTATTGTTGAACCCTCGCAAATTTCTCCTTCAAGCAGTTCCCTGGTCTCCATCTATTCCTGTACCCTCTTGGCGTCTACAGCATCCTGTGGCGAAGAGCACCACAGCACTGCCTTCACTTCATCCCAGCACTTGGGGTTGGTTTGAATCTTGTTGCTGCGAGCTTTTTCCAGGTCTAATTCCTGTGTGCACCGAGGGGAACAGAACTGCAGTCGGTGTTCAAGAAGTGGTGTTCAACCTGCGCGGTGGCTCTGCCATCTCCTCGCTTCTGCTTGTGTTGCAGGGGCCCAGCTGTGGGCGAGACCAAGCTGCGTCATGTCCGTTGGGAGCAGTTACAGCAAAACTCAGCTCCGGGCCCTTGGAGTTCAGGAGCGCCAGGGCACCAACCCCCGAAGCTGCCTCGCTGCCCGGGAGGCTGAAGCCCGAACCCGAATGGCAGGAGCGAGCTCTGCACCCGGGCTTGTGTCATCTGAAGGAGCTGGGGGACCTGCAGCTCCTGAGATGGCACTGCCTCCCTTGTGTTTTACAATGGCCTTTCTATTTCATCTCCAAAATGCACCTTGTGTGCTCTCTGTGTCTGAAAAATAAAAAAAATGGGGGTGGTGGTGGGGGAAAGCCAACACAAAAACGTGGCATCTCCACACTGCAGGGAGATAATTAAGACTAATAATGATCCGTGTTGTAAGTGATTTTGAAAACAAAGCACAGCTATTTCTATTTCTATTAGGCTTTTATAAAGCTTTTATAGGCTTTTATGAAGCTTATAGTCGGCCTTTTTAGATAATTAACTGTAGGCCCTAGCCTACGGGGTGCTGATGTTGCACCTTCAAACCAGGGTCTCCCACCCTGCCCCAGGCACCTCTAGTCAGGGGACACCTCTCCATCCATTTAACAAAATCCCTCAAAACATTTCTAGATTTTCCTCCGTGCTGGTATTAAGCTAATTGCTCTGTGATAGCTCAGTGATCCCACACGTTGTGTTTGCTGCTTCTCAGTCCCTGGAAATCCTACTTTTCTTGAGGGAACTCACACCTGGCGCTTACCTGGAAGCTGCCTTTCTCTTGTCTCTAGCAAAAAGTTGGTTCTTTCCCCAGCTGCGTTTTCCCGAAGAAGTACCCTGCAAAAGGGGAAGCAAAACCTGATTTATTTTTGGGTTTTTGTCTTTGCTTTGGCCAGGGATGGGACCTGGAGATGGGATCTGGAGATTTTAGGAAGGTCAAAAGTTGCTGAAGGGTGAGAGTGGAGCAAACCCAGGCCGTGGCCACACGAGCACGCTGGAGGCACGAGGCAGCAGAACCTTCTGGGCTCTGAGCTCTGCGTGCCTGGCATGGCGCGGTGCCGGCAGTGACAGCACCTCTCCCTGTCCCCGGGGCTGCCCCGTCCCGGCGCTGCCGGCAGCCAGCATTTGCGCCCGCAGCTTAGCTTGGGTCGGAGCACGCATCTGCTAGTCACCACCACTTGGGCCACCTTCACCTCTTGGGCCACCGCTTGCCAATGAGAGGGAGCCAATGAAGGAGATTTCTGCTGATATGCATCTGATACATCATTTATAAAGCAGTTGTATATTTAAATCAGGAAAAGGGGATTTTAATTATTTGGTAATAACTAATGAAGTTTGACCACGAGAGAAAAAAGGGTCCCACTGTTCACCATTGAACATTTTTGCCTCACCAGTTAGAGGATGATTTTACGGCATACATGATGTAAGACCCTACATCCCCCAGAAAAACAAAAGCAGTGTTGTTCATGGTGTATCTATGAGAAGAAACATCTCGCACTGGCCCCCGTCTCAGGGTTGCGTACCCCATCTGAGGCAAATAAGGTATCAAAGTCCCTTTTAGAACAATGTCTTTTACAAGGTAACTGGAAAAGTTAAAAGAAAATGTGTTAGGTATGACCCGCCAATCAACTGTCTTCCGAGATCGGCTGAATATAGCGTGAAGGGAGGCAGGCAACATGACAGAGAAGATTAGCCTCGTACCGAGGCCTATTTGCCGTGGTGAAACGTCCCCAAAAGAGCAAAAACCCCTGCCCCAGGGGGTGGGCTGAGGCTGGGGACCCAAGCGGGTCCCCCCTGGGCCACCCAGGAGGGGTGGGCTGTGGCTGGGCTGCCCGGTGGCCAGCGGCCGAGCTAGGAACGGTTTCTGCAGTCTGAACCGGGCGAGTAAAACTCCACAGCCATCAAAGCGTCTGTAGATGCCTGCCCACCTCTGCTTTGCTCCGTGGATGACAGTTTCGTCATTTCTAAGCATTTTGGTTTGAATTCAGTCAGCTTGTAAAAATATTCATTTTATCCTTAGCTCAGATGTTGGAAGTGGATGTCAGTTAGAAGCAGAAACCCAGAATTATTCTGTGGGAAAATGCTAAAAAGAGGTACTTCAAACTTTTGTCCAAAAATAAAATACATTTTCCAGAGAGGCGGTTTGCTCCTGCAGCACCTCAGCTCAGGACCTCACCGGGCATTTCACAGGAACTGCAAATATTTGTAACCTCCCACAACCCAACTGTCCGGGGCCGCGTGGCCGGGGCAGTCTCAGCGCCTTTCCCCTCCGTTCCTCTCTCCATGCTCCGCGGCATTATTCTCGTGTAGCGAGAGCTTAGAAATACAAACTCCAAAGGTTTATATACCAGAAAGCAAATACAACTGCCAACAATTATTATTTTTAACCTCTTCAAGTCTCTAATCCAATGACATGGATTTAAAAAATAGTAATTTATCTCATTGTACTTTTCAATGAGGCTGATTTTTTCATGCTTAGACTTCACCGTTCATTTTTTTCATGCTTAGACTCCCCATGCGTTGCACAGGCACTCATCAGTGGTTAGGTTAGCAGTTAAGCTAGATGGAAACCAAGGCAGAGCAGCTGACCCAGGGCCCTGTCACCCCCCACCACTGCTGGAGGAGCAGAGACTGAACGTGGAATGATGCGGGAATGGAATTTGGAGTTACCTCCTTCTTCTGCCAGGGGACTGGTGCCACAGAGGTCTGGGTTTACTGTGCCTCCTGCCCAGGCAGGACCGGGAACCGGGCTCGGCGAGAGCCACGCTGCCTTGGACACACCAGCTGACACTCAGCCCCAGCTTCCCGGTGTTGCAAACTCCAGTTCCTATAAGGAAACCTCATTTTCAGCAAGCACCGACCAGTCACCAGCGCAGGATCCTGGCCCTGGGAGAAGACAGAGGTACCCAGCGGGGAGGGATGCTGCCTGACTGGCACTGGGTGCAGCCACTGCCCTGGTGAAGGGATGCTGCCAGCTCCTCCGTCCAGCCTGCCCCCAGCTCCGGGCTCCGGCATCCACACCTCCCATGGGAAAGGGACATTATGCTGCTGTTGTTTTCCTGGTTAGCGCACTGGCTTTGCTGCTCCTGATGTGTGCTCCAGCGAAGCCTTCCTCATTCCCATTTCTGGGTCACATCCGCAGTCTCCCTTCTTATCAGGCTGTACCTATTTTTATTTTTTTTTTTTAATTGAATGCACTTCTGCTTAGCCGGTGCATATATCTCACCTGCACCCTCCCCGGCAGAAACGTGGCTTGTTCCTCGATGTTCGCATGCTGAGAGCTATTACCATGCCCACTGCAGCTGAGCACAGTGTATAAAAATACTGGGTTTTGGGGAGGGTGTGTAGATTTTGGGTGCATGGTTTTAATTAGAAATTGACATTTCTAAGCCTTTGGCTGCCAAGCAACAAGCAGCTAGAAAATGATCTCAGTTGTGATATGTAGGTACCCAGCGTCCATCCTCACTGCTGTATTTAAAGCCTCAGAAAGGGCCACCTCCCCGTGTGCTGCACAGGCACTCATCAGTGGTTAGGTTAGCAGTTAAGCTAGATGGGAACCAAGGCAGAGCGGCTGACCCAGGGCCCCGTCACCCCCCCACCACTGCTGGAGGAGCAGAGACTGAACGTGGAATGATGCGGGAATGGAATTTGGTATCAGAGCTGGTAGAATGCTCTGAAACTGCAGCCTGATCCCTGGCTGAATGGAGCCCTGGCTGCTCTCTGTGGGGCAAGCTCGGGAATTCCCATGGCCTGAGGACCTGGTCTTATGTTCAGTGGGCAAACGGGAGCGTGGATCCACAGCCCGGAGTCCGTACGCACAAAATGCGGCAGGCGGCAGGGACCACAGAGACGCTCGCGCAGCTCTGCAGGCGCTGCCATACAGCCTCCCTGGCCTCAGCCTTACACAACAAGCAGCTTCCTCCTTATCTTTCCTTTCTGGAAGAGGTTCTTGCCTCGAATTAGCTGACTGACTCACTGTGCTCTTTGCAAAACAGTGTTTTTGTCCTTTCTTGCTTGCAGCACCTCCCCTAGAGCTCTTCAGCCAGGCAGGCAGCGGAGGAGAGCAGTGAAAGGCAGTCTCTAGCAGCAAAGCCCAGCGAAGCTTTGGCGCCTCGGGGCCATCCCACGGGTCGGAGGTGCTGATGGATCCAGCATGCTCCATCCCGCATGGCCTTTGTACCTGTGGCCTCCCCTGGCCGGGCCTGGCAGGCGAAGGGGCTGCAGCGGTTCCCCGGCTGGGCAGAGGCAGAACTGCCCCTTGGTGCGGTTGGAGCGTGGCAGCAAGGGGAGCACCCGAGTAATGGAAGGAAGGCTGAAACCACCTTATTCATTTCCCTCTTCCTTTCCTGGTACAGACTCATTTCTTGTAGAATATTACCCAGAGCTTTGCAGGTACTAAATATCCCAGTATCTCTCATGGAATGGCTGGACAGTATGGTAAACTGTTTCCTTGTGCCCAAACCGTGGTTTCCTGCAGTGAAAACATGGAAACAGTGACACTGCAGCAGCATGTATGTCCAACAGTGGTTTACAGCAAACACTCCCAAAGAAGTCATTATACACTCTTAATGTGCTTAACGGTGCAGCCCTGTCCCGCGGGGGCCGGGTCCCGGCTCGCCAGCAGCTCTTGGTCTGTAGCAGGAGATCTGCTGGCCCTTGTTTGCTTCCCTCTCTGGCCTCTTCTCCACAAGTGCCTAAGCTGCTTTCTGAATCTCTCTTTCCTTCAGTTTTATCCCATTACTCCTCAGCCTTCCTCCCTGGCACCCCTTCAGATAACTAGATATGGCCTTCTACTCTCAGCCCTACTGTGCTCATTGCTTGGCTCAGCACGTACGGAGTTGAATTTGGCGCATTGCAAACACGCAAGTGAGCGCCTGACAGAGTTTCCTCCACTCATTCCATCCTTCTGTGTACTCAGTTCTTGGTGTGCGCTCTTTTGCATGCTCTCTGAGGTGATACCCAAGACATCATCAACTATATCTTGTCTATGTGGAACATGTGTCTCCTCAGAGGTGCTGATTGTCTCCAGCTTGTTCAGGCAGGGTAAGAGACCCAGAATCTGCCTGGAGGTGCCCATGAGCTAACCATCCCATCTGTCCTCAGAAAGAATGTGGACTTCAAGCCTCCATGTTGCTTGGAATGAATCATTACCTGGTTAGGAGGAATTTTATGACAAAGGGTAGCAGAGGCTGGTCTGATTCCTCCTTAGGGAAACAAGCTTTGTAAGAGCTGCCACCCAAGACCAAGGCAGGGGCAGAGGGAGGTATTTTTCTGTGAGCAGGACACAGACAGCACAGGGAGACTGGGGCTGAGGTTCTGAGCACATGGCCGAGCTAACAGGCTGTTACTCACCAGCGTCTGGTTTCAGCAGGGAACAGAGAGGACAACAGTTGACTTCTGAATGATTCGTTGACAGAAGATCAAAGCAACACGGGCGTGCCTAACTGGGAGGCGCAGGAGGGCTGCACCGTGTGGTGGACGCACCTCAGATCTTTTACAGCCCACTGCAGATTTTCTGGCCTTTCACCCCTCAGTGGTCTCCAGAGGTATCCGCAGCACCTTGGACGTGCAGTGGGTTCTAGGATCTCACTGGAAGAGCCACATCAGCTCAGAGCTTCATGAGCTTGGGGGATGCCACTCCCTCCTGTGTTCAGTGCATCTCCCCTTTTCTGTCCCTCCATGTGTCTGAGAGCACTGGGGTCTGGACCCCTCACACGAAGGGCTGCTTCCCTGCAATGCCCTCATCTGGGTTCACCGCATCTCTTCCTTACTCCTCCATGTCCTAAGTCAGTCATGGTCATTTGTCTCAGGGTTCTATAGACTCAACAGCCCCAATATTGCTTTGTGCGTGCTCAGCACTGCATCCATCACTCTGTGCTGTCACCTCACTTACTCCTTCTCCTTTGACCTTCCTCCCGATATGTTGTCCTCCAGTCCCTCCCCAGCTTTGCTTGCTTCCTGTGCAGAGCCAGGCTGGGTCATTTCTCCTGTTGGCAGTGAACCTTTGGTCCAGTATGACTGAAATGTTCAGCAGCATCTTTGACAAACGATATCGCCCTTGGAGACTGAGGCAATCCAGTGCCAGAGGAGTTGTTTCTGCTTAACAGCAGAGAGTTGCACGCTACATTCAAAGACTGTCCCGTGGGCTGCAAAGCCGTTCACTAGCTAAACTTCCAGGAGGATAAAACTTGAAATAGAAGGGTCTTTGTGTAACCAGTGTGGCTTTTGTTCTCACAGACTCCATGTGCCCATTGCTCATACAGTGCCATAGTGCGAGTCCTAAACTCAAGGCAACTCCTTGACTCAAAACAGTTCCTCTTGGATTTGGTTCTGCCTCCTCCTCCCCAAATGACTCTGTTCCTCTCAGCAAATTGACCTCCCACACAGCATCCTGCCGTCGTCTTCATAAGAGATCCTGGTAAGAGATCCTGGCTCATCAAGCCTCATCCTCTTCTGCTGCTCTGTGGAGACAGATCTCCCCTGCCACCTTGGTGGGACTCTCCTGGATCCCTCCGTTTCTCCTGGCAACCCCATCGCCCCCCTCCCATGGGAACAGCGCCCTCCCATCCTGCCTCGCCTTTGCTCTGCTCTCTCCCTAACCTGTGCTAGGACTTTCAGGATTACAGCACGAGCTTCTCTAAGCCTGGAGAAATCCCCTCAGATCACTGCCCCACCTCCCCCAGGCCTTTTCCTCCTCCACCTCTACACTCACTCTGTCTCTGCCTTCTGTCCCACTAGCTCAGCATGGGGTCCTGTGGGCAGGTTTCTCAGGATGGTTTCAAAGCTATACTCAGTCTGTCTTTGATCTTTCTCCTGATCTCCACACATTCAGCCACACTGGCTTAGAAAACTGGTCCTTCTGAGCTTCTCTGGTGGCTTTTCCTTGTTTTCTCCCTGCCTTTCCCATCTCTGCTTCTCTGCCTCTTCCTTACGCCCGCCTCCCTCTTCTGCTGGATGCCCACAGCATCCTGTCCTTCAGCCCTTTCTGTTCTCCTTTCACACATTATCTCTGGGTAATCTCCACCACCCACTAACTCCAACCGCTATCTCTATGGTGACTCTCAGATCCACCGTGCTGTGCCAGACTTGTCTCTGTCTTTCCAAAAAAAATCAGCCAGCCTGGCTGGCATTTCCTGGTGGAGGTCTCGCCCGTCAACCCAATTTCAGCACAGTGGGTGCAGAGTTCATCGCCTCTCACCACGGCCTTCCCCCATCTCTCCCGAGCAGGTGGGACCTCTGTGCTGCACTGCTTTGCACCACCTTGAGCTCGGCTCCCTCGTCCCAGCTGTGCTCGAGTCCCGCACCTTCTCTCCACACGTTTCTTCTAGATAGAGCCTTTCACATTAATTCCTCCAGCTAAAATACTTGTCTGGGCTCCAAAGCATTGCTGTTTGATTACGGCTACACTCTTCTCTCTGGCCTGACAACAGCAGCCATGTTAACGAATGCTCATCACGCTGGTTCCTGGAAAGGTTATTTCCCCTTTGCCTTGAACGTGTCCCCTCTTCCTGTGTCCCTGTGGTGTTCCCTCCTTTGTCACCAGGAATGGGAGCCATTTGTCTTCACTTAGAGAAGCCTCTGTGGCACCCCGCGGCTTTCCTGCTGGTGTCCAGCTCCCCTCTTGACTCCCGTACACCTGAGAGGTGGGGGTTTGGGCTGCTTTGCAGACAAACCTCCCCAATTGCCCTTCGTTCCCGATAGCCCTCCTTATCCCACCATCTTATTCCTCCACCTGGGCTTTGCTGGATTGCTGACTACAAACCCAGCAGGGGAGGACGCCAGCCTGCCAGGGCTGCTCTCCATCACCCTGGGCACTGCACCTGGCTCCAGACTTCTTCGGACACGGGGTGGCTTTTCTGAGGAGCACGCACACGCTCATGGTAAAATCGGCAATGAACAGCATTATTCATGCCTTCATCTTCATTTCCTCTCGGACGGTTGGGGCGGCCATAAGGCTTGGGAGGGCCGTGGAACAGGCAGGATGATGGAAAAGGCTTTGCCTCTCAAAGCCAAAAGATTCAAGACTGAGCGGTCCTGCCACCGGGATCTGGAAGCCCTCTTGCCTTTGACAGAGATGAAATGCGCTTTGCCTCTGCAGCAGCGTGGTGCCTTTCGAAGTAAGCCATTCGCTCAGCTTCTGCTCTCTTTTGTCCCCACGCCTCTGGGACCCTGTCTCCATCATTGACAAATAACCTGCCAAATTTCAATTTGAGAAGAAAAACCATTTTGAAGCTGATCAGCATTTAGAGAGGGGGTTTGAGAGCGTGCGGGTGCCTTCGCTGCCCTGCGAAGGGAGCCAGGCACCCCTGAAACCTGGGAGAGGAAAACGCCTGGGCTGAGAAAGGCTTCAGAGGGTGCGGGGAGCACTGTGGGGCTCGTTGTTCCTCTCTACTTGGTCATTTCCCCTTAGGGATAAACTGAATGGTCAATTCTGTATTCAAGGCTGCGAAGGCAGCTGCACTTTTGCTGAATCTGCTACAGGAAGGAAAAAAAAGAAATCTGTATATTTCCATTTTCCTTAGAGAATGAAGCCTCTTCCCCAGAAAGCCAAGCTCTCCATTTGCAAAAGCACCAGGGCGAAGTGATGAGAGAATAACCATGATAGCTGCTCCCGGCATCTTGCACTCATGCCTCAGGCCTGACTCTGAAGCCTCTGGGGAGGGAAACAGAGGTGCACGGAGGCTGCGGCATACGTTTTTATCAATGACCACTGCTCGGCCCTCTGAACACCTCACTTTCTCATGGGGCAGCCCCAGTCAGGCCTACCAAAGCAGCAAGGTCCGTGAATTAACAATCAATCACCTCCGAAACCACAGATACAGGAATTGCCCCCAGCCGGGCTGGGAACCTCTGGCAGGGGGAAGTCCAAGGGCTCTGGCTCAACGTCCTGCAAGGACCCATCTGCTCAGTGTACTTAAAAGCTCCCTGTTTGTCCTGCACACACCTCAAAGGGCATCTGGATAGAGGGGCTGGTCCTCCAGACAGGTTCCTCAGCTCTGCCCAGGAGACGACAGTGGGGGTCAGGCAGGCCAGGCAGGGGGAATGCCTTCTGCCCAGTTAGGAGCAAAGCATCCTAAGAAGATCAGAGGAAGCCTGAGGAGCAAGCACACTCGCCTGCAGGCCAGAGCTGGCTGCCAGACCTGGCAAGGTCACCCCCAGCCCATGGCGAGCTGGTGCCTGGGAAGACACACACGCAAGGGAGTGACCAAAAGCCATGGGCAAAAGAGAAGTAAGTGAACAGTTGAGCCCAATTTGTGCGAGGTTGTAAATGAAAATCCCCGTGGCAGATGGTCGCTGGATTATTTTCCAGAGGGTTAAGCAAGACCCAGATTAGGAAAAGCTGACAAACTTTGTTGTGGTGTGCAGGACATTATCCTGGAGCTCAGGACACATGGCCCCCAGTGCCTTTTGAGGGGGTCCTGGCTCTGCAGGGGGGTGGAGGAGCCCCGTCTGAGGGTGGCAAAGCTGGGAGGCTGCAAGGGCCGCTGCGGGGCCGAGCGCGCGGGCTCCGCACGCTGGGTTGGCAACAGGGGCAGAAGGTGCCCCCCGAGCTCTACGTGTCTTTAAAGCCAAGCTCCTGGCTGGAGTGGCTGGTGACCCGCTGGCTGGTGTCGGCCCTGACTTAGAGGAGGAGGACATTTCGGTTTCGCAGGTGAGCCCTGACGCTGCTCCGGCCCTGCGCGGGGCCGTGCCCACCGCCCGCATCCCCCAGGCGTTTGCTTGCCCTTGCCACCCCCGCAGCATCCCCGGGGTGCCGTGCTGGGGTGCTGCGCCGGGCTGGCTGGAGGGTGCTGTGCCGGCCCCGCACCGCTCCCTGCCCTCATTTCCTTGTGGAAATCCCAGAGTCTTCTCCAGATCCAGCTCTGGTTTTGGGGGCAGCCATCTCCCTCTCCCTCTCTCTCTCTTTCCTCTTCCCTCCTTCTGCTCTCCTTCCTCCTCCTCTCCCTCCCTCCTCTCCGCACTGTACTCTCCGGGGGCTCTGGGTACCGCTGCAGCATCACCAGCCACCTCCAGCCGGGAGGCAGGGACCGCGGGGCGGAAGGGGAGGGCTGCGGGGGACAAGCTGAATGAATGGGCATCGCCTCGGGGCTGCTGGAGCCTCCGCATAGGGGCGAGGCGGCCGCACCGCGCCGCGGGCAGGGGGGCAGCGGCGGCCGGCCAGCGGCCGGGGGCCGGGCCGGGCCGGGCCGAGCCGAGCCGGGCCCCCCGCCGGGCCCCCCGCCGCCGCCGCCGCCGGGGCGCTGCGAGGAGCGGGAGCTGCCCCGCCGCGGGACCGCTCCGGCCCGGGCGCCGCCTCCTACCGCCGCGGACCGAGGTGAGCCCCGGGGGGCGCGGGGGGCTGCGGCGGGGACGGGGCTCCAGCCGCGCCGGGGCCGGCCCGACGGGGCGGGCTGCGGGGCTGGGGGGCCGCGGCGGGGAGGCGCAGCCCGGGGGGACGGTGTGGAGCCGGGACGGGCTGGAAGGTGCGGGGCAGGGCTGGAGGGTGCTGGGAGCGGGCTGGACCGTGCTGGGGCCAGGCTCGGTGATGCTGGGGTCGGGCTCGGTGATGCTGGGAACGGGCTTGGTGATGCTGGGAACAGGCTCCGTGATGCTGGCAACGGGCTCAGTGATGCTGGGAACGGGCTTGGTGATACTGGGAATGGGCTTGGTGATGCTGGGAACAGGCTCCGTGATGCTGGCAACGGGCTCAGTGATGCTGGGAACGGGCTTGGTGATACTGGGAATGGGCTTGGTGATGCTGAGAGAGGGCTCGGTGATGCTGAGAGAGGGCTCGGTGATGCTGGGAGTGGGCTTGGTGATGCTGGGAGTGGGCTTGGTGATGCTGGGAGCAGGCTTGGTGATGCTGGGAATGGGCTCGGTGATGCTTGGAGCAGGCTCAGTGATGCTGGGAGCTGGGCTGGATGGTGCAGGGTGTAAGGATGGACGGTGTTGGGAGCAGGCTTGGTGATACCGGGGTCGGGCTTGGTGATACTGGGAACGGGCTTGGTGATGCTAGGAGCAAGCTTGGTGATGCTGGGAATGGGCTGGACGATGCTGGGAACACGCTGGATGATGCTGGGGCCGAGCTGGACGGTGCAGAGCTGGGCTGGATGGTGCAGGGCTGGGCTGGATGGTGCTGGGGCCCGGCAAGAAGGAGTTAATTGGCTGTGGAGCAATTGGGCTGAGAGAGAGTGTGTGTGTGTGTGTGTGTGTGTGTGTGATCCAGCACCCACCCGTGGGGGGGGCGTGGCCCATGACACCCCACGGGTGTTTGTGCGCAGGGCGAGCGCAGGGCAGTGGCAGGCCGGGGGTGCAGCGCCTGGCTGCAGCGTGTCGGGGCTCCACAGCTGCGCAGGCTGGGTGCGAGAGCCACAGCGAAGCCGGTCCCCACCGCGTCTCCCTGGGAGCCACATTGCGCTTCTCTGTGCGTGTGCGAGTTATTTGTGCGGGGCGGGGGGGGGGGATCCACTGCGGAGCCGGCGTGTGCGTTTGTGCCCGGGTGGGAGATCCATTGCACGCCCGCCGGTGTGCGGGATGCGGAGCGGAGCGTGTCCCTGTTTCCGCGTGCATGCCCAACCGCATCGAGCCTGTGTGTGGGAGCAAGCCCAGCCCGAGCGTGCGTGTGCACTGCTCCGGGTGTGCGTGGCGCGGACACGCGTGTGTGTGGGTAGGTGGTGTGTGCCCGCGTGTCTGCGCGCTGCAGGGGGTGGCTGTGTTGGGGGCTGGGGGTGTGTGCCAGGGAACACACAAGTGTGATGGAGGGAGCAGGCACGTGTGCAGGAAAGCGGGGAGGTGTGCGGAGTCCATGAGCGCCCCGGAGCCAGGGCTGCCTGCTTCCTCGGCGGGCGTCCCGTGGCAGCGCCTGGTCCCAGGCTGGCTCCTGCCACCTCTCGGTGTCTGTCCCCTGTCCCACCGAGCGTGGCCCTGGCCCGTGTCTGGCCGTCTGCATCCCGAGGGGACCCGAATGTCCCCCTCTCCTTTCCCTGGGACGGGGACAGGCAGCGGGGTGCTGTGCCGCGCGTGCGGGCAGGCAGTGCCCGCTGGCAGAGCTGCCCTGCGGAGCCAGGGTGGCCAGCCTGAACCTCACCCCCCGCAGCCCGCTGGGTTTTGCCCCTGTAAAGGTGCTCCTGCTTGGCACCGGCCCTTGCCGAGCCGGAGGGGCTGCAGGGAAGGGGAAGCGGCCGGCAGCGTGTGTCGATGCCCGGCAGGGCAGTGCCCTCTGTTCCCCTGTGGATGCTCCCTGCGTGTCCCTCCAGCTGCAGCAATGGCGTGGATGAGCCCGGAGCAGTGTCCCCCCCACATGCCAGTCCCCCTCCAGGAGAGAGATGCCACAGAACAAACTCTGCTACAAGCCTTTGCCGTGACGCAGTTAGGAAGCCCTGGGCCAGGATGAGGCCCGGGCAGGAGCAGGATTTAAAGCCTTGTTGCCATCATTTCATCTGGAGTTTGGCACCAACGTGCCTTTGAGGATCTGAGCCCTTGGTGACCTTCCCGACACCGTGCCACCACCCTGGTGTAGGGCCGGCACCTGCTGCACCGTGAGCAGCCGTGTCCGCGCAGATGCGCGGGGGCTGGCAGCTCGCAGGACCTGGGCATCTTGGAGCGCTTCCTGCAAAATGGACTCTCGGAGCCTCGCGAATCCGCCTCCGACTGCTTCAGCTCTGAGGAAGCACAAAGCAGAGCCAGCCCGCAGGCTTCCTGCAGGAAGCTGATGCCCGGTCGGAGCCGCCACTCCTGCTCCCGAGACACGGGGCTGCTTCTTACGGCGGCAGCAGGAAAATGGGGGTTTTCCAAATGCGGGCTCTGCAGCTGGTGTGTGCAAGCCCAGTTCTG